>VSWD01000006.1:29133693-30605932 GCA_033119305.1 Pinctada imbricata | reverse complement strand
AACAATGACAAAATGGGACCAAAGTCCATCTGAATGACATGTCAAAATTTCCCTATTTTCACTTTCACTTTCGTTTTCAGAGTGACAATAGTATCGGAAAGGTATATATCATTTAGTACCAATGAAATCTACAGGAAATGATCTTTCTTTGATATATCACTTTCTATATAAGCCATTTCTATTTAGTCAGTAAATGACGTCAGCTTTTGGGTGTAGAACACTAGTTTTTGAGGTCAAAGGTTTATGCTATTGTAACCTTTAGGACATATGAATGATACACAACATGTACACGTACAATTGGTTTGCTTATTTATAAACAAAGTCCTTGGATACCATACATCAAAATTCACTATTAGCATGAACAAGACATTGAAAATGAAATATTGGGTGTCAGTCTTATTTCAAAGAACTGTGAGGGTTTAAAGTAGGGTACCTAGAGGTTCTTTGATGAAAATACGGCCAAAATGGCATTTTGACGGAGGTTGCGGGCATGTTTATACTGCTTGCTGATTGAAAGATATACAAGTTACAGGACTTTGCAATACACCAAACTCTTCGAAAAATCCTATATTTTAAATTATGCCAAGAAAAATTTCAATCGGTAAAATCAAAATATGGTTTAGGACATATGAATGATGATACACAACATGTACACGTACAATTGGTTTGCTTATTTATAAACAAAGTCCTTGGATACCATACATCAAAATTCACTATATAGCATGAACAAGACATTGAAAATGAAATATTGGGTGTCAGTCTTATATTCAAAGAACTGTGAGGGTTTAAAGTAGGGTACCTAGAGGTTCTTTGATGAAAATACGGCCAAAATGGGCATTTTGACGGAGGTTGCGGGCATGTTTATACTGCTTGCTGATTGAAAGATATACAAGTTACAGGACTTTGCAATACACCAAACTCTTCGAAAAATCCTATATTTTTAAATTATGCCAAGAAAAATTTCAATCGGTAAAATCAAAATATGGTTTAGGTTTTAATAGTGTAAACCCTATAGCCTCGAAGCTGATTTGGCCCCGGTCAATTTTCTTTAAATAAAGAGTCAGAGGCTGATATCGCTAAAGTGTGTATGATAATTAAATTGAAGGCAAGTTTTAAGGTATCATTCGATTCTGTAAGATTTTTGTAAGATTTTCATGGGTTCTATTTTTGGATATGCATATAAAAATAAAACTGGAAGGAGTCACAACGTAGAGATGATTTCCGGCGAGGGGCTCAGAATGGGGACGTGTGAAATTCGGTTCTTCGTGGTGTATTGGGGATTTCTCAAAAACGGAGCGGTAAATCCCTAAATAAATTTCATATATTATTTAGACAGATATTGCCTTCAAATCAGCATAATTTTTATTTCAAGAAAAAATTTGGAACAATGATCAAAATGGGACCAAAGTCCATCTGAATGACATGTCAAAATTTCCCTATTTTCACTTTCACTTTCGTTTTCAGAGTGACAATAGTATCGGAAAGGTATATATCATTTAGTACCAATGAAATCTACAGGAAATGATCTTTCTTTTGATATATCACTTTCTATATAAGCCATTTCTATTTAGTCAGTAAATGACGTCAGCTTTTGGGTGTAGAACACTAGTTTTTGAGGTCAAAGGTTTATGCTATTGTAACCTTTAGGACATATGAATGATGATACACAACATGTACACGTACAATTGGTTTGCTTATTTATAAACAAAGTCCTTGGATACCATACATCAAAATTCACTATATAGCATGAACAAGACATTGAAAATGAAATATTGGGTGTCAGTCTTATATTCAAAGAACTGTGAGGGTTTAAAGTAGGGTACCTAGAGGTTCTTTGATGAAAATACGGCCAAAATGGGCATTTTGACGGAGGTTGCGGGCATGTTTATACTGCTTGCTGATTGAAAGATATACAAGTTACAGGACTTTGCAATACACCAAACTCTTCGAAAAATCCTATATTTTTAAATTATGCCAAGAAAAATTTCAATCGGTAAAATCAAAATATGGTTTAGGTTTTAATAGTGTAAACCCTATAGCCTCGAAGCTGATTTGGCCCCGGTCAATTTTCTTTAAATAAAGAGTCAGAGGCTGATATCGCTAAAGTGTGTATGATAATTAAATTGAAGGCAAGTTTTAAGGTATCATTCGATTCTGTAAGATTTTTGTAAGATTTTCATGGGTTCTATTTTTGGATATGCATATAAAAATAAAACTGGAAGGAGTCACAACGTAGAGATGATTTCCGGCGAGGGGCTCAGAATGGGGACGTGTGAAATTCGGTTCTTCGTGGTGTATTGGGGATTTCTCAAAAACGGAGCGGTAAATCCCTAAATAAATTTCATATATTATTTAGACAGATATTGCCTTCAAATCAGCATAATTTTTATTTCAAGAAAAAATTTGGAACAATGATCAAAATGGGACCAAAGTCCATCTGAATGACATGTCAAAATTTCCCTATTTTCACTTTCACTTTCGTTTTCAGAGTGACAATAGTATCGGAAAGGTATATATCATTTAGTACCAATGAAATCTACAGGAAATGATCTTTCTTTTGATATATCACTTTCTATATAAGCCATTTCTATTTAGTCAGTAAATGACGTCAGCTTTTGGGTGTAGAACACTAGTTTTTGAGGTCAAAGGTTTATGCTATTGTAACCTTTAGGACATATGAATGATGATACACAACATGTACACGTACAATTGGTTTGCTTATTTATAAACAAAGTCCTTGGATACCATACATCAAAATTCACTATATAGCATGAACAAGACATTGAAAATGAAATATTGGGTGTCAGTCTTATATTCAAAGAACTGTGAGGGTTTAAAGTAGGGTACCTAGAGGTTCTTTGATGAAAATACGGCCAAAATGGGCATTTTGACGGAGGTTGCGGGCATGTTTATACTGCTTGCTGATTGAAAGATATACAAGTTACAGGACTTTGCAATACACCAAACTCTTCGAAAAATCCTATATTTTTAAATTATGCCAAGAAAAATTTCAATCGGTAAAATCAAAATATGGTTTAGGACATATGAATGATGATACACAACATGTACACGTACAATTGGTTTGCTTATTTATAAACAAAGTCCTTGGATACCATACATCAAAATTCACTATATAGCATGAACAAGACATTGAAAATGAAATATTGGGTGTCAGTCTTATATTCAAAGAACTGTGAGGGTTTAAAGTAGGGTACCTAGAGGTTCTTTGATGAAAATACGGCCAAAATGGGCATTTTGACGGAGGTTGCGGGCATGTTTATACTGCTTGCTGATTGAAAGATATACAAGTTACAGGACTTTGCAATACACCAAACTCTTCGAAAAATCCTATATTTTTAAATTATGCCAAGAAAAATTTCAATCGGTAAAATCAAAATATGGTTTAGGTTTTAATAGTGTAAACCCTATAGCCTCGAAGCTGATTTGGCCCCGGTCAATTTTCTTTAAATAAAGAGTCAGAGGCTGATATCGCTAAAGTGTGTATGATAATTAAATTGAAGGCAAGTTTTAAGGTATCATTCGATTCTGTAAGATTTTTGTAAGATTTTCATGGGTTCTATTTTTGGATATGCATATAAAAATAAAACTGGAAGGAGTCACAACGTAGAGATGATTTCCGGCGAGGGGCTCAGAATGGGGACGTGTGAAATTCGGTTCTTCGTGGTGTATTGGGGATTTCTCAAAAACGGAGCGGTAAATCCCTAAATAAATTTCATATATTATTTAGACAGATATTGCCTTCAAATCAGCATAATTTTTATTTCAAGAAAAAATTTGGAACAATGATCAAAATGGGACCAAAGTCCATCTGAATGACATGTCAAAATTTCCCTATTTTCACTTTCACTTTCGTTTTCAGAGTGACAATAGTATCGGAAAGGTATATATCATTTAGTACCAATGAAATCTACAGGAAATGATCTTTCTTTTGATATATCACTTTCTATATAAGCCATTTCTATTTAGTCAGTAAATGACGTCAGCTTTTGGGTGTAGAACACTAGTTTTTGAGGTCAAAGGTTTATGCTATTGTAACCTTTAGGACATATGAATGATGATACACAACATGTACACGTACAATTGGTTTGCTTATTTATAAACAAAGTCCTTGGATACCATACATCAAAATTCACTATATAGCATGAACAAGACATTGAAAATGAAATATTGGGTGTCAGTCTTATATTCAAAGAACTGTGAGGGTTTAAAGTAGGGTACCTAGAGGTTCTTTGATGAAAATACGGCCAAAATGGGCATTTTGACGGAGGTTGCGGGCATGTTTATACTGCTTGCTGATTGAAAGATATACAAGTTACAGGACTTTGCAATACACCAAACTCTTCGAAAAATCCTATATTTTTAAATTATGCCAAGAAAAATTTCAATCGGTAAAATCAAAATATGGTTTAGGTTTTAATAGTGTAAACCCTATAGCCTCGAAGCTGATTTGGCCCCGGTCAATTTTCTTTAAATAAAGAGTCAGAGGCTGATATCGCTAAAGTGTGTATGATAATTAAATTGAAGGCAAGTTTTAAGGTATCATTCGATTCTGTAAGATTTTTGTAAGATTTTCATGGGTTCTATTTTTGGATATGCATATAAAAATAAAACTGGAAGGAGTCACAACGTAGAGATGATTTCCGGCGAGGGGCTCAGAATGGGGACGTGTGAAATTCGGTTCTTCGTGGTGTATTGGGGATTTCTCAAAAACGGAGCGGTAAATCCCTAAATAAATTTCATATATTATTTAGACAGATATTGCCTTCAAATCAGCATAATTTTTATTTCAAGAAAAAATTTGGAACAATGATCAAAATGGGACCAAAGTCCATCTGAATGACATGTCAAAATTTCCCTATTTTCACTTTCACTTTCGTTTTCAGAGTGACAATAGTATCGGAAAGGTATATATCATTTAGTACCAATGAAATCTACAGGAAATGATCTTTCTTTTGATATATCACTTTCTATATAAGCCATTTCTATTTAGTCAGTAAATGACGTCAGCTTTTGGGTGTAGAACACTAGTTTTTGAGGTCAAAGGTTTATGCTATTGTAACCTTTAGGACATATGAATGATGATACACAACATGTACACGTACAATTGGTTTGCTTATTTATAAACAAAGTCCTTGGATACCATACATCAAAATTCACTATATAGCATGAACAAGACATTGAAAATGAAATATTGGGTGTCAGTCTTATATTCAAAGAACTGTGAGGGTTTAAAGTAGGGTACCTAGAGGTTCTTTGATGAAAATACGGCCAAAATGGGCATTTTGACGGAGGTTGCGGGCATGTTTATACTGCTTGCTGATTGAAAGATATACAAGTTACAGGACTTTGCAATACACCAAACTCTTCGAAAAATCCTATATTTTTAAATTATGCCAAGAAAAATTTCAATCGGTAAAATCAAAATATGGTTTAGGTTTTAATAGTGTAAACCCTATAGCCTCGAAGCTGATTTGGCCCCGGTCAATTTTCTTTAAATAAAGAGTCAGAGGCTGATATCGCTAAAGTGTGTATGATAATTAAATTGAAGGCAAGTTTTAAGGTATCATTCGATTCTGTAAGATTTTTGTAAGATTTTCATGGGTTCTATTTTTGGATATGCATATAAAAATAAAACTGGAAGGAGTCACAACGTAGAGATGATTTCCGGCGAGGGGCTCAGAATGGGGACGTGTGAAATTCGGTTCTTCGTGGTGTATTGGGGATTTCTCAAAAACGGAGCGGTAAATCCCTAAATAAATTTCATATATTATTTAGACAGATATTGCCTTCAAATCAGCATAATTTTTATTTCAAGAAAAAATTTGGAACAATGATCAAAATGGGACCAAAGTCCATCTGAATGACATGTCAAAATTTCCCTATTTTCACTTTCACTTTCGTTTTCAGAGTGACAATAGTATCGGAAAGGTATATATCATTTAGTACCAATGAAATCTACAGGAAATGATCTTTCTTTTGATATATCACTTTCTATATAAGCCATTTCTATTTAGTCAGTAAATGACGTCAGCTTTTGGGTGTAGAACACTAGTTTTTGAGGTCAAAGGTTTATGCTATTGTAACCTTTAGGACATATGAATGATGATACACAACATGTACACGTACAATTGGTTTGCTTATTTATAAACAAAGTCCTTGGATACCATACATCAAAATTCACTATATAGCATGAACAAGACATTGAAAATGAAATATTGGGTGTCAGTCTTATATTCAAAGAACTGTGAGGGTTTAAAGTAGGGTACCTAGAGGTTCTTTGATGAAAATACGGCCAAAATGGGCATTTTGACGGAGGTTGCGGGCATGTTTATACTGCTTGCTGATTGAAAGATATACAAGTTACAGGACTTTGCAATACACCAAACTCTTCGAAAAATCCTATATTTTTAAATTATGCCAAGAAAAATTTCAATCGGTAAAATCAAAATATGGTTTAGGTTTTAATAGTGTAAACCCTATAGCCTCGAAGCTGATTTGGCCCCGGTCAATTTTCTTTAAATAAAGAGTCAGAGGCTGATATCGCTAAAGTGTGTATGATAATTAAATTGAAGGCAAGTTTTAAGGTATCATTCGATTCTGTAAGATTTTTGTAAGATTTTCATGGGTTCTATTTTTGGATATGCATATAAAAATAAAACTGGAAGGAGTCACAACGTAGAGATGATTTCCGGCGAGGGGCTCAGAATGGGGACGTGTGAAATTCGGTTCTTCGTGGTGTATTGGGGATTTCTCAAAAACGGAGCGGTAAATCCCTAAATAAATTTCATATATTATTTAGACAGATATTGCCTTCAAATCAGCATAATTTTTATTTCAAGAAAAAATTTGGAACAATGATCAAAATGGGACCAAAGTCCATCTGAATGACATGTCAAAATTTCCCTATTTTCACTTTCACTTTCGTTTTCAGAGTGACAATAGTATCGGAAAGGTATATATCATTTAGTACCAATGAAATCTACAGGAAATGATCTTTCTTTTGATATATCACTTTCTATATAAGCCATTTCTATTTAGTCAGTAAATGACGTCAGCTTTTGGGTGTAGAACACTAGTTTTTGAGGTCAAAGGTTTATGCTATTGTAACCTTTAGGACATATGAATGATGATACACAACATGTACACGTACAATTGGTTTGCTTATTTATAAACAAAGTCCTTGGATACCATACATCAAAATTCACTATATAGCATGAACAAGACATTGAAAATGAAATATTGGGTGTCAGTCTTATATTCAAAGAACTGTGAGGGTTTAAAGTAGGGTACCTAGAGGTTCTTTGATGAAAATACGGCCAAAATGGGCATTTTGACGGAGGTTGCGGGCATGTTTATACTGCTTGCTGATTGAAAGATATACAAGTTACAGGACTTTGCAATACACCAAACTCTTCGAAAAATCCTATATTTTTAAATTATGCCAAGAAAAATTTCAATCGGTAAAATCAAAATATGGTTTAGGTTTTAATAGTGTAAACCCTATAGCCTCGAAGCTGATTTGGCCCCGGTCAATTTTCTTTAAATAAAGAGTCAGAGGCTGATATCGCTAAAGTGTGTATGATAATTAAATTGAAGGCAAGTTTTAAGGTATCATTCGATTCTGTAAGATTTTTGTAAGATTTTCATGGGTTCTATTTTTGGATATGCATATAAAAATAAAACTGGAAGGAGTCACAACGTAGAGATGATTTCCGGCGAGGGGCTCAGAATGGGGACGTGTGAAATTCGGTTCTTCGTGGTGTATTGGGGATTTCTCAAAAACGGAGCGGTAAATCCCTAAATAAATTTCATATATTATTTAGACAGATATTGCCTTCAAATCAGCATAATTTTTATTTCAAGAAAAAATTTGGAACAATGATCAAAATGGGACCAAAGTCCATCTGAATGACATGTCAAAATTTCCCTATTTTCACTTTCACTTTCGTTTTCAGAGTGACAATAGTATCGGAAAGGTATATATCATTTAGTACCAATGAAATCTACAGGAAATGATCTTTCTTTTGATATATCACTTTCTATATAAGCCATTTCTATTTAGTCAGTAAATGACGTCAGCTTTTGGGTGTAGAACACTAGTTTTTGAGGTCAAAGGTTTATGCTATTGTAACCCATGTTTTGCCGTGTACCCGAAGGGGATTCCCCATGTAGAAATGTGATACCTTTAGTACTGCGATACATTTCAGGAGATACAGTGCAAACGGAATATATTTTTATTTAATGTGCATTATACTTGGAACACTTTCATAATGGTTATCATTCATGTACTTGGAACACTTGCATATACTTGTTATCATGTATAAAGTTTGCTCGAATTTCCTCTGTCTTAGACTCTCTTAGATGAAGTAATTTACGGACTGATTTCTTGAAGAAACGTCTAATGAGTAATCTCTTCCTCTGGATTTTGAGAATGCATAGGACATTTAATATCTGAAATTCTTGAAATAAATAATTCAGTTCAGAGTTCCTGAAATCTTCCTATGAAATGTTGGACCACAGAAAGCTGTTGTTTAAATAGAGAAAATAAATTATTATTTACAACTGTCCTATGACAAATTTGAAATATTAAAAATATTTAAATTTGCTTAATGACTTCAACATTGGGACACAACGAATAAAGATCAAAAACTTGTTAGTAATTGGATTTTACTTCGTTATTTCCAGGTAACCAATATTTTCTATATTTTTCTATATTTCTAAAAAGTTGAATGTTTAAGGAACCATTCTATAAGTGTTAATTAAAAATAATTTTACATTATTTTTTTATTCAATGTTATTTTCAGTTTGAGCTTGTATATATGTTTTCATTGTATTTTTCATGTTTTATATTCATTATTCAACTAACAAGTATGTCTGACAATTTTTGTATCAACCGATATTAATTTTTGGAAAACTCTTTTATCAATTTGGTATCTGAAACGAAGAATCTGCAATTTACATTTAACCCGCAGTCAAGGGAAGTAATTTGGAACTTTCGGCACAAAAACCTGAAAATGTTCAAAATCCATATTATCATGTTCAGTCAAGAAATTTGTAAGTGTTCTCTTTTATTTTAAATGTATCTTTTACTAGAAAACTCAATTTTATACGATTAGAAAAGTGATTATCATGAATTCACATTTTGATGCATGTCGGACCGCGTTTCCTCTGTTGTTGAAATTTCTTTAAAGTTTGTGTAATGTAAGATTGAACGGATTTTTGTTGTAAGTTTTAATTGTTTGATTTGGTTCACAAGTGTTTATGTAAAATTGATTATGAGATTATTATTTTGATTGTTTGGTTTAATTGTCATTCATCTTCTTTAGGAAATTATATGCAAATTTAGATTTTTACTTTTATACAATACTTCAACATTGGGACACAACGAATAAAGATCAAAAACTTGTTAGTAATTGGATTTTACTTCGTTATTTCCAGGGAAAACACGATTCGTGAATCCCCCTGCAATACCCAAACGCCCAGTGTTAACAGTCAAGATAGCTTATTCCCCAAATCAAGGTCAAGGTCAGAGAATATCCCTAAGTCGGAAAAACTCTGGGATAAATTTGGTGGAGAACCCAAAGTTCCCGTGAATGAGCAGGTACTGGTTGAGAAGCGGGATGGCGACCCAGAATGTCACAACACCCCTTAATCACAGGCAAATTCAGGAGGACCAACAGGCAGTCACAGAGCAAACCTTGCCACCACCTCCTACCCAGACTGTGGAAGTTGAAGTGGAGCACCATCCCCAGCCACCTATGAATGGAGACCTTAGAGGAGAATTAGAAGCCATGCAGAGGCAGATCCAGGAACAAAGACTGGAGTTGGATACTCTGAGGGAGGAAAATAGGCTGATGGCATTGGAAGGTCAGTCTAACCATGCACAACAAAGTGCACCACCTGCACCTACATGGGCTGCACCACCTACAGTGATGTCACCACCTACACAACCTACAGTGATGTCACCACCTACACAACCTACAGTGATGTCACCACCTACACAACCTACAGTGATGTCACCACCTACACAACCTACCATGATGTCACCACCTGCACCACCTACAGTGATGTCACCAGTGTACCACACTCATCCCCATAGGCCTCATGTCACTCTGAAGCCATACAATGGAAAATCATCTCCAGTGTACTGGTGGACCCAATTTCTGGCATATGTCCAACTAATGAGAATGCCAGAAGCAGAAGCTATTATGACTTTTTCGTTTTATTTAACTGATTATGCAGAAACATGGTATGCTACGCTGGAAAGTACCTACAAAACATCACTAAACAGGATCAAGGATGCTTTGATGTCAAGATTTTCACCATCATCAAAGTTAAACATGAAATTAATGGATATGAAACAAGGAGAGGCAGAATCAGTGGATGACTTCATTCATCGAGTCCAAGCCGCCACTTCAAACCGCCCAGTGGACCAGGAGTGGTTAATACATGTAGTTACCACCGGATTGAGACCTAATATTCAAAGGGCAGTGATACAGGCTGATCCAGCTACACTAGAAAACCTGAGAGCTGTTGCGACTCGGTCTGAATTATGCGATAAAATCCAGGGAAGTGCTACTCAGCAGGCAGGAAATACGGTCAATATGGTTACCATGGATACCACACTGCAGGACCAAATGTCCGAGATCCAGGCTTCCATTAATTCCTTGAACCGAAAAGTGAACCAAAGAGACTATCCTAGAAGACAGCAGTCTAATGAGGAGCAGACCAGGAAACCGTGTACAAATTGTGGTAGGTTCTGTTCACCCAATAATTGTTATGCTAAAAACAAAGAATGTCAATATTGTTTTAAATTTAATCACTTTTGGCCTCTATGCTGGAAAAGAAATGAGGATATTAGGAATGGGGGTACAGGGGAACTTCCTCCTAGGAGGAATAACAGGCAAAGTGGTGGTACACGATAGGGGTGCGCGCCTGTCTCTAGATCAAATTCTAGGGGTGGGCATATTGACAATTCCAACCATGATAGTGCTGAAATTAACCTTGTAGCCCATATGAAGAAAAACATGGTTGAGGTCACAGTAATGGGCAGACACACAAGTGCTCTAATTGATTCAGGTGCATCTATTACTATTTTGAGTAGGGCTTTCTTTGACAAAACTGTTTATGCACATTGCAGACTTGAGAGATCAAGTTATACTACAGTCTCAGGCGCTAGTGGTAAAGAGCTCACAGTGCTAGGTAAACTTGACATAGAGTTTACCCTCAATCAGCATGTATACCAATACACAGTTCACATTGTAGAGGGAATACACCATTCCTTCATATTAGGGGTAGACTTTTTGACACATTTTAATGTTCATCTCAAGTTTTCAGCCCAGAACACCTTAGAGATTCCAGAAGCTGATGAGACCCAGGCAAATGTATGTGTGATAAAGACGCAGACAGGTTTGGTACGTGCAACTAGTGCAGTAACTATACCAAAAAGGTCTGAAACTACTATTTCTGTTAAAGTCTCTCGTCAAAAAGATGGCGATCAAGTGCTTTTAGAACCGCTGCCTTATTTGACAAAACAGCACATAGCAGCAGCAAAATGTTTGGTAACGGTAAGAAAAGGCAAAGCAGTAATGCGTTTGCTTAATCCTACCAGTTCAGATATCAAAATTGGTGATAATCAAGTACTAGCTTCTGTATCAGACATACATTCAGCCGCCATTTACACTCTTGATGACAAGCAGGAGAGTAATAGTCCTCTCATTGCATCTGCAGAACCTGACAGTAAGGTAACCGAGAAAGTGCACAATGAAATTCCTTTTGATTTAAATGATTCAGATCTTACAGAAAGTCAAAAGAAAGTGCTTTTGACATTTCTACAAAGACACAGAGGTAATTTTGCAACTGACCTCAAGGAACTTGGCAAAACATCTATTTGTAAACACAAAATAGAGGTTAAACCAAATTCCAGACCAGTCCGGTTGCCATTTTACAGAACGTCATATCAGAATGAGAGAGAGTTAGATAGACAAATTGATGAGATGCTTGAACATGGCATAATTGAACCCTCAAATTCTGAATGGCATTCACCTGTGGTCTTAGTACGAAAAAAGAACAACACCTTTAGGTTTGCGTGTGATTATCGTGCACTCAATAAAATCACTGTACCTATGTCATTTCCCTTACCTCACATGGAGAGTGTTTTTGATGCCATAGGAGCAGCCAATGCTCAGTACTTTTCAAACTTAGACTTAATGTCAGGGTTCTGGCAGATGGAACTTGATGAAGAGAGTAAGAGAAAAGCCGCATTCATTACTCAGAGAGGCATTTACCAATGGAACAGAATGCCTTTTGGTCTCACAAATGCACCCATTTCATTCCAGACTCTTATGTCTTCTGTGCTAAGAGATTTAAATTGGAAATCTGTTCTTGTCTACATTGATGACATATTGATATTTTCAGCCTCATTTTCAGAGCACCTACAACATCTAGAACAAGTTTTCAGGAAGCTGAATGAAGCCAATTTGAAGCTGCAACCAACAAAATGCCATTTTGCAGTAAAACAATTGAAATTTCTAGGTCACATTATATCAAGGAAAGGCGTAGAAGTAGACCCAGAGAAAACCAGAGCTGTAAATGATTTTCCAGTACCAAAAACACAGAAGCATGTAAGAAGTTTTTTAGGTATGGCGAATTATTATAGAAGGTTTATCAAGAACTTCTCACAAATTGCTAACCCTTTGAATCAGCTCCTCCAAAAGGATAAAAAGTTTCGTTGGACTGAGGATTGCCAGAAAGCATTTGACATTCTTAAGTCAAAACTTTTGAGTGCACCAGTCTTAGGTTATCCAAATCCAACCAAACCTTTTATACTTACATGTGATGCGTCAGATATTGCTGTTGGGTATGTCTTAGGTCAGTTGGATGAAAATAACAAAGAGTTTGTTATTGCTTATGGAGGCAAATCCCTGACCAAAGAGCAGAAAAAGTACAATACCACAGAAAAAGAGTGCTTAGCCATCTTATCTGGGATTGAAGCCTATAGACCTTACTTGGCTCATTCACATTTCAAAGTGATAACGGACCACAAAGCTTTAGTTTGGCTTAAATCAGCTAAGCACACAGGTAGGCTTGAAAGATGGGCACTTAAACTACAGGAATACAACTTTGACTTAGAACATAGACCTGGTAAAAGCAACAATGTGGCCGATGCCTTAAGCCGGATTGAACATGAAAGCTCAGAGGTAAGTGACTTACCATTTAAAGACATTTCAGCTCCAGATTCCAGCAATACTGCAGCCCAGATTAACACCGGAAACAAGGTGAATACTATTCATAGCCAAACAAATCATGAACATAAAGATGACAACAATACAATCCCAAGTCAAAACACAGATGAGGATCAGGACTATGAGGATACAAAACAGGCTATTGAGGTAACATTTTGTTATGCAGCTGATGTAGAACAAGATGAAACTGATGCAGAGATCCATGGCATTGAAAATCTAGCTGAATTACAAAGTAAGTGCAAAGACTTTGCTCACTTGTATAAGTTTTTGGTAGATGGCATCCTGCCCGAGGACAGCAAAACTCGCCAGTATGTTATTGGAGAGTCAAGGCATTTTAGTTTGGTAGATGGTATTCTATATCATTTATTTCAGAAGCGATACAAACGGGCCACAGATGAGATCAAGTTTATACAACAGGTATGTTTACCCGAAGTTCTGAGATCAGATGCATTAAAATCCTATCATGACAGTTTAGCTGGTGGAGGTCATTTTGGAACTGAAAAATGTATGGCATCTTTGAGCATGAAATACTATTGGCCAAGAATGCACAGTGACATTGTCAAGTATATACAGTCCTGTGACAGATGTCAAAGAGCAAAAAGGGATTACAACCCGTACAAACCTCCCATGGTTCCTATGCCATTAGTTAAGCGCTTTGAAAGATGGCATATTGACATCCTTGGACCCTTACATAAAACAAAGGATGGGTACGAATACATACTGTTATGTATTGATGCTTGTACAAGATGGGCAGAAGCTTTTCCACTAAGGTCACAAACTGCCAAAGAAACTGCAGAAGTTTTGTACAGAGAAATTTTCACAAGGTTTGGAGCACCAAGAGTGTTATTTTCAGATCAAGGTAGAAATTTCATGTCCAATTTGGTCAAGGCATTGTGTGAAATATTCGATATCACTCAGCATCACACTTCGATCTATCATCCAAAGACAAATGGCCTTGTTGAGCGACAAAATAGCACGCTTGCACAATCGCTCAGGACCTATTGTGATAAAAAGCAGACAAATTGGCCAGAACTTGTACCCAGCATCATGATGGCTTTCAGGAAGTCACCTTCTATGCATTCCACTGAGTACTCACCTTTCTATTTGGTCTTTGGTCAAGAAATGAAGTTACCATTTGACATAGCTCTTGAACCTGTAGAAAATCTGAGTAGAGATGCAAGGTCATACATCAATGAAATGCTAGAAAATCTCAAGGTTGCTCATGAAATAGCTCATGAAAATCAGATTTGGCATCAGGAGCAAAATAAAGCTCGTCATGACCAAAAGAGCAATATTCCAAATTTCAAAATTGGTGACAAGGTCTTGATCAAGGTCAATAAAGTTCCAAAAGGGTTATCAAGCAAACTTCATGACAAGGCAGATGGACCATATGTTGTCATTGAATTAGGTCCAAACTTCACATATAGGTTGCGCAGATGTGAGAGCAACAAGGTACATAAATCTCTTGTTAATGCCACAAACCTTAGATTGTACCATGATCCAGCTTTGGTAAGATCTCAGTCCGAACAAGGTCATGATTTGTCAAGTCAAGGTGAACAAGGTCAATCATCATCTCGTAACCATGGAGACGACCTGACAGATAATGCAAGTGACAACCAAAATGTGGTAAGTGACTCATCTCAAGGGTCTCAAAATCAGTCTTCAACTCAGACCGCGGGCTCTCCCCAGTCTCAGGGAGACAATTCTGCTGACTCAACACAGCAATCAGATAGTTCACAGTCTCAAAGGATATGGGACTTCAAAACTATCAATAGAGCAAGATTCAAACGCAATAGGCGTGAGGTTAGAGTATTGTGGAAAGATGGTTCCACAACTTGGGAACCAGATAGTTCCTTTTCTCCTGAATGGCAGGAGTGGATCAATAGAAGATATACGAAGCACGGCATAACAAGGAAAAAGAAGTTTTATCTGCAGAAGAGAAACTAATGAATTTCTATTTCAGATACTAATATGAATAGTTTGTATTCAATTTCAGAGTAGATATTAATGCAGTTTTGTGTTTCAGCCAAAATACTAATTAGTAAATCATATATGGATCAGTTAAGTGACAGGACAAGTAGCTAAAATCTCGGGCTAGCTATACTTTTCATGTTATCACATTCGAAACTTTGGCTATACTAAAGATACCAAAAATTACATTAGTATAAATAAACCAATTCCTTAGATTGTTGTGATTTAATCAAAATTTGTAGTTCACTGCAGTATATAAGTGCTAGACCATATGATAATGATCTGTCATTTGGTCACCTAAAATCACAACTTTATAAGTAAATTGGTCTTCTTCTATGGCAAAATTTGGAGGTTCAGCTACAGTCTTGTCATGATGGCTTTTCTCATATCGGCAATCGGCACAAAACATGCAGGAGCAAATAAGATGGAGCCAACGAGGGAATCCATCAACAGGATCAATTATGGAGTGATCTTTGCGCAGGACAATGATTTAGTGTTGTCACGAGAGTATTGGCGACATACCTTTCATGTGCCAATTCCTAAGAAATTTAAACTTTCAGCTATCCCAGAATGCAAGGGTAGATCAGATTGTAACATGATTAAGTTACTTGCTTTACAAATTCATGCTTTGCATCAAGAAGTATTAGGAGAGTTACATGAGACAATTAAGTCTGTAAGGTCTCTAGTCCCTCAGTCTAAGTTGTTTGGAAAGTCGAGACAAGGTAGAGCTTTACTTCCTTTTATTGGTACTTTGAGTCGTGGACTCTTTGGTTTAGCTACCATGGATGATATCAATGTCATGGCAGGTCACATAAATGCTATTGCTGCTTCAACTAACAAGCTTTCAGCCGCTTTGGTGCAGCATGGGAAACATCTCTCCTCTTTTATGACTCTAACTGACAAGAGATTTGATAACATTAAGAAAGGTCTTAAACTCAACTCTGACAAAATTAACAAGGTAACTAACCTATTCAGTAACAAATTTCTACAATTTGAACATACTGTTATTAACATGTCTGACGTACTTATTCAACAAGTTAACAAGGCTAACATCCTGAGAAGTAGACTTAACAAGTTTGAAAACTCCATTCAAAGTTTGGTCTCTGGGAAAATCACCCCTCATCTAATTTCCAGGTCTACCTTGCTATCTATAATTCAGCAAATCACTAAAACTCTCAGAAAATCTTACTCACAGTTTCAACTTACACATACTGATCCTTCATACTACTTCTCACATGGGAAATTTGTATATGCACGTAATTTCTCATCTATTTATCTAACAGTGAAATTTCCCTTAACAGCTCACAAACGTCCTCTTACTTTGTACAAGGTGATCTCCTTACCTGTTCCTCTGAAGGAAAACTCCAGTTCTGCTATGCATGCAACTCAACTCTTATCCCTACCTGACTATTTTGCCATTACTAAACACCATGATCACTTCGTTCCCATAGCAGCCACTGATTTAGTGAATTGTGTGCATGACACTGAGATTTTGTGTGACATGAATTTGCCATTGACACCCATCACCATACCTGACTGTACCATGGCTCTCTTTTCAAACAACAGGGATCAAATTAAGAAATATTGTGATTTTCGTTATGTACCAAATTTAGTTAAGTCTAACATTATAGAATTATCACCCACTTCAGTTTTAGTGTACAACATTAAGAATTTAGTGTTGAATTGTCCTAGTGAGCAGAAAGTAATACCAGGATGTCATTTTTGTGTTATTCATGTACCATGTAGATGTTCATTGTCTTCTGATACTTTATTTTTCTCACCAAGATTAGTTAATTGTTACAACAGCTCCAGTACAATGACCAGAGTTCATCCAGTAAACTTAGCTTTGTTACAGGAATTTTTTGACGAAAGCAAACTAAATTCTATTTTTGGCGATACAACTTTTCCTACACCAATTAACCTTACAATTCCAGAGTTCCAAATGTTTAACCATTCATTTTCAAATATTGTTGCTAATGATCAGAAAATGCACCTTAGTTTAAAACGTATAGCTAAAGCCACCAGAGAGGACCAGAAAGTTTTCAAGTCATTAGCTGAACCAATTTTAGACGGTCAGATTAAGCTGGAACCTTCTTGGCCTAGTAATACAGATATCATTGCTTTAGTTTCATTATCTGTTGCAGCCTTATGTATGGTTGTTTTAGCCATTTTGATTTTTAAGATTAGAAAATTATCTGTTGCATTATTAGTGTTACAACAGGTACAACATGCTAAAACTCAGACTGTTCCCTCTTTCATTTATAATGCTGTGAGACCTACTACCACTGAGTCATCTTCAGTTTTAAACTTTCTCCAAGAAGACATTTCTTGGTCTCACTTGTCTGTAATTATTGGCATAGTAGTCATTGTCATTTTAGTGTTGATTTTAGCCTTACTGTATAAATCTAAATCAAAAAAGTGCACCTCAATCACTTTAGAGTTAACTTCAGGAGGTACTTGTGTCATGATACCTGTCATGGAGTTGTCAATGTGTCCTTCCTATTATGACATTCCTGCACCAATAATAAGAGGCTTGTCTCTTACCTCATTTCCAGGAATGAAGTTAATGGCATCATGGTCACCATTCACAGTAACTGATGTTCGTACCAAAACTAGTTTTGTGGTACCGAATACAATTACTTTGAATGTTTTCGATTATGTCAAAACTAAGAAAATTTTAAATCAACCTTACAGTGCATATTTCCATGTTGTGCACCATGACATTGCCTGGTCGTTAAAACACGAAAAAAGGGAAATCTCTATTGGGAATTAAATGAAAAAAAATTATGATCATATAATCAGCATTTGTATTTCCTGCATACAGACCATTTGTCTTTTCCATTCTTTGTACAATTTTTTTTTTCTTTCCATGTTTGTGTTTTTTTTTTATACAAGGGTGAACAGAACAAATATGTGGACATGAACATTTTCAATTGTGTGATGAACTGTATATAGACTGCTCAAACTGTGTATATATATTTGTTTAAAATGTTTACTATGAAATGGCATAATTCAAGGATATATAAAATGATCTGATATGTGTAACTGGATGTAATTTACTCATTTCATGATTTGTAACCCTATTTTTGCATGTCTGAATTTGTCGGGTGCTACCTCAGTTTGTTATTTTTAATGAAAGAGAGTTATATTATTTTCAGTTCGAGCTTTCGGGTCGAAAGCTAATTATGTCAGGGAGGAAGTAGTCATTAAGCAAATTTAAATATTTTTAATATTTCAAATTTGTCATAGGACAGTTACATATAATGAAATACAAATTATCATTTGTTTCGATGTTTAGTAATTGACTTAGAATTCAGTTAAAATGAAAAAAAAATGTATTTTATCATGTGGAAATTTGCATTTACACTGCTTTGAGAAAAGAACTTGTCACATATTTCTAGTATGCAAATTATTTATTGAATTTTAATTTGTTATGATTTTCAAAATTACTTGGTTCAAAAGATTTTGTTTGAAATTTATCAAAATTTTAATTTGGGCAAATTCAGAAACTAAAATATTACAATGTCATGTTTAGTATCAAACTATTCAGATTTTTGAGTTCTTTTCATTTGTGAAAAGTTAAATTTCAAAAGTTCAAAATTAAAGAAATTATTTATATTTTTTTAATTTTAAGTTTTCTTTTAACATGTTTAATAGTCAGATAAGTAAGCGATTATTCTTGTAAATACGTAGACTAGTTAATTTTTGTATTTGATTACTTTAGGGCAATAAAGGTGTCCTTAAGAACTTTGATGTTTGCCTGTGTCAGATTAAGACTTTTGTTAAGGAAATTAATTGTAAATTACTATCTAAACTTTATTGCTCAATCTTGACACACGAGTTCCGTCTTATGTCCAGAGGGAGCGTCCCTAGTAGACAAAGGAGATCAGGGCGTGGCCTCGTCTGTCAAGATTTAGTAAAATTGATTTTTAGGACACTTTTGGAAAAGGTCAATAGGTCAAAGTTTTAATAATTAAATTTCATTGGTCAATTCCTGGAAAAACCGCGTCCCAAGTCGGAAGGGGGGTTGCGCGAACGCGTTCCTCACTTCAACATTGGGACACAACGAATAAAGATCAAAAACTTGTTAGTAATTGGATTTTACTTCGTTATTTCCAGGTAACCAATATTTTCTATATTTTTCTATATTTCTAAAAAGTTGAATGTTTAAGGAACCATTCTATAAGTGTTAATTAAAAATAATTTTACATTATTTTTTTATTCAATGTTATTTTCAGTTTGAGCTTGTATATATGTTTTCATTGTATTTTTCATGTTTTATATTCATTATTCAACTAACAAGTATGTCTGACAATTTTTGTATCAACCGATATTAATTTTTGGAAAACTCTTTTATCAATTTGGTATCTGAAACGAAGAATCTGCAATTTACATTTAACCCGCAGTCAAGGGAAGTAATTTGGAACTTTCGGCACAAAAACCTGAAAATGTTCAAAATCCATATTATCATGTTCAGTCAAGAAATTTGTAAGTGTTCTCTTTTATTTTAAATGTATCTTTTACTAGAAAACTCAATTTTATACGATTAGAAAAGTGATTATCATGAATTCACATTTTGATGCATGTCGGACCGCGTTTCCTCTGTTGTTGAAATTTCTTTAAAGTTTGTGTAATGTAAGATTGAACGGATTTTTGTTGTAAGTTTCAATTGTTTGATTTGGTTCACAAGTGTTTATGTAAAATTGATTATGAGATTATTATTTTGATTGTTTGGTTTAATTGTCATTCATCTTCTTTAGGAAATTATATGCAAATTTAGATTTTTACTTTTATACAATACTTCAACATTGGGACACAACGAATAAAGATCAAAAACTTGTTAGTAATTGGATTTTACTTCGTTATTTCCAGGGAAAACACGATTCGTGAATCCCCCTGCAATACCCAAACGCCCAGTGTTAACAGTCAAGATAGCTTATTCCCCAAATCAAGGTCAAGGTCAGAGAATATCCCTAAGTCGGAAAAACTCTGGGATACAACCATAAGCCACTGTGTTCGACATCTTGTATGTATAATATTTCTAAGAGGAACACAGAGGCTTGAGGTTGTGAATAATAAAACATTTTCTCTCATAAAATGACAGGTTCCTGTGATAAGACATTTGGGAATTTTTATCTGTTCAAATAATAGATACATGATGAGTTTTTATCGGACCAAATAACTTTTTGTCGGCAAATCCTATGCAACCGATACATTTCATGAACTCTCTCCGCTAACAACTTTTCCGTGTAACAGACCTTTGATGAGGTAAAACAATTTGTTAACAGTAAATAACGATGTCGTAGGTCTGCTAGTTGGACAAGCTTAACAATTTCATGGGCCTTTTAATTTGTTTCAAACTACGAAATCTAGAGAAACCACTTGAGTTGTTGAACAGCGTATGCTGAAATGCGACGCTCCTTCTCGCCTGTTGAAATATGCATACAGGGTTTTTTTCCCTTGTTTTGGGGCCGAATTTCGGCCCCTTCCCAATGTCAAATTTCCTCTATTTTTCCCAAAAAATCACCCTGAAATTCCCAAAGAGGAATTATGAAAAAAATCACCCTAGAAAATAAGACCCAAAACATGAAAGTCAGCACAAAATGTCCTATTTCTAAGTGCATTTTTTAAAGTTTTTTTATTCATCCCATGTTCAGTTCAAGCAAATCAATGGATTATCAGTGTTAATAAATGATACTTTAAGGTTATACTTTAGTGAGAATTTATACAAAAATTTTCCAAATTTTAGCAAATTGTCGCAAATTTTCCCAAATGGGACAGGCACAGGCACCTTCCCCAAAATAAAAAAAAAAAAAAAACCCTGGCATAGGCAAGAAGCGCCGCTTTTCAGCATATTCACTGAAAATCATTTGTTCAAGTGGCTTCACTGGGTCATGAGGTTTGATACACCATACACTGCTTTTTGGAAAACAAACTGGCCCAATTTCTGCACAACTCACTTGAATTGATAAATATTGGATTAAACGATTTGAAAACGATTTTAACTGTACGTTTCATGTATTTGAGATGAAATCAATACTATTCAAAAGCATTCATAGATTTCAGTATACTTTAATATGAATAAAGGCAAAACCGAAAAATCTTTGTTTTTTATGCCCCTGGAATAAAAGATTCGGGAGCATATAGTTTTTGGCCTGTCCGTCTGTCTGTTTGTCTGTCTGTTTTCCGAAAAACGTTAACATTTGGCATAACTTTTAAATGGAAGCTGGTGATAGAGGTTTCATGTTTCACATGTGTATTCCTTGTAACAATACCTTTCCATTGATACCAAAATTTTTGACCTCGTGACCATAACCTTGACCTTTGACGTACTTCTCAAAAACTTTAACATTGAGCATAACTTTTGAATGGTTAGTGATAGAGGTTTCAATTTTTACATGTGTATTCCTTGTGACAAGATATTTCCATTGATACCAATATTACGCTGACCCTGACCTCTCACATACTTAACAGAAAATGGCCTTTATACTAACAAAGATGCCGCCGGGGGCATTCTCGTTTCACAAACACAGGCTTTATAATTTCTGGCATGCTAGCTATCAATAATGAAAGGTTTTTTGTTCAATTTTAAATAAACTTAATTTATGAAATCATTTCATTGTTTTATTCTTTTTCTGCTGCACATTAATGTACAATATGATTTTATTTTTGATGTTGCATAATTGAACTATACTAGCTGGGCATATGACGTTGGACCACTTTATCCGTCTTTTCAAATCAGAAAAAAAGTTATTGTTTTGAAATGTGACTATTTTTTCTTTTTTGTACTTTTAAAGGTTGTCTAAAAAAACTTCTCTGCATCCGGCAAAAATCTTTTTAGAAAGGTTGTGGGCTAAAATCCTGGTACTGCCACTATCAGTATTCAATGTCAGTATGTCAATATTAGAGCGTGCATGGGTATCAGGTGAGCGTTGTGCCCCCCTGGGGCTCTTGTTTTATGTAAGCCTTTTAAATTTTCCGTTCAAAGAATTTCCTGTTTTCCACTTTTTCAATATTCATTAGAATAATTTATCTCTATATGATATTACTGAAAAAAAAAGTAAAATCAGATTACCTATAATTTGCAGTGTCATTGATGACGTAAACAAATTAATGGTCAATACAAACAAAAGCAGCGATTATAATACTTTACATATTCGAAAAAAGTAGTTTTTCAATTTTGAGTAGATTAGATCGATTTTACACCGTTGATGTCACAATATGTGACGTTGCTAAGGTAGACCGGAAGTAACCCTACTTGACGTAACTAAGCAGGTGCGTCATAGCAGTGACTAAACTGAAGGTTTATAACGGTCATTAGTTGTAGCTCGAAAATGGTCTATTGCCCCACTGTGTGTTATTGTGGGCTTTGCGATGGAGTCTTTTTGGAAAGCATCCCCTGTTGTTTTTTTGAACAGGGAAATTTCAGTAGGAAGGAATGAGAGACCCAAAACGAAAAAAAAAAATGACAGATGAATACGAGATGTCTTCTGATTTGGAAGATTTGGAAGATCAGAAGAAAGTGATAAATGAACTTTTGAAGAGACCTTTAGCAGATGGAGACAAACGGTTTGTATATTTTTCTTTCAAAAAGTTTTATTACTATACAAGCAATAATTCTATGCAATTTCTATACAGTATAACATATGTATGAAAGAGTTTTTGAAAAGTATCTATCATTCAAAATGGTAACTAATCACTCAATTTGTCCACAAATATTTGGTCTCTTGACAAATGGAGAATACAGCTATGATATACCTCTACGACTTAACATTATTTTTATAATTCACAATGTTCAATGGAAAACAGCCATTGAAATGAATCTCTTCTCGAAGTAATAATTTGTACTTTTATGATTTTGTAATAAAAAACGAAATCATGCACAGCCCAGATTGCGAAGCTGTTGAATATTGAAATTATTACGGACACAAGATTTCCCCGATCGAAGAAATCTGAAGATATAATTATGATATATATTCATACTCGCTATACTTTCTCTCTAAGCTGTATCTGCATTTGATAAACTAAATACAATGCAACAACAACAATAACCACAACAACCTCCGCTCAATTATGAAAGAATATATCTACAATTCAAGAGATAGACCGAGGGACAAAGATATGAACAAAGTTTTTAGATCTCATTATCACACAACGCAAAACGGCTAGAATTGACTTTTTTACATTTGCAGAAAATTTCAGTAAAATACGTAATTTGGCGAGCTTAGCGAGCCTGAAAACATGAAGGATCTAGACATTTTTTTGCAGGTGAGGCGGTTTCCAGCACGTCCAGCCAAATAATATAGAAGAATATATAATACGTACAGATGTTAACAATTATGATTTTTGGCAAATTCCAGCGGTCCTGATCCTGCAACCCCTCTAGATCCGAACTTGGTAATGATTTCAAGAAATGCAGTATATATTTGCCTTAATAATAAAAGTTAATTCAAGCATTCTGGGAGATAAATTATATTTAGATTATAAAGATTATTATAGAGTTGAAAAAAAGGACAAGGGGAGGAAGCCGGAATTTTTTTTTGGTCTAAATTTATAGGGAAAAGTATTCTATATTATAATGATAAAGAATTGTTTCTTCGAGTAATAGATCGTAAAATAATTTTTGCATTACTAGTATTTGAAACGGCAAATTCTTGGAATATGACTACTCTTTAATTACTTTTCTTCTCTTATCCTTTCACAATCTTGTAATACCATCTTCTTATCTTTCCCCCTCTCAACTTATAGAAATCTATCACCAAATCTGTTTAGCTATTGATAATCGTGACTTCTCTTGTCTTCTTACATACCTTCAACCATTAATACTTGGAATAATCTACCCCTCTCCACAAGACAATCCACAAGTTTGACCCAATTAATTCAAGAACAAGCTTAAGCACACCTCATCTCGATCTTCTTACTTTGATCATGGCGATCGCAAGCTTATTATCCTGCATACGCGACTTCGTCATGGGTGCAGTATACTGCATGGTGATCTTAATCGGGTTAATCTTGTAACTAGTAGCGCTTGTGCATGTGGGGCACCTGATGAAAGCGCGGAACACTTTTTTCTTCATTGTAACTTTTACCCTGTAATTCGCCAAGAACTCTTCTGTAGCTTAGTTGCATCAGGAGCAACTCCAGATATAGGAGTCATACTTTACGGCAACCCTGACCTAAGTGTAGCACAGAATTGTAAAATATTTGATGCTGTTCACAAGTATATCGCTAAAAGCAAGCGTTTTTAAAAGCGACTACCACTTCTCTCCTCCCCCTCCGTCTCCTTCCTCCCGATCTCACCCTACATACTTCCTTCCCATGTTCTTTTCGGTGTTAATAACCATTATACCTAGACCTAACCCCCCCTTGAGATTTCATGCACTCTATTTTGTTATCACATGATATATTATATATTACAGACAGTACTTTCGCTCTACGATAATATATGTTTGAATATAATTATCTAATTTATTACACTTAAATGACGCATGTGTATTATAATGTTCATAAATTTTGTATCTTGCAATGTAGGAAAGGTGTTTGACTAAGTTCTCGAACTTGTTCACCGATCCATTGCTAATTTGGAGCAATAAATATGTTTAAACTAAACTAACTAGTGATGAACCAAAAGTTCTCTGATTCCAATTAATGATTCTATACTCAATCGATTGTCGCTGAACGGAATATGCTTGCTAACGACACCCATCCCGCACTTTACAGAAAAGAATGATCAATTTGACAGTAATATTGAGGATTTCAACATAATCAAATGTAAATTAAAAATCAAAACATTTTAAATTATTTTTTTAGAGGTTATTATATTCCAAAATAATTTGAATTACTACTGTGACGTCATGTCATAGAACTAGAATTAAACATCCATGAATACCAAAAGTAAGGCAGTCATTACTTAAAGCTATATTCGAAAATGATATCGGGAACCTTTATTTGCACGAACGTTGTTCATATTGCGTGTAACTTCTCCCTACATTCAAATCTTGAACGAAAACAGGCAACCAGAATTATGGACATATACTTCTTGTTGCCTAATGAACATTTAACATAGGAATTCTACTAATAATGTAAATATTTAAGGAATCATTGTAATATTTTTTTGGTTGATCGAGGTATCAACACAAATAATTGAGAAAAAAATTCATCGTGTGCGTAGTGCAAGATGCATAAGTTTTCAATTTTTGGTGTTGATACATGTACCTCGATCAACCCCCCCCCCCCAAAAAAAAAAAAAAAAAAAATATTTACAAGTTTATCATTTCGTTTCGTAGCTTTTCAATGTTTATTTGCAGCTTTGAAATCGTGTTGCTAACGACGTTGGTTATGACGTTGCTAAGCGCGCACTTCCGTTTTGTGTTGATACAGGTATCCATTCGGATCCCCTCGCCCTTTATTTGTAACGGCATAAAAAGACTCGGATGCCAATGGTGGAAGGGTTTACATCAAATCGATGTAAAAGTGAAAAGGCACCTTTTCAACATTCAAAATTCTCCAACCTGAGTGAGTGATGTTGTGAGTAACATAATTGTCAGTTTCTATCCAGTGTTGGAGCTTGTATTTCATGATAGATTATAACAAAACTAATAGATCAACGGGGAACTATATTTAAAATGGCGCCGTTTGACGTCCAAGCCTTTTTTCGAAGAAAAAGGGCAAGGCTTATCCGAATGACAGGTATCAACAAATTTCTCGTCCAATTAGAATAGTCGTTTCTTAATAATAACAATGGAAATGAAATGATTGATTTATGACAATATTTCAAAATGCAGTTTTCTTTTGGATACCAAATGGTTCAAGCAATGGAAAAAATATGTTGGTTTTGACCAATGGGACAATTACAATGTTGGCGACAAGGATGCCCACCCTGGACCCATTGATAACACACTACTCCTTAAAGGTATATTAAGGGCGAAGAATGCACTTTTAAGAATTATTCATACATGTTTAAGAAGAACATAAAACTTATCTTAACGACGATTCCCCATTTTAATAGGTAAATGAACGATAGTATTACAATCTTTGAATATGTATATGTGGTAATCACACTATTATTTTATCATGTAGACACATGTACATGCGAAGAGGAATTGAATAAAAATGAGATAAAAATTGTTTAATAAAAACTTTTATTAAATAAATCTGTAGAGAGTTCCAGTGAACTAAAGGAGCAGCTGATTGATCATCTAGACTATATCCTTCTGCCTCAGGATGCATGGGATAAAATGGTGGCATGGTACGGAATGAGCAATGGCCAGGTAACATATTTCTTTTTATCCTAGCTGTTAACAATTCTTATACCTCGCCAAAATGATCTGGTATATATAGTGATGTCAATGTATATTCGTGTGTCTGTAGGTCCGTTTGTTCTTCTTTGCACACAAAGAAATACAGATCAAGTTAGAATATTGGTTACTTTCGGCCCATTGAAATTTGAAAAAAAAAAACCCCGAGTAGTTCGTTGTTTAAAGGACATTTAAAGAAATGTTAAACGTCTTCAAATTGAATAGCATCATTTAAGAACTGATAAATTTGCAGCATGGACCAGACATGCACGTCTCGGGTAATTTACTCTCGTCAGTGATCCTCAATTTGAACATTTTAGTATGGCCAAAAAGTGTGAAAGTTATTATGTTAAAAATGTGCCGAAAGAGGTAGCAGAATGGATGGGATATGATGCTACAGGGCCCACGTTTTAGAAATTTCAATGAATTTTGATTATTGTCTGAAGAGGCCTTTGATACGGCCGAAACACGTGTAACAATAAAATATGTGAAAATAATACATCGTTTCTGTGGTGCTTTAACATTTTTTTCTATTCTATATATATATATATTGTTATGGGTCAGAATACCCCAAAACGCCAGCAAAAATCAGACAAAGACAGAATATAAATTTACAAGTTTAATTATGTACAAAATATATATATTTGAAATGATTACAACTTACAATACAATGTCCGGATCAAAGTGTCCGTTACGGTCCACAAAGTCTATCGAATGTATGGTTTCCGGTAATCACAAACGTTCTCGAAAGATCAGTGTCCAAACGTTGTTAAATGGATTAAAGTCTCAACAAATAAAGTGTCCCAGTATATCAGAATAGATGAATGAATCGTGTCTACGAATGTGTACGAATGTCCCCTCAACACAGTTCCTCGGAGGTATTTATACTTAATACCAATGAATTTACCAGAAGCTTCTAGAACAATGACTCATTACAAATGATTAACAATAGAGTAAATTCTAGAAATCACAGTCATGTGATGATAATGATGTAACAAAGAACATACTGGAATATTCTCTAATGAGATAAACATGACATAGTAAAATCTAGAAAGAATTATTATGAAATCATTAAATAACATGACTAAGTACATGTGTACCTACACATAAAGTAAATCTAAAATAATACATGACCCACAACACCTCCCCCCTTAAAAAAAGTTTGAATGTCAATGAAAACTTAGGTGGTTAATTCTGCAAAAATCACTCATGAAACTCTCGATAGTGTATCTGCAATCACATTGTCTTTGCCCTTGATATGGTTAATAATAATATTGTACTCTTGCAACAATAAACTCCACCTTGTAAGTCTTTGATTCTTGTTTGACATTTTGTGCAAAAATGTGAGAGGGTTGTGGTCAGTAAACACAAGAATGGGATGTAAAGTAACATTCAAATAAACATCAAAATGTTGTAAAGCTAACAATAATGCAAGACACTCTTTTTCAATAGTAGAGTAATTCTTTTGACATTTTGTCAATTTCTTTGAAAAATAACAAACAACTCTATCTACACCATCATCATTTTCTTGAAACAAAGCAGCCCCGATTCCTACATCACTGGCATCAACAGTAAGCTTAAATTGCTTATCAAAATTTGGAGCTGACAGGACAGGACTATTCATAAGAACACATTTGATTTTCTTAAAAGATTCGTCACAGTCATTGGTCCATGCAAAATTCACTTTCTTTTGTAACAGATTGGTAAGTGGACCAACAACTGACGAGAAATTTGGACAAAATTTTCTGTAAAATCCTGCCATTCCCAAAATCTCATTATCTCTTTCTTATTGGTAGGAATCGGGAACTTTGAAATAGCTTCCACCTTGGCCATGATAGGAGTAACAAAACCTTGACCTACTTTGTGACCCAAATACTCTACAGTCGCATGACAAAATTCACTTTTCGCAAGGTTCACTGTGAGGTTTGCTTTCGCCAGTATGTCGAAGAAGGTACGCATGATTCGGAGATGATTAATCCAGGTGTCGCTGTAGATGATGACGTCATCGATGTACGCCTCGCATCCTTCGAGATGATTTAGGAGCGAATGAATCATCCTCTGGAATGTGGCTGGTGCGTTTTTCATACCAAAGGGCATTACTTTATATTGGTATAGCCCATCTGGAGTCGCAAATGCCGATATTTCTCTGGCTCTCTCGGTAAGCGGGACCTGCCAATAGCCTTTAAGCAAGTCAAATTTACTGACAAATTTTGCACTTCCAATTTTATCTATACAGTCATCGATTCGTGGGATCGGATAAGAGTCAGTTTTGGTGACTGAATTGACTTTTCTAAAGTCCGTACACAATCGGTAAGTTCCGTCTGGCTTCGGAACCAGAATACATGGGGAACTCCAATCACTATTGCTGGGTTCAATAATGTCATTGTCAAGCATATATTGAATTTCTTTCCGCATGTATTGAAGTTTTATCGGGTTTAACCGATAGGGATGCTGTTTGATAGGTGACGCATCACCTACAATGACGTCATGATGAGACGCATTCGTCTTTTTTGGAACGTCCGGAAAGATGGTCGTATATTCCCGCATTAATTGATGCACTTCCTCTTTTTGATGCACGGTCAAATGTCCGAGTTTCACTTCCGGATTTGTCAGAATTTCGGAATTCTTCAAACGGACACTTTGAGCGAAGTCTTTTTCGACAGTCTTTTCATTACATTCAGGTTCAACACAATTTTCTAATGTATTTACATCGGCCAAAGTGGAAACTGGTTTTACAAAATTTCGGTCACTTCTATCAAAATACTCTTTCAACATGTTAACATGACACACTCTTTTTTCTTTTCGCCGACCTGGTGTCTTAACTACATAGTTAACATCACTAATTTTACTCTCAATCTCATAAGGACCGAAATATCTAGCTTGCAAAGGATGACCAGGGATAGGCAAAAATACAAGAACTTTATCGCCTGGTTTAAAAACTCTGTTTCTAGCATCTTTGTCATACCATGTTTTCATTTTCATTTGTGATGTTTTGAGATTTTCTTGAGCCAATTTGCAAGCATTATATAATTTCTCTTTGAAATTAGACACGTAGTCTAAGAGATTCAAATCGCTAGTCTCAGTCAACCATTTTTCCTTCAATAACTTCAATGGCCCCCTGACCGTATGCCCAAAAACTAGCTCAAAGGGACTGAACCCCAGGGACTCCTGAACCGCTTCTCGTGCCGCAAACAACACGAGGTGAACCCCTTCATCCCAGTCTTTTCCATACTGGTGACAATATGTTTTCATCATAGTTTTAAGGGTTTGATGAAAGCGTTCAAGTGTCCCCTGGGACTCAGGATGGTACGCAGAAGACTTATACTGCCTGATACCTAGCTCATGCATAACCTGCTGAAACAATCCTGACATAAAATTCGAACCCTGATCTGACTGAATAGCCTTAGGAGCACCTACGAAACTGAAAAACTTTGTAAGGGCCTTAACTATGGTCTTTGCCTTAATATTCCTAAGAGGTATGGCTTCAGGAAACCTAGTCGAAGTACACATAATTGTCAGTAAGTACTGATTCCCTGACCTAGTCCTAGGCAAAGGACCTACACAATCAACTAACACCCTACTAAAAGGTTCCTCAAAGGCTGGAATGGGTTGGAGGGGAGCAGGTGGTATAACTTGATTGGGTTTACCTACCATCTGACAATTATGACAAGACTTACAAAACTCAGACACATCTTTTCTCAACTTAGGCCAGTAAAAGTGACTTAAAATCCTATTATAAGTCTTATTGACACCTAAATGACCTGCCATCGGTGTGTCGTGAGCTAAACTCATGATGTCCCCGCGATACGCTACTGGAACCACTATCTGGTGAACGACCCGCCACACGTCATTAGGGGGTGCATCGGGTGGTCTCCATTTCCGCATAAGGATGCCATCTTGTATGTAGAAGCACTCTCCGACTTTGTCCGCTTCTTCTCGGGGAAGGGCCCTCTTGCTTAGTCGGATGATCTCCGGATCTTTAGTTTGCTCGGAGAGGAGCTGCTCATGGCTTAAGGCATCTGTATCTCTGTCTAATGGCGGATGGTAATCATCACCAGGTACCGTCGGAGACTTGTCAACATGAAGTGGTACTGACGTCTCAGGTACGTTGTCATCAATAGTAGACATGAATGTGTCAGAAAGGTCTATATCTTCGGAGGGATGGTCCTCATTAAGTGCAGAAGTACTCGCAGCCTCTTTCAGTCTGTTCCTGGCCATCGCCCTGGTAACAGCGCAGGCTGGATACAAGTCGTCGTCTTCATCATCGGACACGACATCGGACGTGATTTTCTCACAAACAATCGGATCGGCTACAACTTTGCCGCCAGCTAAATCGTTGCCAAGCAACAAGGAAACGCCTTGAACGGGAAGAGTAGGTCGAACACCTACGATAACAGGTCCAGTAATTAAGTCTGACTTCAAATAAATTTCATGAAGGGGAACATCAATGACGCCTAGCTCCACACCCTGTAATAAAACTGACCTACCAGTAAAAGTGTGCTCAGACAAAGGCAATGAACCCTCTAACAATAAAGTCTGGGCAGCACCAGTATCTCTCAAAATCTGAACAGGCAACGCTTCGCCAGAATCACTGAGTGAAACAAATCCCTGTGACAAAAAGGGCTTATAATGATCCTCCACAAAATCATCAGAACTGGACTTAGAACCCTGAATCTCAGGAGTGTCAGAACAAATCGAATCTAAGGCTTTCCTATCATTTCTAACAGACGCACAGGCCTGTGACTTAAGTTCTTTTTTCTTCTTAAGCTTCAAACACTCACCAATAACATGACCTTTTTTCTTACAATAATTGCATGTAGGAAGCGACCCCACCCCTGGGGATGCCTCAGAACGCTCGGACCTAGGACCGGACGTAGAACCACCTTGAGATGGTGACTGGGAACTAATGGACGACTGAGACTCTTGTAAATTTTTCTTTGGAAAATCTGACGTTTTTGCGCTATCGCTAGATTGAGTTTTTGACACAAAATTTTTCTTATGAGTGAGAGCATACGTATCAGACAAAACAGCGGCTTCTTCAAGAGTTTTAACATTTTTGTCTTCCAAATGAGTTCTTAAATCTTGATGTACACACTCTTTCAACTCTTCTATCAGAATGATCTGACGCAAATTGTCAAATGAATTGGGAATTTTCTTAGATCGAAACCACTGATCAAATAAATCTTCTTTTTCTCGAGCAAATTCAACATATGTTTGATTTTCAAACTTTTTGTACTTTCTAAACTTTTGTCTGTACGCTTCAGGTACTAACTGATATGCTCTCAAAATCGTGTCCTTGACCTTATCATAGTCTGAACTCTCAGCAATACTGAGCGCCGAGTACACTTCAGCCGCTTTGCCAATAAGTACGCTTTGTAATAAAGTTGGCCAAAAATCGCGTGGCCACTTCAGATTGGCCGCGATTTTCTCAAAATGTGGAAAATATTTGTCCACGGACTTTTCTTGAAATTTTGGTACTAATCGGATGTTTTTGGCGGCGTCGAATTCAGACTTGACAAGCGAAGGAACAGGATTTTCCTTAGCGCTTTTCTCTAACTTTAACTTTTCTAACTCAAACTGGAGTTCTTTCTCGTGCATACGTTCCTGTTTCTCTCTTTCTTCCTTTTCTCTTTCAAATTGTCTTATTTTTTCTTCTTTTTCAAATTGTCTTTCTTTTTCTTCTCTTTCAATTTGAAATTGTCTTTCTTTTTCTTCTTTTTCAAATTGTCTTTCTTTTTCTTCTTTTTCAAATTGTAATTGTATTTTCATTTTCTCTAATTCAAACTCATATTTTGACATTTTGGTTTCGCTTGAAACAGGTTCAACAGGAAAATCGTATGACGAAAAGATTTCCTTAGCTAAAAGCTCTTTAGCCACAATATTTCTAATTTCTTGTTTTCTCATAGAAGATTTTACATCTAACTTCAAGTGAAGACCTAAACCAATCAAATCATCTTTTTTCAATGATTCGAACTCATCTACAGTTGGCGATTTCAAAAATTCAGTGACCGAAAATACCATGATTGATTTCTGCTGGCAAAAGTTTGGAGAATTTTCCTTTTTTCAAAAAACGAACTTTACGTAAAAATGCAAATATGCAGAGATTACTATCCCGGACGAGCCCCCAATTCTGTTATGGGTCAGAATACCCCAAAACGCCAGCAAAAATCAGACAAAGACAGAATATAAATTTACAAGTTTAATTATGTACAAAATATATATATTTGAAATGATTACAACTTACAATACAATGTCCGGATCAAAGTGTCCGTTACGGTCCACAAAGTCTATCGAATGTATGGTTTCCGGTAATCACAAACGTTCTCGAAAGATCAGTGTCCAAACGTTGTTAAATGGATTAAAGTCTCAACAAATAAAGTGTCCCAGTATATCAGAATAGATGAATGAATCGTGTCTACGAATGTGTACGAATGTCCCCTCAACACAGTTCCTCGGAGGTATTTATACTTAATACCAATGAATTTACCAGAAGCTTCTAGAACAATGACTCATTACAAATGATTAACAATAGAGTAAATTCTAGAAATCACAGTCATGTGATGATAATGATGTAACAAAGAACATACTGGAATATTCTCTAATGAGATAAACATGACATAGTAAAATCTAGAAAGAATTATTATGAAATCATTAAATAACATGACTAAGTACATGTGTACCTACACATAAAGTAAATCTAAAATAATACATGACCCACAACAATATATATATGTATAAACTTCAAATAATCTTCAAAGAGTCCATTTATAGAAAAGAAAATCGTTGAAGATGGCGTCACTGAAATGAATTAGTGCGGCGCTTCAAAGTTCAAAATTTCAAATAAATTGATGCAGTGCTTTGAAAGTATAATTTTACATTGTCTTATTCAGGAACCTATAGCTAGGAATGTGATACAACAGGGGATGTTTGTCAAGCATTGTAAGGTAGAAGTTTATCTGATGGATATTAAGCTGTGCGAGAACTCTAATATGGAAGAGCCTGTCATCAAACTCTTCAGTAGGACTGACACCATCGGTAAGCTTGGCTATGTAAATCCTTGTGCAATAATTAACTTCTCCAGGAACTACATTTGATTATCGTTTGATGAATGCATGACCATTTAACTGGTTTCGAATATAAAATAAAGAAGTTTAAGTGTTTTTATGAAATGCTGTCAGATAATTATTATTCAAACTCCGCATCTTGAATGAGATAGAAACATGTTTTTGATTATCCCCATGCATATAGTTCTCGTCAGTGGTACTTAAGAATGAAAGTCTAGCGCATTAAAATTGGTTTGAAATTTTCTTCAAGAAGGTAAAGAGTTTGAACACTTCCATATTATATTTATATACATGTAACCAGTCTTTTTGCTTTGTCTTTCATATTGAACAATGTTGTTGATTTAAGAGGATGTCGAACGTGTGATGAGGAGAGAGTTTGGTATTCCTGATGATACAGAGGTTAGACTGTGGAATAAATACATGAGTAATACGTATGAACATCTCAGTAAACGGGAGTGTACTCTACAAGATGCAGGGATGTATCCAGGTCTGGTGATTGTTATAGAGCAGATAAACGATGATGGGACATGGCCAAGACAAGCAAAGACGTGAGACTTTAAAAAAAATACTCGCTAATTGCATATTTATCTGGTATTAAAGAAAGGAGGCCATTCTCCAACAACACTAGGTTGCAACACCCAAAACAAAACCACAAAACACCCAATGCAAAAAGAAGAGCAGGCGCTCACAGAAAGAGACGCAAAAGGGAAAGGAACACCAACTCACAATATACAAACATGAAACACAAAAGACCACACATAAAGCAACGAGGCCAGTAGGTAACCGGTGCCGAATTAGGACGACCATCTGCCACGCAGGTACATGTAGCAGTGGTTATCCGGATTACATGAGCACAACATGTGCTTAAGATGATTTAAGCTATTTTAAAAATAAAATTATTAGAAATACTACTTAGTATAGTATAAAAGTCACATCCTCTTCAATTAAGAAATGAATCTTATATTTTTTCTGTTGATGCAGGTATCACCCGAAAAATTGGACAGAAAACTTTTGGATCAACGCGCTACGCGCATTGATGCAGTTTTCTGTCCAATTTTTCGGGTGATACCTGCATCAACAGAAAAAATATAAGATTCATTTCTTATCATTTAATTATGGAAAACATACTGTTTTCTTGGATCTAAAAACAATCAATCACCGCACTATATTTCGTAAGTCGGAGGATTTCGCACTGATACGTCTGCCAAAACAAGTTATGGCAGCCGCCATGATTCAAACAGCGAACGATCGTCTCTTTATATCTTTGGAATAGGGACCAGTTTGAGCAAATTCTACATGCACTGTTAATTTTTGAGTAAGTAGAAAAGAAATGGTACCATTGAAATGATAAGCAAACATCAACAAATTGTATTTTCAACAACGAGTTCATTCGTGTTTGAGGGAACCCCCCAGTTCTAAAAATAGTGCTATAAATAGACTTCCGTGAAAAATTGTGTGTTGATCGATGTATCAACAAAATTTCTCAGCCAATCAGAATCTTCGTTTCTTAAAATGACAATAGGAATCAAATGATTTTGTAATCCGTCGCAACGAATTACGGAAGGCTAATGCAATTGTAATATTTCTTAACAATTGTCAATATTGAAATATATGTTCTATAGTACAAATTTTGTTGTACTAGACACGTGTTTCGGATACTTTAATCCTCGTCAGTAGTACTTCAAGTCAAACAGTTTAAATGAAACCAAAGTGAATTTTTCTGGCGCCATCTACAATACAGAGCTTTAATTTCCTTGAGCCAAAATGAGCAAGCTGTAATCTGAGATGTATCCTTTGAACAGTGAGGGATATGACCATAACAAAACATTAAACAAGAACTTTTGACCTGTCGCCTTGTTTTTATTTTTATTTTGTTCAGTATATATACTACATAACAGCACATCAATGTCAGAATATTGATATGAAGTATTTTGTGTTAAGTCTTTTTATGTCGTTTGGTGTTCCACTCCCTTTTGTGTCTTCATTTGTGTTTGTCTGCTCTGTGTTTTCATACTTGTATAGTGGTGTTTCTATCTTTTGCCGTCGGTGCTGCAACCAAGTCTTGTTGGAGATCCCCTACTTTCTTTGATATTTAAGAAATATATCTCACGATAATGTTAGTATCTCTTCAGTATTTTCAAGATAAATAATTTTTCCTCCTGAATTAAAAGTTGACTAAATTAGTTTGTCTTGGATTGAGCAAAAAAGTTATCGTTTTACGCATCGAAACGCCTATTGTGATAAGTATTTCATAGTAAGTTAGTACTGTATCATTTCACCCCTAGCTTATCTCTTGAGTATGTAGAAAATGGGACTTCAAATGGGACTTTCACTTTATATCATCATTTATTTCCTTTGAACAAGTGACCTAAATCTTTGGCTTTGATCTGCTATTACAAATGTAAAAATATCCGTAGCTTTATATTTGAAAGATATGGGATAAATAATTTATGCAAGGAATTTCATTTCTTTGCATGTGCTTCAGAATCTTTATAAATTTCTACTTAAGTTTTAGCTCACCTCGACGAAGTTGAGTGAGCTTATGCTGTAACCCCGGGTGTCTTCGTCCGGATGAGAAGTTTGGGGTAGCTCAGTATTGGAATAATTACTGATGCTACAGTAGCCAAACTTGCACAAGTGACTTATCTTGGGAAGCTGAAACGAACCCATGTATCGTACGCTGCATCTAACCTAAATTTTCCGCTTGAGTGACTTGGCTAACTTAAAGAAGTTCGGGGTAGCTCAGTATCTTACACAGTATAGAGTAACCAAACTTGCATAAGTGATTCATCTTGGGATGCTGAAATGGACCCATGCATCGGATGCAGCATCTGGCCCACTTTTTCCGCTTCATTGAGTTTAGACCTTGACCTACTTTTTCTGCGTGAGTGATTTTGCTTTTAAAAGCTGATATTGAGTAAAATATAAGTACTACATTTACCAAATTTGCACATTGGATGTATTTTTAATCAAACGTTCATAAAATGACCTTGTCCTTCTTTTTCTGCATGAGCGATTTTGCATTTAAAAGCTGATATTGAGCAAAGTGTAAGTGCGACATGTACCAAACTTGTATATTGGATGTATCTTTGATACAAAAAATTATAAAATGATCTCGACCTTCTTTCACCACTTGAATACCGTATATCGGGTAATTTTGGCGCGATTAAAATTTTGGCTTTGTCGGCGAATGCAATAAAATCGCCAAATTTAAAAGCGCCAAATTTTTCATTCATGAGCCACGGAATTCACCCTGCTAGAGATCCGCGACTTTTAATGACATTGCCCGTTTTCCACGGGGTAATGACATCATTTGCGTTATATATTCATCTTTGCTAACCATGTCGTTATGTTTACCTTGAAACCAATAATTAACGTACAAACAATGGACGTCTACGCCTGTGTTAATCCAATTATCTAATTAGCAATAACTGCAACAGACATCGTGAAGTCAACGCGCGCTAAAGATTGCACACGCGGGGTCCGTTTAATAAGGGGTAAATAGGGCGTGAGATTTTGAACTTTGCGCAATCGGACATGTGGGTCGTAACAGAAAATAGTTGAAGATATTTAAGCAAAGAAAGAAAGAAAAAACAACGATTCATTAACCGCACGATCACCGCTAAGTTCTATTTTTTGAAATACAGTGTCAATAATTGTGATGTTGGACCTACGTAAATGTCTGAACCGTGTCTCTTATATTCATGAATAAACTACCGATATAAGTATCTAGTCATTTTATGTTTGTTTAGGCGGTTAAAACATTGATTAAATCAAACCAAATCAAATGACATTTATTTAGAGTCGGACATGTCAACAATACAGCATTAGCTCTTTTGAGCTATTTACCTACTACCGGTATTTACGACGATGAATTTTGGCGGATGTTTTGAACAATCCGCCAATTTTAAAAGCGCCAACATTTCCAACGCCCAATTTGGACCAAATTCGCCAAAATTTCCCGACGCCAAAATTACCCGATATACGGTAGTTTTGCTTGAGAAAGCCAATATTGAGCAAAGTATAATTGATACATGTACTTGCATATTGGAACTATCTTTGATCAATCTTTCTTAAAATTACCTTGGAAAATGTTTATTTGAAATAATTATGCTGCCATGACAACATTGAGCTTTGTAATCTGTGATTACCTATGTTTAAGACATGTATTTGTTCATGGCGAGATTTGGTGTCTTCTAACAATTTTTGTTTATCAGATATTTCAACTTAGGCTTTAATCCGACTTTATGGAAATTAAAGGTTCTTTATACATAAGGAACGAGTAATGGAAATTAAGGGAAGAATAGCTATTTTTAGTCTAATGACTTACCTTTACTTCACCGTTTTAGAGAGATAAAACCTGTGTTTGTTAAACACGAATGCCCCGACGGCATCTTTGTTTACTTAGTAGGTGAAGTATAGCTATTTTTAGTCTAATGACTTACCTTTACTTCACCGTTTTAGAGAGATAAAACCTGTGTTTGTTAAACACGAATGCCCCGACGGCATCTTTGTTTACTTAGTAGGTGAAAGGTCAAGATCACGAGGTCAAATATGTTTGTATCAAAAGTCTTATCACAATGAATATACATGTGAAATATCAAAGCCATGTCACTTACCATTCAAAACTTATGCCCAATGTTAATGTTTTTGCAAGACAGACAAACAAACAGATGGACTGGCGGACGGATGGACGGCCGGGCGGGCGGACAGGCAGACAGACAGACCAAAAACTATATGCCCCCGAATCTTTGATTCCGGGGGCGTAATAAGATGAAATAAAGCTTCATATAGAATTCATATAGAATTGATCACTGACGAGGTTTAAGTACCCGAAACGTGCATGTCTGGTCCATGCTGAAAATCTCTTCTTATATGACGCTATGAATTTGAAGAAGTGCAACATCTTAATGAATTTTTGAACATGTTAGACTGAATTGATGATAACATTACGAACTTTTTCATTAATTCATATCAAGCAAACCATCCACGGCTGTTGCACAGACAGTTCCCGATCAAGACATCTGGCCATTGTGTGAACTTGATGAAAGCCATGGAAAATCCTTATGGAAATGTTTACACTGTGGAGACTACATGTGTGCTTCTTGTACAAATATGCACAGAAAGGGCAAGAAATCCCGACACCATCGTCTGCTACCCAAAGATCGTAAATCTGACGAAGAAAAGGTGCTGAAAGAGCTCTTCTGTAGTATTCACAATGGTGTGGAATTAGACAGGTATTGTAGAGACGAAAAAAAGGCAATCTGCGTAGAATGCTTCGTGAAATCACATACCGATCATGACGTCATAACAATGGATGCCTTAGCAGACGAGAACAGATCTCGTGTCGGAAAAACACTCGCAACAACAGATCAAGGCATTCCGAAATATGCTTCTTTGATTAAGAAAATTGACAAACATATCGAAGAGGCAGAAAAACTTAAAAACAAGAATTGTCAGATTATTGACTCGGTCACAGAGCGTGTAATTAACAAGATTAGAGAAAAGTCAACCTCCATGAAGGAGATGGAAGAAAAGAATTTGAAGGCATTGAAGAAAACCTTAAAAATGAAAAAGGATGACCTTCAGAAGATGAAACAGAAGATGGAAAAAGAAACACTGGCGTCCAGACGTTTCCTTGAAACTTGTAACAACAGAGCTCTTATAGATGAAGCGTCGCAATACATCAAAAGGTTGAACTTCAAGCAACCAGAAGAAGTAGATGTGGCTCTCGCAAATCTTGGCTGCGAATTGGACTCATGTGAAGTAGAGAAATGTTTATATGAAGACTGATTAATGAATAAAGTAGAATATCGTTCATATTAATGATTAAGTTTTTTTTAATATGTTAAGGAACTAAAATGAGGCATTTGAAGAAGTTATCAGCATAGTTACTCAATTTACAATGACTAATAATATTGATTCAAAAGAAGGGAGGGGATCTCTAACAAGACCCGGTGGCAGTACCAACAGCAAAACACCCGATGCGAAAACACAGAGAAGACGCGAATACAGCAAAAGAGACGAAGAAGAGAATGCGACATAGAAACATTTAAAAACACAAAAGACTACACATACAAACGAACGAGACCAATGGGTAAACGGTGCCGACTTTGGCAGTAAGGAAAAAAGTAACTTGTAAATTGAAGTCTATAAACAATGCCGTTTATATTATTTCCTTATCCTTCATAATAGATTTATGTATATGATAAGTGTCTTATTTTGTGTGTTTATGCAGAAATAAATTACAATGGCTGATGCATTTATTTGATAAAATGCGCTAACGCGCATTATATCAAAATAAATGCATCAGCCATTGTAATTTATTTCTGCATAAACACACAAAATAAGACACTTATTCTATATATATACGCTTTCAAAGCCAAAAATAGAACAAAGGAAGCACCCGATTCTATTTATAAAGCGAATACGTTCACCAATACAGAGGGGAGTTAATTTTAGAAAGGAACAGCTGGAGTTTCCCATGACAACGTCACACTTATTTACTATGACTGAACTGTCATAAATTAATGCATCAAGTATTACAAATTAAACAATTTATCAATGGAATCATGACAAAATATGACCAAATAAGTTGTTTATTACTCTCTAGATGTTGACTGTTTGGAACTAGTTTTGTTGGCGGAATGAATTCCCATTTAGTATCCGTTTGAGTCAGTTGCAGCGCGGTGAAATCATGAAATGTTGACAGCGTTAGTTCATGGATTTTTCTTGTACTGTGTACTGCTTACATGGGTGGTTTATTTTGGAATTATCACAAACAACGCCGAATGTGACAAGAAATCTTCATTCGAAATATTCCGTTGAGTGAAGGATGTGACATCAATCGACAGAGAGCTATTGTAGCTGCGCCTGCCTCTGTTGCTTGTTGATGTCGTATTCTGTAATCGTCAAGACAAAGTCGCTGAAAGAGGTAAGGGATTAATGGGGAAGATTTTAGATATGAATTCGACTTTCTATATGATGATGTTCCTAATTTCTGTATAGGAAAAGATTTAATACTTGTTGATATTCAATTCAAATTCATCCGCGATGCTTGGCGGCGTTTTGACGTCACACTGTTATTGATACAGAAATCAATAACAATCGTCTTGAAAGCTTTATCTCGGGCAATTACAGTGGTTGTGCATATATATTGAAGTTAAGATAAATTCTATTTACGATTTGTAAATAGTCAAACGGAACTGCTAATATTAGTTTGATCCGGTTAAAAGCTGGGTACAGAGCATATTAGATACGACTGATAAACTTTTCTACAATTTTTTTAAAATGAAAGTTCGAAACATGTAAAAGTAAGTGTCCGACTCTTCGGCCAAATAGCAGCCTTCTAGAAAGACATGCCTAAAAACGGTACAACAGACATGTTGCAGTGTGGAGCAGTTAAAATCGTTCCCCGTGACCTGATGTATGTCAAGTGTATGAATTACCTTTTTCCAGCTCTGTCACATTTGTTTTGGCCTTTTATCAATGTGACATTATACATATTTCTTTTGCTATTTCGGAAACTAGCCATTTTACCGATAAATATAATCGAAATTAAAGGAGTTTAACATCTTAGCAGCATCCCTCCAATGCTATTTTGAACATAGATTTTATTTGGATCTGTTACTGAATCGACCCTACAGGAAATTTGGAGACGCGCAATCTCTGTTATGTAAATGTAGAAATCTAACTTCAAATAATTAAAGAGGGCGCTACTGAAATTATTTTTGATGGCTCCGTGGAAAGCATCACTGATGAGAATTTAATATTCGAAACACGTGTTTGGTGCATGGAAATTGGTTTGGAATTTTCTTCAAGAAGGTATAGAGTTGGAACCCTTCGACATTATTGATAATGACTCCTTATCAGTCGACAGTTGTTTAATCTATAAAGCAAAGCTGTTCAGACTGAATATGATATTAGAAAAATATACCGCTCGCTAATTAGTCCCCGGCAACTCCGAAAGGGACTCTCTTTTTCATTTCGAAATTGGACATTTATCTATTTTGTAATGAATGCGGGCGTTGGCTATCTGCTGAGTTGAGACATTGCGATTAAACTTATCTACTACCACGTTGATTACAAAAAAAAAAAAAATTTTGTCAAAAATAATGTCCCGTCAGTAGACCCTGGGACAAAACGCAAATTTTGTCGTGAAAAAAAAAATATCCACCTTCCTAACCGTTAACTATACATTTGATAGTATTTTATGTGAAGGCTTAAACTAAATGTTTTAGTAATTTAGTAAATTAATTTTGGCCTCCGATAATGATTTAGTGGATACCAGTATCCTAATTATCTCATCAGTGTGTGCTTCTCAATCATGTCTTTATCTTTGTATGATATTTGTCTGTTTGAATGTCATTTTTGTATGTCTTATTTTGTCTCTGGTTGTATTTACCCATTCTGTTTCATAATTATGTCCTCGTGTATGCGTTTTGTCTAGCCATGGGTGTTGCAATCGACTCTTGTTGCAGATTAATTTCTCCCTTTACCTTTATTCGATTACAAATTCAAAAATGTCCATTGACCCCCCCCCCCCCCAAAAAAAAGAAAAAAAAAATGAAAAAAAAAAAAAAATGAGAAGTTGAAGTTATACACATACACTTACATACTACAACAATGACGGATTAAATACCTAGGGTTATTTAGAAGAAAGAAAAGAAAAAATCGGTGTCTTTTTTCGAACATAGAAAAAAAAAATTCATCTATATGTCTATGGGATTTTTGAACCCATATCAAGGTCAGTTGTATTTCAGAAATTCTGAGTGCGCAATGAATGTTGGACTCAAGTTTAAGGTGTGTGCGATATGTGTCGTTTCTTACAGATACCTACGCGTCTCTAAATGATTAAATTCACTATGAGGTTCCCAGTATTATTTTGTGTTGAAGTTTTTACTCTTCTCAATGTTATTGGAGGACACAATGCTGAGAACAGTAACAAAAGGCTATTACTGAATGACCCATCTCTCATGGATCAAAGGCGTTCACACCTTGAGTCCTTGGTCCAGAAACAAGCTTTGCAGATTTCGTCAATGGACTTATTAATCAAAAAGCTGGAGAAACAAAGTGCAAATAGTTCAGGTACTAGAATACATTGTCTTAATCTTTTGTCTTGTTTATACTTTCTTATTGTTATTAACAGACAAACTGACGAGGGTTAAATACCCGAAACGTGCATGTCTGATCCGCGTTGTTAATTTACTATTATCTGCCTTTAGATGATGCTAATCAATTTGAAGACGTTCAATATTAAAATATACCGTACTAGTGTAATTTGCTAACTTTCAATTCTGAACAATTTAAAATGAGCACATGACTTTTTAAAATCGTTCAGAATTGAAAGTTGAAAGTTGTAGACATCTCATCATATTTTTAAATTACCCGATTACGGTTTAAAGCAGAGGAGATAAAAAGTCTTACTTCAACGTATTGCATCAACATCTTTCTTCTATTACAATTAAGAACATCTCAATTTGGAGGATTCGGATTTTGAATACTATTTTACCAACCACGCATCCAGTGAAATGATGATATATATAGGATCTCAAATGAATTTTCATTTCATACGATGGATAATGAAAGGAGTTGTGGGTTTTATATATAAAACGCACAACGAGTTTCGCGAATTTCACATGATATTGCCTAAGTATGTATATTTCTAACGTGAAATCAACGTTTCTGAGAATAAGAGGCGAACCACGCTGTGATCTACAGGTCGTCTACTACGCCTTGAGAAGTAGTACCCCATCGTATGGATATATTCTGTGCGTAAGAGAAAACATATTTCAAATTTGTTTAGTATTTTAATGCAATAATTAATTCCACCACAATTTTAATCATTGATATTGAATCCGCGTCTGAATTTAACAATTATCCGATATTTGAAAGGTCATACTTGTCAAAGTATATGCGATTAGGTTCCAAACTTGACCAATCGCATTAAAGCAGAGCGATATGTAACGTGTTATATCATATATTTATGAAACTGCATAACGGTTGTACATGAACATGTATCATGTGTTAAAAAACATATTAAGGAATGTAGTAAAAATAACACATTGGTTCGGTATGGAGTGCATCTGGAACAAGATGTCTACTAGTTTTGAATAAACTAAAATGTATTTCGGCGCATCTTGAAAAGCCATCAGTGAGGACAGAAAATAAATTAGCAAGAGGTGCTTTAGGGCTTGCTTTATATCTACTTTGGCCGAATCCTTAGCATAATTCCTACTTTTAATCCTGAAGTAGATCATTTTTCAAACGTTTACAAAGAAAACGTTACAAATACAAAGTAGGTGTGTAAATGTAAATTTTCTTAATTTACAAACCAACTTTGAGTATAAGAAGAAGTATGACAGAAATAAACACTATATAAGTAATAAAATAAATGTTTTTTTGAAGACGTTTATTAATTGTAGGTGCTATTTTTACTCGATGGGGAAAACATACAAGTCCAAACAACACAGTCACAGTTTACTCAGGTAAAATCTTGTTCGAATATCATTTTAATGTTGAAAATACTTCTGTGTTGCTCAATAATTCAGAGCATCCCGATTCGACGATTTTCTCCGAAATAAATTGTTGTTATCTTATGAACTGATTCCCATTCTATAGAAATCGCTTATTTGAATTTTAAAAAATGCCATTCTTTAGGTTGTGCGTAGATAAGTTCACAAATAGGACTGATAATTAAATGTCTACGGGGGTTTTCTAAAGTAAAAATGCCTAAATCCGTGACATCGGACGCTATTACGTCACTGTTTACCGAACAATATGGCGGAGGTCTGAAATTTTAAACAAGGAAATTTCCCGTAAACATTATGTTCAATATCACCGTTGGATATCACGTGATACACAACTGATATGTTCCACGGGAATCCCCTTTGATTGAACGAAGTTAATACCGTCTAAATCTGCTTTACATGTATATGAATTTATTTTAGGCCTATCATATGGTCATTATTATCAATTATATGATGGTAAGGAGCTGTTAAGATAAGACGTAAAATCTGCCCTGAAAAGTCGAAATTTCAAAATGCGCAAAAATTAAGATTTTTTTTTTCGGTAAAAATAATAAGTAAGTTGGTCCAGATATGAATCTTCTGTGAGGTTAGACAAGTTATCTAAAATGAGACCGATTTTTTGGGTCAAATCAAGCGTTTTTCCCATACAATTACAATTCAATTGAAAACGGAAATGTTTTCTACAACATTGTTCCCCCCCCCTCGGTTCAGAATGCCACTTTCACCAAATGTGTATATCAATAAAAGAAATTTTCTGGCCAAGTGGGGTTCTGAACCGACGAGGGGGAACAATGTCCTACAGACGAAACACGAAAAAGGGGGGGATGGAAGAATATTTTAGAATCACTCCTTAGAGCGGTAAAATATATTAAAATTACCTTCTTTTCCTGTTAATATCATAAAACAATCTATTCGGAGTATGTTCTGATCAAATATTTAACCGTTAGGAAGGAAATAAACAAGAAAGTTGTCTATTTCTATACTGTGCGTATTTCGCGCCTGAAAGCTACATATGTGGCCGATAAGTACGAAATAAAACCGTTTTCAAGTTTCCGGACTGCGGATTTTGCCGATTATATTGATATAATAACCTCAAAGTTTATTTCATTTGTCAAATTTTGACTTGAAAAGCTACAGAAGCATAACTAACATCAAATTTATCTAAAATTAAGGATTTTTTTGAGAATTTTCGCTCAATATTTGACGTTTTCTCTCTTCAGTACCCCTACCTCTTCAACCCGTAATTATAACATCTATCACCAAATCTATTTAAATAAAATACCTACTAGGAATCTTCTAATACTTAATATTTTAATCCTGACCAATTTTTTTCCTAAAATAGAAGGACAGCGCACGAGAAATAATCAAGTGATTTCAGGGCTAAATCAAGCCCTTATCTTAACAGCTCCTTTATTCTGGTCAAGAATAGACGCATATTTGGAGAACACTTAAACAGAAAATTTTGTATCTGTCCGTGTACCATATCATAACATGTGGCGAGCATTGAAAAATTTCTGTTCAAGTGTTCTCCGAATACACGTCTATTCTTGACCAGAATAAATTACCATCATATAATTGATAATAATGACCATATGATAGGCCTAAAATAAATTCATAAAAAGTAGATTTAGACAGTATTAACTTAGTTCAATCAAAGGGGATTCCCGTGGAACATATCATTTGTGTATCGAGTGATACCCCACGGTGAATATAGTAATAGATTAAAACAGTTGAACGGAGGAGTTTATGCACATTTCCTGCTTCGAATAAAGGAGGTCAACATTAGAAGATAATAATTGATTGGATTAAGACTGCAGAATAAATCCACAAGAAGGGACAGTAGTACTTCCCTGACATTGTCGCCATAGCACTTTCTATATTGACATAACGTCAGACAGTGCATGAATTTTATACATTTTCATTTCCATGCCTCATAAACATCGACGGCGGGTGTGGCTAGCCAACAGGGGATACTTACTCCTCCCGGGCACCTGGTCCCACCTCTAGCTTGCTAGGGGTCCGTCGATGTTTAATTTTGTGCTCTATTGTGAGTGCTGTTGAGATTATCGTCAGGATCTTTTTTAACTCATTTGTGTCACACTTATGCCCATTGTCGTGTGGAGCTCGTGAAAAAGTTCCCCGCGAGGGGTTTGACAGTAAGTGTTTTAAATATACTTCCCTGACATTGTCGCCATAGCACTTTCTATATAGACATAACGTCAGACAGTGCATGAATTTTATACATTTTCATTTCCATGCTTCATAAACATCGACGGCGGGTGTGGCTAGCCAACAGGGGATGTTTACTCCTCCCGGGCACTGGTCCCACCTCTAGCTTGCTAGGGGTCCGTCGATGTTTAATTTTGTGCTCTATTGTGAGTGCTGTTGAGATTATCGTCAGGATCTTTTTTAACTCATTTGTGTCACACTTACGCCCTTTGCCGTGTGGAGCTCGTGAAAAAGTTCCCCGCGAGGGGTTTGACAGTAAGTGTTTTGAATATACTTCCCTGACATTGTCATCATAGCACTTTCTATATAGACATAACGTCAGACAGTGCATGAATTTTATACATTTTCATTTCCATGCTTCATAAACATCGACGGCGGGTGTGGCTAGCCAACAGGGGATGCTTGCTCCTCCCGGGCACCTGGTCCCACCTCTAGCTTGCTAGGGGTCCGTTGATGTTTAATTTTGTGATCTATTGTGAGTGCTGTTGAGATTATCGTCAGGATCTTTTTTAACTCTTCTGTTTGCATGCAACACCCGTCGCAACAGCTCCATGAAAATTTGTCATATTCGGCGATTGTCTCTATGTAGATATTGATGATGACGTTTCATGTAAATATTTCTTGTTTGTTGATGATGACAGCATTCAATCTCATCCAGAACATCACTGATCATTCTGGAAAGAGGGATCTGATATGCTTTTATAATATCCCCGTAGCGACCGAAGAACTTCACCAAAGATGATTTCAGGCGTTGTGTAATATAACCCAGAACAAGTAGCTTAGTTGCAAGTCGTCTGGCTCTAACGATGAAATCTTCATATTTGATATATTATTCAATTTGAATACGTTTAACATTGTGTCATAATCTGATTCCAAACAAGACCAAAGTAATAACAACGAAATAGCAAAGTACTGGGGCAATATTGTAACTAATAATAGAAAACTGGTGAGATAATTACCCTAACAGACAACCGAAAGCAACAAGACAAAGGGATCACCTACTGTAACAGCAAATTGACCTAGAGTACCAGAGAAGTACAGTAACAATCGTGCTTCGTATATCGTAGGTTAGAAGTCAAATAACCCGACCAATGGAACACGATGACTACCGATGGATATGATTGGTTTAATATGCACTTTTCATTTTTCTTTTTCAGTAAATCAATAGAAATTAATCGAATCTTATTGCATTGGTTAGTTTAGATTTGTCAGAGTGCATTTGATATACCGTAACATGAGGTAGAGAGCCCGAACATGACGACGTTACATTGATCAAAGTGGAAATCACGCATGAGACAAGAAATTAGGACATACAGACTGAGATATCGAGAACAATAGCCCTCAATGAAACATGTTGGATAACGAATAATGAATTATCTCCTCAGAGGCCAAATCATAAAAAAATAAATACATTGTAAGTTGCGTCACTTAAAATAATGATTGAGGAGCTGCACAAGTCATGTTATTTTAAAAATACAAAAAAAAACCCAGACCCAAAAATGCTGCCATATATGGTACTCGAATTGAATCTCGAGGAATAATACATGTGCATGTACTTCAAAAACATATCCTCACTAGAGGCTGTAATCTGTTAACAAAATACAATTTTGCATCTAGATATGAGAATATGTGACTATCAAGACTTAGGAGCTGGATATTATGAATACCGAGTACTTCTGACTAATCAACTTGTAAATACAGCGACAGAGAAGGGGCATTCAGCAATCACACCAAGAAAAAATAATGTTCGACTCTGCTGACAGAGAACAGCCTTCTATACAGATATTTCTCAATTCAGTGCACCAGACATGCATGTTTCAGAATATTAACCAGTGATTATTGAAGACAAATGGATTCAAAAGGAAAAAAAATATGAGTGAAGCACCTCCTTATTTAAATTTGAAAAAAAATTGAGGGCCCAAATTTGTTTTGGTTGTATTCAAGGGTTTAATTAAGAAGACATTTGGCTAAAATCATTGGAAGGATGATGCAAGTGTGTTAACCTCCTACACTTTGATGAGAAATTAGTATGAAATGGTTTCAAATATATTGTTACATGGATATTTCGCCAAAGAAAAACCTCTCACTGGAATTAAGTAATTAAAGACACTTTAAACACCAAGTCACAGGGAGTATGTCCGCACACACATGTACGATAAATGAACTTGCTGTGTGTATACGCGTATAAAAAATTAAATTACCACATTTATATTCTCTATATGAATTTTGGTAAAGTTTATTTGATGGATCAGATACACTCGAAGTTTCTATCTTACACGTAGATTATTTTGACTGCTATATTCATTGCATGATTTACATTACTGTATACTTCAATCCAGTTACAAGTATTTGATAAGATTGTACATTGAGTAGTTTTAGTTCAAATGTCGTCAGTATACATTTCTTGGTATTACGTAATTCATATAAAGGTGATAACAAAGTTTATACATTATCAGTTAAAGATTGTCAATTGTACGTTTTATGAAGACTGATTATAGGTAAGATTGGTACTATGATTTATAGTTGATGCTTTTCCTATGTCAATCTCTTACCAAACATTTTCTTACACAATTGTTTTGACTTTCCCCTTTCGCTTCACCTTTAGATTCCTTCTAATTTCTACTCATTACCGAAAATGAAATACTACTTCCAGCTTCTTTCTTAGTCTAGTTTAAACTCAACTTGTGTTTATACCATGTTTTGGTGTTTCGGTATATTGATTTGCGCGCTACCATCAAATCCTCAAAAGATTCACTCCATCTCTTATATAATTTCATTTCAGACGCCGTCCGGCGCCAGGCTGTCTGTCATTAGTCATTCAAAATGTTTTTAATTTTCTTTTTGCATCGTTCCTAAACAAATTTCGATTGTAAACTTGTTTTCATCTTGATGTCGCAGCAAGACATAGGTACATGTAGCTATAGTGATTGCTGATCATTGCTTGGAAGTATCTGGGTATACTTGTTCGATGTTTTCGTATTCTTTTTGCAGTTATCAAACAAAACGAAGAAGGAGATCTCCAACAACACTAGGTTGCAGCACCCACAGCACCCACAGCACCCACAGCAAAAATCAAAACACCCAATGCAAAAACACAGAGCAGTATTCTTATAGGAATTGCTCCTTTCCTGATGTATTCCTCTATGAAATAAATCATTCTGACCTATAACTTTGCAAATGAAATGTAGTTCTACCTTCAGCCTTAGGTGACTAGACTACGTGTATTCTGATATCATGATTGTTACTATGAATTAGAATGATTTACACATCCACTTGCCAAATCAAGAATGATATAATGATACTTTCAATGATATTATCAAATGTTAAACGTCTTCAAATTCAGTAGCAAGATAATTGTTAATTTTAAGAAGTCAGAAACCGACATCAAATAGGGTTTAAAGATTTGTTAATTCTAAGAAGTCAGAAACCGACATCAAAAAAAGTGGGTCCTGTAGCATCATATCCCACCCATCCTTCTACGTCTTTCGGTAGCCTTTTTCGACATAGTAACTTTCATACTTTTTGGCATATTACATTGTTTAGATTTAGGATTTAGGATCACTGATGAGGGTTAAGTACCCGAAACGTGCATGTCTGGTCCACGTTGCCAATTTATTTGTTCTTAAATGATGCTATTCAATTTGAAGACGTTTACATCAAATAGGGTTTAAAGATTATCTTACATTCGCTCCTCTGTTTTAATTCAGTCCGATGTCACTATTTAAACGTCTTTGAAAAAGAAATGACATTTGATGGATTTAATGGATATAATTCATTATGGTTTCATGTACATACTTGAACAAACAGGTGATCATCAGAATTACTTATGCGGCTAGCCAACAAGAAATGCTTACTCCTCCCGGGCACCTGGTCCCACCTCTGGCTTGCTGGGGGTCCGTCGATGCTCACCTTGGTGTTCTGTTGTGAGTTCTGTTGAGATTATCGTCAGTATCTTCTTTAACTCATTATTCTCTTGTGTTATGAAACTACGATGTATACATAGTACGCATCTACGTTGAAGAAATGGAAAGGATCAATAATCTATGTTTTTCTTTAAAATCTCTCGACCTTTACCAACTGTTGTTAAACCTTGAAATAGCTCGTTTACCTTCCACATTAACAATTTGAGTACTAGTAAACATGTATATTGTAGCTGCATTCGATGAAATATCAAAATACTATTTTTAATACATCAGAAAGGAGGAATCGACAACAAGATTCGGTTGCAGTATTTACAGCTTAACAAAGAGCAGACAATCACAAATAAACATTGAAGAAGTTATTCAGTCTCAAAGTCAAGAAAGTAAGACAAAATTATTAGAATGTCCATTGAAACAGTTGCTAGCCCCGGAATAAACAATATTCCGAAGTGAGACTAGGTGCAAGGGTAGAGTCAGTTTTTCCTGTTTGCCTACAACGCAAGAAAGACAAGGTATACCAAATACGACATCAATTAACTGAAATTGAAGACTGCACAATAACTGAAAATGTTATATCGCTTCATAACACTGTTTATCACATGATACACCCGTATGCAGTTTCATAAAGCCATTTCATAAATATATGATATGAAAACACGTCGCATATGCCCCTGCTTGAATGCGATTGGTAAAGTTTTGAACCTAATCACATAAACTTTAACAAGTGTGACCTTTCAAATATCGGTCAATTGTTAAATTCAGACGTGGATTCAATATCAATGATTGAAATTGTTATTATTGAATTTATTATTGCATTAAGATACTAAACAAAATTGAAATATTTTTCTCTTACGCGCAAAATATCTATACGACGGGGAACTAATTCTCATGGAGTATCAGACGACGTCTAGATCACGACGTGGTTCGCCTCTAGTTCTCAGAAACGTTGATTTCTCATTAGAAATACACATTTTAAGGCAATATCATGTGATAAAAAGAATCTCAAATGAATTTACATTTTATACGATGTATTATGAAACTCGTTGTACGTTTTAAAACACACAACTCGTTTCATAATACATCGTATGAAATGAACATTCATTTGAGATCCTATATTTATCACCCAATCTACTATATAATAAAAATTACGTATTCTTGACTATTTATCCCATTTTCCCCGATTTCTGCCCGATAGGGTAACAGCTTGTTCAACCAGGCAAGTCAAAACTATTTTCATGGCCACATGACGAACTGTTGCCATGGCAAATTAATCCCACAATCAATTGGGTAATAAAGCAGTTATTGCATGGCTACTTGAGGAATCCAATTAACTATTGTCCCTCGGTAGTGGTAAATAACTTTAGCCTCGGGTAAGAGTTTCCAAGGTCTTCTCCACTACCGAGGTACAATAATTTGACTGTTCCCCAAGTAGCAATGAAATAACTGTTTACAGTGAATTTTGAAGGCCATTGTAATATAATATTCAGTTTTACGTCCGGAACTTTTTCTGAAAGATACCCTCCCGCAAAGCATGAAAATACACAAACACATGATCAATAATGACTGATAACTGGAAACATTATTTCTTGGATGATTATGACTTAATTTCTAGAGAAATAACAGTGACTCTACCTCCTGATATTAGTGTTGGTACAGGCATTTCATTGTACTGAAGATCAATTACTTGTACGAAGTATGATTCTAATTGGAACTTCTTGATATTTTAGTGGGAAGATGCGTGATTGTGTATGTATTTTTGTCTTAGTAATTTCCTTTTAGGGTACCAAACCGCGGACGTAAAACAAAATATTTTTTGGACATAATAATTTTCATACTTTTTGGTCATTTTACATTGTTTAGACTGAGGATCACTGACGAGGGTTTAGTACCCGAAACGTGCATTTCTTGTCCATGCTGTAAATTTATCAGGTCTAAAATGATGCTATTGAATTTGAAGACGTTAAACATTTAATCACTATCATGGCCTAATCGAGAATAGCGTACTTTGTGCATTGTTATTTGAAAGTTGTTATATTTATCAGATTCGACGTGGAAATGGACATGGAGCATGTAGAACAGGAGCTACAAACACTGAAATCGAGCTATCCAAGGAGTTATCTAATTCTTTATAAATCAGAATTCCAAATCTTTGACGACCTTATTAAAATGGTGAGGATATATCAGTTCTCAGTATTCTTTTATTTCAAATGGACCAGGATTTGTATACTGTTTTCAATAAGATCAAGTTCCAATGCAAACAGCACAACGGCATGCTGACATTTACACTGCTAATACACCATTCTGCTATGCAGTTATTTGCACTATTGGAAGATATGGATAGAACTCTTAACAAATTTTGAACTTTTAAATATTGCAATCAAGATAAAGAAGTTAATGACAATCGCAATAAAGAAATATTTGTTTATTTAGATCATGGAAGAAAGGTAAAAACAACGTATGTTCTCCACAAATACTACCTTAAAAGTTTTATTTCTATATCACTACTATAGGATGTTCCGATAATTTAGATAATTACACAGTAAGGTTTGTAATTTTACAGAAAATGAGTTTACTTTCTGCCTTTTTAACAAACAGCGTCTCATTAATGAGGACCAAGTCCGAAATAGAGGATATCAGAAAGAAAAAGAAAGAATTACGAATCAGCGCACGTATACATTCGTTATCCAGATAAAACATATTTTAATCAAGATATGTGTAGGAAAAAAATAACATTATTTGAAACGCCCTATCTTCTACTTCCTCTTTACAGAAAGCGAAGGGTATGAATGTACCTTTGGAAAAAATATGGAATGCCTTTAATAAAATCGGAGATCCACCATCAGATCGAAGATCTTCTAAGTATCTCGATGCCAAATCAAAGCTGACCTCGGTAAGATCCTTAAATTTCGAAATATATTGTTTTATTATTCCTTGGTAAAAATTATCTTAAAGTTAAAATATACAAGGAATTTGTCTTTCCTTACAAGACCTTGACCAATCCTTGTCAGCGCATCGATTTATGTCAATATGACATGTAATTTTCATTAGTTGTACTCTGTTTACTTACGGCAATTTCCTGTCCAAAATCTGAATTTTCTTTGCGTAGACGATAAATGCTTTTGATATGGAAACACAGTGCATTATATTTATGAATTTATTCTCTTCTAAAGGAGATATTCTACCACAGAACTCGAGAAAAAAACCTAAACGATTCTAGAAGTGATGAATCACAAACAGAACACAATGAAGCAGAAAGTGACACGGAAAGGTAGGCTATTAACACCTCGTAATAGTGATTATTATCGCGAATGTACTAAATGAAATTAAGGAAACTTAGGGAGAAAATCTCCTCCGACAAGACTCGGTTGCATAATCATATTGAATACTGTAGTAGCCATTCTGTACTGGCAAAATTCCAAAAAATATTGAAACTTCATTTGCATGTGAATATGAGCGTCATCCGACTACCAGGAGAAACATTGTCAACCTCTTTACTAGAATGAGGGGGAGAGTGAAAGTCAAACACATGCCCCTAGAATAAGAATTACTAACTATAAGAACAAAACTAGAACATGTAAACAAGTTTTTGGATATAATTTTCACAGATTTTGGCCTTATTACATTGTTAAGATTGAGGATCACTGACGAGGGTTAAATATCCGAAACGTGCATGTTTGGTCCAATCTGTAAATATATCTGCTCTTAAATGATGCTAATGAATTTGAATGTTTAACGTCTTCAAATTCAATAGCATAATTTAAGAACAGATAATAAATTTGCAGCATGGACCAGACATGTACGTTTCGGGTACTTAACCCTCGTCAGTGATCCTCAATCTAAACAATGTAATACGACCAAAGAGTGTGAAAGTTATTATGTCCAAAAATGTACCGAAAGACGTAGAAAGATGGGTGGGATATGATGCTACAGGACCCACGTTTTAGAAACTTCAACAGAAATTTTCGAATGCGTTGAAGAGACGATCAACGAAGTTGATCGAACTTGGCTACATGTCACATCCTAGTCCACCAGCAGTCCTAGTCCACCAGCAGTGACACTTACAAAGTGGTACAAATGTTTACCGTCTTGAAATTCAATAGCATCATTTAAGAACAGATAATAAATTTGCAGCATGGACCAAACATGCACATTTAACATTTGATAGTTCAAACTTTACTAAAGTGGACAATAAGATGGTAGTTCCTTGTAGTACTTACTGTTTTCCAGAGAATAAGTCGTTGAGTATACTATGAATAATTGTTCAATATTATACTACAAGAATGTTCATAAAAACGGACTGCAGCGGGTAAACATTCACTGCTAAAAAATTAGGAAGCGAAGCTTCTACTTGCATATATATTTGTACTTGCTGTTCCTTAGCGGTGAACATTCGATTTCGCCAAGTGGACGCCAATAAAACAACAGAACTAAAACGTTTTTCTCATAACTTCTTTTGATACCAATTTACATAAAGTTGTTGTCTTGGATCCCTGCATTAAATTGTTTCGTTAGTGATGTCATCTTAGAAACGGATGCATTTTAGTTTATGTGCACGAAATCCGAGTAAACACATAATCTGATATCTATATCAGGGATGGCAATCCAAAGCGGTCACTGTATATATATGTAACTTTGTCTCTACCCTTTTATGCATTGTCTTTCAAAAGTATTTTCGTTGTTATTTGGTCGTTGATTAGTTTCATCTAAATGAAGCTGCTGTTTATGAATTAACGCGATTGTTCTGTTGCGGCGGATCTTGCACGCGAATAGGAGGCGCATACTCGGCCACCTTGAGACTCACTTTGAGAATGAATAACTGATTGTACTTCTTCGATGTATTTTTTTGTGTTGTCTCCGTCGTAGTCTTCTCGTCTGTCTCCGTCATAGTCTTCTCCTCTCTCTCCGTCATAGTCTTATCGTCTGTCTCCGTCATAGTCTTCTCGTCTGCCTCCGTCATAGTCTTCTCGTCTGTCTCCGTCACAGTCTTCTCGTCTGTTTCCGTCATAGTCTTCTCGTCTGTCTCCGTCATAGTCTTCTCGACTGTTTCCGTCATAGTCTTCTCGGCTGTCTCCGTCAAAGTCTTCTTGTCTGTCCATGTAGGGCCACGAAGCCCGATATTGGCCCTAATTTTGATAAATTTTGAACATTGTACTTCATAGAATTTTTAACTGTTATTTGACATTTTGAAACATTGCTTTTATCAACACCTTTTAGCCCTTTGAAAACACCAAAATAGGTCAAATTCGGCGAAATTGATTCAAAAACTCAATATTTCTATTAAACTAGCAATGGCCGCATGTATTAACTATGATGGAAAATTTATATGTGAAATGACAAATATGGATAATGACCATATCCCTGTTTACAGTACAAAATCGATAATTCAGAAAATCAGAAACCGAGGCATACGAAATCAGGATAAAACAGGAACAAAAGCAAACAAACAAAAACCTCCACCATATGAAAAGAAGCGAACTCCCGATATGAGAGTGAGACCAGGTGCCCAGGAATTGAAGCATCTCCTGCTTGCATGCAACACCCGCCGCTTCAATTCGGTAGAACTGTCACATTCGGTAACTTCCATTATAAGATTATCATTATATCCTTTTGTCATAAACGTTTTATCTCAGTTAACGCATGCGGCCACATTGAATTCTACGACAAAAGACAAAATTCCCAGTAATTTTCACCATATTTTGTCAATAACGTCAAAATGACGTCACTTCATGACGTCATTACAGTTGAATGGCACATTGTTTGGTGATATTATTCTTTTCATGAAAAGCGGTAAACATTCGTGTATTTTCATGAGAGATATCAAGTATTCCTCATGAAATTTATTTTATGAGAAAAATCAAGGGCCGATTTAGGTGTCTCGTGGCCCTACCCTTTTATCTGCTCTAAAATGATGCTAATGAACTTGAAGACGTTAAACATTAAGGTCACAGTAAACTTATGTATTTTAACAGAAATCATGAGTTGTACCATTTCATTACAGTGCAGATAATGAGATAGCTGCACAGACTGCTCCAGACAGTGACGTCTGGCCAGCTTGTGACATAGACAAGTCTCACGGACCATCTGAGTGGAAATGCTTACATTGCGAGGATCACATGTGTACATCATGCACTGAAATACATCGAAAAGGCAAGAGGACCCGCGAACATCGGCTTCTTCATAGGGATGAGAAATTCAACGAAAGCGATATACTTAGAGAATTAGTCTGCAGTATCCATCCAGGTATGGAGTTAGACAGGTACTGTAAAGACGATGAGAAGTCAATTTGCGTAGAATGTTTTGTCAAATCACATTCTAAACATAATGTCATAACAATGGATGTCATGGCAAATGAAACCAGATCTTTAGTTGGAAAGTCACTGGTTACCGTAGATCAAGCGATTCCGAAATATGCTGATCTTATTCAGAGCTTAGAAGAAATAATTTCGAAAGCAGAAAACCAATGCAGAGAAAACTGCATTATCATCGCTTCAATTACAGAGAGCGTTATTAGCAGAATAAAGATCAAGTCTGCAGAAATGAAAGCAGAAGAAGATCATTATCTAAAATCTATTAAAGAAACCATCGCAACAAAAACAGAAGATTTAAAGAATATGAAGCAGGATATGGAAAGAGTAGCGCTCGCGTCCAGACGTTTTCTGGAGACATGCAATAACAGAACACTGAAAAATGAAGCCGCAGAATTCATCAAACAGTTAAGTTTCGAACAACCTGATTGCAACGTTGAGGATTTCGAAGACATTTCTACAGAAATAATCCCAAGAGAAGCAGAAAAGAAACTACTGAGTTTATCACTTATATGGTAAATACATGTAGACGGTAAACATTTCTGAAATATATTATTCAGAAATAGATAAACGAAATTCGCAATATATTTCACTAAAATGTAGTGGTACTACATGTATAAATATGATACATATGCTCAGCTGCAATTATGATTCATTGAACAAGACATCGGTTTTTCATCAATGAATTTCTTTTTTCATTTTACTCAAGGAGGAAGTCTTTTTTTCTTCAATTTCACCTGTAATATGTTTCTGTATTTGATGGAACACTAGGGATAAACTGGACTTCTACAATGTTTGAAATGTGAATCCATGGATAACTATAGATGTCTGTGAACAGGACTAATCCTTGCAACAGAAGAGTTGAAAGAAGAATTTGTTTATTTTTTCTTTAAGCAGACTAACATCAATGTATACATAAAAGGAAGTTGATAGTAAAGGCAAATTACCACACTTTTTATTGATATGGTCAACGACATTATTGATGTGTAGATGTTTGTAAATAAAATAACTTTACTAGAATGAAATTATTACCCTTATCATTATCAAAAAATGATACTATCACAATTCTTCTAAACAAAAAAGGACAAATTTTACGTGATTTCTCGAGAACCCCACCTTTTAGGGCAAAATGATTGAAAACTTAGCTCTATGTCTTCACTTTAGAAATTCAGATTTTCGACAAGGGAAAATGATACCTACAGTTGTAAGCCCCAGAGCAAGGACATGTAACAGGTTCAAACTCATATGCGACATTCCTTTTTATATTCTGAATGTACATGGAGATTAAAACTTTGTTACATGCACTTGCTCTGTATATACTATAAACTATAATGTTGACATTTTACCACAATATTTCGGTAGTAGTGTGCAATTTCGGCGGAAAATCTTACTCATATGAACTGATAATATATATTTTCGATTCAATTTCAATAAACAACAACATCTCTACCATTATTCATTTTGACGACGGACAAGTTCGAACCAATCAGAGAGCGTAAATCGCGTCACATGCACGCCGTCTAAATTTCTATAGACCGTCATTGTCAGCTGTTTAGAGATGATAACCCTTCCATTACATTTTCAAACTTTGCTTTTGGGTAAACTTCTGCTACTTCATTGATTTCTTTTATCTTTGCTGTTAATAGGCTGACAAAATGACGAAAAATGTCCGAGGTAGGCAAATTTCGCGCACTTTTTCATTGTTACGTTTCAATGGAATTGTGTCTTTTTACATTGACGTCATAATGTAAAACAACGCCAAAAGATGTTGACTCGGACATTTTGTGCTTTCTAAAAAGATCGGAAAATGGTCAATTGTTAAATAGATGTGATGTTATTATTGTTTTGTCCCCTGATTGCGCGATCTCTTTATTGCTCAAATGGATTACTATCATAATGGTAATCATTATATTTCCTTATATCTTGAGTTTAGTCAGGTCTGTTTAGGAGCGTACGTATCACCGATAACCTTCTTGACATTACGTCTCATTGCTTTACCCTTCGTCCTCACTGCAAAATGAGATTGCATGTGTTCATTATATGTTTCGGATACATTCTCTCTGAATCCATAGAAGGGAGAAATGATGACATTCACGACAAAAGAATCTTACTGAATGACCCGTCTTTCATGGACCAGAGGCTTTCCCATTTGGAATCATTAGTTCAAAAGCAAGCCTTGAATATTTCGGCAATGGAGTCGCTGATCAAGAAGCAAGCCTCAAATATTTCGTCAATGGACTTATTTATCAAAACGCAAAGCACAAACATCTCAGGATCGGACCTGTTAATCCAACTTCAAGCGTCACAGATATCAAATATGATGTCATTAATCCAAAATCAAGCAGCGCAGTTGTCTTCAATTTCGTCTATTGAAAAAAAGAGAACAAACCCTTCAGGTAGGGTACAAATCAATTTTTAGAATTTTTTATTTAGAATTATAGAAACGGCTAGTGTGCAAGTACTAAGTGTATCCTTGGTAGTAATTATTACCATTACCATTATTAGACTTTACCACTTTTTATATTGCTACATTTTCTAGAGACGTTCAATAATGTAATATAGGAGTGTCCAAACGAAATGGAATTCAGCTTTGAAATTCATAGATTCATTTATTCGAGAGAAAAAAAGTTGTAATATATATGTATATATACTCATAGATTAGTATTTTATCACTGAAATTGATACCAAATGCAAATAATAGTGTTCGTAGACCCTATGCTTTCATCGGGAAACTCCGTCGTGTTTAAATGTTAGTACAAATGGATCGAAAAACAATATGCCCTATAGAGGATCTTTTGAGGCTAATTTGTCTGTATTTCGCAGATTCGTATGCGCTCATATTCCGTGTGATTTGAAAATCTTTTGATTCCACGGAATGCAGCATACTAATCGGTTACCGTCTCATAATTGCGATATTACGACGCATGATGTGGTTTATTCCTTTGACGTCATTCAAAGTTCGCCGAATTCCAAGAATTTGCGAGTGATTTTCATCGGAGGAAACTTGTTTCACAATCAGGAAAAGACTTGAAGTTCACTGATTGTTTCTCAGATTGACTCCTCCGGAATCATTTTCCCGGGGAGGGGTGTTGATTTTCATCTACAGCTAGTTGTATAGTAGGTTTCTCTAAGATCACCTCCATTTTCTATGATATTGTCATGTCGCATATATAAATATGTGTCTAGTTTCAAGACAAAGAGAGTATTTATACAAAGATATAAGATACTTTTAACCATCTAGTAAGTAAGAATGTTTGACGCTTCTTTTTATTATCAGTATGTCCATATGTCTTGTTGTTGTTGTTTTTTTGTCTGCCTAATTCGAGGCGAGAAAAACAAGATGGCTACCTTTTACATAAAGTAGTCAACAAATCAGATCGTGTAAGCCACGCTCATTTACCTAAAGTATTGGTTTTAGAATTACATCTTCCTTTCTTAATTCAAAATGACACAACCAGTGCTTCATTTCTCATCGTGTATAATGTTACGTTTCCACGGTCAAATGTTGACGTCACTGATGTAGCGGTGACGTCGGAGGCGAGCGAATGCGCGCAAAATGACAGGATAAGCGTTTATGTTTTGAAATAACCTTTCAGTTGTATTTTATTTGTAAATAGAAATTGTCCTTGATGCAATAAATTCGTTATTAGGTTTATATATGACATACCATGGAAATATAGGGGGTAAGCTGTTATCATAGTGGGGCTCGCCCCAATATGATTACAACTAACCCCCTATATTTCCATAGTAGGTCAGTTATAAACCTAGTAACTAATAATATATGCCCAATTTACGAAATGATTTTACGTGCATAATCAAACTCTTTATTTCAACAGGGGCAATCTTTACCCGATGGGGAAAAATGTCTTGTCCAATCAACACAACCATGGTATATTCAGGTAACCATCTTAAGTAGGATGTGTAAATCAATCATTATATATAAATGCAACCATAGAAGCATGCGTCACATTATACGTAAACCCAAATCAATTTGAGATATAAATGACACTCCAAGGACGTAGGAGAAGGGGGGGCCACAACCATGTTTGTGCCCCCACTTTTCAATCACAGAATTTCATGTTGCATTTTCATTGTTTAAAAAACATTTTGTACCATAAATCTACAATTTTTCGGTCAATTTTCTAACCTTTTTCTTGGCTCGTTACCGCTCGCTAGTTCTTTATAGACTTTCTGAATAACTTAGCTATTCTGATCCATCCTTTATACATATAGCATTACTTTATCAATGTACATTAAGACATTAAACACAAACCAAATAGAATATTATTACATGTACTTGTTAATGATAGAGGATATAGAAAGTATTTTTGATAAGTCAATATTTTGCCAAAAAAATTATTCATGTACTTAAAATTTAGAATTGCACCAGAAATGTAAATAAATTGTGCATACAGAACATGAAAACCCCAATATTTATTTTTAATCTCTTTCTCTCCCCCCCCCCCTTTTTTTGCTTGTTAGAAATTTTAGGATGTTGTGCCCTTCCACTTTTTCAGGCAGAGCTACGCCATTGCACTCCCATACATGTTTTAATCATTCTGTCGTCAATCCCTGCATAATTGCCTCAGGATATATTACGGGCATAAATATCCCTCCTATTTGTAAATATCTTATCGGTAAACAATTTTTATTTGAAACGCGAAAGAAATATTCCCACAATTTTGCTGGAAATATTTTATACTTTTTCATTCGTCATAGAAAATGGTCGCGTTCAAAATTGCATAACAAAAGTTATATGTAATTTTATGCTTAACACAAAGGTTTTGCTGCAAGTGGATTTTATTCTGAAAAAGGAGGTTCGTCAAAATACATTTGCCTGACAAGAGATGCTGCAAATGGTCCCATACCAGGAGTGTCTGGTGTTAACAAGATATACGGTGTTGAATATCAGACTAACTTCTGGAAATCAGATTCGTATAACGAAGATGCACCATGCGTAGTGTGTCAGACTCCAGTACATACCACTGTCATGATGCTTCCAGGAAGAGACAGGTGTTACAGCGGATGGACACTCCAATATAATGGACATCTTGCATCCGGTAATTATGGCGATGAGGCCAAGTATGATTATGCTTGTGTTGACAAAGATCCAAACTACATCAGTGGTGGTACAAAGGATACCAATGGCGCTTTATTCTACCCTGTTGTGGCAAAATGCGGTGCGTTACAATGTCCTCCGTATAATGATGGTCATGCGATTATGTGTGCAATATGTACACAATAGATTTGTGTATCATTATGAAAGCTGGACTTTAGAACAATGAAAAATACAACTTTGTATCAGACTTGGTTTTCCTTATCGATTTCGCATCTGTTTTCTAATTGCCCAAACACTCATATTATTTTCGAACTTCAAACAAAACAAAGAAAAGCTATTGAAAGAAATTTAAAAGAAAATACACCAATATAAAATTAAAAAAGGCGATCTGAAAATACTACATATGGTCAACTTGATATAAAAACCTTCAATTCAAAAACATTTTAATGGCCTCTTTCCTCCCCTACAGCCATCCAACTCCACCATCTCTTGATTAAATATGTACAGATTGTTGTTATGCTGAAACGTCCACCAGTAGGAAGTGCCTGGTAAACGCTTCAGCATTTACAAAATATTACATGGTGCAGTTAAATAATGGCATTTCTGAAATGGCAACATTAGCATTTCTTGCATTTCTCTTTTTTCAATAAAAGATGAATTGAAAGTGATCTTCACAGTGTGGCCATGTAAAAACAAATTTGTAGACAGTTTCACACCTTTCAATGTGCCTGTTTTATGAAAATACTTACGAAAAATTTATGGAATTTTCGCAACTCTTGATCGCCTAGTACTTCTTGAAAACTAAAAATTATGTTTTGTTTCTGAATTCGTATTAAGTATGAAGAAATGCTATTAGAAAGGACAACATAATCAAAAGTTAAAAATACTTTAATATCTTATTTGAAGATGAAGTTTCGAGTATTCCTTAAATTTTGCGTATTACTACTAAGTATTTTTGTAAGAAAAGGCACCAGATCTCAGCAGGCAGAGGCCAACTTGTAATAAATTACCCGTCCGATTATCTTTTAGGAAATGCAGGATGTTAGAGACCATTTTTCTGCGATGAGATTCAGACAATATACGTGATTGCCATGGTTCCTACATTGTACGTGTTCATGGTTATTATAAAACATACATTTCAAATGAAAAACATTACGTCCGTGGCGTCCCATTGAAGATATACATAATCCTAGAGAGTGAGGTAAAGAACAGGTTTATTGCCAGCCGTATGTTTGTCCCTGAAAAATTAACCTTGATAGTAAAGCCTTGAATTTGAGTTTGACATTGACTTGCATACTGAATAGAGCCTTGTCGTTCGTGACCATCCTGAAAGTTTCAAAGAAATATCATCAAGTTATTGACACGTTGCAAGTTTTGGTCTGACTCTACATCACATTGACCTTTAAAGTGAACTCAATTTACATTGAGTGTTGAAAAGAAAGGAGGGGATCTCCAATGTAAGCGAAACACAGAAACATCCATTTTTGAAAGCACAGAGTAGACGTGTACAGCAAGAGACGATAAAAGGACAAGGAACACCATAGAATCTCATCATGCTTAATCCTGCTCGCACGTTTGAAAGATGTTAAACTGTATTATCATGTACATCGATAAGACGAGTTCTTTGAATTAAAAAAAAAATCTGATCGCTGAGCGATAAAAGTCCCCGACTGGCATATATCTATGTCCTGCAACTCTGCCTAGAACGCTTCAATTGATTATGAATTCAACTTGACCTGTACTTACGATGAATACCCACACAAAAATAAGTTCAATATATGTACATTTTGTATTGGTAAAGGTCTGGAAAGCTGAAAATATCATATAATTTGCTAAGTCAAAGGATCAAAAGGTTTGTAAAAGAATATGTCAATTAAAACCAAAGTTAAACTTGATCCATATCACGCTATGATATACTCGCAAACTTCAATTTGATATCTACAACAACAGTCAAGAAAGTCCAGAAGTTCATGAAGCTTGTTATGCCTACAGGACATTACTCTGGTAAGAAATGTCCATCAAAACAAAACTCGAATTTGATCTGTATCTCTTCAAGATGTATTCACATACCAAAAATCAGTTCATTATTTGCAATAACATGGAGGAAAATAAACATTGGTATCGTTGGTTTATGTGTAGTCCGTCGTGTTTGATGTTTCTGTGTTGCGCGTTGACGTTCCTTGTCCATTTTGCGTCTCTTTCTGTGCTTGTCTGCTCTGTGTTTTTGCATTGTGTATTTTGGGGTTTTGCTGTGGGTGCTGCAACCTGGTGTTGTTGGAGATCCCCTCCTCTGTTTTAAGTCTGGAAAAGTGAACAAGAGGCCCTAGGAGGCAACATCGCTCACCTGAGTTGCAAACAAAAGAATGATAGTAGACAATATGGTGGAGGCCACTGAGTACTTACTTCCATTAAGGTTTCATAAAATTATGAGCATCAGCTTTGGATACCTCGGAAATATCTCGGCCAATCAGAGCCCGCGGTGGCCATGTTTGTAAGTCAATTAGCACGAAAAACACAAACTTGGTAGAGGACCTTGAGTGCTTGCTTCCTGTAAGGTTTGATGAAATCCTGTGTAACAGTTGCAGAGGAGAAGTCGAAAATGCGTAAGCCAATCAGAGCCCTCGGCGGCCATATTTGTCGACCGATCGGCACGAAAAATACAAACCTGGTAGAGTACCTTGAGTACTTGCTTCCAGTAAGGTTTCTTGAAATTCTGTGCAGCGGTTGCAGAGGAGATGTCGAATATGTAAAAAGTTTATGCCGGACGGATGGACGACGGACGGCGCGCTAGGACAATAGCTCACTTGACTTTCGCTCAGGGAGCTAAAAACTCATGAAATTTGTTATGTCCAAGGGTCATTACTCTTGTAAAAATAGGTAAATCGAAACCAAACTCAAACTCAAACTTGATCTATATCACACTAAGATGTACTGACATACCAAAAATTTGTTCGTTATATAAAAAAACAGCGAAAAAAGAAGTCCGGAGAACTGAAAATTTAAAAAAGTCCAAGGTCATAACTCTTATAATCAAAGCTCTGAAGGAACTGATGGCGAGTTTCGTTTATTCATTTTAGAATGATATCAAAATATTTTATGGGATTTTTTAATATCGTATTAGTAGATAGAACAAATCCATTTTCCAATGATTTATGAACCTATGTAATCATGACTGCCATAATCAGTTGCGGATTCAGGGGGGGGGGGGGGGGTAGGGCCCCCTAAAATTTTCCAATCATGGGTAAAACGATCATTTTCAATCAAGAAAGAGTGAATATTAGTGAATATTACCTACCTGTTAGTAAATATAATTTTTCAATGCATCAAATTATATTCTTTTATTAATTACAGTCACGAAAATGGTTCCTAAAAAGGTTGAAATTCAAGAGATTCCAGGGGGCTTCGACTCCCCCTAACAGAGCTCTGCCCTGGACCCGCCAATTCTTTACCCTCCCCCTTATATAATAAGCTGGATCCGCCACTGATTGTACAGACGTTTATTTTTTCTTCGTGTATAGATATGCATATCTGTTCCATTTGAAACTGTTCTAAAATCTTTTATCTTGTAGGCCTATATCATTCAGATTTTTTTAATCGGTCCCGATTTCAAGTCTACTAGTACTTGTTACAGCGCAACAGAGAAGTCTTAAAATGCATTTATATGCTGACAAGAAATATGCATGAATCCTCTATCATAAATATAAAAGAGAAAGAAAAACCAAAATAAAGCGAATACACAAACACGATCTGCATTTCTACTTTAATTTTCATCTTAATGGACTGGTCATGGATCACGCCGATCGTTTTTCAGCTTACGAAAAAGATATCATTTCTCTTAATTTGGCAAAAACTCATACATACATACATACATACATACAGCTAATGCATCCCTACACTGCATCATATTCCCCTTTGTGTGATTAAGTATCTATATTGCACGAAATTATAGAAAAACCGAACGTTCTGCGTTGCCTTGCCAACTGCCCAAGAGCAATTTTAGTTTGCATGCGGACGTCTTGGTAATCACCTACATGATCGTGTCACGTGGTACAGTATAGCCGATATCACAACAAACGTGCACATGAGACAGTTCATGTTTACTGCATCCTAAAGTATCCTTTTTTAAATAATCTCTAACTTTTTTAAACAATATGAAACAACTGTTAAAACGCAGAATGCAATGTACGCTAGCTGCCTTTATATAAATATGGTGAATAATGAGGTCAAGGGTCATGGGGGCACACGATCGGAGTTAAGTAAAACTGTATGGATATATATAGGATCTCAAATGAATTTTCGGATCATACGATGTATTATGAAACGAGTTGTGAGTTTTATATCCCCGAACCTTGGCGAGGGGATATAAAACCCACAACGAGTTCCATTATACATCGTATGAAATGAAAATTCATATGAAATTCTTTTTATCACATGATATTGCCTAAAAATGTGTATTTCTAACGTGAAGTCAACATTTCCGAGAACTACAGAGGCGAATCACGCCGTGATCTAGAAGTCGTCTGCTACGCCATGAGAAGTAGTGTCCCCATCGTACAGATATTCTGTGCGTAAGAGAAAAGTATTTCAATTTTGAATAGTATTTTAATGCAAGAATTAATTCAACAACAACAATTTAAATCATTGATATTGACTCCGGGTCTGAATTTAACAGTTGACCGATATTTGATTGGTCACATTTGTCAAGGTTTATGTGATTAGGTTCCAAACTTGACCAATCGCATTCAAGCAGAGCGATATGTAACGTGTTATCATATCATATGTTTATGAAATGGCTTTATGAAACTGCATAACGGGTGTATCATGTGATTATTATTTATCTTCACTCGATTTATACATTTTGGGGCCCGGGAATGCCCGCTTTACAGGTCACGTGATGCAAATCTGAGGTCACGTGGTTCCTGCTACGCGAAACTCGCCTAAAAATAGGTTAATCAAAACCAAACACGAACTTGATCTGTATCATATTAAGATGTACTGACATACCAAAAATAAGTTCATTATCTGCAACAACAGCGAAAAAGTCCGGGAAACTTAAAATGTGACAGATAGACAGACAGACAAACGGAGTGGAAACTATTAGTCCCCTCCGGCGAGGCGGTAGAGGACTAATAAGGAAACTGTATCAATTTGGATATTTGACGTATTTTTTTTTCACAAAGGCGTGTTTATAGCTGTCTCGTCGGGAAATACATGTTGGTGCATCGACAGCGCTCCTTTCTAACAGTTCTGACAAAGCGATCAAATTCAGATTCTCCTTTTCGTTGTCGCTTTTAATTACGAATTAATTAATTAGTGAATTTCAAAATAAAAGAATCTACAAGCAGATCATGGCAGCTTAGTGTAAGCAATTACTGACGTGCTTTATATATGTTAGAAGTTTTCACGAGATAACGTAGCTTTATTTAATGTAATTCTTATTTTTCTGTATGTATATTAGAGGAAATAATAAAGAAAAAATAGACTGAAAGAAGAACGTGAAGAACACCAGTCTCGCTTTTCTCATGATATTGGAGATTGTAAACTAAATATTCTAGAGAGAGCAATTGACATCATCTGGTGCATCCATCAACTGCCACAGGGGCACATAGTTAAAAGGCGGAGGCACTACATCATCTGTTAAGTCAGTTGAAGACAGCTCTTCTCTATTCTCATTATTGTCTGTATTCTGTTCGACGTTTTCTTCTGTACTAGGTAACTCGTTATTTTCTATAACTTGTCTACTACTATCTGATTTTCCACATAGATCATCATTTACTTTAATGTCATCTGTTTTCATATCAGAACTAGTCTTTGGTTCCTCGCTTATATTACTTATCAGGTTTAAAGAGTCATCTTGATTGTCAGAATCTGCCTTCATGTCTTGAACACTTGATGATACTCGACTTTCATCTCCTTTAACATCATCTATACTATAATTATTACTAACCATGTTTTCTGCAACTTCATTTTCTCCCTTACCATTCTCTTGCCCTACAACTAAAGGTACAATACTAACTCCAGGTAGGTCCTTTTCCTTATCTTCAGACTTCACTTGAGACTTTTTCATCTTTTTCTTGCCTTTTTTCTTTTTCTCTTTCGGAGATGGCTTTTCCATTTCAATAACTACTTCAGGTTCCTTAGGAACCATCTTAGGCACCATCATGTGAGATGTACCAGGTTTTGACGCCAAGAATTCCGGCTTTCTGTCCCTAGTAAAGGGATCAGGAATAGGCAGGACATTTCTCAACAAATTAGCAGTATCAAGTCTTTCTTTTTGTCTAGCTGGTTCAACCTTATTCTCTGGTTTATAAAGCATCCATTTTTCTTTATCTTTCTTTTTCTTCGGCCTTTCTTTCTTTGGTAATTCAACGTGTGGTTTTATGAGTAAACGTGGTGCCATGATGAAATTCCGTTTTCGCTCCTTGACTGTGGGGAACTTCTTTCTCTGGAGGATCAGAGTGACACATCCAATTCTGATGCAGCAGAATATTATAAATATTGCCAACACAAGAAGGAGTATTATTAGAATACCAATCCACCAGTAGCTCACTTCGTCATTGTTGTCAGTATCGTCTTGGACTACAAAATAATAATATTAAAAGGAGGAAAAGATTCTCTTGTCCAAAAGTGAATGTGAAAATCAAAATAAAACTTCGAATTTCATCAAATTGCTGTCAGGGAAAGGAATATTCTACGACATGTTTAGAATTCTACGTAGATTCTTTTGGTATGATTAAGATTTTTTCAATGATTTTTGTCAATCATTGAAATGAGTACAAATATGTATATAGAGATGATTACTTGACTCTTTGGCCCACTGATCCATCCACATTGAGTGCAATTTAAAATATCTATACGTTAATTTTAAAGTTTAAAGTTTTCACCTTCTGAAAAGACGTCGTCAACATATACTCGCAGTTTGAATCCAGCCAAATTCAGCGAATCGTCGGAATGGAAATGTAGCAGCGTGTATCTAGAGTTGAATGCCTGATACTTGGTTCCATTAGGTAGGTCACCACAGAGTGTATACAGAAGTTTACTTGTTGTACATGGACCTTTACAAAATAAGAAATGTGTTTGATTTATTCGATTATAGAAACTAGAGTTAACATCACACAGACAGGGAACATCTGATTCTGATATAACGAATGTCATCATTTAAAGTAGATATTTCGATTGGTCCAAGGTAAAAACGGGGATCTACCAGCAGCCCTACATGTAGCTACATGTAGCATTACCGGGCAAACAGTTTTTAAACCCAGAAGAAAACTTTAACGGTGTCAATATAACATTTGTATTTTCAGGATACGCACATTATCGTTATCAATAAGTGAATTGAAATCAAATTAAGCAAGTCTTGTTCTGGATCTTTTATGGACGACTGAACGATGAAATAATTTGTGCAACAAAACTTTGTTTTTGGAAGGGGGATCAGAAATCCATTTGATATTCAAATAATAGCTAAAAACTCTTCTATTAGCAATGACAAATTGGTGCACTTTCCAAATGTGTTTGTAAGTGCACGATTTCTTTCTTTGTTGTTTTCTTGGTCCAAGTCGTTTTTCCTATATGTCTTTGTTTGCTAGTGGTTCGTTTTGAGTAATTAACGTCCATTGTTTGATTCTTTACGCATTGTGCGTATGAGATACCTTACGCATTGTGCGTATGAGATACCTTACGCATTGTGCGTGTGAGTTCCGTCTTGTTGGAAATTTTTACCTAATCTAAAATTCTTCAGTGATGCTTGAAACAAGACACAAAGAAGAACACAGGATACATGAAAAAATACTGACAAATAACGACTTCAACCTACATTATACATGTGGCACCAAGAATAGATTTCAACGTGGAGACTTACCATCGTAGACTTTAAGGTAGTCATACACACAGTTTGGAGAGTATTCCAGTGAGAAAGCTTCCATATAGATAATCAGATTATCGGTGTCTGTTGGCTTCTTTATCAACCAGAAAATGTCTTTAAAACTAGAAATAAAAAAAAGACAATGAGTTATTTTTTTCAACCAGTCAAGTTTTGTCACACTGGGTCATTTTGTTTAACTTGCAATGGAGATAGTTCATTAGAAAAGTTGTCCCTCGTTTCTATGCAGCTGTGTCTCCGGCATTTTTTTCCCGAATTTTTCTTTTTGTAAGAGAAAGTTTTGTTTTGTGTTTTATTTTTTTTCCAAAAATTCGAAAGCCTATCGAATGTGGTGTTGGAATCTGGCTTAGACTTTTGTTTTCATTCGCTGATTTCAAAAAGATATTTCAACTTCGATTTTTTGGCGCAGATCAAGAAGGCATCGGAGGACCCCATTGTAATTTGCCAAAAAAGAGACAGATATGTCTTGTTTTAATGTTTGTTTTGGTATTTGTTTTTAAACCAAAGCCTGGACCCTCCCTGACGGTTGGGACCTGCTGGTAAAATGTTCTTGATCAGCCGATGACTTTGTCTCAGTAACATTAACATAATAATGTTGCATAAGTGCTTGACAGGTTTGGATTTTTCATTACTTCTTAACAACCGTCTCCAGTTAATAAGAAAGTCTGACCATGATATCGATAAAATGTTCTTTCTTTTCTTATCTGAGTTGCAATATAAAGACAGATTTGAGCTCTATACCTGTCATACGTCGAGTTGTCAAAATCATCATGAGAGTATATCACATGTGTTGTTTGTGTGGCGTAGATTATCGTTGTATTTGACGTCACATTATAACAATCTGGTAAAGCTGAAAAAGACAACATTGTTATTCCTAATTCCATGGCCGAACAAAAAGGAGCAACGACTTTTTATCAGATCTACGGGGTATTCAATGTTCAAAATAATGCTATGGATTCAATAAGATTCCAGGAAAGATTGTCTAACATATATTGGAATGATATGCTTCAGACAAGAGAAAAATTTAAATGCTCATTTGTATTCATTCACGTTATTTTTTTTTGGGGGGGGGGGGGGGGGGGGCACATAAACATGTACATAGATATTAAGAATATTAACTCAAGAATGAAAACCGTTTAAAGCAAAGCAATTTTAATCCCTTTCCTAATATTCAAGCTGTCATACATAGATTTATCGTATCTTACCATTTTTGCTGTAGAGGAATTAAAATTCATATTTACTCTGATTGATAGCGGTGTAAGAGATTTTAAACCCAGTATAATGTACGTATGGGTCAGTGGTAAACTGCACCATCACACTGCTGCCTGTAGTGGTGAAATTCCCTCCTATTACAGTACCACTCAATGACGCGATTTCACTGAAGCTGCTGGTAGGTCCTTTAAAACATTATTGAAAATCGTATTTTGCATAAAAATGATCTATTTAAACATTTGAACTTCAAAATAACTCAACAGAATCTGGGATTATTTCGTCCTCACATATAAAATAGACAATGCTAATCGCAAAAATAATTGAATAAATAACTAAATAGAATGATAAATAATGGAAAATTAAAGAATGAAAATAAAGATAAGTTAAACAATCTTTATTATATTACCGTCAAATATCTGCAGTATGTCTTTGTCCTCCTCTGTGTATACCAGAATAACTTCAATTTGAATAACAAACGAGCTGTTGGTCTGTATCAACCACTGACAGGATAAACTCCTTAAAAGGAAGACAATATTTTAGAAAAATTATTGATCACATCTCAATGGGGTATATGTAGCTTCAGTCAACTTACACCCGTGCAACAGCTTGTCCAATCATTTTTTTTTTTAATTTTTGAAGTAAAGCCTAACCCACTTTCTGTTCTATAAAGAGAATAAATTTAGCTTACCCTGTATAGTCATAAGGATAGTTGGGTGATGTAACGTATCCGAGCCCTCCCTCGTCTACAGATAAAGTTCCTCCGTTACACACACTGGTAATAGGCGTAACAGGAGACCCTACTGTTGTCGTCCCTGTTGTTGTGGACCCTGTAGTTCCTGTTGTTATGGACCCCGTAGTTCCCGTTGTCGCAGTTCCTGTAGTCCCTGTTGCTGTCGTCTCTGTAGTTCCTGTTATTGACGATGTTGTTAAATCTGTAGTGAAAGTGACTGAAGAATCTGTTGTCGAATCAGTTCCTGTTGTTTCTGTTGTGGATGATACAACGGTTGAGTCTGATGTTGAAAGAATTGAAGTTGTTGTTGCTGCAGTCGTTGTAGACTCCGTTGTTGTTATCGTGGTGGTGGTTGTAGCTACCGTGGTGGTTGCGGCTGTCGTTGTTGCCGTGGTTGTTGTTGTTGCGGCTGTTGTTGTGGCTGCTGTTGTTGCTGTGTCTGAAGTTGAAGGAGACGATTACATAGAAGTCGATATTGCGTGCATAGAACTTACTTGATATATGTTTTCTATTCATATTTACTGCAAGAGCATGGCCTTAGGTTTGCGTGAATGCAGAATTTCAAATTAAATGAAAATGCAACTTGATCTAAACCTTACATGCTGCATCATAGCTCAGCACAAATCCCCTGTAACGTCCGACGCTTCCACGTTTAAACGTAACGTAAGCATACTGAGAATTGGTGAGTATGGATATTGACCCATCATACAGCTCTGTGGCATTACAGATACCTCGTGTTAGTCCAACCGCCCTCGAAGCTGTACCTGTCAACATGGTAATGAAATAACAAATAAATTATTAAGCTGAAAGTCAGCACGACTTTTGAATTTAGTAAATGCTTACGAGTTCTATGATTTCTCTATTCAATTTTCATGGAGTTGTTTTTGGATAGATAAATGATGCTTGTATGTTGTTATTTGAATGAATCTTTTTACTCGTGACTGAGCTAAAATTAACACAAATTTTTGTGGAATGATTTATTTTTAAATGAGACAATTCTGACAACAACTTTGAATCACTTCGTTATTGTCATGTCTGATATTGTCTTTATTAAATATGATCTTAATAGACAAAAGCTAAATACATTTATTATGTATTGTACATAGAAGTATTATAGTTGAATGGTAAAAGCCAAGTACCGTGGTACACATTGATGCCATCAGCTATGCAACTAGCTCCTTGCATGAAGAAATCAGCGAACACCACTGTGATGTTCAGGGTCTCTCCGCTCCCTGCATCCAGACGCCAATAACAATAGTCATTTCTGGAAATAGACGACAATGACTGACTTTGAATTCAAAAAGGGTTTATTTATGCTCTGTTCTTGTGATTAAGACAATCGTCATGCAAATGCTTTATAGGAAGAACAATCAGAATATATTGAATAAATACTAGTAGACACGTTTTGCATATTATATTAAATACACATATTGCTTATCAGTGGCATACTTTGCGCAACATTACTCAATTTGTACATGTACGTAAAGGCATTTTATTTGATAAGAAATAAAAATTCAATGCTTCTTTTCTTAATTTACCCTGAATATTTTCCAGGAAATGTATTTAGTATCTGTTGGTTTACTCCAGGTTTGGTAACAGCATACTGGACAGCACTGAAAACCGATCCACAGTTTAAACTGTCTAACTGCGCAGTTCCTGGTGTTTTCAAAGAAAACAAATCAATACATTGCGTTCAAGAATGAATAATCCAAAAGTCTGATTATCTTAAGTTTCATTTCTTTTATTGCAGTTAAGTCTTATTTGTGATGACACGAGAAGATTGCAAAATGCAGGTATATGATAATGCCATGTAATCCTCGTATACAATTTTTGTTGGTGCTTTTAGGTTAACACAACAGAATTGATGCGAGACCAGAGAGTAAAACAGATAAAATCAGATATCATTTGAAAAGAGGTTAAACAAATTCGATAATTGAAAGAAAACCCCAAAATGCAGAAAATTCATTTAATGATTAAAGTTGAATTTAAATCACTTCAATCAAATTTCTAATATCTTTATTCCAACAAATAAATCTCTATTCTAAATCCACAAAAATTAAAACTGAAAATTAAATAATCCGTAATTTTAATTTATTACTTCTTAAAGATCGTTTTAGAAGATTTTTAACCTGAAACATAGACGCTGAAGAACTGGAGCCAGAATCCGGTTTTCTGCACAGAATAATCCGTACTAAAGTTCAGGTACATATATTGTCCGGAACTGTAATAGAACTCGTTACTTCCGGTAGAATGTATATTGGCAAGTCTGGTCGCCGAATTCGAGGTTCCTAGAATACAGCAGATAGAGACTCTAATGTAGTTGCTCCAGATTTACGATCATGTTCACAAAGTTTTCTCTTCTACGACAGCTTCGTAAATTTTGTTAACGTTTCAAGCTTTGATTAATACTTTGAATCATAACGGTGTTTTACAAACAGTTGACATGAAAGGAAATTACCATCGTAGATGCTGAGGGAATCATACGTCGGTTCCGTATTGTATTCAGCTATCCAGACATACACGTTTCTGTCTGATCCGCCGGAATCCAACAACCAGGAACAACGGGAAAATCTACATGTTGATACGGAAGATATTGACATTATTCATTTTCTTAAGATAGCAAAATAATTACAGATCAGATATTCACAATGTGAATGACCATGGCGAATCCACTCAAATGTTAGTGTTGAAAATGTTACGTATTTGTTGAAAAGTAGTTACAGATGAAAATTATTTTCTTTATTCAAATTTACAGATGAAAATTGGTTCAAGAAAGAGAAATAAGAATTGAAAGTTAGCAATGCCATACTTTCAACTCATATGAGTACATGTATAAGAGCACAATTTTTGTTTATCAAATGAAATGATTTACGTAAACGCTAGCAGGCCTCTGAATAAACAAGGGAAAATCCATTTGAAATCGTTAGCGGATGGAAACATCCACTGTGGTGTCATTAGAATATCGGTGAAACCAAGGGCATACAAACTCAGAAAAAATGAAGACAAATAGAAAAAAAATAAAAATAAAAAAATAAAAAGTAACTCAAAGGCATCAATGCATCGAGCAAAATTGAACCCCCAGCAAGGGAATTGGGACCCGGAGCCCTGGGAGGGTAAACATCTCCTGTTCGCTAGAGACACGCATCACATTCAATTATGGAATATGTAATGTGTAGCCTCTCCCGATTATTATCGTTTTTTTAATGATTTGTTTTATTATGTCATCAATTTTCATCAAACCAACGTTCTTGAAATTGATCAATTTATACATATAATGTACTTACGCTGGATATATGAGGGGATAGTTTGGAGATTCTATCCTTTGAGTGTAGCTCAGCTGTGACGTCAGACTTAAGGTGCTCGTACACTGAGAGTTTACTGAATAGAAAAAAGTCAAAATTATTAAAAAAAAAAAAAAAGAATTAGCAAACAAAATTACTGTATTCGTTAATGACATCCTTGTGTTCGTCATTTTCACATGTAGAATCTAAATAGTTTAGTACGTGTTTTTAAAATTCTTTAAACAATTTGAGAGAGAGAAAGAGGAGAGAGAGAGAGAGAGAGAGAGAGAGAGAGAGAGAGAGAGATTTGTTAATCAAAAAGATGACATTACACTGACTTACCATCGCTGATGCCAAAGAGTAGAACAATGACTACAAGAGTAACTACCATTGTGAGGTCCTTTCTGGAACCATATCTCTGATGATCCAAAAAAGTAATAAATGCTTCTTACAGTACTGTAACAAAAAGTTTAATATCCCCTTCTTTACAAGTTTCAAGTTTATTTCAAATGTAAGCAGCAACTAAGTGACTTCATAGACACGACGACTCCATGCCATGGTGTACTAGTATTCAAGATGGTTTACAAATTAGTACACGTATATCGTAAGATTCGAAAAAAAAAAAATGATCAATTATCTATGAGCATTTTTTTAAACAAGAAAATTATTTATTTAACATAAAACTGAAATACTCATTAGAATATTAAAAGATTCTTACCTTTTCTTGTCTATTGAATTGAACTATCCATTTTAATTAAGATTTACTAATTAAGGAGAGGCGATGTACTTATCATGTTGCCCTAAACAAAACACGTCTAAGGTCCCGGATTATCGTCAATACACAAATGGAGAAAAGATTATAACTCGAATCGACTTAGACATAATGCTTGTTTTAAATAGTAAGTACATATTTCAAAAAGAAATGGTCGACCAGATTTACTTAAACGAATTGTTAAAAGTTCATTATAGAAATCCATATCCTATCGGTCACATGACTCCACTGATTAAATAGCCAAATGTAAGCACCGATATAATGTTTGGTCATCAAGTCATTGTAGTATTAGTTTGTTTGTATTTGATTGAATAGAACATATCTGATACATTGTTATTTTGTAGATGTATGTTAATCGTTTACTTTTGCTTGCAGGCTTCTTTTGAATAAGCTTTAAACATTTTTCTGTCCGTTCACTATAAATGAAAAATTATATACCGGAAATGAATATTGCACATAGGCGACTAAGCGGAACTTCTACTTTCTTTTCATCTCTTTTTTTTTGAAAACAGCTCCGGTGGGAAGACTTTATAAATTAAGGTCAGGAAAATCTTTTCAGTAATACTCACTTTATTTTTAGATTCCGTAAAATTCATATGGCTTTATATAGGAAAAAAACCATTTATGCATCAATATTTAGATTTATTTTTTTTAATAAATGGGATAGGGTCTTTCCTGGCCTACATGTACTGATGAGAAATACTCCTAAACCCCTCCATCGTCGGAAACCCACACTCGGTCACGCAAGCTCGTCTCCCGTGTGTCATAACGACAAAATTTTCGCTGGATAGTATTAAAAAAATCTAATGCGAGTAACTCGTCGGTTAATTTATTATCGATAGCAAAAGTGTCATCTATTTCATATTTCCATCAACTAAAGATGCCCTAAATAATGTTGACAGTGATTAGAATTTGTTAATTTTAGGAGTTACAAAACAATAATATTACTTATACAGTGGCTTTCAATAGCTAATTCACTGACAAGTGCTCGCGTTAGATTTTTGTAATGCCACTGTGTAGCATCACGTGACTTAATTTGGTGAAAACACGAATAAATAAAAAGCTCAGTTAGAGAAAAGAAAACAGAAACTGCAATAACTGCTTTGATTAAATTTTCTCTTTACATAGCCTATATCCTTGTCTAAACTGATACTTTTACAATCATGGACTCGTTAGTAAGTAAAATGCCGTTGTTTTTACAAACATTGTGACAAAAGCTGTAGATATTTGCGTAGAATACAACACAAATGTTGTTTAACATATATCGACCACGACGTTCCTTTTGTCAGAATGTTTGTAAAAACAACAATGATTTCTTGATTGACAAATAAAGAATCATCAAAATATCAATTTTTACAAGGACATCGGCTATGAAATGATAAAACAGAATCAAAACAATTATCACAGTACCTGTTTTCTTTCCCTCAAACGAGCTGTATGCGTCCATTTTGTGTTCGTGGTTTCACCAACTTAAGTCACGTGATGCTACACAGTGAATGCTATCCAGCGAAAATTCTGCCGTTATGACCCATGGTAGGTGAGCTTGCGTGACCGAGCGTGGGTTTCCGACGATGAGGTGAGCTTGCGTGACCGAGCGTGGGTTTCCGTGACCGAGCGTGGGTTTCCGACGATGAGGTGAGCTTGCGTGACCGAGCGTGGGTTTCCGACGATGAAACCCCTCTAGATCGGCGCCTGCAGTAGGTTTAAAAGTTTAGATATTTAAATCATTCAAAATTAAGAATCATTAAGAGGCAACATTGTAACTACTAAAGGCGTTGCAATATTTTTATCTACTTGTAAAGTAAAGGAAACAAATTGACTGGAAAATTGTAATATTTCAATAAATGCGTTTTCAAAGTTTTTTTTTTATTAAAAAACAATTTAAATTTGATAATTTTGTGTCAGTAATGGTTCATTATTTGAGGGTAACAAGATCAAATTACGATTTCATAATTTGGTGATATTCAGAAATGAATTGAACATGTTGAAAATTGGTTTTTGCTAAGGACCAAGTGAGACAGTGAGATGAAGGATCAGACATGTATTTTTGGAGATTGGCTGAACACTATTGTTTTGTCAAGTATAGTTATGCGGTAGCAAATTCTGATAAAATTACGCTTTCAGTCGTTATTACAAGTTCTAGATGGTGCCCCCCCCTCTTTTATTTTTTATTAAAGTTCAACATTTAGAATTATACTTGTAAAGTGTTCCTGTTATATGGCAATTGCTCATCAATGTTCATTCTTCGATCATTCCTGTAAGAAGTAATTTACAGAGAGCTTTTAAAAATCAAATGGTAAAGACTTGCTTGTACACTTATTAGATACCAATGACATTCAGAATATAGATCTTTAAAGGAAATATTGATGTAAACATTTAGAGAGAGCTTGTTTGCTCACAACTTTTGTTGTATGGTTGATCAAATACATTACCCGAGCATATGAATTTGGTCATGTTTTAAGCGTGATCTCATAAAAATTTCTGCATATCAATGGCAGTGATTGTTTTATGATTTTTCAAACAATTTTGTGAATTCATGATGGTATGTGATCCAACATGGAAATAGATAATATTTTCAGGATAATTCTGATTACTCTCTGCTACATAAAAGGTAAGTCTTCTTTCCTTTATCTTCCATTTTTACCTGATTTTCGCTGACAGACCCATGCCACGTTTCCCTCTGATCTTTATACTGATAGTTGAGGGTCGGAGTGACCCCTATTATTATGTATATTTTTCTACATATCATAGGCTGGAACATCCCTTCCTTCCTGGTCGGGTAACCCCTCTCACAATACCCCCCCCCCCCACTTGAAATATTTTCTAGGTCCACGTATACTGAGACAAATAATTGGAAAATGATAGCCGAACCAGCAGTATAATTTTTATTGCAAGTACAAGTATTTAGTACTGCAAACATGCTAGTGTAATAAACATTTACTTCTCAGTCTCATTAGAATGAACACCATAGACAATTCATATAAATAAATTTTCGACAAAAAATTTCTTAAGTCTGCCGAACTTTAAATCCACAGTTTAATTTTTGACTTTCGAACAACTTGTCTCTTAACCTTACTTCAGCCAAAAAACTATACAAAACATGTTCATGACTTCATTTTACGTCACCACTAGGTATTCGGTCATGCAGCGCAAATGACGTCACAGAGCTGACCGCTGATGAGAGGGAGAAGTACATAGAATTTGGCGGAGGCAATGCAACATCAGCAACGTAAGGAGATGGTTTTAAGTTACTTTCTTTTTTTATGACGTTTCAATAATTTTGATATACATATTTGTTGCTCGATGGACTAATTACCTCTGAAATGAGTTAAAGAGGATCCTGACGACAATCTCAACAGCATTCAAAATAGAGCACAAAATTGAGCATCGACGGACCCCTAGCACGCTAGAGGTTGGACCAGGTGAAACAAACGTTAAGGTCACATTGATATTGCTCTTAACTTTCGGTACTTCTAAATTTTCTGGCATGATTCTCACTGAAAGACATCTAAAAATCAATTCTTAAAGAAATATAACAATTTTTCTCATCTTAAACAGGAAATCGTGTTACCATTGGAGAATAACAGCGGCATCTAACATGAAGGTACATCAGAGGTTGATGTGGGTGGTGGTGTACGGGAGGGACTGTAGATTGGATGCCACATGTCTTAAAATATATGACGGTAAATAGTTGAAAAATACTTCCTGCAAGTGAATACCATCTTTTTGACGATCTTTTCCTTATTAAGTGCCAGTAATGATTTCAAAAGGCTTCATTTCTTTTAGTTTCCTTACGATGGTCAGTTTCATTACATTGTAAGAATTGAATAGTAGATAGTATAAATCTACATTTACATGTACGAGGGGTGATTGATATGTTGTGAGCTTCGGTTTTTCTAAGATGCAGAGGGTATTCTGCTGATAGATTATCTCCAAAAAGGACAAAACAATCAATGACACATACTTTGCTTCACTTTGATTGAGCATCCGCCTTATTCACCTGATCTTGCTTCATCAGACTCTCATCTTATCCCAAAACTGAAAGCAGCTATTTCTGGCACCCTCTTTCAGTCCGATGATGACGTCATACTTGCAGTGGATTGCTTTCTGACCAGTCAAGATAAGGAGCTCTTAAACAGTTTTATTGAAGCCATTAAACACCGGTGGCAAAAGTGTATAGATACTGAAGGGGATTATGTAGAAAAATAATGCAAAATGTCTGATAATTAAAATTCAAATTCTTCAACACGAGGCTCACAACATATCAATCAACCCTGGTATATGTAATGTAAGTCAATTAAATCTCAATTAGCCTGATTTTAGAGACAGATCTAGTAACTACACGTTTTAAATTACTAAACTCAACAATAACAAAAATCCAGTCAAGAATACCTTACTGTGTAGAAGGACTGACACTTGCTCATTACACTCTATGTTCGTTTGGGTTTTTTTCTTGAAGGTTATAATGATAGCAGTTCACTGAGTTATTATGAAATGAGAAGAGACAGTGAAAACATGACAGGACCATTGACCATAGCGGTGCCAGATAACAGATATGTCTATATAAAATTCCATCCCGGAGCTTATGCGACGATGGGAAGTTTCCGACTGCAGTATTGGGGAGAAGAAATAGGTTGAAAATTTACACTTTGCTTCTGTAGTAAATATAGTTTAAATGAGAAGCTTTATATAAAATTTAAAAAAAATTATATGCCAGACAAGACTAGAATTTAGGTTTTCATCAATAATTTTTAGAAACAAAAATGCTTTTGATTTGAAATGATAGAAATTAAGCTATCATATTTGCAACTTAAGGTATTGAACACATCGACGCCAAATTCAATTTTTGTATGTCAATCAGTGTATCAAATAAGACTGTAATTTTCCTAGGAAGAGAGAAAAAAAAATGCCGCCGCCATATTGGCGTTCAATCCCTCCTCAATCGAGCAATACTGGCAAACATATACCATTGATATATTTTAATACATGTTTCCTCCAATATTTTTTAATTGATAGATTCCGAAGAAAACTCAAAGAAAACCTCATTAATTATCATCGGAGTCCTTGTTGCCATCACAGTGATTGGTGTCATCGTAATTTGTGTCGTAATGTTTTGTAAACAAAGAATGAAAAGACTAGACCGGAAGTTGAACAATCCTTATCAGCTGAAAGAAGCATGGCAAGCACCGCCGGAAGAACAGCAAGAGAATAGGACAACGGGATGGACATAAATTTATCACATACGTACATTACAAATTTTATATAAATAATGAAACGTGAAAATGTTGAAAGCAATGACTCGTAACTTACGAATCACAGTATACTACTTTGGTTGTTCTCATATTTTCTTTGCTATTTGAAATATAAATTGGGATTTAACATGTTGAAGTATTGAAGTTCTGGCAATAAAATACACAAGACAACGACTGAAACATGTGAAATAAACCAATATTATATATATATAATAGCTTTATCGCTGATATTTAAAAACGACCAACGTGCTACATTTGGTATGATGGATGAATCATAATTCACCTCAAAAAAACAAGGAAACATCGTACAATGATATATCTACAACATTGCATTTAAGATAATATTCTTTTACTTGAACATACATGTAATTACATGCATTTTTATCCTCAAAATCTTCAGTGCACAGAAATGTAAAAACAATGCGCATGTCGGTCTAGCAAACTTCAGGTTTCACTCTTGTTAGAGCACCTGGTCCAACATGCGGTTTCTTAGTGTCCTCACATGACAACTTATACAATGTATTAGTTTATCGAAAAAAAAGTAACAAAAGGTATCCACAGATACTTGAATGTTATTAATATTATGTCGATTTTAAATTGAATGTTGATTTACTATTTAAAACTTCATTCAATGATACTGAATGTTTTCATGCATGTAAAAGCCAGCTGAGTTTGATTAAACTTTATAAGTATGTGTATGTAATACACTAAAAGTTACAATCACAATCAGATTAATAACGCGGATTAACCTGCACTTTGTGACGCTCAATTTCTTTGTGCTCTCACCATCGTGCACGAGAGAATTTGCCTGAGGAATTGGGAAATAAGGTATGGTTGGTTCTAAATACTTTCAAAATAATGTCATAATAGAAAAGTCTATTTATTTACAATACAATGATCATAAATTAAAAAGAAAAGAAAATCATGACAATGAACAATGTACACGTGATGCATCTATTAAGGTATTAAAGGCATTCAGTATTTAGCAAAGCTTGAAATTATACTTTAACTATGACATTGACGAGTGAAAAATTGCCAACATATACAAGTTAAAGTATTTCTCAACTTAATTTTCAGCCTCTCTATGCAGATAAAGGTCTGGAAGGATGTAAAAAGGAATGAATGAGAGTCAATTAAAATTGTTGATGTCGAGACCGCCATGATTGATAGAAATGACGTCATACTGGCAAAACCAATACCTTGTGATGCTTCTTCTTTTGTCCTGTGTAAAAGGTAAATTAATGTTATGATTATTCTTTGCAAAGATGCATAGAAGTGTATCCTTTTAATAAATATATCTGAGTAAATTACAGACTTTTCTTCGCAAGTCTAAAGAGGCCAATTTGATAAAGAAGGTAAAACTCTGTTATTCAACTGGGCGAGTCCAAAAATCTTTTCATGATATTATACATCTTATGAACTTAGCTTTTGGAAAATGATGTAAAGACCACAACTCTCTAATTAAAATGTTGGAAAATAATGTGATGACCACTCCTTCTAATGAAAATTTCGAATCAAATGTTTCAGTCCTAATCGCCTCTGTTTGTGACAGCTCTTCCTTGATCAACGTTTACGCAGACGAATCGACGCAAACTCTGTCTTACCTTGGCGGAAGTATACGGAGGGGAAGGTAAGTAAATATCTCGGTAGATTTCAGGATATGAGAAATTCACTTTGTACAGACCAAATTGAAACACACCGGGTCCCGTGGTATAGAAATGTAACTTGCAAAGATAAGTGATCGTAGACTGTCTTTGCTTTCAACTAAATTATCGCCATATCCAGATACTTGTACCTGCCCCGCGAAGAGGAATCATTCAACATGTACATCCCTTTTGCATTAAATACTGCTGACATATGGGGCTAGCTGAAATAATAACGTTTTGCGATCTCAACAGATCTAATTTCTTACTTTTGAAATGATTATATAATATGCTTGCTCTCAAATTTTCAATTCCAGATTTACCTATGAGAAGAATATAACCTTTAAAGAATTGCAATGTTATTGCATAGCATGATTTTTTTTTCGAATCGTTGAGAATATTATTTACATGATTGTAAATGGATAAAATTTTCTTTGTTTTTCAGTACCAACTGTTATCATTATCGTATAACATCAAGTCCATTCGATAACATTGAAATTGTTCTACTTGGTGCGACATTTTATGGAGATGGGTGCCTCACCATTTTGGATGGTAAGTGACATCAAGAGTAATGCTAGGTTTACACTTAGCCACGATGCCTTACGATGTCTACGATTGGGCAAAATCGTGGAGCTCCACGATTCTATAAATAAAATTGGTCTTCGCACGCTCTCCGACGCTCCGTCACGCTCTGATACGCGCTGTAGCGATTTGTTACGATTGTAGATAAGATCTGTTACGATTTGCATCCCGTTCTCTCAAGCTTCGTTACGTTCCCGCACGATTACCAAGATGAGCTATTACGCTTTGCCACGCTCTATCACGGTTCCCTACGCTTATCAAGTTTTGTTGCGATCTGTTACGATGCAGGACTACGATTTGCCGCGATTTAGCACGATTTGATATGAAATAGACAACCAGTTTCAATACCACTTGCAATATCCGAACAAAATTAAGCTTAATATCCAGGAGATGAATATTTTATATCGCAAAACGGAGGAAATGGCATTGATGAACCTTATTTGATCTTTCTTTTTTTCGATTATTAAAGTTAATATTTTTCTTGAGCAATTCAAATCTTTTAATTCGTGTATATGTTTAACTCGTTCGAAGACAATTAATGCAGCACCTCACTGATTATCAAGACTTCTTTTCTTAGTCTTCTTCATATGTTAGAAATTGTTGCGGATGTTAAAAACACTTTTAATCCATCAAAAACGGATTGTCTTATTATAATTTTTATTATAGAAATATTGGAATCGCAACGAATCTTGTAGATCGTGGACTGAATCGTGGAAACCGTAACAAATCGTCAAAGAGCGTGAGTGAAATCGTAGTGGATCGTAGGAGAACGTGTTTCACCAAGATCTCCTACGATCGCATATTACGATCTGTTGCGCTTTGTCAAGATCTGTTACGCTCTACTACGCTCCACCACGTTCACTACGCTCTCCTACGCTCTCTCACGATGTAAGGATCAATCGGGACAATCGTAGCAAATTTTTTGAGAATCAAAAATTTTACCCCGATCTCTGCGATCTCCAACGATCATCACGATTCCACCACGCTCTCTTACGATCGTCACGATTCAACCCCACGCTCTCTTACGATCTCTACGATTCACCTCAATCGGGGCAATCGGGGTGATCGTGGCTAAGTGTAAACCTAGCATAAAGGTAGAAGTTTTGAAAGTAAAGATTCATTACATGTATTTAAAAAAAAGATATAAGTGATTTGAAAAGAATAATTAAAAGATTAGCGGGAGATCAGTGTCTCTTACGGGTTTTAGTGGTTTTAGTAATTCTTTATGTACGTCGTTGTCTCATGCATTAATCAAGCCGTTTGTTTTAATATTGTACACTAAAGCACATCTTTTGTCCGTATAACCAATAACCAGAACAATAGATGGACAACTGAGAAGGGGAATTACATCGAATTTTTGGAAATAAGTATTTCAATAAATCAATGTTTTCTTCCGTTTTCAGGACTTAATGGTTCGTCGTCATCTGTTTTAATAAGACAAGAGTGTTCGAATATTACCTCCCGCCAAGTCCCTACATACCTCACAAATCCTTACTCCTACATCAAATTTTACCCTGGTGGAAATGTTATAGAAGGGAGCTTCAGACTGTCGTATAAAACTAAAGTCAAAAGTATGTATAAAAGTTTCGATATTTGTTTTGTGGTTAAACGTATTGTAAAAGTATTTTCTCATGAGGCAAATACGTTTTTACCATGTCTAGTTCTGGAAGAAATACACATCTTAATGTAAATGTTGCAAGTAGAACGTTTCCTATACGTGTGTCTCTGAAAAAAACTTCTCTATATAGCGTGGATACTTTTCATATACTCTTATCTAAATCTCATTCTTTAAAAGTAACGTTTAGGAAGTCAGAGCTACCTTAAAGTGTTTTGGTCATGTTACATTGTTTAGATTGAGGATCACTGACGAGGGTTGAGTACCCGAAACGTGCATGTCTGGTCCATGATGCAAATTTATCTGTTTATAAATGATGCTATTGAATTTGAAGACGTTTAATATTCAGAACCTTAATAGCCCTACAGTATATATGGCTTTCTTTGAATACGCGTCAACTTATTGAGAAATGTTTACAAAGATTTCATATAGGTATATAGTAATAAATCGTCTCTTCTTCCTCTTATTCCAGCAAGCTACGGGAATTCATTTTCATCTAAAGATTCATCAGCAGCTGTGCTCGCCGTCCTCTCTATCCTCATCCTCGTCGTCATCCTCGTCGGATGTATTACTCTGTGTTGTAAACAAATAAGGAGTAAAGGTTCCAAGGGTCCAAAACCAAACAAACATAGGACGGAACCTGTACAAAGTATCAGTGTCAACATTCTGTGATATTAGACTATTGAAATATTTCTAAAAAGTTAAAAAGTTACAGAGAAGATTCTTTCTCTGTACGCGGATGCAGGAATATTGGGGAATTTGAAAATCAGTGTTCCCAAGCATATTTAAAAGTGTTTTCTGTGAAGTGAGTGTCATACAATTTTAACGGAGGAAATCTTAAGTACCTTTTTGGAGAAAGGTTCAAGACAACAGATCTCACTTCTGGCTCACAAAATGTCAAGTGCAACCTGTTAATACCATGTATAAAGTGCCATAGCGGTATAATGTTCTGAAATACTCTGTCGCCTTCATTGTGGTGTATTATGAAACACGGGAGATATTGGAAAATCCCTGCTGCTTGGAAAATAGCACTTTGATTCTTAAGTACGGGGTATAACCTTTATGTTAGTATCAGCTAAGAGGAACACACCATCGTCAATATGATACATGTACAGTGTACATATCTTCTAGTAAAGAGTATTCTGGATCACCGATTGTGATACATTGTCTTGAATGTACAATTGACATGTAGTTGTTTAATTCAATTGACTACACATGCCTTGATGCTTTCAAAATATCCAAGCATTCCGTTTCAGTCTCGTAAAACAAATGTACATGAAGAAGTGTTTACGATACTACCACATTTAAATTCTGATCAATATCAAAATAGTCTCCACCCATTCTGCTACGTCTTTTGGTACATTTTTGGACAATCATACTTTTTGGCCATATTACATTGTTTAGACTGAGGATCACTGACGAAGGTTTAGTACCCGAAACGTGCATGTCTGGTCCATGCTTTAAATTTATCAGGTTTTAAATGATGCTATTGAATTTAAAGACGTTTAACATTGCAAGTGTTTACTCTGATAGCTTCAATCAAAGCTGCAAAAATCATGCACGTACCCTGGATTTCCTATTCAAGATGCACTGTACTGGTCATATCAAGAGATTTCTCGTATATGTTTATAGGCAAATTAAAACTATCTATATGCATAGTTAGTCTACATGAAACTATGAATTCACATATCAATAGGAGGGACTCTCATAAGATTACTATAAAAATACAGTTATAAACTCATCAATTAGATGTCAAGTATCAAGGTCACATAAGACAGGTGGGCTCTTAATACAGGCTCACCACTTGTTTACATAGGAAATAAAGCATTAGTCGCATAGAATGCAAGACTGTCAGTCTCTTAGCAAAGTTTGTCGCTGAGGTACGATTCACTATATACATTTTAGCACATGTTCAGCTTTCAAATTGCAAAACATAAACACAGTAATTAGATTTATGTTGTACTCTACTGATTTTGATTAGTCTTTTGTCCGTTTCTCAACTACGACTTTGTAATCTGCTGGTACCTCGGCACCCGGAAACGTACACTTCCATTGTGTCATGTATTTTTCACCAGATGGCGCTTTAAACCGGAAGTTACGCAAGAGATTTGACGCTAGTAACAACAACTCTGTCTTAGCAACGGGTTCACCGAGACAAACTCTTCTGCCAGCTGAAAATGGCAGCCAGTTTTCAGGTTTGGCATCTAGCTTCCCATCCTTTGTCAAGTATCTGTATGGATTAAATGTGTCTACATCCTTCCAATAATGTCTGTCATTGTGCAGTGCCCAATGATTAATAACCACCATTGTACCCTTTGGAATGTCATATCCACCTGGAAGAGTTTGAAGGGTATTTGACATCTTGAAAAGTCTATTTCATAAGTTAATTGTAGATTCCTCGCCCTAATTCTCAAGTTATACGTGGTCCATATTTTTCGAAATACATTTCATGAATTAAAAATGATGATCTTGTTTTGATTATATGGTCACAATTTCAGATGATTTCTGAATTTGAAAATTTCTCATTTGGTCATTTATTTTCTACATGAGTTGCATGAAGTTGAGACAGTTTTAGTTGGTAATCTTTAAAGCAAGAAAAATGCACATGTTTTTAGATTGTATTATCTTAAAAACTATATAATAAACACATATCTCATATAATTCCTAATATTATATGTAACGCCACACTAAAGAATTCAGAATTTGACGTTGTTCTTACCAACGGACGTGTCACAGATAGTAGAATGGGGTACACCAATGGCCGTCACTGATCCCATCCTTAACGTTTCCATGATACACGCCTCTACAAAGCATAAACTTGGTCTGTCCTTCACTGCTGCTGTTTTACTCTCACCTGAAAAAATCTTCCACTTGTATGCTTTTAGCATTCCGGCCAAGCCTCGGATATGTGAAATCATACACTCAAGTTTCATACATACCATATGAAATAGAAATGCCGTTTGGAGGTCGATCTTTTTACTACATGATATACATCGTAATCGATAAATATAACAATTGATCAAATGAAACGGTTGAAATTTTAACGTCATTTCTTTCGAACAGAAACATACTTCAAAACAGATTTCCAAATACAATGTTCGAGTTGCTATGTAACGCGTTTGGTAAAATGAATTGAAGTGGCGATATGCAGTCAGATAAAGGGGCACATGTATAATGTGATACAGATGGATTATGCGTTATTTTGAGAATTTAATCCTACGTGGGTCTTTAAAACCCAATTCGTGCCTACTTACCCAGCACTTTATCAATGACCTCCTGACATTTATCCTGATATTCTGGGTATGACACCATGTAGCTCAAAAACCAATCCAGTATCATCCTTGTTGTGTCAAGACCAGCTAGAAAAATAAAAGCTGGTACATGTAATTGAATTCTTAAAGAAATATTAAGCTATAGAAAGTATCTTTAGGCTAGTTGTTTCAGTTTTACGTCTGAATCTTGCAGTCGCAGACTTTCAGAACTTATGATAATTACTAGAGGAAGATCATTTCGATAAAAAAAATAATAAAACAGCATGGTCATTTTCATAAGATCTTTGAGAGAAATATAGCTAGCATCTCTATTACCAAAGAAAATATCAGACAGGATTTGTACGATGTAAACATCAGACAACATGGCGGCATCCTCTTCTCTCTCTTCCGTTTCCGCTTCCTCTCTTGCCATGAGGATGCTGTCTGTATAGTCCCGGATGTTACCTAGTATTGTAAGATTTATTCATTAATAGATATTATATTGATAATACACAAGAATCACATCAATCTCTCTCAAAAATTATAAACATAGCCATTCATCGTCGGACATTTATATACATATTTTGTATCTATTTGCATTAGGGCTGTTTATATCGATAGAATTGCAAAAAAAAAAAAAAACCAATCACATGGTGATATTTTAAATGCTTGCTGGTACATTGTAACAACTTAATAGAAATAGAAATATATCTACCGGCTATTCTCAACTCGAAAAAATCTTACTAGAATCAAAAGTGTCTTTGTGTTGTTTCAATTCGCCCTCCAAGAATGAGATTAAATCCTGGGTTATCTTCTCAAACTCCTTCCAGCGTTCTGTCTTGTAAACAGAGGTCATGCCGGGTATGATGTCCTCTAGGAAACCACTGGAGAACTTATCCAGCAGTTCAAGGTTCATCTGTAGAATCCTATCTACGTCTTTATCTTCTAGATTACATCTAGAATCATAACAAATAATCTTCTTATAGCAAACACACACATGGAAATAACGAAATGGGGTTTCCCACATACTTGTAGTGTTACTTAGCTTTATTCAATGCATCTCTTAAAAGTTTGTACATTTTTAAGTAAAATGAAGGCATGCATGTCTGTTCAAATCATCACAAACGATGCATGCCTCTTGATTGTCGAATTAGAGCTAGGAATTAGAAATCTCCAGCAAGGCTATATCTAGCACTGCATGACCACAGCGGAACACATCCGCAGAATGCATCGTACATTGAATAATTATTGTATTGATTTTACGTTGACTGATTCATAATTGCAAATGTTTCCTTATCTATGGTTTGTTTTGGTAGGTGGTTGCCAGAAAACATTTGAAGGTATTCAAATAGCCATATATAAATACTGCTTGGATTTCCCCATTATGAGCTTCTTCAAATCAAAGAAGCATGGTAATTCAAATGCGTATATATAATTAAGGTGTAGAAAATTTATTACAGAATAAATAGATTGAAACAATTTTGAAGGAATCCTTACTTTCTACCAAAACACATGCTGTAAAGCATATGTATGACCATTTTATCCAGGATTTTGTTGATCTGGACTGGCTCCGTTTCTTTAGAGATTCTTTCAAATATTTGTCCACAAACATCGTTGATCATATTTTCAAGCTGCATACCTTGCATATAGTATCTAGAAAAAAATCACAATTATGCTATTCAAAAACATTCATGTTTGAATTTTCTGTGATTGTTTTCTATTATTGGAAATTATATTATAATAATTGAAGCATGTGCGTATGTACTATGGCGCAATCGGCTGAAATGACAACATTTTTGTGTTTCTGTATAACTGCAGTAGATTGAAGACTAAAGTCATTATTGAGAAGTCAAAACATGTATAAAGAATTCCTAATAATCTATTACAAAGTATTAGACATACTGTGATAGGGAAAATACTAGATGTATACCAAAATTCTCGTGTAAACATTGATATTGGTGAATGTGGCAGTACAAACCTAAGAGCCCTTCCAGCTACTTTCTTTTGAAATTTCCACGTCGCACTGTATGGTGCAAAGAAAATGTTCTTTCCACCTTGTGAAAATATTTCAGCTGAAATGAAATCAAATCGCATGCTGGTAAAATGATAAGGAGTATAGTGATCACATCGGAACTTACACGAGTGGAAAAAGGGAAGAAACAGACTGAGACGACGTGAAAAAAAAAACCCGCATCAAATCAGCACATAATTCAAATTTCAATAAATTCTAAGAAAAATGCCGGAATATATGCAACTTAATTGTTATAACTTGAAAACTTGAAAAATAATAATTATCATTTTTAATTTTTATTTACATCATACAGCATATGTAAATGCATATAGGGTAATGAGACATCAGTGTCATCTATGAATCCACAGAAAGGCAGAATAGAATACTTTATAATACATGTTGTACATTTTTTGTAACTAACCAGACTTAAAACTTGGTCTGCTTCCAAAATCCGCCTTTTTCTTTACGAGAGCTTCTAACACAACTTCAGTGCTGTTCAGAAATATCATATCTGATGGACCTGTTAAAATTATGAAATGATAGAATTATATTTAAAAAATCCTTTTTGAACGAAAACCAAATAAGATTCATAATGAATAACAGTAACTTATTATATTTTTCTTTCTTCGTGAAATTACATGTTGCTTTTGATTTATACTGTAACACCTTCTTAAATTCATAATAATATTTGAATAAAACAGAAAAGGTCTATTTCAACAAACTTGATTTCCCCCATCCATATATTTCAAAGCATCAATCTTCATGTCACTTCAAAATATCATCTCACCAAACTTGATTCTGATTACTGGTCCGTAGGTATCTGTCAACTTTGCAACTTCTCTATGCATAGTTGTCTTACTGTAAACTGTAAAAGAACAAACATTTACGAATTGCAAGAAAAAAAAAAAAAAAAAAAAAAAAAAAAAGCTTAAGATTGATATCATACGATGGAATTCTTGCATAAATTTTTTGTTATAATTTTCAAGACATATAATCATATGGAATTCTTTGAAAAATATGATATTATTTTTTATTATGTCAAGCCTAGCTATAAAGGGACTTGTTTTTTTCAGTCGTATCTATCCAAAAACAAAACAAAAAACAAACAAACCAAAAAAAAAAAAAAAAAAAAAAAAAAAAAAAAAAAATAAAATAAATAAAGCCTGTGTTTGTGAAACACGAATGCCCCCGGTGGCATCTTTGATAGTATGAACACTATTTTCTGTTAAGTACATGTATGTGAGGTCACTTGGTTAAAAGGTCAAAGGTCAAGGTCATGAGGTCAAAAATTTTGGTATCAATGGAAAGGTCTTGTCACAAGGAATACACATGTGAAATATGAAAGCCCTATCACTTACCATTCAAAAGTTATGCCCAATGTTAAAGTTTTTGAAAAGTAGGTCAAAGGTCAAGGTCAAGGTCACGAGGTCAAAAATTTTGGTATCAATGGAAAGGTCTTGTCACAAGGAATACACATGTGAAATATGAAAGCCCTATCACTTCCTATTCAAAAGTTATGTCCAATGTTAAAGTTTTTCGGACAAACAGACAAACAGACAAACAGACGGACAGGCCAAAAACTATATGCCCCCGAATCTTTGATTCCGGGGGCATAAAAATCAAACGAGAAAGCTAAAATCAAGATTCTGAGTAAAGCATTTATTATCAAAGTAGAAAATTCCATTAATTGACATACTGCTCCAGTTTCCAATCAGTGGTATGGCCCAAGGTCCGGGAGGCAGTTTGTACTTCAGTCTGTGATATATGTAGTTGGTTATCAGACCCATTATGACGCCAACTACCAAAGCCTTTGGGCTGAGCAGTCCAAGCAGTGTCGACAGGAAGGCCATTTGGAGATCTTAAATAATGTTAAATAGAAAAAGAGGGATACAATGAGCAGAAAGCCAGTTTGTGTTTTTATAAATTGTTTTAATGAACAGTTCATTCAGGCGTCTTCACGGAATCGGAAAACAATGCCCCTCGATCTCCCCCCCGAAAGTGACAAACACATCTAAAGGATGTCGTTTACAGTTTTAAACAACTGTTTACCTAACGAATTTGATTAATTTGAGATCAATGAATTATTTTATTATGAAAATAATCAATTCAACAAACTTAAGAACTTTATGATTTCTTGTCATAGATGAACATAATATTTTGCAATGGAAAAGCAACCATATACGCAAATTTTTATCTCATGATTTTTTTTTCTTCTGACAGTCTTGCAAAATCTTCTTTTGTAGTGAATTTTACATGTAAATGTATGTCTATAGAACTTTTCATACATGTTGCTCAATAAGGGCACGCATAAAAATAATGGTAGTTAACGCGTGATTTCATTGAAACGATTCTCTTTTGTATGATATATATATAATGTACATATAAGTACAAAAATGTATCTATATATTAGATGCCTCAAATATCGCGAAAATTGAGTTGATAACATGTTGCTGACAGTTCACTCATTTTACACAATGTAAATGTAATACACGTAATTGTATTGAACTGATGGAAGAAATTGATAAATGTTTATTGACAACAGGTAACCTGAAATATTATATATCTTCATACATAAGAGAGAGAGAGAGAGAGAGAGAGAGAGAGAGAGAGAGAGAGAGAGATTCGTAAGACCAGTAAAATAATTTGATCTTACCTCAAAACTGAAGATGTGAATGCACTGTAGATGCTTATAAAGAAAACCCACGTGTTCAAGTATTGCACAATCACAAAATCAGGATTGCGCGTGAGGGAAGAAAGAGTATCAAATATAAACAAATCGATATAGGGAAAATGACCAGATCCCCCCTTCTCTCGTCTTCCTCCTTTCATAAGGTTAAAGTGACAGAAAATCGATTGCTTGTAAGCAAGTGTAGATACATTATTTAGAATTTTTTAATGCAATTCACAGTTCTAACGGCAAAGTCAAGTAGAAAGTATCATACCTTTAGCTACGACAAAAGCGAGATCCACACATAGAATCAAAAGCTCTGTGTATACACAGTGTGTGTACACAGGTTAGTTTTTGCATGTGTCATGAAAGCTGAAGTCGTTCAAAATTGATAACGCGTACAGAGAAAAAGAACAGTTACCTTAGGTGACCTCCTTTTGGTACGTGCAAATGACCTTAGGTGACCTAGTTTTGGTACGTGCAAATACCATCTACATGTATTTACAAATTCCTATGCTGGAGGAACGCCGATCAAGAATAGGGGGGGGGGGGGGGGTTCAAGATTTCTAAACTACATGTATATTAATTTTTTTCACAACCTATCCTGAGCCTGACTTGTGCATGTCATTGATGTACTCCTATTTACAGGTAAAAATATGAAACCGATACAAAATCAATTATTCTTTTTTTTTCTAACACCCTCGAGCCTGTAGTATTATTCAAAAGAAATGTGTTACCTTTTACTACGACCTTGCTTAAATAATCAATTACAAATTCGGACGAATTAAAGGTGATCATACTGTAATATGTACTTGATCGTTTCGGGCGCGATTTTTTGAATTATAAAGATACTTTGAAGTCAACTTCAACACTTTTAAAAGGAGGGTTTGAACACCAAGATGGCGGCAACATTATTTGTTTTCTCACTTCCTATGAAAAGTTCAGTCTTAACTTTTTCAAAACATTTGAAACGCTGATTGATATACACATTTGAGTATCCTGATAAAGTTTGAATCATTTCCGGCGTCATGTGAAAAAATTATGGCGATTTTCGAAATTGTGGACTTAGGGAGTTTTATCCATGGGTAAACCACAACGTCATTTCGACGTTATCGGGGAAAATGGCGTCACAAACCTTCGCATTCAAAATACAATATAAACATCAATACCAAACGCAGCGCATTGAAACTTTGCATGTGTAAAATAGGAAGTTCAATCTTCATCAAAGTGAATTAGTTGACAAATTTACATTACAGGAAAGCGCTTGAAAAATGAATGATTTTGAGGTTTGTAATATTTTAATCCTAAATTCAATTTTTCTCATTTAATCACGAAATCACTTTTGCACATTGTTGATCAGTTTGTTAGTTTTTGCCAAAGATTCATCAACAGGATTCCTAATAATTGACTATCAACTACAGTAAATTGGCTCGAAATTGCAATTTTTTGAGCGATAGTGTAATCTTTTATTCCAGTATCCTGCCTTTGTTTAAAACACAATTCATCTAATCTTTTCCATATGTCGGTATAATACATTTATGAAGATTTTAAAATTAATTTCCAGAAGCTTTATGAGAACTGGAATGATACTTTTGATATTATCATGACGTCATCAAGAAATTCTAGGAAACGTTGCAAAATGAATTATTTCAAAGCATCATAGAAATTTTCCAGTGGATAGAATCAAATGTAAGTTTGTGTAATCAAGGACAGACAAGTAATATATAATTTAAGAAATTTTGAGAAAAATTGAAGTTGGCGTCCAAGTGTTCAATACCTCTTTAATACTAAAAATTTTCTTACGAAAGGATACAAATGTGTAGAAATATGTATCTATACATATAGTAGTATATCGGATCCATTAAGGCCACATGATTTTTGAAGTATCTTACTATCATGGTATACTGCATTGTATTCATGAGATACTACCCCTTTGTCACGTATCCATACACCTCAAAATATAGTGCTGTGTCTAGTTTGGGAAATTGCTGTCTGACACATTCAAAATACAAAAACAAGTCAGAATATTCTCCTTCTTGAAAAAAAGTTTCAATTTCATATAGAATAAATGCATCACATAAAATCAACAATATTTCCTGCTTTCACTGCACGTTGGTGGCGTAAGAATATTATTACTTTTCAGTGCTGACTGAGAAATCTTTCCTAGCTTTATGACAAAGTAAGGAAAGATAATAAAAGTTATGAAGTTGTCTTCCTTACATGCAACACTGAGAAACTAAGTCGTGAGAAAAAAAGTGTTTCTTGTAGTATAGATAAACTTAGTCTGTGTTGTTTATAGACCGCATGCATATGGAAATAAATATTATAAGGTTCACATATGCATCCTGTATTAAGAAATCATCATTATAGCCTTACTCCGGAAAGTATTTCATATCAGGTTGTGGCAGCCGTACAACTGACTGTCTTCTGATTCTTTGTTGGATTTCGCGCGACAGCAACGTCACGGACCGAGTTCTCGTATGACGGTCACCAGGTGTGAGTTGCCCTTGCGGCTGTGAAAGTCAGACGTCATACGCAAAAAAAACTCTAGACTATCTGCTTCATATCTTGCAAACCCTGCGAACTCTTTTAATCTCGTATGTCAGTCGTACGGCTGTAGACCTTTCATGTACTTTTTTGACGGTCTTGTTGGCAGCTCACGGCGCCCAAGCATTTTAGAGAAATATACTGATATCGAAAGGATAAAGTGTACGTTAAATTTTTGTCAGCAATGTTGCAATTATTATAATATTTAGCAGTCCATTCGTTTCCCTAAATACCCGTGGATGACTTTTCATGTATTTGCAGAGATTTTACGAGCGAGTTACAGCAACTCGCACTTTACACGATGTAACAAACTGTATAAAATTATGTATATCGACATTTTACACGCAAATTGTAGTACAAAGAACTCTTTACTCAATTATAAGCCCAAGGACAGACATCGGAATGATTTTTTTTATAAAGAGATTAAAAAAGTTCAGTAACATTCTGAAGGTTTCATGTTTTCATTCTGAAATCAGAGGCTCACTACGCTTGTGCTAATCTGACATCTGGTTCATGAACCCTCTATTTTTTTCATGATAGAAAGAGGCTAAGTATTCATCTACAATTATTCAAAGATGGTCCTAGTGTCCATATCAATACCGAAGCCGCCTTTATGATTTTATCTTTGAAATTTACACATTAATTAATTGCTTCCGAAAACAGAGGATGACCTTGCTTGCCATATCTGCAGATTTACCTTGTACAGATGTTCTAGATAAAGAGTCCTTTACTGTTGACATACATTTTGAACTCCATCGAAAATAAAATTTTGACACAGATAAGTCCGTTCGTGACCATTCGTAACTGTTTAGGTATTGAATTTTTCTTTTAAACGGATTTTATAATATACACTACGAAGAGAAGTTAGACATGGGTATATTTGAATACGCTCTTGGATTTCTCAACCTACAGACTGTGTTAATTGCTACATTTTTTGGATTGTTGACGTACCATGTATATCAGAGGTTTAAGTACAGACGCCCTCCCGGTCCATGGGCATTGCCTCTCATAGGAAACTGGACAAGTAAGTTCATAATTTATTATTCACATCAGTGATTGTTTATATGCTTGTAAACCGAATGTTAAAACAACAGCTGCAAATGAAGAAACTGAAGTAATACATGTATGTTGATTCATGTTTTTTCTCCAGTTTATACAAAACCAATGATGCACAGAGAAATAGCAAAGATGTCTGAGACGTACGGTCCGGTTTGTTCTATCGCACTTGGTAAGTATTCAACGATGAATTAGCTATACACGCCCCCCCCCCCCCCCCCAAAAAAAAAAGAAAGACAAGAACAAAAACAAACAAACAGAAAAACGAACAAACAAACAAAACAGAACAAACAAACGGAAAAGCTTCAAACCGAAAAAAAAAAAAAAACAACCAAACAAACAAACAAACAAAAAATCAATATCTTATCTAATACCTAACCGGCAGACAACGGATCTTCAACTATTCCTACTAGTATATTTAACGACAAAGCAAAATAATAAGATCTTCCAACACGACACCATTGCAGTGAAAACTGAGAAGCTGATCAGACATGCAAGATAGCGACAAACAAAACAACCATACCAACACCGACAACATTGCAATGAAAACTGAGAAGCTGATCAGACATACAAGATAGCGACAAACAAAACAACCATACCAACACCGACAACATTGCAATGAAAACTGAGAAGCTGATCAGACATGCAAGATAACGACAAACAAAACAACCATACCAACACCGACAACATGGCAATGAAAACTGAGAAGCTGATCAGACATACAATATAGCGACAAACAAAACAACCATACCAACACCGACAACATTGCAATGAAAACTGAGAAAATGATCAGACATACAAGATAGCGACAAACAAAACAACCATACCAACACCGACAACATTGCAATGAAAACTGAGAAGCTGATCAGACATACAAGATAGCGACAAACAAAACAACCATACCAACACCGACAACATGGCAATGAAAACTGAGAAGCTGATCAGACATACAAGATAGCGACAAACAAAACAACCATACCAACACCGACAACATGGCAATGAAAACTGAGAAGCTGATCAGACATACAAGATAGCGACAAACAAAACAGCCATACCAACACACATCGGGAGACAACAGCAAACAATTCTGCTCAAACCAATAGGTCCAACTTAAAAAAAAAAAAAAAAAAAAAAAAAACAAGCGACACGAAAAATGAATGACAACACATAAAAGGATGGAGACCGGTATGTACCGGGAACCTACGTTGGATCTACTTCTCAAATGAAACACGAGGTTATTGAAACTCGAAGAAAAACATTAAGGAATGATCCTTGGAGAAAAGCCTTGAATCATAGAAATAGTGAGTTGAATTTTCTGATAACCTAGAGTGAATCCTATGAGGTAAATAGAAAGGAAAACTATTCGCGTTGACCATTCCAACAATACTGTAAAAGTCCTGCTTAACACGTATCGCCTCCATTTTTCTTCATTCATACTATCAGTCTGATATGCTTTTATATTTTTCCAAAAGGTCCGTTCAGAGCAGTATTTTTGAATTCTTTAGACGTTGTTATTGAGGCAATGGTGAAACGGAAAGCTGATTTTGCTAACAGACCAATGCTCAATTCATGTAAGATATAAGTTTAGCATTAAGAATTTTTGTAATTGCATGTTTTTTTTTTTAGTTTTATTAGTTATATAAATGTGATTATTTTGCTAAACTGTCTTTACTATCTGAATAAAAGTTAAATTGCAAGATATATCAAATCTGTCTTCGAAAATGTACAAGGTCAAAAAATCTTGAACAAAACAAAATCTAAAACCTATCTATTAGTGTATTTGGTTTTGAAGATTGGGTGAGTTGTTTTTTTTTTTTCGTTGGTATAGATTGTTTTTTCTTGTTTCGTTTCAGTTGCTGTGTTTAGTCAGGGCTTTAAAAATATAGCTTTCTCATCGTATACCGCTGTCTGGAAACTGCAAAAGAAAGTGGCTGGAAAAGCATTGAGGTGATTCTCTTTTAATTAGACCTTTTCGAGAATATATACATAACAAGGCAAACCTTTCAAATACAGAAACACCCTTTTTGGACCTAAATATCAAAATTGTAAACGGAAAGATTCATACAAGTGTATATGACAAAAGGGATGATTTTGGATTCAACATAGTAAATTTCCCTTGGCTTGACGGTGATGTTCCAAGATTACCGTCATACGGCATTTACATATCACAGCTCATCCGGTACGCTAGAGCATGTACTGATATTTTGGATTTTCACAGTAGAAATTTACAAATTACCAAAAAACTTTTAGGTCAAGGTTTCCGCTTTCATAAACTAGTTAAGACTTTCTGGAAATTTTACAAAAATTACAGTCAACTTCTTTTAAAATTCGGATCTATACATGCAACAGAGTACATTACTATGGGTATTACACAACCTGTCTTTTATGGTGACATGATAAACAAAATAAAGAGGATCAAAGGTAGGCAGCATAACCATCGAAAATGCGTCAGAATCATCAAACGCCTTTTATACCGTGGATATGATCCTAATGTCAACAGACGGACACTAGGCTTGGTACTTGACCAATCTACAGTCTTGTACAAGCGCATCCTTGAGACTTGCACTCTGACTGACTGTGACGACGGGACTCCATGAAGGGCCCTGTCCAAACCTCTTAAGAGAAGACAGGGCCCCGACCACCTGTCCTCTCTGAATGTCAGTCGGACTCCTCGGGTGATTGCATACATGAGCTCGCTACAGCCGGCAGAGCACGGACTGTATAACGCATGCCCTCTTTTTATATCCATTTACATATTCATCTGTGTCTCTGGGGCCTCTGCGTTTTGCGGTCTTGTTTGTGTGATGTCATCTTACAGTGAGGAGGTTGTTTTACACCACAATTGTACGTTCTTCGAGACCTCTAGGTAATTGGAGAAGTGAGAGGGTTGTGCGCACGTAATCCAGGATAACCACACCATTTGCTACTTGCGTGACAGATGGCCGTCCAAAGTCGGCACCGGTTACCCATTGGTCTCGTCGGTTTATGTGTAGTCTTTTGTGTTTGATGTTTACATGTTGTGTGTCTCTTTTCCGTCTCGTGCTGTACTCGTCTTTTGTGTTTTTGCATCGGGTGTTTTGGTGTTTTACTGTTGATGCTGCAACGGGGTCTTGTTGGAGATCTCCTCCCTTCTTTGTACAATTGATCTTTCAGATTTTGATGTAACATTTTATGGAAAATTGCCAGTCTTTGTCATGTTTTGTCAACTTTTGTTACTGTGTTATCATTTTTTTATTCGTCACTTGATGTTACAAATACAAGATGAAGTAAGCATTATAAGTACGTCGGAAGATGGTAATTTCTATCAGATAAAAGATGAGAACGAAAAGATCTCCACGAAGACTGCATTGCTACATGACAACAATGGAACACATAGTCTAAACTTCAACAACAAAGACTCGACACTTTTAAACAATGACACCAACAAGCAGTATAATACCACCAAGAAATTAAAATCTAAAAAAGGAACAAAAAGGGAAGACAATGTCGAATAATAAAACATGAATGATACAATGTAATACATGAAATGGACCATTGATGGAATGCAATTCTGATAATGACTTTGGAAGACCGCCTGTTTATCAGTTTGCAATGCTAGGAAATGCTGATAGGAAACTGTAGATGATATCAGTACATGTACATTTACCATGCATAATATTCAGGATAACTTCCTGTAAAATTCAATGTTTGATCCTTCTTAATCAAATCACCATAAACACAGGCAAGGAAATTGAAAATGATATTGAGTATTTGCAGAATACAGATTTACTCGAGACGGTATCTGACGTAAAACCATTTTGATGTAATGAAAATGGTATGGTAAAGTCGTTTTTTTAACCGTCATTTTTCAGAGTTTAAGGACCGTTTCCATAGATTTTGATGACGCCATAATTACTGTACGTCAGATACCGTCCCAAACGGGAAGTAACTCTGGTTTTCGAAAAAAGGGAAAATGTTCCCAAAAATGAAATTGTCCTAAATTTTCAAAGAATTGCAATGTTGGATGTTTACCAATTGATGTAAACGTATTTGGATTATTTTGTAATATTTTTTCAAGTAATACTGTATTTGTTATACACACTTGCAAGATGGTAAACATTCAAAGAGGAATATGCTTTATAGCATTATCCAACTTATTTCAGCTTCATTGGATATTTGATTTTGTTATAGGTCCTACATGCAAGGAACACATTTGGAAACAATGCTGAATGATGTACTAGACAAAGTTTCCGAAAGGATTGCACAGGAGGAGAAACCATTTGTTGCAGCAGATTATATGAATAAAATTGTCATACATATGTTATTTAACATGTGCTTTGGAAGAAAGTAGGTACCTTTAATATGTAGAAAAACTAGAAAATTTCAGCAATTTCAAGCTTTTTCTTCTCTTAGTATACTCGTCTTCATGTTTTCGCATCGGGTGTTTTGGTGTTTTGCTGTTGTTGCTGCAAAATGGTCTGTTTGGAGAACCCCTCCCTTCTCTCATAAACATAATAAATCAGTGTACATAAACAAGTTAAAAAATTAATCATATTATTCAATAGTCAGCTAAATGATAAGACACAATGTAGTATGTCTGCATCATAATCAAATCTAATGCTATGGAAAATGTTAAAATGTTATGATCGCTGAGCGATACAAGTCCCCTCATGGCGGCATATACACTGTAAAAAATGTGTTTACATTTCAAACACTTTTCTAAACACTTTCTTGTAGCAATGTTTTATATGCGTTTAATGTCTACACATGTCAAATTCCTAAACATGTTTAGGAAAATGTTTAAAATCTAAACCCTTCAAAACATTACATGTTTAGAAATTAAACATGTAAATTTGTTACACGTTTTGGGAATAAGCACGTGTCTTTACATGTTTTGAGCTAAACATGTTTAGTATCTGCACATATATGCTCGGCGCAATCTAGATAAAAGAAATCCAAAGCCTGGTGCTACTCCTCTTCAAAATTGCTGTATTTTCTGATTCCGATGACCACAGGTTACTATATGTATACATAGCAATTAAGTTAAAACAGAAAAAAATAATACCTTGAATTATTCTTTTAATATGAAATATACATACAATTAAAATGAGTCTGAAAACAATTGACATAAAAGTGTATTTAGATACTGTTGTAAAAACGAAAAGCGGTCTGTTACACGCATAGCTACAGTACATATTCTCACACACATGGAATGATGGATCAATGTAAAACGGTTCTTTCACTTCAGGCTCTGATCATCTCTATTGCTGCCATCCTGTCATGTTCAGTTTCAGGTCTGATGCTGAATGAGATATAGAAAAAAGATATGAAAATGAGATTCTAAATGTTTCTGGAACTAAAATTCTGTTATGTTGTGCTTCTTTTATTTTTCTCTATTTCTCTGTAACTTTTGTTAACGACATATCCAACTGCAAGTCAACCATGTCAATTAAACAAGTTTTAAAAGAAGGGACTCCCTTAAAGAGAAGTAATTTACCTTGTTTGTATTGATCATAAAAAAGGTTTCTTTCTTGTTGGATGTGCATTTCAATTCTGCATCTTCATCTGAAGTTTCCAAATTTCATGGTATGCGTCACCAGTTTCTCATTCTGCAAATAACATATCTTTGTAAGTATAAAGGTAGAATTTTCATTTTCAATTTGCTTATCTTAATTTTATCTATATCAGGTATACAGAGGTTAAGCAATTATACTTCCACTACCAATAAATTACTAGTACATTAATCAAATTTGTTTTTCATATAAAAAAAAAACCAAAGTAAATTGTGAACTTACTTTCTAACGTGAGTGCAGATAGTCTGATTGGAGAAATATCTCACTGGAATTCATAATCTAAAACAAACAAACGAAGAATCACATCTTTCTGAAGATGCATGTACATCAAACAACATCTACATGTTCTACATGTATCCATTTACTCTCCACAACAAACAACATTACACTACTTACTAATCATATTTAGAACAACCCCCTTTCCTCCCAAATAGAATTAAGCGTCACCTCGCCATGAATGCTGGGCTAGAGGCTGAGGATTCACATACTACACCTTACTTATCATATATTAAACCCCCTCCTTTCCTCCCATAATAGAATTAATCGTCACCTTGCCTTGAGTGCTTGGCTCATCAAATTTTAAAACACCTCCCCCCCCCCCCTTTTTCCTCCAAAATCGAATTAAATTGTCACTTGGCCATGAGGATTCACATACCATAGAAAAAACCTCCTTTTTTCTTTTCCGCCATATCACCTCAGGCTCGCCAAACCCCCCCTTCCCCCCTCCCCTCAATTGCAGTTTTACATCGAAAAATATGAAGTTAATTGATGGAATATTTCTTAGCCTCTCCAAGGCATACTTGGAAATAATTCAATGTTGTGTGAAGATACATGTATAACATATAACCCTTTTAATGAAGAAATCCCCAATCAGAACCCCTCTCTTTGGCCCCTAGTTGTATTCGATGAAATTGATTTGAATAATATAATACTGTCTCAGATATTTTTTCTCTTACGAAGGTTATGATGTTATACTCATACAATATTCTCATATAAGTATAAATTGCCTTGAACATGTTGAAAACGTAATGAAATCACTTACCGTTTCCTCCTTTGTTTTCATCCAGCTGTCAAGAGCGGGAATGTAAATAGCATGTGTGCGATTGGGCGCGCGTTGACCGCTCCTTGCCGGGAAAGATAAGAACACACGTGCATGTACATGCACTTTGTCGAGGGGGATCTAACTCGCCACTTTAATTATGTTAAGCATTTGGACATTGTAAAGCATTTGATAAATTATATATAATGTACCTTCAAAAAGAAGGGAGGAGATCTCCAACAAGACCCCGTTGCAACATCAACAGCAAAACACCAAAACACCCGATGCAAAAACACAAAAGACGAGTACAGCATGAGACGGGAAAGAGACACACGACATGTAAACATCAAACACAAAAGACCACACATAAACCGACGAGACCAATGGATAACCGGTGCCGACTTTGGACGGCCATCTGTCACGCAAGTAGCAAATGGTGTGGTTATCCTGGATTACGTGCGCACAACCCTCTCACTTCTCCAATTACCCAGAGGTCTCGAAGAACGTACAATTGTGGTGTAAAACAACCTCCTCACTGTAAGATAACATCACACAAACAAGACCGCGAAACGCAGAGGCCCCATAGACACAGATGAATATGTAAATGGATATAAAAAGAGGGCATGCGCAATACAGTCCGTGCTCTGCCGGCTGTAGCGAGCTCATGTATGTAATCACCCGAGGAGTCCGACTGACATTCAGAGAGGACAGGTGGTCGGGGCCCTGTCTTCTCTAAAGAGGTTTGGACAGGGCCCGTCATGGAGTCCCGTCGTCACAGTCAGTCAGAGTGCAAGTCTCAAGGATGCGCTTGTACAAGACTGTAGATTGGTCAAGTACCAAGCCTAGTGTCCGTCTGGTGACATTAGGACCATACCCACGGTATAAAAGGCGTTTGATGATTCTGACGCATTTTCGATGGTTATGCTGCCTACCTTTGATCCTTTTTATTTTGTTTATCATATCACCATAAAAGACAGGTTGTGTAATACCCATAGTAATGTACTCTGTTGCATGTATAGATCCGAATTTTAAAAGAAGTTGACTGTAATTTTTGCAAAATTTCCAGAAAGTCTTAACTAGTTTATGAAAGCGGAAACCTTGACCTAAAAGTTTTTTGGTAATTTGTAAATTTCTACTGTGAAAATCCAAAATATCAGTAAATGCTCTAGCGTACCGGATGAGCTGTGATATGTAAATGCCGTATGACGGTAATCTTGGAACATCACCGTCTTTTGGCCTAATGTATTGGGCATGTTTGTGTCAAAAATATATTTTGTAAAAATTAAAATGTATGTCTATTGTAACAGCCATCATTCTAATTCCTTCATTTACCCGCAACAAATTTCTCTCTCTCTCTCTCTCTCTCTCTCTCTCTCTCTCTCTCTCTCTCTCTCTCTCTCTCTCTCCTCTCTTTCTTTTTTATTTATATTATGTAATCTCTCTCTTATTTATATTATATCATATTGGTGTATACAAACAAAATGTATATTGATATAGTATCAGTATTATTTTACATATGAAACGCGTTTAGAGTTCATACGTTTAGGAAAGTGTTTAAGCATTTAGAAAAGTGTTACAGACATTCAGAAAAGTACCTCGAAGTGTTTAATATCGTTACATGTTTAGAATTTTATGTACAGTAATCCTTACTTCGTCTAAACATGTTTAAGTATTAAACATATTCAATTCATATGTATTTCGAATATAAACACTTTCCTTCATATGTTTAGACTAAAACATGTTTCCGATCTGTTTAATTTCTAAACACTGTTTTTACAGTGTATTTATGTCCTGCAACTCTGCCTATGAATTACTTTTCAATTAAACAAGAGTTTTAATTTAATTCACTTTCTGTGCAACTCAGTTCTGATGTTTTATCTGCTTACTCGATTCGAAAAAGAGGTTAAGCATGACGAAAGATGAACTTGCTCTGTAACTATTCAAGAATAAGCTGAGTATCAAATTTTACCCGAATATCTCTATTTGTTGCAGAAAAAAGTCTGGAAAACTGACTAAAACTGAATTGTGCGTATCATCAAGGGGCATAACGAAAAAAGGTCAAGCGTGACGAAATTAAGCTAAACTTGGCCTGTATCTATCCAAGAGAAAGCTGTGTATTAAATGTCAACTGAATATCTCTATTTGTTGCAGAAATAAGTCCGGAAAACTGACAAAAACTGAATTTTCCAAGTCATGAAGGGTCATAACTCCTCGAAAAATAGATCAAGCGTGACGAAAGACAAACTTGCTCTGTAACTATAATCTAAGACCAAGCTGTGTATCAAAATTTACCTGAATATCTCTATTTGTTGCAGGAAAAAGTCCGGAAAACTGACAAAAACTGAATTTTCCAGGTCATGAAGCGGGGGCATAACTCCTCGAAAAATAGATCAAGCGTGACGAAAGACAAACTTGCTCTTTAACTATAATCTAAGACCAAGCTGTGTATCAAATTTTACTTGAATATCTCTATTTGTTGCAGGAAAAAGTCCGGAAAACTGACAAAAACTGAATTTTCCAGGTCATGAAGCGGGGGCATAACTCCTCGAAAAATAGGTCAAGCGCGACGAAAGTCAAACTTGCTCTGTAACTATCCAAGACCAAGCTGTGTATCAAATTACACCTGAATATCTCTATTTGTTGCAGAAAAAAAAGTCCGGAAAACTTACAAAAACTGAATTTTCCAAGTCATCAAGGGGCATAAATCTTCGAACAATTGGTCAAGCGTAACGAAAGTCGAACTTGCTCTGTAACTATCCAAGAACAAGCTGTTTATCAAATTTCATCTGAATATCTCTATCCGTTGCATAAAAAAGTCCGGAAAACTGATATTCGGACAGTCGGACAGACGGACGGACAGACGGACAGACAGACCGAGAGGAAACTAAGAGTCCCCTTCGGCTTTGCCGGTAGGGGACTAATAAATACACGCGTTATAGTTAGACATGATCCTGATTGCTAGAAAATAGAAATTTCATCTTAACTTTGTAACATATCATATTGTTGAAAAAGTTGCAAATGAAACAATTATGACGAACTTGGCTTTTCTTACATGATCCAAATCTAATCTTTGTGTAAATATATCATATCTAAAAGAGAAGATTAATAGATTCTATCACGATCTACTGAGTGACACAAAAATGTACTCGAGTGAAAATTTCCGTTACGAGTGTAATTTTTTATGTCTCACTCAGTAGAAAGTGAAAGAATCTATTTCTTCGTCTATGAAACATAAGACAAATAGTGAATTCAAACAACGTTTTATGTCATCTAACGCCATGTTTTTTGACGACGTTACTGTGACGCAACAATGAGATTCTCTTTTATCATTGGTCAATTGGAACCGTTGAGACAACTTACGTGTCTCACACAGGATGTCTCACAGGGTACGGGCTAAACTGAAGAAGAAAATAGTGCCCATATTACACCTGTACGATCTTCCTATGCATTTGTATGACATATTACATAGTTAAGGTAGTGACTAACACTATTCATTTTCTGATAATCTTTTCGTGTTACGACCTATATCATTCTAAACTTTACTCCAAACAGTATATATTTCAAAATGCGTCTATCCAATATCTTATAAGGACTATCCGAAAGTTCACAGGACGACAACGACATCTGTATTGCGAAATATAGCGTTTGCATGATGTCATTTGAAACCTTACATAGTTCAAGGTACTGCCTTTTTTGAATACGTCAAAGAGAGGAATGGTCTGAATAGCTTATATGTAAACTCTGAGAACGGCAGATAGATATGTAGAAGCTCAATGTGTTTATATGTTTGTGCATAATTTATACAAATGTAATTTCTAGAAATCCCAAATACCTTGTTATATTTACATTACTAGTAGATTTCCAATGTTAAACGCCCATTAGGCAAGTAGAATTATATTCCGATAACTTGGATTGCTATTGTGACGTCACGTTCAAGATTTGCATGTAGGGAGAATTTACCAACGTTCAAATACATTTGACGCTTGAACAGACAAAATGTGCAAAGAGCATGCAAATAAAATGACCGATATTTAGAATAAATGAAAATATAAGTAATGACTGTCTTACTTTTGGTGTTCATGGGTGTATAATTCTGGTTAGACACGTGCAAATTTTCCGAGAATCGCTTCGCGATTCACGGAATTTGCACGTGACCGACCAGAATTATACACCCATGAACACCAAAAGTATGACAGTCATTTCTTAAATTATCAGGATGGACCTAAATTCATGAAGTTAAAGTTATGTTCCCACCTCTAGCTTGCTAGGGGTCCGTCGATGCTCAATTTGGTGCTCTATTGTGAGTGCTGTTGAGATTATCGTCAGGATCTTCTTTAACTCATTCGAAATAGTTTTGCAAGAAGTCTTTCATCAGATTTCGATCTCATGACGACTGTTCATGTGTTTGATTACTTAAAACCAGACGTGGTAACTGGGCATTCGGAGTATTCCATCGTTCGACGTCCACACGGTTTACTCAACGCCTATCAGTTTGTCCTCACACCGTTCTCCGTGATCTTACTACGTTTGTGCAAAGAAAGAATCATAAGATCAAGCGTGATGATGTGAAAAGGCGTAAGGGAAGACTTCGAAACCATGTTTTTTAGGAATCAGATTATGTCTTTGAAATTAAATCTTACATAAATTACATCATTCCAGATGCAACTTGGATGACCCAGAAGTGAACAGATTGCTCGTAATGGAAGATGAAACAATAGAATTATTTGGAAACGGTTTCTTTGAAGATATCATTCCATTTATGACTAAAATTTATACCACTAAACGCTGGAATAAAATGAGTGCACTTATGGATGAGATCTACACTTTTTTCAATAAAGAACTGAAGGAACACAAGGATACGTTCGACCGAAGTGGGTTTTTATCTTAATCTTAATTATCTTTTTTTGGCAAAAAAGACAAATAACATTTTGGTCATACAATATTCTTATCCTATCCAACATTGTTGAGTATATAAATTTCATTGCATCTTTTAATGCAATTCTCAATCCCTAGATTTAGCAGCGCATCTGTAGTAAGTAAAACAAATTTCAATTTTATTTTACTAATTGTTAATGGAAGCGATGATCATTAAGAAGTGCAAGAAAGCAAATGTATAAACTCCTATTTCCTGAAAGAATGGTGAGACTTTAAAATATTCTCTTTTCCTATTATCTAACGATTATTTTGTTTCTTTCAGGCAACATACGGGATTTTACAGACAATATCTTATTGGCACATAGTGAAGCATTAGAAGAAGAGAAAACAGAAGATCTCAAAGCCTTTACTGATGATCACATGGTTCAGAGCATATCTGATGTATTCTTTGGTGAGTAGAAATTAAATTATATCATCTAGAATCGTATCAACCTCAAGAATGACCACAGATTCCCTCAATAAAAAAACCAAGACAACAATGGTATTTTTGTATTTCTTGGAAGTAAATGTAACACCAATGGCTTTTGTAGACAGTTTTTGAATGTCCTTTCAGTTCACTCTGCGTACAAATACATTATTTTATTAAATAAGATGGTTTTCTAACAGTTGATTGCTTCTGCTAGTGGATTTTCAGAATAGTGCATAAATATTAGTTTGATATCAGCACGCGATTTTAATTCGGTTATGTATTCATTCAACAGATGAAAAAAAAAACACACGAACAACTCTATATGAAAACATGTTCATAAATCCGAAATTTGATTTGTTAGATATCTTTCTTGATTCTCTTCATACTAATCTCTTTCAGCTGGTCTTGATACAACAAGATTAACTTTAGATTGGTTTATATCGTCTATGGTTGCGTATCCGGAAATTCAAGTAAAATGCCAAGAGGAAATAGACAAAGTAATAGGTAAATTCATCCATGTATTTCTTTAGATACATACTAATATATACCAGTTCTTTGTAAAAACCTAAACTGGCTGGCCACAGCATGTCATGGATTTTACTGATTTTCTCTACAAATGGTACCTTTGATAAACTGACAAGGAAAATTACCTTTTTCGGAAAGTAATTGACGGTTGGCATGGAAACAAGATGATATTAGTATTAACCATCACAAGAATGTAGAGCAAGCTATATTTGGACAATTTGTTGCCATGGAAACCACTTCAATATCCGAACAATTTAGACATATGTGATTCTTTTTAAAAGACTTCATCTATTCATTTTAAAGATATTTCTAGTATAACACCCAAACAGAAATACTAAAATAGTGAAAAACAAGCATAAAATCAAGGCAAATTTCTTGTCCTTTTTGGTGTAATTTTTTGCTTTTTAGCTCACCTGAGCGAAGCTCAAGTGAGCTATTGTCATAGCGCGCCGTCCGTCGTCCGTCCGTCGTCCGTCGTCCGTCGTCGTCGTCGTCGTCCGTCTGGCGTAAACTTTCAACATTTTCGACATCTCCTCTGCAACCGCTGCACAGAATTTCATGAAACTTTACAGGAAGGAAGTACTCAAGGTCCTCTACCAAGTTTGTGTTTTTCGTGCCGATCTGTCAACAAATATGGCCACCGAGGGCTCTGATTGGCTGACACATTTTCGACATCTCCTCTGCAACCGCTGCACAGAATTTCATGAAACTTTACAGGAAGGAAGTACTCAAGGTCCTCTACCAAGTTTGTGTTTTTCGTGCCGATCGGTCAACAAATATGGCCGCCGAGGGCTCTGATTGGCTGACACATTTTTGACATCTCCTCTGCAACCGCTGCACAGAATTTCATGAAACTTTACAGGAAGGAAGTACTCAAGGTCCTCTACCAAGTTTGTGTTTTTCGTGCCGATCGGTCAACAAATATGGCCGCCGAGGGCTCTGATTGGCTGACACATTTTCGACATCTCCTCTGCAACTGCTACACAGAATTTCATGAAACTTTACAGGAAGGAAGTACTCAAGGTCCTCTACCAAGTTTGTGTTTTTCGTGCCGATTGGTCAACAAATATGGCCGCCGAGGGCTCTGATTGGCTGACACATTTTTGACATCTCCTCTGCAACCGCTGCACAGAATTTCATGAAACTTTACAGGAAGGACCTACTCAAGGTCCTCTACCACGTTTGTGTTTTTCGTGCCGATCGGTCAACAAATATGGCCGCCGAGGGCTCTGATTGGCTGACACATTTTCGACATCTCCTCTGCAACCGCTGCACAGAACTTCATGAAACTTTACAGGAAGGAAGTACTCAAGGTCCTCTACCAAGTTTGTGTTTTTCGTGCCGATCGGTCAACAAATATGGCCGCCGAGGGCTCTGATTGGCTGACACATTTTCGACATCTCCTCTGCAATCGCTGCACAGAATTTCATGAAACTTTACAGGAAGGAAGTACTCAAGGTCCTCTACCAAGTTTGTGTTTTTCGTGCCGATCGGTCAACAAATATGGCCCCCGAGGGCTCTGATTGGCTGACACATTTTCGACATCTCCTCTGCAACTGCTACACAGAATTTCATGAAACTTTACAGGAAGGAAGTACTCAAGGTCCTCTACCAAGTTTGTGTTTTTCGTGCCGATCGGTCAACAAATATGGCCGCCGAGGGCTCTGATTGGCTGACACATTTTCGACATCTCCTCTGCAACTGCTACACAGAATTTCATGAAACTTTACAGGAAGGAAGTACTCAAGGTCCTCTACCAAGTTTGTGTTTTTCGTGCCGATTGGTCAACAAATATGGCCGCCGAGGGCTCTGATTGGCTGACACATTTTTGACATCTCCTCTGCAACCGCTGTACAGAATTTCATGAAACTTTACAGGAAGGAACTACTCAAGGTCTTATACCAAGTTTGTGTTTTTCGTGCCGATCGGTCAACAAATATGGCCGCCGAGGGCTCTGATTGGCTGACACATTTTCGACATCTCCTCTGCAACCGCTGCACAGAATTTCATGAAACTTTACAGGAAGGAAGTACTCAAGGTCCTCTACCAAGTTTGTGTTTTTCGTGCCGATCGGTCAACAAATATGGCCGCCGAGGGCTCTGATTGGCTGACACATTTTCGACATCTCCTCTGCAACCGCTGCACAGAATTTCATGAAACTTTACAGGAAGGAAGTACTCAAGGTCCTCTACCAAGTTTGTGTTTTTCGTGCTGATCGGTCAACAAATATGGCCGCCGAGGGCTCTGATTGGCCGACACATTTTCGACATCTCCTCTGCAACCTCTGCACAGAATTTCATGAAACTTTACAGGAAGGAAGTATTCAAGATCCTCCAACACTTTTGTGTTTTTTCGTGCTTATTGGTCAACAAAAATGGCCGCCAAGGGCTCTGATTGGCTGACACATTTTCGACATCTCCTCTGCAACCGCTGCACAGAATTTCATGAAACTTTACAGGAAGGAAGTACTTTAGGTCCTCTACCAAGTTTGTGTTTTTCGTGTCGATCGGTCAACAAATATGGCCGCCGAGGGCTCTGATTGGCTGATACATTTTCGACATCTCCTCTGCAACCGCTGCACAGAATTTCATTAAACTTTACAGGAAGGAAGTACTCAAGGTCCTCTACCAAGTTTGCGTTTTTCATGCCTTTCGGTCAACAAATATGGCCACCGAGGGCCCTGATTGGCTGACACATTTTCGACATCTCCTCTGCAACCGCTGCGCAGAATTTCATGAAACTTTACAGGAAGGAAGTACTCAAGGTCCTCTACCAAGTTTGTGTTTATCGTGCCGATCGGCCAACAAATATGGCCGCCGAGGGCTCTGATTCCCCGACACATTTTCGACATCTCCTCTGCAACCGCTGCACAGAATTTCATGAAACTTTACAGGAAGGAAGTACTCAAGGTCCTCTACCAAGTTTGTGTTTTTCGTGCCGATCGGTCAACAAATATGGCCGCCGAGGGCTCTGATTGGCTGACACATTTTCGACATCTCCTCTGCAACCATTGCACAGAATTTCAGGAAACCTTGCAGCAAGCAAGTACTCAAGGTCCTCTGCCAAGTTTGTATTTTTCTTGTCGATCGGTCAACAAATATGGCTGTCAAGGGCTTTGATCTGTAGAAGTATTTTTGTGACTTTTAACCCTTTGTCTGCAACTCAGGTGAGCGATGTGGCCCCCTTGGGCCTCTTGTTTTATCACAAGTAACTCTGAAGGCAGGCTTGATAAAATATTTTCTTTTGTAAAATAAAATATCATCTGATCAACAAAATAAGTAAGAAATCTCGATGGAAAATCATCCATCTTCCTCGAATTTGCCATTAAAGAAGGTTGCTATGGCAAATTTTGATGTGAACCCTAACCCTATAACTCTTTTGTATGATTCTATACTTAAGTACGTTATGACTTACAATAGTAAATTTCTATGCATTGGCAGAAAATATATTTTCCTTTTTTTCTTATATCCTCAAATTGTTTTCAATGTCAATGACTTCAAGGTCAAGATTATTAAATTTCAATTCTAAAATCTGACTGAAATCTGCAATTATTTTATTTTTATGTGTGCATTTTTCATTTGTATTTTTAGTGTAATGATGGATGGGATATACGTTTATAAGTTTCAACTTATTAGAAAGGAAAAATTTACCTGACTCTCAATTTACGGATAGTAAAAGAATGTTGAAAAAAAGTAAGAAATGGGTATTTTCACACCTAAGCTAAGCTAAGCCCAATAATTCCAACAAAAAAATGCTTTTAATAAATCAATTATCACTTTTTGCAATGTTGAACTTTTGAGAAAATACGGCAACATAATATTTAGCCCTCGAAACGTCGCGCGCGTGTGTATGACGTCATATTCTGACGTCATTTGACCTGAATGAAGCAAAACAAAGGAAAGTGTTGTGCACACAAATCTTCAAAATTTTATCTGCGCTCCAGGTCTCGCCCACAAAGGAGTAGGTGCGGTAACCTGCCATTTCGGCCCTATTTTCAAAAAGTGTTTATATATCCATTATATTCTAGTTTATAAAATAAATGTCAAATATATGGTCAATTTATATCAGGAAAGTCTCTTTTGATTCCACAGTCCTATACTATATTATACGTCGCTAAAAATGTTGAAATCATTGAAAATATCAATAAATGAGCGAAATTTCTATACCGCTCCAGGCTTGCCCATGATAATTTTTTTACCAATCGATGTATTCCTGATTTGCCTTTAAATTTGCATAAAAATATCGTTGGGTAGGCCTGGAGCGTTGAGGAATTTTGAAGATTTGTTTTAAAATACGATGATTTTTCTATGTTTTTGCCTTCTGAGTAATAGCTGAGACTGAATAATTGTTAGGTACTTCTTTGATTTTGCGTCATTTATATCAAATGATGTCGGAACATGACGTCATACATCACGCGCGTGACGGAACGAGGGCTCAAAATAATGACGCCATATTTTCTCAGTCATTCAACATTGCAAAAAGTGATAATTGAAAATTCGTTTATCAAAAGCAATAAAGGGTTAGCGCACCTACTCCTTTTTTATGCAAATTAAAAGGCCGAGTAGAAATCCATTGATTGGTACAAACATTGTAATGGGCAAGGCCTAGAGCCCTACTTGATGTCTTAATTTTGTATCGAAATTTCTCTCATTTATTGATATTTTAAATGATTTCAATGTTTGTAGACGTTTTGTGCGTCGAAGTATTCAGTATAAGACTGTCAAACAGAAACAGGCTTTCCTGATTTGGATTCACCATACATTTGACATTTAATGAAATAGAATATCATCAATATCATCATTTATGAACAGATAAATTTGCAGCATGGACCAGACATGCACGTTTTGGGTACTAAAACTAACTAAGAATATACTCCGTGTATAGTATCATTGAGCAAAATGTTGTCTTGGTAACTGTTTTGATGTCATTTTCCGTTAAAATAAGATGAGGGTAATGCTTTTAAGATGAAATGCACCTTAATTCCAGATAATTCTGCTGATCTCATATAACATGCTGTAAACTGAGCAAAAATCGGCACTTTCCAAATAAAAACATATGCACCTTTCTGAGCTTGTTTTAATCCTCCCCTAGGCGAATTATATGAAGAGTATAGATAGATGGAGTGCATTCTATTTTACATATTAATACATAAGAGGATACAATGATTTAATATAGAAATTTACAGTTGACTGCTATATCCGTTTCCCGGTAAACCAGCCTTTTGAAAAAGCTTTGTTTTCGATGTTTTCAAAATTCTAAAAGCAATCCGACATGGTTTCCATGACAACGGCAAGTTAAACATATACTGTGAATTCATTAATTTTTCTAGGGGCCCAATTTTCTTCAGATGACGCTGAAATATCACCTAAAATTAAGTTTGACAAGGATGGCTTGTGACAAAAAGTAAAGACAAACATTGCAATTAAAAGCAATTAATATATGTATCCACGTTATTGGATGGTGTTAATTATACGTCAATCGCCTATAAAATATGCATCTTGTTTTGTCGGTTAAATTGTTCCTATTTCTTTCTTTACGTAGAGTTATTTCTTTGGAATGTAAATTCGTGGATCCACGAAACCATGAAAATTGAGCCACCACGAAATATCATGATTTCACAGTAGCCAATTTTCATATGAGGGATTCATAACAATCTCCTTTACCACAGCTCTTTAAAATCTGTGACATGCCGTCCTAGGTCCTATTGATTTTTATCGTGGATTGAAATATTTCTTCCAGAGGGAAGGGATTATTTACATCACAATGATTTAAAGAATAGAATGGGAAGGTATTCTGACAGTTTGACACAACAATCTTTATTCGCAATTTTTCAAGCAAAGTATGTTAGTTTGTGTCTTACGTGGAAGAGGGCGGATATTTCTTCTTTTTTATTGATTTCAAAATCATTAGAAGTTTTACACTATAAGATGTATGTTGCATTGTAAGTCTAAAAATTAGGTAATCAGATAATAATAGAAGGATACACCTTGACTCTCTTCTTTTCACAGGATTTAACAGAAGACCATCTACTTCAGATAGGGCTAACCTGTGTTTCACAGAGGCATGTATCATGGAGACTATGAGAACTGGAGCTGTGGCAGGATTAGGTATACCTCATGAAACGCTCTGTGATACAACAGTGGGTAAGAAGAGGTTTTTTTTTTGTAGAATTATTAGACAGAGGCACCATTATGCAACAGTTTTCATTTTCATGCGTTTACATCGATGGCGGATGCGGCTAGTCAAACATGGGATGCTTACTCCTCCCGGGCACCTTGGGTCTGTCGATGCTCATTTTGATGCTTTATTGTGAGTGCCGCTGATATTGTCGTCAGGATCTTCTTTATCTCGTATGGATAAATTATGATGTAGTGATATAATTCTGAGTCCTTTACATGTAACGTCATGGTGTAAATAAAAACGTTCAAATAATCATGCAGTATGTGTTTCATGGATTACATAGATTTCAACATATATCTAAATGATTCTTTGAAATGAGCACCTTAAACAAAAAAAGACTCGTGGAAAAGTTTTTAATTTATTATAAGAATATATTTTTTTATAATGTTACACAGTATCATTTTATAAGTAAATCTGAAATACTAGTAGTATCATCTCTCTCTCCCTGTCATTCTCTCTTTCTGCATAGGTGGTTATGACGTACCAAAAGGAACGATGGTGTTTATTAATCATTGGGCCTTACACAATGACAAAAACTTTTGGAAATACGTCGATAAGTTTGACCCATATCGCTACCTAGACAAGGACGGAAAACTGGACTCTAAACCAGCCAACTGGCTGCCGTTCTCTGCTGGAAGGAGAGTCTGCTTGGGAGAAACAGTGGCTAAGGCAGAGCTTGTCTTCATAGTGTCTTGTCTATTACAGAACTTTACATTCATGGCACCTCCTTGTGTAAACCATAAAATTAAGTCTAGAAGTGGGTTTACAGGCAGCGAACATCCTGCTTACTACAAAGTTATTGTTAAAAAGCGAAAATAGAAGAAAGTAACATGAATGAATTTTGGTGACGATGCATTGCGATGTAAAAAAAAAAAATCATTAAACAGAATCAGAATAACATTTGAAAGGATTTTAACAATATGTAAAATTGCTGATTTCTATTGAAACTGTATGTACTCTGATGTAAAGTGTAATTTTGATATCAAATTCGATTAAACATTTTTCTTTCAAATCAAAGTGAAATCATCTGGCTGTGTCTTATTTTAATGAGATTAATATTCTTCATTGGCGTCTTGTCACATCTTCAACTTCTTGTGATATTGAGATTATTTAGATATCTTCACAACTGATCTCTGGTCACATAGATTGTTTATCTAATGAGAGGTTAATTCAAACTATAGAAAAAGAAAAAGAAAATAAATTTATCCCTAAGTGGACAACGTCACAGTAGCAACATCAGTACTGAAAACTCATGCTTTTACCAACAACAAGCAATTTCAAATGATTATACTGGATATGGTTCATGTACAGACACTGCAGAAGGATGATGAACGATGCAATGCGCTAAAGAAAATTCTATAAAGCTGACAAGCATTTTGTAAGGGATGAAGTGAAATAAATCAAGGAAGAAGTGAAGATAGAAGAAATAGAGGAAGAAAAGTCTCCAGAAAGACCATACAATGACCATTACGGTACACACCAGCATAATTGACAAATAATAGACTCATTTATAAAAGAATGGTTAATTCTAAAGTATATTTTTTAAATTAATATATTTATTGCTGGTTATAAATAGCGCCACCCGTATTTTTTTTTTTTTTAAATTTTATTTTGAAGTGAGTTCCTGCTCATAACAATAACAAAGTTATAAGAAATTCGTTTCGTTAAAGTTTGTTAGAGTATGATTTAATGTCTTATTTCAATTGTGTGTTTTCGAAAAAATATCTTCCAATAGAAATGAGTCTAATAAATCGATTTCCATGACCTATCTTTAAAGCAGATGCGGATTTAGGATTGACATTTTGTATAAAGATAGCTCACATTTATGTCTGAGTTAAGTTCTGGGTATTTAACAGAGGTATGCTGCTTTTAGATACGTTGAGGGAAGGGCATATTATATTTAATGAAAAACTGTTTAGTCGTTGTTTGATTTTGACGCGTGATATTCATTTGAAATATGTTATTATATCACATGCAAAAGAATAAATGGATACTGTACCATTGTTTTCAAGTTCTGTTTATACAATAGAGCTGCAACGAGTCGGGAACTTCTCGATTCGGTTCGATCTCGATTTTTATGTCTCGATTCGGTTTTTTTCGGTTCGAGTTTTTTGCGATATAATTTTCCAAGGATATTTTTTTCCCTTTTATTTGAAAAATTTAATCTCAATCTAAAAAAAAAACATGTGCAACACTATATACCCCCACCATTTTATGGCAGGTGTATAAAAATGCATAAAATACCCAGTTCATGTGAAAGCACTGTATGATATATATGTTTATGTATCATGTGGAAATATTATTCAAGCCACCCCCCCCCCCCCCCCTCTCCACAGAACGGCCTTCTGGCAGATCTGGGGATATAAATTCGATACTGTGTACAAAAGATATAATGATAACTAACCAGTTTGCACCAAGAAGTGCATAGGTAAAATACTTTAAAAGAGTTAATTTTCAATTTGGCGTAGCACTCGCGCGCTTGTTGAAATGCGCCGTCACTATGCGGTAAAAGTCGCCGTTTCGAACTTCCTCTGACCCTGTATTTTCTTACGAATTGCTAGGTAAATGCACTTGAAAGGTTCACTTATTATTCTAAATCATCACCTTAAATCATTCTTATTGGGAATCCTGCGATTAGTGCGATTAGTGAATACTTTAAAGTTGAAATATTAGAACGTTTTTCTGCATTATTTAGACTATTCGACTCGAATCGTTTCTGACCACTACGACTCGCGATTCGAGTCAGAGCTAAGAATCGCGATTCTCGGTGCACCGCGGTGAATCGTTGCAGCTCTATTATACAATATCGCAATTTAAAACTCGCACACAACGACTTAGAATATCCTTCAATAACAGATTCAACGCCTAGGCATGAAATGTATTTTGAAGAACAGCTGATATGAGAGGAGGGTATTCTATTATATGCAATTAATTTACATTGTACAGCTGTATTGTTTATATCAAAGGACAATTTTAATAAACATTTGGAAAAAAAATCTTAAGTGACAGCTGTGGTAAATGTTCTGTTTTCATGTAAATATATATTTCTATAGAATATATGAATAGAACATTAACAAGAAAAATGATGCGACACTAAATGCTATTCGATTTTTTTTTTATTCAGAGATAATAACAATTTGAACGGTATCGGACGAAAACTTACTGAAAACTCATCGACTACAAATGCTAATTAAAAGTTAGCTAAAATTTTTGAATATATGTTTCTTTTGTAATATCACTTCCTCATAATGCATTGACGTCGGATTCCTCTATATGCTCATTGATTATTATTTTTAGATGCAGATTTTAGGCTTTTCTAGTCCTTGAAAATAAGACGCGGCACAACTGAGATCAGTATCCAATGAATATAAGCAACGGGCATGCACGTACAGAATCATGAAAAATAAGAAATCCCTTCGGTTTAATGAAATAATATGTAAAGAAACATAACTAAATTCACTATGGGTATGAGATCAGCTGCCGGGGGAGAGTAAACATATCCTGTTTGTTGGCAATTTCCATCCCTTTGATCGTGCCGAAAAAGTCCAAACCAGTAAATGTGTCGAATTCTGTTTTCTTGAATAGTTCTAACCTGAAAAAGTTAATTCATGCAACAAGCTCGATTTAAAATAGAAACATGTACATGTACCTGCAAGACCAATGCGATAAATTATATTGCGGGGTTTTTTTTTAAATATAAATCAGGTATAAATCAATTTAACTTTTTCCGACAAAAAGTAAAGGACTGACAATTGAATGTGTACTGTATTTGATTGGAATACAAGTTCACCTTAATGCAAACGCGCGAGATTTATATGACATCGATATTTATTTTACCATTCAAATGATAAGAGAAACGCACATGGTTTTCGTGTTACGTAATCCCTGCATGTATACAAGTCATGTATAACTAGGATATGAGCAGTTTATCTTGATGAATACAGGCTTGGGTATAGACAGTTGCAGATGTAAGTACAGCTTTGAGTATAATTTTCAATAAGTTAACCCCAAAAAAAAGTTAACATAAAAAGAAACTACATTCTGACAACTTGTCTATATAGATTTCAAGCAATCCAGTCTGACTGTTCATAGAGTAGCTACTTGTATAATAGCCGACGCAACCAAATACAAATATTCGACAATGAGACCCAATGAATGCATGCTCAAAGCCCCCTTCACACTTTCACGGATCGGGCCACGGATAGCTACGGATCGAGAAAAATTTTACCTCCGTGGCTATCCTTGGCAATGCTCGATCCGGCACAAGTCGTGACAAGTCGTAGCTATCCTTGGAAATCTGTAGCTATCCGGGATGAGACAGAAAATTTTTGAAAAAGTTCAAAATTTCCCACGACTCCGCTACGGATAGATTTGTCGTAGCAGGGTCGTAGGGGAGTCTTAGCAACCCGTAGTGGATTCGTAGCTATCCGTAGGGAGTCGTAGTAACCCGTAGCGCATCCGTAGCAATCCGGGATCATTTTTGAGATAAAAATAGCAATACGACTCTGCTACGGATTGCTACGACTCAGCTACGGATTGCTACGACTGTCATACGGATTGCTACGACTCTGCTACGGATTGATACGACTCTCCTACGGATTGTTACGACTCACCCACGGGTTGCTACGGATAGCCATGCATTAAATACGGACCCCTGTGATTTCTGACAGCAGACGGGTGATTTTGAAACAATGGCTATCTCGACAATAAAATACAAATTCATTTTGTTGAGTAAAAATCCCCCCCCCCTCCGAAGAATGGATTTAATGCTAAAATGTGAAGGAATAGATAGAAACAAAGACATATATACTCGTAAACTTGCGATTTGTAAAGCAAAAAAAACAATAAAGACACGTGATGTGCACAGCTGTGAGACAAAAAGGGAAAAGTGAATTAATGTAATCGTTGTATAGAATAGACTAGAATTTTTTTCGGTCAGTCTCAATGTTAAACGTCTTTAAATTCAATAGCATCATTTAAAACATCGGCTATATACAACGCATTCCAACCCATCTGTTCTCAGAGAAAAGAGCTGGACCATGGATTCAGTCGAATATGCTCATGGACTCCTCAACCTTCAGACAGTATTAGTGTCAACATTCTTTGGATTACTCACTTACTATACATATCAGAGACTTAAGTACAGACAACCTCCTGGTCCCTGGGCATTGCCTATCATTGGTAACTGGAAGGGTATGTATAAGATATCTGATTAAATTCATTTTCTTTTTAATTTAAAACAATAGTTAACATTAAAATTGAATACGAAGATGCAAAGGGGAGTGATTTTCAAAAAGGTGTTGAATGCAATACAACAGAACCATGCTAAACATGAATTTAAAACAAACACAATCGGATGCATCGACATAAGAAGGCACAAGCACCCAACGAAATGAAAATACAAACATCAACAAGGTACTAATAATCGAAAATAAAAACAACTTCCACCATGATTACCACAAAAACAACAAAAATCAGCCAGCAAACACATCATAAATATAACAAACTATAGAAGACAGGGTCCCGACCACCTGTTCTCTCTGAATTTAAGTCGGACTCCTCGGGTGATTACACAAGTCGGCAGATAATGGACCATTTTTCTGATACCACTTGTTTTTAAAAGAAAGGAGGGGATCTCCAACAACACCTAGTTGCAGCACCAACAGCAACCTCCCAAAACACCCACTGTAAAACACAAAAAAGACACGCACAGAAAGAGACGCAGTAGTACAAGGAACGCCAAATCACAGAAAAACATAAAACACAAATGACTACACATAAACCAACGAGACCAATGGGTAAACGGTGCCGACTTAGGACGGCCATCTGCCACGTCAGTAGCAGACGGTGTGGTTATCCTGGATTACGTGCGCACAACCCTCCCACTATTCCGAATACCCAGAGGTCTCGAAGAACGTACAATTGTTGTGTAAAACAACCTCCTCACTGTCAGATGACCACACACAAACAAGACCGCAAAACGCAGGGGCCCAAGCAACACAGATGAATATGTAAATGGATATAAAAAGAGGGCATGCGTAATACAACCTGTGCTCTGCCGGCTGTAGCGAGCTAATGTATGTTATCACCCGGGGAGTCCGACTGACATTGAGAGAGGACAGGTGGTCGGGGCCCTGTCTTCTCTAAAGAGGTTTGGACAGGGCCCGTCATGGAGTCCCGTCGTCACAGTCAGTCAGCGTGCAAGTATTAAGGATGCGCTGGTACAAGACTGTAGATCGGTCAAGTATCAAGCCCAGTGTCCGTTTGGTGACAGGCAACAGAGTATATTACTTTGGGTATTTCACAACCTGCATTTTATGGTGACATAATTAACAAGATAAGAGGGATCAAAGATAGACAACATAACTATCGAAAATGCGTCCGAATCATCAAACGCCTTTAATGCCGTGGATATGATCCTAATGTCACCAGACGGACACTAGGCTTGGTACTTGACCAATCGACAACTTGCACTCTGACTGACTGTGACGATGGGACTCCATGACGGACCTTTCCAAACCTTTTTAGAGAAGACAGGACCCCGACCACATGTCCTCTCTGAATATCAGACTCCTCGGGTGATAACATACATGATCTCGCGGCGGCAGAGCACGGATTGTATTACGTACGCCCTCTTTTTATATTCACTTAGATATTCATTTGTGTTGCTTGGGCCCCTGCGTTTTGCGGTCTTGTTTGTGTGTAGTCATCTGACAGTGAGGAGGTTTTTCACACCACAATTGTACGTTCTTCGAGACCTCTTGGCAATCGGAAAAGTGGGAGGGTTGTGCGAACGTAATCCAGGATAACCACACCTGCTATTTCCGTGGCAGATGGCCGTCCTAAGTCGGCACCGGTTGCCTATTGGTCTCGTTGTTTTTAGTGTAGTCCTTTGTATTTGATGTTTCGGTGTTGTGCGTTGACGTTCCTTGTCCCTTTGCGTCTCTTTCTGCGTTGTCTGCTCTTTGTTTTTGCATTGGATGTTTTGGGGTTTTGCTGTAGGTGCTGCAACCTGGTGTTGTTGGAGATCCAATCCTTTGATCTATTTACATATTCATCCGTGCTTCTTGGGCCCTCTATTTTGCTGTCTTGATTGTGTGGTTATCTTACAGTAAGTAATAAATATATTCAAAATTGTGCGTTCTTCGACACCTTTTGTAACCAGAAAGTGGCAGGGTTGCTACACGTATCATTTGCTAAAAGCGTGGGCGTCCTTTGTCGACATCGACAGGTCTTTTTTGTTTCTGTGTCTTGTCTTTTGTGTTTCTGTGTCATGTTCGGTGGTCTTTGTCCCTTTTGCGTCGCTTGCTGTGTATGTCTACTCCGCGTTTTTGCCTGGAGTTGTTTCTGTGATTTGCCTTGTGTGTACTGCAACCGAGTCTTGTTGGAGATTCCCTCCTTCCTGTCAAAATATAAAACATTGAAGACAACGAGAACAAAATAACACCAAAAACAATGACATAAAACATTATCTTTTATGATGATAGCAGAAATACATTAGGAATCAATACAGCCATGAAACATTAATACGTAGCGACTAGAAAAAGAAATAATTGCAAGAACAAACACATGCAACTTCGTTTACAACGACGAAAAAATATGTAAAATGTATAAACTACCAAAACTGATACCTTCCAATGACCTGTTCTTCTAAATCCAGTGTATACAAAACCAATGATGCACAGAGAAATAGCCAAGATGTCTGAGACGTACGGTCCCGTCCTCTCAATCGCCCTCGGTATGTATTTAAGAAATGACTGTCTTACTTTTGGTGTTCATGGGTGTATAATTCTGGTTGGTCACGTGCAAATTCCGTGAATCGGTCATTTTCATTTGCATGAACATGGCACATTTTGCCTGTAACAGCGTCAAATGTATCTTAACTTTGGTAACATGCAACATGCAAAGCTTGAACATGACGTCACAATAGCAACCCAAGTTATTGGAATATAATTCTAGTTGCCTAATGGGCGTTCAACATGGGGAATCCACTAGTAATGTGAATATAAGTCAATGATTAAAAATGTTCATATACATGTACATGTAAATTTCGAATAATTATTTGTGTCAATCCATCAATGGTGACACGACAGACAAACGGTTTAAGTTTAAATCTACAACTATGTTGTTATTTGTACTACTTGGTAAGTGTCACTGCTGGTAGACCAGGAGTCCCCGAGAACACATTTAGCCAAGTTCGATCGTTTCTTCAACCAATCATATCCAACCTATTATGCAACATCTTCCGGTTCACTTTTTTGACATGATAATAACTTTCATACTCTTTGGTCATATTACATTGGTTTGATTAAGGATCACTGACGAGGGTTAATTATCCGAAATATTCATGTCTGTTCCATGCTGCTTTATCTGTCTTTAAATGATGCTATAACACTTCAGTATTATTATTGAAGCTGACGACGTTAAACACTGAAGGATTCAACTTTTAAGAAAGTAAAGTGTTGAAATATTCCCATATTAAGTGCTATTTGAATGTTGAAATTTTAAAAAATCAAACTACCAATTTGTATGTTTACCATTGATATCAAACTCACATTTCTGTACTTCATTTGGTGTCGTGTTCTTCAAGGACTATACTCTCTGGAAACTTGTTTTTTTGTCTATATCATAGCTCTGACATAGTATTTTCAAGTGCGTGCATAAATATTAGTTAAAGTACATGTATTATGTTTTAAAATCGCAATTTCATAAGATAAAAAAACGGGTTTTTTTTGCAATTATCAACGATTATGGTCTGTCTCTGTTATCTGTTTCTAGAAAGAAGACTTTCACAAATTGCCATGATTATAGAAATATTCTTTGCTGTTTGTTTTCTTCTCTGTTGATTTTTTTTAATTGATAAATTTTGCTTATAATGTTCACCATGACTTTTGCTATTCTTAAAAGGTCCATCCAGAGCTGTATTTCTTAATTCATTAGAAGTAGTGATTGAAGCAATGGTGAAACGAAAAGCTGATTTCGCAAGCAGACCAATGCTTAACTCATGTAAGTTACAGTAATGTTAATTGTCGCAATTTTTCATATATCCTTATATCATTATACATAGGTAATTATTTTCAAGAGTTGGAGATTTGTAATCGGAAATAATGACTGTTCAGTTGAAGATGCCCAACATACAGAGGTAACATGCATGCATGAGGGAACAAGCAGACGGCAACAACAAGGACACCGGTACACGAAAGACAATATTACATATACAAACAATCTACACATATCCTCATTGTAAAATCGAATAAATGTCATGCCACTCAAATTCAAAACGATTCAGACAAATAAATGTTACCATCAATTTTGACGCCGATTGTTACATCTATCACTTGTTTTTCATTTTATCGCATTCTAATATTAAAGCTAAACAGTAAGCACTTCATGAAAGTAAGCAACAAAAATGTTTCATGAATTTGAAGCATGTAATAATATTACTCAAGATATTAAAATGTAAGATAAGCGCTTAAATGAATTCATTTATGTTTAGTTGGGGAACTCAGCCAAAACTTTAAAGGTATTATTTTCTCGCCGTACAATGCTGTCTGGAAATTCCAAAAGAAAGTGGCTGGAAAAGCATTAAGGTAATTGTCTCTATCTTCGAAAGATTATATATTTCCTTACACTGAATATTTTAATTCTAGATCCTTTCTGTGAAATTGTTTAGAGGTTTTGCATATCATTTATAGTACCGTTTGATCGAAGAAAATAAGCCCTGCTTGGGTCTTGAAAAATGATACAAATCAATATTACATATAATGATACAAGGCAGGTAAATGTAGAATATTTAGTGGTTGTCATGGTAGAGATAGAATAATAAAAAGGATACACTTTCAAAAGACGAGTCTTATGACGTCATATCCGATAAATTGTCATGATATTGCTCTAAATCTGATTTATCAATTCCCAATATTGCACGCCTTATTTCAAGGATTATTTGATAACACTGACTCTGAGATGCGTATTCTGTATTCAAAATTTTTCGGTGCTTCAGCAATTGAACATCTGTTCTTATTCTTTTTTTCTACCTGAAGTGTCATGCTTTTATGAAGCACCATCACTGTAAAAGATCATAACTTTTCATTAAATATACCACTTCTTTACAGCATCTGAATGTATTTCAGATCATATCTGCAAGGAACACAACTGGATAGAATGCTGAATGATGTTTTAGAGAAGGTGATAGATAAAATGACCCAAGAGAAGGAACCATTTGTTGCCACTGATTACATGAACAAAATATCCATACATATGCTTTTCAACATGTGCTTCGGAAGAAAGTAGGTAGTATCTACATGATGTAAAATGTATATTAAATATGGCAGAATACGGATAAAAAATTATCATAAAAGTTAAAGTTCGAAAAGCTAATCCGAAATTTATAAACCGAAGAACTAATGCAAAAGGGGAGATCTCCAAGCGGGTCAAGTTGCAGCACCCAGAACAATAACTGATAGACCCAAAATGAAACCAGATGAATATATAAATAAAGTACAGAAATTCCTATTGTAAGTTGTAGAATCTTTTGGTTAATTTCGATTCTTTTTTCAGACACCTAAAACGGATTAAGAGGAAAATGATATGAATATACTTTATATTATATCGCATTGTTCATGTCATGTCCACTCCGTCTGCTACTTTCATGGCAGATGGCTGTCCTAAGTCGACACCGGTTGCCCATTGATTTATGTGTAGTATTTTGTGTTTCATTTCTATAGTGTGAGTGGGTGTTCCCTGTCCCTTTTGCGTCTCTTTCTATGGGTATCTGCTCTACGTTTTTGCATTAGGTTTTTTGGGTTTTTGCAGTGGGTGCAGCAAATGAGTGTTGTTGGAGATCCCTTCCTTTCTTTCCTCTCTTTCACTCTGTTTCCTTAATACATGTACACGTTAGTAGACAAATTATTCCAGATGTAACCTAGATGATCCAGAAATAAATAGACTTTTGGAAATCGAGGAGGAAATAGTGGAGGTATTCGGTAACGGATTTTTTGAAGATGTCATACCATTCATGACTAGAATTTATACCACTCAGTCATGGAAGAAAATGAAAAGTCTAAATGATGAAGGTGTTATATGTATTCAAAAAGAGCTGAAGGAACACAGAGACAGTTTTGACAGAAGTAAGTATTCATTACGAAGTATTTTCTTTTTTAAGATTTTGCAATCTTTCGTCTTTCTAAATAATGAGTCCTCGTCAGTAGTTCTTTAAACGAAAATAGATGATCGCCTCAAAAACAATCAGTGAATGAAATCAAATGAACCAATTCAATGAAATCAAATGAATAAAATCGATATCTCAGAATCGTATTCGAATAGCACACAGAACCTTGGAAAACATTGAACAAAATAACTAATTCATTTGGCAAATTAAAGAAACAAAAGTGTACCTCAAATGGTATAACAGATCATCAGCCTGTAGCTCATGCGTACTACATAATACGTGTTTTCTCTTTTCATTCGTCTCAGTTCTGAATTGCTTCGATTCTTTCAGACAACATTCGAGATTTTACAGACGCTCTATTGTTGGCGCATTTAGAAGCTCTAGAAGAGGAGAAAGAGGAGGATATGGATGCCTTGACAGACGATCAAATAATGCAAATCATCTACGATGTATTATATGGTGAGTTAAACATTACTTAAAGAACAGTATACACTTTGTCATAAACTGGATGGTAGGTATCGGATTTAAAGGATTGTTTTCTCCCTTTGATTTACAGGTTGAGGAAAGTGCCAAATATGGATATAAACAAAAATATCAGATGACATCTGACGGGTATTCGTCATAGTGGAAAACTGGTCATTCCAGTGAATTAATTACGGTCATCTGGTCCATTGACTACGAGTTACTACAATGAACGACGTGCCTTTAGGAGTTATCTGTATAATGATAGTCTAGTGTATGACTAAAACATCCATTTTCTGAAAACCTCTTGGGGAGGGATACCTTCTCCTTACAGCAGGACAGAATTATGTTAGTGTTGTTCGATAACGTTATTTCAACAAGTTATAGCGGATGTAATTTTTTATGCAATTTAAAACCCTATGGTAAAAAGCTTGTTTGATTTGTTTTAATTTTTCCTTACATGGGATTCTCTTCGACCCCAAGCAATTTTAATACAGATTCCCCATTAATGCACATGGCTCATTGTAGTAATTCGTAGTAAATGGACCACGTGACCGTACTTAATTGACTGGAATGGTCAGTTTTCTAATGAGACAATTACGCGTCCGATATCATGTTATATTTTTGTTTATAATTATATCCATATTTGGTACTTTCCTCGACCTGATACAGAGAATACTGTAAAACGTAAAAAAAAACCCCAAGAAACAAAATCAAAAGATGAACTTGAAATTCTTTTTAGAATTTGCTTATCCTTCCATATTTGATATTATTTTTTTTTTAGAAATTGCCCATTCTTCCATATTTGACCACCCCATTATTATCTTTAAAAATTGTTTGAAAACTAAATTTTTCGTAGAATTCAATAAAAACTCAAGTCAGAGTACATTACTCTTGCCCGATCACCCTGATTTTTATGGATAATTTAAACTACCATCCATTCATCTGAATTACCTACAGTAAACAATGTACTTCGCGGTATATTCCATTCAGTTGATATCATCCACCATCATCGGCAACAAATCGTTTCAAACAAATTTCAAAACTATTCTTCAAAATGTTATAGGACATGTTTAGCTAAAAAATTTAAGTAAAACTGTTGTTATATATTTCAGCTGGACACGATGGAATTCATTGCACTCTAGATTGGTTTATATCGTGTATGGTAGCACATCCAGAAATTCAGAAAAGATGCCAAGAGGAAATAGACAGAGTAGTTGGTAAAAAATCTAAAAAAAAACATTTCTACAAAATCGCACCATAAAGATGTTTGAAAATGCGATGTGGGGATAAGTGATTTTTTTCCATTAGAGTTTAATTAAACTTTTTCTTACAATTGTTAAACATCTTCAAATCCATTAGTAAAATAGATGTTTGAGTAAATTCTATGTTTACCTATAGAAACATAAAGGTTAAACGATGCATTGATACATCAATGAGTAAATTTTTGAACAACTGCTTCAGAAGGTAATGTAGGGTATTTATTCAATTCATACATGTTATAGCTCTTCGAGTCTAATTAGAAGAATTAGGAGAGCATCTTCTTCCACTCACTCATTCTCAACACAAATAATCACAAGCAAATAATTTGGGATTTCCTCTATTCAAAGGTATCAACAAACGACAAAACAAGCACAGGAGCTTAGGGAAATAAAAGTAAAATATCATAAGGGTTGAGCATTATGTTCATGTGCACTGAACTTAATTTATGCTATAGTCTGATATGATCCTATGAACAACACCATACAGCCAAGGGCCATTGGCTTAATTGATGTCTACAAAATATCGTTTGTCATAAACCTCAGTTATTAAGGAGGCTCAATAATCGTTTGACGTCATCATTTTCATGGTGTCAATGCTGGTTCGAATAGTACCGAGTGCGGTTTCGGTCTTTAAACTCCTCTAATTCGCTTGTTTTCTGACGGATTTCGACAAGTTTGGTATAGATGGAACCAGAAAATTATCATCTACAATCCGAGTGTATAAATATCTAGTCAAATGTATCGTTAAGACTTTATATACAAAAATATCCCGTAAGTGAGATACCCTGGCGACCGCCGTTAACATATGTTTTCATAACGTCATCATCGGGAATTCAACCGCTTGTTGCTTGGGAATAAAATGAAGTAGGTAAATTTAAGTCACTGATCAAACAGGATATTTCTTAGAGATTTTAGCGATATCACATATAAGATATTTTAAGTTTAGTTTCTCTAAAAGGTTTTTGTTAAAAGAATTTTTCTTCAATTTTGTCAACTTTCGTACTTTGCAGCGAGATGTTATCGAACAAAGTTTCCCTATTTAAAAACTTTGAGCGGGTGAATTTTAGTTTTAACCCTGCTTTGTTCAAAGATATATCCATTAACAAGATAAGTGCACGCATTATAGAGCTTGAACGTCAAAATGTTTTAAAACGCTTCCTTTACTTTTTTCTATCTCTCTTATTCATATTTCCGTATCTCCGACACCCGGCGTTTTGTAACCACCTTCTTTGTACTTTAAAAAACCCCGCTTATTTTACATAGTAATATAACTATATATCTAGAAATTTCATCTTCTATGTTACTTATTTCAGAATTGTCCCCTTCTTTAAACATTATTGAGAACCCTACCCCCTCCCCTTAAAATCGTTACTATGACAACCAAGTATTTTGAATCAGGACGAACAATAACATTTACTTTTTGATAAATTTTTTGAAGAACGGAGTTTGTCGTTGAGAAATATGTAAAAGAAAATAACTTCTGACAAGGACATCTTACCACTTTGATGACAAATAAGGGAACTGGGTACTTTTTTTTTTAGATTTTCATTTTGGTTGGGGGTGCCCAAAATGTACGTTTCGGGAACAGTTTTAGCTATTTCACTCTTTGAAAGCATAATCTATAAAGAACTAGACATATTTGATTATAATGTGGTGACAAAATTCACAAGAATGGTTTCAAAATGGAATTATTATCCCTATAACATGTATTTATCTATCAAAATTCATTGTTTTGTGACAGCTGTCGGAATTGGTTTACACATGTATATTCAGAAAACCACTAGTCTATCAAATAACCGATAATATGTAATCTTAATTACAAATATAAATCATGAGATAAGAATGTCAAATAAACAGAATATTTTTTTGCTCTGACGAAGAATTCTTTGATTATTGAGCCACCTTAATAGTTTCACACTTACTATTCGATATTCGGATAAAGTGGGTATTTAACCAGTACTCATTGAAAAAAATTTTTTCAGACGAACACTTATATTCTCTATACACAGGACAGGATAGAGAACCTTCTATTACTGATAGACCGAACTTGAGTATCACAGAGGCATGTATCATGGAGACTATGCGAGTAGGGACAATCTCAGGAGTAGGACTGCCCCATGAAACAATCTGTGATACAACTGTTGGTAAGAATGGACAACCAAAACATGTATTATTATGCTTCCAGTGAATATCTTCTGTTATGGGTTCTACTCTACCATATTGTGACAGAGAACAGTTTAGGTGTACACTATCACTTTCCGAAGTGTGCTCTATCACCCTGATATTGCACTTCTGTCTTTCCACAGTAGTAATCTTGACTTTGTGTTATGCTAACCTGCTTATATATACAGACAAGATATTTAATTTGCTTGCATACCCAAGCAAATGTTCCTAGATATTTATTTTTTCCTTGAAAATTAATGGCAAAATGTTGCTATATTTTTCTTGTTAAATTTTGCCTATACTAAACGACCACACTATAGATTTTTTTTACAGTCAAAGAGGGGTATCTCCAGAATATGTTTGTCTGTAACACAGGGTTTATGAAAGAGAGGTAACTCGTGCAATCAATGTTCATAACATATATCTTGAAAACATTTTCTATGAAGGGAATACCAGGTTTACAAATTTGTTGCTGTACATTATCAAAGATCAGTAACCATTAAAAAAAGTGTTTCTCTGTCTGTATACCAGTAATGATGGTAGAAGAAGGCATTGAGACTATCAAAAAGCAGTCTGTGAAAAAAATAAATGTTTGTCAGACGCAGTATGATCGAAATGAATCAATGGATGAACAATATCAAAAATAGTCAGCATAATGATAACAATAGCGTTAGGTTTAGTGTTCACTATGCCGAAATAGTAGTCAGGGTTCTGCCACATAGTGCACTCCCCTTCGGGTCATGAACTATGTGCCAGAACCTTGACTACTATTTCGGCATAGTGAACAATAAACCTAACACTATTATATAAATAGAAACAAAAACTATATCAATCAATAACAGGGAAAGATTGGAATCTCCAACAAGACTCGGTTGCAGTTTCAAGCACAAAACTCCGACACACAAAAACGCGAAAACTGTGACAAGCGTAGCAAGAGAAATCAAAGAGACAAGGACTACCAATCACCAAGATAGCTAAACGCAGGTGGTCAAAACGAGCTTTTAATAATAATAACAAACAGATGGACAAAAACTTAAGGATGTTATTAAAGAAAACTCAGTGTATCGACAAATTGTCAGCTTCAGTCTATCAAGTGGAATCATGACATAACAAATTATCTACGCCACAAATATGTCCTTCAGCTTGAAAAAAAAACATCATGCATAAAATCTAATTGACGTGTAAGAAAAATAACGTTTAATTTTAAGAGATGGACATAACGTAGGTATTTTTATCAAGTATTTCCATTTCTTAAGGACCCAGAGGTTGACAATTTGTGGATATATTGATTGTTTCTTATTTCAAGTATGTATTTTTATAACCTTTATCAAGGTTGACTTAAGTTCTTTAATCAGAGAAAAAAATGTAAAAGAATCCATTCAAAAGGATGCGTTTGTTAAACTTGCTGTTGGTTAAGAAATTAAAAAAAATACAAATGCACCATGCTTCTTCATTGTTTCATCATTAACACAACATCAATTACCATTCAAAACATTTACAAATGAAGAATAAATTCAGTTGTCGAGGTAAAAATCTGAAATGATTTTTCTTAATATGGGAAAAACACAACAGTCCGTTTAGATATCGATGGAAAATAATTCTCAGTCGAGAATCTACCCCTATCCCCAGTGTATACGTTTCTGCTCCAGTTCTTCTCAAGTATTGGGAAATGTAGTCATTATCATGAACCAAAGACAGAAGAGCATACACTGGGTGGGGTGGGTGGGTTTTTAAGCAATTATGGACCCAACCATTTACTGCCATCCACCGTGTTTATCCTCAATACTTTATCACAGGCACAGCTCTAAAAATAATGACGTCATCACTCTCGCTGTGACGTATTACACTTGGGATATACCCCTATCCCCAGTGTATACGTTTCTGCTCCAGTTCTTCTCAAGTATTGGGAAATGTAGTCATTATCATTTCCTTGACAATACTTCTTTAGAGCCATATACAAGTAACATCTCTTCCCAATACTCATCATATTTGAAATTCATGTTGGTAAATACTATTACTCACAAAGTATGGCATACTCGAGAACATAGGAGTTCATTGTTTGGTTACATCAGGACCTCAAGTCCAATTCAGTACAGTTTACCAGCTGCTAAATGCATATTTAATTATATAGATATACACCACAATATGATGAATTCATCAACCAGTAATCCCAAATTCTACTTTTTGAGACGGAATCAGCTCCTTAATGTGGTTTTACCTATAGATACCATTAACCAAATTTCAGATTTTTAAAATGAACCAGTATTAGATTTGGATACAAGCTTTTCTGTGTAGTTCTCCATAGATCACCAAATTTAATAATTAACAACATTACTTGTTAAAGATCATATGCTTTAATGCAAAATACCAACAACAATGCAATTGAATTACACACGTTTGACATATCATTTCTGCATTTCCTGTATATTCTGCCCATACCTTGGGTACACTCATTTACTTATATTATGTTCACTCAAATAAAATGATGATACAATTGTTTTAATTCATTCAAACAAAAACACAATTTATGAATTTCAAAATAAATGCTAGTATTGCTACATATATATACCACCTATGATTCTCTTAAATTTCATTCAGACTTGGGAGATTTCAGAAACGTCAACTCTTTACTCCATATTTATGTATATCACAGTTTGCAGAATATCCATGCAACATTTCTGTTGCTCAATTTCAATACATTGATACAAAATCTTACAGTATACAAATCCAATTGTCATACAATTCTCAAATACATCATTACATTCAGTAACATTTCAATTCAAATTTTTACAATGACATGGATAGCTTCAAAACAGGTCATTCAATTTACTAGTATACAAATGAAATCTGTATGCAATTCAGTGTTCATGAATTTCACATCATCATCATGTAGACCCTAACATGAATAATTCAAGAAAAGGCCTTCTTTAATATACCAAAGTCTCCATAATGTTGGAACTGATCTTCTACAAAGTCACCTTGACCTAAACTATCAGCTAATCTTCCTGCTACATAATCAGACTCTACTAAAGCTGGCAATCTACTATAGTACTCTGCACTCTCTTCCCCATACCAACCAACATGGTTCATCATTTGACCTAAACTGTCCACTGACCCAGATAAAGCAAGGGTCACTGCACACCCTGCTCTAAAACTATGAGGGGTCTCACCTTCATATATTGCCAGCAAAGTCAAGTACTGAATCAATCTTTCATACATTACGGAATATGTGACATTTTGACTAATCACCCGACCATTTTCCAAAACAACTCTGAAAAGAAAACCATTAGCCAGATCCACACCCATATTCCTACAACCCTGAACATAAGTATGCAAACCACGGACTGGACATACTGTTTCATCTTTACATCTTTTGATAACAAAGACATGAGATTTGTGCTTTTTCCCTCTTAAAGTTTTACCATATGTTTGTTTTATTGCCAAACCCGAATTGTCCTCTAAGGACTTAACCTCTTGACCTACCAGCATTGCTAAATCATTTGCTCTATTTCCCCCAAAGAATTGTAATTTGAACCAAGCTTGATCCCTCAAAAATACATATCTTTCCCTAGGTGAAATATCAGCTCTTGCCAATTCTTTGTCAATATACCCCGTGATTCTTTTTACTTTCCCTATAAAGATAGGTTTTGCCTGTCTAGGCACCACATGAGCAGCGGCTTGTTCCTCTTGAGTAAATTTTATGTAGTCCTTAATGCAAGATGCCACTGCTGGATTACCTGAACAACTCTTATCATCCCATATTTTACCATGACCCCTTCTTTCAAAAATTTCCAGGAAATTTTGTACCATGACTGACACTGTTCCTGCTGCTAAACGCCTTGGACACTCACAACTACCCAAGTCCTTGGTACCCAAAATTTTACAATTAATTTTATGCACTAATGTCTTACCACACTCATCTTTCCATATAAGGAAACGCTTTAAGTCATCCGGGGTACAATTCGATAGTAAGCCATCATTCTTTAATTGTGAAAGAAAGAAACTCAGGGAATTTATCAAAGTATCCTTCCTCTTTGACAAAGATGACAATGAAGATTTGTGGTGCATTTCTTCAATCCTCTTTTCAATTTTATCAAAATCCAAGTCCCCATTCTGCAAAACAAAGAATAACAACTATCTTAAACAAATAATAACCTGAAAGCCACTAGTGACCACCGTAGACCTTTATTATCTAGAATAAAGCCTTTCTTTGAAGGGACCTTTATTACTGCCTTAGCCCCCTTAGCACCAATTTCTAAATGGTCAACTTCATGCTTTTGAACCAATGGCCACCAAACAGGCAGAGGAGTTAAAACTGGCAAAATGCATGTACATAAACCAACTTTCTGTTCCCTTAAAAATACCAGTACAGGGTGTACAAGCGCAAAAGGAGGGTAAACATATGCATTCATTTCCCGCGACAAATTCTGAGCAAACAGATTTACACCTGATGAGCATGGAGCAGGATATGGGGTATAATGTCGTAACAATAACCCATCTACTGACTTCATTGCATTAGAATCTATCGCCATTAGGTCAACTGTATGAGGTCCAAATTGCCTTTCCACACTTTGCCATGATACATCACTCAAGCATGAGTCGCTATAACTGAGACTACGTGAAGGGAGGTCTGCCTCATTGGAACCTGAAGGTACAAACTGCATGTGCAGATCACAGTTATAAGAGGTCACCAACTCAAAAATCTGTTTCATAACAACGTTCAAAAATCTATCCCGACCTCCTTGATTGTTCCAAACACCCAATACAGCCATATTATCGACCAACAAGTCAACCCTTGAATCTCTAATGATATCCCCTAATGACTTCAAAACTTGAAATATAGCATCTGCTTCCTTTAAATGAATTGGCCTTTGATCATCTTGGTTCCAAAAATCCCCCATCTCTAGCTGAGTATCTTGAAAACAAACCACAGCTCCATATTTGAAACCCGATGAATCTGTCGACATTCTGATTTGCTTATGACTCTCTGACCTCCATTTTGAACATCCTTCCCATGAATCCAAAAAACGCCAGTGCTCCAACTCCTCACGCAATTCATCACTAATAACAACACTTCTTGAATTCTTGGTGCCACATGATATTGCATGGTTGACCTCTCTACAGTACAACTTCACCCCTGGGATTGCAAGACCCATGGAAACGCATTTGCCTGCGAATCGCTGTAATGTCTTCACAGATACATTTTTGCCTTCTAAAATATTCTCCCTCAGCTCCATAAATTTGAATTTCTTATCATCTGGCAAAATATATGCTAACCTAACGGAGTCTACTATAAATCCCAAAAACCTAACACATTTACTAGGTTCAAAGAATGATTTTCCCAGTGATATTGTGTAACCTAAACGAGTCAAAACTTGAAGGAGAGCATATACAATCCTACAACATTTCTCTCTAACTTTCCTATCAGTACTGCCACTTGATGGATTTGATACGACTAAACGATCATCAATATACTGAGTAGTGATTACCGACAACTTTCTTAAATAAGACGTTATCGTCATACCAATAGTTTGGTACACAAATGGTGAAGCTTTCCATCCAAATGGCAGTACTGTATACACCATGATAAATCCACCGAATTCAATACCGAAGTATGTTTGTGAACTTTGTGACAGTTTGACATGTTCATAACCCGACTTTTCATCACATGTTGCCATCCATGCATCAGAATCTATTAATCTATGAACGTCATTTAATGTTTCAAGGCGAAAAGGAGAATCTCTTATCCACAAATTTATGTATCTCCCATCCAAACATAAACGAGGTTTAGATGGCTCAACTGTGAGTGGCATTATAACTTTTGGCAACTTACATTCCCCTAACCTTCCTATAACCTTAATAGCCCCGGATTTCACTTTCTCATATAATGTCTGACATACAAAATCTCTATACTCCCTACAACTACTGTTATTTTCAAAGTAAACTCTTGGTGGCTCCTCACTATCGTATGCACGACCTTTGAAATTTCCTTTAAAATGTGAAAAGAATTCTGTAACATCAACACCATCTGTGAGCCACCTAGTAATTCTATCTCTAACATCTTCCTCAATTATTTCCTTACCCAAAATTTCATTCCATTGTTTAATATTTAAATGTAATTGACCTGATTTGAAAACCTTGGGGTCACGTAACGGTAAATTTTCAATGTTAAAATCAGCCCCTTGAAGAACAGATTCAGCTGTTGGATGTTCGGTTACAAATGAGGGAGTCCCACCTCCCAATGTCACCCATGATGTATTCTGTCTTAATTTTAACAAAGTTGGGTCAAAATCAAGTTCTCTGTCCCCATCTGGTACTTTAGTATCAACAACTCCATCTTTATCCCTCTGTAAAATACAAACACAAGACTAAAACAAGAAATTCAACATGGGAGACATGGGTGATGGAACTCCTTCATTTGTAACCTACGTGAATAAAATCCACTAAGGCTTAGTAGCCTTTAGGTTACAAAATCCTGAATTCCATATAAAACTTATAATACTTTACAAAATCATCCCATCTATGCACCACATTTATAAAATACATTAGAGTTCATGTATGTTACATTTTTGTACTCATAATATCAGACACAATTAAAATATGTTCAAATTGTCTATGACCAACAGCTAAAGAAAAAACTCTTTCAAAAAATACTAAAAACATCAATAATTAAACATTCAAACAATATTTAAGACCTGCAAAAAATGGTCTTTCAAAACCGTTACTATGTAAATAGTACATGTTACTTCTTCTTTGCTTGTTTCATCAGTTCACAATCCTTGACATAATGACTAGTTGACTCGCAAAACAAACATGTTCCTTTTCCCATATTTTGCCGTTTATAAGGCCTCACTTGACCTTGAGGTCTGAATGACCTATATCCACCCCCATAGTGAGACATATATGAATATGGGTGAGGAAATCCCATAGGATACATTGGTAATGGGGGATACAAATTGGCTAATATAGACTCCTGCCTGGGTGGCTGATTATCTTCCTTACTAGAATTCTTTTCAGTTTTACCCTCAGAGGTACCTGCACCAGCTTCTTTTAAACATTTATTTATAGCTTTTGTCACAGTATCTGCCCCTTTTCCCCCTAGTACTGTTAAGCATAAATTACCCATATTTATTTTCCCCTGCATTCGACTACATTGTCTATACAGTTCCTCATACACATTCATGTCATCATCATCTAACTTTCTAGCTAACCTCGATAACTCATCTAAGCTTAATAAAATAAGTGCCTCGCTGGGCTGAGCTTGTGTACATAATACTTTAATCTTTTCCTTAACCTGTTGAATCTGTGTATCCTTGGGATCTGAACCTGCTGAATGCTGAATTTTTCTTCGCTTCACACAATCCTGCAAGACAATAGTGTATTAAAGTCGTCCATATACATACATATACAAATAAATAAGCAAAATTTACATGAATGGCAATAATTCTATGATGGTATTAAAACTCCTATTGACCCATTTTTAAAAAATTCTGTAATACTCAGACTCATAACCGACTGCGAATTAATTATATAGAAGTAGAAATAGAAGTAGATCTTTATACTATATCAAATGATAGTTTGTTTCCTGATGTCCTGATAATTACATGCCTCCACGATAACGTAGTTACATGTACCTTGATATAACATGCTTATGAAGATACACATGTATACTTGATATCCAACTAAATAATTACCTGATCTTGTGTATCAGTGTTCTGCTCAGACGTCAGAGATGAGGTGGTAGGGTCGTGTAAGTCTTGCCCCTCAGGCTGACCCTTTTCATTTGCCAACAGGATACAAAAATGCAGTAACAGACGAGCCGATTCTTCGTCCCTGGGGTCTTTGCCTGTATTGATTTTTAAGTTTATTTTAATTTTCATTATACCATACTAAACTCTATACTGTATATATTTTTGTTATGAGTAACGAAATAATAAGTTTACACATACTTGTTTTCCCATTTTGTAAAGTCAATTACAAGTACAAGCACCACAGAGACAACCTTGTATGTATCATACAGTTTATTTCTTACTTAACAGTATGTTTCTCGTCATACTTGAGCACAAAACAACTGAAAATGGACCTTACTTGCTTACCATATTTGTACAGTTGTATGGATTATAACTATAAAGTAAATATGTAAACTAAAATATCCCAGTACAGAAATTACAGACTAAATTACCAGCTAATTCTAGTAATTCTATTCCATTTTCTCCAGTCAGGTCTTTCACCGCAACCATTACATCATCCAAAAGCATGTTCTCCGTCCTTCGTGTGGAGGAAACTCTAGCCAATTGCTTAATTGTTTGTGCGTCCTGCACATCCTTTAGTTTTCTTACTGCGGGTAAAATCTGCTTTCCCCTCAAGGAGTGTTTTCTTTTTAATACAGTCGGAAGTACCATCTGTAGAAACAACAAACAAATTCTAAGGAAATATTCAAACATCGTCCGATTCTTTGTCAATTCGTTTCAGTTTGCAAATTATCCGGGTCTTTAATCTAACAAACGAAGTAAATGAAAAAACCGATTCGCCCTACATTTTTCCGTGATCCTGATTTTTACAATTAATACATTTGCTTCAAATAACTTAAATTTTATATGTTTACTAATCTGTATAAAGTTAACTGATTCAAATTCATTTCGAGAACACCATGCAAGTCTCAACCTTATGACCTGACAAGAAAAATGGCCGTTTCGCATCCGAGCAACTATAAATCCCCAAACATCGAAAACATCATTAATCCAAATACATGAACCTCTTCATTTTATCTATTTTCTGTCTACCATACATCTGCATTCTTAATATCAAAGATCTCACATTCCATCAACTATATATTTTTATTCTCTTTAATCTCGTCATCAACAACCCCCGTACCGGCCATGAGGCATGATTCTTCGTCCTCATTGACGACTAAAATTTCTCAATTAATTTGATCTCTGGCCCCTTGGCCGTATCTCTGGCCCCTTGGCCATATGCCCTTGCTCGGCAAGTGCCCTTGCTCGGCACAAGACAGCTCAACTGTCTAAAATAAGAAAAAATATATTACCTTGGCTTTCCTCCATGCGTTCCCTGGCACAGCTCTAAAAATAATGACGTCATCACTCTCGCTGTGACGTATTACACTTGGGATATAATTTAACGCTTTATGCTACTGTTTGAAAGTTTGACCCTATTTCTATGCATTTTCTTTTAAACACAGGTGGCTATGATATACCAAAGGGAACGATGGTGTTTATTAATCATTGGGCCTTACATAATGACAAGGCTTTTTGGAAGAATGTCGATGAATTCGACCCTTATCGCTACTTAGATCAGGACGGAAATCTGGACTCTAAACCGGACAACTGGCTGCCGTTCTCTGCTGGAAGAAGGATCTGCTCGGGAGAAGCAGTGGCAAAAGCTCAGTTCGTATTGATAGTGTCCAATCTTTTACAGAAACTAACATTCAAGGCACCTCCTGGTGTACACCATAAACTTGACTCTCGAAGTGGGTTTACAGGTAACGAACTTCCTGTCGAATATAAAGTAATCGTTGAAAAACGTACATAGAAGACATTCACAGTGTAAGAGGACGGAATTATTAATATGTCATAAAGAGCTTATTGAATTTTTGAAATTTGTACAGAATATACATGATATAACCAATGTTATGTTAAATTTCGTGTTTTTTTTTTTTTTTTTTTAAGAATTCTTAGAATCAGTATAGGTTTAATGATGAATAAGATTGATTTTTCATCCGAACTGAAATACTTCCGAGACTTGCATCCACTCCGTTTTTGAGTAGTCAATTTCTGTTCGTTCCAAATACGTTTGCAGGAAATTGTTTATCATATCGTTTCAGCTTGTTTTTTTTTTAATTGTAAAAGCATGGTGAGTATATCGTTCTAATCATATTTGCATAGAAGAATAAACAAAGAATAAAAACAATATTAATTATATGTAAAAAATCATTGTTTAAAGACTAGAAATTATGCATCTTTTCTACATGATATAGTATGATGAATTATGTAAATGTATTTTGGTCTGGTGAATTGCAAAATTGAATGTTACGTCTTCAAGTTGATAACATCATAGAAGAACAGATAGGTTTGCAGCAAGAAAATTCGGCTACTTAAACCTCGGCAGTAATCTTCAATCCAAACAATAGAATATGACCAAAGACTGTGACAGTTATGTCTTAAAATAGCGAATGACGAAGCAGGATGGTTGGGATATGATGCTAATTGAACCACTTTCAGCAATTTCGGAATCCGTTTGAAGAAACGACCACCCGAAGCTTATCGGACGTAGCTACATGTGCCCTCGGGGATTCCTGGTCCATCTGCAGTGACACTCAAATGTCAAAGAAAGAATTCGATTCCAGTTGCATCATCAGCAAAACTTGTGCACTTACGCAAATGTGTTCATTCAATGTAGCTTTCCGTTTTCTATTTTTTTTCTTGAAAATCTGACCTATATGAGTAATTACCTGAATGCATTTTAATTTATTCATAACATGTGTTTCAATGTCGGTATAGAGTTCAAAATGACTGGGCATAGAGTGCTATTAAAGGTTTTCACAATAATACAATCTTACACCACAGTGAGGGAGTGCATGATGACAAATTATCAACCGGAATGTACACACGTTTGCAAGTCAATGACCAGGCTTACGGATACATTTGGCTTCTACATATCTAGAAATGAACTTTCACTCTTTAAAGTGGCCAACAACGCCAACTGTGACAATGGGACTCCATGATGGGTTGAATAACTGTCTGAAACTCAGTATTTTAACTTTTGTTCGAAAGGCTACACTCCGACCACAGAGTTTGGATACTTCGTTGTTTCTTTCCAATGCAAAACGTTGTCTTTTATACTTTTCAGACTGTCCAAAACGTAATTACCTCAAGGCTCAACTATCTATTTCGTCAAACTTGCATAATTTTGTACTTTTTTTAGACCGGGTATGCGATGACTTGTCTTTTTGAGTATAAAAATGGGAGAAAGACGATCCGAGTAAAATTAATTTAATGATGTATAAGTGAATGTAAAGAATAAGGCAATTGGAATACCTTCATATTTCTATGGTTTTTTTTTAAAGATATGTATCCAGATAACCCCAATTTTTTTGAGTTAATTTCGTCCTGCTTTGATAGATAAAATAGCGTGATAAATCATTTAGATTTTATTCACATAGAAAAATATGTTTCATTTTTCTGTATGCTGTAGCTGACACAAATATTCCTTCATTATCTCTAATGTCAACGAATAGTGAGAAGTAAAATGATAATCTAGCGTTGACCTCTGTTGAATTTAATGTTATTTACCAAATAATCATCTAATTAAGTTTTATTCTATTTCAAATTATTCGATAGCGACTATTCATTATTCTGTCATTATATCATTTCATTCAAGCGATGCTCGTATTCTATTCTGAGAAGCAAAATAATAATAAAAACCGAAGAGGTTTATATTTTGATGAATTTTATTGACGATTTCGAGGTCGCTGTCTCTTTATTTTGTACAAACAACACATCCTAGTTCCGCTCCTTCCACGTAAGGTCCACATGGCAGTGATCCGCACCTGGCCTCCACTGGGTATAAAAGTACACCATTCGTATTGGCAGATGATTTCGGAATTCTCTCCGCGTCCTTGTCTACACAGATATACTGTGAAGCTGCGGCATGGTTATGATACCCTGCCATCAAGTACCCACTGTATTGCTTGGTCCAGGACTTATTGCATTTTGTTTTCCCTTTTAATAGAAATAATATGGGATTAAAAAATGACAGTTAAGATTTTACCAATCCCAAATTTTCATTTTCGGTCTAAAGCTGCGATGTATTCTTCCAATTTGATGTACAAGTAGTCATAGAATAAACTGAAACCGAGGAAATCCTTTCCCTTGTTAACTATTCAAATGGCCATGACAAGAATTTATTGAAGAAATGAATCTTAAATTGTTTCTGTTGATGCAGGTAATACCGAAAAATTGGACAGAAAATTGCATCACGCGCGTGGCAAAAGTTTTCTATTTTTTTCGGGTGATACCTGCATCAACAGAAAAACTATATGAATGATTTCTTATTATTTTATATCATTTACTTGTGGAAAACAGACTGTTTTCTTGGATCTAAACACAATCAATCACCGCATTATATTTCGTAACTTCGGGGAGTTGCGTAGTGATACAGCTGCCTTCAAAGACGAAAACAAGTTATGGCAGCCGCAATGATTTAAGGCCGATGGGAACTTTCGCGCATCCGGTTCAGATTTTACTATGCGTCGCCGGTTTCCTAAGTAGCAATAACAGGTGGTCGCAGGTACAGAAAATGAGATTATTTTAGACAAATATGGTGATATTTCACAATTCAAAGGGGCATTTTGCCATATTTGTCTATTTCGCGACGTCAAGAAGCCATCTTAAAGGCGAGATAAACCCAAAAGCGTAAGTACTGAACATTTCTGTCATTTAGTTACAAGAGGAAATTCGGAGTTGTGACTTGTGTTTGATGGGCTTTTAGTTTAATTTCCATTTTCTAAGTTTCTATCAGTATGTTGGTTGAGGTGGTACATCCTGGCTTAGATGATCGGAAATGTATAACAGAATCTGAGCTGTGCATGGTCCATGTCAAACACTTCAACAGGCTAGGTAACGTGTGAACCTACATGTAGGGGTTGGGAAGGGGTTAACGTGGATAATTATTCTAGCATGTCAACTCTTGAACTGTGGGCTGCTCTGCTCCATCCATGACAGGGCCAAGATTTCAATGTGTTAAAGTAAAGTGCATGTTGCATATATTGATCTGGATTTGTTTTGATTATTATGATTATTTTCCTTATTTCTGTTGGTTTAATCCTCATGGTAATAGTAGTACATTGAAATTATTTAATAAACATGGTTTGAGTATAATCTTATAGTATATGTATAACGATCGAGTGATCCTAGCTATCATTATCGGTACAGACTGTGTAACTCTGTGTCTATATAAAGACTAACGTACAGACGCGATTCACACAATTGGATGCACAGTGTATTAATAGTGAGGCAGTTGGAGACTCTAAGATACAAAGATCGATAGAATCCCTAATGTGAAAAAAACCAACAACAACAACAACAAAATAAACAAACTAAGAATGCTGCTCAGCATACATGTATTAACTATTGTAAGGAGTTTATAAATGATTCATAATGTTCAGTCTTCTGTCATGAATTTTCATGAAAAATATGGAAATTTCATTTTTTGCGGCAATGTTCCTATTCAAGAAGTACAATGATTTACTAGTCTTACATTATATTTGAGGAAAGGCTTTTATCTATTATAAGTTTTGAAAAAACATAACTATTTATAAAAATTAACTTTTTATAATTACACAGGAGATTTCAAGAAATTTTGCATGAACAGTGATGATGATGAAAGTATGTGTTATGACAAAAATATTGATGTTTCAAATGAAGGGGTATATATATTCAAGATGCAGTTATACATAATTGGTGTGGGTAGGCTGCTTCTTTACTAAATAAAGAGTTTAGTGACTTTATATAAACTAAATATACATTTATTTTTATTTATGAGAAAAAAATATCATCTTTACACATTAGATTCTACAAAATTTTGAATGAAAGTGAAAATATTTACCATAAAATTGATGTTTTATAAAAGGGGGTATACGTATTCAAGGTGCAATTAAATACAATAAGTGAGGGGAGGCTTCTATTATTGTGATTTTTTTTAAAACTGAATATATCATTCCTATTATTTATAAAATAAAGTAAAGATCATTACATATAGATTTGAAAAAAAAATTGTATGAACGTGAAAATTTGACAACAAAATTGATGTTCGAAATAAGGGGGTATACATATGCAATATACAATCGCACACAAATACTGTGGGTAGGCTTCTTCTAGTAAGTCTTTTTATAGACCTAAGATATAGTTCTTAATATTAATGCAAATTAAAGTATACCTTAACACCTTAGATTATGAGAAATTGGCATGAAAGTGAACATATTTACTAAATAAATTGATGTTTTAATTAAGGGGGTATATGTATATTTAGTGCAGTCATATACAGTAGGTGAGGGGAGGCTTCTTCTATTGTTGCTTTTTTGAATTATAATATATTATTCCTATTATATATGAAATAAGGTATACATCATTACATGTAGATTTAAAGAAATTTTGCATGAAAGTGAAAAAATTTACAACAAAATTGATGTTTGAAATAAGGGGTATACATATTCAATATGCAATTGTACACAAATACTGTGGGTAGGCTTCTTCAAGTAAGTCTTTTTATAGACCTAAGATATAGTTCTTAATATTAATGCAAATTAAAGTATACCTTAACACCTTAGATTTTGAGAAATTGGCATGAAAGCGAACATATTTACTAAATAAATTGACGTTTTAATTAAGGGGGTATATGTATTCTTAGTGCAGTCATATACAATAGGTGAGGGGAGGCTTCTTCTATTGTTACTTATTTGAAACATAATATATTATTCCTATTATATATGGAATAAAGTATACATCATTACACATAGATTTAAAGAAGTTTTGCATGAAAGTGAAAAATTTTACAACAAAATTGACGTTTGAAATAAGGGGGTATACATATTCAATATGCAATTGTACACAAATACTGTGGGCAGGCTTCTTCAAGTAAGTCTTTTTATAGACCTAAGATATAGTTCTTGTTATTAATGCAAATTAAAGTATACCTTAACAGTTTAGATTTTGAGAAATTGGCAATGAAGTGAAAAATTATTACTTTTTTTCAATGAACGTTATGGGTTAAAAATACCCAAATTTGATATAATTATGAGAAATTCCTGCATTTTTTCTATTAAGAATGTATACTGAGTTATTTTCTATAAAACTAATGTAAAAGAATATGTTTCAGAACATTTATCAATAAATAAGAGTACATGTTATAACTATGTTCTGTATTTGTTGAAAATGGCCATTTTGTATTTTCAATGGGTGGCCTTGAACTGTATTTTTTAAGAAAATACGTGGATAATCTCTTAGATTAAGGTTTCAATTACAAGATATTGAGCTGTTCTTTCAATTTTAACCAAAAAAATACAGGGTAAACAGTCTAATTTCAAAAGTATCCATCGGCCTTAAACAGAGAGCGATCGTCTCTCTCTATCTTTGGAATAAGGATCAGTTTGAGCAAATCCTACATACACAGTTGATTTTTAGTAAGTAAGAAAGAAATGGTACCCTTGAAATGTTGATAAACAAATTAGAATATTGTATATCTATTCGTGTATGAGGAACGCCGGCTCTAAAAATAGTGCTATAAATAGACTTCCGTGAAAAATTTTGTTGATCGATGTATTAACAAATTTCTTAGCCAATCAGTATCTTCGTTTCTTGAAAATAACAATGGAAATTAAATGATTTCATAATCTATACCAGCAAAGCTTTTATGAGAGACAATACACATTACTTTACATGAGATATGAAAGAAAGGAATATCCAACATGATCCTTTTGCAGCACCCTCTACTACAACTAAACCCATCACACATCCAAATGCAACAAAATACAACAAGACACGCTAAAGGGAAAGAAAGATCAAACACAAAAATCTTGTACTAATATATGGCAAACAAAACGGAGAATAAATCTTGAAGGTCATATTAAATGTACCAAATATTAAGTCCGATGTAAAAAAAAATCTTTGAAAATCAAAATGTTAATTTATCACTTGCGATGAAGTGCAGGTGGCTAATAAGATTTAATATTCTATATTCAATCAGTTTATCAAAGTCAGGCTACGGTTGGTTTGCTCTGTATTACCGTGACTGGGGTCATTATCTTTATGCACACGAATCTAGTTTGTTTCGGGTATCCTCTGTACATACTGATATCGTCCGTCATGCATTAAACCACGTAGAATTTGCTATCTCTTCAGTGATGTTATTATTGTGTATAATCAAATGGCGTATTTGCCGCACCATATTTTAATTTTAACAGATATTTTATTCAGCACAATTAGAACGGCTGATCTCAGAGTTCTAATACAGCTTATCTTTATTTGCATTTACATCGGGATGCACTTCAAAGACTCAATTGGTGCCATAGCTCCCGCTTAGTGCAGCCGCGGCCATAACCCTCCAAATTAATAAACAAATATATAAGTGATAAATATTCCAAATTGTTCTGATTGTTACTTATATTTTATTTCAATGAATAAAAGGTAATTAAAAGTCTGCCGCAAGGGTTATCTGAATTCAAAGGTCGATTAAAGTCTGTCACAAGTTTACTGACATGAAAAGATTGTGAATCATACACGTCTGTAGTGTATAACGTCTTCAAATTCATAAGCATCATTTTAGAGCAGATAAATTTACGGCATGGGCCAGACATGCACGTTTCGGGTATTTCACCCTCGTCAGTGATCCTTAATCTAAACAATGTAATATTGCCAAAATCTGTGAAAAGTATGTCCTAAATATACCGAAAGACTTAGCAAGATAGCTGGGATATGATGCTACAGGACCCAGGTTTTAGAAATTTTAGTCAATTTTGTAAACACAAATTTTCAAATGTGTTTGAAGTAACGACCAACCGAAATTCATCGAACTTGGCTACATGTGCCCTCGGGGACTCCTGGTCCACCAGTGGTGACACTCACCAAGTGGTACACATGTTTTACGGAATGGATCAGACATGCACGTTTCGGGTATTTAGCAATGGTTATCTGAAATAATAGAAAATGTACAAAGTCTGTCATAAAGGTTAATGCCTTCTCCCATGTCCATTAAGTACACAGGTTGTATAGATACCTGTATAATGCGTTTTATCTTTTGTCTGAGTTGTGCCTCCGTATTTTCTTATACATTAAGCCTGATCTTTGATAATTCATTTTCATAGTTTAGCTTTGTTATTTTCTTAATATTGACCTCGCTTTACGTCACAATCACTGCATTTTATCATAACCGGAAACAAGGAATTTACCTGGTATCATCACTGCACTGCTGTGACCAACTTCTCTACACACGACACATGGGGCATCATACTGATAACTTGCTCTATCGAGTCCTGTGTCAGAATCCTCTATTTGATATTCTCCTCCGAAAACATATCCTCTAGAGTTTGATGTTCCGTTTTTGTACTTGAGTCCATTCCAGTCTGGGTTTTTGGGCATACATAAGTAATCCACGGCTGCACCCTTATGTTCATACCACGATCCTCCGACGTATCCTATTGGAATAGATTATAAAATTTAAAGAAGTTGATGAAGTAAATGTTTTATGAGTAAGGACAAGTATGATCATGATAGATTAACACAAAAATAGACAAATTTAAATTCAAAAAAATCAAACCAGGGGGCCCTACTGAAATGAATTTTGGCGAAATCTTAAATTCACTTTGGTTGGAAGCATCACTGATGAGGATTTAATTACCGAAACACGTATCTGGTGCCTAAATTGGTTTGAAATTTTCTTCAAGAAGGTAAATAGTTGGAACACTTCAGTATTATTTATCTCTACGGTCTGACAGAAAATAAGACGATTAATAAATTGTATAAATTAATCGTAAGCTTGTACATTACATTCGTTAGAGAACATGTTTAATTCATTCTCATCCCGCTCTATTGATGTTGTAGAACTTACCAGAATACAAAAGTTCTGAATTATCCCTTGGACATTTCGTCTTTCCCCATCTTGTGTATGTAACGCCAATTTTATCTGAAGTGACATAAGATAAACCCCTTATCAATATTAGTTCAATTAATTTTTTTTCACAATTACCATATTATACCTGTGATAACATTTCTTAATGTATCTTTTTTATATGAAAGCAACAGTTGCAAAATATGAAAAAGTAATTTATCGTTTACTTAAACGCGAATGAATTTTAAAGATTCAAGGAATGTGATATATATATGAGACAGTTAGAATATTTATTGTCTTAAAATTCATAAGCATGATTTAAAAGTAGATGAATTTACAGCATGGATCAGACATATTAGTAGTACCCACCTCGGAGAAAGCCATTACATGTTCTACTATCCAGTCTCTTTTCAAGTTCATCCAGTTTGTCTCTAAGTTCCTTAAACAGCTTTATGTCTTTTTGTAGCAGATCTCTTTTCTTAATGCTTCCCACAGAAGACGTCACAAAGACAAGAACCAAACAAAACAGTGCACAATACTTCTGCATATTCAGATATGCTAACGAATGCTTAGTAAACTGAACATACGAAATGAAAATAGTATCTATACGATTAAATAGATACTACCATGGAACAGATGTTGGAAAAAGAGTTCAAATTTCTACGCTATCGTCACGATATTTTGTAATTATTGCTATGCAATGATGTTCATTGCATGCTTATGCTTTTATCATTTTTAATCAATAAGTGAGAGTTGTACACAGAAGGAACAGTAGAAATCAAATGAAAACCTTGTAAACTACAAAGCAACATAAAGACAAGGACAAGGTGTTTGATACTTAACTGAAGATCATAGAAACCTTTCACCGGAGAAATCTAAATTAAAAAAGATTATCTACGAGATCTTAACCATAAAAAATAACCTTTTACTGGAGTTGTCAATAGTACGCAAAATTTATACATGTACTATATGCTAAAATATATATTTTGGAATTCATAAAGGACGTTATCGTCACCCTTATTAAAGGATGCTTCAAGCAAATATGCACCGTGATAACAACATTATCTATTTACCATTATTTTATTTTGCAATATTGTATATTTATATCCCCACATCATTCTGTTACGTCCTCTTTGTGTCGCCTGCGATGCAAATGCTAAACGTCTTCAAATTTTATAGCATCATTAAAGCGATATTTTGAGATAACTGTCCGTTCGTCTGTCCGTCACACTTTGGATGTCAATCCCCGTAACTTTTGATGGATGAGTGACAGGGCTTTGATATTTCACATGTGTATTTCTTTCTTCACATACCGTGATTATCAAACTGGTAATCTTGACCTAGATATTTTACCTATTCAATTAGTTAAAGATTAGCTATCTATTCAAAGAGTTAAATATTGGCTATATCTTTTCATTGGAATGTGATAAGGCTTTGATAATCCACATGTGCATCCTTTTCGACAAGACTGGTGACCTCACTTAGATATTTGACCTCTTTTTAAAAAGAAATTAAGATTGTATATATCTTTTGATTGGTACATATACGTGAAAGGGCTTTGATATTTCACATATGCATTCAACATCACAAGACCTTTCTACCTATACAATAGTTTTTGTACTGTTGACCTTGAACTAACGGAAGCCAATAGGTGACAGGTATGAATTATAATTTATCTGGCGGCCGTCACTTAATCATCTTGTGGCCGCCACATAATTTATCTGGCGGCCGCCACATAATTATCTGGCGGCCACCAAATATAAAAAAAGGAAAAAAATCAATGCATAACATGTTCTTTCTGTTCTAGGGTGCTAAATTCATCCTCTCTTTTAATCGTTTTGATATGACAGATGCAAAATAACCAGAAGAAATGAAATGAAAATCAAAAGATTTATCTGGCGGCCGCCAGATAATTCATGAGGCGGCCGCAAGATAGATTAAGTGGCGACCGCCAGATATTTAAGTGGCAGCCGCTGAGGAAGGTCTAAAGATTCATAAAACAAGACAGGGACAGTAAATGAAACTTTAATTGATGAAAAACTAAACATCAAACAGAACTGGATCGCTGAATTAGCTATGGTAAAGCTGTTCCGAAACAGATGTTAACGAAACTAAGAGATTCTCATTTGCGGGTAATCAATGGCGTTGGAGAAGGGGGGGGGGGGGCAGCCGGAGCACATGCCCCCCTCGCCCTTTGAAAAGTGGGGGGGGGGGTATAACAATGTGTGTGCCCCCACTTTTCAATCACATTATTTCATGATGCCTTAACATTGTTTAGAATAGCAACATCTTGTACTATAAATCTACAATTTTTCGTTCAATTTTCAAAATTTTTCTTTGGCTCGCTTACGCTCGCCAGCTCTTTATAAACTTTCTTAATAATTTAGCTATTCTGATCCATCCTTTATCCATATTACTTTATGAATGTTCATGAAGACTCAAACTATTATTAAATGTACTGACATGTTTTCGTTTACTTATTAAAACGAATCAAAAATTTAGAACTGCACCAGATATATCTAAAATTGTGCATACAGAACACGAAAGCCCCATTTTTTAATCCCCCCCTTTTTTTCTTTTCCTTTTTTTCCTTTTTTTTTTTTTTTTTTTGGTTTTCTAAGAAGTTTTGGGATGTTGTGCGCCACTCCACTTTTTCAGGCAGAGCTACGCCATTGGGCAATGTGATATTTTCAACAATATGGAATTATTACTGTAAGTGACAAATTCAAATCATTAGTTTTCAACGCAGACATATTGACCGGCCGGGCTCTTACCGGCTACTTGTTTTACACCCCTTCAGCAACGAAGAGGTGGTTCTACTGCTGATAAGAATATATTCCATGTGTTACAACGCACGTGGTTTTAATCAGCTGCCGAATCTAAATACGATAATACGGACTGTCAAAGAAAATTTAATGTATGTAATAAAAATGTAATAAATATTCTGTCTAACTAATCTGAACAAATACTTTAAATCAATTCCTAAATAAATTACCACTGGTTTATTTGTAACTATAAATGCAATAAGTATTTGAACATCGTTTATATAATAATATTCAAGCACGGATCTAGGAGTCATCACACGCACTGGGCAACCCTCAATGGGATGGACACCCTCCTCCCGAGATTACATGATGTACCAATAGTTTATTTTGTACAGTACATTTATCACTTTGAATTACAAAAATAGAACCCTCCCGAAAAGTGTACACAGTTCTTATCGAAAACACTCATTCTTTAACTGAACAAATCACTTATTTGTCGTTTCCAGATACTTTTTCTGTAATTGTATGTCAGTGCTTTAAAATTCTTTTTTCCTTTGGTACTTCTCGGATCATTAGGACGTTCCGGATTCCATACGGATGTATACTTCCGGTCCACATTTTCATTCCAGTGACAGACTGCTAAATCACTGCGCATACAATACGCGTCGTCCGTAAAGGATTTTTTTGTCTTGAAACATGTTGATTGTGTTGTTGAAACTTTCAAAATAGTACATGTATGTGTATGTAGGGATTTTTTCTTGACAGTTGTGTGTATCGAAAGACATTTCTTTCTTGGAGTTGTGCGCAAGATATAAGATAGTGAAGTCGGCGCCAAATGCGTATTGTTCTTCTTCAGTTTATGAATTGTCATTTCTTGTTTGTTTAGGATGGGTGATGTCTTTTAAAATAAAGGAAGGAATCTCCAACAAGACATAGTTGCAGTATTCACCAAACCACCACTATGTGAAAATATTAAGTAGACAAATTTACAAACACAATAGGGACACAAAAAGAAAGAGGAAAAAATACGATATCCAGACTCTCAACACAAAAATTAATTTAACGAACCGTTTGGTGGTCGGCGCTGACCTGTAAGTTTCACTATGAACTGTTGTTTGTTGAATTTGTTTTGTCTGATGGTCGTTGTTAGTTGTTTTGGTCTGTCTGATGGTCGTTGTAAGTTGTTTTGGTCTGTCTGATGGTCGTTGTTAGTTGTTTTTGTCTGTCTGATGGTCGTTGTAAGTTGTTTTGGTCTGTCTGATGGTCGTTGTTAGTTGTTTTTTTTCTCTGTCTGATGGTCGTTGTTAGTTGTTTTGGTCTGTCTGATGGTCGTTGTTAGTTGTTTTGGTCTGTCTGATGGTAGTTGTTAGTTGTTTTGGTCTGTCTGATGGTCGTTGTTAGTTGATTTGGTCTGTCTGGTGGTCGTTGTTAGTTGTTTTGGTCTGTCGGATGGTCGTTGTTAGTTGATTTGGTCTGTCTGGTGGTCGTTGTTAGTTGTTTTGGTCTGTCTGATGGTCGTTGTTAGTTGTTTTGGTCTGTCTGATGGTCGTTGTTAGTTGTTTTGGTCTGTCTGATGGTCGTTGTTGGTTGTTTTGGTCTGTCTGATGGTCGTTGTTAGTTGTTTTGGTCTGTCTGATGGTCGTTGTTAGTTGTTTTGGTCTGTCTGATGGTCGTTGTTAGTTGTTTTGGTCTGTCTGATGGTCGTTGTTAGTTGTTTTGGTCTGTTTGATGGTCGTTGTTAGTTGTTTTGGTCTGTCTGATGGTCGTTGTTAGTTGTTTTTGTCTGTCTGATGGTCGTTGTTAGTTGTTTTGGTCTGTCTGATGGTCGTTGTTAGTTGTTTTGGTCTGTCTGATGGTCGTTGTTAGTTGATTTGGTCTGTCTGATGGTCGTTGTTAGTTGTTTTGGTCTGTTTGATGGTCGTTGTTAGTTGTTTTGGTCTGTCTGATGGTGGTTGTTAGTTGTTTTGGTCTGTCTGATGGTGGTTGTTAGTTGTTTTGGTCTGTCTGATGGTCGTTGTTAGTTGTTTTGGTCTGTCTGATGGTCGTTGTTAGTTGTTTTGGTCTGTCTGATGGTCGTTGTTAGTTGTTTTGGTCTGTCGGATGGTCGTTGTTAGTTGTTTAAGTCTGTCTGATGGTCGTTGTTAGTTGTTTTGGTCTGTCTGATGGTCGTTGTTTGTTACTATTCTACGACTTTTTCATGCTCTGGTCTTGCTTTTGATCTTTTTCATATTCTTTTCATACAGTGCATGTACCGTTTCATTCATGATGACGGAAGTATCTCTAGATACACAAAGTCTTGATTTAAAAAGATCACATGGAATGTCCATGATTATAACGTGTGAAACGTTGTTTTATTCATAAGATAAGATATTTCTTCTTAAAAATAAAAAAAAAATGGTTAATAAAACACAAATGTTTGCTCATAAAATACAATTTATATTCATAAAAACTGAACATATATTCAATACTGAAATATATCTTCATAAAACATATATATTTATTAATAGATATTGTCTTTAATCTTAGTTATCTCTACCCAATTGCAAAGGTCAAAAATTGCATTAAAGATGACAAAAATTTAAAACAGAAGAATAGCATTATTTTCATAGGATTTATTTCTAATCAAATTTAAATTGATTTGTATATATTCTTTTATAATGATACTGCCCTCTATGTGCATTATCCTAGTACGTTCCCCACTTCTAGCCCTGTGGAGGATCTGAAATATTGATAATGTGTTCTTGATGTCTCTATACACTGTAATTAGTTCGAGTGCTTATTCTAGAATACTCAACGTATCCTTGTTTTTATTATTACTTCACTAAGGAGCAATGACGTCAGAATGGTCAAAATTAGAGATGAGTTCATTAAACTATCATCATAACATATAATCCTTACATTTTTTTTTATCAAATTTCTATTTGAGAAGAATCCTTATATTATTTTCCTTTGAAAAATGCAATTGCAATAAACATAGGACAAAAATGATATTCAAAACAACGCCAACAAACTGCAGGGGAAAACAAGACACGTAAAAATCTTACATCAAAAGGACCAACAAAAGTTAAACGTCTTCAAATTCAATAGCATCATTTAAGACTCAGTCTGATAGATTTGAAGCATTGACCACACATGCACATTTCGGGTACTTAACACTAGTCGGTGATCCTCAATCTAAACAATCAGTGTAATTAAGAAATGACTGTCTTACTTTTGCTATTCATGGGTACATAATTCTGCTTGGTCTCGAGCGAATTAGCGATTCCTGGAAAATCTGCACATGTCCAACCAGAATTATATACATATGAACGCCAAAAGTAAGTAATTCATTACTTACATTTACATTTATTCTAATTATCGGTCATTTTCATTGAATGAACTACGCACATTTTGCCTGTAACAGCGTCAAATGTATCTTGACATTGGTAAATTCTCCCTACGTGCAAAGGTTGAACGTGACGTCACAATAGCAACCCAAGCTATTGGAATATAACTGTAGTTGCCTAATAGGCGTTCAACATGGGGAATCAACTAGTAATGTAAATATTATCTAACAAACAAAAAAGCAAACACACCGAAACATATTAAAATTAATTAATTAGAGTATGTAAATTAGGCGATTTCAATTAAATTGCTTCCGATGCCTACGTTGGCCATCTAATATAAATAAGATCGGGATAAAATTTGCACTGCCCACCCACTAATCGGATAGATATTATAGATCTTTTGAAACGCACAGGTGTTATATATATATGTCTCAATGTAAGAAGAAGGTAGGAGATCTCCAACAAGACCCCGTTGCAGCATCAACAGTAAAACACCAAAACACCCGATGCAAAAACACAAAAGACGAGTACAGCACGAGACGGAAAAGAGACACGACATTTAAACATCAAACACAAAAAACTACACATAATCCGACAAGACCTATGGGTAACCGGTGCCGACTTTGGACGGCCATCTGTCACGCAAGTAGCAAATGGTGTGGTTATCCTGGATTACGTGCGCACAACCCTCTCACTTCTCCAATTACCCAGAGGTCTCGAAGAACGTACAATTGTGGTGTAAAACAACCTCCTCACTGTAAGATGACATCACACAAACAAGACCGTGAAACGCAGAGGCCCCAGAGACACAGATGAATATGTAAATGGATATAAAAAGAGGGCATGCGTAATACAGTCCGTGCTCTGCCGGCTGTAGCGAGCTCATGTATGTAATCACCCGAGGAGTCCGACTGACATTCAGAGAGGACAGGTGGTCGGGGCCCTGTCTTAACATAACTAAACTAACATAACTTAAGGTAACATAACTACATGTAGTAAGATTGCTAGGAAAAGCGAAGGGGCAATTTGTAACATAACGTAAATGGATAATAAAGGAATTGGACATCATTGGATATCATTTGCAATGCCCACCCACTAATCGGATACATAGTATAGATCTTCTGAAACACACAGGTGTTATATTAAAAATAAGCTTCTCGATATTAGGTGACGAAACCAACATGAATGCTAGGAAAAATGCAGGGGTAATTTGTAACTTAACGTAAGTGGATATAAAAGGCATTGAACATACCAAAAACAGTCCATATTTGTAGCTTAAAGAAGGGAGGGGATCTCCAACAAGACCCTGTTGCAGCACCAACAGCAAAGCACCTTATCCAAAACAAAAAAGACGAGCATACTATGAGACGGAAAAGAGAATTACGACATATAAACATTAAACACAAAAGACAACACATAAACCGACGATACCAATGGGCAACAATGCAAGAAGCAAATGGTGTGGTTATCCTGGATTACGTGCGCACAACCCTCTCACTTCTCCAATTACCCAGAGGTCGCGAAGAACGTACAATTGGGTGTAAAACAACCTCCTCACTGTTAGATGACCTCACACAAACAAGACCGCAAAACGTAGGGGCCCCAGCAACACAGATGAACATGTAAATGAATATTAAAAAGAGGGTGTGCGTTATACAGTCCGTGCTCTGCCGGCTGTAGCGAGCTCATGTATGTAATCACCCGAAGAGTCCGACTGACATTCAGAGAGGACAGGTGGTCGGAGTCCTGTCTTCTCTAAAGAGATTTGGACAGGGTCCTTGATGGAGTCCCGTTGTCACAGTCAGTCAGAGTGCAAGTCTCAAGGATGCGCTGGTACAAGACTGTAGACTGGTCGAGTACATAGCCTTGTGTCCGTCTGGTGACATGACGATCATATCAACGGTATAAAAGGCGTTTGATGATTCTGACGCATTTTCAATGGTTATCCTGCCTACCTTTGATCCTTCTAATTTTCTTTATCATATCACCGTAAAAGACAGGTTGTGTAATAGCCAAAGTAATGTACTCTGTTGCGTGTATAGATCCGAGTTTTTGTTATATTTCCAGAAAGTCTTAACTAGTTCTTTGGTAATTTGTAGATTTTCTACTGTGAAAATCCAAAATATCAGTACATGCTCTAGCATACCGGATGAGGTGTGATATGTAAATTCCGTATGACGGTAATCTTGGAACATCACCGTCAAGCCAGGGGAAATGTACTATGTTGAATCCAAAATCATCCTTTTTGTCATATACACTTTCATGAATCTTTCCGTATACGATTTTGATATTTAGGTCAAAAAATGGTGTTTCTGTATTTGTAACGTTTGCCTTGTCAAGTGTTAATTCTTGTTGATAAATTTCATTCTTATTTAATTCAAAAACAGGATTGTCAATAGTTAGAATATCATCCAGATACCTATAAGTAGTATTGAAACATTTCAGATCATCAAATTTTCTTTGCTTTTGAAGATTTTGATACATTTATTTCATGAGTGTATAAAGATAAATCTGCGACAAGAGGCGCACAGGTAGTAACCATAGGAATTCCTACAACTTGCTTGTAGAGATACTCACCAAATCTATCATAAATATTATCTAAGAGGAAGGGAAAGGCCTTACACAGGTCACTACATGTCCATGATTTGTATGATTTGTAGTCTGTCGAGGAAAGGAAACCCTTCGTTTCAGATGTACAAATGTTAGTTTTCCGCTCTCGATCAAAACACTATTATTATGAGATTAGATGAGCTCCTGACCGATTAACAAAGAATTCCTGCAATCCTTTAGATAGTGCAATGCATCGAATTGCTTAGTCTTCTCAGACAATTTGTTCGCTCTAGCTTGTATAGTAATTGTATGTATGTCGTAATTTTTTTTTGTTTTGCTTTGTTTTTTTTTGGGGGGGGTTGTTTTTTTTTTGCTTTTACTGCTTATTACTTACTTTTCACATGCAAAGTGACCTGTTGAGTCACATGGATAGTCATGCATCAAGTTTTTGTTACCAACTACTAAACAGTTTTCGGCATCTCCAGAGTTTGGTTGACCAGGATACCAATTCAAAATATGATTCTGAAAATATTTCTTTATTAAACATTTTGCTGAACATTCATAAAAAATTATATCACAAAGAAGTCAAATGATATTTGCTACTAAGAACTGTGATTTGAAATATGTAAAGGAAAAAGAGAATATTCGAATTATGCATGCAGCCAGAGAGCACATTTCTAAAATATCGTATTTAGAGGCGTTATGAAATTTTAAAAAACGGACAAAACCATTGAGGGACAAGAATATTTACTTGTATTTATTGATGATTTTTAGAATGAAAAAGTGGATTTTCGACTATGAGAATCATTTAATACATTTGTATCAATCAAATTTTGTTTGTTTCTAATACAACTGAGTTAAAAAAAATCTAATACAACGTCTCGTATTGAGCATAAATCCATCAGTAATAGGTTTAAAAATACCTAAACTAGAACTTGCTCGGGAAATAATCAAACCCAAGCTATGTACATGTAACATATTTCAATATCTCTCTGCTCAGACAAAAACGAAGGAGCTAAATTATGCTAGCTATTCCTCATGAGACATAGTTCCCCAAAACTTCAGCTTGCCCTGCAACTACTCAAGGCCATCTGTATATCATGAAATTCTTTTGTACAAACAGATATTTCATGCATAATCCCTGTCTACAGTACAATATCGATAATTCAGAAAATCAGAAACCGAAGGCATACAAAATCAGTATAAAACAGGAACCAAAGCAAACAAAAACAAAAACCTGCACCATATGAAAAGAAGTGAACTCCCGATATGAGAGTGAGACCAGGTGCCCAGGAAGAGTAAGCATCTCCTGCTTGCATGCAACACCCGTCGCTTCAATTCGGTAGAACTGTCACATCCGGTTACTTCCATTTTGGAAGATATAGAGTACAATCTTTGGTTGGATGGTTCAAATGGTCTATGACAGAATATCATCCACCATTCTAGATAGTGGGACATCATAGTGTATGACGAGTTCCCCATATCGACCGTAGAACTTCCTCAGTGACGATGTTAGTCGGTCACAAACATATCCCTGACTGACACCAATAAGATGACATTGTAATGAACCAGTTTCATGTCACCTTTCAGAAGTCTGCCTGTCTGTCTGTTTGTCTATCTGTCCATGTATAACCATATGGCCTCTCCCCCACAATATTTATGGTGAATTATTATTCTATGTTTGGGAATTTGCACACTGTAGAAAGAGGAATAACCCTAAACTAAATAAATGTATTTGTCAGAACACGAAAGTAAATCAATTCCCTTACATGAAGGAGGGATGGTGTTAATATTAATTCACATAAAGATAATTTTGAAACAAGATTAGAACCAGATTCAAGAATTCTCAATTAATAAGTTTATCTTAAGATTTTAAGGGAAATATTTTCTCAACTTTAACATGTTTAATTGTAATATTGATTATTCAATACTTGGAAATCCAGAGATTGATAAGAACTTAATTATTGGTTTTATCTATGAGGTGGAGAAATGATTGCAATTCTACATGTGAAGTACCAGCATATTGAGTTTATTTACGTACAATTCCTCATAATTTCAGATGCTTTTGAAGAGTTGTAGACAACCTTATATTTGAGGGATGAACATGGAATTATTTAGAAATATGTCAATCATTTTGTGCAATTCCCCATCCAGGTTTAAATACAATATGTTATTATCAATTGTTAGATTTACTTTCTCGTTGTCATAGAACTACTTTCTCGCATGCTATGGATTCAGTCAAATTATGTTTTGTGATATAAACTTTGCAAAATTTCAAATATGTTTTCCTTCCACGACAAAGAACAGAACATTAATAAATCACACAACGCGAAGTATGAAATATGACTTGTAAGCCCGCACCGGCTTACACATGAGATATGGTCGCTTTAATATAATTGTTCACATTGGTTGTCTCCACCTTTTCTACGTGCTTTCTCGTCTCATACGTGTTTGTATTCCACTGTGACCAGTGATAATATTAATATATCTATTTTATAAATGAGACCTGTGTTCTCTCTATTTGGAGTAATTCGAATGTTTTGAAAAGATGTGGTAGCAATTTTTGAAATCTAATGGCATGGCTTACTCTTTCAACGGTATGCAATAAGATTATCTTCTTTATTATTATAAAATCAAATTAGAAAAGAAAAGATTAAGAAATAATGTGTAATATACGTATATTGATTCATTGTTTGTCTTACCGGAATTGGCTGTCTCGTTGATAGATACACCCATTCATTTTCTACAAACATATCTGTTCCACCAATGAAATACCAATACTTGTCCGCTGTGATTAGAGAACAAAATTATGGTGGCATACTTCTGCCTCCTACATGCCAGATATTTTTCTTTAGAATATGTCGACATGCGACTTACTTTTGTTAACATGCAACTTAATTATGTCTACATGCAACTTAATTATGTCAACATGCAACTTATCTACGTCAACATGCAACTTATGTTGTCAACATGCGACATAATCATCTTGCATGTTAACATATATCATCTTGCATGACAACATATTTATCGTGCATGTCTACACATCTATCTTAAATGTTGAGATATATAAGTGGCATGGCGACATAATCTATAGAAAATATCTCGCATTTAGGAGGCAGAAGTATGCCACCATACAAAATAAATGTTTTATTAGAGATCTCCTATGATTTGACATTGTGAGCATGGACCGTCTTTCTATGATAATACTAATCTGCAATGAGATAATTAACGGGACGTAAAGCTACAAACAGCTGGTTCTGTTGAATGAATCTAAGGTCATATTTGGAATTATAGATTTAAAAGTAATAATTTGGCTGTTCATATATTCATTATTTTGAATTTAAGTACCGCACATCACTTATGCGACATTATCTTTACATGATTAAATGTACATACTGTACACTACACGGAAAATTTAACATTAACATGACTATATTTTTATAATGGCAATTTGATTAATGTATATAATATCATCTTACGATCCGATGCGTATTTCACTCTCTGCTGCTCCAGAAAATTATTTTCCTCGATTGTGGTTGGTTCGGCTAACTTTCCTCCCAGCAAATGACAGAAATCCTTCAAATGTATGGTAAATTGATTTATTTATTCTTATTAAAAGTCGATTAAAATCTGTGAATCTGTTGATAAAGTATTGATGTATCATTGAGATCCTCCTGTAATGTAATTATTTAAAAGAAAGAGAATAGCCTCCTTTGTATGGTTGAAAAGGAGAATTAAAGAAGAAAGAAAGGAGGGGATTTCCAACAACACTCGGTTGCATACCCACAGCAAAATCCTATAACACCTAATGCAAAAATACAGAGCAGACACACGCAGAAAGAGACGCAAAAGGGATAAGGAACACCAACTAACACCATAGAAACATGTAACACAAAACTTCATGAATAAATTTACACCATGGATCAGACAGGTATGTTTCGGATATACTTAACCCTCGTCAGTGATCCTCAATCTAAACAATGTAATACTGGTATGGCCAAAGGGTTTTGCTACATTTGGAGTGCTGCTGAAATTCTCGTCAAGATCTTCTGTATCTTTTATATCTTCAGATTTGAGAGTTATTATGTCCAAAATGTACCGAAAGACTTCTGGTAGGATGGATGGGATATTATACTACAGGACCCGTGTTTTAGAAAAATCAAGAATTTTTCTTAACAGAAATTTTCGAATTCGTTTAAGAAAAATTAAACCGATGTTGATTGAACTTGGCTACATGTAGCCTCGGGGACTCCTGGTCAACCAGCAGTGATACTCTTCAAGTTGTACAAATTTAAATCAACGAGACCAATGAGTAACCGATGCTGACTTAGGACGGCCATCTGTCATGCAAGCAGACGAAGGGGGTATCCGGATTACGCAAGCACCCCCCCCCCCACTTTTCCGAGTACCCAGAGGTTTCGAAGAAAGCACAATTGTGATGTAAAATAATCTCCTCACTGTAAGATTGACATACAAACAGACGCAGGACCGAAGAAACACACAGATGGATATGTTAATGGAAATAAAAAAAAAACAAAAAACAGAAGGCATACGAAATACAGTCCGTGCTCTGTCGACTGTAGTTACTTGTATCTCATGCATGTGATCACCCGAGGAATCCGACTGACATTCAGAGAGGACATGTGGTCGCGGCCCTGTCTTCTCTAAACATGCTAAAGATGTTTGGACAAGGCCTGTCATGGACTTCTGTCGTCAAGGTCAGTCAGAGTGCAGTTCTTAAGAAAGCACTGGTACAAGGCAGATTGGTCACGTATGAATTTGAAGACGTTTAACATCAAGCCAAGTGTCTGTCTGGTGACAGAGGATCATATCCATGGTATAAAAGACGTTTGATGACTATTATATAATAATACAATTTCGCTAGTAATTCTGTCTCTGATCCTTCTATTTTTGTTCATTTAGTCACCATAAAATGCAGGTTGTGAAGTAATATTATTGGTCCGAATTTCAAAAGAAGTTAACAATAATGTAGATACCGTATAACGGTAATCCAGGAACATCACCGTCAAGCCAAGGAAATTTAATTATGTTGAATCCATATCAACCTTTTGTCATAAACACTTGTTTGAATCTCTCCAATAATAATTTTGATATTTTGGTCCAAAAATTGTGTTTCTGTGTTTGTTACGTTTCCTGTGCAAAAAAAAGTATTTTCATACTTTTCAAAAACAGGATTTTCGATAGTAAGAATACCATCGAGGTACAAATGTACCTGTAAGTACCAATGAACCATTTCAAATCATCCTGTTTCCTTTGCATTTGAAGATTGTGTGTACATTTTTTTTCATACGTGCATAAAATAAATCTGCAACAAAAGGCGCACAATAAGTACCCATTGGGATACCTACAACCCGCTTGTAGAGAATCCCATCAAATCTTACATAAATGCTATCCAAAAGGAAGGACAAGGCAATGCACAGGTCACTATATATTTATGATTTGTATTCTGCGGCGGAAAAGAAACCTTTTGATTCAGATGTAGAAATATAAGATTTCACCTCTCTCGATTAAAACACCATTTTATGAGTTTGGACAATCGGTCATTAATTTCGTCTTGAATAAACATCAAAGAAGTACCTAACCGTTACTCAGTCTCAAAGTCGAGAAGGCAAGGCAAAATCGTGAGAATTTCCATCGAAACGGTTTCGAACTCCCGGAATGAACAACAATCAGAAGTTAGACCAGGTGCCCGGGGAGAGTCAGTGTCTGCTGATGCAACACCCATAGAAAAGTCCTATGAAGAAACCGTATTTGCTGGAAAATTTCTATATTTTATTCTGTCAATCACATCCCCTGCATTTTCAACAGACCAAAAGACACGGTTGCTACACCCACAGCAAAATACCCCCTGGGAAAGGCACAATAAAAGGAAAACAAAACAAAAAGGGACAAGGAAGATCAACGCCAAAAAAAGCAATGCAAGGAATGCTTATGTCGCCTGCGAAGCGGCTTTATTTTTAAAGTAGGTCAAATATCTAGGGCAAGGTCACTAGGTAAAAAAAAGTATGGAATGTTTGGAAAGGTTTTTTCATAAGAAAATAACACGTGAAATATCAAAGCCCTATCACTTACCAATCAAAAGGTATAGCTTTTTTATGTAGGTCAAATATCTAGGTCAAGGTCACGAGGTAAAAAATAACGGTATATGTAGAAAGGTCTTGTCACAAGGTATTCACATGTGAAATATCAAAGCCTTACAAGTATCACTTACCAATAAAAAAAATATAGCCAATACTATTTTTGGACAAGTAGGTCAAATATCTCGGTCAAGGTCTCGAGATAAAAATAATAATATGTGTAGTTAGTTCTTGTCACAAGAAATACACATGTGAAATGTCAAATCCCTATCACTTACCAATAAAAAATTATGGGTTGTGAGACCCAAAGTGTGACAGACAGACGGACAACGGACAAAGTGATCCCTAAGTGTCACTATGCTTCACAAGCGACACAAATATGACATGAAACACTAAAAACAAAATACTACGCATAAACTAACGATACTAATTTGTCGACTTAAGACGGTCATCTGCCACGTTAGTATTTGTTGTTGGTACATGTCCAGGTATCGATCGGTGTAAAAAAATCCGCACAATTGTAGTCTATGATGCATCCACAGTGTAAGATGACGTCATAAACAAGACAGTAAAACAGAAAATATCTTGAAATATCATGGTGAAATTCAACATTTCAACATTGAAATTAAAAAGGTATAATACGAGAAATAGCAAACCATCCACCGGATAATGTAAAAAGATGTGTCTGGTAGTGCCACCTACATGTACAACAAATTCCGTTCAGGAAATAAGTTCATAATTCTTACATTCATTTCATTCTAAAAATTCATGAGGCAGATGAGCATTTAGCTGTATGTATTTAGTTTTTCCTACACACATATTTATTGAGATATTTCTCTTTATGGTAATTATGTGATTCTAACTGAAATTATACACATTTTTTATGCTTATATCTAGGTTGTTCTTTACAATTTATCCACGCAAATTTCGTAGTTGGATTTGTTGATTTTACAGTCTTGCTTTGCTGATAAGGAATATGTAGAAGATACAGACTTATATCATTCTACTTTCTGAAATAATGCAGAACATGTATTTGATTTCTGACAATTGTAAGAAATCAAGCTGACCAATTTGAAAGTGTATTCAAAGTCCGTGCCACTAAATGTATTAATATTATTGAAAAAGCACCCGTTTATCCTTACTTACAGCAGCGACAAGATACGTAGACTTGACTTTTGAGAAGTAGTAACATTTGGAGTGATATTGAATCCATCCATCTTCGCATCCTATAATGGTTATGAGAAAATGTTAGACTAAATAATCCAGTCTCTACCGCTGCCGCTGAAAGAGACTGAATCCCACCACGTTTGTTATAGAACGAAGTCCGATGACCAATCAGAACGAAGGTTACAAATATCACGTGATCAACTTTCTTTATCCTTTGTTCTCCGAAGTTTGGTAGGGAGTTAAAAGTTTGCAAAAATGCAATAACGAAGAGAGAAAAAAGTGAGGTGGGTAGAGATAGTTAGATAAATATTTCATTAGTCCCGTCAACGAGAAAATCAATATTTCAGACCTTCAAAATGAAAATTCGTTGGGCAACAGTTTCGTTTGACTTCGTTCTGTAACAAACATGGTGGGTTTAAGTCTCTTTTAGCTGCAGCGGTAGAGACTGGATTATTTAGTCTAAGAAAATGTATGGTTATAAGTTGTAAACAATTGTATGTAATCTTGTATAAAGTATTATTTTTCCTTCTTGAAAATATGAAGTATGATGGGTAGGCAAGCTAATCTTTATTTAAGCATAATCATGTTCGTTTGGCTCGCCAAATACAAAATAAAAAATAACTTACCTACCCATCATACTTCATATAAAGAAAGTGTCATTTTGGACATGAATTCCACAAGGAAAAAATAAACATATATCTGGGTAGCCAAGCGAGCTGAAAATATGTTACCTTGCGGAGCAATGTGATTTGAATTGAGTCACTCTTTTTTTCATATTTGAGGTCAGAATATTTAGTGCTAAAAAGTGTCGTCCACTTAATACCGGTAGAAGGTTGGATCGTCCGTTATCTATTGATAACGTCAAACACATAACGCCATACCTGTTTTTTCTTTGTTAAACATGAGGTCAAGCAATGAAAACCTATATATCTATCTATTAAAACAAACAACATAGAGACGTAAATATCTTAAAAAACGTAAGAAATATATAAGAGAGCAGCATTATGGAAGGATCCCGTAGGGAAGCAAAGGAAGTGGCTCTTAAGTTTATTTTAAGGTTACACAGCCTTTGGGAGACTAAATACCCAATGAAAATGGTTGAGACTGTATTTACTTACTGTGTTGAAAAAAAACGAACATTGATGGACAAATAAGGAAATAGTCTAAGATTGCTTTTCTTTTTGTAAACAATACCACGAAAAGCTACCCGCTGACGCCAAACAAAGAAAAAACTTGGTGTGGCATAACACATTCTTTCAGCTTCGAATAGTTAGTTTTAATACATCTGAAATGATCATTGCATGATTTAATAAAATATATATATATATAATGGTAATGGAAGGTGACATGATAATATATGCAGCATTTGATATAGTCCTTCTCACCCCCCCCCCCCCCCCCCCAAAAAAAACAACCCCTCAAAAAGTATAGGAAAATAGATCTTAAGTGTTCATGGAGCGATTTCCTATGGTTCTTGATAAAAAAATTGATCATCTAAATGAAATAATACAAGTTATAATGAAAAATTAATACATTATGTACTCAACGAGTATAATTACCTGTAGCATTCTTAAGTTGAGTTTGAGCAATTAAGAGAAAAATCACAGATACAAAGTTTCTCGCTGACATTTTTGTCCTCATAATGTGTCTTCAAATGACTGATCAAATTACTGATAAGGCAATTTTACGCAATTGTTGAAGTTTTAACGGTATCAGAATGAAAATGTGTACCTACATGTTAGATCCGATAAAAAGTTTGAAAGGAAGTAAGCATGCAAAAATTCCTATACACATCTACATGTATAAATTACGCATAATGTTCACTAAATCCAGGGCAAAGTTTTAACCCTTTTAATTGCATGGAAACCGTCAAAGACCGATATTTTCCATGTTAACTTACGATTCGCCATAGACGTGTTAACACATACATAGGAGGCTATATGGACTCCTCTCCTGAAAAAAAAAACGCAAAAGAGACATGCGGCATATATTAATATAATAAAATAAAAAATACTACACATAAACCAACGAGACCAATGGGCAAGACTAAGGATGGTCATTTACCACGCAAGTAGCAAATTCTGTGTTCATCCGGATTACGAGCGCACAACCCTTCCACTTTTGCGGTTACCATAATGTCTCGAATAACGCACAATTGTAGTGTAAAATAATCTCCTCACTGTAAGATGACCACACAAACAAGACAGCAAAAGACAGAGACACAAACAACACAGATGAATATGTAACTGGATATAAAAAAGGGGTCGTAAGAAATGCAGCACGGGCTCTGCCAGCTGTAGCGAGCTCATACTTGTAATCACCAAAGAGGTTCGACAGACATTCAGATATGTCATGTGGTCGGGGCTTGTAAAGATGTTTGACAGGTTACGTCATTGAGTCCCGTCGTCACAGTCAATCAGAGTGCCATTCTAAAGAATGCACTGGTACAAGGCTGTAAATTGGCCAAGTGGCATGCCGAGTGTCCGTGTGGGATATTAGGATCATATCCACTGTATTAAATTATTCTAATGCATTTTCGATTGTCATGCTGTTTACCTAAAAATGTTCTTTTTAGTCCCATGCCGGTTCGCCGGAGGGGACTTATAGTTTCCAACCCGTTTGTCTGTCCGTCTGTCTGTCTGTCCGTCCGTCCGTCCGTCCGTCCGTCCGTCTGTCCGTCACACTTTAGTTTTCCAGCCTTTTTATCGCTGTCGGTTCATATATTGAGCTCATTTTTGGAATGTGAGTTTATCCTAATGTGATACAGATCAAGTTTGAGTTTGGTTTAGATTGACCTTTTTTTACAAGAGTTATGGCCCCTGGACTTTGCAAATTTAATGAATTTCTCAGTTTCCGGACTTTTTTTCCAATGTATTGCAGATATTGAAATAATTTTTTTATACATGATTACATCTTAGTGTTGTACAGCTCAAGTTTGAGTTTGGTTTCAATTGACCTATTTTTACAAGAGTAATGGTCCCTGGACTTAGTTAATTTCATGAACTTCTCAGTTTTCCGGACTTTTCGAGGGAACGAAATAATATTTCGTTGGAACGAAATAATATGTCGAATGAACGAAATAATATTTCCCATGAACGAAATAGTATTTCGAGGGAAACAATTATATTTCATGGGAACGAAATGATATTTCAAGGGAACGAAAATTTTTTCGCGGGAACGAAATAGAATTTCGAGGGAACAAAAAATTATTTCGTGGGAACGAAATATTATTTCGTGGGAACGAAATATTATTTCGTGGGAACAAAATAATTCTACCTTTTGTGCATGTGCAGACTAATGTATATATGTGAGATACATGTATATGGAAAAGTTCAATTAAAATTATAGAAAATACATATGATAATAAAAGATGAAAGTCAAAGCCCAAAATGAAGTTCACTACTGGTAGATCAGAATTAAGGTTAAAAAATGTAGTACTCTTTTATTTTGAATTCGTGTATAAATACGACTACATGTATCATTAAAGAAATCTGTTTTCATTTATATATACAAGGTCATGGTCGAAAAGTCACTTGGTCAACAATCATGTTAACAAACATGAAGTACTCCTAACATATGGCAGGACTGCCTTTCATTGAGTGAAAGACGTCTCTTTTTAAACATCTTAACCAGAAAGGGTGATTCTGGTATGCCCCATACACTTCGATTTCTGATCTTTGAAAAACAACCCCTATTTCAAATAATTCCCTTATAGCATACTCCTAATTTTGATATCTTCCATTTTGATATCTTAAAATTTGACAGGTGTACGCAAGCGTAGAGGCATAAATTTATCGTTCCCACGAAATGATATTCCGTTCCTTCGAAATATCACTTTGTTCCCACGAAATAATATTTAATAATTCGTTCCCATGAAATGATATTTCGTTCCCTCGAAGTATTATTTCTTTCCCACGAAATATTATTTCGTTCCCACGAAATAACATTTCGTTCCCTCGTTGATTTGTCACACGGCCCTTTACGGCCACCGTAATATAGTCATCATCAGCATTCAATAGATAATACTTTATATTTGTCATTTCATGGCGGCATTGTTTCATTATGCATAATTAAGTCTAGGGATGGGATTTATTTTGTTACACAACCAACTGGGATCGGCAGAATGCATTTACTGATGTATAGGAAGATTCAACACAATAACAAGTTATGTTTTAGTTATTACTTACTGAAACATTTCAAGCAGCCACATCATATGCAAACTAACTTTTATGTTTATATCATGGGTATGGAAACATTGCATAATATAGAAATGTATATTACATTGTACTTGCTTATTTTGAAAAGGATTTTAAAGAGTCATTTTCAAATTGCCCACCGATGTCGCTATTTCCCCATAAATTGCCTCGTGTTTGACATGGCATCTTTTGTCATTCTGCGCTGAATGATATATGGTGATTATTGAAAATCAATTTCAGATTAAACTTAGATGCGCCAATATCTAACTTGATAGACCTCATTCACATAAAATATTTCAAGAAAAAGAAAGGTAATACCTAATGGTCTTCAGGGAAACTCTTGTACTTTAAAGACAAAACCATGACCGAAATAAGACATTTTAAAATATATAGAAATAATACTTGAATATCGGAAAAGAAATAAGGTAATCTCCCAAAAGAATCGGTTGCAGCATCCGCTGAACAAAGACACGAAAGGGACACGAAAGATTAAACACAAAAAATTTAAGACTACACATTAAACATGGAAAACAATTGGCAACCATTGCCAACCTAGGACGAGATCCCCTCTTTTCTTTATAAAATTATTATAAAAATATCCGGTTTGTTTCGAATAAAAGGATCAATCGCAGGTAATCTTGATATTCTCATTCGACCGGGAGTAAACTAGCTTCTACAAACATGAAAAACGCAGTATTCTGTGCTTTATTATTTTTTTTATCTTTTGTGTTGTTGTAATTTGAAGATTGTGTATGAAGGTTCAGTTTTTGTTTGTTTTAAAGATCTTTGTCTACTTCCTCATTGGTATAATTATCATATCTTTATCTACTTCCTCATATATCTTTATTTACTGGCCGTCCTAAGTCGGTTCCGATTGCCCATTGGTTCCTTTAGCTTTTTATGTTTGATGTCTTGATGTCGACTTTGGTGTTTGGGCATCCGTGGCCCTTTGGTGTTGCAACCGAGTTGGAGATCACCTTCAGTCCATAACCTGATATGACTTGAGTACCGATAGAATATGAATATATGAAAAATCAAATAACTGTCTGACAATTTAATAGTTTGTCGTATTACGTGGAGCAAATGTTCAATGTTTTCAAATTCAATAAAGCTAGATCTACTAAATGTTAAGATATATCGTGTGTTATTTGTTTCGATACCTGACAATTGTAAGACTCATAACATCAACTGAAATAAGTGAATGGAAGTCAGACACAAAAGCCGAAACCATACCCCCCACCCCCCCCCCCCAAAAAAAACAAAAAAAAAAAACAAAAAAAAAAACTCACAATCGAAAGTCTTACGAATTTTTGGGGAAAAAAATACAAAACAGAACTTTCTCAAGCGAAAAGAAAAATTGGACAATCAGATTGATGAAAATGTTTCAATTAAAAAATACGATTCAATATTTTGTCTACAGCTTTTATTTCCTCAGTATGGTAATTATCACCTATTATAATATCTACTCGAATTAATGATAACAAACTGTTAGATAGGAAAAAGTGTGGGGTCAATCACACGTTAACTTCTGAAAGGTAACCATCAATATCCATTATACTCGTATTATCAATAAGGACAATATAAAACGAAGTATTTACATATCACGTGACAAATAAATGAAATTATTAATATACTTATAAGTCAGCTTTCGAAGGTTGTTCAAACACCGAAATGCAGTTTCTAGAGAATTTTAAATTCCTAATATACAATTTTCTTCTAACACAAATGCTGTACATCTGCAAGGGATTTTGTCCCAGTTACCTCCGTGAGTCCTTCATGGATGACCGTCTGTACATGTCCTATACAGCCATGCTGAATACCAGCCACATGGGTGAGTGTATCCAGGCATGCTCAAATGATGGCGTCTGTACGTCCTTCTTCTACAACCATGGTACAAAACAATGTGCTTTAGTACAAGGAAATCTCTCTAACCGTACGACCACGGTAGATCAAAAAGATTGGATGTACTATCAGTGTAAGTAATTATTAAAGAGATTTTTATTGGACAATTTCGTGCGCGAATTCTTGATTACAAAGCTCTCATTTCGTATAATAACAAACTAAGTTGGAATTTTCAGAGTATGGATTGCCTCCTACCCTTAAATTGTATCTTACTGTAATTATTGTTCCAGAAAATACTAAATCAATATACGAAAAAAGTTACGAGGGTAAGCCCTGAAATAACTTATTTAGATAAAACGAAGGTAATCTTTGTCTTTCTGACTTACCATAAAGTATTTGTACATGTATCATAAACTGTACGCAGTACATGCAACTCTGTATTGTTCTGTAAAAATAGTTATTATGCACGGTCCATTTGATATTCGGGGGGGGGCTTGTTTTTTTTGTCGAAAAATATAATTTTGCTCTCAATTTTGATGAAAAAAATTTTGCTTATGGTGTGGCAGAAAAATAATCTTGTTCTTACAAATAATCTGAATTTGAAGAATTACCATAAATTTTCGTTAAAATTCTAGAAAATTTTCCGGCGTTTCGCTTGCCGCAATTTTCAATTTGTATTAAAAAATTTTTGGCTCGCTTCGCTCGCCATATGTTGTCTTCTATCAAAATATTATTTATAGAATAACTGTCTTTTGCAATGTAATTATGCTGTGATAACCTACAATGGATCCAGGAATTATGAGAACATAATTCCTGGATCCATTGTAGGTTATCGCATTATAATCACATTCCAAAAGCAACATCCCGTCATCGCCTGCTTGTGGCGTGTTCATATCTCAGTTGATACGATATGCCAGAGCAAGTACCAAATATATGGATTTTGTTCTGAGAGCTAGGCGTCTTTCAGATAAGCTTCTCAGTCAGGGATGTTTATGACCGACTAACATCGTTACTGAGGAAGTTCTACGGTCGATATGGGGAACTCGTCATACACTATGATGTCCCACTCTCCAGAATGGTGGATGATATTCTGTCATAGACCATTTGAACCATCCAACCAAAGATTGTACTCTTTTCTTCCGAAATGGAAGTAATAGGATGTGACAGTTCTACCGAATTGAAGCGGCGGGTGTTGCATGCAAGCAGGAGATGCTTAATCTTCCTGGGCACCTGGTCTCACTCACATATCGGAAGTTCGCTTCTTTTCAGGTGGTGGAGGTTTTTGTGTTTGCTTTGGTTACTGTTTTATCCTGATTTGTATGCCTTCGGTTTCTGATTTTCTTAATTATCGATTTTGTGCTGTATACAGGGAGATGTTCATTATCCATATTTGTCATACATGTATCTTATATAAAATATTGAGAATTGCATTGTAAAAATCTTTTATCTCTCTGTTTAAAGTAAATTGAATACTTGCATGAAAATAAACTAATATATTAATATTCAGAGATTTGAGTAAAAATATATAAATGATTTCTATTGATAAAACACAAACATTCTTCATAGGCACATCACTTTGTTAAAACAATTTCCTTGCTCCAACTTTGCAAGAAAAAAAATAATTTTGCCCCGTTCCGGGGCCAAAAAAAAAAATCTTGCTCCGACAAAAAACCCAAGCCATTCCCCCCAAGAATATCAAATGGACCGTGTCTTAGTCAAACAACGTAAATGAACAGTCTTGCTCAAAACATTTCATACTGCCCATAAACAGCTGCTCAACGCGTTAAAGAATGTCAGCAATTTTCAAAAGCTCGATTTCAAAAAGACCTACACATCCACTTTCTATAAAATGAAGAATATCTCCTGCCAATGAAAGTTCAAAAGCGATCAGAGACTTCGCCCCCTGGAACCCATTTTAATAAATATTCGTAATTGAAGTCGAAGTTACTTGGCAACATTTTGTTACAATGAATCATTGGTTGCGCTCATCTCATCTCATTTCAATGATTGTGTTGTGCACAAATCTTTAAACAATTTCTTCGGTCCAGTTTTGGTATCATTGTATACAAGAAAGAAATAGAATGTCAAATTTCGATTTTTTCCACAGGTTACATACCAGAATATAACATCAGTGCCATGTTTGTATACGTCACTGTCCCTTCCACTTGGGAAGCTGCAAAGGTATGCTTGTTTGTACAATAACCATAACCTTTCACTTTATTATTGTAATTATATCATTATTTCATATTACATTATTTCATATCTTATTGTATTTTATCACATCAAAATACATTACATGTATATATATTATATCATAATCATAATAATTCTATTTAACTTTGAAGCTGGACTGCAAGCTTAGAAAAGCCTTTCTTGCTGAACCGCACAATAAAGCTCTTTCAGACTTTCTGATTAGTGAGTGGCAGAAGTTGACTCCAAAGATTGGTAAGCTTTCCTGGACAAATATTGATATTTTTAAAACAATGGCTTCGACACAATTCGTCAAAATATCAGAAGAAAGCTGATAGATCAGAATATGCGGGTCATACATTGGTCTCCCACGATTTATGTACTGACATTTGTGTTTCACGTTTTTTGTGTGTTTTCCTGTTTTGTTGGTGTATGCGTCCCACCTTTTTTTGTTGAGATTGTTCTGCCTCTTTAAAATCATAATGGGGTACTATTTACAAGACTTTTGTAGTATTTACATGCAAAAAGAAGGCGCTGACTCTACCTAGGTACATTTGTACCAGGTCTCGCCCAACTCGAGGTCTGATTTGGTTCATTAGATTTAGAACATTACCTACATGTATGCGAGTTATAGCATTTCGAGCTTCTAGAACATGGCAAGTTTTGACTAGAATGTGAGTATGCTGTGTCCCGCTGGTCTAAGGGACGGACTATTCCTTCTGTTGGATTTAAACACATTAAGTGTGCTTTTTTAATTTTGAAATCTTCATAAGTGTGCTTTTTATATTTTTTCCTTTTTTCAAGCAAATAATTTAATTATTTCCGTAGTGTCTACATAACGCCTATACATGTACAAACGTACGGAGCGAAATTTTATCTATAGCTGTATAGACAATGTCGGATATGATGACGTCACTAACGTCGAGCGCCGCTAGGTTAGGCCTGTTCAAATTTTACGTCGCCAGTTTTGAACTTGAAATCAAAAATGGTGAAATGACGTCGATTGTAAAATAAAGCAGAGAATTCGATAGTAATTTCATTTAATCATAAGAAACATGAGAAATGACTGTTATAAACTGTCTGTCTATCGATGTATAGACAAAAACCGATGCACAAACAAAATATAATCTGCTTCACGGATTATATAATTTGTGCATCGGCATTTGTCTATACATCAATAGACAGAAAAATTATTATAGTCATTTCTTATGTGAAGTACATTTGCCCTTAATTGGATCGACATTGACTGAGGTGTGAACGTGATTGTTTTTTTTTTTGTGCTTTACATTCTGCTGAATAAGATGTAAGAGCATCAGAATAACAAAAGTGTATTGTAAGATATTAGATATATCTCTTGGAACGAAATGCATATCCTCCTCAATGTTCTTAAAGATACCAAAAAAAAAAAAGGATTTAAAGCTCTGCACAATACGTACATGTTTATTCCAGTTTCCTGAAAATTGCATCACATTTGTAAAGATATGATGAACTTTATTGTGGAACTTTAAGCATAATAAGAGCATCATATGAACACGAAACAAATTATATATATTATATATTTAGCTGTCTGAATAACTAAGTCAGTCTTATGGAAATAAAATGTCTGCAGTGCATTTACTAAAAAGGAGGAGTGAACACATGTGTGTAGAAATGTGCCGACCATGCTGCCGGAATACTTCGTAAACAAATAGCCATCTAAACGCAGTATCTGAATGCGTTGAATACATCGTTATTGAGTTTTACCATGTACACAAGATAAAAATGCAAAAGATATCATTATTCATAATGTAATCATTACATCCATAAAAAATGTTTCTCTTTGAAAGGCACGTACGCCTTCTGGGTTGGTGGATACTACAACCAGGATAATGGCGTGTGGAAATGGGATCGTTTCAACAATACATTTTCATACACAAATTGGTACCCATCATCAGGACCGTAAGTTGGTTGCTTGTTAAGAGCATCGATACTGAAGACATATTTGATAGAAAAAATCATTTAGCAATTATACAGAAATGAATAATTATGATTTCATATATACTGTTCGAACAATGTTTAGAATCAAACTACTATCGGAAGGAGTCGAATTGCATTCTCTGAATGACTGGAAAAACCTCATTTTGGACATTACTGACATTCGAATAGACAACTTCCACAAAAATCCTCATCTTTTTGAAAATCCAAGTTCTAGATCTGAAAGATATTTTAAATCCAAATTACGTAATTTACATGAAAAATTTGTCTTCGCTCCTGCAGATAAAGCAGCCAACAACACCATAATCATATGAAAACTTTACTATATATCAACTTTAGTTTCGGAACTTTCGTCTACAAATACTTATATCAAAAGCAATGAAAGTGTCCCTAACATTTTGAGCAAACATAGCAGTGAAATTTCTTCATTCAACATCCCTATTTCTAAATTGGATCTTCCTACAATATACTGCATACCAAAACTGCACAAATCTCCTTACAAATTTAGATACATTGCTAATTCTAGCAACTGCTCAACTACAAGTTTGTCTAGACATCTGACGTCAGCCCTCACGGCGGTAAAGGAACACGTTGCTAAATATTGTGAAACTGTTCTTAATAGGAACGATGTAAATTTATTTTGGTCTATAAAAAATTCCGGGGATGTGATTGACAAGATAAAATCTAGAAATTTTCAAGCCAATACGATTGCTTCATACGATTTTTCAAATATGTACACCACGCTTCCTCACGACAAAATCAATGATCAATTGTCCAAACTCATTAAATGGTGCTATAATCGAGAGGGGAAAATTTATATTTGTACATCTGAATCAAAGGGTTTCTTTTCCGCTACAGAATACAAATCATTCAAATCATGGACATGTAGCGACCTGTGTAGTGCCTTGTCCTTCCTCTTGGACAACATTTATGTAAGATTTGGTGAGAATCTCTACAAGCAGGTTGTAGGGATTCCTATGGGTACAAATTGTGCGCCTCTTGTTGCAGATTTATTTTTATACACATATGAAAAGGAATTTATTCAAAATCTTCAAAAGCAAAGAAAACATGATGATGTGAAATGCTTCACTGGTACTTCTAGGTACCTGGATGATATTCTTACTATCGATAATCCTGTTTTTGAAAAGTATAAAGATGTTATTTATCCACAAGAATTGACTCTAAACAAGGCAAACTTTACAGACACTGAAACACCATTTTTGGACCTAAATATCAAAATTGTCAATGGAGAAATTCATACAAGTGTATATGACAAACGAGATGATTTTGGATTCAACATAGTAAATTTTCCCTGGCTTGACGGGGACGTCCCTAGATTACCGTCATACGGTATCTACATTTCACAGCTCATCCGGTATGCTAGAGCATGTACTGATGTTTTGGATTTTCATAATAGAAATCTACAAATTACAAAGAAACTTTTAGGTCAAGGTTTTCGCTTTCACAAACTAGTAAAGACTTTCTGGAAATTTTACAAAAATTATGATCAACTTCTTTTGAAATTCGGACCCATACAAGCAACGGAGTATATTACTTTGGGTATTTCACAACCTGCATTTTATGGTGACATAATTAACAAAATAAGAAGGATCAAAGGTAGACAGCATATGTATCGAAAATGCGTCAGAGTCATCAAACGCCTTTTATACCGTGGATATGATCCTAATGTCACCAGACGGACACTAAGCTTGGTACTTGACCAATATACAGTCTTGTACGAGCGCATTCTTAAGACTTGCACTCTGACTGACTGTGACGACGGGACTCCATGACGGGCCCTGTCCAAACCTCTTTAGAGAAGACAGGGCCCCGACCACCTGTCCTCTCTGAATGTCAGTCGGACTCCTCGGGTGATAACATATATGAGCTCGCTACAGCCGGCAGAGCACGGACTGTATTACGCACGTCCTCTTTTTATATCCATTTACATATTCATCTGTGTTGCTTGGACCCCTGTGTTTTACGGTCTTGTTTGTGTGTGGTCACCTAACAGTGAGGAGGTTGTTTTACACCATAATTGTGCGATCTTCGAGACCTCTGGGAAATCGGAATAGTGGGAGGGTTGTGCGCACGTAATCCAGGATAACCACACCGTCTGCTATTTACGTGGCAGATGGCCGTCCTAAGTCGGCACCGGTTGCCCATTGGTCTCGTTGGTTTATGTGTAGTCTTTTATGTTTCATGTTTCTATGTTGTGAGTTGGTGTTCCTTGTCCCTTTTGCGTCTCTTTCTGTGGGTATCTGTTCTGTGTTTTTTGCATGGGTGTTTTGGGATTTTGCTGTGGGTGCTGCAACCTAGTGTTGTTGGAGATCCCCTCCTTTCTTTTCTATTCAGTTCGCATCATTTTCAATTTATTCTCACAATAAAATGAATGATTTATTTCAAATCTTATCATCTGACTAAACATACTTAAAGGGAAAGAGTCCCCGTATGAATCTGCTTATGAATCACTTGTTTGAAAATTACTCTCTTGGAAACCAAGAAAGATTGACGAAAAATGGTATAATTTTGAAAGTTCTAAAATTTTGAATTTTCTAATATTCTTTTATAATATATCCCTTAGGATTTCTTAAAATCTATAACATTTTTCGATTTTCAAGCAGTTTCCATATTCCAATTTTTAAATCCATGAATGGATCGTATAGCAGGGTTTATTCATGTTTTGGCTATATATTTTAAGAATTTATGCTTGCATTCTTCCCCTTTTCGTCTTAATATTTGAATCGTAACGGCGTAGCCCTTAGCTGCAAGTATACGAGAACTTATACATTTTCTGAGTAGTATATTTTTGAAAATATTATACGCATACATCAATGTTCTCAGGAATTCGGCAGATTTACCCTTACAAGTTGAAGGAAAGCACTATGTTGATCCAAATAACGTTGAATACGAAGCCGTTTAATCATACTCTGTGGTATCCCTTACCTTCCGATTCCTTATAATTAATGTAGGGATTAAATTGTTCAGTAGTTCGTCATCTATATACAAGTCCGTGTATCTTGATTAAAATGCAATTCAAGATCTTTCTACGGAAGCCTGTTAGTGTAAACCAACAAAAAATAAATTTTCCATAACTGAAAAACAAATTCGAGAACAGAAAAAAGAAAATTCAGAATTAAAAAAAAACAGAACAAAAAAAAAAGAAAAATATTTTCAAGACCAGAAAATATATAAAGGAACAGAAAAATATATTCCGGAACATAAAATATATTCCGGAACAGAGCAATATGTTAGAAATCAAAAATATATTTGAAAACCGAAAAATATTTCCCAGAACAAAAAAATTATTCAGAGGAAGCCTTCAATGGCGCACCTTAAGTAAAGAGAAGATTCATCGAAACATTCCAGAAGTCTTAAATAACAAATTGCAACGTTTATAAAATCACATATCATAGCAATAATTTTTTAATTCATCAGCTAAGGCCATACCAAATTAATTTAATGTTCTTTGGATTTCCCGCACCATATTTTTCAAAATTCAAAAAATAATATTATAAAAATGAAATGCTCTCCCGCACCATGTAATTTCTTGCTCAGGAATTTTTTAGGGTCGGGTCTGATTTCTGCAAAATTTACAGCTTCTAGAAGTCTCAGATTGTGCAAAATTCGAAGACAATGATACTTCTTGTGTTGAAAAAAAATTGTTGGGAGCAAATTTGTTGTCCCGTATACATAGCACTGAAAGTCAAGGAGGGGGGAATGTTCGAAAATCTTTTCTGTACTGCTATGTGCCAGGCTTTTTAGTCACCAGATTCATATGGGGATTCCTTTTTGAGTACGGAAAACATCAGAAATGTATTTCTGGAGTAACCTATATCAAAAATAGAATTATTTCATTCGCTCGCACCTTAAAAAGTGCAAAACCTAAAAGAATAAATAATAATTATATTTTCGCATACATCAATGTTCTCAGGAATTCGGCAGATGTCATGGATTTTGATGATTTTCGGTATAATGGGTGTATATTAGGTACTGACCATGAAAATAACACTTTTCGGTCAATGTGACCTCTGGTTGCCATTGTAACGAGGTATGGAAACCTTTCAGCCGATTGTTGCCATGACAACTAAATATGATGCTGCTTTGCATATGAAAGGACAAATCAGCCCAATTATTTTTTTATATTAATGTATAGTTCAAAGATGATACTAATTGGATAACTTGGATTTGGACTTCAAAAAATTGGTGCTTTTATGAAATTTTCAACCTTGTAAAACAGTAAAAACATGCAAAAAAAGATTAAGAGAAAATAATCAAAGCAATTTCAGATTAAAAAAGTACCTGTATCCATGGTAACGAAGCCTACAAATATGATTAGAAATCGATTTTTTAAATCTAATATAAATTCTTTCTTTTCGATGCAATTTATCTTTCACACTCCAATTTAAATGTTTTTCTTAAGATTTAAGATGCATGTATGCAAAAGTGAGTGCAAGTGTGAGCAAAAGGCATTTCTTCTTCTATCTTTCCTCTATCCAAAATAAAACCTCTGGTCTAGATGTACATTTATAACATCAAACATTCAAATGTTAACTATCTATATCATTTTGATATATACGTATTATTACATATGTAGACTTGAACCAAAAAAAAGCCTACAAATATGCCTCGTCCTATAGCTTTTCCCGATTTTTGAAACTTCAGACACGGTTACCATGGCAACGGCAACCTTTTTGAAAAAACTGGGGTTGATTTACATACTAGTATTTCATTTTGAACTTCAATACCAAAAATGTAAAAAAAATCCATGACATGCCGTGCCAACAAGTCTTGAAATTCTTTGGTTCTTACAGACAATTGCTGTTAAAGCATAATTATGTAAAACAGAAAAATTCGAATTTTGGCAAATTCAACGGGATTCTAACCCCACCCCTGGTTTCGCAGCGACATTGTACAATGTATCATTGGCGTTAAAGCGATGATAGTAACTTTAGTTACTATCATCCGAATATGGCGGACACAAAAACAGGCAGAAACGATTTTCCCTCTTATTTCACTTTTTCTAGTGTATATTAATAATCTGAAGCGATGGAAATGTACATATACAAAGTATTATTATAGGGGAACCTTCATTTTATTATCTTTGTATTTAGAGCAGAAAATAGGCAGCAAAATTTTAGCCGAGACGATAGTAACGCAAATTTCTTATGATAGTTACTCAAAGCTCTCGAAATTCATGAGATGATAAAACGTATGTCGGGTCCTGGTTATAATTGATTTGCATGGATATATTCAGAACAGAAAGTATATTCGAATAAGACATTTTCCATAGGGAAGCAGCATAACTACAAAAATTATGAAAGTATTTTTCATAATATTTGCTTCAAATGAATTACATGTTGATGAAAAGCAGCACGCTGATAGACTAAACGATATGTACTTCATGTGCATGAACATCCGCTGTGTACAACAGCCGCGCAAGTCTCATCAAAAGGGATGATATTGCATGGCTTGGGAGTACTTAATAGCCTTAATAGTCTCATCAATAGGACCAAGCACTATGTGTTTCTATTTGGTTTTTTCTTAATTGAAAGCAAATTTGATGATGGAAATACTCAATGAAATATCATAATAATAAGTTGCTTTCAAGTTTCAATAATGAAAATAGATGAGAAAATAATAATGAAAAAAAAAAACTCAAAATGTCTGGTCCTTTTTATAAGACTAGCGTGGCTGTTAGGTAACCCAAAAAGTACAACATGGGTCCTTTTGATGGTACTTGCGTTGCTGTTAGGTGCACACAGATGTATTCAGCAGAGATGCATGCACATGATGTACCTGTCATTTAGTCTATCAGCATACTCAAAGCAAAAGGGGGATACATTCACTGTCTTCGCCAGGGAGTTAAAATTGGTGGACATCCCCATACTTCTGGAGATAATCTATCTCTATTAATCAGAAAAGAAAAGTGTCTATATATTATACCGTTGCCTCCCTTTGGAAAATTTATTACTAGTATTTATTTCCTCTGCTCCTGAAAATATTTCTTATTCGAAATTATTTTCTATTATCAGGACCCCAAATACATATTAAAACGTCGCTGCGAAACTCAGTTTAGATTTAAGGTAGAGGGAGGGATCAGAAACCCATTAAATTGCAAAAAAAAAAAAACACCGTGTATGTTCCTGCCTTTCGTTTATTATCAGGTATAAAACAGTGTTTTACAGAGGGAATACAGAAATATATTGGGTCGATGAAAAAAGTTGTATTGGTGCGGCGCAGCCAAGCCCAATACAACTTTTTTCATCGACCCAATATATTTTCATTTATCTATCCGTGAATGTAATTTATAAACGTTTTAAGCTAAAGGTGTGTAAGTTTATTAGTCCCCTACCGGCAACACCGAAAGGGACTCTAAGTTTCCTCTCCGTCTGTTTGTCTGTCTGTCCGGCCGGCAGGCCGTCCGTCTGTCTGGCTGTCTGTCCCATTTTCAGTTTTCCGGACTTTTTTTCGCTGTTGTTGCATATATTGAACTCATTTTTGGTATGTGGATATATCTCAATGTGATACAGATTACATGTAATGAAAAATATGGATAATGACCATATCCCTGTTTACAGCACAAAATCGATAATTCAGAAAATCTTGAACCGAGGCATACGAAATCAGGATAAAACAGGAACAAAAGCAAACAAACAAAAACCTCCACCATATGAAAAGAAGCGAACTCCCGATATGAGAGTGAGACCAGGTGCCAAGGAAGAGTAAGCATCTCCTGCTTGCATGCAACACCCGCCGCTTCAATTCGGTAGAATTGTCACATTCGGTTACTTCCATTTTGGAAGATATAGAGTACAATCTTTGGTTGGATGGTTCAAATGGTCTATGACAGAATATCATCCACCATTCTGGAGAGTGGGACATCATAGTGTATGACGAGTTCCCCATATCGACCGTAGAACTTCCTCAGTGACGATGTTAGTCGGTCACAAGCATATCCCTGACTGAGAAGCTTATCTGAAAGACGCCTAGCTCTCAGAACAAAATCCGTATATTTGGTACTTGCTCTGGCATAGCGTATCAACTGAGATATGAACACGCCATAAGCAGGCGATGAAGGAATGTTGCTACTCAGAAAAGGAAAGTTTGTAATGCTGAAATTGAAGTCGTCACGTTTGTCATAGAGTGAGGTGTTCATGTGACCATCAGTGTCGTAGGACAACATTATGTCCAAATAGGATGCTGAATTATTTGTCTCTGTAGTTTCTTTGACTTCAAGCTCTGAAGGATAGATACTGCTCAGGAAATCCGCGAATTTTGGATTATTGATGGACAACACATCGTCTATGTATCTGTAAGTGAAGTTGAAGTCAGAAGCTAAGTATCTTTTCCCTTCAGAGACCAGAGATTGAATGAATTCAGCTTCGTACGAGTAAAGAAAAATGTCGGCAAGAAGTGGGGCACAATTGGTCCCCATTGGAATTCCGACAATTTGCTGGAAGACCTTTCCTCCAAACACCACAAAAATGTTGTCGATCAAAAAGTTTAACATCTGAATAATATCTGTTTCAGTGTACTTATTTTCAGAATCGGACTTTTCTTTTACAAAGTAGGTTTTGTCATAGTTCACAACAATAAATTTGTATTTGCGGTTACCGTTCTTACTTGTAAACGCATTACTTATAATTTTTGCGAGTCTTTCTTTCAATTTAGAATGTGGAATTGTAGTGTAAAGTGTCGAAAAATCAAAGGCTTTGATCGAATGAACTTTACTAAAATGAGTGGATTTCAGATGTTCTAATAGTTCCTTCGAATTCTTTAAAATCCACATCTGGTTGATACCACTGCGAGAATATACTGTCGAACAATATTTTTGAAGCCCAGATTTGATTTCAGATAAAACTTTGGTGAGTAAGATCGATACAGATTTGATAGAACATTTTGAGGAACCAGCGATGAAACGTTGTTTGTACGGATTCTTATGCATTTTAGGTATGCAGTATAAGTATGGTAAATCTAAATCTAAATTGTTAGTTTGGAAGCCAAAGGAAGCAAGAGCTGATTTGTGGTTATCTATTATTTCAGAGGCAGAAAGGTTTGTAGGGCTGTAAGTGGGATTTCCAGGTGTCGAATTTAAACCCAACTCTTTAACTAGACTGTCGAAATAGTACTTTTTGCAAGTAAATGTGTAATTATTTGAGGCTTTGTCCGCTGGTGTGATGACATAATGTTCTTGGAGGTAGGTGAGCTCTGTGATAACATCAGGGTCTTTAAATATAGACTCGAATCTGGTGTTCACAGTTGATTTTAATCGGTTAATTCTAGATAAAAGTTACCCTCTGATGGATTTTATCCATTCGGAAAGAGTGTCGAGCTGTACATCCTCTTTCTTTGTCCAACGTCTTGCATATTCCTCACAAGAGTCCATGATAATTTTCAAATTTTGGTTCCATGTAAAGGACATACTTTCTCTGTATTTGGGACCCTTTTTTAACAATTCTCTCAACTTGTCGCACTTGACTATACTAAGGTCACCAGTAATAACGTGTCCACAAGGAGAGTAGTTGAAATCCGACGAAGAACATTCGCAAGGAAGTGGATGTAGTGAGGGATTACTTAAATCAATACACTGCAGGAATCGTTTGTAATTGTAAATTTTAGATGCAACTGTTGGTGTGTAGCTATAGGAAATACAAGGAGTTTCTTTTCTTTTGAAATATGGTGGGATTTTTTCTGTGACAGTTTTGTGATTCAAAATTTGACCAAGATTCAATTTATCAATACCTTTGTTTGCAAATCTTACTTTAATGAAAGGGCGGTTTGTTTTCTCCTCTGATTTATCTGATCTAACTGCTTGAAATAAACGAAAAGTAGAAATGTCCAAGATGACTCCTTGTAGTCTGTATTCTGGGGAACGTGTATCGGTATATGTGAGGTCCTTCGTATATTCGTAGATTTCGTGTAACTTCCGTAAAGGAACAGAGTATAATTTGGTACGAATATAATGCAGTCCTAGAGGCTCATTCAAAAATGGAACCAAGTCATCGAAGGAGAAATTATGTATCTCAGGCCTATTATATTTTCGAATGCCATGACTTCGAGGTCTTCGTTGTGGTCTGTTGAATAAGCTAGTCACATTTACCGATTGACAACCGGGACTTGTTTAGTTTCCTATAGTGCTGATGTTATCGTTGCACCCATAGGGCGCTGCAGTGTTAAGATTTTTTATCCAGAACTCTTCTCTGTTGCGACGGAAAGGTGTGCTCAAATTGGGATTGTTTGTGGGGTGATATATTTTCTCCAGGATTCTGACTCTCATAGATAAAACAGAATGATCCGCCTGGTCAAAATGGCGATAAAGGAGTTGAGTTCCTTTATTATTTATTTTTGACCGGTGTCCTGACATTCTTTTTCGGAGCTGACCTTTGGTTTCACCCACATAAATCAATCCACAAAGTGAGCACTCTATTCCGTACACAACATTAGATGTCATGCAGTTAAGGTTTTCAAAACTATGCGTGTTAAATGTTTGTTTTGTGAGATTGCTTGAAAATGAAGTGTCGGTTATTAGGATGTTACAAGTTTTGCAGTTCTTTATGCCGCACTTAGAATTTGAGTTTGCTTTTCAGTTTTCCGGACTTTTTTCGCTGTTGTTGCATAAATTGAACTCATTTTTGGTATGTGAATAAATCTCAATGTGGTACAGATAAAGTTTGAGTTTGCCTTAGATTGACCTATTTTACAAGAGTTATGGCCCTTGGACTTAGGAATTTATTTTTAAATTTCAGTTTTCCGCTCTTTTTTTTTTGTTCTAGTGAAAATAATGCACTGATGTTTGGTATATGAATACATTTCAGTGTGATACAGACCAAGTTTGTGTTTGGTTTCCATTGGCCTATTATTACAAGACTTATGGCCCTTAGCAAATTTCATGAAATTTTCAGTTTTCTGGACTTTTTCATGCCTGTTATTGCAGATAATGAACTGATTTTTTGAATGTGAATACATTATAGTGTGATGCAGATCAAGTTTTAGTTTAATTTAGGTTGACTAATTTTCACAAAAGTTATGGCCCCTGGATTTAGCAAATTTCATGAATTCAGTTTCCCAGACTTTTCTTGGCTGTTCTTGCAGATAATGAACTGATGAACAGAGTTGCAGGACATTAATTTAGGCAGCCGGTAGGGGAATTATATCACACAGCGATCATTACATTTTTATTTCTTTTGGGGAATACAGTCACTATCTCCGCAAGGGAGTTTAAAAATAGCCCCTACTTCAGGAGATGATCTATTTCTATCAATAAGAAATAAAGAATCAAGTATCGTGCTCGATGAGCCTAGAAATTTGGCAAATATCTTGCATGCGTTTTGAAAGAAAGGAGGGGATCTCCAACAACACTAGATCGCAGCACCCACAGCAAACCCCCAAAGCACCAAATGCAAAAACACAGAACAGACACCCAAAGAAAGAGACGCAAAAGGGACAAGGAACATCAACTCACACCATAGAAACATTAAACATAAAAGACCACACATAAACCAACGAGACCAATGGGCAACCGGTGCCGACTTAGGACGGCCATCTGCCACATAAGTAGTAGATGGTAGGGTTATCCTGGATTACGTGCGCACAACCCGCCCACTATTTCGATTTCCCAGAGGTGTCGAAGATCGCACAATTATGGTGTAAAACAACCTCCTCACTGTTAGATGACCACACACAAACAAGACCGTAAAACGCAGGGGTCCAAGCAACACAGATGAATATGTAAATGGATATAAAAAGAGGACGTGCGTAATACAGTCCGTGTTCTGCCGGCTGTAGCGAGCTCATATATGTTATCACCCGAGGAGTCCGACTGACATTCAAAGAGGACAGGTGTTCGGGGCCCTGTCTTCTCTAAAGAGGTTTGAACAAGGCCCGTCATGGAGTCCCGTTGTCACAGTCTCTCAGAGTGCAAGTCTTAAGAATGCGTTCGTGCAAGACTGTAGATTGGTCAAGTACCAAACTTAGTGTCCGTCTGGTGACATTAGGATCATATCCACGGTATAAAAGGCGTTTGATGACTCTGACGCATTTCGATAGTTATGCTGTCTACCTTTGATCCTTCTTATATTGTTAATAATGTCATCATAAAATGCAGGTTGTGAAATACCAAAAGTAATATACTCTGTTGCTTGTATCGGTCCGAATTTCAATAGAAGCTGATCATAATTTTTGTAAAATTTCCAGAAAGTCTTTACTAGTTTGTGAAAGGGAAAATCTTGACCTAAATGTTTCTTTGTAATTTGTAAATTTCAACCATGAAAATCCAAAACATCAGTGCATGCTCTAGAATACCTGATGAGCTATGAAATGTAGATACCGTATGACGGTAATCTAGGGACATCACCGTCAAGCCAGGGGATATTTACTATGTTGAATCCAGAATCAACTCGTTTGTCATACACACTTGCATGAATTTCTCCATTGACAATTTTTATATTAAGGTCCAAAAATGGTGTTTTTGTGTCTGTAACGTTTGCCTTGTTTTGAGTCAATTCTTGTGGATAAATAACATCTTTATACTTTTCAAAAACAGGATTATCGATAGTAAGAATATCATCCAGGTACCTAGTAATACCAATAAAACATTTCACATCATCATGCTTTCCTTGCCTTTGAACATTTTGAATAAATTCCCTTTCATAATTATGTGTACAAAAATAAATCTGCAACAAGAGACGCACAATTTGTACCCATAGGAATCCCTACAACCTGCTTGTAGAGATTTTCACATCATCTGACATAAATGTTGTCCAAGAGAAAGAACTACGCAAGTCGCTACATGTCCATGATTTGTATGATTTGTATTTTGAAGCGGAAAAGAAACCCTTTGATTTCGATCTAGAAATATAAGTTTTACCCTCTCGATTATAGCACAATTTAATGAGTTTGGACAATTGATCTTTAATCTTGGCGTGAGGAAGCGTGGTGTGCGTATTAGAAAAAAAGGTAAAGGTAAAGTTAGGGTTTATAGTCTCGTTCGCCTGAGCCTCACGCGACTTCTACAATCACCTCCCTGGCGAGACCTGTGCAGTCCAGTGCATTCTCAACTCCCTTGGAGTATACAAGCAGAGCTGCCGTTTAGGTGCTTATGCTTTTCATTCACATTACAAGCTCGTCTCATGTGCCAGGTACCCAGTTTACTCCTGGGTAAAGAGAGTGCAACGTAGTGTAAATTAACTTGCCCAAGGTTACAATGGCTTTGCAATGATCGGCGACGGTGAGATTCAAACCCAAGACCTATGGGTTCGTAGTCCACCGCGCTAACCACTACGCTACCAGCACTACTATAAAAGTAGAAAAGTCGTATGAAGAAATCGTATCGGCTTAAAAATTTCTAGATTCCATTTTGTCAGTCACATCCCCTGCATTTTTAATAGACCAAAATAAATTTACATCATTCCTGTTCAAAACAGTTTCACAATATTTTGCAACGTGTTCCTTTACCGCCGTGACGGATGACGTCAGATTTCTGGACAAATATGTAGTTGAGCAGTTGCTAGAATTAGCAATGTATCTAAATTTAACTGTTATGTTTGCTCAAAATGTTTGGGACACTTTCATTGCTTTTGATATAAGTATTTGTTGACGAAAGTTCCGAAACTAAAGTTGATATATAGTAACGTTTTCAAATGATTATGGTGCTGTTGGCTGCTTTATCCGCAGAAGCAAAGACATTTTTTTTCATGTAAATTACGTAATTTGGATTTGAAATATCTTTCAGATCTAGAACTTGGATCTTCAAAAAGATGAGGATTTTTATGGAAGTTGTCTATTCGAATGTCAGTAATGTCCAAAATGAGGTTTTTCAGTCATTCAGAGAATGCGATTCAACTCCTTCCGATTCACACCATCGTTTGGTATAGTTATCTAAGGCTTTTAGTACTTCGCGACATTTAATAAAATCTATCATGGATGGGATTCTATACTTAGGTCCTTTTTGAGAAGACCATGGAGCTGTCTGTCCTGGATAACTGAAAAATCACCTGTAACAATGTGACAAGCTGGTTTATATAGGTATTCAGACGTTGCACATTCTCAAGAAGCAGGACTTGATTCGAGTATTTTAGGATCTGATGTTACTTTATTGTAGTTAAATACGAAATTTCTGATAGGTTTCTTATACTTGGAACAAATAAGAGGGGATTCTTACTTCTCAAAATATTGAGGAATTTTAGTACTTTGTACACGATGATCCCGAAAAATATTAGTGATGTTTAGAAGATCGAATCCTTTGTAAATAAATGGAATTTTTATGAATCGTTTTAGGGGCGATGTTTTAACAACTGGATAAAGTTTACTCTGTGCGAATGCAACAATGATATTTATTCTGAATCAATCAGTATTTCTTTAGAGAGCATGAAGCAGTTCATGTCTGCCGCCGTTGCGTGCATAATCAGAAGATCGTTGAGGGTACGGGGTAATCTAGATCTTTTTTCTGAGTTTTCGGTTTCGTCGTCTTCCGTGAGACCTATGCTTCCGTTTAGTGTTTGGGCAGATTGAAAATACGTTAATATTAGTTGACGCCGAGGAAATGTTAACTTGTCTATAAATTTGTCCATAAATCAAAGTTCCATCAAAAATTACGTACGAAGTTGGGTGAAGCTAAGTCCATGGGCGAATCTAGAAGATGATCGCAGGACGGGGGATCAGAGCCTGATTTCTCTTGTATTTATGTATGTACATTTTTTCATAGTCAGAGGCTGGAACACCCCCCCCCCCCCCCCCCTTGCATCTTTATTTTTCTAGATCCCCTATGGCAAGCTTATCAATTTTAACGTTATTGTTATGTTTTATAGCCTCCATCTAGGCATCGTATTGCTTCTGAACTTTTCTTTTTCATTAGAGTACGTCACTGCACTGAAGGCTTGTCCTGCATCTTGGAAATATTTTTCTATTCTCTAATATATTTTTCTGTTCTCTAATATATTTTTCTGTTCTCTAATATATTTTTTCTGTCTCTAATATATTTTCCTGCTCTCGAATATATTTTCCTGCTCTCGAATAGATTTTTCAGTTCTGGAAAATATTTTTTTGTTCTGGTTAAAAGATATATATATTTTTTTTTTGGTTTGCACTAACGGGCTTCCGTAGCTTACTGATTTCTGACATGTGAAAGGAATGACTCTTATACGAGACGTAAATAGCCATTATACAAGTAGATTGTTTATTAGAAAGACCGTAGGACTTTTTTAAAGCACTAGTATACATGTGCTTCTTTTTAGAGATCAAGCGATAAAATTCTTAATTTTAAATAAATTCTTTTCTTCTTACTTCACAGAATATACATGTACAAGGTATAAAACTCGAGTTGTATTATTACACCAAAGGCTGTTTATTCTTTAAAGAAAATGAACAATTTTACTTATATTCAATAATTTTAACATTTTTTCTCTATTCGAAGAAATGGACCTGTGTGTGTGATTCTTCCAGTAGCAAACCAATGGAATTTCAGGCCATGTACAGATTTGCTTAGGTATATCTGTCAGAGGGAAACAGTCTAAATATTCAACAAATTTGAACACGCTAATTTTTATCTGTTTAAAATAAACAAACAAACCCGGATAATCGTGAATGAATTGATACTTTTATATTTTGATCTATTTAAGGAGGTATTGAAAAACAATGTCCAGAGGTGATTTCATGACTAAATGAGAAAAAATGAATTTATGAATAAAATATTACAAAGCTTTATATTTTCCTATTTTTCCTTCCAAAATCATTCATTTTCAATGAAGTGACATCCGCTTTCCTGTTATGTAAATTTGTCAACGAATTCACCGCGATGAAGTTTAAACTTTCTATTTTACACCTGCAAAGTTTCAATGCGATGCGTTTGGTATTGATGATTTTATTGCATTTTGAATATGAAGGTTTTTGACGCAATTTTTCCCGATAGCGTCGAAATGTCTTTTTCAACTCCTTTAAAAATTATCTTTAAGATAAGCCCCTATACTTCCGTATGCTCATTAATTTATCTATCAGATATACATTATTTCTTCCGCGTGTATCATACATTTTACGTGTAGTAAATTACATAATTTTTAATTCTACCGTTAAACGATGGCTTGATTAATTTCATGAGGAGACTCTTTTCAATTGACAGGATTTTTATACACACTGCAATGCATAAATTAGTATACTCCATTTCTGTTCATGATTCTGTTAGAAAATGAACAGTTTCAATGACAAATATGGATAATGACCATATCCCTATATACAGCACAAAATCGTTAATTCAGAAAATCATAAACCGAAGGAATACAAAATCAGGATAAAATAGGAACCAAAGCAAACAAACAAAAACCTCCACCATATGAAGAGAAGCGAACTCCCAAAATGGGAGTGACACCAGGTGCCGAGGAAGAGTCAGCATCCCCTGTCTGCATGCAACACCCGTCGCTTCAATTCAATTCATTGCTATATAATTCGGAAGATGAACCTTATAGAAATCATGTAACGAATTTGACCCAAATATGAACATTTTGTGAATTTTATCATTTTTATATAAAAATGACAATTTTTGAGAAATAAAAATTGTGATGATGAAAAAGTTTCTCTCTATATTTTTGTTATCAAAATTCATACTTTTGAATTGTATGAAGCTAAGTAATGTGAATATTTCAAGTTAAGAATAGAAAAGTTAGGCTAGGATCAACTTAAAAAGGATCTATAATGAATTCCTTGTTTGTATGATTATAAATTTATGATTAGCAGTGTAAATAACTTATAGAATTGACTTTTGTATCTCGATCGCACCAGAAACAAAGTAATTGTATTTACTTGTACCGAAGTAAGTTAAAGAAGATCCTGACGATAATCACAACAGCACTCACAATAAAGCACCATGTTGAGCATCGACGGACCCCAAGCAAGCTAGAGGTGGGATCAGGTGCCCGGGAGGAGCAAGCATCCCCTGTTGGCTAGCCGCACCCGCCGTCGATGTAAATGCACGAAAATGTAAACAGTATATAAAATGCAGTAACAACCAGATATATGTTTTATTATATTGAGTTATCCAATACTTTTATTAATATCTTAGGTCTTTTGTCCATGTCCATGTCAGTAAATTGCTATCGAAGCACTGAGGTTTAGGGCTCATTCATTGTCTGCTTATGAAAGTATCAGAGATAGCAGTTTTCAAGCATGGTTGTCAGAATGAAATGTATCAATTTTACAATCGAATTGATCTATAATTTATAATTAATTTGAATAAATTTTATATAACTTTCTGAATCCTTCTGTTATTTTCTTTAACAGTGTAGGAATGTTGACGATCAAAATCTGAATATCTTGATTATAGAAATATTTTATTGTACATATATCAGTTCCCATCTATGAAACATGAATGAGGAAGTTGAAATGCTTGTCATAAATGTAGTGAGGTGTTCAGAAGTGCCGTTTGCATCGAAAGATAAGAATTAACATCAAAGGAGTACCTATCAGTTATTCAGTCTCAAAGTCGAGAAGGCAAGGCAAAATCATTAGACTTTCCATGGGAAGGGTTGCGAACCTCTGAATCAATACCATTCCGAAGTGAGACTAGGTGCCCGGGAAGAGTCCGCTTCTCCTGATTGCATACAACAGCTCAATGAAAACTTGTAAAATTTAGTGATTTTCTCGATGTACATAGTGATGTTCATATCGGGTAAATATTTTTGTTTGATGATGATGACAGCCATTCAATCGCAATCCAGAATGTCACTGATCATTCTGGATAGGGGATCTGATAATTATGCTTTTAGTATATCCCCGTAGCGATCGAAGAGCTTCCTCAATGATGATTTCAGTCGTAGTGTAATATAACCCTTTACAAGTACATGTAGCTTACTTGCAAGCCGTCTGGCTCTAACGATGAAATCATGCGCTGGCGTACCGTACTAGCTGATAAACAATAAACGCCATATAAGCAGGAGAAAAAGTACATAGTGGATCGGTCGCTCTCGTTTATTTCCTTTCATGGTCTCTAGTTAATGAAGATTTCATGTAGGTGATCCTTAAAGTTTGGATTATTGATAGACAACACGATTTCTAAGTATCTGTGGGTAATATTGAAATGAGATGCAATGTGTTATCGCCCAGTGGAGAGCAAGGTCTGGATGAAGTCAGCTTCGTGTGAATATAAAAATATGTCCGCAAAAAGTGAGGCGTAATTGGTACCAGTAGGGATGCCATCTGTTTGATGAAATATGTTTCCTCGAAGCACCACAAAAATGTTGTCAATCAAATACTCAAACATCCGGATGATATCGTCTTATTCATACTTTTTGTCTGAATCGGAGTGTTTCGGGCTCTCACGGAATAGGTATCTTCCGCCCCATGACAAGGTATTTGGATCTCATGTTCCAATTTTTTGAAAAAAGAGGCCTAAGGAGGCCACATCACTCACCTGAATTGCAGACAGAAGAATGAAAGTGGACAATTGGGTGGATTTGATACGTGCTTCCTGTAAGGTTTCGTGTAATTCTGTGCAGCAGTTGAAGAGAAGAAGTCGAAAATGTGTCAGCCAATCAGAGCGCTTGGTGGCCATATTTGTTTGTTGATCGGAACGAAAAACACAAACTTAGTAGAAGACCTCAAGTACTTGCTTCCTGTAAGGTTTCGTGAAATTCTGTGCAGCGGTTGCAGAGGAGACGTCGAAAATGACTCAGCGAATCAGAACCATCGGCAGCCATATTTGTTGACCAATTGGCACGAAAAACACAAACTTAGTAGAGGACCTTGAGTTCTTGCTTCCTGTAAGATTGCGATAAATTCTGCGCAGCTGTTGCAGAGAAGAAGCCGAAATGGGTCAGTCAATCAGAGCCCTCGGTGGCCATATTTGTTGACCTATCGGCTCGAAAAACACGATCTCGATTGAGGACTTTGAGTACTTGTTTCCTGTAAGGTTTCGTGAAATTCTGTGCAGCAGTTGCAGAGGAAATGTCGAAAATGTTAAAAGTTTACGCCGGACGGACGGGCTTAGGTGAACTAAAAAGCTGTTGCAAATTATAGTCACAAATTTGTTGGGCTTTTTGTGCGAAATGGTTGAGTAGAGCATGAAGAGGTCGAAAGAAATTATGCTGAAAATATGATTGAAAGTGGTGGCTATTAATTTTTTTTCAAAGTTCCTTAGAATTCCTTACGATCCACATATATGATTGATACCATCTCCGGAATATGTTGTCTCGCAGTATGTTTGAAGATTTTGCTTGATGCAAGTTAATATTTTCAGTATGTTCAGAAGGCTTCCTCTTATCTGACTACAGAGTTAGAATAATCAGTGAATAAACGTCAAACACGAAGTCGAAACCAGATTCCACAAACCACAATAAAAAGTTTTTTTTTAATTTTGGGGAGAAAAGGTACAAAACAGAACTTTCTCACGCGAAAAAAAGTAGGACAAAGAGACGGAGACAGTGACACAGGCTCCTCATAACAAGAAGGGCAATTAACTTATCTAATGAACCATCTCCAGTGCAAGTGCTTAAGGCATTGCAAAACGCACCGTACTAATTAGTTTCATACATATATATCACATAACTCATGATACAATAGTAGTTAGGAACAAAAATAGAAAACTTCTTTGTTCTTTTGAAGATGATTCTTTTGAAGATGATTCTTTTGAAGATTATTCTTTTGAAGATGATTCGTCCTACATATCTTGCCAAAACCATTGGAAGCATTTGACGGTTATTCGGACGGATCATGACTGGGTTCCGGTCAAATCCTCATAATTAATAGACAAAACCTCAAATTCTACGATCCTCCATCGAGTCACATTTTCACCCATTGCCTCTCCACCTAAAAGCATCTATTGTCACCCATCTCAATTACCAACTGAATGATACATTTGCCCACTTTTGTTGTATTTTTGGCCAGATATTGCCGTTGGAAAGGTTCAATTCTTTAGAATATATTTTTTGTGCATATAACTTGCGTAAAAATCATAAATTTAGAAACATTTTTTTTTCGGCTCGCTTCGCTCTTCTTGACTAGACTAAGTATTAATCGCATATCAATAATTTGGAATCCCTTAATTATTTAGTTTCCATTCTTTGATAAAAAGCGATGAGACTAAAGCAGAAGTTATACAATAGTGGGTACCCCGTGATCTTTTTTATATGACTGCGCCACCTCATGGCGGATCCAAATGAAAAACAATTGCAGGAGACTAGAGGTAATACCTTCAGAGTTCTCGATAAAATACCAGGAAGTAAGCACGGACACTTTGTCTATGAAATCATGGGATCCGTTAGGTGCTTTGAAGAATAAAATGAGATACCGGATTTTATAAATATCGATAATAATCATATCCTGAAAATTATACATTGTGAAGTACAAAATAGATAATCCGGAAACCATAAACCGACGGTATACAAAATCGGGATTAACCGTACGGAAACAAATGCAAACAATCAAAACTTCCACCATACAAGTATAAGCTTTTCAAAAAATCTTGCGTGACCTTAACAAAATAACAGCGACCCTCCTCACCCCGTAGTCTTGACTTGATGGACCATTGAGAAAATAAAACAAACAGGAACACGTTGAAATGTATCTACAAAAATGTATAACTCAGTGTAGTATACATTTCTGATAACTACATAGTAATGTACAGAAGTCCCCCTCCACCAATAAAAAGACAAAAACACGTGTATCATGTTAACAAAATGAGGGACTCTGATTTGTCAAGTGGTCCGCTGTCGTGTGCAATAAATATGTACTACATCTACCATAAGACACAAAACTTTCATATGCAACTCCCCTAGTGACCGCTTGTTATGTAAACGAAATGAAATTTTCCAGTGATCGTCCCGCATACGACCGCACCGGGACTCGAAGCCCGGTCGTCTGCGTGAGAGGTTAAGTCCTTGACCACTCAGCCACCTCACATATATCTTCACGTATTTATGTAAGCGTACATGTTAAAAGAGCGATAACTATTTAAAAGAGTATGCTGTTTTTGTCTGATCTTGTGAATGTTTGTAAACGGCGCTTTTCATCATTATTACATGCAAAAGCCGCATTGACTTCTTGTTCTGTTTCATGCATTTCAAATCTAGGTGTGCCTCACCTCACGAGGCCAGGCAATGAAAATAAGCGAAGTGCATGTACCAATTTATGAGAGAAACAAGATGTCCAGGAATAGTCTGTATACATATATCTCATGCTTGCATACAACACCCGTTGCTTCAATTCGGCAAATATGTCACATAGATTTACGTCGGAAGATCAAGATTGTTTGGTATATAGTTGAATGGTACATGTACCAATGGTCTACTTTAAAAGACCGAATAACATTTACCATTCTAGATTATAATGGATCTTTATAGCGTATGGCAAATTCCCCATATCCACCGTAGAACTTTCTCAGTAACGATGTTTGTCGTTCCTAAATAAACATTACAGAAGTACCCATCAGTTATTCAGTCTGTTGATTTTCCACAGGAACGGTTGCGAACCTCGGAATGAACAAAATTTCGAAGTAAACATATACCTGGGTGAGAAGCTTGTTTGAAAGACGATTTGCCTTCAGAAAAATCTGTATATTTGGAACTTGCTCTTGTTTAGATATAGAAAAGCATGCAGGCGATAAAGGCATATTGCTACTCAGAATAGGAAAGATTGTGTTGCTGGAATTGAGGTTGTCATGTTTGTCATAGAGTGAGGCGTTCATGTGACCATCAATGTCGTAGGGCAGCATTATGTCCACATAGGATGCTGAATTATTTGTCTCTATGGTTTCCTTGACTACAAGTTCAGTGGGAGATGATGCTGAGGTAGTGTGCAAATTTTGAATTCATCTGAAGTTGAGGTTAAGAGCTAGGTGCATTTTCCATGCAAAGATCAAAGATTGAATAAATGCACCTTCGTACTCGTGAAGGAAAATGCTGACAAGGAGTTTGGTTCAATTCGTTCCGATTGGAATGCCGACAATCTGTTGGATGACCTCTCCTCCAAACACCACAAAATTTTGGTAGATGTCGGATTTCTATTGAAAAGTTGTCAGATCTCTTTTGAATAGATAATAGATCTCTTTAAACAAGGTGTCGAATGTACTATGATTTCGATATCTGAAAAATAACGACAAAATTCGTCCATATGAGATAATAATTATGTAATTCAAGATAGCAAATACCGGGTTTCTAAAAGATATTATCCGTCTGCAGCTTAAAAATATTTGTTGAAGTATCAATTTCAATAATTGAAAAAGAATGTCTAGAGGGGGTCGGTATTTTACGGGGGTCAATATTCTTCATGAGGGGTGTGCAATTTTTTGGGGTGGTGACACTTATTCTACGAGAAATGACCCCCTTTCTCGAAGAATAATGAACGGGGTCATTTTCCTACGACGAATGATTATTCTACGGGGTCATTATTCGTCTTTACTCCGGTCTTTGGAAACTGGGTAGAACGATTAATACATGTAATACAAAACACAGCACATATAATTAGCAGGTCATTCAATACACAAATTACAAAAACTTTTGATTATATTAATATTTTGTCCATTCGTCGTATTCGAAATAATGTAGACTATAAAAGACATATAGCTGAGTCGGTGCCTGGACAGCTAGAAGTGCACGTACATTGTAGGTAGTATATGTACTGTACTTTTGAGACTTTTCTACTTCATTTTCGGGCAAAATGCCTGTTTTTCGTCTAAAAATAAAAGATTTCTAGAAAAATGTTTGCAAAATATCAAGAATGTAAAATATAAGTCATTTCAAAGAGGAGAAATCACAATTGAACGATTAGGACTATGCGATACTGGGGAACTGAGAAGCAGAAAGAAATTGAATTTCTTCTAATTTCTGTGAAATTTTTGCAAAAATTCTACATTTTTAACCCCAAAACACATAATAAAAGTAGGAATTGTAACTTAATTAAAACTTATCACATCCGAAAGAACGCACTTGAAGTACCATAAATTCTCATTTCCTTATATTCATAAAATCATCATCCATACAAAAATTATTATAATAATAATTTTTTCCCTGTTTTCAGTCATTTTCGACTAAAAAACAAGTTTTCCCCAAAAACTGTCTATTAGTAAGCTTCCTTTTATTCGTTGCTATCAGCTATCATTACATTTTCAAGGACTAGAGATGAACACAAATTTTCTTGTTGGAGATCGTTTATTCACATAGGAAGGTAAGCTATTAATCAATAAATGACCCCAAATTTGGGGGTCTAGCTCACGTACTTTTTAGTGTACGACGAAAATCAATGGCGGATTTAGTCGAAGAGGGGGGAGAGGGCACGGGGCACGTTACTTTTCTTTCAAAAGCATGTCACAAGTCCCCTCCCCTTCTTTTGGCGCTGCCGGGGGGAGGGGACTTGTGGTCAACATGCTTTTGAAAGCAAAGTATCGTTTCCGTAATAAATCTGTGTAAGTCAGAAATAGCCCCAAAACACTCCAGTTCTAAACCATAGATTCGAATAAATTTTCCAACATTTTCTCGGGGAAAAATACCAAATAAATAATCTGGAAGGATGCATTTCCGTCACGTCCATCGTCTGTACATAGATCTAGACGTACACGTTTGGGAAACAATAGAGAGGTTTAGTTACAAGTTTTAGCGCAACTTGCACGTATGACGTCATCACTTCCTGCGATCTTTGATCAAATGACGCCATGACGTACGTGACGTATAGAGGTGAAACAGCGAAAGTCGGACAGCATTAAATGTCGGACACTTGTCAAAAATTCTCTCTGCACATGCTTCATTTGTTATTCTCATTCTTGAGGTATCTTGGGATAATGTCCATCGATTTCCGATATTAGATAGTAGTAAAAATATAAATCTCAGGCAAATTGAGCTGTTACTAAAGTTGTCCAAGACGTCAGCGAAATTTTGAGGGTTACATGACGCTATGAGGCACCTGAAGGGAATGCATTTTGGGCATCATCGTAATTTTAATTCATCGTAATGGAGAGAATAATATAATCTTACACCACCATGAGGGAGGGATGGCGATTTCTCAACCCGAGTGTACAAATTTTGCAAGTCCATGACGAGGCTTGCCGAGTCATGGACAAGCAACATCCCTCCCTCATGGTGGTGTTTGATTGTTTTTCTCCCACGTAATCGACTATCTAGAGTGTCTGTTATAATCGCCAGTTTGCCTTACTTCCATAACGTCGCTTTGGTAGCGATGACGTCAGAGGGTGATATCGATGACGTCAGAGGGTGAGATCGATTTATCTCACCCCAGGGACATTTGAGAGTTCTCAGTCTCAAGTGGGAGAATGTATGAAAGAATATATGCACAGCCACTGTAATTGCCTGAGATAAAGCTTTCAGGACGATTGTTATTGATTTCCGTATAAATCACAGTGTGACGTCATAACGCCCGACATAGCGGATGAATTTGAATATTGAATATCAACAAGTTTAAAATCCTTTCCTATGCAATGTAGAAAGTAGGAATAACATTTTATAAAAAGACGAATTCAATACTAAAATCATCCCCACTAAGTCCTTACCTCTTTCAGCAACTGTGTCTTGACGATTACAGAATACGACATCAACAACAAGCGACAGAGGCAGGTGCAGCTAAAATAGTTCTCTGTCGATTGATGTCACATCCTACACTCAACGGAATATTTCGAATGAAGATTTCTTGTCACATTCAACGTTGTTTGTGATAATTTCAAAATAAACCACACATAAACAGTACAAAGTATAAGAAAAATCCATAAACTAACGCTGTCAACATTTCATGATTTCACCGCGCTGCAACTGACTCAAACGGATAACAGTTTTACAGAAATGGGAATACATTCCGCAAACAAAATTAGTTCAAAACAGTCAGCATCTAGAGAGTAATAAATAACTTGTTTGGTCATATTTTGTCATAATTCAAACGTTAAATTTCTAATTTGTAATACTTGACATATCACATTGCATTAATTGATGACATTTCAGTCACACTGAATAAGCGTGACGTTGTCATGGGGACACTCCCGCTGTTCCTTTCTAAAATTATCTCCCCTCCACATTGGTGGACGGATTCGCTTTAAAAATAGAATTGGGAGCTTTCTTAAAGTTTGTTCTATTTTTGGCTTTGAAAGCGCATATATATAGATATCAAAATAAATGCATCGGCAATTGTAATTTATTTCTGCATAAACACACAAAATAAGACACTTTATTATATGAATAATTCAATTCTCTGTTCATTTCAGTAGATAGCCTAGATTGTTTCAAAATATTTTCAGAAATAAACCGTTATCATGCCATCTTTATATAAATAGAAATTAATGCATGGTGCTTATATGTGTATACATCGACTTTTTCCATTTCAGGGGGGCTAAATACTAATGAAGAATTCGTAAACGAAAATTTTAATACTTCTAAAATGGTAAAAATGGATACAAAAATATTACATTTTCTTAAATATCTCCCTTAATTTTCGTCATATGTCTTAATTTGATATCCCATTCGCTAATACGTTCAAATCGAACTCTCGCTAGCACACTGTAATGTCTTAGCTTGTATTGGTGTAATTCAACCTACATGTACAAGGCTGCAGAAGTACCGAGTTCAAACTCAAGACAGCGCACGACAGTATGATAATCGAAATATTTCTCCATATCAAAACGTATATCATACATGTTACTCATATAATCTTTTTCATTTGTTATCAAGAGAGCGAATAACATTTCCTTTTCTTTATCGTCAAATATTTGATACTAATTAAGAAAAGTTAAAACAGGAGGATAATAATGGAGAAATGTTATGATAAGCAGGAGATCACCAAAATTAAAACGTTGTAGTGGTTACAGAGGAATATAAATGAGAAAAAGAAAAAATTACCAGAAGGACAATACGCGAACAATAACATCACATCAGGAAAACATAGGACAGCACAATGTATATGAACGCGTGAATAATTATAGGTGGCGCCCCTCAAATGAATAAATGCGGCGCTGCACAATTTTCAGGAAATTTTAAATTTCTATTTTATTTGTCAATTTGACATGTTAGAGGGAGATTTAAAGCTCAGTAAGAGTGAAATACAGGTATTTAATATCTAATGGGTTTTTTACATCATGGCAATGGAGTGAGAAAACCATGAAAATATGCCAAAATGAAGATTTGTACATAGAGCTATAAGAAATCCGAAAAGTCCGAAGAGGTAATGCCATACACTGTACATGATTCATAAGGAACACGGTTGCATATAAAGCGATATGCAAATGATATGTTCCACGGGAATCCCAATCGATTCAACCAGGTAAATACATGTACTGTCTAAAACCACTTTACAGAAATTTATTTAAGGCTAAACCAAAATGATTTATCTTAGTTTGTAATTATATAGATTTCTATTGACAAAGTCTTGAATTTCATACAAAGACCTTTGACCCATTGACCATGAATTTGCGGTGATAAGCAATCTATTGTTTCAACAGATGTTCTGTCGTCACAGTCAGTCAGAGAGCTTAAGAAAGCGCTGGTACAAGACTTTAGATTGGTCAAGTACCAAGGCAAGAGTCATTCTGGTGACACCCTTAACAAATAGGCTTTATTAAGATCCTATCTTACCATTTTGTATTTATTACCACTTTTCGCGATCAGATGTACATTTCAATACTAAAGAGACTAATTCAGTGACAAAGTTTATCATTTTTTGTCATGATAGCACGTCCAATGTCATTGAAATCATCTAAATAGGCCAAAAATCAACAAATACACAGTCAAAGCAATATTCTGATGCACTTTTGCCAACTTTCGGTCACGTTTTTGCAAAACTGGTTTGATCTATGTTCAGTATTAAATGTTGTTGCAATACTTATGGCAATAGCTTAGCGAATGATAACTACATGTATGTTTAGCTGGAAATACAAAGCGACATACATGTATGAGAAAGAAAAACATACACATGTACGTACCCTCTTTTATACCTTATTTATCCCACCCTAACAATATCGCGTTTAGTATTTAGGCCCCCTGCATTTACAAGGATTAAATTAATATTGCTTCATAGAAATGGAAAATAAAAAAAAATTTGTCCGACTTTAAAATCTCTCTACCCGACTTTCAGTGCCGTTGTCCGACTTTCAGTGCCGTTGTCCTACTTTCAGTGCCGTTGTCCGACTGTCAGTGCCGTTGTCCGTCTTTCAGTGCTTCGGTTCTTTCGAGATTTGTTTTACTTTACAGCTTTATTATGATCATCAACCAATGAAAATACGTGTTACAAATAGGGACAAGTAATATTCTGGTCATGATACTGATGCACATATTGTCGGACTAAGTTATTTGTTTGGTGACATCAGCAAAGTGTCCGACTTACACAATGTACTGTTCCGTCTCTATGGACGTGTAGAAGGCGCTCTACACGTCAAGTAACGTCTTTGAAATTTTCAAAACTTCTCATTGATCTAATTTCTATTCAGTGGCGGATCTAGGATTTCATAAAAGGGGGGCCCAAGGTTTCAGCTCGAAGAAAATTGTTCACGGAAAAACTGACAAGCAAAAAAAAAAAAAAAAAAAAAGGTCGAGACGAAAAACGTGAACAAGACTACTGATCTAATTAAGAAATGGGGTTGGGAGGGAAGTTGATTCATTTACTTTAGTTTATAGGTAAACTGACGAGCGTAGCGAGCCAGAAATTTTTTTTAAGATATGAAGTTTTCATTTGTTTTTAAATTAAGTCATCCGTACATGTATATAAACAACTTTATTCTATATTGGCGAGCGGAGCAAGCCGTAAAATTTTTGAATAGATGGTTACATTTTGTCATAAGAATACAATCTCTCTCTCATTTTCCATGCTCCATTTTTGTTTGTCCAATTTGGGAAGGTTGGGGGGATTAGGGCATTACAACACCACAACCTGGTTAGATCGACCCATGAAAATGAAGCATTTGGTAATTATTCAAGTGTCAATTTGATTTTGAATTTTGTATATATTTTGTTAATGACAAATTAATCCGTTAAAGATTAAAAATTAAAAATTAAAAAATTAACAACTAATGAAAAAATTAGTGCGGCGAGCGAAGCGAGCCGAAAATTTCCCCAAAAGTAAAGAGAAGAAGCATAAAAAGAGTACTCTGAATCAATAACTTTGGGTGAAAAAAGGGGGGGCCCGGGCCCCCTGGGCCCCCCCTCTAAATCCGCCACTGCTATTTTTCGCTCTTGTAACGCACGTTTAGGATTTTAACTTTCCTTACGTCGAGGTTTTACGAATTCATATAAATACATATTTCTCTTAAATTAAACTGATTGAAAAGAAGCAAGCTTGCGCCTTCAAAACCCTGGCATTTCCAAAGAAAAACTTAAACATTCATGTATTGACATCTGCATGACGTGAAAAAAAAAAAAAAACAATTCTAATATAGCATTAGAAACTGTCAAAATTTTTGAAATATCCAAATAACCGTTGCTGACACTGGCTGAATCATGCGCCCTAATTGAATGCTTTTTAAATTCAGTGCATATATGCTTAATTCAGATGCCACCAAATTGCTTAATTTTTTTTTTCAATTTTCAAATTTTCCTAGGGGAGGACCCCGAGCCCCCGCCAATGGGATGGGACCCCCTTCCATCCCTCCCCACCCGGCCCATCGGGCCTCGTAAGTTACATGTATCCCCATCATATGGATTATCCGCCCCTGAATGTATGCATGAAATACAAATAAATAAATATAGATCAATTTTAGATTTTAATTTTATTGAAAAAAAAGTTGATGGAAGACATGTAACTACTGCTTAGAAGAGGATGACTGACAGTCTGTGAAAATCTGGCCAAAATATTTTAAGAAATAAATCGTAAACATCAGTGACAGATAAAAATGATGAAAACGGCATTTAAACAGCATTAAAAAAAATTAATGGGAGGGGTGGGATGTTCCAACTAGTCGACATTTGCGGATCTAGAATAATTCCTGGTGGTCAATCGTATCGTGGGAGGGGGTCAATTTGACAAGACTATGCTTATTAAACATATGTATTTTTAAAACAACAGAATAATAAGAATTTATCATGTTTATTGCAAATTCCAGAGGGACGGCCCTGATCCCCTCTTGAAAGATCCGCGCTTGACGATTTAATTCTCCACCCATGACGAAAGTATATGATTCATGATTACCTTAATCAACACAATCAACTGAGCATGTTGTGATTTACTAGGATCCCTGCAGACCAGTCACGTGACCTTTTCATTGTCTCCGAGTAGTCACAGTGATTAGAATTCAGGTATGGACATTCCAGATCAGCTCAGAAGAACAAAGACATGAACAAAGATGAAAAAAGAAGAAGAAAAAGATATGTTTGAAAGCGATAGAAGGTAACATGATTTAACAATTCTCTTCTAAAAAATTTCTTGAAAATAGAATTTAATTACTAGATAAGTTTTTATCTGGAAAAAAAGAGGGCGCGGGCTCATCCTGCAGCTACTCCTTGGAATTTGGCGCGCAAGTTCACGATCTTTTCGGCGGACCAGAAACATGTAGTTTGCATGCACATGTATAACAGATGCACATTTTGTTTACCATGTACATACGGAGAGAAAAATGAAATGCTACATGTATGCTCATGATGAGGATCCGCCTTTTCTCTAGTCCGACTTGCACACCTACGACGGTGTTATCTGTCGTAGATCTGCAAGTAGGTCTGCAAGTAGGTCTGTCGTAGATAACACCGTCGTAGGTCTGCAAGTTTGACTACCTTTTCTCCTGTCCGTCCGTCCTCTCTTTTTATTACATGTACACTGTCATGCACATGTCACCATGACTGTACACGTACATGTACACAAACACATTTTATAGTTACAGTGCAACGTGATGTTTTACAGTGCCTTCTCAAAATATCATAGCACGGCAAAATATCTCTTAAATTCTCCGTTGCACTGTAACTAACAAACAAAGTGAAAGGAGTGAGAGAGAGGGTGGGGGGAGGGTGGTAGGCATTTCCCCAAATGTGGTTTCTATAGTTACTCCTACAAACGAAATTTAGGAGTTATAGGAATCGCCCTCAGACTAGACTGTCCGTCTGTCCACTGACATCCTTCTGTCTGTAAATCCACTTAATTTAAAAGACCTGTAGTTAGTTTTGAAAGCTGATTTTTTGGCCGGATTGCCAAGCAATTCCAATCTATAGATTGTCGATGTCTGTCTGTTTGTCTGTCTGTCCGTCCATCTGTCCGTTTGTCCGTCTGCCGTCAACATTTAGTTACAGTTCCTGGTTTAAGCTAAATCTATGAAATTGTATGCAGTAGGAACTTTATATTGTACATGTAGGTTGCCCATCACAAGACCTTTCAATTAATGCCGTAACATTTGACCTAGTGACCTTGACCTTGGACTTAGACCTAGTTACAGATTTTGGTTAAAGTTTCTGGTTGAGGCAAAATCTAAGGAACTATGTGGAGTAGAAACTTTATATTATACATGCATGTATGAAGCTTGCCCCATCACAAGACCTTTCAATTTATGTTGTAACATTTGACCTAGTGACCTTGGACTTTGACCTAGTTACAGATTTTGGTTAAAGTTTCTGGTTGAAGCAAAATCTATGGAACTATGCAGTAGAAACTTAATATTATACATGTAGGTTGCCTTTGACAAAACTTATGCCATATTATTTGACCTATTGACCTTGACCCAGTTAATGACAAGAACTTACTTTGCAATCAGGCCATACCATCTTTAGCTGTGTTTTATTTAATACTATCTATAGTAGCTAGGCCTTTCATATTTTAATACGCCGGTCTTAAGACAGAACATATTATGTTATGGTGCTGTCCGTGAGACCGTGTGTCTGTTTGCCTGTCTGTGTGTCTGTCCGTCTCCATGTCCAAGGTCATGTTTTCTAGACTTTTTTCTGAATTAACATATCCAATGTACAAATGGAGATCTCGCGGACGTCTCGTCCATTTAAATAGTGTTAAAATCATCTCGGTTATCTTCGGTAGTGTCTCGATAGTTTCCGTGGCTTGAGCGAAGGTCGGTATGTTGACCTTTGATGATAGAAACCATTATTTTATGTTGTATTAGGTATATTTCGGTAAAATATGCCATGATTCTACCTATATAATACACTTGATATTTATTTGTACAACGGATACCTTAAGCCTTTCAAGATATTTGATTGAAACTTTACACATGACTTGATATAAAGCGGCGTAATATCCAGTTCCAGTTTTGGTAAAATTGACCTATTTTTAGCTGAGTTATGGCCCTTCAACATGAAAATTTTCATCAATTTCATAGTTTTCGGGACTCTTTTTTTGCAGCCTTTACAACTATTGAATTGAAACTTGATACATGTGTTTATAATAGGTAACTGCAGATCCAGTTCGAGTTTCGGAAAAATTGACTTATTTTTAGAAGAGTTATGGCCCTTGACCATAGAAATTTTCAACAATTTCACAGTTTTCTGGGACTTTTTTTTCGCAGCCTTTAAAGCTATTGAATTGAAACTTGATACATGCCTTTATAATAAATAACTACAGATCCAGTTCCAGTTTCGGAAAAATTGACCTATTTTCAGCAGAGTAATGGCCCTTGAACATAGAAATTTTCATCAATTTTACAATTTTTTGGACTTTTTTTCGCAGCCTTAGAAGCTGTTTAATTGAAACTTGATATATGCCTTCATAATAAATAGTTACAGATCCAGTTCAAGATTCAGAAGAATAGACCCATTTTTAGCTCGCCAGGACGAAAGTCTGAAGAGCTAATGTCATACCCTTGGCGTCGTCATTGTTGTCTCCGTCCGTAGACAAAACTTTAACCTGGGCCATGTCTTTTCAACAATAAAGGGTAGGGCTTTCATATTTCACATGCAGATACATTTAGGAGACCTTTCATATGAGACAATGACCTTTGACCTAGTGACCTTGACCTTGGACTTCGACCTACTTTCAAAAACTTTAACCTGGGTTATATCTCTACAACCATAAGTGGTAAGACTTTCATATTTCACATGTAGATACCTTGTGACGAGACCTTTCATTTGAGACCATGACCATTGACCTAGAGACCTTGACCTTAGACTTTGACCTATTTAAAAAAAAAACTTTAACCTGGGCTATATCTTTACAACCATAAGGGGTAGGACTTTCACATTTTACATGTAGATACCTTGTGATGAGACCTTTGACCTAGTGACCTTGACCTTGAACTTTGACCTACTTTTCAACTACTTTAACCTGGGCTATATCTCTTCAACCATAAGGGGTATGGCTATCATATTTCACAAGTAGATACCTTGTGATGAGATCTTTCATTTGAGACCATGAACTTTGACATAGTAACCTTGACCTTGACCTTGGACTTTGACCTTCTTTCAAAAACTTTAACCTGGGCTATATCTAGTGAACTACAAGGGGTAGGGCTTTAATATTCCACATGTAGATTCCTTGTGATGGGACCTTTCATTTGAGACCATGACCTTTGATCCAGTGACTTTTACCTTGGACTTTGACCTTAACCATTAACCTACTATTTAATTAATCATACTTTGGCTGTATCTTCAGCTATCTGAGGGATGAGACTAACAGTAGATGGATAGAATCCTCCTGAAAATACTTTTTGTACTTTTGAAGTTATTTGATTTTTGACAAAAACCTGCTACGGCGAGCTAAGTAATCTGTGATTACCCTTTGTTAAGTAGAGTTATGGCCCTTGAACATAGAAATTTTCAACAATTTTACAGTTATCCAGACTTTTATTCTCAGCCTTTACAGCTACTGAATTTAAACTTGATGTATGCTTTCATAATAAATAGTTATAGATCCAGTTCAAGATTTAGAAAAAAAATTGACCCATTTTTGCAGAGTTATGGCCCTTGAACAATTTGCAGTTTTACAGACTTTTTTTGCAGCCTTTGAAGCTATTTAATTGAAACTTAGTATATGCCTTCATAAAAATAATTACAGATCTTATTCAAGTTTCTGAACAGTTGACCTTTTTTCAGCAGAGTTAAGGCCCTTGAACTTTTAACAATTTCACAATTTCTTGCACCTTCATGAAGACATATTTTTTTGCATATTTTCGGTATCTTAATCATGTTAATTTAGGAATTCTGTTTAAAGGTCAAGTCACTTTGAGCATGTTGAGACTAAAACTGACATAATTGCATTTTCAAAATTATTTATGAGAAATTAATACCCCAATGGCCTTGGGTGTATTCTTGCAGCGTTGGCGTTGCTATTTTAATCCATTTTTTTACAATTTGGTACCATGAATTTTGACCATGTGATCTTGTGACCCTGACCTTCGCCCTATACATTTGTACAACATTTTATGTTAAGATGTTTTGAACATGTTGAAAGCAGATTTCTTTTATACACTAAATGGTAGCTAGGCCTTTCATATTTTATACACACATTCACCACAAAGAGTACTACATTTTGGTACCATGACTTTAGACCTTGTGACCTTGACCTTCACCCTTTTCAACATTTTACGTTAAGATGTTTTGAAAGCAGATTTCTTTTATACTCTACATGGTTAGGCCTTTCATATTTCATACAAACATTTACCACAAACATGACAAAGAGTACTATACAGTTTGGTATCATGACTTTTTACCTTGTTCTTGACTTTGGGCTTATGTTGCAGTTTAAGTTAACAAATTTGAAAGCAGATTTGTTGCATGAGTAGGCTTTTCATGTTGCATCATATATGGTCCCATTTATAAAAAAAATGTCCCACGGGAGGTTAGGGCTGGGACGATACTCCGATTCATCGATGCATCGCGATATCTTATTTCGCGATCCAAGTATCGATACACCCCGACGATACCTAAGTTAAAAATTTACATAAAAATACGTGTTCAGCAGTTAAAGTACTAAAGTTTAAATCCAACTTCTCTTCAGTTTACATATAGATATAAATTGTACGGTGATTGCGAAGGCCACGCACCCTGCGACATAGTCCCATTCCGATCAAAAAAGGCCCATAAAATCGGCAACTCGATCGCTGCGCCCTGGTGCGCATTATTCTACGTTGTCCATGTTTTCAAATATATCTAAAAGTTCTGTACTCGTTTTTACGTTGTAACTTAGATCTACACCAGTAACAGTAACGTGTGGATCACAGATTACTGTACATGGCCAGTCAGAAGCAGAAAATTCTTCTGTTCACTTAAAATTGCTCCGCTCACCCGAAAGGTTCTTTGCTATAATGATCAATACAATATTGATTTTTCTCTGACGTTCTTTTCTATCCTCATTCTGCGCCTAAGATTTAAATCTCCAACGTCCATTACGTATCTTATCGACGTAAAGGTACTTGTGTCACATAATGCTTTCGTCCGTAAAATTATCGTGTCATTTTAAGTGGTCAGTCAATTAATGGGTTCAGACTGAAGTAATAAAATTTGTACAGAAATGTCAATAATGCAGTCAAACCTTCCCCCCCCCCTAATTTCAACAAGCTGCCCATACGTGGACACGAAAAATGCAGGATTATAAGGTGACTGAAAGCTTGATCTTGGCTGGTCTATGATACATTCACTGTAAATTATTCATTGGAAATGGTAAAATTGGGAATTTCACGACTAAAAAATGTGCTAACATCTGATGTATTTATTATACATACATTGTATGCAAAGCTTTTCTTAATTTTTTTTAAACAACGCAACAGACATGTAAACAACACAGACGAGGACATTTTTAGTATCAAAACAGAATATACATAAGTAATACTTATGTGGCGGATTCAGGGGGGTGCGGAGGGGGCGTCCGCCCCCCCGGCACTGACCCAAAATTTTCCCAAAAACCCTATATTTTGGCCCATTTTCAGATAAAATCGCAAAAATTTGCCCCTTGACCCCCCGGCAAAGGGGGCGCTGGATCCGCCACTGAGTATATCGGCCGACCCATGGTCCTGGGGAGACTCGAACCAGCAACCTTATGGTCACTGGCCCGGGGCCTTTACCAGTAATACCACTCATTTTCGAAAATTGATTATTTTTGGAATGGCCCTTTCATTAAAAAAGGATGGCCCATTGATTTTGAGAATGGTCCATTGAAGTCCAAGTGGAAGGGGGCAAAGACCCATTGAGAAAGTTTGCCTTCCCGACCACTGTAAACATGACAAAATTATTAGGACCATTGATTTTTGATATGATTTTTCCAATGACTTCTTACTGTGTTCTTAAATGATTTTGTTTTTTCAATTCTTCTAGTCAAATAAAAAAACCCGTTTATTTACTTTCCCTTACCAAAATGAAATGTTTGCAGCAAACTTGCTGCAAGCTTGCGGCAAATTTGCAGCAAACAATATAGTTTGCCAGAAAAGTGAAAAAGTTGTTTGCAGCAAATTGCCGCTAGTGGCAATCTTCTGGCGAACAAAAATTTGTTTGCAAGAAAGTTGCCAGAACTCTGTTAGTTTGCCAGAAAGTCGCCAGAACTGTGAAAGTTTGCAAGAAAGTTGCCAGAAACCAAACTCTTGTATATTTCTCCTCATAGTGTTTGCCAGAAGTTTACCAGAAAATTTACTTTGGATTTTTATGTGCTATTACCACTTGCACTGTTTGCCAGAAGTTTGCCACAACTTGAATTGCTTAGTAGGATGACTAAGCTGATGCATCCTGGGAAAATAGATTTAAATTTGGCTCCAAATTGGAGAGAAAGAGATAGGAATGATAGGCTTAAATGTGTTGGAATCAAGGTTTATTGTCCAAAAGTAAGTTATCTTTTTCCATTATCATTATTTAATATAATAAGTATGAATTCTATATCCATTTTGGGATATTGAAATAAAAGAACAACATTTTTTATACTGAATTTTTTCTGACCAACATGCATGTAGGGCTCATTTGAATGATTCACTTCAATTATCATATTCATTATGGCAGTTTAATCTTCTGCTCGGTTAGTTAGAAATAAAATTGTTAATTTTTGATTATATAATGTCAAACATGCATGCATTATATGCATTAATATATATTTTCTTCTTTTTTCTTTTTTTGTAGCATAAATGAAAAAAAAAAATATTACACATAATTTTTTACTTAATAGTCTTAAATGTACTTTAATAAAAAGCATGCAACTCTAAATTTAATGTGTTTTCAAATCTTATACTGTACTATACACATATTTAAGTCTACAGTGTGTTAAGACTAAGAGTGTGTTTAACTAAGAGTGTATGTACATGATGATTAGTTTGCGGCAAGTTTGCTGCAACTTGCCGCAAGTTTGCCACAAAACAAATGCATCAATCCAAATAAGGTTCTACAGTTTGCCGCAAAGTTGCCGCAATTTGTTTGCCAGAAAACTAATTTGCATACGAATTCTGAGCTTGCGGCAAGCTTGCAGCAAATAGTTGCCGCAAGCTTGCTGCAAACTTGCGGCAAGTTTGCAGCAATTGTTTGCCAGAGGCCTGATATTTTGGTAAGGGTTTACATCTTTATTCTAGACGGAAAGCTATAGTAGTGTTGAATAAATTAATCATGTTGAATGAAAAAAGTTACTTATATAACGTACATAAATACTATCAAATAGCTTTTTTGAGAAGGTTTTATTAATAAACTTATTATCGCGATACGTATCGTATCGGATATCAGGTATCGTGATACGTATCGGATCAGCTGGGTGCAGTATCGTCCCAGCCCTACGGGAGGTACAATTCTTCCACTTTACCCAGCAGTTCTAGTTTCATCTGAAAGAGCATCAAAAATACTTATACATGTTATATATTCACACTTTTTAAAATCATCAACCATACATGTATTAAAGTTATAAATTTAAATGTTTTCTTATTTTCAGTGATTTTTAACTAAAAAATGTTTTTCCCCAAAAAACACCACTTTGCAATGGAAAATTCCATGAGACAATTTTTATTATACACCCGCCATATAATGGTGGGGGTATATAGTGATGCACTTGTCCGTCCGTGTGTCCGTGCGTGCGTCCGTCCCACCTGTGGTTTCCGGACATTTAAAGGAAAACTATTATAGATAATCAATTCATTTCTTGCATACAGCTTTCACACCAAGAAATACAGGTCAAGTTCGAATATAGGTCATGTCCCTCAATTACGTGCAGAGTTATGCCCCTTGAAACTTAGAAAATTTCAAAATGTTGTGGTTTCCGGACATTTAAAGGTAAACCGTTGTAGATAATCAATTCATTTCTTACATATAGCTTTTACACCAAGAAATACAGGTCAAGTTCGAATAAGGGTCATGTCCCTCAATTTTTTGCAGAGTTATGCCCCTTGAAACTTGGAAAAATTCAAAATTTTGTGGTTTCCGGACATTTAAAGGTAGACCGTCATAGATAATCAATTCATTTCTCACATATGGCTTTTACACCAAGAAATACAGGTCAAGTTCGAATAAGGGTCTTGTCCCTCAATTTTGTGCAGAGTTATGTCCCTTGAAACTTGGAAAAATTCAAAATTTTGGGGTTTCTGGACATTATAAGGTAAATTGTTACAGATAATCAATTCATTTCTTGGATATAGCTCTTACACCAAGAAATACAGTTCAAGTTCGAATATGGGTCTGTCCCTCAATTTTGTGTAGACTTATGCCCCTTGAAACTTGGAAAAATTCACAGTTTTGTGGTTTCTGCATGGACATTAGAAGGACAACTGTTACAGATAAAATTCATTTGTTGAATGTAGCTCTTATACCAAAAATTGCAGGGTAGGTTTGAATATGACTCAATTTTATGCAGAGTTGTGCCCCTTTAAACTTGGAAAAAAATTCAATATTTTGTGCTTGCCTGACATTTAAATGAAAACTGTAACAGGGAAATTCAATATACATGTATTTATTTCTTAGATATATAGCTTTACATTGAGAAATACAGGTCAAGCTCAAATAAAGGGTCATGTTCCTTAATTTTGTGATGAATTGTGCCCTTCCAACTTTCTATACATTGCTTATATGTACAATATGCCGGGCGGGGGTATCATTGATCCTTAGATCAACAATAAATTTCATTATGCCCCCCTTCGAAGAAGAGGGGACATATAGGTTTGCCGCTGTCGGTCGGTCTGTCGGTCTGTCGGTCGGTCTGTCGGTCGGTCCGCGACATCAGTTTCCGTTCAATATCTCTGAAATGGATTCACATATTGAAATGAAATTTTGTATACAGACACATCAAACAAGAATCTAGGTCAAGTTCATATTTGGGTCCAATCAAAGAAATTTTGACAGAGTTATGCCCCTTGCATTTCGAAAAATACCAAAATTTCAGGGTTTCCGTTCAGTATCTCTTGAATGGAGTACATATTGAAATGAAATTTTGTATACAGACACATCAAACAAAAATCTAGGTCAAGTTCATATTTGGGTCCGATCAAAAAAATTTTGACAGAGTTATGCCCCTTGCATTTCGAAAAATACCAAAATTTCAGGGTTTCCGTTCAATATCTCTTGAATGGAGTTACATATTGAAATGAAATTTTGTATACAGACACATCAAATGAAAATCAAGGTCAAGTTCACATTTGGGTCCGATCAACAAAATTTTGACAGAGTTATGCCCCTTGCATTTCGAAAAATACCAAAATTTCAGGGTTTCCGTTCAATATCTCTTGAATGGAGTTACATATTGAAATGAAATTTTGTATACAGACACATCAAATGAAAATCCAGGTCAAGTTCGTATTAAGGTCCGATCGAAAAAATTTTGACAGAGTTATGCCCCTTGCATTTCGAAAAATACCAAAATTTCAGGGTTTCCGTTCAATATCTCTTGAATGGAGTTACATATTGAAATGAAATTTTGTATACAGACACATCAAATGAAAATCCAGGTCAAGTTCGTATTAAGGTCCGATCGAAAAAATTTTGACAGAGTTATGCCCCTTGCACTTTGAAAAATACCAATATTTCAGGGTTTCCGTTCAATATCTCTTGAGTGGATTCACATATTGAAATGAAATTTTGTATACAGACACATCAAATGAAAATCTAGGTCAAGTTCACATTTGGGTCCGATCAAAAAAATTTTGACAGAGTTATGCCCCTTGCATTTCGAAAAATACCAAAATTTCAGGGTTTCCGTTCAATATCTCTTGAATGGAGTTACATATTGAAATGAAATTTTGTATGCAGACACATCAAATGAAAATCCAGGTCAAGTTCATATTAAGGTCCGATCGAAAAAATTTTGACAGAGTTATGCCCCTTGCACTTCGAAAAATACCAAAAATTCAGGGTTTCCGTTCAAGATCTCTTGAGCGGATTCACATATTGAAATGAAATTTTGTATACAGACACATCAAACAAAAATCTAGGTCAAGTTCATATTTGGGTCCAATCAAAAAAATTTTGACAGAGTTATGCCCCTTGCATTTCGAAAAATACCAAAATTTCAGGGTTTCCGTTCAATATCTCTTGAATGGAGTTACATATTGAAATGAAATTTTGTATACAGACACATCAAATGAAAATCCAGGTCAAGTTCGTATTAAGGTCCGATCGAAAAAATTTTGACAGAGTTATGCCCCTTGCATTTCGAAAAATACCAAAATTTCAGGGTTTCCGTTCAATATCTCTTGAATGGAGTTACATATTGAAATGAAATTTTGTATACAGACACATCAAATGAAAATCCAGGTCAAGTTCGTATTAAGGTCCGATCGAAAAAATTTTGACAGAGTTATGCCCCTTGCACTTTGAAAAATACCAATATTTCAGGGTTTCCGTTCAATATCTCTTGAGTGGATTCACATATTGAAATGAAATTTTGTATACAGACACATCAAATGAAAATCTAGGTCAAGTTCACATTTGGGTCCGATCAAAAAAATTTTGACAGAGTTATGCCCCTTGCATTTCGAAAAATACCAAAATTTCAGGGTTTCCGTTCAATATCTCTTGAATGGAGTTACATATTGAAATGAAATTTTGTATGCAGACACATCAAATGAAAATCCAGGTCAAGTTCATATTAAGGTCCGATCGAAAAAATTTTGACAGAGTTATGCCCCTTGCACTTCGAAAAATACCAAAAATTCAGGGTTTCCGTTCAAGATCTCTTGAGCGGATTCACATATTGAAATGAAATTTTGTATACAGACACATCAAACAAAAATCTAGGTCAAGTTCATATTTGGGTCCAATCAAAAAAATTTTGACAGAGTTATGCCCCTTGCATTTCGAAAAATACCAAAATTTCAGGGTTTCCGTTCAATATCTCTTGAATGGAGTTACATATTGACATGAAATTTTGTATACAGACACATCAAATGAAAATCCAGGTCAAGTTCATATTAAGGTCCGATCGAAAAAAATTTGACAGAGTTATGCCCCTTGCACTTCGAAAAAAACCAAAATTTCAGGGTTTCCGTTCAATATCTCTTGAGTGGAGTTACATATTGAAATGAAATTTTGTATACAGATACATCAAATGACAATCTAGGTCAAGTTCTTATTTGGGTCCAATCAACAAAATTTTGACAGAGTAATGCCCCTTGCACTCGAAAAATACCAAAATTTCAGGGTTTCCGTTCAATATCTCTTGAGTGGAGTTACATATAAAAATGAAATTTTGTATACAGACACATCAAATGAAAATCTAGGTCAAGTTCATATTTAGGTCCGATCAACAAAATTTGGACAGAGTTATGCCCCTTGCACTTTGAAAAATACCAAAACTTAAGGGTTTCTGTTCAATATCTCTTGAGTGGAGTTACGTATTGAAATGAAACTGTTACTTTATACCCCCATAGGTTGTATCAATGCAAGTATAAAGTTGTGACAGACTTTAATCACAGAAGGGGTAGGGGGGCATTAATGTTTTACAAACATGACTTTTAACTTGTTTGATCTGAAAGAGCGCAAAAATGCTACAAAGTTGGGCTGGTTGCGTAGGATCAAGGGGGATGGGGGGAGGGTTGCACCCAACCCAGTTATACATCCCAGACTAAGACTAAAAAGATGTTCTTCATTTTTACCATGACTTTTGACCTCTTGTCCTTGTTACCTTAAATCTATCCATATATAGCATTTTTTAGCTCACTTCGACGAAGTTGAGTGAGCTTATGCTATACCCCTGCGCGTCTGTGTCCGTGTCCCCGTGCTACATGTACCAAACTTGCATATTGGATGTATCTTTGATCAAACTTTCATAAAATGACCTTGACCTACTTTTTCCGCTTGAGTGATTTTGCCTTTGAAAGCCAATATTGAGCAAAGTATAAGTGCTACATGTACCAAACTTGCTTATTGGATGTATTTTTGATCAAACTTTCATAAAATGACATTGACCTACTTTTTCTGCTTGAGTTATTTTGCCTTTAAAAGCCAATATTGAGCAAAGTATAAGTGCTACATCTACCAAGCTTGCTTATTGGATGTATCTTTGATCAAACTTTCATGAAATGACCTTGACCTACTTTTTCCACTTGAGTGATTTTGCCTTTAAAAGCCAATATTTAGCTTAAGTATAAGTGCTACATGTACCAAACTTGCATATTGGATGTATCTTTGATCAAACTTTCATAAAATGACTTTGACCTACTTTTTCCACTTGAATAATTTTGCTTTTAAAACCCAATATACATGTACTAAGAAATATGTTTGAATTGAATTTTGCTGCCACGAGGTGAGCTTCGTAATCTGTGATTACCTACATTGTATTTTTTTTCTACAGATACAGTGCGTACGTCATACTAAAATAATTAATTCAAGTCAACTGATAATTATCTTTGACTAAGGTTAGTTACGCATACTCGTATGAAACATTTTGCCGAGTTTCCGCAAAATTTGCTGTCGATAAAAAGTAAGTTCTTGAGAAATAATGAAATGTTTTACAATTTTGCAGTGTTTTATAAGAATCCGATCATAATCGATCATAAATCTAAAGGCTTTATTATTCCAATTTATCGATTTTGATTACTCCATCCGATTCCCAACAGTCTAACTTTTGCATTGACATTCATCTTCGGTTAGTAGAATGGTACTATAATTCACCGTAGCGTATCACCTGATATGAAAATAATCTCTTGCATGGGAATCCCCCTTCGATTAACAAGGTAAATGCTGTCTAAATCTACATTATATGAATTTATTCTAGGCCTATCATACGATCATCCTTATAAATTATATGATGGTTATCTATTCTGGTCAAGAATAGAGGTATGCCCAGAGAACACTTGAACAGAAAGTTTTGTTTATTTACGTGCACCATATCATAACATGTAAACAAAATAGAAAATTTTCTGTTTAAGTGTTCTCTAAATATTCCGCTATTCTTGACCAGAAAAGATTACTATCATATTTATAATAATGATGCTCATATAATAGGCGTAAACTAGTTTCATATAAAGTAGATTTAGACAGTATTTACTTTGTTTAATCGAAGGGGAATCCCTTGTAAGAGATTATATGCACATCACGTGATACGCCACGGTGATAATTGGTGCAATTAAGCTTTATACTGACACGTAGAAAGACCTGATAATTAGTACTACTAGTACTCAGTTCTTAAGATTTTTTCAGGACCTTTATTTTGCATTTCCCACTTCAAGCTCAAGCATTTGTTTAATCAAGCATTTTGGTTATACCCTTTTGATTTACTTTTGTTAGCTCACTGGGGCAAAGTCTGGAGAGCTTTTGTCATACCCTTGGCAAAGGCATCATTGTTTTCTGTAGATAGCTGTTCTCTTGAACTATACAAAAAGTATAGGGCATTGATATTTCACATGTTGATTTTTTTTACAAATTGTTTTTGCCTTAAAATGAGATACTTTACATTTATAGATTAGGCCATACCAAATTAATTAAATGTTCTTTGGATTTCCCACACCATATTTTTCACAATTCAAAACATTAAAATATTATAAAAATAAAATGCTTGCCCACACTACTAAATTTGTGGCTCAAGAAATTTTAAGGGTAGGTTCTGATTTATTCAAATCTTAAAGCTTCTAGAGGTCTAAGATTGCGCAAATTTCGAAGAAAATAAGTCTTGTGTTTGAAAAATTTTGTTGGTAGCAAATATGTTGTCCCATATACATGGCACTGAAAGTCGAGGAGGGGGAATGTTCAAAAATCTTTTCTGTTCTGCTATATTGTGCCACTAGGCTTCCTGGTCACCAGATTTCTATCATGGGGATTCCTTTTTTTGCAAATTTTACCATCGAAAACCTGCATGGCAAGTAATGTTGTCTTCTGACAAGTCTTGTTATTTACGATGGTCAAATTTTCATGGTTTTCCTGGGTAGCTTTGACTGGTATCTTTCTGTCCTTTTGTCTGTTAACAAATTTCCTCTGCAACTGTTGTTTGGAATTTCATGGAATACCATGAATACTACAGGAAGCAAGAACTTAATTATGGTCCAGACCTCTACGATACAAAGTCCTTTCTTGGTGCTCATAAGTCATCAATTTTACGGGAAGCAAGATATTTCACATGTGGATACCTCATCACCAGGCCTTTCATTTGGTACCTTGACTTTAGACCTAGTGACCTTGACCTTGAAGTTTGACCTACTTTTGAAAAACTTTAACCTCAGTGGGCTTTATCTCATGCACTATAAGGGGTTACGGGCTTTGATAGTTCACATGTGGATACCTCATCACCAGGCCTTTTATTTGGTACCTTGACTTTTGACCTAGTGACCTTGACCTTGAAGTTTGACCTACTTTTGAAAAACTTTAGCCTGGGCTTTATCTCATGTACTATAAGGGGTAGGGCTTTGATATTTCACATGTGGATACCTCATCACCAGGCCTTTTATTTGGTACCTTGACTTTTGTCCTAGTTACCTTGACCTTGATGTTTGACATACTTTTGAAAAACTTTAACCTCAGTGGGCTTTATCTCATGCACTATAAGGGGTAGGGCTTTGATATTTCACTAGTATTTATCCTCATGACGGGACCTTTCATTTGAGACTTTGACTTTTGACATTTTGGCCTATATCTTTGAGTTCGACCTACTTTAATAAAACTTTTGATCTAATGACCTTGACCTGACCTTTGACCTACTTTTACACTATAAGAGGTAGGGGATTGATATTTCACATATAGATTGTTTTCATTTGATACCATTCCTTTTGACCTAGTGACCTTGACTTTGACCTACTTTTAAACTATGAGGGATAGGGTTTTAATATTTCACAGATAGATTCCTCATGGCCAGAGCTTTCATTTTATACCATGACCTTTGACCTTGTGACCTTGATGTTGAAGTTTGACATACTTTTATGTTATAAGGGATACAGCTTTGATTTTTCAGATATAGACTCCTCATGACCAATGCTTTCATTTGATACCGTGACTTTTGACTTAGTGACCTTGGCTTTTGACCTACTGTACTTTTATAACACTTTAACCTGGGTTCTGATATTTCACATGTAAATTCTCATGACCTTAGCTTTCATTTGATACCATGACTTTTGACTAAGTGACTTTGACCTTCTTTAGAACTATAAGGGGTAGGGCATTGATATTTCACATCATCATGATCATAGCTTTCATTTGATATCGTGACTGTTGACTTAGTAACCTTTACTTTTTTATGAAATTGCCATTTTACTTTCAAAAACTTGCATGGTGAGCCATGTTGTCATCTGACAAGTCTTATTCAATTCGCAATAGTGTTAATGACCTTTGACCTTTCTGTCTGCACAAAAAAGTATATGTCATCTAAAACAAGCACCTCGTAATCCGGCCTTATCGCCTTCAGTGGTTATATGGTTTATTATTATTTTTGTTTTTAGCTCTACTGGTCAAAGACCAGTTGAGCTTATGCGATACCATCCGTCCATCCGTCTGTCCGTCCGTCCATCCGTCTGTCTTTCTGTCTGACTGTCTGTTCACAATTTTTTTGTGAGTGCAGCTCCTAGCTCTGAAACCGTAAATGATAGAAAGCTAAATCTTTTTGCATTTAGTTTGGTCCATGGTCTTGTTGTGCACCTGATATTTTGTTTCAGCTCTGACCCCCAGGGTCTTCAAAAATGGGTGTGGTCATTTTCTCCTATATAAATCTATGTAATCTAGTGAACACCAATTCTCAGAAAGTATAATTGATATAGAAATAATTCTTTTTGCAATATAATCAGTCTCTGGTCCAGTTGTGCGCCTGATATTTTGTTTCAGCCTCTGATCCCCCGGTCTTCAAAATGGGTGTGGTCATTTTCTCCTATATATGTCTATGTTATCTAGTGAACTCCAATTCTCAGAAAGTATAATTGATAGAGAAATAATTCTTCTTGCAATATAATCAGTCTCTGGTCCAGTTGTGGGCCTGATATTTTGTTTCAGCCTCTGATCCCCAGGGTCTTCAAAAATGGGTGTGGTCATTTTCTCCTATACGAGTCTATGTAATCTAGTGAACACCAATTCTCAGAAAGTATAATTGATAGTGAAATAATTCTTTTTGCAATATAATCAGTCTCTGGTCTATGTGTGCCCTCATATTTTGTTTGAGCCCCTGAACCCCAGTGTCTCAAAAATGGGTGTGGTCATTTTCTCCTATATAAGCTATGTTACCTTGTGAACATCAATTCTCAGGAAGTATTATTGATGGAGAGATAATTCTTTTTGCATTATAATCAATTTCTTGTCTACATTGTATGTGTGCATGTGCCTGCTATTTTGTTTCAGCATCTGAACCCCAGGGTCTTTGAAATGGGTGTGGTCATGTTCTCCTATTTAACTCTGTAATCTAGTGAACACCAGTTCTCAGAAAGTATAATTGATACTGTAGAGAGATATTTCTTTTCTCATTTACATGAGTCTGTGATCTGATTGTGTGCCTGAGATTCTGTTTAAGACTTACCCGTCTTTGAAAATAGGTGTGGTCATTTTCTGTTGTATAAGTCTTTGTAATCTTGTGAACACCTGAGATCTCAGAAAGTATACCGATAATTCATCATGGAGAGTAAATTCTTTTAGCATTACATGTATTAGTGAATTTAACAAACAGCCAGTAGAGCTTCAGTCTCATCAGAGACTTCTGGTTTGTTGCATAAGACCAAAAGAGAGAAATTGTGTAATGGGAGTATACAAACAGAAAACAACTTTATATCAAAGGAATTTGAAAGACCACATTTATTTTGCTGATGAACAATGTGCATGGTATAGGAAAACTTGTGTCTCCAAATGTTTAAGGCCATGTACAGTATTAATGGTTTTCGTATTTTAAAGAACCATGAAGAAAAGTGTATGGTTTGCTTAATTATTTAAGGAGAAAAAAACCTAAATGTGTTTGATACTACATGTAGTTTTAAGTTTTTCCCTTAGTTCATGACATGTTTAATTTTCTGCAGGATCAAGCAGGGGGAGACACCTAGATTTGATTCAGCCGCCTTGATGTTTGGCCCAGGACACCAGGAATCTACAGGGGAGCCAGAAATCTACAGGGGAGCCAGAAACCAGGAATGTACAGGGGAGACAGGAATGTATAGGGGATTTATTGATCGACAGGGAGCAGGGCAATCAATCCTCTGCTAAGTAGTATGTTTTCTCCTAAAATGTGAAAAATTCCTCAGTTTATGACCAGATACATGTATTTAGCTACAAAAATCCATTAAAAACATAAGCACTTCAATGATGCCGCACAGCAGCACAAAGGGATCTCTGTCTAGCGTCCAATCCTGTCTACATCCAATGTAGGTCAAGGTCACATTCAGTATCAATGGTCAAGGTCACATTCAGTGTCAATAGTCAAGGTTACATATTTTGAGTTCAAATTCACATTTTCACAAACATCTTTGTAAGCTAGCTTGATATGCATCATGCACCTTTTGTGTCTCCTGCAAAGCATGGTGGCAAATAGAGATCACTTTGTCTTGTGTCTGTCTATCTGTCTGGTAGTCATGCTCTCACATATAGGTTCTAAACTTACTTGGTATTATACAACTTATAAGCTTACAGAGATGATAAAACCATGATGACACCCCAATTGAGGTCAAGGTCACATTTACAGTCAAGATCATATTTGGGTTCAAAGTCACATTTTCACATATTATGTTCACAGCTTACTTACATTTTCGATATTATTGAGTCTCCTATTGAGGCACATGGAGATCACTTTATCTGACCTGTCTGTCTGTCTGTCTGTCTGTCTGTCTGTCTGTCTGTCTGTCTGTCTGTCTCTGTCTGTCTCTGTCCGTCCGTCCGTCCGTCTGTCCGTCCGTCCGTCCGTCCGTCCGTCTTGTAGTCACACTTTTATATAGATATTATGTTCATAGCATTCATCATTTAAACTAGTGCAGATGGTTATGAATGATGAGACTTGACACCCCATATAGTTCAGGGTCACATATTCAAGGTCAAGGTCACATATTGAGAATCAAAGTCACATTTAACAAAAATGTCTATAACTTACTGAATATGCATCAGACATCTGTAGAAATGACAGGGATGGTTAACAATGATAAGGCTCTATATTCAGATTAGATCATGGTTACTTTGAAGTTTCAAGGTCAAGGTCACATATTTGGGACAAAAGTCATAGATTCATATACATATGTCTGATAATTACCCTTTCATACACACACACATATATATATATATAGCTAAGACTTCATATGCATCATACAAGTTTGATATATTAGTGTTGTCTGCAAAGCAAAGTGGCACATAGGATCACTTTGTCTGGTCTCTGTCTATCTTGACAGTAGTCACACTTTTACATATATGTTCAAAGCTTACTTTAAATTCAAACTAAAAATTATATTTTTGTGTTACGGTGTTTATGGATTATCAATTAATATAAAAATCTACGGAAAAGTAAAACAGCCAGGAATATAGAGAGAAGCCTGAAATCCACAGGGAATCTATAGGGAAGTCAATAACCTACAGGGATGCAAGCAATCTATCAAGTTACCCTGAACTAATTAAGAAGCAAAGAATTTACATAGGAAGTAGGAACTTACAGAGAGGCTAGAAATCAACATAGGAACCAAGAATCAACAGGAAACTAAAAGTCAAATCTGCAATGAAGCAAGGAATAAAAAGAAATTGGTAGAAAGCTACAATGGACCTAGGAATCTATGAAGAATACAGGAAATTACAAAGGAGCTGGGAAACTAAAAAGGAGCCAGGAATCCACAGAGGACTAGGAATCTACAGAGGAGCAATAAAACTACAGAGGACACAGGAATCTACAGAGGACATAGGAATCTACAGATGACCCAGGAATCTACAGAGGACACAGGAATCTACATAGGACCCAGGAATCTACAGAGGACACAGGAATCTACAGAGGACCCAGGACTCTACAGAGGACTCAGGACTCTACAGAGGACATAGGAATCTACAGAGGACCCAGGAATCTACAGAGAACCCAGGAATCTACACAGGACATAGGAATCTACACAGGACACAGGAATCTACAAAGGACACAGGAATCTACAGAGGACCCAGGAATCTACAAAGGACACAGGAATCTACAGAGGACCAAGGAATCTACAAAGGACACAGGAATCTACAAAGGACCCAGGAATCTTCAAAGGACACAGGAATCTACAGAGGACCAAGGAATATACAAAGAAGACAGGAATCTACAGAGGACCAAGGAATATACAGAGGACCCTGGAATCTACAGAGGAATAAGGAATCTACAGAGGACCCAGGAATCTACAGAGGACCCAGGAATCTACAGAGGACCCAGGAATCTACAAAGGACACAGGAATCTACAAAGGACACAGGAATCTACAAAGGACACAGGAATCTACAGAGGACCGAGGAATCTACAAAGGACACAGGAATCTACAGAGGACCCAGGAATCTACAGAGGACCCAGGAATCTACAGAGGACCGAGGAATCTACAAAGGACCAAGGAATCTACAGAGGACCAAGGAATATACAGAGGACTAAGAAATCTACAGAGGACCCAGGTATCTACAGAGAGCCTAGGAATCTACAAAGAAGACAGGGAACTACAAAGGAGCCAGAAATCTAAGGAGGACCCAGGAATCTACAAATTGGCCAGGAATCTAAAAATGATGTACAGAATCTACAGAGGACTCAGGAATCTACAAGAAAGGAATCTACAAAGAACCTTGGCATCTACAGAGGACCCAGTAATGTACAGAGGACCCAGTAATCTACAGAGGACCCAGGAATCTACAATGGACTCAGGAATCTACAAAGAAGGAAACTACAAAGGACCCAGGAATCTACAGAGGACCAAGGAGTAACCAAAGGACCAAGGAATCTACAAAGAAGGAAACCACAGAGGACCCAGGAATCTACATAGGACCCAGGAGTAAACAAAGGAGCCAGGAATCTACAGAGGACCCAAGAATCTACAGAGGACTCAGGAATCTACAAAGAAGGAAACTACAAAGGACCCAGGAATCTACAGAGGACCCAGGAATAGACAAAGGACCCAGGAATCTACAAAGAAGGAAAACTACAGAGGACCCAGGAATCTAATAGGACCCAGGAGTAAACAAAGGACCCAGTAATCTACAGAGGACCCAGGAATCTACAGAGGACCCAGGAATCTACTGAGGACTCAGGAATCTACAAAAGAAGGAAAGGAAACTACAAAGGACCAAGGAATCTACAGAGGACTCAGGAATCTACAAAGAAGGAAACTACAAAGGACCCAGGAATCTACAGAGGACCCAGGAGAAAACAACAAAGGAGCCAGGAATCTACAGAGGTCACAGGAATCTATAGAGGACTCAGGAATCTAAAAAGAAGGAAACTACAGAGGACTCAGGAATCTACAGAGGACCCAGGAATAAACAAAGGAGCCAGAAATCTACAGAGGAATAAGGAATCTTCAGAGGACCAAGGAATATACAAAGCAGACAGGAAACTACAAAGGAACAAGGAATCTACAAAAGAGCAAGGAATCTACAGAGGACCCAGGAATCTACAGAGGACCCAGGAATCTACAGAGGACCCAGGAATCTACAGAGGACCCTGGAATCTACAGAGGACCCTGGAATCTACAGAGGACCCAGGAATCTACAGAGGACCCAGGAATCTAGAGAGGACCCAGGAATCTACAGAGGACCCTGGAATCTACAGAGGACCCAGGAATCTACAGAGGACCCAGGAATCTACAGAGGACCCAGGAATCTACAGAGGACCCTGGAATCTTCAGAGGACCCAGGAATCTACAGAGGACCCAGGAATCTACAGAGGACCCAGGAATCTACAGAGGACCCAGGAATATACAGAGGACCCAGGAATCTACAGAGGACCCTGGAATCTACAGAGGACCCTGGAATCTACAGAGGACCCTGGAATCTACAGAGGAATAAGGAATCTACAGAGGACCAAGGAATATACAAAGCAGACAGGAAACTAGGAACAAGGAATCTACAAAAGAGCAAGGAATCTACAGAGGATCCAGGAATCTACAGAGGACCCTGGAATCTACAGAGGATTCTGGAATCTACAAAGGACCAAGGATCTACAGAGGACCCAGGAATCTACAAAGGACCCAGGAATCTACAGAGGACACAGGAATCTACAGATGACCCAGGAATTTACAAATTGAGGTCCCAGGAATCTACAGAGGACACATGAATCTACAGAGGACCCAGGAACCTACAGAGGACCGAGGAATCTACAAAGAAGGACACTACAAAGGACCCAGGAATCTATAGAGGACCTTGGAATCTATCAAGGAGTCAGGAATCTACAGAGGACCCAAGAATCTGCAGAGGACCCAGGAAACTACAGAGTACCAAGGAATCTACAAAGAAGAAAACTACAAAGGACCCAGGAATCTACAGAGGACTCAGGAATCTACAGAGAACCCAAGATCTGCAGAGGACCTAGTAATCTACAGAGGACACATGAATCTACAGAGGTCCCAGGAACCTACATAGGACACAGGAATCTACAAAGAAGGAAACTACAAAGGACCCAGGAATCTACAGAGGACTCAGGAATCTACAGAGGACATAGGAATCTACAGAGGATCCAGGAATCTACAGAGGACCTAGTAATCTACAGAGGACACAGGACTCTACAGAGGACATAGGAATCTAAAAAGAAGGAAACTACAAAGGACTAAGGAATCTACGGAGGACATAGGAATCTGCAAAGAAGGAAACTTCAGAGGACACAGGAATCTATAGTGGACCCAGGAATAAACAAAGGAGCCAAGAATCTTCAGAGGACCCAGGAATCTATAGAGGACCAAGGAATATACAAAGAAGACAGGAAACTACAAAGGAGCCAGGAATCTACAAAGGAGTAAGGAATCTACAAAGGAACAAGGATTCTACAGAGGACCCAGGAATATGTAAAGGACAAAGTAATCTACGGAGGACACAGGAACCTACAGAGGACCCAGCAATCTACATACTAAGGACCCAGTAATCTAAAGAGGACTCAGGAATCTACAAAGGACCCAGTAATCTACAGAGAACCCAGGAATCTACAAAGGACCCAGGAATCTACAGAGGACACAGGAATCTACAAAGAAGGAAACTACAAAGGACCAAGGAATCAACAGAGGACTCAGGAATTAACATAGGACCCAGGAATCTAAAGAGGACACAGGAATCTACAGAGGACAAAGGAATATACAAACAAGACAGGAAACCTCAAAGGAGCCAGAATCTACAGAGGATCCAGGAACCTACAGAGGACATAGGAAACTACAAAGGACCCAGGAATCTACAGAGGACTCGGGAATCTACAGAGGACCCAGGAATCTACATAGGACCTAGTAATATACAGAGGAAACAGGAATCTTTCACAGGAGCCTACATAGGACCTAGGAATCTACAAAGAAGGAATGTACAAAGGACCCAGGAATTTCAGAGGACACAGGAATCTACAGAGGACCTAGGAATCTAGAGAGGACAAAGGAATCTACAAAGAAGGAAAGTACAAAGGAATCTGCAAAGAAGACAGGAAACTTTAAAGGAGCCAGGAATATACAGTGGACCAGGAATCTACAGAGGAGCCAGGAATATTCAAAAGAGCCAGGAATCTTCAAAGAGTAAGCAATCTTAAGAGGAGCCAGGAATCATCAGAGGACTCAGGAATCTACAAAGGAGCCAGGAATCTACAGAGGACCCAGGAATCTATAGAGGACCAAGGAATGTACATGTACAGAGAAGACAGGAATCCACAAAGAAGACATGAAAATAAAAGTGAAACAAAAATCTACAAAGAAAACAGGGATCTACTATGAGCCAGGAACCTACAGAGTACCAAGGAATCAGGATCAAGGAATCAACAAAGAAGCCAGGAATCTACAGAGGACCAAGGAATAAACAAAGATGACATGGAACTTAAAGTGAGCCAAAAATCTACAGAGGAGCCAGGATTCTACAGAGGACCGAGGAGTCTACAAAGAAGACAGGAAACCACAGGAAACTACAAAGGAGCCAGAAATCTGAAAAGAAAATAGGGATCTACAATGAGCCAGAAATCTATTGAGACCATGGAAATTTCATAGAACCATGAATATACAGAGGAGCCATGAATCTACATAGGACCAAGGAAACTACAAAGGAGCTAGGAACATACAGAGGACCCAGGAATATACAGAGGACCCAGAAATCTACAGAGGACCCAGCAATCTACAAAGGACCTCAGAATCAACAGGATTCTACAGAGGACCGCAGAGTCTACAAAGAAGACAGGAAACTACAGGAAATTACACAGGAGCCAGGAATCTACAAAGAAAATGGGGATCTACAATGAGCCAGAAATCTACAAAGGACCTACAGAGGACCCAGGAATCTACAGAGGACCTTGTAATCTACAGAGGACCCGGGATTCTACAGAAGACCAAGAAATCTACAGAGGACTCGGGAAACTACAAAGGAGACAGAAATCTACAGAGGACTCTGGAAACTACAAAGGAGACAATAATCTACAAAGGACCCCAGAATCTACAGGAAAACAAGGAATCTACAGAGAATACAGGAATCTACACAGGATACAGAATCTTAATCTTAAGGAATTAACAGGGGCTTGGAATCTACAAAGGAGACAGGAATCTACAAAGGAACTAGGAATCTTCACAGGAAAAGGAATCTAAACAGGAACTAGGAACTGTACAGGGGCTTGGAACCTAAAAAGGATACAGGAATCTCAAAAGGAACCAGGAATCTACACAGGAGACATGAATCTCTACACAGGAGACATGAATTTACAATGGAGACAGAAATCTAAACGGCAGCTAGGAATCCATTTACGAGAAAGGAATTTACACAGGAGCTAGGAATCTTAACAGGAGAAAGTGATCTACATAGAGGGCAGGAATCTACACAGATGCTAGGAATCTACGCGGGGGCCAGGAATCTACTCAGGAGACAGGAATCTACGCAGGAACCAGGAATCTACTCAGGAGACGGGAAGCTACACAGAAGCCAGGAATCTATTCCAGAGCCAGGAATCTACACGGGAGCCAGGAATCTATGCAGGAGCCAGGAAAATACTCAGGAGCCAGAAATCTACACAGGAACCAGGAATCTATTCCGGAGTCAGGAATTTACACAGGAGCCAGGAATATACCCAGGAGCCAGGAATCTTCTCGGGAGCCAGGAATATACCCAGGAGCCAAGAATCTACTCCAGAGCCAGGAATATACACAGGAGCCAGGAATCTACACAGGAGCCAGGAATCTACACAGATGCTAGGAATCCACAAAGGAAACAGAAACTACAAAGGAACTAGGAAATATCCACAGGAAAAGGAATCTAAACAGGAACTAGGAACTGTACAGGGGCTTGGAACCTAAAAAGGAGACAGGAATCTCAAAAGGAACCAGGAATCTACACAGGAGACATGAATCTCTACACAGGAGACAGGAATCTACAGTGGAGACAGAAATCTAAACGGCAGCTAGGAATCCATTTACGAGAAAGGAATTTTAACAGGAGCTAGGAATCTTAACAGGAGAAAGTGATCTATCTACATAGATGGCAGGAATCTACACAGATGCTAAGAATCTACACAGGAGCCAGGAATCTACTCAGGAGACAGGAATCTACACAGGAGCCAGGAATCTACACAAGGGCCAGGAATCTACACAGGAGCCAGGAATCTACGCAGGAACCAGGAATCTACTCAGGAGACAGGAATCTACACAGGAGACGGGAATCTACACAGGAGCCAGGAATCTATTCCAGAGCCAGGAATCTACACGGGAGCCAGGAATCTATGCAGGAGCCAGGAATATACTCAGGAGCCAGGAATATACACAGGAACCGGGAATTCCGGAGTCAGGAATTTACACAGGAGCGAGGAATCTACTCAGGAGCCAGGAATATACCCAGGAGCCAGGAATCTACTCAGGAGCCAGGAATAAATCCAGGAGCCAGGAATCTACTCCAGAGCCAGGAATCTACACAGGAGCCAGGAATCTACACAGGAGCCAGGAATCTACACAGATGCTAGGAATCCACATAGTTGTCAGGAATCTACACAGGGACAAGGGATCTTAACAGGAGCTAGGAATCTACGCAGGAGGCAGGGGTCTATACAGGAGACAGAAATCTACACAGGAGCCATAAATCTACTCAGGAGACAGGAATCTTCACAGGAACTGGGAATCTACATAGGAAACAGGAATCTACACTGGAGCCAGGAATCAACTGAGGAATCAGGAATCTACACTGGAGCCAGGAATCAACTGAGGAATCAGGAATCTCCACAGGATCTAGGAATATAGGAATGTACAGAATCTGGAATCTACAGAGAAGCTTGGAATCTGCAAAGAGCCAGGGGGCAAGGATTCTTCAGGAGAGCCAGAAACCAGTTACTGCAGTGATTTTGATGACTCGGACGACAGAACCGAACCATCCAAAAAACCACCAGACCAGAAGAGGAGTTGGAACAGACCAGAGGAGGAATTTGAAAACATGCTGTTAAAATGCCTTAAAAGATAAGTATATTTATTATTCATGATACAATCAGAAAGACATTCATACTTGAACTTGAAGAACAAGAAGCCATTTGCTTTCACTGTATGGGAGTAGAGGTGTTATATTCAGCCATCACAGAACTGATATCCCCAGCCATGCCATGCTTGGAGCATCTATCCAGAGAGTGATCTCTTGATCTCCGTATTAGTTGGTCTGTTATGAGAAGTAGAACAGAAAAGTGATGTGATTGTGACAGTTACTTTGTGACATGTCTTGCAATAAAGAATTCTTGGATTTGGCCGATTTTGGAACAATGGTTTGACAAGACATGTCAACTTGTTTGATCAAAAGCTTGACTGGCTATAAACTTGTTGACATTAGGTTTTTTTCCTTTTTTCTTTTTTTTTCCTTTTTAGGTGTGTCAGTTGGGCTAGGTTTTGGTGTTTGTAACTCGGGTAGACTAATAGAGACAAGTTTGAGGTCAAGAGAGCTTTTAGATGGAGCAGGTTAATATGTCCTGTCAGTATTGTTTCATTTATCTGTCTAGTCTAGATTTCTTATTTCAATACTTATCACTGGGTCACTGCACAACCACCGAACTTTTCCATTCTTCTCCTTATCACAGGCTGATTGATACTGAGCTCTCGGGGTCTCTCTTTGGAACATGGTTCTAGCATGGCATGGCTGGGACTTTCAGTTCTGGGATGACTGAACATAGCATTCTCATGTCCCTCAGGTGAGAGGAAAAGGCTTCAAATTCATCAAGGTCAAGTATGAAGGTCTTTGTGATTCTTTTTCAATAAAGTTAATAAAAAATTAATTAAATTAATTAATAATTACTTTAATAAGATAATAAATAAATCGTTTTCAAAGCAGAAATCTCGTTTAAAGTGTATACAAATAAATTTACTAGAACAAAATCTACTAATTTTACTTTTTTTTCTTTTTCAGCAATTCTTTTTCAGGGACATCCTTATAAGGATGTTTTTAATGTTTTTATTGTTTTCTTTCTCTTTCAGATTTGATGGAGGCCCCACCAGCCGGAGATGTGGAGCAGCCAACAATGTGGAGCAGCCAACAACAGGGAGCAGCCAACAATGGTGGGGATGTTTTTAATGGTTTTTCTATCTCTTCCAGGTCTGACGGAGGCCCCACCAGCCAGAGATGTGGAGCAACCAACCAACGGGGAGCAGCCAACAATGGTGGGGATGTTTTTATTTTTTCTCTTTCAGATGTTCTTTTTTACAGGTATTCTTTTTCAGAACTACTAATTCAGATGTTCTTTTTCAGGGTTTCTTTTGTTTTCAGGAGCTGCGTCAGGAGGAGATGCAGAGGAGCTGTGCCAGGAGGAGATGTGGACCAGCCGGTCTGCCAACGTCACCCCCCTTTTGGTGGATTTGTTTATGGAGAGCATTCGCCAGCCTGCAACAGACACTACAGTAGTGTGTGGACCAGATGATCCCACAGCTTTTGAATCGAGTGCGTTACCCTGAATGCACGCTATGAGGAGACTGCGAAAATGAGGCCATCACGTAACAGCTGTTGGTCTCAGGGATTAGGTCAACAGGTCAAGTAGGAAAAAATGCAATCTGTTTACTTATCTGCTGCAAAACCAAATTTAAAACCAAACATTTAAACCATACAAATTTAAAGCAAAGAGGAACTGCTAGGTTTAATGTAGCATTGATCTGATTAGGAACTGCTTACTAAGCATTGATCCAAATTGGAACTGCTAGGAATAACTTAAGCATTGATCTTCAGCTATCATATAAAAATATTGACTCATAACATAGATTTAAACCTTATTTATTTTATAACATTCAATGTATCACATCATAAATCTGATATTAGTTTGCTTTAAGTGTCTTACTTACAAATTAAATATTCAGTATAATACTAAAACTATCTAATTTTTAAAAATAATATTGACATTGTTTGCATTTTTTTTGCATTTTAAATTCTTTGAATAAGCGCAATCATGAATATGATATTTTTTTTTTAGATTTATAGATAATCCTTTATAAATCAAATAGTCATTATTCATACAAAAATGATCTTATTTTAAAGAATACTCTCATTGTGGTATTGGTACTGTAGCATTTTAAATTCTTTTAATTAATGCAGAATTATTATTTTCTTTAAGTTTGTGTAATTTCATTTTCTTTGAATGAATGACATAAAATCAGAATTCTTGAAATATTCCAATGGAATGTCGAACATGTGGGGATTTTATCGGTCCAAATAGTAGATGTAACATGAGTTTTTTTTAGCACTAAACAATTTTTTATAGACATGCATATCCGAAAAAAAAAAGAAGATACTTTTCATGAACTCTGAAAATGATAAACATTAAGATGTACTGGGTGGGTAGAATGATATGGAAAAATATCCAATATAAATTATTTAATTATTAAATGTTAACTATGTATTACTCAATAAAAATTCCATTATTCATTAAATTCACGGTTTTATTCTTATTCAACTTTATTTTTACTGTATATAAATCATTTAATTATTAAATATCAACTATGAATTACATAATAAAAATTCCATTATTTGTTTAATTTTTAATTTTATTCTTCATCAACTTAATGTTTACTGTGGATCGCAATTTCTTTAAATAATTTTTAAAAAATTATTTCTTTAAAAAATTTGGGCTTATCTTTGAATTTGATGATTTGTTAAAAATTTTTTTTATTACTTTTATGAATTATTGTGATTCCTTTTAATCTTTGTTTAGACTCTTAAAGTACATTCAGTGTAAAGGATCGACCCTTAGCAAATGATGAACGGAAAAACATGAGCTGTCAGAAGGTATAATCAATGTTAAACATCTTGTAAGGTAAGGATCAATTTCTCAAATACATTATTTCAGGAATTTTGAGGTTTAGTTTCAATTTCTTTGTTTATATATTGGTATGGAGATTTATTAATATAATTTTCCTTTCAGAAACAAATGGTATTAGGACAGATGATGTATTACTAGTGTAGAGTCAGGGAGGACAGATTCCAATGTGGTTATAATGCATGAAAACTCCACAGATGACATGAGGTTAATATATATTTTACTTATTTACTCATTTATGAATATGCATTTTTATTATGCCTCCATGATAGAAGATTTAGGGGCATAGAGTTTTTGTCCTGTCTGTTTGTCTGTCTGTTTGTTGAGTGTTTGGCCATAACTTTTGAATAATGAGGGATAGGGTTTTAATATTTCACATGTGTATCCCTTGTGACAAGACCTTTCCATGGGTACCAAAATATTTGATGTTGTGACCTTGACCTTGGAGTTTAACCATTATACAATTTTTACTGACAAGATGCAGATGGGGCATTCGTGTTTCACAAACACTTTTTTTTTTTTTATTTTAGTTCTTAAGGGCTAAGTGTAGAATGGTCACTGGTAACTTTAATCTATGATTCAAACTTGGTTCACTCAATTTGTCCATTTGTGTGACTGCATGAATGGTGTTATTTAAGCTACATGTATTATAAGCTGAAGCTTTCGACATTTTGTAATCTACTTCTTTCAAGATAAATGAGGACATTAATTTATAAAATTTCTGAAATTTATTCTATTTTCAGTTTACTTATTAGTTAATGTATTATTTCGTTTAAAGGCCTGGATACACCTCATCGTAGATAGTTGATTAGTGGTGGATCTAAAGGGGCTACATGGGTGGAGTACAGAGACTTGTCATGAATCAAACCATTAAAGGCACAGGAGGACCGGAGTCAACAGACCAGACTGAAAACAGATTTAGCTGCACTTTGAAAGGTATTATAAATCTATTAGTCTTAATAACAATATTCTATTGTGCTACAAAATCATTCAAATGGATATTCAGGGTTGAGGGTCAAAGGTCAGGGTTATTCTGGATCCTACTTTCTGACAGCATAAACCTCAAAGGAATTAATTATATTGCAATTTGTGGTATGATTTGATAATTGTAATAAGTACAATCATCAAACCATACCACAAATAGGAATATCATGAGCCCCATTAATTTTGAAGGTCAATTGTTGGTGCCTTGGTCTAGTTGTTTGGCTGATACACCAGTAACCGGAAGGTTGCTGATTCAAACCTTACTATTACAGTGCTCCTGTCCACATAGTTACACTTTTATGGTGCATGTAATATACAAAAAATGTCCTTCTCTGTGATGTCTACGGTATTTTAAAACTTCAAGGTCAACTGTCAATGTCAAGGTTGAATTAAAGCGATTAATCTTGTTAACATCATAGAAAAGAAGCATGCAGTTACTAGGGGATTGCTACCTTAATTTGCATTGCCTTTATTTCATTACAAATTTGTTGCAGTTGCACATAAAAGTTGTTTCTGTTCAAATTAATTGCACATTTTTGTGAAAGATTATTTAATCCTTATTTATTCACACTTATTTATTCCTAGCTTGATTGGACCTTGATCTAAGATCAAATCAGTTTAACTTAAAGATACCGTAATGACTTTGCTGAAATTCTTGTACCTGTAATTACAATTTTACTCTCAAGCTTTACAGTTAAGTTGACCTTGAATGATTTCAGTCATTTTCAGCTTACTTATGATCACTATAGATCTGGAGACTGATTTGTTTAATATCTTTCAGGATCAGAATTTACACAGCAGCTATTTATTCCATGCTGCAAAAAAGACTTTATGGTGTCTCCTTTTGATCTTAAAGGTAAATATGTTTTCACATTTCTTAGAAACTTGAGCACTATTAGTTTTAGGAAGCCTATGTGACTCACTCTGTCTGTATGCCTGTCTGTCTTTCTGTCAGACTGTTCTTTTAATCTTAAGCTCTTATCTAACCCCATGAACACTATTAGTTTCAGGATAGATTTTAGAGAAGCCTATGTGACTCGCTCTGTCTGTCTATCTTTCTTTCAGACTGTTTAACTTTAAGCTCATATCTAACCTCAGAGACTGATAATATCTGTGCAATAATTTTTAAAAGAATTCAAATGTGAGGTGCTGGAATCTATTTCCCAATAGGAATTACCCTGTATTTCTGTCTGTCTGTCGATACATGTGTCCAACAATTAAAAAATCTTCAGTTTCAAAGTTAGAATTTTATTTCATACAATTTGATATATTCTGATTTGACCTTCCAGGTGGTCTTATCAAGGTAATTCTTAAGATCCAGCCTTCAATACTAAAATATACAATATGGAAATAAAACACATATTTCAAGGGTATTCTTATTGTAAGTTTTTTTTTTAATTTGCATTTCAAGTGTTTGTTTACTTAGTTTTTACATTTCTTATAATATACATTTTAGCATACTCAACAAAAAGGAGACCACCAAAGTTAGGAATATAGCACAGTAGAGATGTAATTATGAAGATAGCAGTAACTGAAGATTCATCTGAGGGAGATTAAAGTTTAAGGATATGTTAGATTTGAATTACAAGGACACTTAAATGAATTGGAACACTTGTCAAGAAGATCGAGCCAAGTAAAGATACTGATAAGGACGGCAGTGCAGGAAGGAAATCAAAATCAGCTGGCAGAACTTACGTGGTTGAAGAAACAGCTAGCTGACCACAGACTGACCACCTCAATGAAGAGAAATACGATAGTTTGAAGAAGACAGAGGCAACATGTATACACTAGAATGATGTAAAACTGATAGAGGAAGGCAGGAACAGCTAGTAGAACATAAATTGAGGAAGGCAGGAACAGCTAGTAGAACATAAATTGAGGAAGGCAGGAACAGTTATTAGAACATAAATGGAGGAAGGCAGGAACAGCTAGTAAACTATAAATGGAGGAAGACAGGAACAGCTAGCAGAATATACATTGAGGAAGGCAGAAAAACAGCTTGCAGAAAATACATGGAGGAAGGCTGAGGAACAGCTAGTAAACTATAAATGGAGGAAGACAGGAACAGCTAGCAGAATATACATTGAGGAAGGCAGAAAAACAGCTTGCAGAAAATACATGGAGGAAGGCAGGAACAGCTAGTAGAAGTTATAGGAAGGCAGGAGCAGTAGGCTGACCATAAATGGAGGGAGGCAGGGACAGTCCTATCAGTATATACATGTATATGGAGGAGGAGGCCACAATACTACTATTAGTTCCTTATAGTAAGTTGAAACAATAAAGTACTAGATGTTATTTATTTCGGTGGATATCTGAATGAAATTGAATAATCCTTCTTCAGACTTGCATCTTTAGCTCAGATCAAGTATTATTTTGTAATTTTAATCTGATTTATTCAAAGCTCTTTTTAAATTAAGAATTTATTTATTTCAGGCAGCTGATACTGAAATCATCTGGGTGTAAAAAAAAAATATAGGCAACATAGCAAGACTTGACCAAAGTACAGTGGGCATAGAATTCTACACAACAAATAACATGGGCAAATAATTCCGTCATACAGTGACGTTAATTTGATCCAGTCTCTGAAGAAGAAATGGATTCTGCCAAAAGAAAACAGTGCTCCTGGTAGTGTGCATTTGTCTGTCTTAACGTCAAAAGACAGACAAACAAACGACTGCCTGTCTCGTCTTTAGACAGGTGAAGTCGTATTCTCTTCTCAGCAGGATTTTGGATTTTCCGAGTGCAAGACAAAAGGCAAGATGGTCTTTATTTCTCTGTAGTCTTTGTGTTTTTTGGTTTCCAAGACCTAGCAGTGGCTACCGGGATTGATTCAGAGTGACCTTCACACTTGACCTTGATCAATAAGAGACACTTTCCTTTCATCATGGGATGAAGGAATGCCAATTTCAGCCATTTCAGAACCTGCAGCACAGACCTTATCTTGCAAGGAATATCCTCTTGTAGAGTTACCCCATAATCTTGACGGTAGGTTGATCTATGGTGAGTGATGGGGTGGTAAAGGGAGGCAAATGTTGCAATCAATCAATAACAGGGCTTCAAATGAGGAATGTAGATTAGGCAGACATTGAAACAACTTAGACAGGGTGTTTCTATTTGCTTGATCCAAGGTCTTACAAGACTGAACTTGGTTACATTTAGGTTTGTTTGTTTTTTTTTCCTTTTTTTTTTCTTTTTTCAGGTGGGTCATTTTGGGGTAAGACTTGGTGTGGTGTGCTGGGTAGACTGATGTAAACAGGCTGGGGCCAGTTAAGATTTTGGATTATAAGAAGTAGAAACATGCTGCTTGAGTTGTCTCACTGTCTCTCTGGTCTATAGATTTCTTTTTTGAAGTTTTGTTGCTGGTTGATTGCAATATTTGATGAACTTTACAATTCCATTATACTCATCGCAGATTAATTGAAATCAAGATCAAGGGGTAACTCTGTAAGAGGATGTTCCTTGCAAGATGAGGTTTGTACTGTAAATTTTGAAATGACTGAACTTGGTGTCCCTTCATCCTGTGGTGATTGGAAAGTGTCTCTTGTTGATCAAGGTCAAATGTGAAGGTCATTCTGAGTCTTTCTGCTGGTCCATTGCCTGGTCTTGTTTTAGTGACACAAAGATTATGGAGGGTAAAGTTACTTTCTTTACTTTTGGCTTAATCAAAGAAATTCCACAATTCTGTTGTGAGGGGAAGCTGCCTTCCATGAAGTCCTCCAGTGTCCTCATTCATTATATGACAATCAGTTCTTGAAGTCTGTGTGTCCTCATTCATTATATGACAATTATCAGTTCTTGAAGTCTGTGATAAGATGACCAATGACTTGACAAGATGGCTTACTACAATTAGGATATTAAAGAAGCATAACTAATGCAAAGAAACAAGCCATAAAATTCAGAATGATTCAGAAATTAGTAAAACAGAAAGAAGTGCTAAGAGAAACCAATGATACAATTCAGCTTATGAAGGACAGAGTAATTGGTAATAGAGTGAAGCTACTAGAGAAACTAGTGATAAAATTCAGCCAAGGGAGGACAAACATATATGAGAAGGAATACTTAGATGAACCAGTGATATAATTCAGCCTATGGAGGACAGAAAGTGAAATAGAAAGAAATACTTATACTGAAACCAGTGATATAATTCAGCCTATGGAGGACAGAAAGTGAAATAGAAAGAAATACTAGCTTAGACTGAAACCAGTGATATAATTCAGCCTATGGAGGACAGATAGTTAAATAGTAATTAAAGAAGTCAGTGATAAAATTCAGCCATAGGGGACAGAAAGTAATTTAAAGTAGAAAGGAAAAAAATCAGCCTACACTAGAGGGCACAAAGTGAACTAGAACGGAATTCTAAAATCTTGTGATCAAACTGAGCTCATGAAAGACAGAAATTAAGGTCGAAAGAATTCAGGTTCTGAAGTACAAAAGATTGCCTTAGAAACCAGCCAATGGAGGACAGAGAGTAATTAAGTAGAAAAGTCTAAGAGTAAAACACTGTGTAGCACTTAAAGATTTCATCAAAAGAAAACCAAGGTTAGCAGAATTTTTAATATCATTACATTCAAAGTCACAGCATACTTAAGGCATAACTTTTTTCCCTCTGTGCTATTAATTATGCATTGATTAATTTTTTATAACAAATGGTTACTTAATTACTACAAAGGGTGTTTCGTGACCTTGAATCAAGTTCATATGTTTAAAAAAGGCGAAGGTCACAATTCCCCTTTGCATGCATATATTTCTGAATCAATGATATTTCACAGAATGGTAATTTGGCAGCCAATAAGGCTAATAAGTGTTATGATCTTGAAGCAAGGTCATTTGTCAAAGGTCAAGGTCACAATAAACTTTTTGGGTAATACCTTATGTGAGAGTATTCAGTGTGAAAAATTATAGATTAAACAAGGTTTAAATATATTTTTGTTTGAATTCTATATACACAAAACATTGCTGAATAATTTTTTGAAATTTGAAGAAAGTTTTGGAATTACTTTTTTTAAATAATAATTTATCTTTCATTCAACAGGTACAGATTGTATTGGTACATATCGTGAAACAGAAAGGCCAGGACAAAGAGAGCACTAAAGATATGTGGCAAGTGATAAAGGTCCAGTCAAGGAAAGGGAGCACAAAGAGCACACTTACAAATGTGTAGCAAGTGATAAAGGTCCAGTCAAGGAAAGGGAGCACAAAGAACACGCTTACAAATGTGTAGCAAGTGATAAAGGTCCAGTCAAGGAAAGGGAGCACAAAGAGCACACTTACAAATGTACAACAAGTGATAAAGGTCCAGTCAAGGAAAGGGAGCACAAAGAGCACACTTACAAATGTGTAGCAAGTGATAAAGGTCCAGTCAAGGAAAGGGAGCACAAAGAGCACACTTACAAATGTACAACAAATGATAGAGGTCCAGTCAAGGAAAGGTAGCACAAAGAGCACACTTACAAATGTGCAACAAGTTATAAAGGTTCAGGCAAGGAAAGGGAGCACAAAGAGCACACTTACAAATGTACAACAAGTGATAAAGGTTCAGGCAAGGAAAGGGAGCACAAAGAGCACACTTACAAATGTACAACAAGTGATAAAGGTTCAGGCAAGGAAAGGGAGCACAAAGAGCACACTTACAAATGTACAACAAGTGATAAAGGTTCAGGCAAGGAAAGGGAGCACAAAGAGCACACTTACAAATGTACAACAAGTGATAAAGGTTCAGGCAAGGAAAGGGAGCACAAAGAGCACACTTACAAATGTACAACAAGTGATAAAGGTTCAGGCAAGGAAAGGGAGCACAAAGAGCACAATTACAAATGTGTAGCAAGTGATAAAGGTCCAGACAAGGAAAGGGAGCACAAAGAGCACAATTACAAATGTACAGCAAGTGATAAAGGTCCAGACAAGGAAAGGGAGCACAAAGAGCACACTTGTCAAGCCAAGCGCAGATTAAGCCCATGACTTTGAATCCTCCCTGGGTGTTAGGATGAAGTTTAATGTCAAGAAAGCCACTTTGATTTGGAGGCAGGAGAAATGCAAACACTCTAAATGGTTAGTTAACTTCATTTTCATAATCATGACTTGAAACAGATTCTTTAAGCTCTGCATTTTGTTGAAAATATTTTGTTTACCATTGTTATCCTATATAAAGGCTTCTGTTAATTGAAATATTTCTTGGTAATTATTTTTTTGTATCTTTTCGATTTTTCTGGCAAAGATTTGGGGCTTATTCATTTTGGCCTGTCCGTCTCTTTCTCTGTTTCTTCATGGCAAAAACTTTAACATTAGGCATAATTTTGAATGATAGGTGATCATGGTGATAGATGCTGAGCTTTCATAATTTTTCACATGTATATTCCTTGTGACAAGACCTTTCTATTAAATAAATACAGATTTTTTTACCTTGTGAACTTAATTTTGAGCTTGATCAACTTTTGAAAAACATTGGACATAACTTTTTAGTGAGCTGTGATGAATGTCCGAGGAGCTAATTTCATAGCCTTATCATGCTTATTGTTGGTGTTGATTGTTTTGAATAAACTTTAACCTTGGCTATATCTCATTAACTTTAAAGGGTTGGGCTTTGATATTTCACATGTTGATTCCTCAAGACCAGACCTTTAATTTAAGATCTTGACCTTTGACCAAGTGACCTTGACCTTAGAATTTGACCAACAATGCCCTTTTAAAATTAAACCAACCTTGACTATATCTCATGAACCATTATGGGGAAGTCTTTTATATTTACTTAGTAGATTCCTCATGACCAGATCTTTCATTTGGGACCTTGTCCTTTGACCTAGTGACCTTGACCTTAGAGTTTGACCTACTTTTAAAAAACTTTTAACATGGGCTTTATCTCATGGACTATGAAAGGTAAGGCTTTGATACTCCACAAGTAGATTTCTTATGACTGGGTCTTTTATTTGGGACCTTGACCTTCGACATAGTGAAGCACAGCGACACTAAAGCCGGGCTTCCACTGTCGCGAATGCAGAGGCGATAGAGCTACGATTAGGTGATTTTGTTAAATCGTAGCGCATTCTCCTCTCAATTGCAGGCATTCTCGTCTCATCGTGTCATGTTCTCTTGCATTCTCCTCTGATCGCGGCACCGACGCGAATGCTTTAAACTGTTTAAAACATTCGCGTCTGAATTCTTATTTGCCTCACATTCGCGGCACATGCGCAGCGCATTCGCCTTGCATTCTCCTCCATTTGCAGCGCGTTCTCCTCACATTCGCGTACATTCTTGTTCCCAAGGTGGAGGAGTATGAGCCCCGACAAGAAAGAATCTGACACGAATGTGATGCGAATGCGCCGAGAATGTGACGCGAATGAAAAAATCAATGCCAATCAGCCACGATCTTGACACGACAGTGACACGATATTGCCAACGATAGTACTACATACATACACGACAGTGACAATAATAATTATCTCAGAGTTGATGTAAAAGTGTGCGGATCAATATTTTGAAAACTTTGACAATGCCTTTCAAGAGAAAACAACCTGGAAAGAGGTCAAAGTCAACAAAGAGTATCGATGCTTCTGAATATGTAAAATGATTTTGATTTTGCTCATGTCACATTCTTGTCATGATCGCAGCGCTATCGGGTTAAAGTCGTGTCTCAATCTCCTGCATCGCAGCGCTATCGGGTTAAAGTCGGGTCGCAATCTCCTGCATTCGCCTCTCATTTACCTCAGTGTCTTTTCATCGTGGCGCATTCGTGTTGCATTCTTCTCTATTCTTATCACAATCGCCTCACTATCGTAGTGGACGCGCAGCATATTCTTGTTGCATTTGCGGCGCTATCGTGTGCTTAAGAGAACAGACAAGAATGTGACACGATTGTTCATTCGCCTCTGATCGTAGCTCATTCTCCTCTACATTCGCGACATTGGAAGCCCAGCTTAAGGAATCACTTTGTCCGTTGTCCGTCTGTCCATCTGTCTGTCACTTTTGGTGTCATACACCTTAACTTTTGATTTGTAAGTGATACGGCGTTGATATACATTTGTATTCCTTGTGACAAGACACATACCCTAATTTTTGACATAGTGACCTTGACCTAGATAATTATATATTTCATCTACTTTTCAATAAAATTAAGATTGGCTATATCTTTTGATTGATAAATGATAGGGCTTTGATATTTCAGATGTGTATTCCTTATGACAAGGCCTTTCTAAACATACCCTAATTTTGGACCTAGTTACCTTAACCTATATTGTTTAATAAATTAGAATTGGCTTTTTTATCTTTTGATTGGTAAGTTATAGGGCTTTGATAATTCACACGTGCACTTCTTATGATGAGTCATTTCTTTTGTTACCAAAAAATTTTACCTAGTGACCTTGACCTAGATGATTGACCTTTTCCTGAAAAATTTAGATTGACCAATTTTTTATTTGGTATATAAGAGGTCTTATATTTCACATGGGAATTTCATTTGACAAACTTTCCTACTGATGCGAATAATTTTGAACCAATTGACCTTTGACCTACATATGAAATAAGCCGCTTCGCAGGCAACACAAGCATTTCTTGGATTGTTATTTTTATTGAAAATTATACTGTCATAGTTAGAGTACCTCATAAATTCTATCTTGATAATTTCACTTAGTAATACAAAATATTATTGATAATTTACAGGAATTTATAAATCTGAGAAAATGGAGGGGTGAACAAAGCTGATATTAAGATAGAATCTGAGATGAAAGACAACACCATGGTAACTTGATTTTTATAATTTTTATAGAATATCATTTAGCTCACCTGACCAAAGCTCAAGTGATCTATTAGTGCACGGTTTAACAATTAATTTGAACTTCTTCTTCCAAACTGCTTTCACAGAATTTCACGAACCTTACAGGAAGCAAGTGCTTAAGTTCTTCTATCAAGTTTGTGTTTTTTTTGCTGAGCGGTCAACAAAAAATGGCTGCAAAAAGCTCTGATTGGCTGGTGCATTTTCGATCTCGCCTCTGCAACCGTGAAATTTTATGAAACCTTACAACATGTACAAGAAGCAAGTACTGAAGGTCCTCCACCAAGTTTGGTTTTTCTTGCAGTTCAGTCAACAAATATGACCGCCAATGGTTCTGATTGGCTGTTGCATTTTCAACTTCTCTGCAACCGCTACACAGAATTTCACGAGAATTTACAGAAAATTTATGTTTTCTGTGCAGATCGGTCAACAAATATGGCAGCCGAAGGCTCAGATTGGCTGACATATTTTTTATCTCTTCTTTGCAACTGTTACACAGAATTTCACAAACCGTCAAGGAAGAATGAATTCAAAGCTTACAGGATGCAAGTATTCAAGGTCCTCTACCAAGTTGGTGATTTTTATGCCGATTGGTCAACAGATATTATGGCCTCCAAGGGCTGATGCATTTTTTACTTCGATCCCTGCAACTGCAGCACAGAATTTCATGAAACTTTAAGGGAAGCAAATACTCAAGGTCCTCTATCAAGTTTATGTTTTTCTTGCTGATTGGTCAACAAATATGGTCACAGAGTGCTCTGATTGGCTGGTGCATTTTTAGCTTGCTGGGACAAAAAAGTCCGGAGAGCTAATGCCATACCCCCTGCGTCGTTGTCGTCGTCATCCGTAGACAAAACTTTTACCTGGGCTATATCTCTTGAACTATAAGGGATAGGGTTTTGATATTTCACATGCAGATACCTTGTGATAAGACCTTTCATTTGAGACCATGACCTTTGACCTAGTGACCTTGACCTTGGACTTGACCTACTTTTCAAAAACTTTAACCTGGGTTATATCTCTTGAATTATAAGGGATAGGGCTTTGATATTTCACATGTAGATACCTTTTGACGAGAACTTTCATCTTAGATCATGACCTTTGACCTCTAGTGACCTTGGAGTTTGACATTCTTTTCAAAAAACTTTAACCTGGGCTATATCTCATGAACTATAAGGGATAGGGCTTTGATATTTCACATGTCGGTACCTTTTGACGAGACCTTTCATTTGAGACCATGACCTTTGACTTTGACCTTAGACTTTGACCTACTTTTCAAAAAACTTTAATTGGGCAATATATCTTGAACTATAAAGGATAGGGCTTTGATTTTTCACATGTAGATACCTTGTGATGAGACCTTTCATTTAAGACCATGACCTTTGAACTAGTGAGTTTGACCTACTTTTCAAAAACTTAAACCTTGGCTATATCTCATGAACTATAAAGGATAAGGCTTTGATATTTCACATGTAGGTACCTTGTGACAAGAACTTTCATTTGAGACCATGACCTTTGACCCAGTGATCTTGACCTTGGACTTTGACATACTTTTGAAAATCTTTAAGCTGGGCTTTATCTCTTCTATAAGGGGTAGGGCTTTGATATTTCACATGAAGGTACTATGTAATGGGACCTTTCATTTGAGACTATGTCTGTTGAGCTAATGACCTTGATCTTGGACTTTGACTTATTTTTAAAAAAATTATATTTGTTTTTCATGCATAAATTTACTAATACCAAGACCTTTCATTTGAGACAATAACCATTAATGTAGTGATCTTGACCTTAACCATTTACCTACTTTTTTAAATTAAAATTACTTAAACTGTTGCTATATCTTTAGCTCTCTAAGGGATATGACTAATATTAGATGCATAGACTCTTCATGACAATGCTTTCTGTATTTTAGAAGTTTTTTTGATTTTTGAGAATAAAAAACCTGCTACGGCAATCTTTGATTACCCTATGTTTGACTTCTTCTCCTTAACCACTGCAAAGAATTTTACAAAACCTTACAAGAAGTAAATACTCAAGGTCCTCCTCTGCTAAATTTGTGTATTTCATGCATATTGGTCAATAAATATGGCCACCTAGGGCTCTGATTGGCTGACACATTTTCGACTTCTCTGCAACTGCTGTACCGAAAACAGTAAGCAAGTACTCAAGGTCCTCTACCACATTTGTGCTTTTCACACCAATCAGTCAGCAAATATGATAGCTGAGGGATGTGGTTGGCTGACTCAATTTCAAGGACTCAAGGGACTCCAACAATTGTCCTCTATCATTCTTTTGTCTGGCACAAATCAGACGAGCCATTTGGCCCCTGTAGGTCTGTTGCTTCAAGAAGCAGATTAATTCACTGTTCTGATGAAAGATACAATTCTGGGAAAAAATCAGATAATTTTACCTAAAGTATATAGTTTTCTTTCTATTCTACATGTAAATCATAAATGTAGATAAGACCTTCAGATCTCGACCAACAAAATGTTTATCAATTACATTCTTCATCAGATCACAGAGGCAGAACCCAGGCAGAGGTTAGCAGTATAGCTTCATCAGATCACATAGGCAGAACCTAGACTGAGGATATCGGTATAGCTTCATCAGATCACAGAGGCAGAACCCAGATAGTAGTATAGCTTCATCAGATCACAGAGGCAGAACCCAGGCAGAGGATAGTGGTATAGCTTCATCAGATCACTGAGGCAGAACCCAGACAGAGGATAGCGGTATAGCTTCATCAGATCACTGAGGCAGAACCAAGATAGTAGTATAGCTTCATCAGATCACAGAGGCAGAACCCAGGCAGAGGATAGTGGTATAGCTTCATCAGATCACTGAGGCAGAACCAAGATAGTAGTATAGCTTCATCAGATCACAGAGGCAGAACCCAGATGGCAGTATAGCTTCATCAGATCAAAGAGGCAGAACCTAGATAGTAGTATAGCTTCATCAGATAGTGGTAAAGCTTTGTCAATCACAGAGGTAGAACACAGACAGACGATAGTGGTATAGCTTCATCAGATCCTATAGGCAGAACCCAGATAGCGGTATAGCTTCGTCAGATCAAAGAAGCAGAACCCAGACTGAGGATAGCGGTATAGCTTCATCAGATCCTATAAGCAGAACCCAGATAGCTGTATAGCTTCGTCAGATCAAAGAAGCAGAACCCAGAAAGAGGATAGCAGTATAGCTTCATCAGATCCTATAAGCAGAAGCCAGATAGTAGTATAGCTCATCAGTTCACAAAGGCAGCACCCACATTCTGCATAGCAGTACAGTATAGAGTAGGAGCTGGAGCTCACACTTGTTATGAACAGTCAAGCTTTAGTCAAAGAAAACACTCATTAATAAGGAGAAAAAAATGCTAATGGAAATCATCAGCAGCCATACACATGATACAGAAAGGTATATCAATTTTTTTAAAGTGCAGCTTCCCAGTTCAGTAGAAAATGAAACTATAGCAAAATTATTCGTTTTCATTTTTTTCTAAACTTTAACTTTTTATGCCCCCGGAATCAAAGATTCGGGGGCATATAGTTTTTGGCCTGTCCGTCTGTTTGTCTGTTTGTCTGTTTGTCCGAAAAACTTTAACATTGGGCATAACTTTTGAATGGGAAGTGATAGGGCTTTCATATTTCACATGTGTATTCCTTGTGAAAAGACCTTTCCATTGATACCAAAATTTTTGACCTCGTGACCTTGACCTTGACCTTTGACCTACTTTTCAAAAACTTTAACATTGGGCATAACTTTTGAATGGGAAGTGATAGGGCTTTCATATTTCACATGTGTATTCCTTGTGACAAGACCTTTCCATTGATACCAAAATTTTTGACCTCGTGACCTTGACCTTGACCTTTGACCTACTTTTCAAAAACTTTAACATTGGGCATAACTTTTGAATGGGAAGTGATAGGGCTTTCATATTTCACATGTGTATTCCTTGTGACAAGACCTTTCCATTGATACCAAAATTTTTGACTACGTGACCTTGACCTTTGACCTACTTTTCAAAAACTTTAACATTGGACATAACTTTTGAATGGGAAGTGATAGGGCTTTCATATTTCACATGTGTATTATGCCCCCGGAATCAAAGATTCGGGGGCATATAGTTTTTGGCCTGTCCGTCTGTTTGTCTGTTTATCTGTTTGTCTGTTTGTCCGAAAAACTTTAACATTGGGCATAACTTTTGAATGGGAAGTGATAGGGCTTTCATATTTCACATGTGTATTCCTTGTGACAAGACCTTTCCATTGATACCAAAATTTTTGACCTCGTGACCTTGACCTTGACCTTTGACCTACTTTTCAAAAACTTTAACATTGGGCATAACTTTTGAATGGGAAGTGATAGGGCTTTCATATTTCACATGTGTATTCCTTGTGACAAGACCTTTCCATTGATACCAAAATTTTTGACCTGGTGACCTTGACCTTGACCTTTGACCTTCTTTTCAAAAACTTTAACATTGGGCATAACTTTTGAATGGGAAGTGATAGGGCTTTCATATTTCACATGTGTATTCCTTGTGACAAGACCTTTCCATTGATACCAAAATTTTTGACCACGTGACCTTGACCTTTGACCTACTTTTCAAAAACTTAAACATTGGACATAACTTTTGAATGGGAAGTGATAGGGCTTTCATATTTCACATGTGTATTATGCCCCCAGAATCAAAGATTCGGGGGCATATAGTTTTTGGCCTGTCCGTCTGTTTGTCTGTTTATCTGTTTGTCTGTTTGTCCGAAAAACTTTAACATTGGGCATAACTTTTGAATGGGAAGTGATAGGGCTTTCATATTTCACATGTGTATTCCTTGTGACAAGACCTTTCCATTGATACCAAAATTTTTGACCTCGTGACCTTGACCTTGACCTTTGACCTACTTTTCAAAAACTTTAACATTGGGCATAACTTTTGAATGGGAAGTGATAGGGCTTTCATATTTCACATGTGTATTCCTTGTGACAAGACCTTTCCATTGATACCAAAATTTTTGACCTGGTGACCTTGACCTTGACCTTTGACCTACTTTTCAAAAACTTTAACATTGGACATAACTTTTGAATGGGAAGTGATAGGGCTTTCATATTTCACATGTGTATTCCTTGTGACAAGACCTTTCCATTGATACCAAAATTTTTGACCTCGTGACCTTGACCTTGACCTTTGACCTACTTTTCAAAAACTTTAACATTGGGCATAACTTTTGAATGGGAAGTGATAGGGCTTTTATATTTCATATGTGTATTCCTTGTGACAAGACCTTTCCATTGATACCAAAATTTTTGACCTCGTGACCTTGACCTTTGACCTTTTAACCCAGTGACCTCACATACATGTACTTAACAGAAAATAGTGTTCATACTAACAAAGATGCCACCGGGGGCATTCGTGTTTCACAAACACAGGCTTTATTTTTTCCAAAAATCCTTTTAGCATGAATTTCAAAATATTTTTAATTTTGTAATTATGTTCATCAGATCACAGAGGCAGAACCCACACTTAGCATAGCAGTATAGCTTTATCAGATCACAGGGGCAGAACCCATACTGAGCATAGAGGTATAGCTTTATCAGATCACAGAGGCAGACCCCATATTGAGTATGAAGGAAGGCAGAAGCAGTTGGTAGAACATGAATAGAGGAAGGCATGAAAAGCTAGTAGAACATAAATGGAGGAAGGCATGAACATCTAGTAGAACATTAATGGAGGAAGGCAATGGCAGTTAATAGAAAAAAGTCAAAAGAGAGCAGGCATGCACTATTCTCAATTCACTAGATGGAAAAAGATAGGTGGCATGTGGAGGAAGGCATTGACAGCTTATTGTTTGAGGAAGACAGGGGCAGCTAGCAGAAGATGAAGGAAGACAGTGGTAATTAGCAGAAGATAAAGGAAGGCATGGGAAGCTAGCAGAAGTTAGAGGAAAGCAGTGACAGCTTATTTATGGAGGAAGGCAGGGACAGCTTATTTATGGAGGAAGGCAGGGACAATCCTTTCAGTATATAGATGGAGGAGGAGGTAGCAAGACTACAAAGTTTTCAATGGTGAGTTTAAATAATGGAGTAGATATGATTTATTTAGGTGGATATCTGAATGAAATTGAATAATAATTTAACTGTAGTAATTGGTATCCATCTTCAAACTTGCATCTATAGCTCAGATTAAGTGATTACTTTGCAAATAATGAACCTAACTTTTATTTTCATAGCATTGTAACTAAGTTTAAATAATCAGTAATTGGGCTTTCATATTTCATATGAGTGTATTCCTTGTAACAAAATCCTTCTATCAGTACCAAATTATTTTGACCTTGACCTAGGAGATTGAGCTATTTTTGTGACAAACACCCAAAAGATCAGACCAAAATTTTTCATTATTTGCTTGTTGTTTGTAATTTTAACTTGATTTATTTAAAGCTCTTTTTGTAGTCAATATATATTGAATACTATTTTAGGTAGTTGATACTGAAAGGAAGATGCAGAAGCTCTGTACATGGACCCAGAGATAAAACCCTTGTTATACTGCAAAAAACGGCCATATAATTCCGCCATACAGTGAAGCTAATTGTTCCAGTCACTAAAGAAGAAATGGATTCTGCCAATAGAATACTGTGCCCCTAGTAGTGAGCAATTGTCTGTCTTATCGTCAAAAGACAGACAAACAAGCGACTGCTTGTCTCGTCTTTAGACAGGTGAAGTCGTATTCTCTTCTCAGCAGGATTTTTGGATTTTCTGAGTGCAAGACAAAAGGCAAGATAGTCTTTATTTCTCTGTAGTCTTTGTGTTTTTTGGTTTCCAAGACCTAGCAGTGGCTACCGGGATTGATTCAGAGTGACCTTCACACTTGACCTTGATCAACAAGAGACACTCTCCTTTCATCATGGGATGAAGGAATGCCAATTTCAGCCATTTCAGAACCTGCAGCACAGACCACATCCTGCAAGGAATATCCTCTTGTAGAGTTACCCCTTGATCTTGATGGTAGGTTGATCTATGGTGAGTGGTGGAGTGGGAAAGGGAGGCAAATGTTGCAATCAATCAGTAATAGGGCTTCAAATGAGGAATGTAGATTAGGCAGACATTGAAACAACTTAGACAGGGTGTTTCTACTTGCTTGATCCAAGGTCTTATAAGACTGAACTTGGTTACATTTAGGTCTGTTTGATTTTTTTAAACTTTTTTTTCCTTTTTCAGGTGGGTCATTTTGGGGTAAGACTTGGTGTGGTGTGCTGGGTAGACTGATGTAAACAGGCCCAGTTAAGGTTTTGGATTATAAGCAGTATAAACATCCTGCCTGAGTTGGCTCACTGTCTCTCTGATCTATAGATTTCTTGTTTGAAATTTTGTTACTGGTTAATTGCAATATTTGATGAACTTTACAATTCCATTATACTCATCACAGATTAATTGAAATCAAGATCAAGGGGTAACTCTGTAAGAGGATGTTCCTTGCAAGATGTGGTTTGTACTGTAAATTTTGAAATGGCTGAACTTTGTGTTCCTTCATCCTATGGTGAGAGGAAAGTGTCTCTTGTTGATCAAGGTCTATCGGAAAGTCATTCTGAGTCTTTCTGCTGGTCCATTGGCTGGTCTTGTTTTAGTAACACATAGATTATGGAGAGTAAAGTTACTTTCTTTACTTTTGGCTTAATCAAAGAAATTCCATGATTCTGTTGTGAGGGGAAGCTGCCTTCCATGAAGTCCTCCAGTGTCCTCGTTCATTATATGACAATCAGTTCTTGAAGCCTGTGGTTAGATGATCAATGATTTGACAAGATGGCTTACTTCAATTAGGATATTAAAGAAGCCTAACTAATACAAAGAGACAAGCCATAAAATTCAGCCTATGGAGGACACTAAGAAAGTATGCTAAGAAAAACCTGAGTGATAAAATTCAGTCACCTTAAGAGAAACTAGTGATACAATTCAGCCTATGGAGGACATTTAGAAAGTAGATTAGAAAAGATATACATAGAGAAAATAGTGATGAAATTAGAAAAGATATGCCTGGAGAAGTCAGTGATAAAATTTAGCCCATGGAAAAAGAAAGTAGAAAATAGTGCCTTCAGTGACAAGCAGTAAAATCCAGCCCATATAGGACAGAAAGTAATTCAAAATAGTATAGAGTGTCTACTAGTAGAAAAATCAGTCACTGTAATAACAATCAGCCTGTGGAGAACACAAAGTGAATTAGAAAGGATTAATTGTGATCAAACTGAGATCTTGAAGGACAGAAAATACAGTAGAAATAGTGCCTAATTGGTAACCATTGATAGAATTCAGTTCATTGAGGACAAAGGAGAAGCAATGAAAGACAGAGCAAAGTAGAAAGGAAGTGCCTTGTCTAAGAGTTATACTGTAAAGCACTACAAGATTTCATCGAAAGAAAACCAAGGTTAGCAGAACATGAGAATTTAGAACACAGTTTTGTCATAACTTTTAACCAAGATCAAAAGGTTAAGGTCTTAATTGACTTCATTGTTCATGTTGTTAAAACTTTGTCTGGGATGCATACATAACTTCTTTCAATAATATGGATTTGAATAATATTTTAAAAAGTTGTTACTTAGAAGCATAGGTAGTGTCATGACCTTGAACAAGGTCGTGACAGACTTTATAGCTTAAACCATTCCAGGGCATAACCTTTCCCCCTCTTCATGGATTTCTATTACAAATTGATACTTGTTACCCAAAGGTGTTTCATGACCTTGAATCCAGGTCATATGCTAAAATGTCAAGGTCACAATAGATGATACTTGTAAAACTTTTGTGGGGGTCACTTCTTTTCTTTTGCATATATTTCAATAATATTTCACAGAATTGTAATTAAAAAAAGTGAGCCATTTGGGTGACAAGATCATGAAGCAAAGGTCGTTTGTCTAAGGTCAAGGTCACAAAACACTTTTTGGGTAAAACCTTGTATGAGAGTATTCAGCGTGAAATATTATAGGTCAATTAGTAAATGGCTCTTTTTAGAAACATATATGCCTTGGTGGTTATAATTCATCCCTGTATCATATATATTTATGGCGGTTCTAGTTTCAAATAGAAAATGTGTTGCAGACTTTGATTGGGTTGATTAGAAAGTGTGTGCCCCATAAAATTCAATACGAAAAGGAGGAGGGGGAAGGGTGTAATACATAACATCTAAAGGTAGAATATATGTGAAGGCAATAATATTATTCATTATCATTACTAAAATGTCAAATTAAAACACTAAGTAGACTTCTGGTATCAAAATTGTTGTATTAAGGGGGCATTCATCAATTTAACTGATTTTGTCTTTATTCCATTTTGGTGACTTTTCTATTGAAATATCAGCATGATCAAGAGAAATCAGTGTTTCATTTATTTACACATTATTTTGTTCTCAAAATTAATGATATATTTATATGTCCGTGCACAATATCTGTCTACCAAAGATATTAGATGTAATCTCTTCAAACATTTTGTCTTGCAGGAATCCAGTTGTAGCAAAATACACACCATAGTAGAAAGGAAGACTGTAACAGCTAAAATGGTGAAGAGAAACCTGGCATCCCTCAAAACTTCTCAGACTCAGCAAGGACACACTGAATTACAGTTACTGGTTGTACTGCAGGATCAATGGGGATTGCAGAGTCACCACAGGAGTAGGCTCAGCAAGGACACACTGAGCTACTGTTGCTGGTTGTGTGACTGGATCAATGGGGACTTCAGAATGATAATGTTCAAGGTAAGGAAATGTGAAAGATCTTAAAAAGTATGTTACTTTGCTTTTGTATTTTTGGTCTCAGACCAGTGGAGCTTATGCGATACCCGTCTGTCTGTCTGTCCATCCACAAACAATTCTTGTGCTCACAACTCCTCTGAAACCATAGGAGATAGAAAGTAAATTATCCCCTTGCAACTCTGTTGCGATTGGGATATAGCATCGCTGTGTTTTTGTGTGTTAGTGCGGGTGTTAGATTCTTATGAACAGCAAAGGAGACAGAGTAATAATCGTAGAAAAATCAAACTTTCCAAAACTTTTCCCCATGAGGAGAGGGTGAAGATTATTGATTTTCAAGGTCAAGGGTCAAAGGTCAAGGTCACAGTGGACTTTGGCTGAAAATCCTTGTGAACAGCATAGAAGACAAAGTAATGATGACAGAAACATCAAACCTTCCAAAAAATTTTCCCTTAGGGAGATGATAAACCTTATTAATTTTCAAGGTTAAGGGTCAAAGGTCAAGGTCAAAGTGGACTTAGGCTTAGAATCATTTTGCTCAGTGATATAGAACATGCAATGGTGAGGGAATGATAGGCTTGCATTGCCTGTATTCTTTTTGCATCCTATTTGTTATGTGGTCTAGCTGTGCACCTGACATGTGGTTTTAGCCCCTGACTCCCAGGAACTTAGAAAATGGACGTGCATGCTTATGAGAATCTATGAAATCTTTGCTTGCAACTCCTCTGACTCTATAATAAATGATAAAGATTTAATTCTTCTTTCAATATGTTGGGTCTGTGGTGAAGTTGTGCACCTGAAATTTTGTTTGAGCCCCTGACCCCCAGGGTCATTTTCTCCTATATAACGTACTCTATGTAATCTTGTTCTCATGACTCCTTTGACACTATAAATGATGGAAACTTAAATGCTTTTGCAATATTAAGGTTCTGTGGTCTAGTTGTCCACCTGATATTTTGTTTGTTTGGGTCTTAGAAATTGTTTTGGTCATTTTCTCCTATATGCTTGCAACTCCTCTGACCCTATAAAAGATGGAGACTTAATTCTTTTTGTAACATGATTGATTCATGGTCAAGTTGTGCACCTGATATTTTGTTTGAGCCCCTAGCCCCCTGGGTCTTAGAAAATTGTTTTGGTCATTTTCTCCCATATAACTCTAGGTAATCTTGTGCTCCTCTGACCCAATAAAAGATGGAGACTTAATTCTTTTTGCAATATGATGGGTCTGGGGTCTAGTTGTGCACCTGATATTTTGTTTGAGCCCCTGACCCTGAGGGTCTTAGAAAATGGGTGTGGTCATTAGGTCTCTTCGACGAAGTAGAGAGCGGCTTATGCCTATCGCTCCGCGTCAGCGTCAGCACTAAAGGTTGAGCAAAATGGGACAGGTCCATTCCCGCCAAAGTATACGTCCTACATCAACCAAACTTGCTTGGATGATGCATCTGAAGAATCTGATGCTTACAACAATGCATGGTATGGAGGCTGCATCTGACCCACTTTTCATGCTTGAGTAAGCAGGTTAGGTAAAATGGGACAGGTCCATTCCCACCTTACTTTAAGTCCTAAACCAACCAAACTTGCATGGATGATGCATCTGAGGATGCTTACAACAATGCATGGTACGAAGGCTGCATCTGACCTACATTTAATGCTTGAGTGAGCAGGTTAGATTAAATTGGACAGGTCCTTTCCCGCCTTACTTTAAGTCCCACACCAACCAAACTTGCATGGATGATGCATCTGAGGATGCTTACAACAATGCATAGTATGGAGGCTGCATCTGACCTATATTTCATGCATTAGTGAGCAGGTTAGGTAAATAGGAGAGGTCCATTCCTACGTTTTTTATATTAGTCCTAGGTCATCAAAAGTTGTGTGGTTAATGCATCTAAGGATGCTTACAACAATGCATGATACGGAGGCTGCGCCTGACCTACATTTCATGCTTGAGTGACCAGGTTTAGTAAAATAGGATATTCTCATTTATGGCCCATTTTTAGTCCTAGATCAATAAAATAACTTGTGTGAGTGATGTCTCTGAGAATGCTTACAGCAATGCACTGTACAGATGCTGCATCTGACCTATATTTCATGCTTGATTGACCAGCTATGGTAAAATTAGAATCTTCATTACCAGCCTTCTTTGAATTTTTTATCAACCAAACTTATGTGGATGATGTATCTGGAAATACTTTGTGCAGTGTAGGTAAAGATGCTGGTCATGGGACAATGATGCTGTCGAGGTGAGCACTGTCATCTCTGATGACCCTATGTTTTTTCCTATAAAATTATGCTCGCAATTCTTCTAAATAAAGCTGTTAATGATGGAGAGTTAATTCTCTATGCAATATAAAGGATCTGTGGTCTTGTTGTGCACCTGATATTTTGTTTGATCCCCTGACCCCCCAGGGTCTTATAAAATGGGTGTGGTAATTTTTCCCATATTCTTAAGCTATTAATGATGGAGAGGTAATTCTTTGTGCAATATTGGATCTAAAGTCTTGTAGTGCCAACGATAGTTCATTTGTGCAAGCAGCCCCTGGCCCCAAGGATCTTATAAAATGGATGTGGTCATTTTTCCTATATTCTACAGCTATTAATGATGGAGAGTTAATTCTTTGTGCAATATTGGATCTATAGTCTTGTAGTGTCAACGATAGTTTATTTGAGCAAGCAGCCCCTGGCCTCAAGGATTTTGGAAAATGGGTGCGTCATTCTTTTTTGAAATACTTTATCTTGGAATTTGTATTGATATTCCAGTTGCAGTCTAATGGTTATGTTGTTTTGTTGTGCTACTTATAATTTGTTTGAGCGCCTGCTCCCTATGGTCTTTGGTTTATAAAAAAATAGAAATTGAAATTTATGTGTATGTATCTTATTCACTTGTCAATGAGTGAAAAAAAATAAAACAACCAGGAGAGCTAAAATCTCATCAGAAACTTCTGGTTTATTTTCCTTTCGATTTTCATATTACTATATAAAAAGCATGTTAATATAAAGACTGAGCAAATTAATATGATATGCTAATATTTTTGTTGTAGCTACTGTCACTGGTTGTATGGCTGAATCAATGGGGACTGCAGTATAATGACTGGAGTAGGCTCAGTAAGGACACACTGAGCTACTGTCACTGGTTGTATGGCTGGATCAATGGGGACTACAGTGTAATGACTGGAGTAGGCTCAGTAAGGACACACTGAGCTACTGTCACTGGTTGTATGGCTGGATCAATGGGGACTGCAGTGTAATGACTGGAGTAAGCTCAGTAAGGACACACTGAGCTACTGTCACTGGTTGTATGGCTGAATGAATGGGGACTGCTGTATAATGACTGGAGTAGGCTCAGTAAGGACACACTGAGCTACTGTCACTGGTTGTATGGCTGGATCAATGGGGACTGCATTATAATGACTGGAGTAGACTCAGTAAGGACACATTGAGCTACTGTCACTGGTTGTATTGCTGAATCAATGGGGACTGCAGTATAATGACTGGAGTAGGCTCAGTAAGGACACACTAAGCTACTGTCACTGGTTGAATGGATGGATCCATGGGGACTGCAGTATAATGACTGGAGTAGGCTCAGTAAGGACACACTGAGCTACTGTCACTGGTTGCATGGATGGATCCATGGGGACTGCAGTATTATGACTGGAGTAGGCTCAGTAAGGACACACTGAGCTACTGTCATTGGTTGTATGGCTGGATCAATGGGGACTGCAGTATAATGAGTAGAGTTAAGGCTGAGTAAGGACACACTGAGCTACTGTCAATGGTTGTATGACTGGATCAATGGGGACTGCAGTATAATGAGTGGAGTAGGCTCAGGAAGGACACACTGAGCTACTGCCACTGGTTGTATGGCTGGATCAATGTGGACTGCAGAATAATGACAGGAGTAGGCTCAGTAAGGACACACTGAGCTACTGTCACTGGTTGTATGGCTGGATCAATAGGGACTGCAGTGTAATGACTGGAGTATGCTCAGTAAGGACACACTGAGCTACTGTCACTGGTTGTATGGCTGAATGAATGGGGACTGTGGTATAATGACTGGAGTAGGCTCAGTAAGGACACACTGAGCTACTGTCACTGGTTGTATGGCTGGATCAATGGTGACTGCATTATAATGACTGGAGTAGGCTTAGTAAGGACACACTGAGCTACTGTCACTGGTTGTATGGCTGAATCAATGGGGACTGCAGTATAATGACTAGAGTAGGCTCAGTAAGGACACACTAAGCTACTGTCACTGGTTGTATGGATGGATCCATGGGGACTGCAGTTTAATGACTGGAGTAGGCTCAGTAAGGACACACTGAGCTACTGTCACTGGTTGCATGGATGGATCCATGGGGACTGCAGTATAATGACTGGAGTAGCCTCAGTAAGGACACACTGAGCTACAATCACTGGTTGTATGGCTGGATAAATGGGGACTGCAGTATAAATGAGTGGAGTAGGCTCAGTAAGGACACACTGAGCTACTGTCACTGGTTGTATGGCTGGATCAATGTGGACTGCAGAATAATAACAGGAGTAGGCTCAGTAAGGAAACACTGAGCTACTGTCACTGGTTGTATGGCTGGATCAATGGGGACTGCAGTATTATGACTGGAGTAGGCTTAGTAAGGACACACTGAGCTACTGCCACTGGTTGTATGGCTTGATCAATGGGGACTGCAGTACAATGACTGGAGTAGTCTCAGTAAGGACACACTGAGCTACTGCCACTGGTTGTATGGATGGATCAGTGGGGACTGCAGTATAATGACTGGAGTAGGCTCAGTAAGGACACACTGAGCTACTGTCACTGGTTGTATGGCTGGATCAATGGGAACTGCAGTATAATGACTGGAGTAGCCTCAGTAAGGACACACTGAGCTACAATCACTGGTTGTATGGCTGGATAAATGGGGACTGCAGTATAAATGAGTGGAGTAGGCTCAGTAAGGACACACTGAGCTACTGTCACTGGTTGTATAGCTGGATCAATGGGGACTGCAGAATAATGACTGGAGTGGGCTCAGTAAGGACACACTGAGTTACAGTCACTATTTGTATGGCTGGATCAATGGGGACTGCAGTATAATGACTGGAGTAGGCTCAGTAAGGACACACTGAGTTACTGTCACTATTTATATGGCTGGATCAATGGGGACTGCAGTATAATGATTGGAGTAGGCTCAGTAAGGACACACTGAGTTACTGTCACTGGTTGTATGGCTGGATCAATGGGGACTGCATTATAATGACAGGAGTAGGCTCAGTAAGGACACACTGAGTTACTGTCACTGGTTGTATGGCTGGATCAATTGGGACTGCAGTATAATGAGTGGAGTAGTCTGGAGTAGTCTCAGTAAGGACACACTGAGCTATTGTCACTGGTTGTATGGCTGGATCAATGTGGACTGCAGTATAATAGGTGGAGTAGGCTCAGTAAGGACACACTGAGCTACTATCACTGGTTGTATGGATGGATCAATGGGGAATGCAGAATAATGACTGGTCCGAGTAGTCTCAGTAAGGACAGGCTGAGCTACTGTCACTGGTTGCAAGGCTGGATCAATTGGGACTGCAGAATAATGACTGGAGTAGGCTCAGTAAGGACACACTGAGCTACTGTCACTGGTTTTGGCTGGATCAATGGGGACTGCAGAATAATGACTGGAGTAGGCTCAGTTAGGACACACTGAGCTACTCTCACTGGTTGTATGGCTGGATCAATGGGGACTGAGCATTTTGACTGGAGTAGGCTCAGTAAGGACACACTGAGCTACTGTCACTGGTTGTATGGCTGGATCAATGGGGACTGAGCAGAATTATGACTGGAGTAAGTTCAGTAAGGACACACTGAGCTACTGTCACTGGTTGTAAGGCTGGATCAATGGGGACTGAACATTATGACTGGAGAATATAGGCTCAGTAAGGACACTCTGAGCTACTGTCACTGGTTGTATGGCTGGATCATTGGGGACTGCAGAATAATGACTGGAGTAGTCTCAGTAGTTGTATGGCTTGATCAATGGGGACTACAGTATAATGACTGGAGTAGGCTCAGTAAGGATACGCTGAGCTACTGTCACTGATTGTATGACTGGATGAATGGGGACTGCAGAGTAATTGCTGAAGTAGGCTTAGTAAGGACACACTGAGTTACTGTCACTGGATGCATGGCTGGATCAATGGGGACTGCACAGTTATCACAGGAGTAGGCTCAGTAAGGACACACTGAGCTACATTCACTGGTTTATGGCTGGATCAACGGGGACTGCAGAGTAATCATAGGAGTAGGCTCAGCAAGGACACACTGAGCTACATTCACTGGTTGCAAGGCTGGATCAATGGGGACTGCAGATTCATCTCAGGTGTAGGCTCAGTAAGGACACACTGAGCTACTGTCACTGGTTGTAAGGCTGGATCAATGGGGACTGCAGATTCATCAGAGTATGCCCAGAGAGGACACACTTTGCTACTGTCACTGGTTGTATGGCTGGATCAATGGGGACTGTAGAATAATGACTGGAGTAGGCTCAGTAAGGACACACTGAGCTACTGTCACTGGTTGTATGGCTGGAACAATGGGGACTGCAGAGTCATCACAGAAGTAGGCTCAGTAGGGACACACTGAGCTACTGTCACTGGTTATATGACTGGATCAATGGGGACTTCAGAGTAATCATAGGAGTAGGCTCAGTAATGACACACTGAGATACTGTCACTGGTTTCTATGGCTGGATCAATGGGGACTGCAGAGTCATCACAGGAGTAGGCTTAGTAAGGACACATTGAGCTACTGTCACTGGTTGTATGGCTGGATCAATGGGGACTGCAGTATAATGACAGGAGTAGTCTCAGTAAGGACACACTGAGCTACTCTCACTGGTTGTATGGCTTGATAAATGGGGACTGCAGTATAAATGAGTGGAGTAGGCTCAGTAAGGACACACTGAGCTACTGTCACTGGCTGCAAGGACTGCAGAGTAATGATGTTCAAGGTAAGGAGATTAAATAAATTAAGATTTCAAAAGTCCGCTTGCTTTTTTTTTTTCATTTTTATATTCCTTTTGATTTTCATATTTACTGTATGATGAAAATAATAGCAACTTGATATTATGTAGTAAATAAACATTATTAAATATACTGTAAATTGGTTTTTATTCGTCAGGTACCAATTTTCGTCATTTTCGTCAGTGCCTTCCTTGACGAAATTACGTACCAACGAATATGAATATACTCCTGACAAAATAAATGTGTAGTAAAGAAAAATTGAATCAGTCTCTTGGTAAACTGTAATATAAACCGGGAGCACTGCGGAAGAGGGAGGAAGAAGCTGTAGGTTCCGAGTTTCAAGACATTGTTAAAGTGTTATTACAACAGGCAAATGACAAATCAATGAAAGCTAAATACGCACACAAAGTCGCATATAATGAACTTCTAATCACCAATTGATATGTTTTCACAGCAAGCTAGGTTATATACATGTTTCCAATTGTTTGTTTACCCATAATTGTTACACAAACAATGAAAATAATCACATATTACGGCAGATCTAAATGTTAAGTTGGCATTTGAACTGACAAATTTACATTTTAGGGACTCTTGAATGACGAATTTACGTACTGACGAAATGGTCATTTTTAGCAAATTGACGAAAATTGGTACTGACGAAAATAAAGCAATTTACAGTAACAGTTTATTGAGGATTTTGTTTCATTTTGTATTTATTTCTTTTATCTTCAACATCAATAGAAAACTGATCAAGATAGATGACAAATAAAAATCGGAACTGAAGACGATGGCTGATACTCACTTCTATTGGACAAAAAAATGTGGATTAAGAACTACAAAGAAATGAAAAAATTAAGGTAAGAGAGATGATACTATATGCTATCTGTGCAAAAAATTATTTGCTATAAACGTGTGTGTCTTGGGGATATACATGTATTGATTGTAGATAATTTGAAAAGAAAGTAAATTATATAGTTTAAGGTGGCTCGAGATACCTATGTAAAAAGATACTCATTAAAACTAGCTGTAAGACTATTTCCCTGCAAAGGGTGCCTTAGTTGAGAAGACGATTTCCCTAGTGAAAAAGCTTTGAAATGGGGCGGAGCTTCAGCGAAATTGGGCAGAGCTTCAAGCGTGACACTAGTGATGGTTATAATAAAACGGTTAAAGGATATGCCATTGAGGGAGTTAGCACAATTTTGGTTTCCCTCGACCAAACCTTTTTTCTGAGGCTTATAGTTTCGGGAAACCAGAATCGTGCTAACTCCCTCCATGGCATACTTTAACTGTATAACTTTGGATGACTGACAAAATTAGAACCTATAATGATCATGAGGTCATTTTCTATCAGCAGTTCATTAAAATTGCCATTCGGTGCCTCATTGCTGAAGATAGATTTTAAATTAGCAACATACATCTTTTCTGTTGCCACGTATATGAGAAAGTAATAATATAATAATGATCAGGGGCTCAGATAGTACAATTTTTTTTTTCAGATGAAAAGCAGCTGTGGCAAGACTTTTGATAAGCTGATCCAACTTAAGGACCATAGGCAGTGCTAGAGTGTTGTGCCAAATCCTCATAAAATGGACTGAAATAGACTCAATATTAATCATAGACGGTTGTTCTGAAGAGAAGTGAAGAATTCTAAAACCAGACATGATAATCCATTAATCTGACCTTGACCTCCAGAATTCATAGTCATCTTTACTATAGAAGTTAGTTGGTATTTGTATTTGTTGTACATTAGTGTGTTTTATACTATTCATTGGAGATAATTTTAGTACTACATATGTTTGTGAGTCTAGAATATCATGTATATTCTTCAACCACAATGGTATTTTGCCTTGTGATTTCCCCAATCATGGTAAGAAGGGTCCATATTTAAGTCTGGGTTTTCTCTTATCCAGATTTATCTTGATAATTTGGTCTCTACCAGCCCTACACACCCTCCTCCAGCCTAGGTAAATTAAGGGTAATAACCTTGTTATTGTATCCAGCCTGTACTTTGATGAACTGGGCATGTCCAACTCCAGCCTGTCTAATTTAAAAAAAAAGTGTAATAAAGGGGTTACTTATCCAGCCTGTACTGTGATTGACGTACAGGGCATGTCCAACTCCAGCCTGTTTAATTAAAAGGGTAATAAAGGGGTTACTTATCCAGCCTGTACTGTGATGGACGAACAGGGTATGCCCAACTCCAGCCTAGGTAATTCAGGGATAATAAAGGGGTTATTGTATCCAGTCTGTACTGTGATTTATTAACAGGGCATGCTCTCCTCCAGCCAGGGTAATTTAAGGGTATCCAGCCTTAGTAGCAAGGGTAGTGAAGGGCTCGCATCTAGCCCAATTTCTCCCACAGAACCGCTATCTGTGGGAGATGTGGAGTGGGAAAGGGAGGTAAATGTTACAATAACCTAAGGTACCAGTACTTGCGATGGGGAATCTTAATTGGAGAGACTGTGGAACAACATAGATGTGATGTCCTGACAACTTGATTCAACAACTTGCTTGACTAGGCTTGTTTACATCAGTTCTTTTTCATTTTTTTTCTACTTTTTATTTTTTTCTCGGTCTTTTGGGGTTAGGTATTTGGTTGTGGTGGTTCGTGGTAGACTGATATAAGCAAGCACGGCCAAACAAGTTTTTGTATCAATCTGCCAGGACCTCTCACATCTAGTTGTTCTATATAGTCTCTCCGATTTATTTTCCTCGAGTCAAGTCCTGTTACTAGGTTATTGTAACATAAAGCCAAACTTTCCCATTCCACTGTTACTTCTCCAGCCATAAACTAGATGTCTACATTTATGTCATTTGAATAAGATTATTTTGTAAGGCAAGTCTCATCATGTGAATTATGATCAGTGGTTGAATTTGTTTCTCTCCACATGAATTATATGAGCTGCCTATTTTAAGATAAATTGTAAATCATTGCACTGTCTTCAAATGATAATATGACATCATCACACTATCCTCCTTCAGTAGCATTAAATAATCAAACAATATTCAAACAGTAACATGAAATCATCACACTATCCCAAAGAGTAACATATAATCACACTGTCCCAAAGTGTAAAAATAAAAACATTTCATACATGTATGACATCATCACACTACCCCAAACAGTAACAAGACATTATCACATTATTCTTAAACAGTAACTTGAAATCATGGTGACGATTCATGGTAACATGACATCGTCACAATATCTTCGAACAGAAATTTGAAATCATCACACTATTCTCGAACGGTAACATGAAATCTTTGTATTCATTATTGTTGCTAAAACATAATTACACTATCCCCCATCAGTAACATGACATAACTACCCTCCATCAGTAACATGACATCATCACATTACCCTCAGTAACATGACATCAACTAACTATCCTTCAACAATAACAGACATCACACTACCCTCCAATAGTAAAATTACAACATCACACTACCCTCCAACAGTAACATGACAACATCACACTACCCTCCAATAGTAAAATTACAACATCACACTACCCTCCAACAGTAAAATGACATCTACCGTGTTACATCCAACAGTAGCATGACATTAAGCAAGTACCTACCAATAGTAACATGACATAAACCAACTACTCTCCAACTGTTACAGGAACATGACATCAACACACTACCCTCCAAATTGAAAAGTAACATAACATTGCACTATTCTCCAACAGTAACGTGACATCAACCAAGTACCCTCCAACAATGTCATAACAATGTCATGATATAAACATGATAAACCAAGTGCTCTCCAACAGTAACATGACAACATCACACTTCTCCCCAACAGTAACATGACAACATCCCACTTCTCCCCAACAGTAACATGACGACATAACTCTATCCTCCAGCAGGAACATGACATCAACCGACTACTCTCAAACAGTAACATAAAAAATTACACTATCCCCCAACAGTAAAATAACAACATCACACTATCCTCCAATAGTACCATTGCATCAATCAAGTACCCTCCAACAGTACCATAACTTTAACCAAGTACCCTCAAAAAAGGAACATGACAACATTACACTACTCTCCAACTGCAACATAACATTAACCAAGTACTCGCCAACAGTAACATAATATTACAATATCCTCCAACAGTATCATGACACCATCACACTACTCTCCAACAAGAACATGACAATATCACACTACTCTCTAACAGTGACATGGCAGCATCACACTACTCTTCATCAGTAACATGACAACATCACACTACTCTTCATCAGTAACATGACAACACCACACTTCCCTCTAACAGTAACACAACATTAACCAAGTACCCTCCAATAGTAACATGACAACATCAAACTACTCTCCAACAGTAACGTGACAACATCACACTACTCTCCAATAGTAACATAACATTACACTATCCTCCAACAGTAACATGACATAAACCAAGTACCCTCTAACAGTAAAATGCCAACATCACACAACTCTCCAAAAGTAACATGACTTCAAATATCTACCCTTCAACAGTAACCTAACATCTAACACTATTCTCAAACAATATCATAACATCATCACACTACCCTCCAACAGTAACATGACATCATCATCCTACCCTAAAACAGTAACATTAAATCATCACACAATTCTCCATTAGTAGTAACATCATACCACTATCATCCAACAGTAACCTCCATCAGTAACATGACATCATCATACTACCCTAAAACAGTAACATTAAATCATCACACAATTCTCCATTAGTAGTAACATCATACCACTATCATCCAACAGTAACCTCCATCAGTAACATGACATCATCATACTATCCTAAAACAGTAACATTAAATCATCACACAATTCTCCATTAGTAGTAACATCATACCACTATCATCCAACAGTAACCTCCATCAGTAACATGACATCATCATACTATCCTAAAACAGTAACATTAGATCATCACACAATTCTCCATTAGTAGTAACATCATACCACTATCATCCAACAGTAACCTCCATCAGTAACATGACATCATCATACTATCCTAAAACAGTAACATTAGATCATCACACAATTCTCCATTAGTAGTAACATCATACCGCTATCATCCAACAGTAACCTCCATCAGTAACATGACATCATCATACTATCCTAAAACAGTAACATTAGATCATCACACAATTCTCCATTAGTAGTAACATCACACCACTATCATCAAACAGTAACCTCCATCAGTAACATGACATCATCATACTATCCTAAAACAGTAACATTAAATCATCACACAATTCTCCATTAGTAGTAACATCATACCACTATCATCCAACAGTAACCTCCATCAGTAACATGACATCATCATACTATCCTAAAACAGTAACATTAAATCATCACACAATTCTCCATTAGTAGTAACATCATACCACTATCATCCAACAGTAACCTCCATCAGTAACATGACATCATCATACTATCCTAAAACAGTAACATTAAATCATCACACAATTCTCCATTAGTAGTAACATCATACCACTATCATCCAACAGTAACCTCCATCAGTAACATGACATCATCATACTATCCTAAAACAGTAACATTAAATCATCACACAATTCTCCATTAGTAGTAACATCATACCACTATCATCCAACAGTAACCTCCATCAGTAACATGACATCATCATACTATCCTAAAACAGTAACATTAGATCATCACACAATTCTCCATTAGTAGTAACATCACACCACTATCTCTTGACATCATGACACTATCCTTACACTAGGAAAGATTATTTTATAAAAATATCTCCATCAGAAGGCACCATTACACTATCTTTATGATTTACATCAAAAGAAATGTGGTATTTGGAATTCACTGCTTTCAATCATTCTACTATCTTCAAATTATAATCAATTTTTGATGCATCATTCTTTTATCAAACAGTTTTTCTACATAAATTCTGTTTTCATGAGTAAGTAGTAAACTTTAAAAATGTAAAGTGTAAGGTCAAAGATCAGGGTCTGTTTGTAGCCTGTTTTTGTACCTTTTCAATACAATCAATGTACTTTACAATTTTGTTTGTATCATCTATTGTTTTACTATACATGTGACAATACAGTGATGTAAAATGGCTGGAGAAGTTATTAAGTAATAAGGTTGATGATCCATAACAATACACAGTTCCAATACATCAAATCACAATATCTTACAACGTTGTCTGTTTGATACATTATAAGTTTTTATATTGTATGAACCGAAACTTTAAAAAATCTTTCTAGAGTCTTGGTCAAAAAGGTGGGACATGTTGCTCTTCCTGTAATGTCTCATGAAATTTCTATTAAATACTTTAATAAGAATTCTACTTTTGATTTTATAGGCTTTATGCATTGTAGTCTAGTTTGGTATTGAATGACTCTTGATTATAGAAATAAACTGAAAATTGTTATGAAATGAAAATGCAAAGATGATTTATCTGAATGAAAAGAAATTGAGTATTTCAAATATTTTTCCACAAATAATAGACTTGTTGACTGTTGTCAAATGATTATGTTTATCAATGTGTTATGATTCTTTATGGGAAAAAAACACATCATTTTCAGCAAAATTCTGAAATTCAATAAAAGTTATGGATTGTCACCTAAAATTATTTGATATAGTTATAACTGTAGTACATTTTGATAATCATTTCACCCAGTTTCAGAGTTTTTTTCCATTATTGGTTTTTATCTGTTTTTCTCTGGGTTTAAAGATTTTCAAATTTCATGCATAAAATATGAGTAGTTATGAATTTATGAAACCAAATTTTTGTAAGAAATTTTAATTTGTGATGATTTTAATTGTTGTGAATCAATAGAGAGGTTGAGATTTTCTATGTGTAACTTGTACCTCCGCCAGTACCTGTATTATGATCCGCTATTGTGACATCATCATTGATTGTGTTTGACGTCATTTGCTATACAAGCTACACAACATCTGTGAACTTGTGTAAAGTGCGAGGTACACGTAGGCCTTAATTACTTCATTTTATAAAATGGTATAAAAGTTTGGTAATCAATTCAGGAGTTTCCATTCATTTCAATATAGATTTTACTGAACTTAACGTTCCCTTTGAACTTAACCTTTCCAAAAGTCAACTTAAGTTCACTAAGTTTTTACAAGTATGCGTATCGAGTGGTCTTTGAAAGGAAATCTCGTCAATAGTAACGTGCCCGTACAAGTTACAGGTAGGAAATCTCAACCTCCCTAATATTGTACTCATCCTTGAACACTCAGTCTGTAGTAACAATTATATAATGCAAAGAATTGTATATTTTTGTTGTGCTATATCTTTATTAAGTTAATTACACTGAATATACTATCATTTATTTGATGCAGTAACTATTGATACATGTTATTTTATGTATTTTAAATTCTTTTTAAGGTTTTCATTCTTTGAGTAAATTCTTTGTTGATATTCTTTGAAGGAAAAACTTCTAATGTAGAATAAATAGTTGAAAAGAGCATTTCTTTGTAATTAATTTATTAGCATGCATCAAAATTCTTGGAGGTGATTGCTAGAAAAAAATTTGAATAAGGTCAAAGGCTATGAATGTTCAAGGTCGTATGTCAGATATTTGAATTCACATCCAAGGTCAAACAATTTTGACAGAAAAAAAGAAGAAAACAGATTCTGAAGTGGAGACAAGGTCACCAGAAAGGATGCTGAGATACATCTCCTAGCAAATTAAGTCAGAAATTGTTGTTATGGAAACAAACAAATGAATCATATAAAGGTCAAGGTCACAATTGTAAGAAGATATTAATCAAGGTCTTAAGATATTAATCAAGACCTGAAATTCCTATCAAGGTATACATTTTTGACGATCTGTGACAAAGATGTCAAGGTTACTCAGTCCTCGTTGGGAACTAATATTTACTCCTGTGAAACAAGGTAGACAACAATCGGAGTCAAACGAGGACTAAGGAACATGTAAAGTTTTACTCTGATTGTTGTCTACCTTGTTTCATTGGAGTAAATATTTGTCCCCAATGAGGACTGAGGAACATGTCAAGTTTGACTCTGATAGTTGTCTACCTTGTTTCACAGGAGTAAATATAAGGTTTCAACGAGGACTGAGGAACATGTCAAATTAGACACTAATTTTTTTTCTACCATGTTTCACAGAGTAAATATTAGTCCCCAACGAAGAAAGAGGTACGTGTCAAATTTGTCTCCGATTGTTGTTTACCTTGTTTCAAAGGAGTAAATATTAGTTCCCAACGAGGACTGAGGAACATGTCAAGTTTGACTCTGATTGTTGTCTACCCTGTTTCACAGGAGTAAATATTAGTTCCCAACGAGGACTGAGGAACATGTCAAGTTTGACTCTGATTGTTGTCTACCATGTTTCACAGAGTAAATATTAGTCCCCAACGAGGACAGAGGTACGTGTCAAATTTGTCTCCGATTGTTGTCTACCTTGTTTCTAAGGAGTAAAATTTAAAATTAGTCCCCAATAAGGACTAAGGTTTATTTCAGGTTTGACACTCATTGTTGTCTACCTTGTTTCACAGGAGTAAATATTAGTTCCCAATGAGGACGGAGGAACATTTCAAATTTGACACTGATTGTTGTCTACCTTGTTTCACAGGAGTAAATATTAGTCCCCATTGAGGACTGAGGAACATGTCAAGTTTGACTCTGATTGTAATCTACTTTGTTTTAAAGGAGTAAAATTTAATATTAGTCCCCAATGAGGACTAGGGTTTATTTCAAGTTTGACCCTCATTGTTGTCTACCTTGTTTTACGGGAGTAAATATTAGTTCCCAATGAGGACTGAAGAACATTTCAAGTTTGACACTGACTGTTGTCTACCGTGTTTCACAGGAGTAAATATTAGTCCCCAACGAGGACGCAGACAGAGGGTTCTATAGATTTCCTTGTCGCTGTCCAAATCAGCTTATCCAGGACATAACTGCCTGCATGGATCTTAATAATATTTCAAAGGGTTGATTCCCAGGACCGAGGGGTGTGTCATGACCTTGATCAAGGATTGAAGGTCGAGGTTACAATACATGTGTGATCAAAATCTTGTCCAAACCTTCATTTTTCACTGTCTGTAGGGTTTGGAAAATATTTAATAGAACTATTCTCTGTGACTAGGTGATTTGTCATGACCTTGATCCAAGATCAAAGCCTAAGTACATACAGTACAGGCCATATTTTTCACTGCATACATGGATCTAAATAATATTTTATGGAATCGTTGTCCATGACCCAACGATTTGTTATGACCTTGAATCAAAGTCACTTGACATGTAGGTTTAGATATCTTATTTAGGTCATAATTTTTCTCTGTCTGTATAGATTTTAATAATATTTTACAGAATTGGTGACTTGAACCCAAGTATGTGCCGTAATCTTTATGCAAGGTCGAGGCACACACTTGTTGAGAAATATCTTGGTCTTGATATATTTCACTGCCTGCATGATTTGAATGATATTTCACGTATTTATTAACCTGGATCTAAGGATGTCATAACCTTGATGCAAGGTCATAGGTCAAGGTCAGATTCCATGTCGATTGAAAAGTCTTGCCTTGGCCTTACTTTTTCACTGTTTGCAAGGATTTAAATAACATTTCACAGAATTGTTGTTCAGGACCAATTAATGTATCATGACTTGTTTGAAGGTCAAGGTCACTGTACTGAAGGGTAAAAAATCTTTTCATGACTTTTCACTGCTCCGATGGACTTTTTTATTTCAGAGAAAATTTGCACAGGACCTTAGTATATCTCATGGTATTAAATCAAGTCAAAGTTCAAGGTCAGAGTGCATTCCATTGATAAAGTTTTTTTAGATAGAACAAAGATAAAGTTTGAGTTCAGTATTGATTGAAGTGTTGTTTCAGGTGGAGTTGCAGAACTTACTAGATTTATGCCGGTACTGCCGGTAGGGGACATCTATCGATTGGCGATCAAAAACTGATTGCCCTTTCATGAAAATTGTTTTTTTTTTACTTTTCTATTTCATCATAACATTTGGTATGAAGCTTCAGATTGATGGCTCATCAAATTAAGTCTGTTAATAGAAAAGTAATGGAAAGTATGTCGGTAAAGTTCATTCATAATTCATCTAATACTACGACAGGATATGAGGTTTTGAATTAATGACACTTAATGTCATTTCTGAAAGGTCAAGGTAACTTGTTTGGTGACACATATGATACAAAAATATATTAATAATGTTTACCCTTTTCTAGGATACTCTGATAAAGTTTTACTTAGTCTACCTGTTTTGAAGGATCTGGACTTGCAGACTATTCAAGAGCGTCTTCAAAGATCAATGTCATTGTATCCAACAGACAATAGGCATTCTTGGTAATTTCTCCAAGGTCAAGGCCATGCTCTCAAAGATAGAACTTCCGGTATCATAAAATTTGCCGTATTCAAGGAGCATTCGAATCATCAAGTAATGTTTCGACTTTATTTATTTATAATTTATTTATTTATCTATTTATTCATTTATCTAAGAAAGTCAAATACTATCCATCCAGATGGACTTAACACACAAATTAACTTGATATTAAACATGTTCTATTCTGTCCTTCTACCAGTCAGGGGCATCACTGATTTCAGTACTCTTTCAGAAATTACTAACATCAGTAATATTGATATTACTATCTTAGAAAGTACTACAAATCCCTGGAATTAGATTTCCCTAAATAGTGTAGTAAAGGCAATCAAATGGACAAACTTTAGAATATAACGGGATTCAATCATTTTTATGTGACTGATTTCTATCATTTTGCAAAATGAATATCTTTGATCGTGTTTAATTACAAAGGAAATCGAAATTAAAGTAAATTATAAGTATCAGTCATTTCAAAGAGGACTGAAATCAGTGATGCCCCTGACTGTCTACTGGTTTTCATTTATTTTGAGTCTTTCCTTTCTAGTCACCACGTTCTTCTTGACATATAAAATAAGTGTTACACTTAAAAAAAAATAAATCCGTTTTACAGTGGACTATGTGGAGATTACTCATATATTGGTAATATTGTCCTTCGTGTTTCTATGATTTGATATTGTTTTTCTCTGTTCTTCCATTTTTTTCTCATCCTGTGATTGTTCCGCTGTTTTCGCTGTTGGTGAAATCCTCTTAATCTTTGTTCTTTATTTTCAAGTATCAGTATGTCCATTGGCAGTGTGTTTTATATTCCGAAACTGGATTTGGTGTTGACTGTAATTTCCCTTCTCTCGTTTGTAACTTTATTACATAATAAACGGTGTTGGTTGCTAATTGGTAGAACATTGATTGGTGATAAATTCGTAAACTGCATTTGCGATAACTTGATAATAATCATCCCTGTACTCTAAATACTTGTTTAAGTTGCATGCCTCCATTGGCAAATTTGGCATCAAGTGAAATGTTAAAAATTAAATAATGTAACGCAAGCCTAGCATACCCTCGCAACCGCATTTTATGTGATCAGTGAAATATTTTTAAGATCAAGTCCATAGTGACCTTGTCATTTACCTTGAATGTCTATAGTTCATCCTCTCCCCTTGAGGAACATTGTGGACAGAATTAGTGGTCCCTGTGGTGATTGCTTTTCACAAGAATTTATGTCTAAGTCCACAATGACCTTGACCTTGCAAATCATTAGAGTTCATCTTCACCCCATAGGAAACTTTTGTGGATAGTTTGATGGTTATATGATGACCGCTTTGTCTTCTATGTTGTTCACTTGGATTTAAAGCCTAAGTCCACAGTGACCTTGAAGTTTGATCCTTGACTTTAAAAAACAAAAGGGTTTAAGATCCTCTCCCAGTGGGGATTATTTGCGGAAGGTTTGATCATTCTATGACGATTGCATTGTCTTCTATGCTTTTCACAAGGATTCTAAACCTAAGTCCACAGTGATCTTGACCTTTGACCCTAAAAATCAATGGAGTTCATCCTCTTCCCATGGGGATCATTTGTGAAAAGTTTGATGTTTCTATAATTATTACTTAGTCTTCTATGCTGTTGACAATCTTGAATACAGACAAAAACACACAGTTAAACAAACAAACACACCCTCACACACAGCAATGCTTCATTCCTTCCGCAACAGAGTTGCGAGAGATTAAAAAAGGACAATCTGCATGTTTATTGCAAAGAATGTAGTGGAAAAAATTACATAAATTTGTTGATGTATTGTTCTAAGAAAGATAACTCTATCAAATGAACTCTTGATTTGCTGATCATATTACGTACTGTATCACTTTATTATATTGTATGGTTTAACCTTTTTAAAAGCAGAAGATAAATACACACCGCAAAACCTCTTGGATGAAAATCTTGTCATCAAAGTATTACACATCATCAAATATTCTGTTTATTTAACAATGTATGTACTATTAGATTTAATAAAACGAGATGTTTTTTTTTCTAACGTTTTCAAATATTGCTATTAAAAGAGCAAGACACCAAATGATGGATATTATTACTAAGGTATTTGATGTTTTTAAACAAAACAAATTAATACAGACTACTTTATTTCACAGCATCATCTACACTAGATTCCCTTCTTACTGTAATGGACTCTGGAGATTGTTCATTAAATAGTGTTCCTTCGTATTTGTAATTGTCTCTGTCTGTTGTCCGTTTCGTCCCGCTGTTTTCACTGTTGATATAAAATCCCTATCTTTATTTTGTTTTACATTTTTGAAGAATCTGCACGCCTTTCGATAGTCATTTTTGGCTTCTGATCATGGTTTTTGCTATGACTTTCATTCACTAGTGGAAACGTGGGGTTTGTTTTGCTTTTCAAGACAAGATGTAAATCTCCATCACCAACTATTGCCTCCTGAAAGTCAGTTATAATATTATACAGTCATGTAGAACGTATTTTGGGTATATAAACAGCCAATTATTGTGCCTCAGAAGTAGAGGATATGACATGACAATAATTTGGTATTCTTGAAGTAGGCATTAAACGTTTGTGTTATGACTTACAATTTGACCAAACTACGGGAAATTGACTAACTGCGAATATTTACATTACTAGTAGATTCCCCATGTTGAACGCCCATTAGGCAACTAGAATTATATTCCAATAACTTTGGTTGCTATTGTGACGTCACGTTCAGGTATTGCATGTAGGGAGAATTTACCAAAATTAAGATACATCTGACGCTGTTACAGGCAAAATGTGCGATGTTCATGCAAATAAAAATGACCTATAATTAGAATAAATGTAAATATAAGTAATGACTGTCTAACTTTTGGTGTTCATGGGTGTATAATTCTGGTTGGACACGTGCAAATTTTCCGAGAATCGCTTCGCGATTCACGGAATTTGCACGTGCCCAACCAGAATTATACACCCATGAACACCAAAAGTAAGACAGTCATTTCTTAATTAAACTTGTCAAATCCCCCGATTATCGGATCGGTGTAATGATGATATACAGAGTCGTATAAAGGAAACTCTTCATATTTTGCCCCACACTTTATAAAGAAATTATTTCCGATTAAGATTAACCTTAATATGGAAGAAAAGAGGGGCCTGATCTCCAACAGGAAACACGGAAACATCCAAATGCAAAAGCAAAGAGTGGATAAACACAAGAAGAAACTGTACCGCACAAATATATCAATTGTTACGTAAAAATGGAATCAAAGAAGTAATGCATCAGGAATGCACGAATCTAATTTTGACCTTCGTAGAAGTAATAAAAAAAGTTGATCATTTCAAATAAAAACCCTTCAGTATGCTCAACATCACTGAATTCAAATGATAATGGAATTTCTGAATAATTCTTTTCAGAAACTGAAAACAAAACAACTTTGTCGATATATTTTATTGTTGCTTTCAAGTACATTCAGTATGATTTCTCTTTATTTAGTACAAACAACACATCCTAGTTCCGCTCCTTCCACGTATGGTCCACATGGCAGGGATCCACACCTGGCCTCCACTGGGTACAGAAGTACGCCGTTCGAATTCGTGGTAGTTCCTACTTTCTCTGCGTCTTTGTCCACGCAGATATATTGTGAAGCTGCAGCATGATTATAGTATCCCGCCATCAAGTATCCGCTATACTGCTTAGTCCAGGACGCATTGCATTTTGTTTTACCTTGTAAGTAATGATAAAGATTTCTTGGAATTAAAAGTTGACAGTTTAGATTTTTAAGCATAATTTCCCTTTATATCTTTAGCTGAAATGCAATCTAAAATGTACAAATCCACGTGGAATGGATTGAAATCAAGAGAATCCCTTCTTGTCTGTAACCATGCATAGAAAAAGTCAAAGTTTAGTTTAAAGATTTCCCGGTCCTCTTGATTTTACTCTCTGGGTCTTAATGAATCTTTACCAGCAATATATATATATATGCGAGACAACGTACATTACCTCACATGAGATATAAAAGAAAGGAGGAATTGTCCAACATGACCTGTTTGCAGCACCCACAGGAAAACTTTCAATTGCTAAAACACATAGTAGACAAGCACGGCAATAGACACCGAATGGATAATGAAGACCAAACATCAAAGACGACATGAAATCATAAAATATAAAAGACTGCACAAAAACCAACGAGATCAATGGTCAACTCATATCGACTTAGGACTGCCATCTGTCACGTAAGTAGCAGATTGTTTAGTTATCCGGGTTATGTGTGCACAACTCTCTTATTGGATGGACACGTTCTAGAGAGAATAAGGCTCGTACTTAACGTCTACTTTTATACTCAATTTCATAATAAGCTGTAAAGGGATATCCTTCGTACTTTTTGAATCCCTTTTATAGAAGAACGATAGATAGTGAAACAAAAGTACAAGGAAGACAATGTTTGCGTTTATGTATTTTACGAACTATCTATCACTATAATAGCTCTGATATTTTGTTTATACATTACTAAGAATAACATACTTAAAAAGTAAATTGACCGAATATGAAGTCCGGCATCAATATAATTTCGACAGAATTAAGTTAAATACTTTATATCTTTTTGATTAAATGCGGCTTTATACATCATCCTAATCTTATGTTACATGTATTCTCCTCTAGGCATTTACTTTGTTTTACGTCAGAATCCCTTTACTTTTATAAAAAAGACTTACTAGGTACCATTACTACACTGCTATGTCCAACGTCTCTACACACGGCACATGGAACGTCATACTGACTGTAAGACTTGTCAATCCCTATGTTAGAATATAACGTTTCATATTCAGCTCCATATACATATCCTCCAGAGCCTGATGTTCCGTTTTTGTACTTGAGTCCACTCCAGTCTGGGTTTTTCGGCATACATAGGTAATCCACTGCTGCACCCGAATGACCATACCACGATCCTCCGACGTATCCTACATGTTTGTGAATAAAGTAAGTAAATAATAAAGGAGTAAATAATAAGGAAAGTAAACATACTAGTAAGATAATGATAAAATACATTTTAATTAGGACGTTGTACTATGATTCAATGTAGGAGAAAAGAACAAAAGCGTCACAATTCTTGAAATTACTGTATGCATAGCAATGAAGTACATGTAAGTATCTTTATAGTTTCACTTTTTGATATCATTGAACTTACCAGAATATACAAGTTCTGAGGTATCTTTAGGACATTTCGTCTTTCCCCATCTTGTGTATGTTACACCAATTCTATCTGAAGTGACACACTTTTAGTGACTACCTTAACGATGTTTTTTTACAATGTTAATCATATTGATATTGTTCTTTGTTTCATTTGTAATACATGTATAAATGTATAAAATTTAAGCAAGAATCAATATATCTAAAATGAACACGAAAGCGAAGGTTCTTAAGAATCCAAGTGATAAATACAATGCACACTATTATTTCTCAATTCTCCTTTAATTTTTTAATGAAATATTCTATTGAAATATTATTTTACTATTTTATAAAGTGTAATAATTTCGATGTAAATTGAATCGATTGCAATGCTTTGATATGAACCCACCTCGGAGAAAGCCATTACATGTTCTACTATCCAGTCTCTTTTCAAGTTCATCCAGTTTGTCTCTAAGATCCTTAAACAGCTTTATGTCTTTTTGAAGCAATTCTCTTTTCTTAATGCTTCCCGCAAACGACACCTGAAGACAAGAGATAAGGACCAAGCACAACGGAGCACAAAACACCTGCATGTTCAGATATGCTTACGAATGCTAAACCAAACATATGAAATGAAAAGTTAGATATGTGGTTAAATAGATACCCCATATAGAACAGATGCTTGAAAAAGAGTTCAAATTTCAATGATGTCGTCACGATATAATGTTATTATGGAAACAAAGCGATATTCATTCCATAGTCATGTTTTTATCCACAACATGTTTCCTGAAACACGAGCTGCTAGATTGAGATGTTTATAGGATAATATGTTTTGCACTAAATACGAGATCATTGACACATATGAACAAAACAAAAAATCTAAAAATTATTGACAATATTTAGGAACATTTTAAAGTTAAATTGACTTTTTTTATAGAAAAGTTCATTAGATTCAATTGATTTCATACAGAAAATAAGTGTCTTGATTTGAGTTTTATACGGGTATGCAACACACAGTAAGTGCATTCACCGTACATGCATGTTTACGCATTTCTTGCGATCGAAATATAAACAATTTTATAGAATTGTGTAGAAAATTAGATATCTAAATTGAAACAAATATAACAAATGTATAGAAAAATAGAAAATCTAAACGATTGTAATTGGATTTTGAATGAAAGAACTATGTATAGGGATACGAAATACATTGATGTAGTATACACTGCCATCCATAAATAACTATACAAACAAGGAAATCATTCTAAATTCTTTGTAAATATATCCAAAATTTTCCATTCTGAACTTGAAAGATCCATAATAATTGACTTCACATATTTCAAAATTATGAATTGTGATAAAGAAAAAGTAAATATTGACTTTTTTCATCAGCGCAATTTTTTCCAAAAATTGTCATTTTTATATAAAAAAGAATAAAAATTCAAAAAATGCAAATATTTTGGTCAAGTTTGTTACAAATGATTTCTATAAGGTTCATATTTAGAATTATTACATAACAGCAATGGATTTGAAGCTGTGCATTTTCTAACAGCAACATGAACAGAAATGGTGTATACTAATTTATGGATGGCAGTGTATATATACAATGTACATATCTCTGTGTGCCTTCCTTAAATTGAAGTTTTGAAGAATATCAACGCTCTGGATATATGCTGTTACCAATATACTCTAAAACAACTTTTTCTATTCGACTTGACGCACAACTTATGAAAAAATGCATCGGAAAGAATTCATTTATCGAAATAGATCAATAGAAAGAGAGCACAATTATGCAACGGGTATCTTTTTCATCAATAACAGATTCACTGAGATTCAAGCAAATCTTGCTTAATTTAGGTACATGTATATCCATGCTATGCATATCTGAACAGTATATGATACAACAGAAAAGGAACATTAATATGATAGATGTTTTGATTTGATGTCATCTGATACTTATAAATGTTTGAGCCCAATGAACTATTTATCCATGACATTGATTTTGAAAATGTATTCTTATAAAACACAGGAGGTCTTATTCCTTTTTCATTATAATGCTCTTGAAAATTCGAAGAAAAGAAGGGAGGAGATCTCCAACAAGACCCCGTTGCAGCATCAACAGCAGAACACCAAAACACCCGATGCAAAAACACAAAAGACGAGTACAGCACGAGACGGAAAAGAGACACACGACATGTAAACATCAAACACAAAAGACCACACATAAATTGACGAGACCAATGGGCAACCGGTGCCAACTTTGGACGGCCATTTGTCACGCAAGTAGCAAATGGTGTGGTTATCTTGAATTACGTGCACACAACCCTCTCACTTCTCCAATTACCCAGAGGTCTCGAAGAACGTACAATTGTGGTGTAAAACAACCTCCTCACTGTAAATTGACATCACACAAACAAGACCGCGAAACGTAGAGGCCAAAGAAACACAGATGAATATGTAAATGGATATAAAAAGAGGGCATGCGTAATACAGTCCGTGCTCTGTCGGCTGTAGCGAGCTCATATATGTAATCACCCGAGGAGTCCGACTGACATTCAGAGAGGACAGGTGGTCGGGGCCCTGTCTTCTCTAAAGAGGTTTGGACAGGGCCCGTCATGGAGTCCCGTCGTCACAGTCAGTCAGAGTACAAGTCTCAAGGATGCGCTTGTACAAGACTGTAGATTGGTCAAGTACCAAGCCTAGTGTCCGTCTGGTGACATTAGGATCATATCCACGGTATAAAAGGAGTTTGATGATTTTGACGCATTTTCGATGGTGATGCTGCCTTCCTTTGATCCTTCTTATTTTGTTTATCATATCACCATAAAAGGCAGATTCTGTAATACCCAAAGTAATGTACTCTGTTGCGTGTATAGATCCGAATTTAAAAAAAAGTTGACTGTAATTTTTGTAAAATTTCCAGAAAGTCTTAACTAGTTTATGAAAGCGGAAACCTTGACCTAAAAGTTTTTTGGTAATTTGTAAATTTCTACTGTGAAAATCCAAAATATCAGTACATGCTCTAGCGTACCGGATGAGCTGTGATATGTAAATGCCGTATGACGGTAATCTTGGAACATCACCGTCAAGCCAGGGGAAATTTACTATGTTGAATCCAAAATCATCCCTTTTGTCATATACACTTGTATGAATCTTTCCGTTTACAATTTTGATATTTAGGTCCAAAAACGGTGTTTCTGTATTTGAAAGGTTTGCCTTATTAAGTGTTAATTCTTGTGGATTAATTTTGTGGTACAAAATTTCTTGAAATTACTAAAACGTGGGTCCTGTAGCATCATATCCCACCTATTCTGCTACGTCTTTTGGTACATTTTGGACATAATAATTTCCACACTTTTTGGCCATGTTACATAATTTAGACTAAGGATCACTGACGAGGGTTTAGTTCCCGAAACGTGCATGTCTGGTCCATGCTGTAAATTTTTCAGGTTTTAAATGATGCTATTGAATTTAATGACGATTAACATTTGAACTACTTGGTGAGTGTCACTGCTGGTGGACCAAGAGTCCCCGAGGGCACATGTAGCCAAGTTCGATCAACTTCGGTTGATTGTCTGTCTCTTTAACGCATTTGAAATTTTTCTGGTACAAAATTTCTTGAAATTGCTAAAACGTGGGTCCTGTAGCATCATATCCCACCTATTCTGCTACGTCTTTTGGTACATTTTTGGACATAATAATTTTCATACTTTTTGGCCATGTTACATAGTTTAGACTAAGGATAACTGACGAGGGCTTAGTACCCGAAACGTGCATGTCTGGTCCATGCTGTAAATTTTTCAGGTTTTAAATGATGCTATTGAATTTAAAGACGTTTAACATTTGAACTACTTGGTGAGTGTCACTGCTGGTGGACCAAGAGTCCCACAGGGCACATGTAGCCAAGTTCGATCAACTTCGGTTGATTATCTGTCTCTTCAACGCATTTGAAATTTTCTGGTTCAAAATTTCTTGAAATTGCTAAAACGTGGGTCCTGTAGCATCATATCCCACCTATTCTGCTACGTCTTTTGGTACATTTTTGGACATAATAATTTTCATACATTTTGGCCATGTATCATAGTTTAGACTAAGGATCACTGACGAGGGTTCAGTTCCCGAAACGTGCATGTCTGGTCCATGCTGTAAATTTTTCAGGGTTTAAATGATGCTATTGAATTTAAAGACGTTAAACATCCGTTCTTATATGATTCAAAAGCAGGATTGTCAATGGTTAGAATATCATCCATACACCTAGAAGTATTATTGAAACATTTCAGATCATCAAATTTTCTTTGCTTTTGAAGATTTTGGATAAATTCTTTTTCACAAGTGTATAAAAATAAATCTGTAACAAGAGGCGCACAGTTAGTACCCATAGGAATTCCTACAACCTGCTTGTATAGATCCTCACCAAATCTAACATAAATATTGTCCAAGAGGAAGGACAAGGCATTACACAGGTCACTACATGTCCATGATTTGTATGATTTGTAGTCTGTCGAGGAAAAGAAACCCTTCGATTCAGATGTACAAATGTAAGATTTTCCCTCTCGATCAAAACACCATCTAAAGAGATCAGACAATCGATCATTAATTTGCCATGAGGATGTGTGGTGTACATATTAGAGAAGTCGTATGAAGAAATCATATCAGTCGTATGAAGAAACTTTTGTGATAAATTAGAATTAATTATATTGAAGTTTGAAGGGGTGAGGGATACTAAACGAAATTAGCTTCTGTTTATGATTCGAGCTTCAGGTTTCACTCATAATGAAAAAAAAACAGTATTCATCGAAATTTGGATATTTCATATCTAATTTAGAAAAAGCTGATTTTGTCAACAGAAAATTTCCTTTCTTTTGAAGGTACATCCCGACCTGTATTTCTGAAAACACTAACTGTTGTTATCGAAGCCATGGTAAAAAGGAAAGCAGATTTGCTCCAATCATGTTAAAATACAACACACTGGCATTTCATAAAAAATAACATTTGAATTTGAAGACGTTTAACATCAACATTAAATGAGATTAACATCTGAGCACCATCCCTCCCATGCTATTTTGGTCATCGATTTAGTTTTACCTTCCGACTGAATCGACCCTACAGGAAATTTGGAGCCGCGCACTCCCAAAAGAAATTCCACAATTTAAATTGAAAAAAAGTAAAACTTATTAATTGGTATTTGATATGCACGTTATTTCACAGCATAACCTACAATAGATTCCCTTCTTGTTGTAATGGACTCTGGATATTTTTGATAAAATAGTGTTTTCCTTCGTATTTGTAATTGTCTCCGTCGATTGTCAGCTTCGTTTCTGCTATTTTCGCTGTCGGGTTTGCCTCCTTATCTTTGATTTTTAAGAATCCGCATACCCATTGATGGTAATTTTTGGATTCTGATACATGTATTTTGATTTGGCTATGACTTACATTCACTTATGGAAACGTGTATCTGCCACCAAATATTGCACCCTAAAAGTCTGTAATATTGCATGTATTTGGTACATGTTTCCAGTAACTAATCATAGAATAGCCAAGGATTGCCCCATAGGAGAGGAATGACATTTGCTCTCCACAATGGCACTAATTTTGTATCCGCGAAGAAGACATGATATTCTAATTAACGGTCGTGTTATGACTTGGGACAAACTACCGAAAACGGACCGACCGCGATGAAGTTGGTGTTACATGTATAGTGTACAGATCAATGTTAAGACGTTAATTGCTGAACACTTTTAAGAAAGAAAATATTTTCTGATTAATCTTAATGTGACAGAAAGGAAAGGATCTCCAACAGGATTCGGCTGCATGCAGCCACCACAGCAAAACATCGAAACATCCTAATGTAAAAACACAGAGTGAACAAGTAAAAGAAAAGACAAGGTAGACAAAACACCAAAGTCGACATCAAAATACTTGATGAAGCATTGAAGTAATAATTGCTTAAAACATATTGCGCAAAATATTCTTTTGAAATCAGTTTATACAGTTAGAAATCTTCAATGTATAATGTACTAATATCTTGCTTTAAAGTTTGTAATATAAAATATATTTGTCATACTGTCTGTTTGTATCTCACAAAATACCGATTATTACAAAAAAAATTTGACCAAAAATATTAATCAATGTATCAGGACTGCCTGGATTTAATTTAGCAAAAGAAACGCCTGTTCTTACAAAAATATTGACCATATCAAATTATTCAACCAAAACTCTTCATTATGCTCAACATCACTGAATGATGATGATATTTCCGAATGATATTTTTTTCAGAAACAAAAGATAACGAATAAAATGTTGATGACCTTTATTGTTGCTTTCAAACAAAATGAGTTTGAACTATTTTTATTTAGTACAAACAACACATCCTAGTTCCGCTCCTTCCACGTAAGGTCCACATGGCAGGGCTCCACATCTAGCCTCCACTTGGTACAGCAGTTTTTCATTATGATTCTTGGAACTTCCTATTCTCTCTGCATCCTTGTCCACACAGATGTACTGTGAGGCTGCAACGTGACCATGATGCCCCGCCATCAAGTACCCGCTGTACTGCTTAGTCCAGGACTTATTGCATTTTGTTTTACCTATTTTGTGGAGTTTAAAGATGATTGATTAGATTTAACCTTATCTTCAAAATGGATTTGATTCTAGGAAATCCCTTTCCGTTTGTAACCAAAACATGCCTGCCAAATTTTATTTTACTAACTTTCAATTGACTTTTCCAAGTCTCTTGCTTTTGTTTTTTCTTATACGATTTTATATCCTTAATCTGTTAGAATCCAAACATTGATGAGAGAAAATGCAAAATTAATGTACATTACCTATCATGAGATATAAAGAATAAAGAAAAGACAATAGAATAACAGAAAGAATTTCGACGGAATTGTCGGAATGCTTAATGAGGTTGATCTCCAAAAGGACACGTTTGCAGTATCCAATGCAAAACATCGAAACGCTAAATGCGGAAGCATAGAAAAGTAAACAGACACAACAACAGACATCAAAGTGACATGGGAACACCAAGCACCAAATGTTTTACACTAAAAATAACATAAAAAAACTCAACACAAAAGATTACACGTAAACCAACGATACCAAAAGGCAACTCATGTCGTCTGCCCCGTTAATCACAGCGTAGGAACGCTTTTGTACGAAATATTTTTTCTTGCAATTTCCGAAGCGAGAAATTAACATGTGTCAGTTTTATATCCATCTATCGCGTAAACACTGGAAGGTATACTGCTATTGATTGAGTATAGAACACTTCTTAAGACTGATACTTCATAGACAAGTACATTTGTATTTGTACAAATGAATTAGATTGCCGTGAAATTGCAACGTAAAGAATCAATGGAATACAGTGAAATACTATCGTTTAATTGTGATTTTTGAGTCCCTAGGTATGTTCACTGTGACAAGTTCCATATTCAAAGAAAGTTTACATAACCTAGTACTCCGTGAACACAAACTTGATTGTGTATTTATAGCAATAAAGCATAAATAATGAAAAATAAGTAAACACAAACTGTGCGGTTTTATGAAGCAACTGTAAGGGTTCTGCACTTATCATATTTTATTGGCACCTTACACACCAGTAAATCTCCCTCAACTTCATTGTAGGGAGTATAAAACAACATAATTAAGTATAACACTGGAGAATAAACTTATAGGGTTTGGGAGTAATTCTAATCAATAAAATTCAAATACAAAGGTATTTATTGTATATGTATGATACCAATCAAATATGCTTAGTGCAAGTCACTGGTCGTGAACATGAGCTTTCCTACACTGTGTTAATGTGTACCTTTCCGGGTGCTTACAACCCTCCCATGTAATGGACACATATTAAGAGAAATCATATTTAAACAGATGTCTATGGGAACGAGATTCATAGATATTAATTATAGCAAACTTTCAGGTAATCGGAACACAATGTTTGCGTTTTATAATGAATTATAATCAGTAGGTCATATCATGAAAATGTTATACCACTGCTACATAACCTATAAGAATTTTTAATCAAATAACGTTCTATTCCAAATGCAATGCTATCAATCTTGTATAGAAAATATGCAAAGGTGATTGCATTGACTGCATTTCGAGAAAGAAGTAAAAATTTTAGTTTAACACTTTGTTCAAACGAGTTGTCAAATTACCATTCTATCTAAAGGGACAGTACACGGTAGCTGAATAGATTTCTCATACTACATGTATATCCTGTGCTATAATTGTACTAATATGTTAAATGTCTTCAAATTCGATAGCATTGTTAATTTGCAGCATGGACCATACATGCAAGTTTCGGAAACTTAATCCTCGTCGGTGATCATTAATCTAAACAAACTATTGATGCATAGCATCATTTCACCGGGAGAACAAACATCTAAATATCCATCCTATGAAAATCATAGACATTATTTGAAAGGGTATATATTTGGCATCAAATTATCTTTGAAATATTTTATAATTTCAAAATCAAGTTGACAATTGGTGCCAGCTTTGCACGATTTTCCTATGTATTCATCGTACGTTTTCTCAATATATCTTTACAAAAAATGCTTGATGGAGGATGCCATACATTTTGTAGACTAATTATTTCATCTCCCAGTTTTCTTTTAATATTTACATTCCTATTGCGTTTCCCTTATATAAAGGTACCAAACCAACTGTTGCTTTCTAAAATTTTCGACAAACGCAAGAGTCTATTGTTATGGGTCAGAATACCCCAAAACGCCAGCAAAAATCAGACAAAGATAGAATATAAATTTACAAGTTTAATTATGTACAAAATATATATATTTCAAATGATTACAACTTACAATACAATGTCCGGATCAAAGTGTCCGTTACGGTCCACAAAGTCTATCGAATTGGTTTCCGGTAATCACAAACGTTCTCGAAAGATCGGTGTCCAAACGTTGTTAAATGGATTAAAGTCTCAACAAATAAAGTATCCCAGTATATCAGAATAGATGAATGAATCGTGTCTACGAATGTGTACGAATGCCCCCTCAACACAGTTCTTCAGAGGTATTTATACTTAATAACAATGAATTAACCAGAAGCTTCTAGAACAATGACTCATTACAAATGATTAACAATAGAGTAAATTCCAGAAATCACAGTCATGTGATGATAATGATGTAACAAAGAACATACTGGAATATTCTCTAATGAGATAAACATGACATAGTAAAATCTAGAAAGAATTATTATGAAATCATTAAATAACATGACTAAGTACATGTGTACCTACACATAAAGTAAAACTAAAATAATACATGACCCACAACACCTCCCCCCTTAAAAAAAGTTTGAATGTCAGTGAAAACTTAGGTGGTAAATTCTGCAAAAATCACTCATGAAACTCTCGATAGTGCATCTGCAATCACATTGTCTTTGCCCTTGATATGGTTAATAATAATATTGTACTCTTGCAACAATAAACTCCACCTTGTAAGTCTTTGATTCTTGTTTGACATTTTGTGCAAAAATGTGAGAGGGTTGTGGTCAGTAAATACAAGAATGGGATGTAAAGTAACATTCAAATAAACATCAAAATGTTGTAAAGCTAACAATAATGCAAGACACTCTTTTTCAATAGTAGAGTAATTCTTTTGACATTTTGTCAATTTCTTTGAAAAATAACAAACAACTCTATCTACACCATCATCATTTTCTTGAAACAAAGCAGCCCCGATTCCTACGTCACTGGCATCAACAGTAAGCTTAAATTGCTTATCAAAATTTGTCAGTAAATTTGACTTGCTTAAAGGCTATTGGCAGGTACCGCTTACCGAGAGAGCCAGAGAAATATCGGCATTTGCGACTCCAGATGGGCTATACCAATATAAAGTAATGCCCTTTGGTATGAAAAACGCACCAGCCACATTCCAGAGGATGATTCATTCGCTCCTAAATAATCTCGAAGGATGCGAGGCGTACATCGATGACGTCATCATCTACAGTGACACCTGGGATGATCATCTCCGTATCATGCGTACCTTCTTCGACATACTGGCGAAAGCAAACCTCACAGTGAACCTTGCGAAAAGTGAATTTTGTCATGCGACTGTAGAATATTTGGGTCACAAAGTAGGTCAAGGTTTTGTTACTCCTATCATGGCCAAGGTGGAAGCTATTTCAAAGTTCCCGATTCCTACCAATAAGAAAGAGATAATGAGATTCTTGGGAATGGCAGGATTTTACAGAAAATTTTGTCCAAATTTCTCGTCAGTTGTTGGTCCACTTACCAATCTGTTACAAAAGAGAGTGAATTTTGCATGGACCAATGACTGTGACGAATCTTTTAAGAAAATCAAATGTGTTCTTATGAATAGTCCTGTCCTGTCAGCTCCAAATTTTGATAAGCAATTTAAGCTTACTGTTGATGCCAGTGACGTAGGAATCGGGGCTGCTTTGTTTCAAGAAAATGATGATGGTGTAGATAGAGTTGTTTGTTATTTTTCAAAGAAATTGACAAAATGTCAAAAGAATTACTCTACTATTGAAAAAGAGTGTCTTGCATTATTGTTAGCTTTACAACATTTTGATGTTTATTTGAATGTTACTTTACATCCCATTCTTGTATTTACTGACCACAACCCTCTCACATTTTTGCACAAAATGTCAAACAAGAATCAAAGACTTACAAGGTGGAGTTTATTGTTGCAAGAGTACAATATTATTATTAACCATATCAAGGGCAAAGACAATGTGATTGCAGATGCACTATCGAGAGTTTCATGAGTGATTTTTGCAGAATTTACCACCTAAGTTTTCACTGACATTCAAACTTTTTTTAAGGGGGGAGGTGTTGTGGGTCATGTATTATTTTAGTTTTACTTTATGTGTAGGTACACATGTACTTAGTCATGTTATTTAATGATTTCATAATAATTCTTTCTAGATTTTACTATGTCATGTTTATCTCATTAGAGAATATTCCAGTATGTTCTTTGTTACATCATTATCATCACATGACTGTGATTTCTGGAATTTACTCTATTGTTAATCATTTGTAATGAGTCATTGTTCTAGAAGCTTCTGGTTAATTCATTGTTATTAAGTATAAATACCTCTGAAGAACTGTGTTGAGGGGGCATTCGTACACATTCGTAGACACGATTCATTCATCTATTCTGATATACTGGGATACTTTATTTGTTGAGACTTTAATCCATTTAACAACGTTTGGACACCGATCTTTCGAGAACGTTTGTGATTACCGGAAACCAATTCGATAGACTTTGTGGACCGTAACGGACACTTTGATCCGGACATTGTATTGTAAGTTGTAATCATTTGAAATATATATATTTTGTACATAATTAAACTTGTAAATTTATATTCTATCTTTGTCTGATTTTTGCTGGCAAAAGTTTTGAGAATTTTCCTTTTTTCAAAAAAACGAACTTTACGTAAAAATGCAAATATGCAGAGATTACGATCCCGGACGAGCCCCCAATTCTGTTATGGGTCAGAATACCCCAAAACGCCAGCAAAAATCAGACAAAGATAGAATATAAATTTACAAGTTTAATTATGTACAAAATATATATATTTCAAATGATTACAACTTACAATACAATGTCCGGATCAAAGTGTCCGTTACGGTCCACAAAGTCTATCGAATTGGTTTCCGGTAATCACAAACGTTCTCGAAAGATCGGTGTCCAAACGTTGTTAAATGGATTAAAGTCTCAACAAATAAAGTATCCCAGTATATCAGAATAGATGAATGAATCGTGTCTACGAATGTGTACGAATGCCCCCTCAACACAGTTCTTCAGAGGTATTTATACTTAATAACAATGAATTAACCAGAAGCTTCTAGAACAATGACTCATTACAAATGATTAACAATAGAGTAAATTCCAGAAATCACAGTCATGTGATGATAATGATGTAACAAAGAACATACTGGAATATTCTCTAATGAGATAAACATGACATAGTAAAATCTAGAAAGAATTATTATGAAATCATTAAATAACATGACTAAGTACATGTGTACCTACACATAAAGTAAAACTAAAATAATACATGACCCACAACACTATCATGTGACTTTAGAACATCCGCGGAATTAACTTCTCATAAAGTACACATTTTATTTACACAGATTCAAAACATATATATACGATTATCGAACAACTCCGTCTACTCACAGTGATTAAAAATGTATCAAAATTTAGGTCATCCTTCAAAGAAGTGTGACGTAGTAAGTCGATCATTACACCAGACGGAGTTCAAGGACGACCTGCACTGCCGTCTACAGAGAGTTGCCATGTTTGATGAGCGATCAGGCATCAGTGGATCAAATATTCGATGTCTAGGATGAGAGTTTCATTAACTTGTGTGATTTATCAACAGAGAATTAATCTTTGCTTCTTATGGAATCATCATATCAGGAATTTTTTCGAGTACCAGCGAACCTTGAGCATTTGAGGTAAGTTGTGAAAATATCGATCAAGTTTTCACGTTTTTGTATCTTTTTCCACGGTTGTACTTGACGTTTGCATTATTCTAATTACTTAAAGAATAGGGTAATTTAAAGAAGTTTGTTTCATTATACCGATTTATTTCATCGGTCTTAAACGCTTAACTGTGTGTTAAAGTGAGTTTTCAATAGTTTTTCCCCAAAGTTCTGTGAAATTTCTCCAGTTAAACGCCGCTTGGTCTGACTATTATATTGGACTAATATCTCAAATTTTTACGATTCAATTTTTCCTCAGTTTTAATTGAAATGTTCAAAATACAACAATAAGACAAAAATTCAGTTTCTCATTTTTCTACAAAGTTTCCGTACAGAACGTACTACTTCGAAGTTGCGAAAAACTTCGAACGTTCGTTTGCTGTCACGTCAAGTGACGTTCTCGCTCCGCGATGATATTTCAAATTTAAAGAAACGGGATGAAAAAACGACAGAAACAATTTAATAAACACGTAACACGTAGATATATGGATTGTTGTTCAGCTTTTGTAATTTATCGATGTGTATTGGCAGTAGGGGATGGAAACAAAATTCATGAAAAGCACTTCGTGCTTTACATATTTTGTTTCCATTCCCTGCTGCCAATACACACCGTTAAAGCGCACAAGCTGAAAAACAATCCTTAAATGAATCAGCATAGGTAATGACTTTCTTTTCTGCAGAACTATACAGTGGTATGTTTACATCATGATTACCAGAACGACAGCCGTGTTTCGCCCTTTTTGCATGTGTTTCGTACACCGCTTAACTTGAATATAAAGGTTATCAAATATACTCTCTATTTAATTTGTTGATATTTATTGTGTCCATACACACATGTTTCAAAACATTTTTTTTGTGTTTTTAAAAATTATACTTTTCTCTGTTTTAATTTGTGTATCTAAGGTAAACAAAGTTGCATCTATCCTGTCCAATACCTCCACGCCCCTTCCATTGGACTTGACTTCGAGACCATTGGCGGAAGCGCAAAAGGATCAATAACAAACGCCGGACTCGTGCTCGTCGTTAATGACCAAAAAGATGTCCAAAAATGTACCAAATATCGTATATATAATTCTATTAATTGTCGGAAAAGCAGGCTTGAAAAATGTAAAATAACCGATCAATAAGTTCAGTAACAATGCAATGATTGTACTTTTCCGCGATGAATAAAGGGATATATGTATTGTCGTAATTTTTGTCTTAACATCATCATCTTAATATCAATTTTGCTTTACGTCATGATCAGTTTATTCCATCATTACCCGGAAATAAAAAGACTTACCAGGTACCATTACTACACTGCTGTGTCCAAGTTCTCTACACACGGCACATGGAACGTCATACTGATTGTAAGACTTGTCAATCCCTATGTTAGAATATAACGTTTCATATTCAGCTCCATATACATATCCTCCAGAGCCTGATGTACCGTTTTTGTACTTGAGTCCACTCCAGTCTGGGTTTTTTGGCATACATAGGTAATCCACCGCTGCACCCTTATGACCATAATAAGATCCTCCGACGTATCCTACATGTTTGTGAATACAGTAAGTAAATAATAAAGGAGTTACTAATAAGGAAAGTAAACATACTAAGATAATGATAAAATACATTTTAATTAGGACGTCGTACTATGATTCAATATAGGAGAAAAGAACAAAATCGTCACAAATCTTGAAATTACTGTATGCATAGCAATGAAGTATGTTTCTTTATAGTTTCACTTTCTAATATCATTAAACTTACCAGAATATACAAGTTCTGAGGTATCTTTAGGACATTTCGTCTTTCCCCATCTTGTGTATGTTACACCAATTCTATCTGAAGTGACATTGATGTAAATATCTTTACAATGTTTCTTTTCACAATCATTTATTATTATGTTAAGTGTATTTTTAATTACTAAGTAACTTAGATATAATTGTTATTGTTAGCATAAATGTTATAATATTATAATTTTAATATACACGAAAACAAAACCACAAAAAATCCAAATTATACCTACCTTATTGCTTCTTCATTAATATTTATAAAAAATACTCTATTGAAATGTACAATGTAAAATGTACATGTAATGATAAGTGTCCGATGTATATATCTGGCATTAACATGTTAAATATCAACTTACTTCGTAGAAAGCCATTACATGTTCTACCATCCAGTCTCTTTTCAAGCTCATTAAGTTTGTCTCGGAGCTCCTTAAACAGCTTTATGTCTTTTTGTAGCAGATCTCTTTTCTTTATGCTTCCCGCAAACGACACCTGAAGACAAGAGATAAGGACCAAGCACAACGGAACACAATACACATGCATGTTCAGATATGCTAACGAATGCTAAACAAAACATATGAAATGAAAAGTTAGATATGTGGTTAAATAGATACCCCGTGTAGAACAGATGCTTGAAAAAGAGTTCAAATTCCATGATGTCGTCACGATATAATGTTATTATGGGAACAAAGTGATATTCATTCCATACCCATTTTTTTTTATCCACAACATATGTTATGCCACACGCTAAATGGATATATACTCCTTCGAGTTAAAGTATAGGGAATATGTTTTGTCATCGATAAATCTGAAAAGAATAATAAAACTTATCGACATACAGTAGTTCCATACTAGCGGATTTCTCACAACAATTTTTCACTGCTTAGTCTTATTTTACAGAAAAACATTCCAGCTTTTTGCAAAAGCACAATTTATGCAATAATTTCATCATCTTGATTAGCCATTATATAGCTCAGAGTATGCCCATCCCCAGTGCGTTCTAAAATTATTTTGAAATATTCAATACATATTGATTTTAATATCTCACATAATCGACTCAATTTCAAGTTTTAATTTAAAATTTGTGAAAGTGTAAGAAAATGAAAGAATAAATATAAATCTTACAATGATATCGTAAAAAGTAAGAGTCTACTTACAATTACACTGTATGAATACCCAAAAGAGCACTCTATTACGAAAATTCCGAGAAAAATAAAATCCACGTATATACACAAATCTCAAAATTCTGTGTGATTCCTCACAACAATTTTTTAAAATTAGATTTTATATTGATGAGAAGTTATATTGTGATACAAAAATAATGAAGTGTAATGAATTCACCCTCTAGTATACGCTTTATAGGCAATTAATGAAGCCTACCCCCTTAAAATTTTCGATGAAATTATACAAAAAGATGAGAAATTACAATATTTCACAAGGTTCATCATTCTTATTGATTCAAAAATAATTTTATTTTATAGATATGACTCCTTTTTCTCAATTGATGCCAAATATTAACATACTTTTCGAACATTACTGTCTGTATCATACATTATCAAAAATACCTACCACCTAAATTTCCTGTCAATTTTTCGAGCATTCTCTCATGGATCAAGACCACTGATTTAAGCCTTTTGGGAAAATTTTCACTTAAATTGAAGTTATTCTACATGTTACAGCTCCATTAATGAAAATCATTATAGTTTCTACTTCATAACTTGAAAATCTATCAACTGACCGTGACCGGTTTTTCTACCATGTTAGGTATGTCGTAATACAAGTATAGACCTACTTTAATCAATTTGAGCATATGCCTTGTTCACCTGATCTTGCTCCATCCGACTTTCAACCATTCTAAAATCTGAAAGCAGTAGTTTCAGCGTGATGATGACGTCATTCTTGCAGTGGATAGCTTTCTGACCAGTTAAGATAAGGAGTTTTTTTAAAGTTGTAGTGAGGCCCTTAAACACAGGTGGCAAAAGTGTATAAATACTGAAGGGGATTATATGTAGAAAAATAATGCAAAATGCCTGATAAAATTCAAATTCTTAAATACGAGGCTCACAACATATCAATCAGCCCTCGTACTATTTCTATGACTACAAAGGCAAGAATTAACAGTTCATAATGAATGCTTTTGACATTCTTTCACTAGATCAAAGTGTAACCTTTAGAAAAAGACCAAACATCTTCCTTGTAAAAAATATTAATTTTGGACACCCCGTAAAGTTCTTAAGATGTTTGATACACAGTTTCATGAAAAAGGCAGAATTTTCAAAATATTCTTCAACAGACAAAAGTGTCATTTAAAATAACACAATATTGGTCAGTAGTAATTCTTTATATGTCACTCTTACAGTGAGGAGGTTATTTTACAGCACAAATTGTGCGTTCTTCGATACCAAATGTAATGGGGAAAGTGGGAGGGTTGTGCGCATGTACGCATAAGCCGGATAATTACACCGCCTGCTACTTGCATGACAGATGGCCGCGCGATGTAGCGCCGTTGCTCATCTATATGTTAAACGTCTTCGAATTCAATAGCATTATTTAAGACCTGATAAATTAACAGCATGGACCAGACATGCACGTTTCGGGTACTAAACCCTCGTCAGTGATCCTCAGTCTAAACAATATAAAATGGCCAAAAAGTATGAAGATTACTATGTCCAAAAATGTACAAAAGACGTAGCAGAATGGGTGGGATATGATGCTACAGGACCCACGTTTGAGAAATTTCAAGAAATTTTGTAACAGAAAATTTCAAATGCGTTAAAGAGACAGACGATCAACCAAATTCTTGAAATATCGTTGGTTTATGTGTGATCTAGTGCGCTGCTCCAAATTTCCTGCTGGGTCGAAGTCACTGCTAAAGAAAGCCAAAAGGATACATACTGTTATACTGGGATCGACACGTATATCATTTAAAGTTATGTAAAACTATGTATGGTCATAAAGTGTATGCAACACTTTATACTCTGAATTTACATGTACTGATAATGCATTGATATTACCGTCCTGAATTCGTCATTTTAAAATACATTATACCTTTCAAATCAAGTTTGCATGTACTATATTCGCAATTAAAGGACGTTGATAAAGGTAAGGAGAAAATACTTACAGAACTCAATCAAGTGTCACTTCATTATAAATATTAAAAACGTCTTCAAATTCAATAGCATCACCGAAGAACAGATACATTTGCAGCATGAACCAGACATACACGCTTCTGGTACTTTAGTTTTGTTTCGTTCATTTTCTAGATAATTTTATTGAGATGACATCTGAACTAAGAAAACTGCAGTGTAACACTCTTGAACAACATTATAAGCCAATGTTTATGCACCAGACACGTGTTTCGGATATTGAATTTTTATAAGTGGTACTCCAAGCCAAAGTGATTTTTCGACAGAGCCAAATTCTTGAAATTTCTAACACGTGGAACCTTTAGCATCATATCCCACCCATCCTGCTACATTTTTCTGTACATTTTTTGACATAATAATTTTCACCCTCTTTGGCCATATTACATTGTTTAGATTGAGGATCACTGTCGAGGGTTGAGTATCCGAAACGTGCATGCCTGGCCCATGCTGCAAATTTATCTGTTAATAAATGATGCTATTGAATATGAAGATGTTTAATATTAGTAGGAAACACTAGTTTGGTTTTTGTACTTTTTTATGTTTATTACTTTGTAAAGAATGCACGGCTCCAAATTTCATGAAGGGAAGAGTAAGTGGTATACTTAGATAAAAAAAAAAATCAGTTTTGTAATGATGGTGCTAGGATGTTAACATTCAATTCCATGATATTTTAGGAGAAAATGAAATGAAAATTAAAGTTTCAAGAATATCAACATAACATATAATATCAAAATAATAAGTGTCAAAAGCAAATCTCCTTTCAGTCGACAAAGCTTGAAAGAAAGTAATTCATCCACTTGTGCGGAAAGAGTTTTAAATTGATAGATAATAGGGAGCGAAGCTCGCACATGTATACGGTATTGCGTAGGCACTACCTACATGAATATGGAAAAATATGCCTAAATATGGTAGAAAAAAATGCTTGGTCACCTCTACTGTGCTTTAGACGATGTTCGCACTGGGACAGCAGTCCTGTCTAGCAGTATAACGATCTGATGTTCAAGCTATTTCGTAAACGACTTTACCAAAGACTATGTCAATAACTTAAACTTATATACAGACATATTAAATAGAGTTTAGCATGTTAAAAGTCTTTAAATTCAATAGCATCATTTAAAACCTGATTTTACAGCATGGACCAGACATGCATGCACGTTTCGGATACTAAACCCTCGTCAGTGATCCTCAGTCTAAACAATGTAATATGGCCAAAAAGTATGAAAATAAGTATGTCCAACAATGTACAAAAAAGTCTTAGCAGAATGGGTATCATTACATCTTAACTCGACTGTCGCAAATACAATGTAGATGACAGTATAAGAACCGCTATTTTCGTCAGATTTGTCACGATAATAAACGGGACGTTTCGCTCTTATTGTTCTCGTTCCGGGTGGCTTCATACTGTCAGAAGGCCGAATATACTTTTTTTGGTCGATATGCAATAAGAAAACTATTTTAATTAAATAATTATTCTTTCAAAATTAAAGCGCATGAAATATGAAATTCAGATATAGTATATATATGTTTTGATTTGAACTAAGTTAGATTCCCTCTTTGTTTTTCATTCATTAGTAAAACCTAGCAGTTTTCATAGTTAAACCTAGCGGTAACGATCTGATATTATCTGTCTTTAAGGACAGGTCAAGCAAGGATGACTCCTGCTGACTACTGCGTTCTTTGAAACTTTTCAAAGTTTTCTCGAAATCAGACACTTTTTGAACGTAGTTTTCTATAAATCACATACTAGACACCTCTCGCCCTTATTTTCATCTGCCGGTCTAACCAAAAAGAACAACTATTTCTGTTTCACCTACCCTTTTAAAGAATCATCCAACACAAATGAGTTAAAGAAGATCCTGTCGATAACCTCAACAGCACTCACAATAGAGCACAAAATTAAACATCGACGGACCCCCTAGCAAGCTAGAGGTGAGACCAGGTGCCCGGGAGGAGTAAGCATCCCCTGTTAATGAAGCATGGAAATGAAAATATATAAAATGCATGCACTGTCTGACGTTATGTCTATATAGAAAATGCTATGGCGACAATTTCAGGGAAGTTTATTCAAAACACTTACTGTCAAACCCCTCGCGGGGAACATTTTTACGAGCTCCACAAGGCAAAGGGCATAAGTGTGACACAAATGAGTTAAAGAAGATCCTGACGATAATCTCAACAGCACTCACAATAGAGCACAAAATTAAACATCGAAGTAAACAAAGTATTACAAATCTTTTAAGATATGCTAAACTGTCATAGTGTAAGATCCGAGTAAAATAAAATTTGAGAATTCAAAGTTTTTGGTTTTAATCATATTTTATTTTTCCCCACAAGCACAAGCGTTGATTCATATGAAGACAAATGAAGTGTTCAAACCCGTTACCTTCTTGAAAACATTTCAAGACAATTTAAATGCACAAGACTCGTGCTTCGATTAGTAAATCACCATCAGTAGTACCTCAACCCAAAATGATTTTCCGACAGCTAATTAGTGTCAGGAAAAATTAAAATAAAATGTAAGTATAGGGATTTATGGTCTTATGACACCAAAATCTAACATTAATGAAACAAATAACTCTTTATCGAGATCCATATATACATGTACCTACGCATCCACAACACTCTCTAGATGATACAAGCAGATCTGTATTTAAGGACTTAACTCATCATTCATTTTTTTTATTTAGATATCTTTATGTGTATATATTATTTAAGTTTTACTAAAAGTTGTCTATCTAATTAATGTACATGATTTTCAACAATAATTTCTCTAATAAAACAGTATTCATACATACTTATGTCTCGTCTTTTCTGTTCGTTGTTCGTGCAATGTTCAAATAAAAGAAGGGAGGAGATCTCCAACAAGACCCAGCATCAACAGCAAAACAGCAAAACACCCGATGAAAAAACACAAAAGACGAGTACAGTACGAGACGAAAAAGAGACAAACGACATGTAAATATCAAACACAAAAGTCTACACATAAACCGACGAGACCAATGGGCAACCGGTGCCGACTTTGGATGGCCATTTGTCACGCAAGTAGCAAATGGTGTGGTTATCCTGGATTACGTGCGCACAACCCGCTCACTTCTCCAATTACACAGAGGTCTCGAAGAACGTACACTTGTGGTGTAAAACAACCTCCTAACTGTAAGATGACCTCACACAAACAATATCGCGAAACGTAGAGGCCCCAGAAACACAGATAAATATGTAAATGGATATAAAAAGAGGGCATGCATAATAAAGTCCGTGCTCTGCCGGCTGTAGCGAGCTCATGTATGTAATCACCAGAGGAGTCCGACTGACATTCAGAGAGGACAGGTGGTCGGGGCACTGTCTTCTCTTAAGAGGTTTGGACAGGGCCCGTCATGGAGTCCCGTAGTCACAGTCAGTCAGAGTGCAAGTCTCAAGGATGCGCTTGTACAAAACTGTAGATTGGTCAAGTACCAAGCCAAATGTCCGTCTGGTGACATTAGGATCATATCCACGGTATAAAAGGCGTTTGATGATTCTGACGCATTTTCGATGGTTCTGCTGCCTACCTTTGATCCTTCTAATTTTGTTTATCATATCACCATAAAAGGTTGTGTAATACCCAAAGTAATATACTCTGTTGCGTGTATAGATCCGATTTTTAAAAGAAGTTGACTGTAATTTATGTAAAATTTCCAGAAAGTCTTAACTAGTTTATGAAAGCGGAAACCTTGACCTAAAAGTGTTTTGGTAATTTGTAAATTTCTACTGTGAAAATCCAAAATATCAGTACATGCTCTAGCGTACCGGATGAACTGTGATATGTAAATGCCGTATGACGGTAATCTTGATAAGTGATCCATTGATAAGTGATCCATTGATGCTTCTCTAATAAGTGATCCATTGATGCTTCTCTAATAATCTATTGGATTTTTAAAATTAAAGCCCTATATTTAATTTCTGAAATGTATTCTGAAATATTGAGTTAACTGTTTAGAATTGAATGTAAAAAAGTATTTAGATTTGTAGAATAAAGGTGGCTCCACCGGGTATCCGAATATATAGTCGTTTCGGAGGCTCTTTTATATAGGATATTGACGTCATTATGATTATGACGTCATGATAACGCGCTAAATAAATATTCTGAAGTGTCCACAGCGCTCGGAATTTTCGGCGTTCAAACTCTTCTATCCCGCTTATTTCAGAACGGATTCCAGCAAATTTGGTATCGATGACTCGAGAAAATTAACGTCTACAATCTGATGGTTATTAATTTACGCTGGAATTATCATTTGATCTATACGTACTAAAATATCCATGAATGAGATCCCTGGCTATAGCTGTAAAAGTTTCCTTTTTATAACGTCATCATCGGAAATTCAACAACTTGTTGCTTTGAAATAAAATCGAATAAGACAATATTAGATTAACTATCTAACAGGCTATTTCTTGGAGATTTAGAGATATAAAGGATGAGATATTTAAAGTATTGTATTTCTGATTATCTCTGATCAGAAGAATTTTTCTGCAATTTTGTCAACTTTCCTACTTTCAGCGAAATGTTTTCGAACTAAGTTTCTTTATTTGAAAACTTAAAGCGAACGAATTTTAGCACCAATCCTGCTTTGTTCAAAGATGTATCCATTATGCAGATAACTACACGCATTATCGAGAACGAGCGAAGTGAATGACGTCCATAAAAATAAGTTTTCGTTTTCTTTTTCCCTTTTCTCAGATTCACACTGCCGTATATATCTGATTTTGTTAAATTTTCACACTATTTTAAAACATTTTTAGCCATAGAAAAAACCTATTATATGGGGGGGGGGGGGGAAATTTCTCTGACAGAAGGAAGAAAATGTATATTCCAGGAATGGGAATGGGGCCGAATATCGCCGAATTTGTTTTTGAAAAAACGCAAAAAGAATAAGGGCGTCCTAGCTATTTTGAATAAATAAATAAAAGAAAACAAATCTAAGCCTCTTTATTGTTTATGTGAAAGAGACCCCCCTCTCTCTCTCAACTTCATGTGAAGCCCCTCTCAGGAAATATTTTTGACGCTCACTATCATTGCACTTTGCGACCCATTTCCCTGGTTTTTTTTAAATACCCTTCACGCGAATGCGTAATAAATTAGATAGTCCTCGAAGTTTGTTTTGGTTTTTTTTCAATATTAATGGTATTTCCAGATATTGTTATATGAGCTATATGTTGATAATATAAATATCCTTCAATGCTCTCAATCCCCTAATATCGCAAGTCATCCAATTAAAAATTATATATGCACACTGTAGTTGAGTTTCTGGATACGCTCCTGAATTTGACTTTAACATATAGTCTTATCTTTTAAAATTTCTTATTCATAAAAGTAAGAGAAAAATATTTCTTCCTTGTCTTTCAATGTAAACAAAACAGCGCCTAGCCCCCACCCCCATTTATAAGTAGGTACCCGATTATTTGTCACGACCTACTTTGAGAAAAACTGACGCCTACTTTCTTAGTAAAGGGACTTTGATTAATTGCAAAATCTCTTTCAGAATCGCCACCTTCTTTAAAGATTATTGAAAACTCTGCCCCTGCCTCACCAAATAAAAAAATTCTCAGGATGAGAGTGCATAAGTACTTAATTCTGAGTCTTCCTCCCTCTAGATTCGCGCTTTTTACTCTCACTATTTCTGAATTTCTTTGAAAGGGGGGGGGGGCTTCTGTTGTTTGGACATATCAAGAATCTCGCATGTATGGACACACACAATGAAAGCTTTGTAAGGTTTCCGTTAAGGCCGTTTCGGTCCAGAATACCTACAAATTCCTGTAGCCATGCGCTGATTAACTTTTACCTCTGACGTCACTATATAACGTCGAATGAATATGGATTGCAACGTAGAAATTAAGGGGGTGGGGTTACAAAAATAATCATAACATTCGTTCGCTAGGTTTGATTTTTTTCATATTGCATAGAAATACTTCATATACAATAGTTTATCATTTGATATTTGTTTCAAGGGAATTAAACGATATAATTTCATGCAATAGGCGTATAACGTTATAAAATGCCGATCGAAAAACGAGTTTTTAACCATCTAGATGATCTTAAATTTGTAATAATTTCTCCATTTTCTTAGTTTATTTTAATTAATTTGTTTAAAGATGAAAAAATAGTTTGAATATAAAATTAAATCATAAAAACATTCATAAATTCAGAAAAATATTTTAAAAATCAGCATACTTTCTTCAAATTGGCAACGTCGACAAAAATAGAAGAGAAACCCCAAAACCGCCAAAATTCAAAGCGTCATAAAAACAGTTACGTTGGTTCGATTTTGTTCATACTTTCCAAAATTTAATCTTGTATACCAATTATCAAATTCTGAGAGTTTCAGAAAAATTAAACGAAAGGATCTTTTTCGGGGGGTAGGTGTGTGGAGCCACCTTAAATTGCACTATATGTCTGATGCAACAAATTTTGAGATTCTGCCGACCATAAGGCCGTTCTCTGGAAACAGAGTTGAAATTCTTTTTCTCTAACGTAACAGGTATAAATACTTTGGATATCATGTTTCAAAAATGTTTTATTGTTTTTCGTTTAGCTGCGAATGTCTCCTATGTGAGAACATTTCTTTCTCCCACTTGAGACTGAAAACTCTCACATTTTCCTGGGGTAGGATAAATCGATCTCACCATCTGACGTCATCGATTTCACCCTCTGACGTCATCGCGACTGAAGCGACGTTATGGAAGTAAGGCAGCAAATATACACACTAAGTTTCTGGTAGACAATGTTGGAGAAAAATAATCAAACACCACCGTGAGGGAGGGAGGGCTAATTACCAACGCTGGTGTAACAGTTTTGTTTGTTCATGACTCGGCAAGCCTCGCAATAGACAAAATTTGTACACCCCGGTTGAGAAATCGCCATGCCTCCCTGACGGCGGCGTAAGATTATATGGAAGAAAATTAAAAAAACCCCGCAACATATATGGATGTAACAGATTTCTTTTACAGTTTTACTAAGTCATGGGTTTATCTGAGTATGTGAATTGGTTCTTCAACGTACAGACTTTCCTAGTGTCCGTCTTATTTGGATTGTTAACATACCATGTATACCAAAAGTTAAAGTACAGATGTCCTCCTGGTCCATGGGCATTGCCTTTAATTGGGAATTGGACAAGTAAGTACATTTTGATATAAAGATGGTATAAAAGTAATAAAATAATTCATTTTTCTATAATTCTTGTATAGAATGAAGGGTTAAAAAGTTTAACATGTTTTCCAAACAATTTCAACAACATTAAATGTTAAATTATAGCTTCGTAGTAAAACTGTATACTTATTCAGTTGCCATGTAATTTCGACAGTATTTATTTCTGTATAAAATGAATAATTTTATTTAACAGTATACACAAAACCAACTATGCACAGGGATATCGCAAAAATGTCCGAAAAATACGGACCGGTATGCTCCGTAGCTCTAGGTTAGTAACTGTTACCATTTACAACAAATCGTAAAATGAAGAAGAATTAAATTTCCTAACGTTCAGATGCTAGGGTAACTATAATTTTTACTCCCAAATCATCTGGATGATTGCATATTTCATCATTGTTTTTATTTTGTTATTTCGAATTATGTAAAAATACATTTCCGTTAAGACCTATTATCAAAATTACAAGCGAGACCACCCTGTGCCGACTCAAACATGAGACATAGTTTTTCGGTTATGTTTAGAATTAAGCTCCTAGCTCCTGCCCTCCAACGATTTTGGCCATATTTTTTCACTTAAATACACTTCTGAATAAACCTTCACAAAAATTTGGAGCCGCTATTCCTTTCAATAATTTTAAAATTATCAGATACAGCGCATTGATAAAGACACTTGGTTCATAAAGCGAAGTCACAAAAGGGCTTTTAAGAATTGCGTTCACTTTTTTGGAAATGATTAAAGCTGTTAAACATACCCAAATTGATATATCATGCATTGCCATTTGTTTTTTTTTAGCGATGATTAACAATTATCCTTGAATAAAATTCATTTAATTGCTTCTAATGACGTTATCAAACAGAAAGTCTAAATTTGAGAAAAACATCCCAAACATCAACTCTTTTGAAAATAAAGTCCGTGGTTTGATATTTTTGCTCTTAAATGTGTCGCAAATCTCAAAATTACCCTACTACAGCTAGTATCTGATCTTTTTTCGCAAGTACAGTTTTCATAAAAACAATATCTCGATCTTGACAGGCCATCTTTTACGTGCTTTGTTATGGTTTTGGACGTCATATTTAAGGTCATGGTAGCGACTTTTAATAGAACTGAGGTAGAAGAAAGATGGATAGATTCATAAGTGGAAGAACATCTCCTCGAACTATTAAGACAAAAAACTCAAAATTTGCCCGTCTCGTTTTTGGCTATAAACGTAGATTTTTGGCCTATTTTAACATTTTCTAATTTTAGAGAATACCACATCATAACTTTACATGCCTCTGAAATGCATGAAATTTCAAAAATTCATATATATCCTTATTTTGAAGATTCTTATAACTTGTGGATGGATTAAAGGCTTTTTTGAGAAATTCTGATAAAATAATCAGTTCAAAGGAGAGTATTTTCTTATAAAAACTACGTTGCTGGTTGCCATGGTAACAACTCATTATTCTTATTTTATAGCTAGAAGGTCGCCAGCTACACAGTTTTTTTTTCTACATATATATCTTTGATATTGCTTTATCCTAAAGCAGTCAAATCAATATGTATCCGAATTAGTTTTTGAGCAAAATGAATGCTTCTATAAATAGCACAATAATTTATGCAAAAAAGTAAACATTTTGACCCAAAAACATAGACTTTAACTTGAAGTTCGAATTTCTAATTATCACACTTTTAAAGAGTTTAATGGATAATAAATATTCTGATGTTTGAATCTTTGGAAGCAGAACTCATGCGAACATGACAATTTTTTCCTATTTTCGGCGATTTCTCATTGAAAAACATGCATTTTTTTCTTAAAATATCCATTCAGCAATGTAAAATTCAAGGCATATAATTTTTTTCTAAATTAATGTAACAATCTAAGCTTATACCATGTATCGTGTATGTCGGTTTCAAATATTATGTGATATTAAAATAGAGTTATCTCCCTGTAGTTGCAACCCTAATCTTAAACTTTTCTTGTATTTCATTTGATTATTTCAATGTGATGTTGAATATAAATCTGCGACAGATAGATAAAAATAACACAAATAAGTCTTCCTTTGGAATCAGAATTGCAAATTGATGTCATCCTTTATTGTAAAACATACCCCAAAATATATTCTCATGAACTGTAATAAATCTCTATACTATTAGTCAAAATGGGTTTTGTCAGTTTGTTTAATTTCTTTTAAAGGTCCATCAAGAGCTGTATTTTTGAACACATTGGAAGTAGTTATAGATGCAATGGTTAAAAGAAAAGCGGATTTTGCGTCAAGACCTATGCTTAAATCATGTAAATAAACTTTATTTCCAAGTGGTTTTTTCCGGTGAATCTTGAATCATATTCTGAAATATTACTAATTATAAAATTATAATGTTGTGAATGAATTTAATCTTTTTGTATTTCTTTTAAGAATTAAAAGCTTTTTGGCATAATTTTTGAATGAATGAATTCCATCTATAGATGCAATGCATCAAAACAAACAACTAGATTTATGATAGCTGAGAAGGTAAGCTCGGATGCAATCAGTATCGAAGAATCAGACTCACTTCGTTTAATTTCTATTCAACATTATCGAATTCTAAAATACAGTCAAATTTAATACATTTAGTAAATTTTTAATGTTAACATTTCAATGAAGGTGAAATAAAAGTACTGGACATTTTTCATGTCCTTGGACTTCGCATTTCGGACATCACACTTCTAAGGGACTGTGTCACAAAAGTAAATCAAATGAACCTAGTGTACTTTGTTCGAAAATTTCTTCAATTTCATATGTTTTAAAATATGCATAGTTAAATGTCTTAAGTGTCATTTCGTCTATTGTGTGTTCAGAATAAATTTTACAGTTTCAATCACACCGGATTCATTTGATGACAAATATGGATAATGACCATATCCGTGTTTACAGCACAAAATCGAGAACCCAGAAAATCAGAAACCGAAGGCATACAAAATCAGGATAAAACAGGAACCAAAGCAAACAAACAAAAACCTCATCCATATGAAAAGAAGCGAACTCCCGATATGAGAGTGAGACCAGGTGACCCGATATGAGAGTGAGACCAGATATTACCCCTAAAAGTGCGAAGTCCGTAGTGCGAAATCCGAAGTACGTCAACTTGAAAAGTGTTTAGTAGTAATTGCACATTCGCACTCCGGACTTTGCACTTTAGGGGTCAAATGAAAGAAGTCAGGCGCGACTAAAATGTTAAATCAAAACACACATGGACGAAATGACAATGGACAACTTTAAATATCTATTTATACAAATGAAAAGAAATAAATTCTTCATGCAGAGTACTCTAAGTTCATTAGAAAAGAATTTACATTTTGCGTTTATGACAAAAACCCTTCGAAATGCGATGTCCGAAGTCCGAAGTCCGCGAGCATGAAAAATGTCTACTAAGATCTTTTAAATTTTGGACATTTTCATGAGATTTGATGAACAGAATAGTCTGATAGCTGTCATTGATTCACATACATTTTTTCCCATTCAGTTCAAAAATTCTCCCAAAATTTCAAGGATATTACTTTCTCACCGTACTCAGCGGCATGGAAATGCCAAAAGAAAGTAGCTGGAAAGGCATTAAGGTAATATAATTATGGATGTGTTTTCGTACACATTGATTTCCTTTCTAAACGCATTTCAGTTTCGATATTATGTTGTGTCGGTAAAAGTTTGCATAAATGTAAACATTACATAACATAATATTCTTTGAATGTAAAAATACATTACTTCTTTACCTTATAATGAAAATTAATATTAAACGTCTTCAAACTCATTAGCATCATTTTAGAACAGATACATTTACAGTATGGACCAGACATGCACGCTTCGGGTACATTTGTACTTAACCCTCGTCAGATATCACTAATCTAAGCAATGTAATATTGCCAAATAGTGTGAGAATCGTTATTGTCCAAAAATATACCAAAAGACGTGGCAGGATGGGTGGGATATTCTGCTACAGGACCTACGTTATAGAAATTTCAAGAAATTTGGTTACAGAAAATTTCGAATGCGTTGAAGAAACGACCAACCAAAGTTAATCGAACTTGGCTACATGTGCCGTCGGGGACTCCTGACCCACCAGCAGTGACACTCGCTAAGTGGTACAAATGTTAAACGTCTTCAAATTCAAAGGAGCAGGTTCGGTTACATGGAAAATCGGCCCTAGTTTTGGAATGTTTTAGGTTTCGATTGTATTTCGTATCAAGCAAGTTTAATGTGTGGTTGTTTGAAATACAATAAATATTTTAATTAACCTGCAATACACCGAAATATATGGCTTCAAAATCGGCTTAAAGTCGTAAAATCCTGAAAAATCGTAAAAAATTGGCATAATTCTGGTCAAAATTTATAATAATAAGGAGGGTGCCAGCCCTCACCCAAAATAATTTTCATATAAAAAGTTAAAAATTTGCAATTTATCTTTCGCTCTATATAAAATTTATGTTGGGTGAGGGTAGGCGCCTATACTATCTTAAATACCTTTGCAAAAAATATGGCGATTTTCTTTCATTTTCCGTCATGCAGATGAAATGTGACGTCATAAATAACGCACGTGACGTTTTGACAATGAAAAATATTTACTTTCTATTTTGGCAGAAATTTGAGATAAGTAAAAAAGATGATGAATCATAAGTTTCATAACATTATTTGTCGCAAAAATTTAGGGCCGATTTTTGGAGTTAGTGAACCTACCCCTTTATATTAAAGTTGGAGAATAGATTGTATGTTAAACATTTGTCGTTACAAAGTATAGTTATTACCATTTATAAATCTTTGTGGTTTCAAAGCCAAAAGATTTGCAAAGATATCAATCTATTTTTGCCATGGTTGCGACTTGAATATGAGGCCGATAACAATGTTAACATACTGGGGAGTCAGAACTTTCTATCTTTAATTCAACATTACATTTATGAATTATTCATCGAGTTTTATTTCGGTGATTTTTAATTAAACACATGTATGCCCTAAAAACTCACTTGAGCAATGGAAATGTCAAGGAAATGTTTTTAATAAAAAAGCTCATAGAATGCTACATGTACAAGATAAAATTGTTTAACGAGAATCAAGGGTGTGTGGAGCTCGTAAAAAAGTTCCCCGCGAGGGGTTTGACAGTAAGTGTTTTGAATACTTTCCCTGACATGGTCGCCATAGCACTTTCTACATAGAAATGGCCTCAGACAGTGCAATTCATGTTTTTCATATGTTTTCATTTTCGTGCATGATCATCGACGGCGGGTGCGGCTAGCCAACAGGGGATGCTTACTCCTCCCGGGCACCTGGTCCCACCTCTAGCTTGCTAGGGGTCCGTCGATGCTCAATTTGGTGCTCTGTTGTGAGTGCTGTTGAGATTATCGTCAGGATCTTCTTTATCCCATTGATGTAATAAAATTCTAGCCTACATGTATTTAATGTAATACCTTTTGGTATAACAAATCGTGATACTTCTGATACTACTTATATCATATTTTCTTATCAATTTATTAATAATAATAGGACTATGTATATCTGTGATTTCAGATTAGAAATGAAACCCCAACATTTTCTGAAAAATGTAATTCAGATATAACTTTTGCGACCTGTTGTCTTTATGAATTTGAATACGTGAAATATTTAAACGCAAATAGAATCCGAGAAAAGTTTTCCAGAGCAATAACAGAGTCTTACGAAAAATGGTTATGTTACCAAATTCATAATATATAAATTACCACATTTTAATCCTAGTCTGATATATCAAAGTTAACGTTGAAACATCTTATAGATACATATGGACTGAAACTTGATTTATATGAATCCCATTTAGATACTACATGCAAGGGACAAGGTTGGAGATAATGCTGAATGACGTCATGGACAAGGTGTTCGAAAGGATGTCACACGAGGAGGCACCGTTTATTGCAACTAACTACTTGGACAAAATCGTCATACACATGTTGTTTAACATGTGCTTTGGTAGAAAGTAAGTACTTTCAAAGTAGAAGTAGAAAATCCCTAACACGATAATGTTGAGATGTTATATAAGTAACATTTCTGCTTAATATGTATCCTAATTCAAAATGAAAAAAAAATTGTCCAACTCTGAAGTCAGAGTTGAACTTATTGGACAAATGTTTCTGAATCTCGGAGCACCATGAATGTATGTATACGATATTTTGTACCTTAGGTCCCACTCTACCACATACATGTATATATATCATATAACTTATTTTAGCGAATGTCTGTTTAATTGAATTATTTCAGATGTAATTTGGATGACCCGGAAGTCGACACAATATTACAAAATGATAAGGAAATAGTTGACTTGTTTGCAAATGGATTTTTCGAGGACATTATACCCTTTATGGATAAGATATACACCACACAACGTTGGAAGAAAATGAATGTTCTACTGAATGAAAACATTTCAATAATTACAAAAGAATTTCAGGAGCACAAGAAAACATTTGATTCAAGTAAGAACTGACAATTGAACTGAATTTTCCCATTGTAATACATTTTGCCGCATCACTCCTAGGCGAGTGTTGCTACTACATTTCCACAGGAATATCATACCATCACTACTAGGGATTCTGTTCTGCTCCTTTGCTGTATATTTTTGTTTTGATAAGTTCCCTAATTCTTGTGTAGAAATTGAGTTTATGTTTTTTAATTCTGATTTTGGTTTTACTTTTGATTTTCATGCACTGATTTTTACTTCCTTTTCATGAATATTCAATATCCAGTCACAAATATGGATAATGACCATATCCATGTATACAGCACACAATCGATAATTCAGAAAATCAGAAACCGAAGGCATACAAAATCATCACCAAACAGGAACAAAATCAAATAAACAAAAACCTCCACCACATGAAAAGAAGCGAACTCCCTATATGGGAGTGAGACCAGGTGCCGAGGAAGAGCTTCATATGTTCCTTGATGTTTCGATTTCAAATATACATCGAAGAAGTAGCCATCTATTATTCAGTCTCAAAGTCGAGAATGTACGACAAATTCAATATAATTTCCATGGGAACAGTTGCGAACCTCGGAATAAACGGTACTATTCTGAAGTTAGACCAGGTTCCCTGGAAAACTCAGTGTCTCCAGTTTTCATACAACAATCATCGCAACAGTTCTTGTCAGTGTTTGTCTTCTATGTGCTTTCACTTGGGGTGATTTGATGTCTTGCTGTTAGAGCTGCAGTCGGATCTTGTTGTAAAGCCCTCCTGATTGGTAAATATACATTCATTTAATTACAGGCAATATTAGAGATTTCACTGACAGTATTCTATTAGCACACGAAGAGGCGCTTTTGGAGGAGAGGACTGAAGACTTAGAATTTCTCACTGATATTCGCATGGTTCACATTATAATTAATGTTTTCTTTGGTGAGTAAAGGTGATGTGCATGACTAATAAAATCAAAGCCGTAAAGGCAAATTTAAAAAAAAAAGAGCAAGGGAAAAAATAACATAGAAAGAAAGACACTGGAAACAATATCGAAGCAAGTCTTAATTCAGGAGATGATTTTTTATCAAGTGTATTTTGTTTTTGTTTCTCTATAATATATTTTAAACAATCATATAACTTTTTTAAAAGAATATTATGCACACACAAGTCGTTTCGATGGGTGCAACTTTACAATTTCATATCTTTTTAGCTGGCCTAGATACGTCAAGATCGACTCTTGACTGGTTTATTTCATGTATGGTAGCAAATCCAGAAATTCAAAGCAAATGTCAAGAAGAAATAGACAAAACAATAGGTAAACATCAAAACCTACATACTTAAGCTCTATTTATAGACAAAAGAAATTTAACTGATGATAAGCCACAAATCAAAAAGGCAAGCTCAAATTGTAAATGTTAATGCTATGTGAACAGCAGAAAAGTTATCAAAGCGAAATTAATTTGAAGCGAAATAGTAAGACGCAATGCTTAAAAGAATAGATTTGCCAAATGAATTATTGTTTTATAAAATGAAATAAAAAGAAATAAAATTCGACATCATCTTAGACCGTTTGCGCATCGGGCTATACTGTGTATTCTTCCATAACAAAGGAAAGGGGAGTAGACCAACTGCTGCGGACAGACACAACCTATGTTTTACAGAAGCTTGTATTATGGAGACCATGAGGGTGGGACCTGTTGTCGGATTAGGTCTGCCTCACGAGACCGTGTGTGATACTACAGTTGGTAAGAGACTTAAACATTTACGAATGTAACGTCTACGAATTCATAGCATCATTTAAGAACAGATATATCTGCAGTATGGACTAGATATTCACGTTTAGGGTACTTGACCCTCGTCAGTGATCCTCAATCTAAAAACTGAAAGAAAGATATGGAGGAAGGAAGGTGATAATCTAAATGGACATGTTTGCAGCACCCCCCCCCCCCCCCCGAAAAAAAAACCCGAAAGAGCCGAATGCGAAAACAAAGAGTGGACAATCAAGTGGATAATCAAACAGCAAAGAATATTAAACACCAAAGACCAGACGTAAACAAACGGGACTAATCGGTGCCGACTTAGAACGTCCACCTGTCATGTTAGTTGAAAATGGTGTGGCCATCAGGATTACGAGTTTTGGAGAATGTACAAGCCATGTGTATAATAGCATTATCAATGTAGGATGACGATTCTTGAAAACATGACAGCTAAACGCAGATGCCCAAATAACAAAGAGATGTTACAGTCAAACGAAAAACTAAAGTTCCTCCTGTGGTTATATGTAGAACCTTTCAATTCAAAATGAAATGTTCTAATCATAATATATCGTAACCTGTGACCACCATAATTATTCAAACAAAGCGATTAAAGTGAGGACACTTCACTAGTGAAAGGACAACATACAAATCCTTCATTTAATTCACTGTTTACTAGTTAAGACATAATTTTCCCTAGCTGTTACTCCTATAAATTGTTTGGATAATGCAAATGTCGAGTACAGTCGGTCAAAGGAACAGAAGGCAAAAGTCTGGAGGTTTTGATTTCATGACATTGACACTTTATTTACGAAGGAGGGGATCTCCAACAACACCCGGTTGCAGCACCCACAGCAAAACCCCAAAACACCCAATGCAAAAATACAAAGCAGACAAGCACAGAAAGAGACGCATAAGGGACAAGGAACGTCAACGCACAAACAGAAACATCAAACACAAAGGACTACACATAAACCATCGAGACCAATGGGCAACCGGTGCCGTGCTAGAAGTCGGCACCGTTTACCCATTGGTCTCGTTGGTTTATGTGTAGTACTAGTCATTTGTGATTTATGCTTTTCTTTGATTTGACGTTCCTTGTACTACTGCGTCTCTTTCTGTGCGTGTCTATCTTGCGTTTTACGGTGGGTGTTTTGGGAGGTTGCTGTTGGTGCTGCAACTAGGTGTTGTTGGAGATCCCCTCTTTTCTTTACATACATCTTCAATACGACAAGACCTTTTCAATCGTCATAGTATTGTAATTGATATTTTTTCTAATCAGGGATTTCACGTAATTCCTGAAATTAAGGGATATCGTGTAATCCCTGCATCTAGTAGTCATTACATGTTATTTATGAAATTGGCCAGGTATTTCATGTAATTCCTGATATTTTAAATAATTTTTAACACTTATTTCCTAACCTTAATTTTGTTTTATTTTGACATTTAAAATCAATGCCCTTCCGCTTATTATGTCTCCCCCCCCAACGGGGAGGAGACATATTGATTTTGCCTTCGTCGTCCGTCTGTCTGTCCGTCTGTCCGTCTGTCACACATCGTGTCCGGGCTATATCTCTTGAACCGTTTGCCCGATCACTTTCATATTTTAGTATGTTGTTGCTTATGACCCGAAGGTTTCACATCACCTTGACCCAAGGTCATGTGACCAAGGTCAAGGTCACTTAGTGCATTTTTAATGAAATTATGCATACATTCCTGTCCGGGCTATATCTCTTGAACCATTTGCCGGATCACTTTCATACTTTAGTATGTTGTTGCGTATGACCCGAAGGTTTCACATCACCTTGACCCAAGGTCATGTGACCAAGGTCAAGGTCACTTAGTGCATTTTTAATGAAACTGTACATACATTCCAGTCCGTGGTATATCCCTTGAACCGTTTGCCGGAAGACTTTCATATTTTAGTATGTTGTTGCTTATGACCCAAAGGTTTCACATCACCATGACCAAAGGTCATGTGACAAAGGTCACTACGTGCATTTTTAATGAAATTATGCATACATTCCTGTACAAGCTATACCTCTTGAACCATTGGCTAGATCACTTTCATATCTAAGTATGTTGTTGCTTATGACCCGTAGGTTTCAATTCACCTTGACCCAAGGTCATGTGACCAAGGTCAAGGTCACTTAGTGCATTTTTAATGATATTGTGCATACATTCTTGTCCGGGCTATATCTCTTGAACCGTGTGCCGGATCACTTTCATATTTTAGTATGTTGTTGCTTATCACGTAAAGGTTTCACATCACATTGACTCTAGGTCATGTGACCAAAGTCAAGGTCAATTAGTATATTTTAAATGAAATTGTATTTGTTACATGTATTATGTCCAGGCTTAATCTTTTGAACCGTGATCGGATCACGTCATATTTTAGTATGATGGTGCTGATGACCCAAAGGTTTCACACCTCCTTGATCAAAGGTCATATGACTAAGGTCAAAAAAGAAGGGAGGAGATCTCCAACAAGACCCCGTTGCAGCATCAACAGTAAAACACCAAAACACCCGATGCAAAAACACAAAAGACAAGTACAGCACGAGACGGAAAAGAGACACACGACATGTAAACATCAAACACAAAAGACTACACATAAACAGACGAGACCAATGGGTAACCGGTGCCGACTTTGGACGGCCATCTGTCACGCAAGTAGCAAATGGTGTGGTTATCCTGGATTACGTGCGCACAACCCTCTCACTTCTCCAATTACCCAGAGGTCTCGAAGAACGTACAATTGTGGTGTAAAACAACCTCCTCACTGTAAGATGACATCACACAAACAAGACCGCGAAACGCAGAGGCCCCATAGTATTACATTTTTTAATGAAATTGTAAATGCTATTGAGTCTGTGCTATATCTTTGGAATGGTATACTGGATCACTCTTATACTATAGTATGCTGTTGCTCAGGATTGGAGGGTTTCTTATCACCTTGACCCAAGATCATGTGCCCAAGGTCAAGATCATTTAGTTCTTTTTAATGAAATTGTACATACTAATATTGTCTGGGCTATATCTCCTGAACCCTTCTTACAATTGTTTTCATATTTTAGTATGTTGTTTCTAAGGACTAAATGTTTCTTATCACATTGTCCCAACGTCACATGGTTAAGGTAGCTTCTTACTTTGGTAATGAAATTGTATATGCTAAGCATGTCCAGGCTGAAATTGTATGTTGCTAATAATGTTTAGGCTTTATATTTCGAACTGTGTATCCAATCACTAATTCAGTTTTTTGTTGCTCATGATCCATACAATGTTAAACGTCTTCAAATTCAATAGCATAATTTAAAAGCAGATAAATTTGCGGCATGGACCAGACATGCATGTTTCGGGTACTGTAGGTTTCAGATCACCTATATCCAAGGTCATGTGACCAAAGTCAATTTCTTTAAATATGCTTATAATGAAATTGTATATGCCAATCATGTTTGGCCTTTACCTCAAACAATGTAATGAATCACTTTCATGTTTTAGTATGATGTTGCCCATGACTCAAAGGTTTCACATCATTTTGAATTTTGGCCTAAGGTCAAAGTAACTTAGAGGGAGGGGGGAGACATCTGTTTTTTTATGAGAAACATTTTGTTTAATTTGATACTTAATCTCCCGTCTTTCAAGTAATAAGGGAAGCTTATGGTAAAAAAGTGAAAACATTTGAAATAGAATAGGTAATGTCTATGAGAATATTGCTCAAATTTCGAAAACCATATCGCATTATATATGCAGAAAGGACAGAAAACCAAACCAAATTACTATAACACATCGTTATATCAAAAATATCTAACGAGAAATTAATATTTAACCTTTCTATTAACTTTAACAAAATTTACAAAATGTTTTATTTTCAAATGAGATAAAGAAGATCATGTCGACCATCACAACAGCACCCAAAATAGAGCATCAAGTTGAGCATCTAGCAAGCTAGAGGAGGGACCAGGTGCTCGGGAGGAGCAAGCATGTCAACTATCGTTTATTTGATATCTTGAAAGGACTATGTTATATTATTTGATGGGAAACAAATGTCCCTGCTCGACAGCAAGCATATGAAAATTCATGAAACAAATCTAACTCAATAAGACAATTATTCCCGTCTCCATGGTCACCCGGTTAAAAAATCGAAATTCCCATTCATTCATTCGTGTTTATCTAAATACATCTACTAGTATTTTTCATTGCAACAAGTTTCATTGAAATCGGTGATTAAGAACAAGAAAAGGGAAAGATCTCCAGCGTGACCACCCTGCATTCATCCAGCGGAACAAACCCACAAGAAAGTGAAACATAAATGACATCATACAACTTCAAATCGCAAAAAGACACAACAATATTTTATAGAACATCATACAAAACAATAGTAACAGACGTGCAGATACATTAAACATTGATGACAACACATCAAATGAAGGAGACCAATGTACACACTGTGCCGACTGTGGACGGCCATCTGCTTTTAGCAAATGTTGTGGTTATCAGGATTACTTGCGCACAACCCTCCCACTTATCCGGATACACAGATGTCTCCATAGACACACAATTGTTGTATAAACATAAAACTTCTCACTGTAAGGTGACATCACAAACAAGATAGTTAAACGCAGCGGCCTCTTGTAACACAGATTCTATATAAATGGATCTATCTCGTGCATATAACAGTTTGTGCTCTTCTGGCAGAAGCGAGCTAAAGATCAATCATCCGAGAAGTTTGACCAAGACATTATGTTATCATTGCACTATATCATGTAAATGTACATGTAAATTGAGTTGCATGGTCCTATCAAGATTCAATACATACAACTGTGCCGAGTGCATGTACATGTACTAGAGAGGTTAAATCACACATCAGTGGGCCAAAAATTTATGGAAAAGAAGGGAGGAGATGTCCAACAAGACCCCGTTGCAACATCAACACCAAAACACCCGATGCAAAAACACAAAAGACGAGTACATTATTATGGAAATTATGCTTTGCGGAGATTTCCATCTTTTTGAGACAATTTTACGTAATATCTCTCGAGATGATGTGTTTTTCTAACATATCATTTTTCTAGATCTGTTTTTGCTCGGTCAGTGATGGGGTTATAAATTTGATTAATTTGAACATGAAAAATATTTATCATGTCCCAATTTAATCATTTTTGTAAGTTTTTTTACAGTCAGGAAATAGTGTAAAAATGCTTAAATATTTCAGGAATTACATGTAATCCCTAATATTTTGGAGATTCCATGTAATCCCTAAAATGACCAGGAATTACACGTAATCACTGAACCTTTCAGGAATAACGTGAAATCCCTGATTACACTTATTCCCTGAAACATGTTAAACGTCTTCAAAATCAATAGCATCATTTTAGAACAGATAAAATTTTAGCATGGATCAGACGTGCACGTTTCGGGTACTTAACCCTCGTTAGTGATCCTCGATCGAACATATCTATTTATTCATTTCCTCATCTGACTCTTAAAAAAGGGCTCTGATACTGGCCAATTTTTCGACGATGAACTACAAAGAGATATGAATTATACCTTTTTTTTCTTCTCAGGTGGATATGATATACCAAAAGGTACCATTGTAATGATAAATCATTGGGCCTTACATAATGACAAAAAGTTCTGGAAAGACGTCGACAAAGGAGAAGGTACATTAAGACCCCATATCGGCCCTGTTGTTTCCTGAGAAATTCAAATCGTGAAAATTGATCAAATGGGTTTATTTTATTTATCTACAAGATCAATTACATATATAGATAAAATGCGCTATTCATCTTGATGCACCCCTACGAAATTATAGCTCATCAAACCAAGGAAGGATTAACAAATCCGGATTTTTCTCTAGAAACTCACATATATTTTCGAGAATTTCATATAGAGCAAGACGATCTGCTAAAAATAAAAGTAGAAAAATGGATCAATAATCTCCATATCTGTCGATTAAAGGTGAAAAATTAGTAGCAGGCGCTCTTGCTCTAGTTGAGAATTAATGATTTGTCTTGCGTAGAATGTATATGGAAAATGCATGGACCACGTCGGCACGGCGTTATGACGTCATTATAGTGACGTCATTTACTTGACACCGCAGGTGCATGCACTGGCGTGACATATTCAAATCAGGAATCGGTTTTCTCTTGAAATTCGGTATGATTTATAAACGTTTGTAGTAAAAACAAACAAAAAAGGCTGAACATTGATATATTTTACAAACATAGAGGGTAGATCTAGAGCAAGGAACCATATTTCGCCGGTGACCATATTTCGCCGTTTCATGGTTAATTGCTTCTCCTTTGTTATCGGCATTGTTTGTAAAATTTATTTTTCTATATCCTATCAAATATGACAGTAGCATAATGTATGAATTTTGTGAAAATCCGTTGACGCATATTCAAGTTATTGCGTTCAATAGGCGGACGGACAGACGGACAGACGAACGGACTTCGCCATACCATAATACGACCCGTCAAATGACGGGCGTATAAAAATTGGCGAGCGATACCGAGTCAGCGAATTGTTTTTTTTTCCCCCAGAACAAGTCCTCTATTCGTGTCTTTTTCAGTTTCATTACTCTTAGTGCCCTTGTTTATTGACCAAAGTGAAATGTATATGGGCTCTTTTGAAAATAACGTGTGTAATAAAACTCTTTCAAGTGGAAGTGACCGACCCCCCCCCCCTCTGGATGCGCGTTTGACTATGTTACTACAGGACATTATTTTAAACTTTTCTTCATTCGGCTTGAGTGTGAATACATGAACATGTATGTGTGTTTATTGGAACATTACATTCGCATACGAAGGCATTATTAGAACATTTCATTCGCATACGAAGGAAATAGAATAATCTGGGATGTTTAATGATCATAATCGTAATCTATCGCATTTTCGGACCTGATGTTATCACTCGCTTAAATTGTGTTACCGTTAGTATAATTGAAGACTGCCGTACAATATGATCTAAAAGGGTTCCGAATACCCCCCCCCCCCCTCCCTACCTCCATCAACATCACCAAAATTTATGAAATAGCATATCGATTTTATATAAAAAAAAATATGTCAGTGGTTCGATACAAATGTAAAACAATTACAAACTGTTCATTTAGTGACCGTGTGCATTTTAAGATGTTAGGTGAAAGAAAAACAAAACCAAACCAAATCAAATACACACTGTTTTGGAAAAGTACATCACCCTGATATACATTAGTTATTCTGTATTTAAAATTTTGGTAGCTTTCTCGCAATCTTGTGACTTCTCGTAAATACATCAATAAATCGAAATTTACTCACAGGACTACACTACACAGAGTACAAAATACCCCCCCCCCCTATTTATAATACATAAACAAAAAATGTTTATGTATTATAAAGGGGGTTGTATTAATATTGTACTCCTTGTGTATTGTAGCCCCTGTTCACCGTGATTTTACCGAATTTTTTCAGTGGCGCCATCTATCACAGTTTCTTGCAACGGCTGTGATAACTGTATACGCAAGATTTATTCTATTCATTTGTTTCATTTTATGTTTTATTCGTATATTCCCAATTCATTAATTGCAGCTAGATATATACATGTACATATATTAAACAAACTAAGGTTCATTTTAAATTTATGCTTATTGGCGTATTTAGATGGGCGTTTGGGGCGCCACCACAAAAAAAAAAAAAAAAAAAAAAAATCGGTAAGGCATTAGGTGGGCTAATACTTGAGTTTTGATGTCGAACTTTCGGAAAATTATTTTCTCTGGCTCCCGGCCGCTCGCCAAGTAACTGTTTGTTGTTTGCATGTCAAATTGCTCTAAAAGAAACTCCGGCTTTTTCTGATAATTATACTACATGTAAGTAAGTCAACATGTACCCTTACAGCAAGGGGTGTGTAACCCCCCCCCCCCCCCCCAATCGCTGGCTTGCTTTGCTCATCAGATAATTCACGATCATATAAAAATATAGCTATGCATAACAATCCAATAACCATGATAAAGATTTCAAATGGCTATTTCATTACTGCCTTTATCAAGCAAAACGGTCAATCGCCGTAAGATAATTTTCCGTCCCCTTTCAGGAACGCCCTGGACCCTTGGACAGGGACCCTAGTCGCTCTCCCAGACTTTGACTTTCTGATATTCACAACATCCCCATCTCAAATTTAAGCGGTAATATATCTGTCATTTCGTTCGTTTGAATGACTGTGTTATACATGTATATGCACGGATATGATTTTTAAAAACATCGGTATTCCCTTAAATTCTAGAATCAGTCGTAACATTAAAATGAGACAGTCTCCAAGAATAACCCAGAAGCTAAAAGACGACGTACATGTACAATACTTTAATTAGCAATCGTAGATTTTCGAGAATTCATGAAATCGTTTCATGGCAAAAACGTAAGCAAAACAATCGCTATGAATAATGTAAGAATACAGCAATTTGTTATCTGACAACATTATATCACGACGTGATCATAACGTCACATGACGTCAAAGTCGGTGAAACAGAAAGCTTACTTACATGTTTTCAAATTGCTATAAAATCGCAACGGAATATCCGATTCTCAAAATTTAAACTGATTTACATTCTGCAAATCTTGTATTTTCATTGTTCAAAGTTTGCATTATTTCTCAGATAGGGCCGATTTTGGCCCATAACGTACCTTCTCCTTTGATCCATATCGGTACTTGGACAAAGATGGAAACCTGGATAAAAAGCCAGAAAATTGGTTACCGTTCTCCGCCGGAAGGAGGATCTGTTTGGGTGAAACAGTTGCCAGAGCGGAGTTTGTTCTGATAGCGTCCAATCTATTACAGATCTTTACTTTTAAGGCACCTCCTGGTGTTTATCATAAACTGTCCTCACGCTTTGCGTTCACAGGGGGCGAAATACCAGCTGAGTATAAAGTTGTGATAGAAGAACGAAAACTGATGAAAGATTACTGAGTCATTATCGTAAAATGTTTCTATAATCTGAACTTATTCTTTATCTAGGTAAATTATAAATGATTTATGTCCAGTTTGTATTAAGCACCATTAAATTATAATTATTCATCCAGAGTGAATTTTTCAACCATATGATGTCCTAACATGTTTTCTTGATCGACTCTACTCAAACTTTATACACGAAAATATAGATGCATGTTGCGAATCGAGATGTCATAAAAAATATTAGAAATTGTATTAAATTAGATTTATATAATTAAATAGAAAAACGCATGAGAAAAAGAATTTACTATCATACATGAGACCATCTCGGTCTGAGCACTACCTACATGAACATCTCAGTTTTAACTATAGTTACTGCTATAAAAGTATTGAAATTTCCCTTAAGTGGTCGCATGAAGATAACACATTTAATCATTCTCTCGCAAAATTTTGATATTTGTCTCTGTATATGACAGAAAAAACTCAAAAATTTAAAAATACTTTTCTGACGGAATTTGAGATGAATCTACATAAAGGATAAAGAGTCATCGTATATAGCTTATCATCGAGTTACATTCAAAGAATGCAATAAAAATACATGCCACTGTAACTATTGTTGAGGATGTATGTTAAACGTCTTTCAATTCAATAGCATCATTTAAAACCTGAAAAATTTACAGCATGGACCAGACATGCCGTTTCGGGTACTAAACCCTCGTCAGTGATCCTCAGTCTTAACAATGTAATATGGCCAAAAAGTATGAAAATTAATATGTCCAAAAATGTACCAAAAGACGTAGCAGAATGGGTGGGATATGATGCTACAGGACCCACGTTTTAGAAATTTCAAGAAATTTTGTAACAGAAAATTTCAAATGCGTTGAAGAGACAGACGATCAACCGAAGTTGATCGAACTTGGCTACATGTGCTATCCCTGATCATGGTAATTTTTGGGAAATGGTAAATAAACAAACTGATTCATCTTTGGCGGATGGTTACTTTGGTGTTAATTACATCTGTTGTACTTCTAATATTACAATATTCACAGTTTTTATTGAATTAATATGTATCAATTTTAAACATTGTATAAATGCATCAATGTTTTACACTTCATAAGCATCGACGGCGGGTGTGGCAATCCAACAGGGGATGCTTACTCCTCCGGGCACTTGGTCCCACCTCTAGCTTGCTAGGGGTCCGTCGATTTTTAATTTTGTGCTCTATTGTGAGTGTTGTTGAGATTATCGTCAGGATCTTTTTTAACTCATTTGTGTCACACTTATGCCCTTTGCCGTGTGGACATCGTAAAAAGTTCCCCGCGAGGGGTTTGACAGTAAGTGTTTTGAATATACTTCCCCGACATTGTCGCCATAGCACTTTCTATATAGACATAACGCCAGACAGTGCATGAATTTTATATAATTTCATTTCCATGCTTCATAAACATCGACGGTGGGTGTGGCTAGCCAACAGGGGATGTTTACTCCTCCCGGGCGCCTGGTCCCACCTCTAGCTTGCTAGGGGTCCGTCGATTTTTAATGTTGTGCTCTATTGTGAGTGTTGTTGAGATTATCGTCAGGATCTTCTTTAACTTATTTCTGTAAGATGCAAGAGATTCTAGCTTTTAAATTCGGACTATGTCTTCATGTTTCCAAACAGTCATAGGACACCTTCCACATGAGGCTTTTATTTTATTTGGTCCTTTATATTTAAATGTTCATGAATGACAAATATGGATAATGACCATATCCCAATACACAGGACAAATTCAGAAAATCATAAATAGAAGGCATACAAAATCAGGACAAAGTAGGAACTAAAACAAACAAAAACCTCCACCACATAGAAAGAAGCGAACTTCCAATACGGGAGTGAGACCAGGTGCACAGGAAGAGTCAGTATCTCCTGATTACATGCGACCCATGTCTCTTCAATTTAGTACCATTGTCACCTCCGGTTACTTCCATTTCGGAAGATACAGTGGTTGAATTGTTCAAATGGTCTACGACAGAATACAATCCACCATTCTGGACATTTGCACATCATAGTGTATGACGAGTTCACCGTATCGACTGTAGAACTTCCTCACCGACGATGTTACATGTAGTCATTTCGGCAGAAACGTCACATCCTATTACATGTACTTCCATTTCGGAAGATACAATTGTATGTAAAACGTCAGGGTTACTCTTCAAATTCAATAGCATAATTAAAGAACTATCCTGTGGTTGGATGGATCGATGTTCTAAGGCAGGTCCACCATTATAGATAATTGGACATCATAGTGTATGACAAGTTCTTGTGTCGACCGTAGAACTTCCTCAGTGACGATGTTAGTCTGTCATCAACGTATCCCTGACTGAGAAGCTTGTCTGAAAGACGCCTACAATTAATGTAGCTCTCAGGACAAAATCGGTATATTTGGTAATTGCTCTGGTATAACGTATCGAGTCACATCCGGTTACTTCCATCTCGGACGTTACAAGTTGTTTCCTAGATGGAAAGTTAAAGGTAATTTATAATGACAAAATCAAAAATGCTATAGTTAGACATTTTTCAACATTATTACAACAAACAAAAGGGAAAATATGTTTATGTCCAGATAAGACGTCTTCTTTAAGGAAATAGGCATGATCATGAATGTTTGCTACCTTTTTAAAATCTAAATTTCGCAATGATTCATTCAGATACAGATAAGAGTATCTAACATTTCTTATTTACATAAGTGTACGTGTTTAAACACTTGTTTGAAACCAAGCTGGCCATCGATATACTTTTTGACTTCATATCTTATCGGAATAAATTGCAAGGCAATACATAGGGGGAAAAGTAAGTTACTGTGTTTCGTCGAATGAAATATTTCTAAATGTTTTGGTCTTTTATTTTTCAATTATACTAGTAAATGATAACAGCAAATAATGTAGCGTAATTTACTTTTTCTATGTAATAATTTAATCCGAATGTTGAAGAGACGCGAAGAAAAGATTTGAACATATAGATTACACCGCGTGGGATCGAAACGTATGGTGTTGTGCTTCCTTACATAGTTTTTTTTTTGTATTTTCTCATTTTCGAAATCAAACTCTACAAAACTCACCAGCGGTTGCAGTAGGGCAACACAATCCATATCGTCCAGGTATATGAAAAATTCATAGTTTTCGCAAACACTTCAATAGTTTGTCGACGACAGAAAATAATTCCTTCTGACGAACTCTTGAAGTGTTTGCAAAAACTTTTCAGATATATAAACGATATGGACTTACTTATTAGACATTGCTCTACTGCAACGTCTCATTAGTTTTGTGCAATATCATTTAAATGATGAGAAAACATAAAAATTCTCCGTAAAGAATCACACCATCATACGTTTCGATCCCACGCGGTGGATTATGAAGAACAACAGTTGAAATACCTAAGATGATATTCAAAATATGTACATGTATTATTTTGATTTTAACACACTATGTGATCCGAAAAAGACATCCCTTCCTCTTCAGAGATTACGGCAGAGTTTTCAAAGTACATTTTACAAAACAGAACAGATACATGTCATTTGATAATAGTTTTTTGGAGAGCGCAGAAGCATTTATACGTACATGTCAGGTATGGATATGAAGACAAAAACTAAATAAATGATACACAATAATGTAGTGAAAGGTTGCAATAGATATTGAACTTTGTTTATCATTGCTGACATACATGTAACACATTTGAAGCAGATCCATTGCGTTTATAAATTTCTTCTTGATTTTTTTATTCATTTCTTCAGAATCATTACTTTGTCTATTCTATAAGTATGCACTCTTGTTTATTTGATTAATCATTCTTACATAAATTTCATTCGATTGCGTTGTACATGGAGCGACAGCACAAGCGAAAGAAGGGCATTCTACATTAGATATATGAAATGGTTATTGATATTGATATCTTACTCTCTCATTGGAGGCAGACATATAATTTGTCTTTTTGTTGTTATGTAGTACAGCGTAAAACATGAAAATCAACCCCCTCCAATTCATTTATCTTGATTTCATTCAGTAATAGTCTTTATTTTTGAAAACTTTAATATAGTAGGGGTGTCTGTAAGCAAACACCAAAAAGCGGGGGACCACAATTCCTTGAATATGATTTTTTTAAAAAAATTATCCAGAGTGAATTTTTCAATAATTTCATTTCATTTCAATCTCTTGATAGACTATACTTAAACGTTAAACTAGGAAATACAGATGCACATTACAAATTTAGATGACATAAATGATGACGTTCCTGTTTCTTAGGCAATACATTTAATTGAATTCGAATAATTAAATAGAAAAACGTATGAGAAAAATAATATGCTATCGTACATGAAACCAATGTAGGAAGAACTCGGTCTGAGCAGTTACTACATGACTGCATATAAGTTAACATCTCGGTTGTTACTTGTCACTGAATATATCACTATTAAGATTACCCTTTATTGGTCGCATGTAGATAACACATTTTATCATTCTCTCTCAAAATTTTGATACTTGTCTCAGCAAATGACAGATATTTTCTGTCGACATTTTGAGATAATTCTTCATAAAGGACAAAGATTCATTATTAGCTTATTATCTGATCATTGAGTTTCATTCAAAGAATTTTATAAGAATACGCGCCATTGTAACGTATGGTGGAGATTATCCCTGATCATTATAACTTTTGTGAAACTGTAAATAAACTAAAGTTTATATGATAAATCTTTTGTTTATTTCTTTATTTGCAATGAGGAAAATGATAATACTTGCTCTGTTTTAACGTTTCAAGTCACATTCCGTTACTTCAATCTCGGAAGATAAAAGCTGCTTCCTAGATTGACAGTTTCATGTAATTTATAATGACCAAATTTTAAATGTTATAGTTAGACATCTTTCAACATCATTACAACAAACAAAAGGGAAATCTGTTTATGTCCAGATAAGAGTCTTCCTTAAGGAAATAGGCATGATCATGAATGTTGGCTACCTTTTTAAAATCTAAATTTCGCAATGATTCATTCAGATAAGAGTATCTAACATTTCTTATTTAGATAAGTGTACATGTTTAAACACTTGTTTCTAACCAAGGCCATCGATATATCTTAAAGGAATAAATTGCAAGGCAATATATAGGGGGGAAAGTAAGTCACTGTTTTTTTTTTACTTTTATTTTTCAACTATAAATTATATCAGCAGATGATATTGCGTAATTTACTTTATATATTTAATAATTCAATCGGAATGTTGAAGAGACGCGAAGAAAAGTCTTGAACATATAGAGTATGCAGAAATAAGGTTATAACTACCCATGATAATAAAGTTATAACTACCCATGATAATAAGGTTATAACTATCCATGATAATAAGGTTATAACTACCCATGATAATAAGGTTATAACTTCCCATGATAATAAGGTTATAACTACCCATGATAATAAGGTTATAACTACCCATGATAATAAGGTTATAACTACCAATGATAATAAGGTTATAACTACCCATGATAATAAGGTTATAACTACCCATGATAATAAGGTTATAGCTACCCATGATAATAAGGTTATAGCTACCCAAGATAATAATATGAATCAAGGCAAAGCCTTTTTGTGCGAGCGGAGAGAAAATAAATATGATTTTAGACTATGACGGTTTATCCTATCTAACAAAACGATTGCCAAAAAAAAAGGCAGTATAAGGCGAGTGGAAACACAGAGGCATTTGTAAAATTGGTCTAGACCAGCAGATGAACATTTTAAGGGGGGCTTAAAATATTGTTCTTTGTACGTTCCTGTTTTGGCCTTGACCGGCAAATATTAGATTAGGTTGAGGGGGGATTCCAGTCAAATTTACAGAAAAATACGAGCAAACACAAAAGGTGTATGATTTTGAAACTTTATATCAACGATCTAGTTTAAAGAGCTCAGCTAGAACTGGTCAGACCAAGGATTTATAAACAGACCTGGTTATATTTCCTACATGTTATTTTTTTTATTAATTTTAGTAAAAAATAAGTCATTGCATATCGCCCAAAAGAACAAAATCCATCTCGCCGATGTCAGATACAATCGTCCAAAGCCTGTTTCATAACATTTCAATAAAGAAAACCACTTTAATATCGGACATCAAAATTATAATTTTGGAGAAATGTTCGGATGCCTCCAAATATTATCGTAAAATCCGAGAAGTGTTCTGGATTGAGAAACTTAATAACGTGAAGCCATCCGGATTGAACACAAAATCGCTCATGGGAATACTTTGGCCGGTTTATTGACCTTTTTAGAAGCGTTTACGTCAAGCAAAATACGTCCATTAAAGGAAAATCTTACAACGTCAAAGTGACATTAAGAATTTGGCGCGATGACGTCAATGACGTCATAGAAGCACAGTAAACAAAATTCTCAAAATGTCGGCTTTCCTAAAAAGATTCTGCGGTTACGCCGAGTTGTCGATGCTATTTCGTAATCTGCTTTACGAACAATTATGTCAATAAATTTAACTTGTAAACAAAAATTGAGTATAACATATACGTATACTCGGAGTCGAAAAAAAAAATTAAATGGCAATATTCAGCATCTCCGCAGTAACTCTGTCTGCGAGGGGACGAATGTTTTTTGAAAGCATAGTAGTACATTCTCATTCTTTGATTCAGCATATTTTCTCACTAAGGAAAGTGTATACGCGTTACCATAAGGGCGAGCTTCGCTCGCAAAGGCCTACGGGCCTTTGCAGCGAGCTCCGCTCGCTATTGAAAACATGTAGTATTTTGATTTTAACACACTATGTAATCCTAAAATGACCTTCATTTCCTCTTCAGAGGTTACGGCAGAATTTTCAAAGTACATTTTACGAACAGAACAGTTACATACCATTTGATAACATTTCTTAGGAGAGTGCAGAAGCACTTATACATGTGAAGTATAGATTTGAAGACAACAACTAAATAAATGATTTACATGTAGTGAAAGGTTGCAATAAATATTGAACTTTGTTTATTAATACTTACACGCATTTAACACATTTGAAGCAGATCCATTTCGTTTATGAATTTCTTCTTGATACTTTTAATCATTTAGTTGGAATCATTACTTAGTTTATAAGTATACCCTCTTGTTTATTTGATTAAACGCCTATTCTTACATAAATTACATTCAATTGCATTGTACATGGAACGTCAATACAGCACAAACGAAATGGTTACAAGTAAATATCTATTTTATTATAAGGATACATGTTATCGATATGGGTCTAGTTGACAACGTCATTGGGTATATCAACCTACAGACTGTTCTCGTTTCGACCTTATTTGGTCTACTCACTTACTGTATATACCAGAAGTACAGGTACAATTTACCCCCGGGACCATGGGCGTTACCTATCATAGGGAACTGGACAAGTAAGTATATATTTATGTTTCTTTTTCTACCTTGAGCGTAAAATATTTACATAATATATATATCCACGTGTAAATAAGGCATTGCACGATACAACAAGGAAAACGATCCTTTTCCAAAACGAAAGGCATTGCAGAAGCTTCATGTTATAAATTAGCTCATACGTATTTATCAACATAAAAAAACTGCAAGCAATAACTCAGGAATTAGAGTTGACCTTGAAAATACAAGTCCACTCTCATCGCAGCGTATAAATAAATGAACAATTGCAAATTGATTAAAGCAATTATGCACATGGATTATTTTCTAGTATACACTAAGTCTACGATGCACAGAGATGTAGTCAAGATGTCTGAGCAATACGGCCCAGTTTTGTCAATTGCACTTGGTAAGTATAACATTTCATTTATATACATTTTGCCTTTGACAAGTTAGACCCAATCATATTGCGTAAACCGTGCCTCGTACACGGCCTTTATATTTCTGTAGAAAGTCAGTAAATTCAAGTATTTCTGCCTAAGTGAATTCATCTGTAAAAGAAGAAAACGACAATTTTCTTAAAAAGAATGTTCTATGTTGCCTTGGTGTATTTTGTGAGCGATTGTTCCATAGACCTCTTGTTAATTATACATCAAACTTTGATTAGCCAGATGTACACATATCTGTTTGAAGGATATGGAAAACGTCTCCAACGAGACCACTTCATACTAGTTTTAGCGAAAAATTCCTGATTATTCCGGAAACAACGGTCATATTTTGAAAAAATAAGACAATTTCAAAAACGAACAGGGGACACGAGCACAGGAAAAAAATCAACAGGTAAACCTTTCGAAACGAGAATAGATCAAAATCTGGAATCATGGGTTTTCTAATTCTTTTTGGTTTTGTTTGCCTTTCAAAAAGCAACAAAGAAAACTCTTCTTTGAAAGAACATTTCAATGATAAAAGTTGAATATACCGACTAAGAACGGAAGGGACTGGTGAGTGCAGTGGTAACGCACTCACTTCTCATCTCACAGGTCCTGGGTTTGAATCCCTTATTCGACAAAGGGGTCTTAATGTTGGAGGGTATGGCGGTCGCCCATCCAGTTCCAGGAGGGCTTTCCCAGAGTGCTACGGTCTCTTCTGCACCAAGGACCTCCTCACGCCAATATCTGAGCCAGTATGAGACATTTATTATGTTTGAAACTTGTTTGTTAAACATTGTAAAATATATAAAGTTTTTTTATAACCTCATCAACAATATGCTGGGTCGACAAGACAAAACAGCCGGAACGCCAATCCCTACTTTGACGGTTGGAAGCATTGTTTCTAAAAGGGGCGGATAACTCTTGACACAAAAAGTAGCAGAATAAGAATAAATTGGGACAACGACCTTATTGTTTATCTCAAATTTTAAATATTATTATACAACAAATAATACTCGGATATAATTCACTACATGTAACTGAAATTCCTCTGAAAGGGATTTTTGATATTTTTCAGCCCTGCTAAAGATCCAACGAAAATTGTGCATACACCGTTGGTTTTAAAAGCTGACACAAATGCTCCCCTTTGCACTTCTGGTCAAAATTCAATGATAATCTTTTCAACAGAATCCCAATTATGATACCTATATAGAATTTTAGTCAGTAAGTACTCTATGAATAGAAATAAAAACGCTATAACGAGGACCAGATTTGAATAAAAATTCACCATTACGGACTCAGAATACACCAAATTCAAGTGGCAATGGAATTTTTAACATTTGATTTATGGTTTGATACCTTGTAGATGATTTTGTGCCAATGTCATGTTTCATTTTGGCAAATCTAACCACTTCGCAGCACCGACTTGGGTACATGTGTACTCGTGTACTCGCTGTTTACAAACGAGTTTCCATACGTTGACATTGAAGATGGACGCCCGAACAGCATATCGAAGTTTGAAAGGTGACACAAACCCCTTAAGGCAAAGATCGGCATACTATATTTGGTTTTGGTGACTTCAGTGATATATAAAGTTTACATTCAGACTGTTCCCAATCATTCCCAGCCGGGATTTTAAAAGAAAATAAGCAATAAAATGCAGGTAAACAGATCGCTGGCGAAAAACTGCCCTTGACAACGCCCGATTTATTTCAAAGTGCCACAAAATTTACCTGATTAAGCGTTATGACTTGAAACGGTATCGCTATTGCCATCAAAATCACCTGTGTCATTCTTGTTTACACATGCAGCACAGTCAGTATGACGCGTTTTTGATGACGTGGTACAATGTCGTCACATTCAAAACATTTGTCACGTGACTTCGTTTTTAAACTTCAAAGACAAGTGCCGACTGGCGTTCCGGCTGAAAGAAAGACTGACAGCACAATGACCGAATAATTGCGCAAACACAACATTTTAGAATTAATCAAAATAAGTAACAACGAGACAGAGGTGAAAATATTTTCTTCGTAAAATATATCCAGCTATTGCTCCTTTAAACGTTAGTAAACGGCTATAACGGAAGTGCCTAACAGTTATAGTTATCAGTCTCAAGAAGCTTAAGGAAATATGAAAAAAACGAATTGCAATAGAACCTAATTTTTTTTATTTATTTATCCCTCAGTATGGGAAACTCAAACTTAAAATGCTATTCAGATTCCAAACATCCCAACGAATGGAAATAAAAAAAATGAAACAAATAAACTAGTCTGTATACACCTACTGGATATAAGATAAGGTGGAGAAAAATGGTACTAAAGAAAAGGGAAGTATATCCAGCGAAACAAACCCACAAGAATGCGACACATAAATGACATCAGACAAAACTGCAAACCGCAAAAAGACCCAATATTCAATTGAACATCATACAAAGAAATCGAAACAGACGTGCAGAAACATCACACATTAATAACAACACATAAAAGGATGCAGACCAATGCGCACCCGGTGCCGACTTTGGACGGCCATCTGTTATAAGCAAATGGTGTCGCTACCTGTATTACGTGCGCACGACCCTCTGATATCACAAACGAGATAGTTTCTTGGAAACTATCGACGTGAAATTTTACATAACATTTCTGGATAAGTATAATTTCGTATCAAACAAAACAAAGCGTCATATTTTACTTTCGACTTCGTTCTACTCTTCCATTTAGGTCCATCAAGAGCGGTATTTCTGAATTCACTAGAGGTGGTAATCGAAGCAATGGTAAAAAGAAAAGCTGATTTTGCGTCCAGACCTCTCCTTAAATCACGTAATGAATTATTTTTTTGTATTCACACAAAAAGTAAAATCTTGTATGAAAATTAATGTATCTACATCTGTAAAAAGTTCTAATCGTTAAAAACGACTGCATATTATCTCAGAGTAAAACATTCCGCTTTTTATCTACCGACAATTACATGTTGTATTCAGTTTTATAAGTACATGTAATTCTTGCATGTACATTCATTCAAAATTATAGTTCAGAACTGAAAAAAGGAGGTATACATTGAAATTTAATCAATTATTCTTGATAGTATTATTTCTTAGTCTATATAGTACCCTCTTAATAATGAAGTGTTTTAAAACTGTTTACCTATTTGGAGAATATTTCAAACCAATTTAAATTCACCAGCAGACACGTGTTTCGGTAAGTAAATCCTCATCAGCGGTACTTATTTAATGCCGAAGTGATTTTCTGACAGCCAAGTGTATTTCAGTAGCGCCCTCTTAGTCATCAAATCATCAAATACTGTTCCCGAAAAACACTTCGCCACTTGTATAGAGACAATTTTTTTCAGAAATACACAAATACTACCGACGTCAAGCAAATGTGACGTAACCAACGAGTGTAATATTCTTGGAAACAGGGCAATTAAACCAAATTATTGACATCGTTATACTTTTATGTCGGATATCTGCCCTAATGGGAAGTAGCTCTGTACATAGAATAGACCAGATTCGTTTTCTGTAACAGCATCAAAAATTATAGTTCGGTTTTGGTGGGGGTGTTTTTGAAAAAAAAGTCAATCGCTGATATTAATGTAACCTTACCTAGATTTTATTAAGATGTTCTATTTAAAAATACATGTAACTCAACTAGATATTCAAGACAGGATAACATATCATATGCATATATAAGAGGCCACACTGCGTCAACATAACACTTAACTCCGATATAGGGATTATTGCATTTTCATGGCTTGACAAATTGACAATAGAGCCAGAAAATGAGGCAGATAGAAAATGAATTTTGAAAAAAGAGGGATTTACTATAATCACCCTACATCATCGGTACCTTTTCTTTTCCATAAAACAATGTGTTCAATGAATGTGTAAATGAAAAAAAAAATGTTGGATTTTTCAGTCGGCAGATTTTCCCAAAATTTCAAAGACATTGCTTTTGCGCCGTACTCCGCGGCATGGAAATGCCAGAAGAGAGTGGCTGGAAAAGCATTGAGGTAATTATATACTAAATCCTTATTAGATTTTTCCACTGAAGAAAACATCTCAAAAAAATACTGATCAAATTTGCTACCAAGCAAGAAAGAAAAAACAAAAACAATACCCCCCCCCCCCCGCAAAAAAAACCCAAACAAAACCGGTTATCGTTTCGTATAATATAGTCTACGCATCATGACCATTTTCCTGTCAATAACGGAGCGAAGATCACTGCAGAAAGTAGGTCTTCTGAACATCGAAAATCAAAGAATGTTCACTGCAACATGGACACTATTTTTACGTCACCGAATACTATTGTGTAATGTCAGTATGATACATGCAATTGGAACGGCATTTTTCCTTAATCAATTCCAAGGGGTATTTACTTTGTTAGATAATGAAAGAAAAGAAGGAATATTATGTATGGATTTCAAATATTAACAGAAACAGAAAGTCAAACTAAAAAAAAAAATTCTAGCATGAATTAGCGCACTCCAATTATTTTCTGATACTCTTACATGTAGTATCACAAATATTGAATGTAAAATATTCTTGAATTCAGATGTTAATGCACTGAAATATGAATAAAATAAATAACAGATAATAGTAATACATTAGTGAATTATGAATGCAAATTGTGAACAACTCTCCATAACGATGGAAATGAAATGCTCGATAGGTCTCAAGTTTACGATGCGGATCATTATTTCATTTTTGGTACTCAGTCACGTATATGATATTGAACAATACTTTTTAGATACTATATGCAAGGGACAAGATTAGAAACAATGTTGAACGATGTCATGGACAAGGTGTTTGAGAGAATGGCACAGGAGAAGGGACCATTTGTCGTGAATAACTACATGGACAAAATTGTCATACACATGCTGTTCAATATGTGTTTTGGCCGAAAGTAAGTACATTAGAAAATATATAGACGGAAAGATTGAGAGTTGCTTTCTTCAAGAGGGTAGATAGCTTAAAGGGTACAGTACTAAAGTGGTGAAGCACAAAATCAAATATTTCAATTTTATTTGTCCAATATTTTCTTGCAGAAGTGAATCGACCGACCTAAATAGTAATGAATTTCCCCTGGTACAAATGTTTAACATTTTCAAATTCAAAAGCATCATAATAAAGATTTAAGAACAGATAAAATTCTGTTTTAGATGCGGCAATAAAATCAAAAATATTTTTCCTGTCTAAATTCGGTTTCAGGAAAAATCTCACTACATGTACAGTACTTCGGATGAGTTTATATTCAGCTACTACGCTGTGCATTTTCGAATTTCCCTTTTTATTCCTTTTACTGTTAGAAGTTTATAGCTATCAAAAATTATGTCAAAACTATCTTTTTGAATATATTTTAGATGTAATTTGGATGACCCAGATGTAATAAAGTTAATGGAAGAAGATAAGGAAATATTGGAGCTATTCGCCACTGGTTTTTTCGAGGATATTATTCCATACATGGATAAAATATACACCACAAAACGATGGGATAAAATGAATAAAATAGTAGATGATACTATTGTCTTCCTCCAAAAAGATTTCAGGAATCACAAACGAACATTTGATGCAGGTAAGGTATGCTGAATACACGATGTATTTATATTCCAACGGAACTACTGTTTAAAATGTTTCAATGATACGGAAGTGTTTCAACTTTTTACCTTCTTGAAGAAAATGTCAAACCAATTTTAATGTACCATGAGCGTGTTTCGTATAGTTAATACTCATCAGTGGTACTAATTCAATAATTGCCGAATTGATTTTCAGATACAGCCAAATGTATTTTATCATTGTCCTCTAGAATTATTTTTTGAATTTCAATTCATATATTTTGGGGCCTCTACATCTCGCGGTCTTGTTTGTGTAAGGTCATCTTACAGTGAGGAGGATGTTTAACACATTAATTGTACGTTCTTCGAGACCTCTGGGTAATTGTAGAAGTGAGAGGGTAGTGCGCACGTAATCCAGGACAACCACACCATTTGCTACTTGCGTGACAAAAGGCCGTCCAAAGTCGGCACCGGTTGCCCATTGGTCTCGTCGGTTTATGTGTAGTCTTTTGTGTTTGATGTTTACATGTCGTATGTCTCTTTTCCGTCGCGTGCTGTACTCGTCTTTTGTGTTTTTGCATCGGGTGTTTTGGTGTGTTGCTGTTGATACTGCAACGCGGTCTTGTTGGAGATCTCCTCCCTTCTTGCAAAGAGTGTGCGGCTCCAAATTTCCTGTAGGGTCAATTCAGAGGCATGGTTAATTAAAAACCTATGTCCAAAATAGCAGTTGATGGATTGTTCTAGGATTTTAACCTTCTTTTTTGATAATATTTTTGGATCAAATGAAACGTTTCCGAAAAAGCGAAATAATTTTTGATGTCAAATTAATAAAGGGCTAAAACAAAGAACATTTTAGAATCACAGCCTTTGTGTTGTCGACCCAAGAAATTGAAATATTGAAATTGTTTAATGTCAAACATCTTTATTCAAGTATTTCATTTTACTCCTGCACCTTAATTGAACCATTCTTAGAATGTTCATAAAGAGAATAAATGTCCAAATAATTTATGTGTTTTGTTACGCGTATGCAACACACATCAAGTGCAATTATTGTACATGTAAGGCGCGTTAATGCATTTCTTGCGATAAATGCACTTGTTGTGTGTTGCATAACCGTGACAAAGGAAGGGATCTCCAACAACACCAGGTTGCAGCACCCACAGCAAAATCCAAAACACCCAATGCAAAAACACAAAGCAGACAAGCACAGAAAGAGACGCATAAGGGACAAGGAACATCAACGCACAACACAGAAACATCAAACACAAAGGACTACACATAAACCAACGAGACTAATGGGCAACCGGTTCCGAGTTAGGACGTCCATCTGCCAAGGAAATAGCAGAAGGTGTGGTTAAAACACAAATAATGACATGTATTCTATTTATGTGCACCACAGTTGTTTGTTTCATTCTTGTTTTCTGAAATCGCGTTTTCTAGGAAAAAGGGTGATATTACAATTCAGATCACCACGGGTTTAGTTTAAATGTTAAAACAGCCGTGGCGGCATGTTCCTTTAGATCTTATGCACTATTACGTGACTAGCATTTTCATGATATATGCAAGCACGTTCCTTTCAATAGTTTCATCTCAGGGAATTACATTAGTTGCTCTTATATATTTTGATCAAAGGCAACATAAGAGATTTAACGGACAGTATACTGTTGGCACATCAAGAGGCACGTGACGAGGAGAAGAGTGAAGATCTAGAATTCTTCACCGAGGATCACATGGTTCAAATTATATCAAATATCTTCTTTGGTGAGTACGTAGAATGGTCATTTCGGGTTTTTTTTTTATTCCACCCTTATTGTTAGATGGCAACTTGATTTAATGACTTCGTATACATTTTTATACATGCACTTAGCTGACAAACAGAGCAGTTGCATGTAAGCGGAAAATATTATCTATAATCTATGATTTATAACATATAATTCGTAATATATAAGATGTAAGATATGTAGTTTTATTTTTATTTAACTTAATGCGAAAATGAGTTAATCTTATGACATTAGACACAAGGGGAAAATGGTGTTCTTCAATTTATAGATCATTCCCCTTGAGTTTGATTTTCATTATGTTTTATCTTGTTTAGCTTACAAGCCTGAAAGGACGTGAACATGTTATTAAAAATTACTTGGATTAGATCATTCATATTTCATTTTGTGCATACAATCAAATGAATAAAGTTATATTTTTCATATTATCATAAATGAAATAGTTTTCTGTATAAATATTCCTATTTTGCCCCTGCTTTCTTTAATGGATGCAGGGTTTTCAATTTTGAAAGATTAAAAGAATTATCAAAACAAAATTCAAGATATTTCATCGCTTTTAATACAGGTATTTTGAACTTGTTATAAATACATTTTATACATCATATTTAGCTGGCCTGGACACATCAAGGATGACATTAGATTGGTTTATATCGTGCATGGTGGCACATCCAGAATGCCAGAGGAAATGTCAAGAAGAAATAGACAACACGTTAGGTAAATGTTTCATATAAGGACTTGATGATAAGTTTAATGATTTAGAGCCGAAGAATAAGAGAAAAAGATCACAATTTATGAAAATTGCAAATGGTACAAAATGTAGTGGCCCTACTCCTTGCCTTCTTGAAAAACATGTCAATTCAATATTATTGCGCACAATGTTCTGAACATCAGTGGTACTTCAAGCTTAAGTTATTTTCAGACAAGCAAAACTTATTGTAGCAGAGCCGAAATGGAAACGTCAAAATATTTAAAAAATAAACAAACCAGACAAGAGACGCGTTAAACTAAAACCAATAACACAAGGTAAAGGAACATCCATCGAATTATGTAAATAGACGAGACATATGGGCAAACCTACAAGCTACATACGGTATTTCCTAAATTGATCACAGATAGTTTTATTATTGAGATGACTTATCAACGATACCGCGGCGTGTCCAGTTACTGATATTTTTCCGACCACGTATGCATCAAAATCTATAAAGTAACCTCATCATTACACTGAATAAGAAAGACAGAACATTTTGCGATGACGCCTTTACAAATACCATGTAAACATTGATAATTACCGCTGCTATTGCTTCGTGGTTTGCCACTGACCAATTCTAGAGTTTTTATTTTTTGGGAAAAAAGAAAATGTGTGATTTTTCCGTCGTCATGAATTATTCTTTTACTTAGGCATTGGACGTAGACCATCTACAACTGATAGGCCAAATTTTAGTTTCACAGAGGCATGTATAATGGAGACTATGAGAGTCGGGTCAGTTGTTGGCACGGGTCTTCCTCACGAAACTGTTTGTGATACAACTGTTGGTAAGAAATAATTCATAGTTTAAAATCATACGAAGGAAAGTGAATGAGACTACTTCGTATTTCAGAAATATGTTATGCGAATGAACCAATTACAATGAATATTAACTATCATGCAGATATTCGTCCTGCACTACCAAATTGTTGTTAGTAAAGCTTTTTAAGTTCTCCTTAATTACGAAATTATTATTATATCTGACTCCGAACATTATAATTTTCATTATGCAAATTGACTTGAAATGAAATTCTATTTCATTTTTTGGTTACAAAATGTGTTATCTATTTTTTTGCGAAGGTGGCTACGATATTCCAAAAGGAACAACGGTGTTTATTAATCATTGGGCATTACACAACGACAAGAAATTCTGGAAAAACGTCGATAAATTTGATCCATATCGCTACTTGGATAAAGATGGTAAACTGAACAATAAGCCAGAAAATTGGTTACCATTCTCAGCAGGAAGAAGGATCTGTTTAGGAGAAACAGTAGCGAGAGCGGAGTTTGTTTTGATTGCCTCCAATTTATTGCAGAACTTTACTTTTAAGGCTCCTCCTGGTGTGCAACATAAACTGGACTTTCGTTCCATATTTGCAGGAAGTGAAATCCCTGCTGAGTATAAGGTTGTTATCGAAAAGCGAAATAATTGTTAGGATGCGTAGACCTTTCTCAGTGGAATTAATTTTCGATTGATTAAAACATGAAGCATTTATTATAACATTGTTTACAATTATTCTCATCTCTTTTCTAAAGAAATATAATTATACAAATGAGAATATGTGTCCACATGTATATCCAAACAGATATATATGTAATAGACACATTATTCGACATTCATATGTGTTGTCATTCGTAGTATAAAAAACTTATGTAAATTCAAAAATGAAATAACATCTTAAACGAAAATTGAAAAATTCTCAATATCATACAAAAGATATGATACATAGAAATATAAAATAAAGAATAGAAAGACATAAGTAGACAAATTATTAGGTCTGAGTACTACGGTTTAGTATGTTTATTCCGATAAATATTGATACTTGGACAAACGTTATAGTCTACTGTGAAACATCTCGGGTCTCCTTCGATTCATTAAATTTTGTCTTCATGTCAATCTTTCTTTAAAATAATCTGTAAATGAATAATTGTTGATAATATGAACAATAACTGATCGCTCCTTTAAATTCGTCTATAAGAATTCCTCGTTCAAATCAACAAATTTCATCAAACCTTTCTTTTTATTTTATGACATTTGAACGTGCTTCACTTGATTGAAACATAATAAACGTTATCATTATATAATGTTGGTCTGTTTACGAGATATATTTTCATAATTTGAAATTAATGACCGAGGCGACAGCCAATCGAATCTTGCTTTTGATCAAGCTAGATGATGCCCATGATCTTCTTACAAAAGTTAGAATTGTATAGCAATTAGTCCTTTCTTCATTTCACTGTTTATATATGTATTCTGGAGGTATTCTGAAAATGTTATTGATTTCTTGAAATTGTAAAGGTGGTGCAGCCCTCCAATTTAACAATTTAAGTCTCGTACTCTTCACAGAATAGATATGCAAAATTCAAAAATCAAACTATGGGATGCTTCTAAAACAGTTTTTGCGTGTCTGAAATTAGGATTTGCTATCTAAAACACATGTCTGGTGTATTAAAATGTCTTTTAATTGTTGTTAAAGAAGGTACCAAATGGGAAAACTTCAATGAGCTTTAAATTTTGTACTTGTCTCGTATTGTGTAAACGTCTTCATATTGAATAGCATCATTTAAGAACAGATGAATCGGCAACATGGACCAGACATGCAAGTTTCGGGTACTTAACCCCCGTCAGTATTCCTCAAATCTAAACAATGTAATATGCCGAAAAAGTATTTCAGATAAGATATTCAGATGATGGTCGCATTGCTTCAAATCTCAATTGAATATCACATTACGAAAATATTTTACTTACATCGGGTGTTTTACTGTTTTGCTGTTTGTGCTGCAACAGGGTCTTGTTGGAGATCGACTTCCTTCTTTTACTAATAGCTGTTTGTCTAGGAAGACATATGTTGTCCGAACAAGAAGTTGGACTGTGCTGAGCTTATCCGGATATTCTCTCAGTTTGCAATGTTTTATGACGAATGTCTATTCAAAGTCGCTGCTGGAGGCACCTCACCTAGGCAATCCTTAAGTTGTGTTGTTGTTCATGTTTCATTTTCGGCATATTTATATTGACTGCTTTTTTTGTTGTTGTCTATGTTGTATTTGTTTTTTTTTCTCCCATGTTGTAAGTTGATAGTATTTTGTCTCTTACCACTGGCTGATACGATCCTTCGGAAATGTTCCTCGGTGGTTTGTGGAATGCGAAAAAAAATTGTTCATTTCTGACTTAAAGACAATCTATTGGATACATGGATTGAAAGATGCCTTAATGTATTAAATGGGTTATGAAGGAAATCATGCCAAAACGTTGAAATTAGATATATTTATCATTAAAGTTGTAGAACCTGTAATCGTCAAAAAATGAATAAAATTTAACTTGTAGAAGTTAAACTGTACTTTTCTAGCATTGCCAAAGTTATTACCTTTTCGCTAATTAAAATTTTAGCTCCAAAACCATCCAAAATATCAAAATATAAAGGTAATTTGTTGTAAATATTTCTGGCTCACTATATTTACAACTAAAATGGAAAACACTGAAGGTACGCATGCGCATTACCAGGATAACAAATTTGAAATAATAATGACATATATTATCCACCCTAAAATAGGGTAATACGGGTTTATTTTCACAGATTATGTAGTAGGTAGTTTACAAACTTTCAAACCTTTCCAGATTGATGACAAGAAAGCTTCGTGAGATAAAGATCACCTTTTGCGACATGAGTTTATTTATACATATTGTGTTAGTAAACATTGTCAATTCCCATGAATAAATATGCTATGTTTATATACCTGTTACAGGTGAACGTTTTGTGTGTTTTCTTTACTCCCAAAAAAAACCAAAATGATAAAATTAGATAATATACTCAATTTTCTAGAAGATACAGATTCTACAACTTTAAATTTATTGCTGTGTTATATGAAATTCTATAAACACTTTTAGGTCAAGGTTTCCGCTTTCATAAACTAGTTAAGACTTTCTGGAAATTTTACAAAAATTACAGTCAACTTCTTTTAAAATTAATATCTATACACGCAACAGAGTACATTACTTTGGGTATTACATAACCTGTCTTTCATGGTGATATGATAAACAAAAATAGAAAGATAAAAGATAGGCAACATAACCATCGAAAATGCATCAGAATCATCAAACGCCTTTTATACCGTGGATATGATCCTAATGTCACCAGACGGACACTAGGCTTGGTACTTGACCAATCTACAGTGTTCTACCAGCGCATCCTTGAGACTTGCACTCTGACTGACTGTGACGACGGTACTGCATGACGGGCCCTGTCCAAACCTCTTTAGAGAAGACAGGGCTCCGACCACCTCTCCTCTCTGATTGTCAGTCGGACTCCTCGGGTGATTACATACATGAGCTCGCTACAGCCGGCAGAGCACGGCCTGTGTTACGCACGCCCTCTTTTTATATCAAATTACGTATTCATCTGTGTTGCTGGGGTCTCCACGTTTTGCGGTCTTGTTTGTGTGGGGTCATCTTACAATGAGGAGGTTGTTTTACACCACAATTAGACGTTCTTCGAGACCTCTGGATAATTGGAGAAGTGAGAAGGTTGTGCGCTCGTAATCCAGGATAACCACACCATTTGTCTCGTCGGTTTACGTGTAGTCTTTTGTGTTTGATGTTTACATGTCGTATGTCTCTTATCCGTCTCATACTATGCTCGTCTTTTGTGTTTTTGCATCGGGTGTTTTGGTGTTTTGCTGTTGGTGCTGCAACAGTGACTTGTTGGAGATCCCCTCCCTTGTGACAGAATTCCATCAAACACTCTCATTTTAATTGACCCTATTATTATCATAACGTGAGACTGAACTCACGTTACCTCGTTGTTTTGGAAGAAGGGAGGGAATCTTCAACCAGACCCTCTTGCGGTACCAACAGCAAAAAAAAAAAAAAAAAAAAAACAGAATCAAAAATTCCAGAGAAGACGAGCACAACAAGTGACGAAAAAGGGAAAGGGATACAAACGATACTACTTCTACTTGAGGGGTTATAATATCAGACCGGAATTTCGACAATTTTCACGGAAAGACGAAATTGCTTCTCTACTTTCGTTTTCGATTTTCATTAGCATCGAACAATTTTAAAATTCGATCCCAAAATAAGAGCGGGCGGGTTTTTTATATAAAAAAATGCCCTTGGGCATTGCCTATAATTATCATATCCGTCTGATTGTCTGGTTTTTCTCTTCTCGTGAGAATACGTTCGTCTGTTATTAATGTTTTTAGTATCCTCCTTATTTTTGTTTTGTTTTGATTTGTTTTGTTTTTGCTTTATATCTGTCGAGAATTTGTATTTTTATTGGACTTTGGGTTTGGGTTTGGTGTTGATACAATAATAATGACTGCATCAAACCAAATTTGGAAAATATATACCTCTGTTTGTATTGTGAGGTTCAATGCTGCAATACACTGGTTTGCACATTCAATGATAGTACATGTATAAAATGTTAGATTCGTTTAAAGTGTGTTACATGTATCATCTATAATACTTTTACAATAAAACAGTGAATGCGAAGTGGAGAAGACAGATATCCAACACGACTCGGTAACAACATCCACAGCAAAACCATAGAAAAATTAATGAGTAAAGTACAACAGATACATAAAAGGGAGATGGAAGAACGAATACTAAATATCATAGAAGACGTCATATCGCTTAACAAAAATACTACCATACATGTAACACATAAACCAAGGAGATCAATGCTCCGCCGACGCTGAGTATGGACGGCAAGCCGCTACGGTAGTAACAAATGATGTAGTTATCCGGATTTTATATGGAAAATCATTTCACTTGTCCAGTTACCAAAAGGTATTGATGCGTGCTGCGTGTTCAGGGTCCTAGTGACGATACGATAATTACGATTTATTTTTTTCAAGAAGGTACAGAGTTGGAACCCTTTCGCATTTTACGGTTACGTATTGAGGGTAAAGGTTAGCTTCTACGAAATGAACAGTTTCGAGCATATTACTGTATAATTCTGATGATAAATATATAAAAAATTGTTTTCTAATATAAGCATATGGATTTCTAAAATTAGAAATGTTTATGTAAAATGATTTCCTAATATCAAAAAATGAATTTCAAAATATTAGAAATTGAATTTTTAATATAAGAAAATAATTTTTTTACATTAGAGAATAAACTGAATTTCTAATATTAAAAACTAAGTTCTAGTACCAAACGAGTTTCTATTGTAATTTTCTAATATAAGAAAATCAATTCCTTATAATCATTATAAAATAATTTCTAATATAGGGAAATCTTTTTCGTATATTAGAAATTATCTATTTTCCCTTAACATCCCAATTTTCCTGATCAAAACTGAATTTGAATTTCAAATATTACAGAATCGTTGGTAATTTCTAATAGTAGAAAAAAAAAATTCAAATATAAGAAACGTAATTTTAAATATCAGAAATTCAACTTTTTATCTAAGAAAATCAATTTCTTATATACGAAAATGAATTTGTAATATGAAGAAAATGATTTTCTTATATTAAAAATTACCTATGACCTATGATAATAGAAAATGGTTTTCTAATAAAAAAAAATAACGTTGTTATGATGACAAATATGGATAATGACCATATCCCTGTATACAGCACAAAATCGATAATTCAGAAAATCAGAAACCGAAGGCATACAAAATCAGGACAAAACAGGAACCAAAGTAAGCAAACAAAAACCTCCACCACATGAAAAGAAGCGAACTCCCGATATGGGAGTGAGATCAGGTGCCCAGGAAGAGTAAGCATCTCCTGCTTGCATGCAACACCCGCCGCTTCAATTCGGTAGAACTGTCACATCCGGTAACTTCCATTTCGGAAGACATAGAGTACAATCTTGGCTTGGATGGTTCAAATGGTTTATGACAGAATATCACCCACCATTCTGAAGAGTGGGACATCATAGTGTATGACGAGTTCCCCATATCGACCGTAGAACTTCCTCAGTGACGATGTTAGTCGGTCACAAACATATCCCTGACTGAGAAGCTTATCTGAAAGACGCCTAGCTCTCAGAACAAAATCCGTATATTTCGTACTTGCTCTGGCATAGCGTATCAACTGAGATATGAACACGCCATAAGCAGGCGATGAAGGGATGTTGCTACTCAGAAAAGGAAAGTTTGTAATGCTGAAATTGAAGTCGTCACGTTTGTCATAGAGTGAGGTGTTCATGTGACCATCAGTGTCGTAGGACAACATTATGTCCAAATAGGATGCTGAATTATTTGTCTCTGTAGTTTCTTTGACTTCAAGCTCTGAAGGATAGATTCTGCTCAGGTAATCTGCGAATTTCGGATTATTGATGGACAAAACATCGTCTATGTATCTATAAGTGAAGTTGAAGTCAGAAGCTAAGTATCTTTTCCCTTCAGAGACCAAAGATTGAATGAATTCAGCTTCGTACGAGTAAAGGAAAATGTCGTTATGTTGTTATTTTAGAAATTCATTTTCTTATATTAGAAATTGATTTTCTAATATTTCCATTCGATCAAAGCCTTTGATTTTCCGACACTTTACATATACAATTCCACATTCTAAATTGAAGGAAAGACTCGCAAAAAAGTAAACGTAATGTGTTTACAAGTAAGAACGGCAATCGCAAATACAAATTTATTGTTGTTAGCTATGACAAAACCTACTTCGTAAAAGAAAAGTCCGATTCTGAAAATAATTACACTGAAACAGATATTATTCAGATGTTAAACTTTCTGATCGACAACATTTTTGTGATGTTTGGAAGAAAGGTCTTCCAGCAAATTGTCGGAATTCCAATGGGGACCAATTATGCCCCACTCCTTGCAAACATTTTCCTTTACTCGTACGAAGCTGATTTCATTCAATCATTGGTCTCTGAAGGGAAACGATAGTTATCTTCTGACTTTAACTTCACTTACAGATACATAGACGGTGTGTTGTCCATCAAAAATCCAAAATTCACGGATTACCTCAGCAGTATCTATCCATCTGGGCTTGAAGTCAAAGAAACTACAGAGACGTCATAATTCAGCATCCTATTTGGACATAACGTTGTCCTACGACACTAATGGTCATATGAACACATCACTCTTTGACAAACGTGAAGACTTCAATTTCAGCATTACAAACTTCCCTTTTCTGAGTAGCAACATCCCTTCATCGCCTGCTTATAGCGTGTTCATATCTCAGTTGATACGCTATGCCAGAGCAAGTACCAAATATACGAATTTTGTTCTGAGAGCTAGGCGTCTTTCAGATAAGCTTCTCAGTCAGAGATATGTTTGCGACCGACTAACATCGTCACTGAGGAAGTTCTACGTTCGATAAGGGGAACTCGTCATTACACTATGATGTCCCAATCTCCAGAATGGTGGATGATATTCTTTCATAGACCTTTTGAACCATCAAACCAAAGATTTACTCTATGTCTTCCGAAATGGGAGCAACCGGATGTGACAGTTCTAGCGAATTGAAGTGACGGGTGTTGCATGCAAGCAGAAGATGCTTACTCTTCCTGGGCACCTGGTCTCACTCCCATATCGGAATTCGCTTCTTTTCATATGGTGGAGGTTTTTGTTTATTTGTTTTGGTTTCTGTTTTATCCTGATTTTGTATGCCTTCGGTTTCTGAATTTCTGAATTATTGATTTTGTGCTATTTACAGGGATATGATCATTATCCATATTTGTCATTTAAACGTAGTTGTCTTATATTAGAAAGTAGAAGGAATTTATAATATTAGGAAATGAATTTGTTTTATCAGAGTTATATCATCTTCTTATGTTAGAAAATGGTGCTTCTAAGATTTGAAAATTATTTCTAATTTCAGATATTTAAGTATTAGAAAATTGCAATTTTTGTCCAGTTTGGCTTTCCATAAGTTTCACCATTACGCCGAGCACATGTGTTATACACATCGGCCTATAGAAAGAAAGATATTTGATAATTCAGCCAGTTGTTGAAACTTTTTTTTTTAATTTTAGCCATATTTGCCGATGATGAAAATTTAGACGTTTTTGGTAAATGTAGAAATATGTTCGTGGAACATCGGATGATCTCTAACGAATAAAGAATTTAACTGACCGTCGTGAATGTTGGACTATATAGTCTAAAGTATGAACATCTATAAATAGAGAAGGGTTTAAGATACTGTTTATCATGTATTATACCTGTTATACCTTACGTTAATATCACGTAAGTATATCAAGGTCACACACGTATTTGTATCGTACATGTAAATAGTCCAAACGCTGAATTAAATTTTGGAAGGAACTTTCGATTACAGGTATGTATCAAATAATGATGGAAAAGAAATCGTGCTTCTTAAATGAAATGAAAATGAGTTTAAACTTGCATCTTATCCAATAATGTAAGTAATTTAAAAGATTTCTTCTTTCAGAAGAATATTTGTCCAGGTAACTCTCGTTTGAAAAATCATGTCTCACAAAATTTATGTGTTTATATACATCCAACAACAATAATTGTTACACAGGGTTAAAGTTTAATTTTTGGGCAAAACCAATTTGATTTTCGGATTGGGGGGGGGGGGGGGGTGGAGCGAGAAGGCGAAATGTCTTTCATTCTTAATTTTTTTCTTAAATTGCTATTTTAAGAGACAAACAGATTCTGTCGAATCGAGCGATTTTTTTTAGTAATATATATTGCTCATTTAGAATAAGGAAATGTAGAACAGCATGAGCGTACAAATGACTAAAATATCGTGATAGTATATAATCAATATTTTTCTCTTAATAAAGTCAGATGAAGGTTTAAGAAAATAATAGAATACTGCTCATAAGCATTCTCTGAAAGTTGTTAAGAGAACTTTTATGTTCAACAGGATTCAGATATCATCATTTAACGAAGAAAGCTGAATGTCTCTGATACAGTTCTCTGATCAGCCACTTGTTTTTCCTTCATCTATTAAAAGATTGTGTCAGTCTTGCTGTTTTTATCTATCAATCTACTGGTTCTTTGTACTACTTATGTTAGATTTTAAAGTTTTCATCATATCTACCTTTTAGTTAGGAGATTATCATACACATGTCAAAACAAACTTACGCTGTAACTATTAAAGATCAAAACAAGCAATTGTGACTGTTCGGGTATCATGCCTAAGTTCAGATTGTGAGAGTGTCTACCCATATGCATTGCAAGCGATGTCGAGTTCGATTCCCGGACCCGCCTTATTTTTCATTCCATTTGTCACACCATCTATAAAATTATACAAATATGGACTTGATCGAGGTCATTATGTCATTATAAAAACCCGATGAAATTTGTAATATCGACCTAGGCCGACGGCCGAAGTCTATATTACAAATCTCATCGGGTCAATATTATACAAATATGGACTTGGTGGAGGTCATTATGCCATTATAATGACCCAATGATATTTGTAATATCGACCGAGGCCGAAGGCCGAGGTCGATATTACAAATATCATCGGGTCATTATAATGACATAATGACCGAGGCCAAGTCCGTATTTGTTATATTATATAAGGAATAGTTAAACTATATATGATTAAATTAATGATTGAAAACAATATTATACAAATAAGGACTTGGTCGAGGTCATTATGTCATTATAATGACCCGATGAGATTTGTAATATTGACCGAGGCCGAAGGCCGAGGTCAATATTTCAAATCTCATCGGGTCATTATAATGACATAATGACCGAGGCCAAGTCCTTATTTGTTATATTATATAACGAATTGTAAGACTGCATATGGTTAAAATAATGATTCAAATCAATATGAACACGTAATTGTTTAATTAAGAACTTAATAATTAATTGCACTTTTTGAGAAAAGTGTATGTAAACTTTTAAAATTAAACAAAATGACGATCTTAATTTTTATCGTAGATACTGAAATCAGGACAAATACCGCACCGAGTCATTATCTTCCGTCAGCGGTCATTATCTGAAAATAATGACTCGCGCTCCAGCCAATCAGAATCGACGTTACATCCTGGTTATATAATATAATGGTATGATGTCCGAGGCCAAGTCCTTATTTGTTATATTATGTAACGAATAGTCAGATAGTAAGACTATAAATGATTATAATAATGATTCAAAACAACATCAAAGCATAATTTCTAATCAAGAATTCAACAATTAATTTCACGTTTTTGTGAAAAGTTTATCTAAACTTTTGATACTCAACAAAATAACTATATTAATTATATTATTTTTTTATCGTAAATACTGAAATTAGGACAAATTCCACATCGAGTCATTATCTTCCGTCAGCGGTCATTATTGGAAAATAATGACTCGCGCGCCAGCCAATCATAATCGACGTTACATCTCGGTTATACAATTTTACATCTTAGTATATTTTTACCAGTACAACAAGCGTTACAGCTGACACATCTATATACAATGGATAGAAGGGCATACTAACCATTCTAACGGACTGAAACCATTTGTCTGTGGTTTAGATACAGTGCATTACGTTTATAGACACGTACATACCTTTCAAGTGTCTGATTAGTCTGAAAGGTTACAAAATTAGTGTTTTCATCGTCTATGAAACGAATTCCACATCTTTATAAGTGAATGCAAACAATACTACGATGGCTTGGGGGGTTATGATATCAGACCCGCTTTTCACCAATTTTCACGAAAATACAAAGTTGCTTCTATACTTTCGTTTTCGATTTCACTGGCACCGAAAAATTTAAAAAATCGATCTCGAAATTAGAGCGGGCTGAATTTTAGTAATAAATGATTTTTGATCAGAGAAAATCAGACGAACGAAAGATTCGATTCGGTGAAAATGTTTTTCCAAGGTTATACAAAATATTTAGAAAACATGATATCTTCATCCATTAATTGGTGAGAAATTAATAAGTAATGTTCGTTTTGAAATATGATGTTAAAAAAATTATGACGTTTCATTTGCAGAAATTACCTCTGTTTGTAGCAAGACATGGAAATGGACGGCAATTATGCTGATTTGTTCAACCTACAGACTATTCTGATCGTCGCATGCTTTCTATCGCTAACATATTACATGTACCAGAGGTCCAAGTACAAGTTTCCACCAGGCCCTTGGGCATTGCCTATAATTGGAAACTGGACAAGTTAGTAGATTTTGTCTGATTTCGTTTGTAATTTGTTTTAAGTTCAAATTTAGAAAACTGCAGATCAATCGTAAGGTTTTGGTCCCATTTTTAATTTAATCACACTTTTAGAAAATTGGACCCGCTTACATTTTTGAAAAAGAGATACAAAATGTACAGCAAATTTCGAAATTGAGCGAAGGAGCACAAAACTGTTTTTCCAACCTTGAATCATTTTGCTTTAAAAACACAAATGATAAAGATTAAACAAAAACAAACTCCAAATTTATACCAAAAAAAGCAAATTTATACAAGAAACATACTTCACATATTACTTACACATATAAACAGAGAATCTTAGTGAACTTAAACGAAATTGCTTTTCAAGAACAAAGGTAAGACATATCATAGACCATCGTTCTTAGAATGGAAGATAGACAAAGAAATGGAGGTTGAAAGATTTACTAGAACATCTTGATTTTCTTAGAAAAGTACTGTTGTCTTCTATTCTACGAATTTACTTCATTCCACAAAAAAAAACCCCAAACAAAGAAACAAAAATCAAAAAAAAAACAAAAAAAAAAAACCAAGTTGTGTTTCTAAGACATACACACACGATATGAACACGCCTTAGATATATGTTTTTGTATAAAATGTGTACACGCTGTATGTTCTTTTTCAAGTTTATACAAAACCAGCAATGCACAGAGAAATTGCCAAGATGTCTTTGAAATATGGTCCGGTATGTTCACTAGCATTAGGTAAGGTATTCTTAATTATTCTGTTTGAGATTAAAAATCAGTGGGCACCAATGATGACAAATATATAAACCAGATTCAAAGATAGGGGTCATGGCTCCTTCTGACATGAATCATCAATTTAGGACAACGAATGTAAAGTGTTAAGGTTATGAAAAAGCTATTCATCATCAGCAACCTACACGTCCTTATGTTGGTTCCGAATTACACATTATTCATCACAGTATTTAAAAGTTATATTACATGTATGTATGATTTCACCCTTTTACCTTTTTGGGTGTTTTGAAGCAGTATACTGTGATTATTGTCTCATGTGCCAGATACCCGGTTTACTCCTAGGTAGAGAGAGAGTGCAACGTAGTGTAAAGCAACTTGCCCAAGGTTACAATGGTTTTGCATTGTCCGACGGCGGTGAGATTCGAACCCACGACCTATGGATTCGAGCTAACCACTACACCACCAACACTAGGTTCTTGTATGCGTTTAAAACATCCTTTCAGATTTGGTCTTTTTTAAAGATGTTGTGGTTGTTATTGTATCACTAGTTGCACCGTCCTGAAATCTATGACACAAATGATGAAAATACAAAGGTGAAGATTTCAGAATTTGTTCTACCATTCAACAAAGAAGTTGAAAGAACTAACCAATTCTTTACAGTATACATGTATCATAATTAGAACTCAATGGTTAAGAAATCCGAAATAAAAACATGAAAAATTAAACTAATTTGAAACTGTAAACTGAAAATTTCTTAAGCATATCCCATACGTAATTGGCTACAATACCAATCAATACACTTTGAATTCATACGCAGTTCTTCCTTGGCTTAGATCCTTTCTTTCAATAGGACCATCGAGAGCTGTATTCCTGAACACAATGGACGTCGTAGTTGAAGCAATGGTAAAAAGGAAAGCTGATTTTGCTGGACGACCTAGGCTTCAGTCATGTAATCCTTCTCTAATATGCTTTGGTCAAGACACATCTGTAATTTAAGTTCATATTACCAAATCATATCAATTAGAATTTTGTCCTTTAACATTTGTTCCTTATTAGAAAAAAGTAACGCTTTAATTCAAGAATTCGATTATGAATTTTGAATTCTGCTTTGAATTTTGTGCATAACATTCATCCATTTTCTATTTTTGCCATTCAAAGAGCTTTGACTTTTTTCAGTTGATAGATTCAGTCAGCATTTTAAAGATGTTGCTTTCGCATCACATTCCAAGAGCTGGGTATTTCAAAAGAAAGTAGCAGCTAAGGCATTCAGGTTAATTATATGACTACTTTTGCAGACCCTTACTGTTTATCACAAAATGTGTAATAATGTGCTCACGAAAGTGTACACAAGTGAATTAAAGCGTAAATATGGACAATTGATTTTAATTTCTGAGAAAAATTTTCATCTTTTGCCTACTTCGACATTGTTACAAATCCTCATCATTTTGGCATTTGTTTACACGATATCAAAAACGCTCAACTAACAAAGAATTATTTATTTACGCGAGTCTATTATTTGTTAAAAATATTTTTAAAATGTCATCCTGCTTGAAATGTTTGAAGCGTAAAATTGAGCGCCAAAACGTTGAGCTTGTAGGTCAAAAATCGTAAACATTACGCCAAAACCGTAAGAGAAGGCAGGTCTGCTTTTGTAAAAGAGATAAAACTAGATGGCTACTGTTGCAAGCAACAGACGGATTCCTCCTTTATTAGACCTTCCTCGGAACTGAAGTGTTAAAATCCGAATAAAGAAGATGGAAAAAAGAATAGTTGCTTTTGTACCTAATTCACTTCAGCAAATGAGGCAAAGGAGCTTATGTCTAATTTGGGACTCTTATTTATTTATCGACAAAATAGAAGAAAAAGATGATAAATACCTTTCAAGTTTAGGAAGGCTTTAAACTCCTAGATCTATTCTATCCATTTTGATTCCTTTGAAATTACTATCCCAAAAAGAATTGCACAATGAATTAGCAATGAGAAAATTTCTATAAATAGAGAATGACAACAGCATGAAAGTACAGACAAGTAATGCTAGTACTAAGATAAGAAAAGGAAATTTAGAACAAGAATAAAATAGTTATCTATCTTACTATGTAAAATTAAAATAAGAAGAACTACTTGTGTGAAGAATAAATATTTAAGAACAAAATTCTCTCAATCCTACAAGAGTAAATGTTTGTTATGACCTTGAAAAAGTTTATTTGACCTTGAACCAAGGTCATGGATGAAAGATAAGCATTTGAGTTTATTCTCATCAAAATTCCTTTTCATCTATTCAAAGCTCAATATTTTATCAACAAAAGTCTGTTTTGACCTTGAAATCGAACAAATGACCTTGGGTCCAGGTCAAGGTGAAAGGACTTGATGTAAGGAACATTTGCGCAAAGTTTGAACTCTCAAGGTCAAATGGTCTTTGTTCTATGGGAAAATTTTTGTTGTGACCTTGAGAATAAGAATTTGACCTTGGGTCAAGGTCAAGGTGATGGGGCTTGGATCAATGATTGTATTTATGAAGTTTGAACTGTCAAGGTCAATAGTCTTTGTTCTATAGGCAAAAGTTTGTTGTGACCTTGAGAATCAAAATTTGACCTTGAAACTAGGTCATCATCAATGACTACCTATAAGTAACCTACCATCCAAGTTTCAACTCAAAATCTCAAAAACTGTAGAAATTGGCACTGTGCCAATTTGAAGTTCCAATTTCAACTCAAAATAGCGCGAAAACCGTAAATATTTTATCGAGCATGTAAGCGTATAAAAGTTTGCAAATTTCCCAAAGAACAATATAAAGCAAATTTCATTCAAATCGCACATTTAGTTTAGGAGTTATAAGGTTTTAAAGATTTTACCTTTGATGACCTCTAGCGGGGGCATATGTGAAATTTTCGACAAGAAAAAAAATATATATGAAGATCTTTGTTTGCTCTTTCACATGATACTTTCCATTTTATCATATGATGCGGTACTTTGTTGTAAAGTCTCTGGATTGGCTTAGGGGTAAGAATAATAATAATAATAACTAGATGGCTACTGTTGCAAGCAACAGACGGATTCCTCCTTTATTAGACCTTCCTCGGAACTGAAGTGTTAAAATCCGAATAAAGAAGATGGAAAAAAGAAAAGTTGCTTAAGAACCTTATTCACTTCAGCAAATGGGTCAAAAGAGCTTATGTCTAACTTAGGACTCTTATTTATTTATCAACAAAATAGAAGAAAAAAAAAAAGTACCTTTCATCTTTACGAAAGCTTTAAACTCCATGCTCTATCAATATCAAATCCTTTACAATTACTTTCTCAAAACAGAATTGCACAATGATTTTGCAATGAGATACTTTCTTTTAATAGAAAATGACAACAACATGAACGTACAGATATGTAATGCTACTAAGAAAAAAAAAGAAACAGAGAACAAGAATAAAAGAGTTATCTTTCTTATACTATGTTAAGTTCAAATAAGAAGGACTACTTGTGTGAAGAATAAATAGTATAGGACAAAAAGTGTAAATTCTAAGGGAGTAAATGATTGTAAAGACCTTTAGAATGATTATTTGGCCTTAAACCAATGTCATGGATGAAAGCTAAGTATTGTGATTATTCTCATCACGATTGATCTTAATCTGAGCAAAGCTCAATATCTAATCAACCAAAGTCAGTTGTGACCTGGAAATCAAACAAATGACCATGGGTCAAGGTCATGATGATAGAGTTTGATGCAAGGAATATTTGTGTAAAGTTTGAACTGTCAAAGTCAAACAGTCTTTGTTTTATAGACTAAAGTTTGTTGTGACCTTGAAAATCAGAATTTGACCTTGGGTCAAGGTCAAGGGGAAAGAGCTTGGCCCAAGCATGATATGTATAAAGTATGAACTCTGAAGGTCAAATAGTCTTTGTTTTGTAGGGAAAAGTTGCTGTGACCTTGAGAATGAAAATTTGACTTTGGGTCAAGGTCAAAGTGAAAGAGCATGACTGAACAATTATTTGTATGTAGTTTAAATACTGAAGGTCAAATAGACTTTGTTCTATAGGCAAAAGTTTGTTGTGACCTTGAGAATCAGAATTTGACCTTGGGTCAAGGTCAAGGTGAAAGAGCTTTGTTTAATGATATTATGTATGAAGTTTGAACTTTGAATGTCTAATAGTCTTTGTTCTATAGGCAAAAGGATGTTGTGACCTTGAGAATCAGAATTTGACCTTGGCCCAAGGTCAAGGTGAAAGAGCTTGGTTTAATGATATTATGTATGAAGTTTGAACTCTGCAGGTCTAATAGTCTTTTTTCTATAGGCAAAAGTTTGTTCTGACCTTGAGAATCAAAATTTGACCTTGTGTCAAGGTCAAGGTGAAAGAGCTTGGTTTAACGATATTATGTATGAAGTTTGAACTCTGAAGGTCAAATAGTCTTTGTTCTACAGGCAAATGTTTGTTGTGACCTTGAGAATGAAAATTTGACCTTGAAAGTAGGTCAACATTAAACGACTACCTATAAGTAACTTAGTATCCAAGTTTCAACTCAAAATCTCAAAAACTGTAGAAATTGGCACTGTGCCAATTTAAAGTTCCATTTTCAACTCGGAATAACTCGAAAACCGTACATATTTTATCGAGCATGTAAGCGTATAAAAGTTTACAAATTTCCCAAAGAACATTTCAAAACAAATTTCGTTCATATCGCACGGTTAGTTTAGGAGTAATAAGTGTTTAAAGATTTGACCTTTGGTGACCTCTAGCGGGGGCATACGTGAACTTTTGTACGACGAAATTTTTTTACCTCTAGATCTTTATATGCTCTTTTACATGATACTATTTGTTTTATCATAAGAAGTGGAACTTTTTTGTACAGTGACTGGAACGATCTGGGGGTAAGAATAATAATAATAAGAATAACTAGATGGCTACTGTTGCAAGCAACAGACGGATTCCTCCTTTATTAGACCTTCCTCGGAACTGAAGTGCTGAAATCCGAATAAAGAAGATGGAAAAAAGAATAGTTGCTTTAGTACCATATTAACTTCAGAAAATGAGTCAACAGAGCTTATGTCTAATTTGGGACTCTTATTTATTTATCAACAAAATAGAAGAAAAAATAATAAATACCTTTCATGTTTACGAAAGCTTTAAACTCCATGCACAATCAATATCTAATCCTTTACAATGACTTTCTCAAAACAGAATTGCACAATGATTTTGCAATGAGATAATTTCTATTCATAGAAAATGACAACAACATGAAACTACTGATATGTAATGCTACTAAGAATAAATAAGAAAGAAACAGAGAACAAGAATAAAAGAGTTATCTATCTTACTATGTAAAGTTCAAATAAGAAGTACTACTTGTGTGAAGAATAAATAGTTAAGGACAAAATCCTGTGAATTCTACAAGAGTAAATATTTGTTATGACCTTGAAAAAGTTAATTTGACCTTTAACCAAGGTCATGGATAAAAGATAAGCATTTGAATTTATTCTCATCAAGAGTCCTCTTAATCTAATCAAAGCTCTATATTTTATCGAAAAAAGTCTGTTGTGACCTTGAAATCGAACAAATGACCTTGGGTCAAGGTCAAGGTGAAAGGACTTGATGCAAGGAATATTTGCACCTAGTTTGAACTCTCAAGGTCAAAAGGTCCTTGTTCTATAGGCAAAAGTTTGTTGTGACCTTGAGAATCAAAATTTGACCTTGGGCCAAGGTCAAGGTGAAAGGGCTTGGCTCAATGATTGTATTTCTGAAGTTTGAATTGTCAAGGTCAAATAGTCTTTGTTCTATAGGCAAAAGTTTGTTGTGACCTTGAGAATCATAATGTGACCTTGAAACTAGGTCATCATCAATGACTACCTATTAGTAGCCTACCATCCAAGTTTCAACTCAAAATCTCAAAAACTGTAGAAATTGGCACTGTGCCAATTTAAAGTTCCATTTTCAACTCAAAATAGCACGAAAACCGTAAATATTTTATCGAGCATGTAAGCGAATAAAAGTTTGCAAATTCCCCAAAGAACATTTTAAAACAAATTTCGTTCAAATCGTACGGTTAGTTTAGGAGTTATAAGAGTTTAAAGATTTGACCTTTGATGACCTCTAGCGGGGGCATATGTGAACATTTTGACAACAAAATTTTTTTACCTCAAGATCTTGATATGCTCTTTCTTATGATACTTTTCGTTTCATCATAAGAAGTGGCACTTTTTTGTACAGTCTCTGGATCGATCTGGGGGTAAGAATAATAATAATAAGAATAATAACTAGATGGCTACTGTTGCAAGCAACAGACGGATTCCTCCTTTATTAGACCTTCCTCGGAACTGAATGGTTAAAATCCGAATAAAGAAGATGGAAAAAAGAATAGTACCTTTAGTACCTTATTCACTTCAGCAAATGAGTCAAAAGAGCTTATGTCTAACTTGGGACTCTTATTTATTTAACAACAAAATAGAAGAAAAGAATAATAAATACCTTTCATGTTTACGAAAGCTTTAAACTCCATGCTCTATCAATATCAAATCCTTTACAATTACTTTCTCAAAACAGAATTGCACAATGATTTTGCAATGAGATAATTTCTATTAATAGAAAATGACAACAACATGAAAGTACAGATATGTAATGCTACTAAGAAAAAAAAAAAGAAACAGAGAACAAGGAGAAAAGAGTTATCTTTCTTATACTACGTTAAGTTCAAATAAGAAGGACCACTTGTGTGAAAAATAAATAGTATAGGACAAAAAGTGTAAATTCTACAAGAGTAAATGATTGTTAAGACCTTGAGAATGATTATTTGGCCTTTAACCAATGTCATGGATGAAAGCTAAGTATTGTGATTATTCTCATGACGATTGACTTAATTTGAGCAAAGCTCAATATCTAATCAACCAAAGTCAGTTGTGACCTTGAAATCAAACAAATGACCTTGGGTCAAGGTCATGATGAAAGAGTTTGATGCAAGGAATATTTGTGTAAAGATTGAGCTCTCAAGGTCAAACAGTCTTTGTTTTATAGACTAAATATTGTTGTGACCTTGAAAATCAGAATTTGACCTTGGGTCAAGGTCAAGGTGAAAGAGCTGGGCCCAAGCATGATATGTATTAAGTATGAATTCTGAAGGTCAAATAGTCTTTGTTTTGTAGGAAAAAGTTGCTGTGACCTTGAGAATGAGAATTTGACCTTGGGTCAAGGTCAAAGTGAAAGAGCTTGGTTTAATGATATTATGTATGAAGTTTGAACTCTGCAGGTCAAATCGTCTTTGTTCTATAGGGAAAAGTTTGTTTTGACCTTGAGAATCAAAATTTGACCTTTGGTCAAGGTCAGTGTGAAAGACCTTGGTTTAACGATATTTTGTATGAAGTTTGAACTCTGAAGGTCAAATAGTCTTTGTTCTACAGGCAAAAGTTTGTTGTGACCTTGAGAATGAAAATTTGACCTTAAAAGTAGGTCAACATAAAATGCCTATCTATAAGTAACATAATACCAAAGTTTCAACTCAAAATCTCAAAAACTGTAGAAATTGGCACTGTGCCAATTTAAAGTTCCATTTTCAACTCGTAATAGCGCGAAAACCGTAAATATTTTATCGAGCATGTAAGCATATAAAAGTTTACAAATATCCCAAAGAACATTTTAAAACAAATTTCATTCAAATCGTACGGTTAGTTTAGGAGTTATAAGAGTTTAAAGATTTGACCTTTGATGACCTCTAGCGGGGGCATATGTGAACTTTTCGACGACAAAATTTTTTTACCTCAAGATCTTTATATGCTCTTTCACATGATCCTTTTCGTTTTATCATTAGAAGTGGTACTTTTTAGTACAGTGACTGGAACGATCTGGGGGTAAGAATAATAATAATAATAATAATAATAATAATAATAATAAGAATAATAATAAGAATAAAGAAAAGACAATACAATAACAGAAAGGATTCCGACGGAATAGTCGGAATCCTTAATAAGAATAAAGAAAAGACAATACAATAATAGAAAGGATTCCGACGGAATAGTCGGAATCCTTAATAATAAGAATAAAGAAAAGACAATACAATAACAGAAAGGATTCCGACGGAAAAGTCGGAATCCTTAATAATAAGAATAATAAGAATAAAGAAAAGACAATACAATAACAGAAAAGATTCCGACGGAAGTCGGAATCCTTAATTAGAGGAAAAATGATAAGAAAAAAGGAAAAGAGAAATACTAATGAATAACGATTGATTGAATATTATGCACTCCTCTTCATCATCAATATATTCTTATGAGAAAATTGCAGGACACTATGTGCGGATTTAACAAGTGTCTCATCAGCGATGATCGGAGTCGAAATAGAGGAAAAACTCATAATTATAAGAAAAGCATCATTCTAAACATGACCTTATTTCTTCCAAAGACTAAGCTAGGGACAGATCTATGCACATGAACGACGTTGGGGAGATATTTTTTCGTATAAGAATAAAGCAAAAGGAGGGGATCTCCAGCAGCACCCACACGCAAACTACAAACACTCAATTTTTTGCAAAACACAGAGCAGACTTACACAGAAAGAGACGCAAAAGGGACAAGGAATACCATCTTACATTATAGAAACGTCATTCGAACCAATGGGAAACCGGTGCCTACTTAAGGTTTGATTATCCGGAGTAAGCACACAACCCTCCCACTTTTCTGATTACCCGAAGGTCTCGAAGAACGCACAGTTATGGTGTTAAATAGCATGCTCACTGTAAGATGAACATTTAAACAGACAGCATGACACTGAGGACCAAGAAATGCACAAATCGATATGTAAATGGAAATAAAAACAGGGGGCATACGAAATACAGTCCGTGCTTTGTCAGCTGTAGCGATCTCATGCATGCGATCATCCGAGGAGTCAGACTGATATTCAGAGAGGACAGGTGGTCAGGGCCCTGCCTTCTCTAACTCATATTATCCAGTGTCGAATAGTTTGCAAATATAATTGAAATCATGTGCCAAAACACCACTGTGAAATATATCTTACCCGTCCACCAGCAAAGATATCAATATAGTTTATCAATGAAAGATACATTCTGTTGTGTTCAGTTGTTTTCATTTCATTGCACCCTATCGGCATTTCAAAAAGTTAAGTCTCATCAGAAAAAAAGTGATGCTCGAAGTCAACATGATGAAAGAAAACAATTCCTGAGTGTTAAGATTCTAAATGAATCACACATCTGACCGATCATTCGACCTTATACAAATATAACGACCTTTCTACTATTTCCGGTAAGAGGTAGTTACTAATATGTCTACATTATGTTCATTTGCAAATTCATTTATTTTTATAGGTATGAAAGCAATCCAGAACAATCAAGAACAATTGGCATAAAGGCCAAACAATGATATCATGTTGATATAGATACAATGAAAGGTGGGGATTGGTAACAAGACTCGGTTACAGGACTCACAACAAAACACTGAAACACCGAAATACGAAAACACACAGAGTGGACAAACACAACAAGAGACGCAAAAAGGGACAAGTACGATCAAACACCAAATATGGCATCAATATACTGAACACAATGGACTACGCATAAAACAAAGAAACCATTTTTTCAATTGTCAAGTGGTCGACGTAGTACGGCCATCTGACACGTTCTTAATGACTAAGCTATATATCATAGGAAAATGTCAAGAAAATATTGCATAGGGAAACGTTATTTAAAGTATTCCTATCTCCGACAAATACATTTCTATCATTTCGTATATCTGTATATATATTTGTGATAATATTTTTCATACTCTTTGGCCATATTTCATTGTTTAGATTGAGGATCACTGACGAGGGTTAAGTACCCGAAACGTGCATGTCTGGTCCATGCTGAAATTTAATCTGTTCTAAAATGATGCTATTGAATTGGAAAACGTTTAATATCATAGCATGGCTATAAATCATATTCATGATCAATATTAATATTCATGTTTATTACTTGTTTGTCATACACGCATTTTATCTTTACTAGACAAAAACTGCATAATTTTTTTCAATATCCAGATATTACATGCAAGGGACACGATTGGAAACCATGGTAAACGATGTATGTGACACAGTGTTTGAAAAGATGTCCAAAGAGAAAGAACCATTTGTTGCGTCCCAATATATGGACAAAATTGTCGTACACATGTTGTTTAATATGTGTTTCGGGCGAAAGTAAGTACAATTTATATAGTAAGACAGATTGTTAACATAAATTTAATGGACAGTCTAAACAATCATATAGTCATATATCTTTGTTTAAGATGAATAGAAGAAAGGAACGGTTCTCCAACAACACCTAGTTGCAGCACCAACAGCTAAATCTCAATGCACCGAATGAAAAAAACACAAAGCATACACGCACAGAGAGAGAGAGAGAGAGAGAGAGAGAGAGAGAGAGAGAGAGAGAGAGAGAGACGCAAATTGTACAAGGAATGCCAAATTACATAGAAACATCAAACACAAATGACTACACATAAACCAACGAGACCAATGGGCAATCGGACTTAGGACGGCCATCTGTCACGTCAGAGTACCATGAGTACCATAGAGTATCATGTAGAAGAGATCTCCGGCAAGACTAACTTGCACTGACCACAGCGGAACAAACCCGAATAGTCCGTTTCATACTATCAGCTCTTAGACTGTTTCAAAGGCATCTTATTTAAACAATTGTATTTCCTTAACAACCGTTATATTGAAGGACTTAGAGCCATAACAAAACTCGATAATATTTTAGAAATTATATTGTTATTTCAGTGCGACATATATCCGCTTTTCAACAAGTAATGTCTCGTCAGCGATTCCCGTGGTTAAAACAGAGGAAACCAAATAAGTAAAACATTACATTCTAAACAAAACCAAAATGCCAAAATGTTTAGGTTAAAATAAACTCATGATATAGGTATTGGGGGATTATAATGCTTAACTAGAAAGTTCGATGTGAAAAAAGTGACAGTTTGATGGCCTAGCAGGAAAAGCAAACGTTCATTAGATGCTGCTTTCTGTAAGCACAACGAACCTCTCATGTGAATGTATATATATAACATTACTCTCAAATAAACATGTGACGCCATCTACAATACATTCTACTATCAAATGTTAAAAGCACGTGCAAAGCATTCATGGTTATCCTTATGTGTTGGTCTTCATTGATTCATGCTATAGTATCATTTTTGTCCCCATTTGTTCAATGAAGTGAGAGTTATACTTGGTGCCCCCCCTTAAATATGTTCTAGTCCCATGTGTGTGTGTCCCGCTGTGGTCACTGAACTAATCGTGTTTTGTATAAAATGGAATGCTCACTTTATAACCATTTTGATTATTCAGATGCAATCTTGACGACCCAGAAGTGAAAAGAATAGATGAAATAATAAACGAAATATTGAAACTCTTCGGCAAAGGTTTTTTTGACGATTTATTTCCATCTATGGGGAGATTCTACAATACAGCACGTTGGAAGAAAATGGCTGTCTTGGTGGATGAACGAATCGCTTTTCTCCAAAAGGAATTTAGGAAACGTAGAGACACATTTAATCCAAGTAAATGTCTTTTTATACTTCATACAAAGGAAGTAGAAATATTTTGATGATTATTTTTTTTCATTCTAAAATATTGTGTTTTCATTGAACTTTGTTCTTTGTATTAATGTGTCTCGTACAACAATAATCGTTTTCCATGAGTTATGAACGAATTTACACTAAATGCTTGTCCGTCCGTAAACGTTCGTCCGATGTAAACTTTCTCCGAAATTGATTTTCAAATTCATCGATAAATTCACCGTAGATATTGGGCCGCAGATTCTCAAGGATGAATAACATTGATTTTATCCTACATCTTTCAACTCAGATTTAAAAAAGTTTATTCTTTTCTTTTTGATTTGTTTAAAGATTGTATTCGAGACTTTACCGATGGCATACTTTTGGCTCACGAAGAAGCAGTTCAAGAAGAGAAATCTAAGGAGTTAGACGTTTTAACTGAAGATCACATGGTTCAAACTCTTTCAAATATATTCTTTGGTAATTCATATTGCCTTATCGTTTACATTTTATATTCTAACTTTAAATGATTTAAGTTCAAAGTGAGCTCTGTCATAGCGTGTTGCCCATCTTCCGTCCATCATCTTACATGTTTCACCTTTAGAAAGGCTGGAGGAAAAATGATAAACCAAGACGAGAATGAGGGACTTATAAATAATCCTTTCTTCGTATCATCCTGTGGCGTTACTTAAGGGAAAAGTAGGTCACAAGGGTTACCCTCCTTTGATAAACTTTTTTCCTCAGAGAGTAAGCAAAGTGACGATAATCTTCATACATTTTCAGTTCTTTACCAGAACCAGATTTTTAAACTTGGTAACAAAGATCATGGCTTGTATGAAGCAATCTTTGTCCCCTAAACATGTTCTTTTGTGTTTGTTCGAATCTGTCAATAGTTGAAAACACAAGAGGAAAACAAAGGTCACGATGGCGTGACATGCAAAAATATTTTAAAATAGAAACAGGATAAAGTGTACACTGAATACTCGTGACCAAAAAGAAAAAAACTATATAAATCTATAACATTTCATTATTGTTAATTATAACTTATAAACATAAGTAGCAAACAATTGATACACACCTTAATCTCACACCGGCAATCAATTGAATGTATCAGAAAGCCTAAACGAATTATTGGACTGAAAGAAATCATAATTATCAGAATTCCTATAGGTGTTAGTCCATCACTTTGATAAGAATGTACAATGCCAGGTTCTCAAATAAGCTTTTGAACCTATTTTGTTTTATTTTTGAAAATATCATTCATGCGTCAAACAAGATACATTTCGGCTTTGTTCAACGAACTGAGCATCATATTCGATTTATTTAGCTATGATATCAGATAGGATGTGGCAGTTCTACCAATTTATGGGCGCCTGGTTTCACTCCCATATCTGGAGTTAGCTTCTTTTCATATGATGCAGGTTTTTGTTTGTTTGCTTTGGTTCCTGTTTTATCCTGATTGTGTATGCCTTCGGTTTCTGAATTTGTGAATTATCGATTTTGTGCTGTGTACAGGGATATGGTCATTATCCATATTTGTCATCAAAATATTGATAATTTTCTTCGCAATTATGTCCGTTTCAGGTGGAATGGACACCTCAAGAATTACTCTGGATTGGTTTATAGCATGCATGGTAGCGTATCCTGAATTTCAAGTTAAGTGTCAAGAAGAAATTGACACAGTTATCGGTAAGCATGTTATGGGAACTTTTAAAGACAATTCTTAAACTGTATTGCTCTCTCTCATACATGTTATGTAAATGGGTTATGTATGTGAACTCCATTAAAACGTAAGTTTTCTTCTCGCTTGTTTTCGACAATTCAGTCGGTAACCGTATATGATACCAATGAGACAAAGCAGATCCTGACGAAAATCTCAACAGCACTCTTGATAGAACACCAAATTGAGCGTTCATTACAATATTTCTTTGAAAATTATTCCAAACATATAATAGTTTATTTATTTTCTACAGGGCCCACGAGAAGGCCGTCTGCGTCTGATAGACCAAGTTTATGTTTCACAGAAGCATGCATCATGGAATCTATGAGGGTTGGTTCCGTTGTTGGTCTAGGATTACCCCACGAAACTATGTGTGATACATCAGTTGGTTAGATATACTGATACCTTCTTAACTCGAATTTATTTGTTCTGTTTTATAAATAACCAAGTCTTATCGATGAGAAAGGATAAGACATCCAATTGGACGACTTTGCAGTCATAATTTTCCATCTTAAGTTTCTATTTAAAATAGTTTATCACTTTTGAGAAGTGTATGTCTTTAATCGGTGATAACATATACCTTTTCCTTCACCAAATTACAATATGAACGACTTTAATATCTTCCTGTTCACTGTAACGTCATTAGACACGGACTTATCAGCCTAAATCGAAATATGAGAAGAAAAAAAAATCAGAAATTTGAATTATAACTTTGAAAAAAGGAGAAAATTCCAAGCATTGTGTTTAAAGAGTCAGAAAGATATACACATCTCATGTCCGGAATTTGGTCATGCTTTTCACTAGCACTCACAATACAACACCAACTTAAGCATCGACGGACCCCTAGCAAGCTAGAGGTGGGACCAGGTGCCCGGGAGGAGTAAACATCCCCTGTTGGCTAGTCCCACCCGTCATCGATGTTCACGGATGAAAATGAAAACAATATATAAAACATATGCACTGTTCAAGGTAATGCCTAAATAGAAAGTGCTATGGCTACAATGTCAGGGAGATATATTCAAAACACTTACTGTCAAACCCCTCGCGGGGAACTTTTGTACGAGCTCCACACGACAAAGGTCATAAGTATTACACTAATGAGTCAAAGAAGATCTTGACGATTATCTCAACAGCACTCAAAATAGCAAGCTAGAGGTGGGACCAGGTTGGGAGGAGTAAGCTTCCCCTGTTGCCTAGCCGCACCCGCCGTCGCTACATGTAACAACAAATGCAAACACCTTGCTATTGATCCCACCCTGCCAAAAACTAAATGATTGATTAATAATGACAATTTCCAATGTTTTGCAGAAGGAAATTTTATTTTCTTCACAGGCGGATATGACATACCAAAAGGTACAACGGTATCCATAAATATCTGGGCTCTACACAACGATAAAAACTACTGGAAGGATGTTAATAAATTCAACCCATATCGGTTTTTAGACAAAGATGGAAAACTAAATACCACGCCTACTAATTGGCTACCTTTCTCATTGGGAAGTAGGGTGTGTCTAGGAGAGCCCGTCGCCAGGATAGAGTTTGTACTTATTGTGTCAAATCTATTACAAACATTTACCTTTAAACCACCTCATGGTATGCATTACAAGATCGACATTCGGTATCCTTTTCTAGGATCCGAACAACCCGCCGAATATAAAGTTATGATTGAAAAGCGAAGATGAAGTAATATCTTATTAAGGTATTGAATTCGACAACAACTCGTGTATGTTATAAAACAGAATTCGTAAAAAGGAGAATAGACAGAAAGAAATTGTTAGTGTTATTTTGTTTTTCTTATTTTCTGAAGTCTAGTGCTAAAATATCACTGCATATCGAAGAAAGGAGGGAATCTACAACATCATTTAGTCGAGCACCACAACAGTACACCAAGACATCTCATGCAAAATCACAGAGCAGACATGCACTGCACGATGCGCAAAAGTGACAAAATACACCAAAACACAACACAGAACCATCAAACGTAAAAAAACTACACAATAACCAACTAGACCAGCTGCAGTCGATATCGACTAAGGACGGCCATCTGTCGTACCAGTAGTTACTGGGGGTTTTCGTTATTCGGCTTAAGTAAACCCTCCCATTTTCAGGTACAAATGTACCAAAAGGTCTCCATGGACGCATAATTTCGGTGCTAATAACTGTTTCAGTGCAACACATAAGTTTTGTTGCTTGTGGTTTCTCCAACAGGTAGACTGATTTCAGTTAAGTTTCACAGTCAAGGATACATTTGTGAAACCGACTAACATCGTCACTGAAGAAATTCTATGGTCGATATGGGGAAATGGTAGCACACTATGACGTCTCCTTGTCCAGAGCCATAAATGACATTCTGACGTAGACCTTTTGTGCCATGACATAACAATGTATACGTTTGTCTTCTTTTGTGGGAGTTACCGATTGTGACCTTTCTATTAAATTGAAGTTGCGGGTGTTGCGTGCAAGCAAGAGATGCTTAATCTTCCTGAGCACCTGATCTCACTCCTTCGCGGGGAATTCACTTCTCTTTTTGGAGATCCCCTCCCTTCTTTGATATGGTATTTTTTTTTTCATTTCTGTTCTTTGTCTTAATTCTGGTTTTATCCTGGTTTTGTATGCCCTTGGTGATTTTTTGATAAACGATTTTGTACTTCTTGATATGGATATGGTTTTTGTGTCGCCCGCGAAGCATAGCGACACTTAGGGATCACTTTGTCCGTTGTCCGTCTGTCAGTCCGTCCGTCTGTCTGTCTGTCACACTTTGGGTGTCACAGCCCATAACTTTTGATTGGTAAGTGATAGGGCTTTGATATTTCACATGTGTATTCCTTGTTACAAGACCTTCCTACACATACCATAATTTTTGACCTAGTGACCTTGACCTACATATTTGACCTACTTTTTAAAAAAATTAAGAATGGATATATCTTTTGATTGGTAAGTGTTAAGACTTTGATATTTCACACATGCAATCATTGTGGCAAGACCTTTCTACACATACCATAATTTTGAACTTGAGACCTTGACCTAGATATTTGACCTTCTTTTGAAAAAAAGATAAGATTCGCCATATCTTTTGATTGGTAAGTGATAGGGCTTTGATATTTCACATGTTTATTCCTTGTAACAACGCCTTTCTACACTTACCATAATTTTTGACCTATTGGCCTTGACCTGCATATTTGACCTACTTTTCAAAAGAAATAAGATTGTATATATCTTTTGATTGGTAAGTGATAGGGCTTTGGTATTTCACATCTGTATTTCTTGTTAGAAGACCTTTCTACACAGACCATAATATTTGACCTTGTAACCTTGACCTAGATATTTGACCTACTTTTCAAGAAAAGTAAAATTGGCTATATCTTTTGATTGGTAGGTGATAGGGCTTTGATATTTCACATGTATTTTCCTTGTAACAATACCATTCTACACATACCATAATTTGTTACCTTTTGACCTTGACCTAGCTATTTGACCTTCTTTTCTAAGAAATTAAGGTTGTATATATCTTTAAATTGGTTGGTGATAGGTGTTTAATATTTCTTATGATGAGACCTTTTTGTTACCAATTTTTACGTAGTGACCTTGACCTAGATGATTGACACTCTTTTCTGAAAATTTGAGAATGACCATATCTTTTAATTTGTAAAAAAGAGGTCTGATATTTCAAATGAATTTCATTTGACAAGACTTTTCTACTGATACCAATAATTTTGATCCACTTTCAAGAATAATAATCAAACCGCTTCGCAGGCGACACAAGCATTCCTTGGATTGCTATTTTTTCATATTTGTCTCTTACCAACTATAAGAGTATAAAAGTGTATAAAACATATATAAAATAAGTCTGACAAACAAGGAATTTGGACGTCATTAACAATAAACATTCGATTCAGTAATGATTCAGAAATGACATAAATATAAATTTACACCACAATTGTACGTTCTTCGAGACTTCTGGGTAATCGGAAAAGTTGGAGGGTTGTGTGCACGTAATCCAGGATAACACCTTCTGCTACTTGCGTAGCAGATTGCCGTCCAAAGTCGGCACCGTTTTCCCTTTGGTCTCTTTGGTTTATGTCTTGCCGTTTTGTTACATGTTTCTATGGCGTGAGTGGTGTTCCGTGTCCATTTTGTTTTTAATTCTGTGGGTGTCTACTCTGTGTTTTTGCATTGGATGTTTTGGGGTTTTGATGTAGGTGCTGCAACCGAGTGTTGTTGGAGACCCACTCCTTTCATAAACATACATGTAAAAGCAGAAATATGTTGCTGCAAACCAGAAATCACTTTATCCAGAAATTTCAGATAAATATAAGTTGCTGTAAGACGAGCTGAAGTATATTATATTTTCATTAGTTTAAAAACACTTGTAAATCATTTGATGTTACACACATGTACTCGTGAATTGGAGTAATACCATGTTTCACATGCTTCTAGGAACATTAAGTACGTTTAATGTTTCGAATTATCTGATGACATGTGTGTCTATATTCAAGATTTCGTTGGAAATGCTTAAAAAATTAATATTCTGGTACACTTTCCAGTATAAATTTCTGTAAGGTCTTTGGTTTATCAAAATACTATAAATTGAAGATAAATTTGATTCCTTGAATTTGGATTCGTCTATTCGGACTAATTGTTGAAGATAAGATTGTAATAAGGCATTGATATCATTTGTGATTATAAAATAAATTATCAAAAGTTAAAATAGTTACAGCCTAACACATTTGGGGCTATAGAAAAAAAGGTGAGGATCTCTAACAACACTCGGTTGCAGCACCCACAGCAAAACCCTAAAACACCCAATGCAAAAACACAGAGCAGACACGCATAGAGACGTAAAAGGGACAAGGAACACCAACTCGCACCATAGAAACACAAAAGACCACACATAAACCGATGAGACCTATGGGCAACCGGTGCCGAGTTAAGATGACCATCTGCCACGCAAGTTGAAGACTATGTGGTTATCCGGATTAAGTGTACACAGTCCTCCAACTTTCCCGATTACCCAGAGGTATCGAAGTACGCAACATTATGGTGTAAAATAATCTCAAATTAAAATGAATATACAAACAGACAGCATGACGCAGTGGCCAAAGAAACACACAGATGAATATGTAAATGAATATAATAATACGGAAGTGTTCCAACTCTATACCTTCTTGAAGAAAATTTCAAACCTTTCATGCTATAGACACTTGTTTAGGATATTCAATCCTCATCAGTGACCATTTACTTTACAGATAGTGTGCGGCTCCAAATTTCCTGTAGGGTCGATTCAGTAGCATATCCAAATAAAATCTATGTTCAAAATAACATTGAAGGGATGGTAAGATGTTAACCTCCTTTAATTTCGATAATATTTATCAGAGAAATGGTAATTTTCCGAATTTTTAAGAAAATATATATTTAATATGATGTCAAATTGATAAGGGCCAAAACAAAGCTTCTTTCAGGCGAGAGAGCTTGAAAGAAGTAATTGATACACTTAACAAACATCAAGTCACGGGGATCGAATTTAACTGATCCATACTGCAACAAGAAATAAATGCTTATATTAATAATAAGGAAGTGTTCCAACTATATACCGTCTTAAAGAAAATTTCAAACCTATTTTCTTGCACTTGACACGTGTTTCGGAGATTAAATCCTCATCAGTGATGCTTTCAGCCAAAGTGTTTTTCATAAGCCGCCCAAATTTATTTCGCTAGCGCCCTCTTGTTTTATTTTTAGAATACAAATTTGAACATTTAGTTTATAGAGATTACATGGCTCCAAATTGCTTGTAGGGTCGATTCAGTAGCAGAAAACAGACGGCATACGATATACAGTCCGTGTATTTCAAAAGAAATTGATACAAATTACGAAAGCCATACGCGACACAACAAATATTAACAAGGCGGTACATTGTATCTGTTCCCTAATCATATCTATGACTGTCAGTTTCAGAGCGATATATTCCTTCTTTATTTCATTTAAGAAGTACCTATCAGCTATTTAGTCTCAAAGTCAAGAAGGCGAGGCAAAATCATTAAAATTCCCATAGGAACGGTCGTCAACCTCAGCACCATAAACTAAGAATTGACTCAAGTCCAATTCTCAAAATACGATATATGGCAAATCATTTAAAATTTGAAGTACTGAGTTCATCAATTTTTTTCTACGCTTAAAATAGACAAATCCTGGGAATAATTTCAAAGCATCAGCTATATTATAATGAGACAAAAGAAAATTGAAAATTAGACTTATGTAAATTCTTAGTTTATGATGCCGGGCCTAGGTGCCCGAGGAAAGTCAGCGTCTAAGGAATTTAAAAGACTTAATATGTAAGTTTGGAATTAAAACACTATACAGATGTCTTGTTTGGGTATTTTTCGAAGAGTTGATATCGTTGATATCGATTTTGATCGGGGTCAAAGTTTACACCATTTACTTGTGCATTATTATGCCGATGCAATGGAACCACTAGATTCTGGTATTTAAAACTCGACTAAATATCTGATCCTTTAATAATTTCGATCTCTGAAATCATCGTCGGGACAGGAGAACGCTTTAAAAGGGTGTTCTAATATTAAGGGACGTAACTCGAAATTGATATTGTGAACATTTGTTGTAAACAGCTCTTCCGTCGTTTGCTTTCACGACAAGCATCTGTATGACGTTATCATGACGTCATAATAGGGGATCCTGCTGCGATGTTGGGAGAATAGAGAGGAAATTATTTTCACGACGACTGTTCTATATATTATCAGATCCATTTCATTTTACTAGTTACATGTATTTATTTTATTTCATCTCAGTCTTATAATTAAGCCAGAACGAAATAATACATGTACTTATAAGTTATAAAGGTTTCCGAGGTCAATAGATTTTCCGATTAGATATTCATTCAATATCAATAACTTTGACTTTTGAATCTCAACAAGAGAAGTATTTGTCCCACAGCATGTCGTATGTAAATGTGCCAAGAATTTTCACTTTGACTTGAATCTGATTATGACCATGATAACTCAAATTGAAATTGATTTAAACATAATAAGTGTATATATATAGGGCACATTTACGGTAAATTGTAAGGCAATATAGGACATCTTCGTCAGCTCATCAAGAAAAATAAATCCGGGGAGGGAAGGGAGGTGTTACAGATCGGCTATCGGTGTTCATTCTATGATTTTAAAAAGATCTTACTAATAAGAAAATTATACATTTTGACGAATTCGGAAGAAAAGTTTGTTGTTAAATCAGAGAGGGAATCGGTCCTCAACAACTCGACTCCATCTAGACCTGCGTACGAGAACAGCCAATCACACGTTTTGCTTAATTTCTCTTGAATGTTACTTTTTTCTGTTGCTTCGGACTAAATAAATACACACATTATGTCTTTATAATTCTGAAATAATGATTACTGAAGAGTGAATCTTATTATTACGATGAATCGTAAACACAATTTACCTAAGCTAAAATGCTTAGTGCATTCTCTCCTAGAATTAAGGAATTTAAACATCGATTCATGTAGTTTTTAGCTCACCTGAGCCATAGGCTCAAGTGAGCTATTGTCATAGTGTTGCGTCCGTCGTCCGTCGTCGTCCGTCGTCGTCCGTCGTCGTCGTAAACTTTTCACATTTTAAACTTCTTCTCAAGAACGGCTGAAGGGATTTTGATGAAACTTGGTAGGTATGAAGTACTCATGGTCCCCTACAAGTGTTGTTGTTTTTCGTCCGGATCTGTCAACAGGTGGCGCCACCACAGCCAAAAGTAGGTCACGGGGGGTACCCTCCTTTGACAAACTTCTTCTTCAGAACCGAAGCATGTATCGACAAACCGAAAGCATCAGGATGATCTAGAGAGATGTCTTAAGAAGTGCTGTTATTTTTGGTTCCACTTCGAAGTCAAATTTTTGACGCGTTTTTGACGTCTTTTCGGACTTTGTCAGAAATGCACATTTTTGCACTATTTCTTTAAATAACTCAATAAGTGTATGATTTTACACACTCATTTGCTACATATTTATCATATTTAACTTACTTAATGCTTTGATATGTATTTTATGCTTAAAATTTAATTTTTTGATTTTTTATGAATTTTTTTCTTATGTAAAAAGGAAGGGGGGGGGGGTGGTTGATTTTCATACATTTTCTGCTTCTTTTCTATAAACACTCTTCAGATTGTCATGACAATTTGTAGGTATGAGGTACTCATGCATGGTACCCTACAAGTGAAAAAATTTTGTCAAGATATCCACTTTTGGATTTTTAAGGAATATTTTTTAAGATTGTACATAGGTATAATGTATGTTTTCCATGCCAAATGGACCCATGGGGAGTAGCTTCAAACCCCGGCGGGACCCCAACAATTTTTTTTTTCTCTTTTTCAGTTTTTTTTCTCTTATTTTTATATTTATCGCTAGAAATGAAACTGTGAAAGAATTTTGTCAAAATATCAACTTTTAGATTTTTAATGATTTTTTAAATAAGACAAGCTATAGCTAGTTTGGCTTTGTGTACTTATTTTCATACTTCGAATTAACTTGGCCACATACGCTATCAAATATACGCTGAATTTATTTTTAAGATGTTGACTTTTTGTGTCGCCTGCGAAGCACAGCGACACTTAGGGATCACTTTGTCTGTTGTTCTTCTGTCCGTCCCTCCGTCTGTCCGTCTGTCCGTCTGTCTGTCACACTTGGGTGTCACACCCCATAACTTTTGATTGGTAAGTGATAGGGCTTTGATATTTCACATGTGTATTCCTTGTGACAAGACCTTTATACACAAATCATAATTTTTGACCTTGACCTAGATATTTGACCTACTTTTCTAAAAATTTAATATTGGCTATATCTCTTGATTGATTAGTGATAGGGCTTTGATATTTCACATGTGTATTCCTTGTGATTAGACCTTTCTACACATATAATGTTTGACCTTGTGACCTTGATCTAGATATTTGACCTACTTTTCTAAAAATCTAATATTGGCTATATCTCTTGATTGGCAAGTGATAGGGCTTTGATATTTCACGTGTGTAATCTTTGTGACAAGACCTTTCTACGCAAACCATATTTTTTGACCTCGTGACCTTGACCTAGATATTTGACCTACTTTTCAAAAAATCTAAGATTGGCTATATCTTTTGATTGGTAAGTGATAGGGCTTTGATACTTCACATGTGTATTTCTTGTGACAAGCCCTTTTTTCACATACTATATTTTTTAACCTTATGACCTTGACCTAGATATTTGACCTACTTTTTAAAAAAAACCAAGATTGGCTATATCTATTGATTGGCAAGTGATAGGGCTTTGATATTTCTCTTGTGTATTCCTTTTGACAATACCTTTCTACACATACCATAATTTTGACCTCATGACCTTGACCTAGATATTTGACCTACTTTTCAAAAAAATTAAGATTTGCTATATCTTTTGATTGGTAAGTGATAGAGCTTTGATATTTCATATGTGTATTCCTTCTTGTGACAAGGCCTTTCTACACATATCATAACTTTTGACCTCATGACCAAGACCTAGATATTTGACCTACTTTTCAAAAAATCTTTGATTGGTTATTTCTTTTGATTGCTGAGTGATAGGCTTTGATATTTCACATGTGCATTCCATGTGACAAGACCTTTCTTCACATACCATCATTTTTAGCTCACCTCGACGAAGTTGAGTGAGCTAATGCTATAACCCCACGCGTCCGTGTCCGCGTCTGCGTCCGGTTAAGAAGTTTGGGGTAGCTCAGTATCTGACAAAGTACTAACGCTACAGTAACCAAACTGGCACAAGTGATTCATCTTTGGATGCTGAGGTGAACCCATGCATCGTATGCAGCATCTGACCTACATTTTCCGCTTGAGTGACTTGGTTAAGAAGTTTGGGGTAGCTCAGTATCTGACAAAGTACTGATGCTACAGTAACAAAACATGCACAAGTGATTCATTTTTGGATGCTGAGGTAAACCCATGCATCGGATGCAGCATCTGACCTACATTTTCCGCTTGAGTGACTTGGTTAAGAAGTTTGGGGTAGCTCAGTATCTGACAAAGTACTGATGCTACAGTAACCAAACTTGCACAAGTGATTCATCTTTGGATGCTGAGGTGAACCCATGCATTGGATGCAGCATCTGACCTACATTTTCCGCTTGAGTGATTTGGATAAGAAGTTTGGGGTAGCTCAGTATCTGACAAAGTACTAATGCTACAGTAACCAAACTTGCACAAGTGATTCATCTTTGGATGCCGAGATGGACCCATGCATCGGATGCAGCATCTGACCTACTTTTTCCACTTGAGTGATTTCACTTTTAAAAACCAATATTGAGCAGAGTATAAGTGCTACATGTACCAAACTTGCATATTGGATGTATCTTTGATCAAACTTTCATAAAATGACCTTGACCTACTTTTTCCGCTTGAGTGATTTTGCCTTTAAAAGCCAATATTGAGCAAAGTATAAGTGCTAGATGTTCCAAACTTGCATATTAGATGTATCTTTGATCAAACTTTCATAAAATGACCTTGACCTACTTTTTCCGCTTGAGTGATTTTGCCTTTAAAAGCCAATATTGAGCAAAGTATAACTGCTACATGTACCAAACTTGCATATTGGATGTATCTTTGATCAAACTTTCATAAAATGACCTTGACCTACTTTTTCTGCTTGAGTGGTTTTGCCTTTAAAAGCCAATATACATGTACTAAGAAATATGTTTGAATTGAATTTTGCTGTCACGAGGTGAGCTTCGTAATCTGTGATTACCTATGTTTTACCTCATGCACTTGCCCTATATATTTGACCTACTTTTCAACAAATCTATGATTTGCTATATCTTTTGAGTGGTAAGTGATAGGGCTTTGATATTTCACATTTGTATTCCTTATGAAAAGACCTTTCTAAACATTCCATAATTTTTAACCTAGTGACCTTGCCCTTGATATTTGACCTAATTTCAATAAAAAAAAAATCCGCTACGCAGGCGACACAAGCATTCCTTGGATTGCTTTTTTTTTCATACATGCATATTTCAGAACAATTTCCCTATTTAATGATTATTTTCTCTGTCTTATTTCTGTATCTATGGTAAACATAGTCGCCATATATCTTGTGTTACAGATTTGATTGGTTCAATACCTCCTTGCCCCTTTAGTAGGGGTAACTACAGGAAATAAAAAGGTGCACACTAAAAATTTTGACTGACTTGAAATGCCCGGAAGTCTGTAAAATTGGTCTTTTTTGATTGCGAATCTTTGGCACGCATAAAAATGTAAAGAAAAAGGGGGGGGGGGGTCATGCATGTCCTTTTTTCGCAAATTTCACTTTTTTTACAGGAACTCTGCGTCCTCATCGAAAATGTTCCGAATTTTGCATATTTTCAAACCTATCTGTAGATTGCATAAAAGACAAGATCAAGTTCGAAGTTAAATTTATCACGACTATTGATTCAATATGCTAAAAATATATTTCCAAGCACCGCATTTCAGCATATTTACCGAAAATAATTTGTCCAAGTGGCTTCACTGGGTCATGAGGTTTGATACACCGTACACTGCTGTTTGGAAAATAAATTGGCTCCATTTCTGCAAAACTCACTTGAATTAATATTGTCCGCTAACAACTTGTCTGTGTTAATTGGATTAACACGATTTTGACTGTACGTTACATGTATTAAGATGAAATCAATACTATTCAAAAGCTCTCATTCATAGATTTCTGTATAATTTAATATGAATAAAGGCAAAACCGAAAAGTCTTTGTTTTTTATGCTTCCGGAATCAAAGATATGGGGGCATATAGTTTTTGGCCTGTCCGTCTGTCTGTTTGTCCGAAAAACTTTACATTGGGCATAACTTTTGATAGGAAGGTGATAGAGCTTTCATATTTCACATATGTATTCCTTGTGACAATACCTTTCCATTGATACCAAAATTTTTGACCTCGTGACCTTGACCTTTGACCTACTTTTCAAAAACTTTAACATTGGGCATAACTTTTGAATGGTTAGTGATAGGGCTTTCATATTGTACATGTGTATTCTTTGTGACAAGATCTTTCCATTGATACCAACATTACTCTGACCCTGACCTCTCACATACTTAACAGAAAATGGTGTTTATACCAACAAAGATGCCACCGCGGGGCATTCGTGTTTCACAAACACAGGCTTTATTATTTTCTGGCATACTAGCCATTAATAATGAAAGGTTTGGTGTTCAATTTTAAATAAACTTAATTTATGAAATCATTTCATTGTTTTATTCTGTTTCTGTTGCACATTTATGTGGAATTTTACAAAATGATTTTATTTTTGATGTTGCATAATCGAACTATACTAGCTGGGCATATGACTTTGGATCGCATAATCCATCTTTTCAAATCAGTAAAAAAGTTGTTGTTTTGAAATGTGACTATTTTCTCTTGTTTGTACTTTTAAAGGTTGTCTAAAAAAAAAACTTGTCTGCATCCGGCAAAAATCTTGTTAGAAAGGTTGTGGGCTAAAATCCTGGTACTGGCACTATCAGTATTCAATGTCAGTATGTCAATTAGAGCGTGCATGGGTATCAGGTGAGCGTTGTGCCCCCTGGGGCTCTTGTTTAATTTTCACTTCCTTAATTTCTATTCACATTGAATCTTGAGGCTTTTTGGATAAGGGATTACCAAGCGTGTGTTAAGCAACATCCCTTCATTGCCTGCTTCTGGCGTGTTCATATCTCTGTTGATACGCTATGCCAGAGCAAAGAAGGGAGGAGATCTCCAACAAGATCCCGTTGCAGCATCAACAGCAAAACACTAAAACATCCGATGCAAAAACACAAAAGACAAGTACAGCACGAGACAGAAAAGAGACACACGACATGTAAATATCAAACACAAATGACTACACATAAACCGACGAGACAAATGGGCAACCAGTGCCGACTTTGGACGGCCATTTGTCACGCAAGTAGCAAATGGTGTGGTTATCCTGGATTACGAGCGCACAACCCTGCCAGAGCAAGTACCAAATATACGGATTTTGATCTGAGAGCTAGGCGTCTTTCAGATAAGCTCCTCTGTCAGGGATATGTTTGTGATCGTTAACATCGTCAATAAGGAAGTTCTACGGTCGATATGGGGAACTCGTCATACACTATGATGTCCCGTTCTCCAGAATGGTGGTGATGTTCTGTCATAGACCATTTGAACCATCCAACCAAAGATTGTACTCTATATCTACCGAAATGGAAGTAACCGGATGTGACAGTTCTACCGAATTGAAGCGGCGGGTGTTACATGCAAGCAGGAGATGCTTTCTCATCGTGGGCACCTGGTCTCACTCCTATATCGGGAGTTCGCTTCTTTTCATATGGTTGAGGTTTTTGCTTGCTTGCTTTGGTTCCTGTTTTGTCCTGATATTGTATGCCTTCGGTTTCTGATTTTCTGAAGTATCGATTTTGTGTTGTATACAGGGATTTGGTCATTATCCATATATTTCATCATTACAATCAAACCAACAGGGTATCGGCAAGTCCCCTGTCAGAAATCGAATGTTACCGCGAGGAATCAGTAAAACAGATATTTCTGACAGGGGATTCGCCAATACCCTGTCAGTTTCCATGGAGCTGTTGCCATTGGTGTTGCATGCAATCAGAAGTCGCCGACTCTCCCAGGACACCTGGTCTCACCTCGGGATGTCATTCATTCCGAGGTTCACAACCGCTCCTATGGAAGTTCTGATGATTTTGCCTTGCTTTCTCAACTTTGAGACTTTATAACTGATAGGTACTTCTTTAATGTTATACATATAAGGACAAATGACAATAACGACAGTAAATATGACTTAAACAATTATTTCATTGAATACAAATTAACCAATGTTACAGGTCTTCAAATTCATGGCATCATTTAAGAACAGATAAATTTGCAGCATGGACTAGAAAGGCATGCTTCGAGTACTTAACCCTCGTCAGTGATCCTCAAAGTTGACTGAAAGTTACGTCGAAAAAAACAAAAAACCACTGAATGACGTAGGAGAATGGGTGGGATATGACGACTTTTCAGAAATTTCGAGACATTTGAGCATTAATTTTCTAATGCTTTTCAAGAAACGATCTACCAAAATGATCGGATTTGGCTACATGTGCCCTCGGGGACTCCTGGTCAACCAGCAGTGACACTTTGAAGACGTTTAACATTTGTACCACTTGATGGGTGTGACTGCTCGTGGACCAGGAGTTTAAGAGGGCACGTGTAGCCAAGTTCGTTCAACTTCGGTTGATCGTTTTCAAATGTAGTCAAACAATTCTGTTATCATTTTTTTTTCGAAATTCTAAATCGTGGGTCCTGTAGCATCATATTTCACCCACCCATCCTAATACGTCTTTCGGTGTACTTTCTTAGACATAATACCTTTCAAACTCTTTGGCCATATTACATTGTCTCGATTGGGGATCACTGACGAGGGTTATGTACTATGTATGATGCTATTGAATTTGAAGACGTTAAATTCACCCATGCAGTGGTACAAATGTTACACGTCTTCAAATTCATACATGTTACATCATTTAACACTTCTGTATTATTAATACATGTATAAACACTTATTTCTTGTTGCAGTTTGGAGCAGTTAAAATCGTTCCCCATGACTTGATGTTTGTAAAGTGTATTTATTGCTTCTGTCCAGCTCTGTCGCCTGAAAAGAGCTTTGTTTTGACCCTCTATCAATTTGACATCATATTTTCTTTGCTATTTCGGAAACTTGCCATTTAATCGAAAAATATCATCGAAATTAAAGACGTTTAACACCTTTGTAGCATCCCTACAATGCTATTTCGAGCATAGATTTTATTTGGATATGCTACTGAATCGACTCTACAGGAAATTAAAAGCCGCATACTCTCTGTAAAGTAAATGCACAAAATTAAATTCTGAAAATAAAACCAGAGGGCGCTAGTAAAATTAATTTTAATGGCTTATGAAAAGCACTTTGGCTGGAAGCATCACTGATGAGAATCTTATTCTCGAAACACGAGTCTGGTGCATCAAAATTGGTTTGAAATTTTCTTCAAGAAGGTATAGACTGAGTTGAAACACTTCCGTATTATTAAGAACAGATACATTTGCAGCATGGACCAGACATGCACGTTTCGGGTACTTAACCCTAGTCAGTGATCACCAATCTAAACAATATAATATGGCCAAAGACTGAAAGTTATATCAAAATTACAAAAAAAAAGACGTAGCAGAATGGGTGGGATATATTTTATTTCTTTAAGTGTTGTCAACTATTATCAAAATTATTTCATATCCTAGTACAAGTCATAAACTGTTAATTTCTTTTCTCGATTATAACCTTATGAGGTTCTGGAAGCTCGTTTCCTGGAGCATTAAACTTCGTCGTCACTTTATGCTTGACACCAGATGATGTTTTAAAGTTGAAGTTCTGTAACATATTTGCAGCTATGAGCAACAGCTCTGTTCTGGCTACAGGTTCCCCTAGACAGACTCGTCTACCAGCAGAAAAGGGCAGCCAGCTTTCAGGTTTCATGTCCATTTTGCCGTCCTTTGTCAAGTAGCGGTATGGATCAAACTTATCCACATCTTTCCAGAAGTTTGAATCATTATGGAGAGCCCAGTAATTATTGAAAACCATTGTTCCTTTTGGAATATCAAAGCCCCCTAAAGGAAAAGTTTGATTAGTACTGCTTTGTTTTGCATGATTCAGTTAAAATATTTCTTTTCTACAAAGCACAACGCATCACTTCCTATATATTCGTGTGGCTGGAATGTGTATATTTTAAAGCCATTCAATTTATGAATAGATATAATATAAAAATAAGTTTTCTTTGGGTATGACTTGCTTGACTGAAATCATGTATATACTGATACATGCATACTACATTCAATATATTCCTTAATGACGAGATAACTACAATATGTATGTTTTTAAACGGCTAGCATTATATATTAGTGTGCTTTTACACAGATCTCCATATTTAAATTTTGAGGGTTTAAGCGACACTACCATACTCCTCGAATGCCCTCGATATCGAATTTTGTGTGATCTAATTAAAAGGATAAGAAACCTGCAATCCGTAAGAAATGATGGTTATATCTTCGTTTGATATAGTGTTGTTAAGAAAAATAAAATTTGCATACATGACTTACCTACACTAGAGTCGCAAATTGTATAATGTGGTATGCCAATAGCGGCAACAGATCCCTTTCTCATAGTCTCCATCATGCAGGCTTCTGTGAAGCAAAGGTTATTTCTATCTGATGCACTTGGAGATTTACCTTTGCCTGAAATACATCAAAACAGATGCATTTTTAGGATATCACACATGTCTTTATATTAGCGAAAAAATGAGAACTTATTTATTTTATAGACTTTGACAAAAAGAAATTTGATGGTCTCTACAATTAAGGCTCTTGGTAGAATTAATTATGGTTTAGTTTAGCTTGTTCAGTTTAGCTGTAGCATCATATCCCAACCATCCTGCTACATCTTTCGGTACATTTTTGGACATAATAATTTTCACTCTTTGGCAATTTTACATTGTTTAGATTGAGGATCACTGACGAGGTTTGAGTTTCCGAAACGTGCATGTCTGGTCCATGCTGCAAATTTATCTATTTATAAATGATGCTATTGAATTTGAAGACGTTTAACATTTGCCATCCAATATGATACTATCATTTTAAAATGTATACAGACATTTATGATTTAATTTGCGATGCTGTTGCATGATTTTGGCTATTAATCTATGAGAGAACACAACTTTTTACAACATTACGGGAAACATTCATATAGTAATGATTTTCTACACTTCTTATGAAATACTCGTCTCATGCAGATTAGAACCAGGACATTATTCTCGCCTTCATACAGTCTAGATGTATAGAAATGCGTTAATTTTGAGTCATGCTTCATTTCCCCATATGCACAATAATCACAAAACGCAAGGTCAACATAAAAAAAACATACAGATATATATCATGTATATGTATGATAAGAATAAAAAGAAAGTATTTCCTAAGGGTGTTACAATGTAAAACATCCAAAAGAGAATCGCATGCGCAAAATATGTGTGCTTACCTAAAGCTTGATCAATCTCTGCTTGACATTGTTCTTGATACTCAGGAAAGGCTACCATAAATGCCATAAACCAATCGAGTGTCATCATCGTTGTTTCAAGGCCACCTTATACATTTAAATCGTACATTTTTTTTTCAAACAAACAAATTCATTATTATTTGTGTTTGCTTTACCCAATGTACGAATTGATGAAACTAGTCATAATGGAAAACATAAAACTTTTCCAATAAGAACAATCAAATATTTAAATTGATGAAACTAGTCATAATGGAAAACATAAAACTTTTCCAGTAAGAACAATCAAATATTCAAAAAATTATAATTCAAATTCCGACAAGATGTGATTGTTGAGGTCGATATTTCTACGTTAGAAATGGTAATGACCTAAGTGTAGAAAAAAAATTATATTAAAATGTCTCTATACCTAGGAAAATATCAGCGATAATTTGTACGATGTAAACATCTGTCAACATGGCTACATCCTCTACCCGTTCCTGTGTTTCAGCTTCCGCTCTTGCCATGAGGATACTATCTGTATAGTCTCGAATGTTACCTAGATAGTATTACAATGATTTCAAAGTAACTGATCTTTTCATCTAAAAAACATAATTATGAGTCCAAAACTATTACAAAAGAAGGGAGGGGATCTCCAACTAGACCCTGTTGCAGTACCAATAGCAAAACACCGAAAACACCCGATGTGAAAACACAAAGACGAGCACAGCAAAAGAGACATACAACATAGAAACATAAAACACAAAAGACTACATGTAAACCAACGAGAACAATGTGCATCCGGTGCCACAAGACATAATCGGCATTAAGGGCATGTATTGACACATCTTTGAAATAACTTTTCGAATGAGCAATAGAGAGGCTATTTTAGGGTAAGGATTGCAAATAATTTTGCTTACATATCCCAGTTTCTTAGTGTTTCTTTGGTCCCTGCGTCATGCTGTCTGTTTGTATGGTCATCTTACATATGTCACAGCAAGGAGATTATCTTACACCACAATTGTACATTCTCCAAGACCTCTGGGTAATCGGAAAAGTGGAAGGTTTTTGCCAACGTAATCCGCACCGTCTACTACTGTTAGTTAGCACCGGTTGCCCACGTGTCTCATTGGTTTATCTGTAGTCATTTGTGTTTGATGTTTCTATGTGATTTGGGGTTCATTGTACCATTTGCGTCTATTTCTGTGCGTGTCTGCTTTGTGTTTTTGTACTGAGTTTTGCTGTTGGTACTGCAACCGGGCGTTGTTGTAGATCCTCTCATTTCTTTGGTAATATTACCATCACGAGGTCAAATCATTGTTTAGAAAATGTATAGATGTTCCTTTATTTCCGTGGGTTTTCAATCACGCTATCTCTATCTATATTAAGCAGGGAAATATAACAGAGAGTATGATTCATTCCATTAAAAATAAATGTTGATGTATATGTGTATCTCACTTTCCTCAAATGTGTCCTTATGTTTCTGTACTTCCTTTCTGATGAATGTCAACAATTCATCAGCAAGGTCCTCCAGTTCTCGCCATTTCATGGTTTTATAAACGTATGTAATGCCAGGAATTAGGTCCTCAATAAATCCTGAATTAAATCTCTCTACTATCTCTTCATCGAGCTTCAGAATCCTTGCTACATCTTTACTATCCAGATCGCATCTACCAAATGAAGGAATAAATTTCATAAAATATGACCACTTTCACATATTCTATTATCTCAGTTTGTTTGTAAATAAGGGATAATTCGTTAGCCTGGAGGAGTGTACAATTTCGTGATGACAGTTTCACATTTTGTTATAATTTATTTTGTATAAAACATGTACCTGGTCTCACTTCGGAATACTATTGATTCCGGGACTCGCAACTGTTCAAATGGAAATTCATATGATTTTGCCTTTCAGACTGAATGACTGATTAGTACTTCTTCGATGTTTATAATGATAAATATGATACAAATTTGATTCCCTCTCACTTAAAAAAAGTTGTCAAAGTAAATCATATACTTGTATATAGTATACTTAAGGATCTTCTTCAGGATCTCCTTTGACTCATTTGTACTCACTTTTGGCCAAAGCACATGTTAAAGAGCACGTGAATAACGATTTTGCCGGTGTATTCATTCACGTAAAAAGGTTCCTTTTCCTGTGACATCCTCTCAAAGATTTTCCCACATACATCATTGACCATGTCCTCGAGGCGACTTCCAAGCATGTAGTATCTGGAAAGTACGGTTTCGTGTGAAAAAGGAAGCCTTGATGAATCTTACGCATGATTGTAAAGACGATTAATTTCAGGGAAAAATAAAATATTCATGATGTAGGATATTTGCATTCTTTGAAATACTTTAAAAAAATTGTATGTGCCATTCGTATTCAATTCGAACACTTCCTGGTTAAAATCATGTGCACGAAGAGAATAGGCATCTCCTGCTTGATAGCTAGCAACCATGAAAGAAAATCGAAATGGTGAAAATACATAAATCACATCTACTGTTTTGGATGGTTATAATCCAAAATAAATTTCAACAATGTTGGTAAAGAGTTTATATATTTATCGCCTTTGCCATTTTAATAATGCGAAACGCACCTCAATGCTTTACCTGCTACTTTCTTCTGAAATTTCCACGTGGCACTATAGGGACTAAACGCAATACCTTTTCCACCATCGGAAAACATGTCTCCTATGTCAAATAATTAAAAGAAACATTAGAAAATATTCATTATTATTTGATAGGAACCAATCAGAAATGCTTACATTCGCTTTCATCAATCTTTCACAAGTGAAGACTTGTGATAACATAAATCCCCTGCTACATTCAATTAAACGGTTCTGAATTTCCTTCTGATGCAGAACAGGACCATATTGCTATGACAATGGATGTATAAACATAATTGTAACAATGAAATCAAACCACCATACAAAGATACTTGAAGTATTCCAACTTGTCACCTTCTTGAATAAAATTTCAAAACAATTTTAATGTACCCGACACGTAGTTCCTATTGGTTTGAAAAATTGGTTTGAACTTTTCTTCATGAAGGAAATGGAATGATGTAGGGAAGATATAGAGTTGGAAAACTTCCGTATTACTATAGTAAAACTTCATCATTGGTATTTAGAATCAAAGAAAATATAAGACACAGCTTAATGGGCACCAGTATCTCTACTATAGTAGTTGTATTTTCTTATGACTTAATTTTGTACATTTCCTTGGAAAGAGTGTGCGGCTCTAACTTTTGTCTAGGGTATATTCAGAAGCATAGTGGAATACTATCAAAGGGTAAAATAGCGTTGGGGGATAGCCCTATGATGTTAACATCCTTTAATTCTCATGATATTTTAGGATGAAATGATTCAAATTCGGAAAGTAAGTTATGCTGTCAAATTGATAATTGGTCGAACCAAAGCTTCTTCCAGGCGACAGAGTTGGAAAGAAAGTAATTTAAATCACTTGAAATATTCACATGCATTTAACTGCTCCTCGTTGCAAAAGAAAATAAGTGTGTAAGATAATAAAGTTAAAAAAAAACAAGGGACAACGAGCATGCACCAACAGACAATATTAGAACCCGAATTGCGTCACAGAAAAAGAGGATGACAGTGAACAATGCGCCGACTTTTGTAAAGTCTTCTTACTAGCCGAAACACATGTCTGATTTCTTCAAGAAGGTAAAGAGTTGGAACACTTCCGTGTTATTCCATACTCATTACTCCGTGGAGGAGTTAAACTCATTCACCGTGACTTGAGTTTTGAAATGTAATAATTGCTTCTTTCCAGCTTTGTCGCCTGAAAGAAGCTTTGTTTTGGCCCTATATATATATATCAGTTTGACATCATTTACATCATTCCGGAAAATTTCCATTTCATTCAACAATAACATCGAAATAAAAGGAGGTAAATATCTGATCGAGCACCACCCTCCATTGCTATTTTGGTATTATATTTCATTTAACCATGCTACTTAATCGACCCTATAGGGAATTTGAACCGCACAATCTCTGCAAAGTATTTGCACAATTTTAAATTCTACAAATAAAACCAGACGACGCTACTGAAATGAATTTTGGCTGTGTCTGAAATTGCTTTGGCCGATATACAAAACCAAAAATCATAATAAATAAGCATCCAAACTCAAGGAGAATACAAAACCAATCATAATCATGAAAATGATCATTATTTCCATTGAAAAAAAAATTAACAAAATTTTACCCGATTTAGTTCTTGGTCTGTCAGCAAAGTCTGACTTCTTTTTAACCATTGCCTCAATGACAACATCCAAACTGTTCAGGAATACTGCTTTCGATGGGCCTGAAATTGATTGTAAGAAATATAAAATATCTTTGTACAACAATAAACATTTGATTTTGAAATCAGCATGCAAAAGGCAAAAGTCATTGCACACGGGAAAATTATCCTTCACACTGCTTACATTATGAGAAAATCTAAATTAATAAAGTTACATGTACTTTATTACCGTTTTTCCATGTCATCTCTACATACAAATGTATATACAAATGTATGAACAATAATTTACCATAACATTCTTTTATGAAGTTTTTATAACCCTGAAAAACATTCACACAATTAACTTTTTTGGGTTGACGATGTCAAGTATTTCATCTGTTTTAGTTCAAAACATGCATATTCGAATGATGATATTTCAATTGTATTGACTACATGTACAATGTAAATAACTATAGTGATGATTCTACATGTGTCACAACATATATAGCTCTTTCTCTTATCGTCTCGTCATTTAAAAATGAAATTAAAATATATAATTTGCTTCAATTCAGTCATATTTAGAATGGTAAATAGATAATTACCCATTGCAACCTGTACCACAGGAGAATTATATGTTATTGAAAGCTCGGCAACATCTCTGTGTAAGGTGTTACTGGTAGCAACTGTTATAGAAAAAACGTATCCAAAGAGCGTTCTTCCATTAAGTTCATTTTCCCTTGATTTACATACTTTTATTCTGAATCCGTCAGTAACTTAAGTTACCACGAGAGCAACTTAGCATGTATTTACTTATGATAATTCGATTAAAAACATATCCGTAAAATAATGTTACATGGATGACAGGAGGCATTTCATATAAGAGCGAAACGAGGATAAATGATGCAATTTCTTAAGAGATGAAATGATATGGAATGAATGGACATCGACAATGAAGAAGAACATATACTTTACGTTAATCGATCATGCTAAAATAATACACGAATGTAACGAAGAAAAGGGAAGGATCTCCAGCATGACTTCCCTGCATTCACCCAGGGAAACAAACCCACAAGAAAGTGACACATGAATGACGTCTTACAAAACTACAAACCTCAAAAAGACAAAACAATATTCACTAGAACATCATACAAAGCAATCGAAACAAACATACAGAAACATCAGACATTAATGTAAACAGATAAAAGGAAGGAGACCAATGTGCACCCGGCGCCGACTTTGGACGGCCATCTGCTATTAGCAAATGAATAGCGTGGTTATCCGGATTACGTGCGCACAACGGTCCCACTTATGTCCATATGAAGTCTCCATAGACGCACGATTGTTGTATAAACATAATACTAATCACTATAAGGTGACATCACAAACATGATAAAGTTTAACACAGCGGCCGATTGTAACACATATTCTATGTACATTTTGTAAATGGATCTAAAGAATTCTATGGCATGCGTTTAACAGTCCGTGCTATGCTGGTTGAAGCGAGCTCTAGATAAATCGCTCGAGAAGTCCGACCAACTTTCAGAAAGGACAGAGAATCTGGACCCAATCTTTCTAGATTTGAACACGGCGCGACATGGTGTCCCGTCGTCATGGTTAGCCAGTGTGCAACCATGGGAAAGAGACTGGTACAAAACTTAAGATTGATCCAGTACCATGCCCAGTGTCGAAATACAAATAGGACTTACATACAGACTGATAACTATAGGATGCCCATCCAATAATTTGATGTGATGAAAACTGAAGACACTATATAAAAATGTAACTTGTTACATGTTTAACACTTGCGTTTGTAATTTCCTATGAGAGGAAGTGACCATGGTCCTGGTGGTGACTTGTACTTCAGTTTATTGTATAACTGATATGTTAATAAACCAATGAAGAACCCAACAGCCACTGTCTGGAGACTGAAAAATTCCTTTACAACATCCAACAGCTCCATTCCGCTTCTCCTAGAAAGACATTAAGAACAAAATCAATAATATTTAAGTAAAGGGGTACATGCATTCCCAATAGGACTTGGTTATAGAGCCCACTGCAAGACACCGAAACATCAAATGCAAACAAAATAGAAAAAAGCAATCTTCCAATATTTCATATCTTATCCGAACCATCTTTTCTGTAAAGAAAAATATCAGCGATTATTTTAGTGCTAAAGCAAGCTCTTATATCTTGATAGAGCGGCGCTTAATGTATACAAGATACATGGAGTTGACACGTTTTGATAACGAAAATAGTCATACAAGAACACAGTTTCGATATATAGAAATAAAATATTTCCGAATTTGAAAAAAACCCACCTTTTTACATTATTCAAAGCTTACGCAAATCTGATGAGTAAATGATAGCTATAGCTTTTTGTTTCTCGACGACTCATGTAGATTCTAGTTAATAACAAATGATTTTCGCGAGTAGAAAAAAATAGCAATCCAAGGAATGCTTGTGTCGCCTGCGAAGCGGCTTGATTATTATTCTAGAAAGTGGATCAAAATTATTGGTAACAGTAGAAAAGTTTTGTCAAATGAAATTCATTTGAAATATCAGACCTCTTAATTACAAATTAAAAGATATGGTAATTCTCAAATTTTAATAGCCATTCTCTGTAAGGACCAAAATCGTTCGGCACGGCATGTCATGAATTTTGATGATTTTCGGTATAATGGGTATATATTAAGTGCTGACCATGAAAATAACACTTTTCAGCCAATGTGACCTCTGGTTGCTATGGTAACGACGTCATTCTATTTATAGCACATTTGGGACCATGAAATAAGCCAGCTCTGGAGACTTCATTGCCATGGATACCACTGTAACAGCTTGTTCATCTTTATATAATCCATTCTTCCTTACTTCCATTCTTACTTAGTACACTTAGATATGTGATATTTATTACAGGAAGCTTATTGTATTAAGCCAAAATAAGTCAAAATGAAGCGAAAAATAGAGGTGAAAATAAGGGGCAATTTAGTGTGTTTTTGACCATTTTCAATTTTAAATATCACATGGGGCACCAATAGGAGACTAGTGATTTTCATCAATATAAATGTATGTTTATTGACAAATAAAATTAACGAAAAATTGGAGTGGGTATTTAAGAGTTTTACCTAAATTCTGTCGTCAAAGACCGTTGCCATGGCAACATTAGACCTTTTTGCTTCTTTCATATCATCTTTGAAATTGAATTTATTCCTCTTTAGAGTAACATAAGATTGTCAAAATGTATGCATGTATAGATATGACTTAAATCTTTTACTTAAGAACAAATAAAATGTTCAAGGTCATAGGCTTGATGTTCAAGGTCATTTATACTTTGAGACTCAAATTTTGCTTAAAATATTGATTTTTTAATATTTTTGTTACCGATTTTAGTGATTTATTTATTTAAATATTTTCATAGGTCATATATATTATGAAAGCACATGAACATAAGAAAGACAAATCATAGAATTTATTGAATTGTAGCAATTCAATAGGAAAGTATTTTTCCGTCAAAAAACAAGAAAAATACAGATTTCGTCCCTTTTTTATCAAAATACTCACCAAGAATTTAGATATTTGAAGATGTGAAGAAACGTAATCAATAGCTCTAAGAAATTAGTGATACATTTATCATTTTATGGCAAATAACTGTTAAGTTCAATATTTCAAGGTTTCTGAAATATTGACATCTTCATTTTATGAAAAATCAGGATTTTTCGTCAAATCTGGTCATTTAAAGTTTAATGACCTTGAAAATTCAGTGGGTGACCTTGAAATATTTTCAAGGTCATTTTTATATCAAAACGCCTCTGATAGATGTATACATGAACTTCTGTTCCAATATCATGCGTAGATAGTTTGATAGAGGTTGTGTTTAAATTCATTGTATTGAAACCTTTCAGCCGATTGTTGCCATAGCAACTAAATTTGATGCTGCTTTGCATATAAAAGGACAAATTAGCCCAATTAATTTTTCATATTCATGTAGAGTTCAAAGATGATACTAATTGGATAACTAGAATTTGGACTTCAAAAATTGGTGCTTTTATGAAATTTTCAACCTTGTAAAACAGTAAAAACATGCAAAAAAAGGTCTTTGAGTGCCCAAAACAAAGCCTTTTGATACCCTGTTTTGGCCCAATTTTTCATCTTGTATACATAAGGCATCCGAGATGAATGTAAAAAACTTTACTAATATGCATGATAATAAGGATTAAAAGAAAATAATCAAAGCAAATAAAAATTTAAAATGTACCTGTTTCCATGGTAACGAAGCCTACAAATATGCCTTGTCCTATAGATTTTCCCGATTTTTGAAACTTCAGACACGGTTACCATGGCAACGACAACCTTTTTGAAAAAACTGGGGTTGATTTACATACTAGTACTTCATATTGAACTTCCATACCAAAAATCTCAAAAATCCATGACATGCCGTGCCAACATGTTTTGAAATTCTTTGGTTCTTACAGAGAATTGCTGTTAAGAAAATAGTGTCAATCATCTAGGCCAAGGTCCCTATGTACAAATTGGTAACGAAAAGGTATCATCATAAGAAAAATTAAAGACCTATCACTTACCAATTAAAAGATATATACAACCTTAAATTTTCTTAGAAAAAAAGGTCAAATAGGTAGGTCAAGGTCAAAAGGTAAAAAAAAATGGTATGTGTAGAAATGCATTGTTACAAGGAAAATACATGTGAAATAGCAAAGCCCTATCACCTACCAATCAAAAGATATAGCCAATTTGACTTTTCTTAGTAGGTCAAATATCTAGGTCAAGGCCACAAGGTCAAATATTATGGTCTGTGTAGAAAGGTCTTGTCACAAGGAATACACATGTGAAATATCAAAGCCCATCACTTACCAATCAAAAGATAGATACAATCTTAATATTTTTGAAAAGTAGGTCAAATATGTAGGTCAAGGTCAATAGGTCAAAAATTAAGGTCTGTGTAGAAAGGCGTCGTTACAAGGAATACACATGTAAAATATCAAAGCCCTATCACTTACCAATCAAAAGATATAGTGAATCTTATCTTTTTTCAAAAGTAGGTCAAATATCTAGGTCAAGGTCACAAGGTCAAATATCATGGTCTGTGTGGAAAGGTCCTGCCACAAGGATTGCATGTGTGAAATATCAAAGTCCTAACCCTTACCAATCAAAAGATATATCCATTCTTAATTTTTTTGAAAAGTAGGTCAAATATGTAGGTCAAGGTCACTAGGTCAAAAATTATGGCATGTGTAGAAAGGTCTTGTCACAAGGAATACACATGTGAAATATCAAAGCCCTATCACTTACCAATCAAAAGTTATGGGCTGTGACACCCAAAGTGTGACAGACAGACTGACGGACTGACGGACGGACGGACAGACGGATAACGGACAAAGTGATCCCTAAGTGTCGCTATGCTTCGCAGGCGACACAAAAATCAAGAACAGGTACATGTATTCTGCCACCTGTCCTTTGCTTGACGCTTTATACATGTATATATGCCTTTAAGGTGACCTTGGTCCTTTGTATCGGAAGTTTGACTCCATCTTCCATGTAGGCATGAAGGAAATATGATGTGTAGCTATTAAGCTATAGCCATCTATTTGAAAGTGTGAAGACACACTTTGTCAATTTGTCTTTACCTTTGTATAGAAGTCTCTACTAGCAAGACAGATTGACGGAAGCCGGACGCAGTGATCATTAAAATTCACTTTTATTTTGAAGTGGCACTTCTGTGTCACACAAATACAAGATAATTTAACTAAATATTCAATATATATTTGCAAATAGATCGTAATAAAGTAAAAATTAAGCAATGATATAGAGCAATTCTAGCCTTTTTGATTGAGATATAACACGTACCTGACGTTTGTGTTATGTAATCTCCTGTGATGTGTCTAAAATAAACATCAGTCTGTAGTTCAACATATGTGAACGTTTTTATCATTAAGATATATTTTGTACCAGGTGCAGTGGCGGATTCAAGGGGGGTGTAGGGGCAAAAATGTTCCAATCATGGGTAAAACGATCATTTTCAATAAAAAAAAAAATTGTAAATATTTAGTGAATATTAATTACCTGTTAGTAAATATAATCGTTAAATGCATCAATTTTCATTCTTTAATCAATTACAGTCACGAAAATGGGTCCTAAAATGCCCTGGATCCGCTTGGAACCTAGGCGGTTCCCAGACCCCTAGCCGATTCGTTACGCCCCCCCCCTCCCCTAACTAAAAAGCTGGATCCGCCACTGAGTTGCTCGAACAGTTAAGCTCAGGGTTGCAAACGCGACGTTAAGTATTTATAAATGAGATAAAATTTTTTGGTACTAAAATTCTTGAAATTTCTGAAAAGTGGGTCCTGTAGCATCATATCCCACCATCCTGCTACATCTTTCGGTACATTTTTTGACATAATAATTTTCACCCTTTTTGGCCATACTATATTGTTTAGATTGAGGATCACTGACGAGGGTTGAGTACCCGAAACGTGCATGTCTGGTCCATGCTGCAAATTTATCCGTTTATAAATGATGCTATTGAATTTGAAGACGTTTAACATATAATTTGTTCCATTGAGAAGAAGATCATTCAAAGCAAATAAACATTTTCATTGTGAATCTAACCTCAAATAATTTGGCCTTTTTTGGGGAAAATCCCAAATGGCTTTTTCACATACCTTTGCATTGCATTGGTCTCATGGAGAAGAACATCCGTTCCGACCTCAGGATTTCAAAATCATGGGTTTGTCTGGTTATACCCGCCATAAAATGGCAGGGATATATAGTGATGCACATGTCCGTCCGTGCGTCCTTCGCACCTGTGGTTTCGGGACATTTAAAGGAAAGCTGTTACATGTACATATAATCAATTAATTTTGTGCATATAGCTTTTACACCAAGAAATACAGGTCAATTTTGAATAGGGGTCATGTCACTCAATTGCGTGCAAAATTATGCCCATTAAAACTTACAAAAGTTCAAGAATTTTGTGGTTTCCGGACATTTGAAGGAAAAGTTTTGAAAACCGTTACAGATAAACAATTCATTTCTTGGATATAGCTTTTACATCAAGAAATAGAGGTCAAGTTCGAATATAGGTCATGTCCCTCAATTACGTGCAGAGTTATGCCCCTTGAAACTAACAAAAATTCAAAAATGTTGTGGTTTCCGGACATTTGAAGGAAATCTGTTACAAATAATAAATTCATTTCTTTGATATAGCATTTAAACCAAGTAATACAGGTCAAGTTTGGATATGGGTCATGTCCCTCAATTGCGTGCAGAGTTAAGCCCCTTAAAACTAAGAAAAATCCAAAATATTGTGGTTTCTGGACATTTGAAGGAAAACCGTTACAGATAATCAATTCATTTCTTGAATAAAGCTTTTACATTCAGAAATACAGGTCAAGTTTGAATATGGGTCATGTCCCTTAATTACATTCAGAGTTTTGCCCCATGAAACTTAAGAACATTAAAAAAAATGTTGATCTCCGAACAGTTAAAGATAAACCGTTACAGATAATCAATTAACGTAGCTCGCGGTTTTAGAACAAAATTGATTACCTACCCTGAAAGTTTGCATATGAAAACTAGAAGATTCAAACCTTCACTCGTGAAAAAATGAATTCACTTCACCGCCGATTTAATATTTTACAGGCCTCTAAAATGGCACATTTCATTGTATAAAATAGCAATTTACGTTACTTCCGTGTATTTTCGTGCTGACATTGCTTTGTTTCATAGAAATTTTCTTTCTTATTTTGCGGTCAACTCCCTAAATTAAATCTTATTCATAAACTGCATATATTTCTGAATCGATTTATAAGAAAACATGAATATGTAAACAATTTTGTTTTCAAGTAATGAAAGTATGAAAATGCAAGAAAAGAGTGTAAACTCCGAATAAAAAATGACGTCGCGGTCATAACGTTAGGTATTTGTTTGACGACGTTATCTTTCTTATACAACGAAGAAAAAATATCCTCTCGACAATTACAATAAAGTGCTGATTATACACCCGCAACAGAGCTGTGGGGGATATGCTGGATTTGTCCGTCCGTCCGTCTTTCTGTCCGTAGACAAAGGTTTGTTATCGCAGCTCCTCCCAAACCAATCGATGAATTTCAGTGAAACTTTACACAATGACAGAACATGATATGTAGATGTACATGAAGAAAGGGAATTGCTGTCGAAAAAGTAACACCTGAGTTATGGCCCTTGGACTTAGATTTTTCATGCAAGTTATCAGTGACAAACCTTGTCATCACAACTCATTCCGAATGAATTTTTCATGAATATTTACACTTATTTCCCAACCTGATCGAGTTCCGTCTAATATCAGGCCATAGTAATTAAATATTTTGTTTTACGTCTCGAACTTTTAATATAAGGACCATCCTGCCAGGCATGTGTTTTCGACCCTCCTGCCGGGCATGACAACACAAACACATGACCAATATGAAGAAAGAAAGATATTGTTTGGCAAAAGTCAGAACTAAAGGTCTTGTCAACTTATGAACACATGAAGCTATGACCTGTAAAGAAGTAGACATATGTCATATATATTTCAAAACGCAATTTGACGCAAAAATTAAATATAAAAATAGCAATCCAAGGAATGCTTGTGTCGCCTGCGAAGCGGTTTGATTATTATTCTAGAAAGTGGATCAAAATTCTTGAAAAGTAGGTCTAGGTCAAATATCTAGATCACGGTCAAAAGGTCAAATTGCATGGTCTGTGTAGAAAGGTCTTGTCACAAGGAATAAACATGTGAAATACCAAAGCCCTATCACTTACCAATCAAAAAATATATCCATTCTTAATTTTATTGAAAAGTAGGTCAAATATCTAGATCAAGGTCAAAAGGTCAAATCTAATGGTCTGTGTAGAAAGGTCTTGTCAGAAGGAATACACATGTGAAATATCGAAGCCCTATCACTTACCAATCAAAAGATATAGCGAATCTTATCTTTTTTTTCAAAAGTAGGTCAAATATCTAGGTCAAGGTCAAAAATTATGGTATGTGTAGAAAGGTCTTGCCACAAGGATTGCACATGTGAAATATCAAAGCCCTATGACCTACCAATCAAAAGATATATTAATTCTTAATTTTTTTTTTGAAAAGTAGGTCAAATATGTAGGTCAAGGTCACTATGTCAAAAATTATTGTATGTATAGGAAGGTCTTGTCACAAGGAATACATATGTGAAATATCAAAGCCCTATCACTTACCAATCAAAAGATATAGCGAATCTTATCTTTTTTTTCAAAAGTAGGTCAAACATCTAGGTCAAGGTCACAGGTCAAAAATAATGGTATGTGTAGAAAGGTCTTGTCACAAGAATTGCACATGTGAAATATCAAAGCCCTATCACCTACCAATCAAAAGATATATCCATTCTTAATTTTTTTGAAAAGTAGGTCAAATATGTAGGTCAAGGTCATTAGGTCAAAAATTATTGTATGTATAGGAAGGTCTTGTCACAAGGAATACATATGTGAAATATCAAAGCCCTATCACTTACCAATCAAAAGATATAGCGAATCTTATCTTTTTTTCAAAAGTAGGTCAAACATCTAGGTCAAGGTCACAAGGTCAAAAATAATGGTATGTGTAGAAAGGTCTTGCCACAAGGATTGCACATGTGAAATATCAAAGCCCTATCACCTACCAATCAAAAGATATATCCATTCTTAATTTTTTTGAAAAGTAGGTCAAATATGTAGGTCAAGGTCACTAGGTCAAAAATTATGGTATGTGTAGGAAGGTCTTGTCACAAGGAATACACATGTGAAATATCAAAGCCCTATCACTTACCAATCAAAAGTTATGGGCTGTGACACCCAAAGTGTGACAGACAGACAGACGGACGGACAGACGGACAGACGGACAACGGACAAAGTGATCCCTAAGTGTCGCTATGCTTCGCAGGCGACACAATAAAAAGTACTTTATAAAGGCTTTATGAAAAAAAAAATCAATTTGTACGTACTGAGATGCATAAATACTCGATTTCAACACAAATCAGATCGCATTGATCAAAAAATAAATTAAAAAAAAAATCAAAATGCATTGCACTCGTACAAATTTAAACCCGATTTGAATTTTTATTTTTATAAAGTGCGTTTTTTTTTAGCTCACCTGAGCGAAGCCGTCAACGCCGTCCAATATGTGGCTTTGAAAAATATTATACTAGTACGTTAGATACGTGATAATTCAGTTTTTTTTTTAATTCCTGGATGACAGAGGCCTTGACAATTTCTATACAAGAAGCACAGGATAGACATAAAAACTACGTTCACTATTCAAAAAAAAATGTCGGATCGGCCTTATTCGACCAAAGAGCTAAGGGAGCAACCATTTGATTTTTAGGGGGGGGGGCGGCAGGAAGACGTTTGCCAGCCGGATTTTTTTTTTCGACCATATTTTAAAAGAGCCGGAAAAATGTTTTTCGCCGGCCCTTCGGGCCGGATTATTATTTTTTTTTGTAATTTTCCAATGTTCAAAATTACTCCAAAGTTTAAATAATTCAGCGTGATTTTTCGGCCATATTAAACATCAAACACAGAATTAGTTCATCTCTTGCCAGCAGATCACTTCATTTTAATTTCTTGAATGGCATATGATGCCTATAATCTATTTACTTAAACGATACTCAATGGAGACAGACTATATGGTGCTTATGATTTTTGAATTTGATTTATCCACTCCAAATTGCATAAAGTTTGTTCCATTTTTTTATAGTTAGTTTATGATACACAAAAAAAAAGTGTTTACTGGGCATTGGATAGGTCGGAAGAGAGGGGGGAGGGGCAATTTCATGATCTGAAAAAGTTTTTTCGTCGGCCCTTCTGGCCGGAAAATTTTTTTCCCTAAAATTTCGATCCGGAACTTTTTTTGCAAAGTCTTCCTGCCCCCCCCCCCCCCATTAAAATCAAATGGTTGTTCCCTAATGCACATCACTTTTATCAACAACAAAAAAAGAAAATATAAAAAGCCCAATGAGGTATATATAGTGACAACGACAGGATTTATAATCAAATTTTCAAAGCTCGTGTGCTTCACAGAGACTGATCCTTGCTATTATTTCAATCCAAGTTTTATATCAGTGTGAGTGCTTGTACGGGGGGGGGGGGTTCTGAATTTTCTTAGCCAATCATGTAAAAAAACTGAGAAGCGCCAAATTGTACAGAATTATAAAGTAAAAAAAAAAAAATACGATCCATGTATAAAAATTATTGTTTCTTTCTTTTTTAATCATCGAGATATATTGTACAGGCCGATTGACACTCTTGTCCGTGGCATGTATTTCGCTTATTGTACGATTTTATTTGAAAATAAGTCTTCAGTTTACGTCTACTAATTTTCGTTTATGTTATAATAATTTAGTTCGGTTCTTTCCGATATACAGTGAATAGAACGTTTCTTTTGGCGGCAAAGTAATGCAGACAACGTCGCGTAGTAAGCGTTGTGACGTTACAAATAAAGTGTGCACCACTATTCCTTTGAACCACAAAGCTTGCGTACTTTTAAAAGTCCAATGACGACACAAACTCGCGAGCTACGTTAATTCCTTGGATATAACTTTTACACCAAGAAATACAGGTAAAGATCGAATATGGGTCATGTCGCTCAATTAATGTGCAGAGGTTTGCCCATTGAAGCTAAGACAAAACCCAGTATTTCGTGATTTCAAAACATCCAAAAGATGGTTTCCTGACATTCAAACATGATAAAGGAAAACTTCCTCAGAATATCAATTCATTGTTCTAGATTTTACACCATGTGAAGTAGGACAATTTCAAATATTGGTTATGTTCCTCAATTATGTGTAGACTTATGCCCATTACAAGTACCATATGTATATTCATGTTTTCAGTAGGTTATATGCAACATACGCCCGGCGTGGGTATCATTGCTCCTTAGATCAACAATATATTTCATGTTTTACATTATTTTGAGTTCCCTCGAAATGACCTATGAGTCTTTCATAGCAAAAGAAAGTAGGGATTTTCCAACAAGACTCGGTTGCAGCACCAACAGCAAAGCACCAAAACATCTGATGCAAAAACAAAGAGCGGACAAAGCATAGCAATTGACCCTTCCGAACGCGGGAAAAATTTGAGAAATTCCATGACGTCACAATGCATTTTCGATGTTTGACCGAGGTTCGAAGCTTATTTGTCCGAGGTAAACACATGGTAAAAGCATTGTGACGTCACGAAATTTTGAATTTTTTTCCCGCGATCGGAAGGGTCAATTATAACGGAGGTATTCCAGCTCTTTAAGGTACATCGCGGCGTTACGGCACGGAAAATTTTGCGAGAAGACATAGCCTGAAAATTTGTCTACATGAAATATAAGATTTGATCAATCTTTGATATAATTTTCATGTAACTATTTCACGAAGTTTTTCGAGATTTTAAGCCTCAAAGACGGCATTGACGTTCTAATTCGAAAATATGCATTTTCTGAACTAAAATGATTTTAATCTAGATAATTGACCAAGGAGGGTGAAAATGGAAATCAAAAATATTGTTGCCATGTTGAGTATTGTATTTGTACGGATTATTGTGTCTCTAAGGGGAAATTTGCAATTTTTATCGCCATTTTGCAACTTATTATTCAAAAAATCCGCACTCATTCAAAAGGCAAAACACGGCTTGCTTCATTATCATTTTCTCCATAAAGTTGTGGAGGTCCCTAAAGCCCTTTTTACACGTAAAAGTAGAGAATGAGCTGAATTCGAATATATAAAAACATGGATAGGTCTTCTCGGCAGATTTTTTGCAATTTAAGATTGAAAATTTGTTTTGCGTGGCTTCGGCGTCAATTTTACTCGCAACGTCAAAGTCACAGCGTGTCCAGATCGCATATGTCAACATGACGTCAAGGAGTATGCGGAATATTTGATTCTCCCACTTGAGACTGAGAACTCTCAAATGTCCCTGGGGTGAGATAAATCGATCTCACCCTCTGACGTCATCGATCTCACCCTCTGACGTCATCGCTACCAAAGCGACGTTATGGAAGTAAGGCAAACTGGCGATTATAACAGACACTCTAGATAGTCGATTACGTGGGTGAAAAACAATCAAACACCACCATGAGGGAGGGATGGCTAATTCTCAACCCTCGTGTAAAAATTTTGCTTGTCCATGACTCGGCAAGCCTCGTTGCAAAATTTGTACACTCGGGTTGAGAAATCGCCATCCCTCCCTCATGGTGGTGTAAGATTATATTATTCTCTGTAACGGTCTTCTTTAAAACATCCAGAAACCTCTTTTTTTTAAAAGATAATTAATCAACAATTACATGGGCTGTATTCGAACTAGACCTTATATCTTAATGTAAAAATAAAATTCTCTGTACTTGACATTTTTTTCTTCAAATATTTGAAAACATCATACGGAACAGACGGACGGACATGCTCATTACTATTTAATCCGATATCTTTTGGCGGGGTATACAAAAATTCCCCTTGTTTATATGTACAGGAATTCCTCAAGAAGGCAGTACGGTATCTTTTTTTCCGATAACAAAAAAAAAAAGTAATAAATAAATGAATAAATAAATAAAATGAAAATCCAAACAAACAAACAACTTGCACATATGTAGTCTCTTTTGCAAATTTTTAACACTGACCTTGACTCCTAAGTATGACCTTTTTTTCTGCTTGTCAGGATTGTTACAGGTTAAAAATAAATATTCTGATCTTTAGTTACTGGAAAATAAATATTCCGGCCGGCCGTGCGTTGAAAATAAATAATCTGACCCGAAAAAAATTTGCCAGCCCCCCTCCCCCCTCAGGATCAAATTGGTCGTCCCCTTACAAAGCAATTCCGGTTCGCTCTGCTTTCTGATATATATACAAATCTTTGTCTTACGTCATAATCGAACTTTCTGACACTATGTATTCCTAAATTCTTAAAGTAAATCACCGCTTTGCATATAATTTAAAAAATATTGAGAAGATTAATTTTTTTTATAAGGCAGCCCCTCCTCCTTTTCTGTCGGACAACCTCCCCCCCCCCTCGCTTTCCCCGATTGTGCACACTGAGAAACAAGCAAGAAGGAGAGCGAGAAAAAGACTGATCAAAAGTAAAGCCTTCACCAGATCCTATAGAAATTTGGAATTATATTCATTGTACCTTGTGTCAGAACAAAAGAGAAAACGAATTAAAAGCAGATGGGAAACTTTAAATTTGATTTTTGAAAACTAATCACGACAGCTTTTGAATTTCAATAATCTTTTATCACGATAGAAATATTAAGGATTATTATACTCTTGTATAATCCTGAGATGAAACCAAATTATATACAATACCGTTTAACCTTGTATATTTCATGCATTATGTATATGCAACATGTATATGCAATATTATGTTATCATTATCTATAGAAGATATGTGCATCTTGTGGTGAATAAAAACAATAAAAATGTAAAGCCTTCTCCGTCCGTCTATATGGTACAATAAAGAAATTAGATAAGGATGCAGGAGGATGGATGAAAGAACATTAATTTCCAACGTAATATTTGAAGAAAAAATTGCATTCATGTATCATTCCCTAGAAATAGTCAAATATAACCAAACATCCCTCAAAGTTTCCGGTTCTCATTGCAAGCGTGTCTAAATACATTGACTGAATTTAGACACAATGTAAAGTTTATGTGTAAAAATTTCGGCTCGCTACGCTCACTAGAAAATATAAGTATTTAAAAAAAAAGCCATTAATGTCGCGCAACGTAACGTGACGTTACGATCAAGTAAGGTTTATGACGTCATAGCGTAGATGTGCACATAAAAAAATTCGAGGGTGAAACCTGCGTACACATTTGATTGTGATGAAAGCTTCCCCGCGAGCTACGTTAAGATTACCTTCCCGAAGAAAATTTTAAACCTATAGACCCTTTCACATTATCTGCGGTACTGAATTTGAATGCCAGTTCCGGGGGACAACGAATAGATTGCGCATGCACCAGTGACGTAATTCGATTGTTCCAAGATGTTTTCCGCGGAACAAATGAAACATGATTCCGCGCTTAACGTCCTATAACAATCAAATGACGTCACTGGTGCATGCGCAATCTATTCGTTGTCCCCCGGAACTGGCATTAAAATTTAGTACCGCAGATAATGTGAAAGGGTCTATATATTATTTATTATGCTCCAGACACGTGTTTTGGATATTGAATCCTCATCAGTGATGCTCCCATCGAAAATTATTTTTAGACACAGCTACAATTTTAGTAGCCCCCTCTGATTATAATTTTTGAAATCATATTTGTGCAATTTGCAGAAAGTGTGCGGCTCCAAATTTCCTGTAGGGTCGATTCAGTAGCAAATAAAATCGATAACCAAAATAGGATTGGAGGGATGGTGCTTGGATCTTAACCTCCTTTGATTTCAACGATATTTTTGAATGAAATGAAATGTTTCCGAAATAGCAAAATAATATTAATGATGTCAAATTGATAAAGTGCCAAATTAAAGCTTCTTCTAGGCAACATAGTTGGAAAGACGTAGTTAATTCACTTCAAAACATCCATGTCACGGGGAACGAGTTTAACTTCTTCACACTGCAACAGAATATAAGTGTATATATTCAAAATACGGAAGTGTTCTTAGACTAACTCTATACCTTCCCGAAGAAAAAATCAAACAAATGTATAATGCACCAGACACGTGTTTCGAATAATAAATCCTCATCAGTGATGCTTTCATGAATTTTAGACACAGCCAGAATTCATTCTAGCAAGTGACGCAAAAAGGCATTGAAATTAAACATTAAAGACAACACATAAACCAACGAGATCATTGGGCAATCGGTGCTGACTTAGGACGACCATCTATCAATATAACGTGTATATAAACAAAATGGCCGACATAGGTCGTTACATTCTGTCGACCGATTCATCTGATGAAACTGACACAATTGTTTCTGGGAGAGAGTTTTACATAAGATTTTCATCTTGTTACTCAATCCTCATAATTTCAATATTGTAATGTATTAAACAAATTGTAAGTTAATGAATAAATACTGTTTAAACCAACGTGTACATAATCCTCCTGGATTGAGCATGTACATGTATTACACTAACGTTGATTTTAAATTCAAATACTTTTATGTTTGTTTATAAAAGAGTTGTCAGCCCCAATTTTTTAAAATAATTTTACACAACATAGGAATGAGATGAATCCGTGTGGTCAGCGTAAGCAAAAGTGATATTAAACATGTCTGTTTTAAAGGATACAAACTTTAGAACTGACTCCATGGATAGTTCTAGCAACAGGTCAATAAATGAACGCTTTAGATCTATCCTCTGATTTTCTTTGACGAATTTTGTTTTAACTCCGATTAAATAAACTTTTAAGAATGTTTATTGACACTGCAAGAGTGAAAGATAAAATCTTGTAAATATCTCGCTTGAGTCAAACGTATCCTTATGTTCTTATAAATTACAGAAACTCAAAATATTATGGCAGCGTCTCCTTTGTTACATGTGATTTCGATATGTTTTTCACATTTTACCATACGCATACCATACATGTAGTTATCCTTTTACCATATGCACATCATAGAAACGACTCTTTTTAGAGTTTAATGGTATGACTGGCCTGATTTACGTCTACTCTTTTTTTCTTAAGATCAAAATTTTTAACCTATTTCGACAAAAAAAAAATTATTGCGAGATTAAATAAATGTTGATATCGCCAAAAAAAAAAAAAAAAACAACTTGTCTTGTAAGGATGCAGATTCCAAAAATAGAATCGATACAAATCAATTAAAGTTCAAAATGTGGATCACTCTTCCCGTATATGATAAGGACAGCGTTAGAGATATTTTCGTTTTACGTTCCCAATTAAGGACATATCCGGCACCCAAAATTTTGAATCTTCACATCGAAGAGTACTCGGTATTTGTGATGTACAAAGAAGGATAACTCCAATTTCAATTATGAAGTTCTTTGAAAAATATTTTATAATAAAAAAAATTATGTTAATTTACCAAAAGGTATGTATGGAAAGGTTTCAAATTCTTCGTTTCAATCAATTAGTAGAATATCCAATATATATATTCCAAATATGAAGAAAAATCATACAACAATAAAAAAGTTATTGAATAAAATTTTTAATTTGCCATAGTTGGCAATGGAAAATGTCTGCATGAGTCTATTTGGGAGGTACTCAGACCTTCAATATTTCCTATGGTAACCTCATCAATTTCACTACAAATCGCTTTTTTCATACAATAATTCAAACTAATTAAAATGTAAAGGATATCTATCCTAAAACTGAATAAACAGTATATGTCCATAAAGATTATATCTTTACGTACGAAAAAGTAAACAAAGATAACTTTAGTTTATCAGGATTGTACGGAAGCATAGAAGGAACATGGTGAGAAAAAAATATATCTCGTGGACACGACTTAGTTACTCATGCACACGACTTAGAAACTCGTGCGCACGGCTCTGTAACTCGTCAGCATGACTTTGTAATTCGTGCTCACGACTTTTTTAACTCATGCGCACGACTCAGTAACTCGTGCACACGGCTTTGTAACTCGTGCGCATGACTTACTAACTCCTGCGCACGACTTACTTACTCCTGCGCGCGACTTTTTGTCTTCATTTTATGGTCAATTATTTCGTACCCACGACCTTGTAACTCGTGCAAACGAGATAATCAACCAATAGAAAACCAGGATCAAATAAAAGGGCGACGATTGATAATGATCTTGCATGTACATTGAAACACTCTCGTCTATCAAAAGTACAGTAAACTTCTTATGCTGTATTAGAAAATCACTGGCGTTGTGCTCCAACCAAACGTGTTTTTTACAACAGTACCTCCGATCAATTCTTGGAAGCACACGGATACCCTCGACCCCCATGAGCGCACGTAATCGTGATAACCACAACATTTAGTACTTTCGTGGCAGATGACCGTCCTAAGTCAGAACCGATGGCCTATTTGTCTCTTTGGTTTATGTGTAGTCTTTAGTTATTCATGTTTCTATGTAGTATGTCTCTCTCACATCTCTTACTGTGCTTATCTACTCTGTGTTTTCGCATCGGTTGTTTTATTGCTTTGCTTTGGGTGCTACAACCGAGTCTGGCTGGAGACCCCAAGCCTCCTTTCTTTTAAAACCTTGAATTTGAAATATTATTTAGGAAAATTGACTGTCTACAATGTATGTATTATTGATATGATGTTGGAGGTTGATGAATCCATCATAATTTCATTCTTTTCTCTAGCTTAGTTTTGAATTATAAAGAAAGCTTGCCTTTAATGCAACGAATGAAATATATCTATGTAAAACCCCAATAGTCAAATGGTCAGTATATGCCGCACTGATAAAGCTCCAAGCCATTCGTATGACGTCTGAGAAATATGAGCGGATTTGGATTGATTTAGATTACAAAATCAAAACGTGTATTTATATGACCACAGTTAATTACAGAGATACGTCTTCATGAAATTCTTATAGACCTATTCTTATGGGTGTTTTCGGTGTAAATTTACTAAAATGTAAAGTTTATTTATTATACAACGTTAACGTAAACAAACAAGTTACAAACATATACCGTATAACCAGAAATTTTCGCGAGATACTTATTTTCGCTATATTCGCGAGTGATTTGGAATCGCGAATAATTATTCTCGCGAAGAATTGTGTTTGATAAGCGACAACATAAATTCGTATATCATTTACATTTCGTTCTAATCGTTCATGTATCACGCTTTACTTTTCCCAATTCAACGCAAATAGAAATGAATTGAGTGTATTCTTATCACATACCTGACTGAAACTTTTAAAATAATGAAAGGTACAAAACAGTAACATCATATGTACTTTATTGCTTGTAATTTAGGAATCGCGAAAAATTTTACTCGCGAAAATAAAGACACCCTATTTTACCATAATATCGCGAAATTTGATACTCGCGAAAATTTCTGGTTGTACGGTATTAATGTCTCACGTTGACTCAAATGTTGGCGTGAGGGGATCCTTGGAGCAGGAGAAAACCAGAGTACCCGGGAAAAACCTCCTAGGACTGGGTGGGCAACCGCCATACCCACCCATATAAAGCCCCCTTTGTCGAATTACATCGGAAAAGGAAATGTTCATTCATAATTAATCTAATGATACAGTTACATAACTCAAGATTGGGCTTGCCAACATCTTTTATGCAACCCTCTATTTTATAGTTCTCGACATCCTCTCATATTCATAGATATGAAATGGAATTTGGGATACGATACGATACGATATACATTTGTATTCTCTCATCCATAATTGTTAAGAATATATAGGTAAACGTTTTTAGTCGTTTCGGATAATTGAGCTTCCTTTAACAAGCGGAACACATACTGTGTAACTCTCCTGATTTTGATATGCTTTTACATAGGTTTTGTGTTGCATTTTATTGTCTTGATGTGTGATTTCACCTTAAAATGAATTTTTGTTTATATAATAGCAGTTGATTCTTCAAGTTATGTATGGTTGTCATTTGCGCTTCATGTTTGTGTGAGGGTGTGTGAGGGTGTGTGTCTTGATTCATGTTTGGATCATTCGACAGCGGTGTTGTTGTGTGTCTCAATGCCCCATGTTGTTCCTGTTTCAAGGAATATGCTAGTAAAATACATGTTACTCGTTTAATAAAATACATGTGAGATACAAAGAAACAAATAGGATGTAACAATATATGCTATCATTCATCATCCTTCAGTGTTTAATCAACGTCTCTTTGTATAAGAGAAAGGCAATTGCAATCATTTTAAATCATTTATATGAAATTCAAAGAATAACAGTTTTGAATATCTACGCATCATATTATTTCAGTCATCTTTTCCATCTTCTAGCACATACAAAAATCCAACTCATGAAGTAAGATGAATAATGAAATTGTTTGTGTCAAACATTTCAATGATTTCTTTTCTCGATCACGACTTTATAAGGCTCTGGAACTTCAAATCCTGGACCTGCAAATTGAGCTTGTGCCTCATGAATTACACCAGATGGCGCTTTGAAGCGGAAAGTCTGTAACAAATTTGCGGCTATGAGCAGCAGCTCTGTTCTCGCAACTGGTTCCCCCAGACAGACCCGTCTGCCAGCTGAGAAAGGCAGCCAACTGTCAGGTTTCATGTCCATTTTGCCCTCCTTTGTCAAGTAGCGGTATGGATCAAACTTGTCCACGTCTTTCCAAAAGTTTGAATCATTATGGAGAGCCCAATGGTTAATAAAAACCATCGTTCCTTTTGGAATATCATAGCCACCTAAAAAGTAAGTAGGCATAATGCAAATTTGTATCTGTTAGGATAAGCACAATAATGTCAGTGATGACAACTCTATACTATTAAAAGGAAAATTCCTACAGAATAATCTGGAATCTTTAAATGATAAATATTAACCGTGTTTATCAATTCACTATTTTCTTAAATACACTAATTGTTTGGATAGCCGACATACCAACACTGGAGTCACATAGGGTAGAATGTGGCACACCAATACCAGCTACAGCTCCCATTCTCATTGTTTCCATAATGCAGGCTTCAGTAAAGCAAAGGTTAGGTCTGTCTGATGCACTTGGAGATTTGCCCTTTTCTTGAATATGAAAGAAAAGTTAATTTAAAATTTCTTTCCAAATGGTATTTCATATACAAAATAAATGAATGCCGATTAGTAGAAATGGCAGAACAGGTACTTCCTGGTTTTGGTTTGAAAATTAATGATGCAATAGTCTTATAGCACATTTTTGGTAGAATGTTATCAGTTTTCATGGTATAAAATTATACTATCATCGTTATTGTCTATTCGTCTTCAATATTATCATAAATTAGATAAAAAGTTTAAAGACATATTTTATGAGTTTTATGAATGAAATTGTTTGCGATATTTTGTACAATGATGAATGAGTATAAATCTGAAATGAGAAAAGCAGACGAGTTAGACAAAAATATTTAACGAATTTGTGAGATTCGATTTTGTACTCTTTTCGTAACCCCCCACTCCCTAGTGTCTGCATAAAAATCTGTTGTAAGAAAAGCCCGAGTCAATATATCCATTATCATTATTTTTATCGGTTTTTGACAAAGCTGCCTAAATCAAACAAACAATTGAAGGATACTTGTCAAATCATTTGTGGAGTCACTAATAACGCTTTGATCATTGACTACCATCTATATCTTTTCCTGATTAATTATTTACCTGTATCATACACAAAAACAATTCTAAGAATAAGCCCTTTCATTGATTTTAAAAAGATATAATGAAAAAAATATATATTATAAGATTGGATTTTAGATAATGATAAATGATTTGGCCTCGGAAACATTTCGTCTTGAGATCAGAAATCCCGTTTTTTCCTTTTCGGACAATCATTGTAAATACTACGACGGATATGTGTATGTACAACAAACATTTTGCCGTGGCCTCACCATGAATAAATCAATTATATCTATGTATTTACTTGCCTATAGTTTGATCAATCTCTGCTTGACATTTTTCCTGATACTCAGGATGTGCTATCATGAACGATATGAACCAATCAAGTGTCATCCTTGTGGTATCAAGTCCAGCTGAAATATCAAAAAAGATAAATTGGTAAATGTGTCTTCTACATTAATTTGAACATCACAAATTTGGAGAAACGAACAGTTTTTCTTCTTTGCAGTAATAGTTGTACCTCCTCATGATGAATAATAAATATAATAGCAATTGTCAATATTGAAATATATGTTCTATGGTACCAATTTTATTGTAACAGACATGTGTTTCGGATATTCAATCCTCGTCAGTAATACTTAATGTCAAACAGGTTTAATAAAGCAAAAGTAGATTTTCCTTGCGCCGTTTACAATATAGACGTTTGATTTCCTCTTGCTGAAAATGAGCGGCTCCAAATTTTGTGTAGGTTGTATTCAGAAGCGTATTGGAGTGAAAAATATGACCCGAAAATCGTTGATGGGTAGGCGCAATGAGATTAATAAGGTTTTAATTAATTTAAAAGCAAGATTTAACATTTTGAATTTCAATGAATATTAAACGTCTTTAAATTCAATAGCATCATGTAAAAACAAATAAATTAATTTGCAACATGGACCAGACATGCACGTTTCGGACACTTAAACCTCGTCAGTGATCCTCACTCTATACAATGTAATATGGCCAAAGAGTGTGAAAGTTATTATGTCAAAAAATGGACCAAAAGACGTAGCAGGATGGGTGGGATATGACTCACTCCCATATCGGGAGTTCGCTTCTTTTCATATGGTGGAGGACTTTGTTTGTTTGCTTTGGTTCCTGTTTTGTCCTGATTTTGTATGCCTTCGGTTTCTGATTTTCTGAATTATTGATTTTGTGCTGTATACAGGGATATGGTCATTATCCATATTTGTCATGCAAATGAAATTTCAAGAAATTTCGATAACAGAAATTTTCGAATGCGTCGAAGAAACGATCTGAAGTTGATTGAACTTGGCTGAGGATGTGAATTTCAGTACTTTTTTATGGTATTGCTAATATTATCATTTTTCTTCTTAGATTTTACAAGAAGATCTTTATATATTTCCACATTAAATGGATGTATGGTCATTATCTAGAATCATTATTTGTTATTTTGAAGCCCAGTTATGGATAGAAATTCATTTCTTTTAGTTATCTTTTCGCAGACAATATTTTTTTTAGCAAAGAAAAGGAAGGGAAAGGTTATGGAAAGGTTTTAGAAATAAGTACTTTACCAGAGAAAATATCGGACAGGATTTGGACAATATAAATATCGGATAACATGGCAACATCATCTTCTCTCTCCCCTGTCTCTGCCTCTAATCTCGCCAACAGAATACTATCGGTATAATCTCGGATGTTATCTGGATTAAAATAATCATTAAAGAAGTAGAAAAGAGTTAATTTTCAATCTAAAGTGATCTGAAATAATACATGATCTAAGATAATATGATCTAAAATAATATATGATTTAATATAATATATGATCTAAAATAATATATGATCTGAAATATTTGTAATATATGATCTAAAATTATATTTGATCTAAAATAATTTTGGGTATCTCGGTGTTTTGCTGTGGGTGATACAACCGAGTCGTATTGGAGATTTTCCCTTTTTTAATAAAAGATTAAAAGATGCCCATTTCAAAGTACTGCATCTAAATATCATCATTAAGTTTTATTAGCTTGGCATCGGCAGATCATTGTCCAAGCAAAATGATTACACAAGGTACCAACAAATAATTCTAACTTTATAGAAACTCCTTCAGAACGAATTTATAAGTTTGTACCCACTTTGGGCATATTCCAGGCTCTATCGTAAAGAATTCTACTTGCGAGTGTCTTACTTTATAAACATTGTAACACAAACGAAACATATTCGGACAACTGCTTTCTTATTTAAGAGAAAGATGAAAAATGCAAAAAGGATCTTACTTGAATCGAACGTGTCTTTGTGTTCCCTCAATTCCTTTCTAACAAATGATAGAAACTCATCAGAAATAACCTCCAGTTCTCTCCACGACGCAGTTTTATAAACATATGTTATTGCAGGAAAGATATCTTCAATCAAGCCCGATCCAAACTTTTCAAGTGCATCTACATTCATCTTTAAAATCCTTGCCACTTCTTTACTATCCAAATTGCACCTTGTATGAAGGAAATAAATATAATATGCTTGTCAAAACGTTTCACAGTTCGTTCAAACTTATTTTAGATATGACAAAGGTAAAAAGTTCAGAGTAAGCATTTGCATTATTTTTCCTGTGTTGGGCTTTATGATAATTTAAAACTCACTTTCGACCGAAGCACATGTTAAAGAGCATGTGAATGACGAGCTTATTGATGTATTCATTGACGTGAAAAGGTTCTGTTTCTTTCGACATCCGTTCGAACACTTTCTCGCAGACATCGTTGATCATGTCCTCCAGATTGGTTCCTTGCATGTAGTACCTGATAGAATAACCTGGTATATATTATCAATGGTTGACAAAAATGCAGTGCAATGTATGCACATTTCAGCTATTAACATCGCATTCGAAACATGACCTAAAATGATTGCCAGAGAACCAATAATGAAAATAGGATGTATCTCCCTGAATAAGTCAGTGAAGTCAAACGCAAACGCCGAAACCAGATTCCAAAAACCACAATGCTTTATTTTTTTGGAAAAAAGATAAAAAACAGAAGAAAGAAAACATTTGGACAAGCAAACGGAGACAATGACACAACTCCACAGAAAATACGAAGGGCAACCTATCTAATAAACCATCAATAGTGCAATAGCGGAAGGCATACCCCTGTCCTTAGCTTGTTCTTTTGCATAGATTGAAGGTCATGTTGAATTTTTGTTATTTAATATATTTTTGTTATATTGAAATCCTTGATTTACATAAAATATGCATGTCAAGTGCAGCGAATTTAGGAATATCTATCTACAAGGCAGTTCACCGGTAGCAGAGTCAGGTATCAATAATGAGACATTGTATTTGGTTAAATGCACGCATATAGCAATTGATTTATTGCCGTATTTCGTGTTTTTCAACATTGAAAAAGATTATAACTAAAGGATAATCATTCTAATTCTTTCCTAAAACTAGCAATTAATTAAAATCAGATCTACTTTTTCCTGGTTATGCTGAGATATCGTCTCAGAATAACAAGGAACAAGTAGATCTGATTTTAATTAGATTGCAATTTTGCACAACGAACCTCAGTGCTTTACCAGCAACCTTCTTTTGGAATTTCCATGTGGCACTGTAGGGAGCAAATGCTATATCTTTGCCACCTTCTGTAAATAGGTCGCCTGCGTAAAAAAGAAGAAATATTTCAAACCAAAGATCAAATACCGGTATAGATAATGTCTTATTTCCTAGTGACTGATTTCTTTTCATTTCCCTCAGCTTGGAACTTGCATGTGAGCAACAATGAAGGAAATTTCCAAATTCAGAATAATGGATTATCATGTTGACATAAATAAGCGACAGGGTGACATTGAACTATTAACAAAAAATGTTATGATCGCTGAGCGATATAGTCCCCTACCGGCGGCATATATTTATGTCCTGCAACTCTGCCTATGAATTACTCTTCAATTAAACATATATGAGTTTAAATCAAACTTACTGTCTGTGCAGCTCAGTTCTGAGGTTTTATCTGCTTTATCGATTCGAAAAAGAGGTCAAGCGTGGTGAAAGTTGACCTTGCTCTGTGACTATCCAAGACTAAGCTGAATATCAAATTTCACCTGAATATCTCTATTTGTTGCAGAAAAAACTCGGGAAATCTGACAAAAACTGAATTTTCCAAGTCATAAAGGGGCATAACTCCTTAAAAAATAAGTCAAGCGTGACGAAAGTCACACTTGCTCTGTAACTATCCAAGACCAAGCAGTGTATCAAATTGCATCTGAATCTCTCTATCCGTTACAGAAAAAAGTCCGGAAAACTGACAAAAACTGAATTTTCGAAGTCATCAAGGGGCATAACTCGTCGAAAAATGAGTCAAGCGTGACGAAAGTCGAACTTGCTCTGTAACTATCCAAGACCAAGCTGTGTATCAAATTTCATCTTAATATCTCTATTCGTTGCAGAAAAAAGTCCGGAAAACTGATATTCGGACAGACGGACAGACGGACGGACAGACGGACGGACAGACCGAGAGGAAACTAAGAGTCCCCTTCGGCGTTGCCGGTAGGGGACTAATAAATAAATAATCCATTGGTATGATATCTTAGGACTAATGGTGACAAAAGATTTCCTGACATAAAAATCAGCACTGTTAGCGTTTGTGTACAAAAAGAATACATCTCAAGGAAAACAGCCAATTTTGAAATATGATTACCCCTAAAAACGTTGAATAGAAATATGTTGACGTCATGTATTTTCATAAGCATTTTCCAATTAAGCTATCGATTAACCTATGAATATAAATATACATGTACCGGATTTAGTGCTCGGTCTGTCAGCAAAGTCCGCCTTCTTTTTCACCATTGCCTCAATGACAACATCCAAGGTGTTCAGGAATACTGCTTTCGATGGTCCTATTAATTATTAAGCTCATAGACTATTTATCAAATTATAACAATAGAAATACAAACCCTTGTATAATTTGTTTTTCAAACAGTTCGGTTCAAAGGAAACGTAAAAAAAAACATATAATCGTAAAAACCTGCAATGATACATGTAGTTTTTGAATTATATATCGAGATGCTTCTTGAGTGAAATTTTGAATTAAATTTGAGAAGTTATAAAATTTTGAGGGAAAGCCGTAGTAACTACAAGATACATCGATGTATCCTTATTATGGAAACATGGTGATACATTTTATATCGAATTTTTCATTTCGATTTACAATATATTTTTTATTTAAATTAACATATTTTTGTCAAAAATAGATTTTAGTGAACGTGTAATGGGGATCCGAAAAAAAACTATTGTGTCCTATCCAAACTTCTTCTCCCAAAGTGTTTTAATTTCATACAGTATATTTTTCTTATTCTTTGGTAATATTGCATTGTTTAGATTGAGGATCACTGATGAGGGTTAAGTGACCGAAACGTGCATGTCTGGTCCATGCTATTGAATTTGAAGAAATTTAACATACATACATTTAGTAGTAAGACTTTATTGATTTTTGTAAATTCTCATTTACTGATATTGCATGTACTCGTTAAATTATGCATTAAATCATGAGTTACATAAATTGTATGATATTCTCTGTTCTCACTTGATTGAAAATAATTTCGCTACTTTAAGAAAAATTATAGGAGTTCAATTTGTAAATTGAAAAACTAAGGAAATAATTCTTACCCATTGCAATTTGTATCACAGGAGAATTATAGGTTTTCGAAAGCTCAGCAACATCTCTGTGCATCGTGTTGCTAGTAGAGACTAAAATGAAAAATTTGTAGTACATTGCATTACATGTCAGCGCAATTCACGGCAATTAAGGTTGAACAGAATATGAAAGATATTATGTGATGAGATTAACATCATCTTTAAGTATCTGATCTAAAAGGATAACTTATTTTTATGTTGCAACGACGTTCCAGGATATCATTTCTTTCTTGTTTTAGAAATACTGATGGTACAATTATGATGATACAATTGAATACAATGGTCTTCAAATGAACTATTGAAATTATATCGCAATATTCCCCAACTTCTGACAGAAAAGATCAGAGTTTGAAGAAATGCGTGGACCTAGAGGCAGTGGAGGGTTTCAGGAAAGTCAGTGCCTCCCCCCTTTGAAAATAACCCAAATGCTGAATGTTCTCGTTTTCACACATTTATGTCACAAAACCATATGCTATATACCCTCCTGACCGACTGGGTCCCCTTGTTTTCTTTTCTGGTTCCACCCATGAATGATATCTAATATACATTTTGTAGACATTTGTTGATAAACTAACTGCTATTTGAGCTACACGGCTGTCATTTAAAACATGTCGGTTAGCATTATGTCATTATAGAGTCCGCCTTTCTTACTCTGTACTCATTAAACCCTGATGAATCATAATTTGACCAACTTCTTGCAAAATACCTTGAATAAATAAGAATTGAAGAATCTCTATAGCATGACAAAATACTCACGTTTGTAATTCCCTATAAGAGGAAGAGCCCATGGTCCTGGTGGTGACTTGTATTTTAGTTTATTGTATAGCTGATAGGTAAGTATTCCTACAATGGACCCCACAAGCGTTGTACGGAGACTGATAAGTCCGATGATGGAATCTAGATATTCCATTGTCCTACTAATGAGAATAATTTGAATATTAAAATTTTTAAAGGTGCTTTGAAAGACTGCGATCATTGAAAATTACATGACGGCAAATGGAACAAAAATACTTTACACATGTTACGGTGAAATTCGATTTTCAACTAACCTTTAGTTAAGAGGTTTTCAAATGAAGAAAAATTATCCTTTTGTCCCTGAATAAACATAATGTTTTAAATGTAATAAAAAGAGTATAGAAATCAATTTAAAGAGATTGAACTATTCAAACTTAAGATGAAATGTTGCAATGGCTGCAAAAGATTTACCACACACGTGATATGCTCCACACGTGTAAATTTTATGTCTCCCTCGGTAGAATACTATAAAATTGATATTTCGAAAGTTCCTTACAAAGAAGAATGCCTCTGTATTTAAATCCAAGGCTCAACATTAAATCATGTTTATTGCACACGTTGTAAATTCGCAGCGACAGCAATGCTTGGTCAGCGATAAATACATATGTACATTTCCTCCTTAAGTCAATATTGATTTAATTACTTTCTTGCAAGAAATGTATTCGGAGGGGTTTGCAAACATTTGAAAATTCGTCAAGTGAACCTATTTCATGTTAATATTAAACATGAATATTTTTCAAATATCAAAAGATTTAAAACAAAGAAAATGAACAATTATTTTCTCAACAAAAATTTCGCAGATGAATAGTAAAATGTTCCACTACTACATGTATGTGTTGTGGTTTTGCTTTAAAAAAATTACCTCTATGTTCTTTTTTTTTCTTTCTTTCTTTTGCTATAAAAATCATCACAAAAATTGACCATGTATGATATAATATAATCCTCGAAAAAAATGAACAAATCTTTATTTGAAATCACGACAGAGTCAAGGTTCTTAAAACGTGATTATTAGGTAGGTGGCGCCACTAAAAGTTACATGATGTCTTTTCAACACGGACCAGCAAAATGACGGTGGGTATATAATCTTGCAATGCAGAAGATTCGCTTTTTGTCTATTATATGCCATGTAATGTAAGTAGTTTATGACAAAAAGGGGAATGTGATGCAATGTTATGTGTTTTATCCAAAACAAGAGAAAAAGATATCTTTTTAACACAATCGGCGTGATTCGTGTCCTAGATAAAAGTGAAAGTAGAACGCCGATCGTGATCGTGTTTGTGCATTGTAGTGAAGACATTCGTACATTGCATCACATTCCACATCATCAAAAACGTACAAAAACCGATTTTTCTGCGTTACGATATACCCAACGTAAAAAATATAAATGTCCATATTATGTCAATTCTTTTCCAAGTGTACACATGTTAACTACATGTATCAGCTAAACCAAGTGTTACTTACCGATCTCTTTATAGTATGTTGTCAGCTCCTAGTAGTTTCCTATAGGATCGATCAAAGTTCAAAATGTGGAACACTATTCTTTCCCGAGCCCGTAATACGTATACAGAAACCCGTTAATGCCAAATTAGAAATTTTATATAAATATTCATATAATTACTAAGCGGGGAGTTGAAAGATAGGATGTAGTGGGAACAATAACAAAAAAGTCATGTTTTATAAATTCCATGTCAGATTTTTTCTGCTTATATTTCTCGAGGTGAATTTAATATATCATATATATGTGATTTCTGATTCCAATTTTTAAAAATGTATCCTTAAAGTTTCAGTTTTATTTTATGCATTTCCCATTTCTATTTTCATGTTTCTACCTTCTGTCGAGACTTTTCATTTTCTTCATATATTTTCCTCTTTTTTTTCTTTACATATTTTTTTGTTTTGTTTACATATTCCTCGTGTTCCTTCGCATACTTTTACATTTACATTGTAATTTAATACATTTTGCATGTGCTTCTTCTTATATTCTATGCTTGGCACTACTGACTTCCATATACATGTATATACTGAGTATAAATGTCTGCAATGAAATTGCAAGCACAGTTTATTAGTGACAATGTACATGTACCTGGCTTGAAAATTAAGAAGTGAAATTAAATACCTTACCAAATTATGAAAACTTATTTTAGTTTTTGAAATTACCTGCATGCATCTTTTATGCATGATGCTTACTAGATATTTACATTGTATTACAAAGGAGGGATGTTGACAAAGGTTTTAATGTTCTATGTTTAGGTGACTTGGCCGCTCAGGGTTTTACATTTCCCAGTTGTTATTGCATGTATGATTGAATCCAAATATTTATACAATAAACATTCACTACTGACCAATATGTGTTCCTTTACTTTATAATTTTGTTTACGAAAAAATATTTTGAAAATTTGGTTTTTTTTTCATGAAACTATTTTGAATTGAAATCTTTCTTGGATGAATCAGAGGTTGCATTCTTAAGAAATGCCGATTGATTCAGACTTAATACTTAAGGAGGTCCAGGACTGCTTTAGAAAAAATCCTATCATTTGAATTTCCTAAAATTTACAAATGTTAGTCATTGAAACATACTTTTTCGATATACAAAAGATTTTTGACCGTCAGTTTTGAAGCTACGAAGGTACATATATACCCCTCGAATGCACGAAGGTACATAATTACATTGTATATACCCCTCGAGAGCACCCAGAATTGGGTCGTAAATATTTGACGTTAAAATGAACACACTTTAGGGAACGCAAAACAGTTACAAATCGTCTGTACCAGCAGAAGATTAACAAGTATTGTATTTTTCATTAAGATATGATGTGGGCAATCGGATATGTATAAATTTATAAATGTTCACGGAGAATTTTAAAAGACATTGTCGAAAGGAGATTATGTCTATTTTCAGAACATCTTTGAGTTGTTAATTTTGATAATGAAGTCCGTTTATCTGAAACCTTATCGTTTATTTTCCGTAAAAACTTGATATCATTGTCTTCATAAGTCAACTGAAACACCGATTAGTTCATATTGAAATTTGATGGTCAATTTATTAGTTATAGTGATTATATTCATTTGTATAGAATTTACACTGTGGTTATTGGAGTATAACCGCAGTGGCTCGATTTGAACTATGACCTCGTAGAAACTTGGCTTGATTTGAAGTATGACGGTACGTATAGTAACAGAGCCTAAACAAAGGATTTTCAAGCGTATATAAACGTCATTTTAAGCGTAGAAATGGAATGTAAAATATATAATAATTGTCTTTTGGAATGTGATTATACTGCAATAACCTACAATGGATCCAGGAATTATGTTTCTCATGATTCCTGGATTCATTGTAGGTTATCACAGTATAATCACATTCCAAAAGACAGTTATTCTATAATTGTTACCCCTCCTCCTCATTTTCACGTTCTTGTGAAAAAAACGCGCCAATGTCGCCGTTTCTATTATGACGTCAGAATTGATGTAGATTTTTCCGATTTGGTTCTTTCGGATACTGTTCTTGACCCCCTTAATGTCGATGTCGCTTTTGCACAGAATAAACTTTATCCTGCCATTAAAACATTTCCCCTCAAGGGCGATTCATAAAAAATGCATTTATCAACAAAGGTTTCGATCTTCTTAACATCTCTAACATTTTTCGGTATCGTATACAAAGTACTATTTCTCAATATTTTGAGAATTTAAAACCTCCTCTTATTTGTTACAAGTATAAGAAACCGATTTGAAATTTCGTATTTAACTACAATAAAGTAACATCAGATCCTATAATACTTGAGGCAAGTCCTGCTTCTTGAAATGTGCAACTTCTGTATACCTATATAAACCAGATGGCCATATTGTTACAGGTGACTTTTCAATTATCAAGGACAAGCAGCTCAACAGTCTCCTCAAAAAAGGACCTAAGTATAGAATCCCATCCAAGATAGATTTTATTAAATGTCGCGAAGTACTAAAGGAAACCTAATATAACTATACATAACGATGGTGTAAATCGGAATGAGTCGAATTGCATCCTCTGAACGACTGGAAAACCTCATTTTGTACATAACTGATATCGAATAGATTACAAAAGTCCTCATCTCTTTGAAAATCTAAGTTCTAAATCTGAACGATATTTCAAATCCAAATTACGCAATTTATATGAAAAATATGTCTTCGCTCCTGCAGATAAAGCAGCCATCAACTCTACTTTCGGAGCTTTCGTCTACAAAAACTTAAATCAAAAGCAATGAAAATGTCCCTAACATTTTCAGCAAACATAACATTGAAATTACTTCATTCAACATCCCTTTTTCTAAATTGGATCTTCCTACAATATACTGCATACCAAAACTTCACAAGTCTTCTAGTAATTTGTAGGGATTCCTATGGGTACTAATTGTGCGCCTCTTGTTGCGGATTTATTTCTATACACGTATGGAAAAGAATTTATCCCAAATCGTCAAAAGCAAAGAAAACATGATGATGTGAAATGTTTCATTCGTACTTCTAGACCTCTGGGTAATCGGAAAAGTGGAAGGATTGTGCGCACGTAATCCAGGATAACCACACCGTCTGCTACTGACGTGGAAGATGGCCGTCCAACGTCGGCACCGATTGCCCATTGGTTTCGTTGGTTTGTGTGTTGTCATTTGTGTTTGATGTTTCTCTGTGAGGTTGCGTTCCTTGTACCATTTGCGTCTCTTTCTGTGCGTGTCTGCTTCCTACTTTTACAGAGGGTGTTTGGTGTTGGTGCTGCAGCTATGTGTTGTTAGAGATCCCCTCCTTTCTTATATATCAAACATATTCGTAGTTTTAAGGGTTGTCCTTATGTGATACCCAAATAATTTTCACAAGGAAGATGTTACACTTACATGTATGTTTGGACTTTTTCTACTAGATAACCCTTTAATCTATTGAAAGAATGCCAAAACATTAATTTTGAACCGTTAAGTTATAGAAATAGTATGTCGAAATTACTTAGATATTCTTTCAAGCCATAACTTGTCCGTTACCTGTACGTGTTTTCCCCTTACATGTATACATTATTTCATGAAATAATGCAAAATGAACAAATTTATTATTTATTGCATAAAGTTTGATATAGCCCATTTTAGTTGTCGAAAATGCAATGACATGATAAGGAGGCACTCTTGTGTTTGGCAGTATCTCATTCTCATTTACATACAAGAATATTATTGTGTGCTATATTTCTTCTATATTACCTATATCAATAAATTAAAACAAAACAATTAAATATGAATATAGGTAAGAGGGGTTCAGTTTTCGGAATGTTTTACTTCTTTATTTCATACGATTCGATATACATAAAATGGTACAGTATCGTGACACAATATAAACGCTGGAGAATTGTGTATGATGAGACTGTGAAAAGGAATTGATAATAGTGTTTAGAAATCTCCATTTAAGCAAACATTTTGTCAAAGGTTTGTGGAATTCCGAAAATAATAATGCGGGGATCGGGATGGCCTTTACTTCGAAACGGATTCTTCTGTCTGGTTTTTGAACTTCAAAGGCAAGTGCCGACTGGCGTTCCGGCTGGTTAAAGTGTCTCATACGCATGTCCACCATATTGCTTGAGATTACCCCTCTTCTATAAAGCTATACATTATTTACAATTGACCCTTCCGATTGCGGGAAAAAATGCAAAATTTCGTGACGTCACAATGCATTTACCTTGGACAAACAAGCTTCGAACCTCGGTCAATCATCGAAATTGCATTGTGACGTCATGGAGTTTCTCAACTTTTTCCCGCGTTCGGAAGGGTCAATTTCAGACGACGACGTGTCTTTATTCCTCGTTTCGTCTTTATAACACCCTCAGACACATATGGTACACGTCAATCACAGAGTTTGATATATTTTATTTATGTGTCAAAGGATCCGCATCAGAATGTATAGAATGAAATAGATAGAAAAAGAAACCTGTAGCAGACAAATGTCAGTCAGAGCAATATAGCCATAGATAGCCAAAAATAAAATAAAATCCCCTGCTTGAGGAAAACTTGGATCATAAGAATCGAACAAAATGTACATGACAAATAGTTTAACATTTGAACTACTTGGTGAGTGTCACTGCTGGTGGACCAAGAGTCCCCGAGGGCACATGTAGCCAAGTTCGATCAACTTTGATTGATCGTCAGTCTCTTCATCGCATTTGAAACTTTCTGTTACAAAATTTCTTGAAATTTCTAAAACGTGGGTCTTGTAGCATCATATCCCACCCATTCTGTTACGTCTTTTGGTACATTTTTGGACATAATAATTATACTTTTTGGCCATATTACATTGTTTTGACTGAGTATCACTGACGAGGGTTTATCACCCGAAACGTGCATGCCTGGTCCATGCTGTAAATTTATCAGGTTTTAAATGATGCTATTGAATTTAAAGACGCTTAACATATACAATGTAAGCTTGGGCGTCATTCGTTTCAGTACTCTTTGTGCAAGTATATACAGCAGATTTCCTTCTCTTTAACCTTCGGACAGCAATGTCAATTTAGGCCTTTCATACATAAACGTTATATCCTTGATTGTCTGGAACCATTTTTGACATGAACATATTAACATAAAATGATAATAAGATCTAGAGAGAGTCTGTATTAAAATTCGCCCTTGATAATTTGTATAGAAGCATTTCTTCATAAGTAATACATACATTTGTAGGAAGAATAACTATTCTGAGATACACCCTTAGCACTATAGAGTCAAAACTTAACAAACAAATAGAGGTCAAAATTGAACAAACAAATAGAACATAAATTTTGTATATGAACCAATAGAATTTTTTTTCAAAAAACTTTCTGCTAGATATTTCGCTTTTCCACAACCACTTTATACTCCTCGGGTATTTCACTTCCAGCCACCGGAAATCTAGGTTTTGTGATGTGAGTTACACCTGGTGGTACTTTGAATCGAAAGTTTTTGAGAAAGCTAGACGCAATAAGGAGCAGTTCTGTTCTAGCCACAGGTTCCCCTAGGCAAACTCTTCTCCCTGCAGAGAAAGGCAGCCAGTTTTCAGGTTTCATGTCCATTTTACCGTCTTTGGTCAAGTAGCGGTATGGATCAAATTTGTCAACATCTTTCCAGAAATTTGGGTCATTATGCAGTGCCCAATGGTTGATAAAGACCGTTGTTCCTTTCGGGATATCATACCCAGCTGGAAAATAGGTAATATTCTCTTCATTTCAATTATGAACAGAAAATGAAAATTGTAAGTGGGCCATATTACATTGTATATCCCTAAACATTACAAAACCGGCAAGGTAAATTATCATGAAATAAGGGAAGCTATTTGCAAGCAAGCAGGAGATACTTATTCTACCCGGACACCTGATCTCATCTCTATATGGGGATTCCTCTTTGCCTCTTTGTTGAGTTAAGTATTATGTTTTGTAGAGTAGATATTGTAATAGCATGTATACAAGTATTACTTAGGGCAGGGGGTAGATTTTACCATGTATCATCTGATTGAGATTTACTAGCTAGTCAACTCTTCATAATTAATATAAGTATTTTATGTTGTTATAACCATTCATAATGTTTGTCAAGATGTAATATTTCACGAGTATCTGATGGCAAGAGTATTTGTTTACATGTTGTTAGCGCACGAACAGGCAGTGCGAGTATCACTATGTTTTGATTTTGTATTTTCTAGTAATGAACCATGTTTACAGCAAGTTCATGAATTAGATAACTTGAAATACTGTTTCTAGATGATAACCAAACCTGATTTATTCCATTTTACATCGATTCTGTCAAGAAAATAGCTTTTTCACTGTCAAATTTCGCCGGGCATCTGCTTTCATTTTCTCGTGTGTTGACATGTATAAATAGAACACAGGTAGATTCGACCACGTAATTATTCTTACCTGAGAATTCATGTTTCGGCATCATTCAGCATTATTGTAATTTTTCATAAGAAGCACATGTATTGATGTAAATCCAAATTATTTCACTGTGTTTCCACTGTTTTTGTTCGATCACCGCCATTTTGATCACGCACCGATAAGTTGCCTGGCGCACTAATTTAAATTTGTGTAACCACTTTACCTATGATAACTTTTCAGTATTTTTATTATTGTATTTCTTACAGAATGTCTCAAACTTTATTTTAGTAACAATTATAATGGTCAAACTTTGTTTATTAAATGCATTTTTGTATTGTCAGGCTTTGCGCTACTTTGTGTCAGTGAATTGTTACATCCTTGTGCGCAAAGTGGCCTGTAGAAGTCAACATTTTGCCTGTTTATTTCCTATGATGTAAGTCCCGAATTAAGTGACCCATGATCATAATTTGTAGAATAATATCCATTGAAATGATTTCTGCTAATAGATTACACAGTTATTGTTGATAAACTACTTTAAAATGCATTGTCAGGACCCCCTGTCAGGCTGTCAGGATGTCAGGAAATTTCTGCATTCTGATTGGTTGACAGGATTTTTAGGCTATATAAGGAACGCAAGAACTCAGTTTCGACACATAGCTCGTAGAGGCAACACGTCCTGTCAGGAAATCTAAAACTGAACTAGGTACTAAAATGGACTCAGAAAACGATGATGAAAACTTTTATAAGCGTCAGGAATTTTAATGCATACCAATTATAGAGCAAACGTAGAGATAAATGAGAAATTAATTTACTGACAAGAATATTTTCCTGACAATCAGTCTTTCCTGACAATGAAATCCTGACAAGTAATTTTCTAATAATACAAGTATATTTTTCTTAAGCAAATTTAGAGTTTTGAACATGATTTGATTATCGCTATCTCCCACCACGCAAGAAACACCCCTTTCGACCCCCCCCCCCCCCTTATCGTGATTGAAGAGTGTACGGTGCCATCAGATACGTCTCACACTGCCATGCTGTTATTTGTTTACAATGTTACAATGCTTGAAATAAAGATTTGAACTGTTATACAACGACTTGTCAATTCCGGTACTCTAAGAAAGTGAAATAGCAAGGGCTGGATATGATACAGATTATACAGAGACTGGCGAGGGGAAGAAAGGGAGGCCGTCCTGTTACAAATGGTGTCAGAAGTGGGATGCCTATCAACATTTGGCATCCAGGATACGAACCTTATGTCTTTCTTGTATGGTGGACCAATTTCCTGTAAATACTTGTACATATATTTTATAGACTTTGATAAAAGATGGCAGAATCACCTGATCCGGAAGTAAACTTTAGGGAGAATGACATGGGCGAAGATAGAGAGCATGAAGAAATTGGTCAGGGGGATATCAATCAAGATGAAACGGTTGAGCAACCAGAAGACGTGGAAGCAAATGAGATTAGTAGTATAGGGAGACCATTTGGGGCCATTGGACTGGGTGATGGACTTCCTGGTATTGGTGGACATTTTATCGGCGGAATCAAGGGGCTTCCAATGAAACCAGAGCCATACAACGGAAAAGAGGACTGGGAGGAATACATTTCACACTTCCAGCTATGTGCTAAACTAGGGAGATGGACAGAATTGGATAAGATGTTAGCTTTAGCTGCCAGTTTAAGGGGCCCAGCTAGAACATTTTACATAAGTTTGACTGCAGAAGAAAAAGGCTCATACAGGAAATTAGTGGAGCAACTTGGAAAGAGATTTGGTAGTACAAGACAGCAGAATAGATGGTTGTCAAGACTAGAGAGTCGACGCCGTGGCCAAGATGAGGGCATAGCATCATTGGGAGATGACTTGAGACAAATGTCACAAAGGGCGTATCCAAATTTAGATGTCCAAGCACAAGAACGTTTGGCGTTGAACCAGCTGTACAAATCGATCAGTTTAGAGATGAAGGCTCGCTGCATCGACAGAAATTGCAGTAGTATAGCACAAGCAGTAGACATAATAGAAAGATATGAGGCAATATTGGGTGACGTGCAGGAGAAGAAGAAACCTGTAAGGGTGGTGACGAATAGCAACGGGCAGAATGATGAAGGCAATCAGTCCGACGGTTCCATACAGAAAACACTTAGTGAAATAGTGTTTGCTTTGGAAAATCTACAGAGACCTCAGGCAAGACCAAGAGGGTTTCAAGACATGAACAATCAACGAAGACGACAACCACTCTGTTGTTTCAACTGCAACAGTGAGGATCATCTGGTGCGAAACTGTCCAAACACAAGACGACAAAACAATGAGCAATCTGGCAACAGGCAAAGACAGCAAAACCAGGGAAACTCCAACCCGTCATCTCATTAGGCCAGGGGATGCCGGGATTGCAAGGGCCTGAAGAACGGATACATGACAATGACGTTTCGAAATGTCGTTTGGGAACTTGCTTCGATGGAGAGAAGACATGTGACAATGGCCTTTACCTTTCCTGTAAGATCAATGGTGTAACTGTAGATCTTCTCCTTGATAGTGGATCAACTTCAACAATTATTTCTTTGAAAACATTTCAAAGAACTCACACACCTGGCACCAATTTGCAGCCCACAGACATTGTTCTTTTGGACGTGAAAGGAAATGAACTCCACACATATGGTTTGGTCTACACTAACATCGAACTTAGTAGAGAGAAATGTACAGTACCAACATTAGTTTATGAAATCCAAATGGATGGAATACTTGGTCAAGATTTCCTGTTGAAAAATAAAGTAAAGGTAGACTTTGGAAAGTTAGAAGCAACGATGAATCAAACAAAGTTGAAATGCTGGATAGGAGGAGAGGCTGAGATGATGTGTGCTGTATTTCCAAAGGAAACGACTGTTATACCTCAAAAGACAGCAATGCTTGTACCAGTAACGATTCCTAATGCAGAGCACCTTCATCAAACTGCAATGGTGGACAATTTTGATGGCAATGAGAAACAGATATTAATCACACCCGGGATAGTGAACCTCAAATATAAAGAAATTTTGGTCCAACTCACAAACCATGGAGAAGATGACATCAAACTCCAGCCTAATATGCGTCTGGCATCATGTGAATCAGTCTATCTGAAGACAAACGAAGGAAAATGCAGAACGATTACGAAAGATAGTGAAGCGCCATTAGGTCACCCTCCATCTCACCTAGCAGATCTATTTGAGAGAAGTTGTGAACATCTTGATGAAACTGAAAGGCAGCAGCTATTAGTCCTTCTTACGAAGTATGCAGACGTATTTTCAAAGACAAAAGAAGACATAGGACATACAGACAGAGTGAAACATCAGATAAACACTGGTACAGCCATGCCGTTTAGACAGCCACATAGAAGACTTGCTTTTGGAAAAAGAGAAACAGAAAAAGAAGAAGTTGAGAAAATGCTTGCTAACGACATCATAGAACCATCACGCAGTCCCTGGAGTTCAAACATCGTATTGGTGAAAAAGAAAGACGGCAACTTCAGATTTTGTGTAGACTATCGCCAACTAAATGATGTCACTGTAAAAGATGCCTACCCACTACCAAGGATCGATGAATGCTTGGACTCGCTTTGTGGAATGAAATGGTTCTGTTGCTTAGATTTGAATTCGGGATTTTGGCAGATTAAAATGGACCCAAAGGACAAAGAGAAGACGGCATTTTCAACAACCATGGGCCTTTACCAATTTCGTGTGATGCCATTCGGACTGACCAACTCGCCCTCCACATTCCAAAGACTTATGGAGGATGTACTAAGAAATTTACAGTGGGAGGAATGCTTACTCTACATCGACGACATAATAGTTCCAGGGAGTTCTTTCAAGCAGACTTTAGACAGATTGGAGAGAGTTATATTGCGTCTTAAAGATGCCAACCTTAAACTGAAGCCAAGCAAATGTATCCTTTTTCAAACCAGCGTAAAGTTTTTAGGGCATATTGTATCTGAAGAGGGCATACAAACCGATCCTGACAAGATCAGTGCAGTTAAAAACTGGACCCAACCAAAGACACCAAAACAGATGAAAAGCTTTTTAGGACTGGCATCATACTACCGTAGGTTTGTCAAGAATTTTGCTGAAATTGCTAGACCATTACATCGACTGTGTGAAAAGAGCACAAAATTTGTTTGGACCCCTGAATGTGAAGAATCTTTCTGCAGATTAAAAGAAGCTCTAACAACGTCTCCAGTCCTAGCCTATCCAAAACCAGGCCTACAGTTCGTTCTGGACACGGATGCAAGTAACTACGCCCTAGGCGCTGTACTTTCACAGATTGAGGATAGAAAAGAGAAAGTTATAGCCTATATGAGTAAAGCTTTAAACAAACATGAAGTGGCGTACTGTGTGACCAGGAAAGAACTTTTGGCAGTCATTGTAGCTTTGAAGAATTTCCACTGCTACCTCTACGGCCAAGAAATACTCATAAGGACAGACAATGCAGCTGTGTCGTGGATGAAGAGCCTGAAGAATCCTACTGGACAAGTTGCACGCTGGTTGGAACAGTTGGGTACTTACAACATCGTGGTGACTCACAGGCCAGGTTATCAACATAGGAATGCTGATGCGCTGAGCAGGAATCCTTGTAAAGCTTGCAAACATCAAAATGACATAAAGAATAAAGACGATGAGGAACAAAAGACATCCTGTAAGGAACTGAAAGAAGGACAAGTAAGGGCCATCGCCAAAGTACAAGAAACAGGTGAACCATCAACAGAAGCTCGTAAAAACCAGACTGATAAAAATTCATTTTGTAATGAGGCAAGAGAACATCAAATGGCCGACGAGAACATCAGACAACTTCTTCTGTCAAAGGAATCTCAGCAAGAGCGACCTGGCTGGGAGGACGTATCAAGCGGTAAAAGTCACCTTAAAGTTCTTTGGAGACAATGGGACAGGCTAAAGATAATCGATGGTGTTATGCACAGAATTTGGTTCACAGATACAGACGACGAAATTTTACAACTGGTAGTTCCCAATTCTATGAAAGAGGAAGTGCTGAAAAGCCATCACGACATCCCATCTGCTGGACATCTAGGCGTTGACAAGACATATGAACGACTGAAAACGGGATATTACTGGCCTGGGATGAAGGAATATGTGGATACCTACTGTAAAGAATGTCCAAAATGCATTTCAAAGAGGCAGATTCAGAGTTCCTCCAAAGCACCAATGAAAACTTACATAATGGGAGAGCCATTTGAAAGAGTAGAAATAGACATCTATGGACCCCTACCAATTACTACAAAAGGCAACAAGTACATCCTGACAATGTGTGATTGCTTCACAAAATGGACAGAGGCCATACCAATACCAAATCAAGAGTCTACCACCATTGCCCAAGCCTTTGTTGACAACTTTGTCTGCAGATTCGGAACACCATTACAGTTGCACAGTGATAGAGGAACAAATTTCGAGTCGTCTGTATTTAAGGGGATGTGTGAACTTTTACAGATAGATAAGACCAGAACAACAGCAATGAGACCTCAATCTAACGGGAATATTGAAAGATTCCATCGAACCCTGACAAACATGTTAAGAATGTATTGTGAAGAAAACCAAAAGCTTTGGGACACATTTTTGCCTCAAGTGATGATGGCATATAGATCATCTGTTCATCAAAGTACACAACAAACCCCAAATAAGATGACACTGGGAAGGGAAATCAATATGCCGTTGCGAGCAGTTACACGACTCCCTCGAGCAGAGAACGAATCAGAAGTTGATGTTGCTGAATACGTTGAAAAGCTACAGGAAAACCTTGTCAAAGTCCATGAGTTGGCCAGGAAAAGTTTAAAAAGATCAGTTGCTTACCAGAAAAGACATTACGACCTAAGATCAAAGAAGAGAACACTTCCACCTGGACAGCCAGTTTGGATATATGAACCACAGAGGAAAGTCGGGGTATGCTCAAAGCTTACATCATCATGGAAGGGACCCTATGTGATTATACGACGAGTGGATGACATTCATTATTTGGTGAAAAGAAACAAGCATCAGCCTCCTAGAGTTTACCACATTGACAGACTGATGGAGTACAGGGGAAGGAGACTACCAGACTGGATGAAACGGAGCACAGATTAGTGATGATCGGTTGTGATTTTAGTGAATTTGGAGTAAACGTGAGGAGTGGACTTACGTGAAGAGAATGGTTAACCGACGTTTATTTTTTTAATAGGACATGTACGGACTGATCACCCGGAAATGCCTATTGGGTCGTGGCCGCCGGGTATGTTGTGGGACTAAAGAGGTCACTGACGCGGAGAAGGCGTGATACTGTGTTCTAAGTGTTGAACGCGCTGTGGAAAATGATCATCCATTGTGTTCTGTTGCCTATTGTTTTGATAAACTCATGATCCAGTTTGTGTCATATGACGTGAAAGAGATGGCATTGTACAGTCTCCCCCTCCCCTTACTCCTCTGTCACCTTAAAGTAGGTTCGTGCGTGGTTGGAGGTAGCATTGACAGTATGTCATTGCTTTTCTGTCACATTTAGTATCAAACCGTTTGCTTGTTTCAGTATGGCGTCTTCCATGGTTAGAGCAGTCTGTTGGAAGTGTGACAAGTCTTTTCCAAGTTTGAGGGAGAGGAAAAACCATATGGCTAACAAGGAGCACAACTGCCTGAGAGTCATCTGCCCATTTTGTCCAAAGGAGAAGTTCCTCCGGAGATCCAATCCTGAGTTATTGGACCATTGTACCAAACAGCACAAGAGGGAGGTAATCAGTTTACCGAAAGGATTCTTTGCGGAGGCTAATGGGTTCTGGCTGTCGAGACACCCCAGAGACTACATGCAACTGGTGGAGCCGACTGGCAAGACAGACATACAAGCAGTCAAGGCCAGGGAACTTATTAGAGGGAAGTTCCATAGTGGATCGAAGGAGTTGGAAGCTTGGGAGGCTGGATGGGCACTTGTAAACCAGACGAAACGAAGCAGGGAGCCATCTATGGAGCCACTTGTAAGCCAGATGAAACGAACCAGGGACCCATCTATGGAACCAGAGTCAAATTTCCAGCCTGACTACGAGGAACATGGCTATTCTCCATCGAAGCCAAAGAGTGATGCTGAATTCCGCCTTGGAGAACTAACAAGCGTGGAGGGTGGTTTAGAGGCTATATTGGTGTCGGAGGATGAAGCGGTATGGTACAAGGTGTTCCTTTCCAAAGCGGTTTGTAGCATGGAGAGAGAGATAGCTAGCGTCTTCAGACGACTCAGAGCACCACTTCCATGTTCAAAACCGGAATCCTGGAGACATGCCACCATAAGCCAATCTTTAGCGAAGACACTGTCAAAAGGCCTGGGAGTATCGTCATCTCTTATACGATCTGCCAAATTTGCCACAATTGACCAGCTAGCTAGGCCAGTTAAAAGGACAAAGAGAGAGCCAACAACTCTTAGTGTACCATCTGACAAGAGCAGAGAAGATACAACAACAAAGAGCAGTCCATTCCAACCAAGCTACTCCATGCCAGTCTTAGTGGGTGATGATACCAAGAGCAGTGATGGGACAGTTATGGATGGCCAAGGGAATACTCCTACCTCTTTGAAAGTAATGCCTTCAACTGACAATCAACCAAAAGTCAGCCAGAGTCTTCAGTCAGGGATGGACATTGAGGTCACCAATCCACAGAAGGACCAGGAAAATCCTACCACTCTGAAAGATGTTCCATCTGCTGATGCTCCACCAGAAGTTAGTAAGAGTCCTCAGCCTGAGAAGTCCTCTGATAAATCCACTCCTACATTACCACAGAAGGAGCAGGAGCATTCAACCTCTTTTAAAGATGTACCATCCGCTGATGACCCACCAGAAAACAGTGCTAGTCAGTCTGAGAAGTCCAGCGATGTCTTCAGTCCCTCATCTATAAGTGGAAACAAGGTCACAGAAAAAGAAGAGGCTGATCCAGGTCCCAACAGTGTACTGCAGACTGAACAGCAGGAACTTTACCATGATAAATTAGAGGATCGCACTCTAGAGAAGAGCCACACTGTCTTACCAGAGTTCTCCCCAGTTCATCTACTGACACCAATATCAAGACTATCGTCGGAAGATCCAGATGATGAAAACAGTGAAGTGGAGGACCTTGAAGCACGCAGCGCCCCAAGGGAAATTCCAGAGTCCTTGAGATCAACCCCCCTGAGGAGTACATGTTCAAGTCTTGCAGTGCCCGTTGATGGAGATATACAAGACTTATTGAGAAGAGGAGCGATGCCCTTGTTTCCTCCAGCAAGGCGTAATTGGGGATGGAGTGTCCAGCTGCCAGTATCCGGAAGTGAGACCATAACTTGGCCACCTGAAGGTTGGACCAACTTCAAGCCAGACCAGAAGCTATTGGCATGGGAATATACAGCCATGAGGTTTCATTCACCCAACAGCATACAGGTGCCATTGTCCAGGGGTGACCTGTTGGATAAGTTCAACTTCCTGGCCCTGCCTGGAACACAAGTTCCACCCATTGACACCCCAGAGAGGAAAGCCAGATACTATGTTTACGAAACTATCCGCAAGGGCCAATCTTCCCAGGATTTCATCAAACAGATAAGGGCAGCTGCCGCCTTCAGGGACACCAGTGTAGACCACCTCCTGGACATTCTGGACAGTTCTAGGGTTCCAGTTCGTTTATGAACATTCTAAATTCAGGAGAATTTTCATTTTTAAGTTGGGGGGTGTGTAATAGCATGTATACAAGTATTACTTAGGGCAGGGGGTAGATTTTACCATGTATCATCTGATTGAGATTTACTAGCTAGTCAACTCTTCATAATTAATATAAGTATTTTATGTTGTTATAACCATTCATAATGTTTGTCAAGATGTAATATTTCACGAGTATCTGATGGCAAGAGTATTTGTTTACATGTTGTTAGCGCACGAACAGGCAGTGCGAGTATCACTATGTTTTGATTTTGTATTTTCTAGTAATGAACCATGTTTACAGCAAGTTCATGAATTAGATAACTTGAAATACTGTTTCTAGATGATAACCAAACCTGATTTATTCCATTTTACATCGATTCTGTCAAGAAAATAGCTTTTTCACTGTCAAATTTCGCCGGGCATCTGCTTTCATTTTCTCGTGTGTTGACATGTATAAATAGAACACAGGTAGATTCGACCACGTAATTATTCTTACCTGAGAATTCATGTTTCGGCATCATTCAGCATTATTGTAATTTTTCATAAGAAGCACATGTATTGATGTAAATCCAAATTATTTCACTGTGTTTCCACTGTTTTTGTTCGATCACCGCCATTTTGATCACGCACCGATAAGTTGCCTTGCGCACTAATTTAAATTTGTGTAACCACTTTACCTATGATAACTTTTCAGTATTTTTATTATTGTATTTCTTGCAGAATGTCTCAAACTTTATTTTAGTAACAATTATAATGGTCAAACTTTGTTTATTAAATGCATTTTTGTATTGTCAGGCTTTGCGCTACTTTGTGTCAGTGAATTGTTACATCCTTGTGCGCAAAGTGGCCTGTAGAAGTCAACATTTTGCCTGTTTATTTCCTATGATGTAAGTCCCGAATTAAGTGACCCATGATCATAATTTGTAGAATAATATCCATTGAAATGATTTCTGCTAATAGATTACACAGTTATTGTTGATGAACTACTTTAAAATGCATTGTCAGGACCCCCTGTCAGGCTGTCAGGATGTCAGGAAATTTCTGCATTCTGATTGGTTGACAGGATTTTTAGGCTATATAAGGAACGCAAGAACTCAGTTTCGACACATAGCTCGTAGAGGCAACACGTCCTGTCAGGAAATCTAAAACTGAACTAGGTACTAAAATGGACTCAGAAAACGATGATGAAAACTTTTATAAGCGTCAGGAATTTTAATGCATACCAATTATAGAGCAAACGTAGAGATAAATGAGAAATTAATTTACTGACAAGAATATTTTCCTGACAATCAGTCTTTCCTGACAATGAAATCCTGACAAGTAATTTTCTAATAATACAAGTATATTTTTCTTAAGCAAATTTAGAGTTTTGAACATGATTTGATTATCGCTATCTCCCACCACGCAAGAAACACCCCTTTCGACCCCCCCCCCCCTTATCGTGATTGAAGAGTGTACGGTGCCATCAGATACGTCTCACACTGCCATGCTGTTATTTGTTTACAATGTTACAATGCTTGAAATAAAGATTTGAACTGTTATACAACGACTTGTCAATTCGGGTACTCTAAGAAAGTGAAATAGCAAGGGCTGGATATGATACAGATTATACAGAGACTGGCGAGGGGAAGAAAGGGAGGCCGTCCTGTTACAATATTTATTGCATATGGGGCTGTAGAAATATGTGCGAAGCCGCACACGTGTTAAGTGATTTAGATCTCCTCGTTTGTCGTTAATACTACGGAAGCCAGTTCGTGCCATGTTATATTTTTTACTATCTCGTAGTTACGAGAAAAGTTTCTCGTAGTTACAAGAAAAGTTTCTCGTGGTTACGAGAAACTTTTCTCGTAGTTACGAGAAACTTTTCTCGCAGTTACGAGAAACTTTTCTCGTACTAACGGGCAAAAATTCTCGTAGTTACGAGAAAAAAATCTCAAAGTCATGAGAAACATATCTCGTAGTTACGAGAAACTTTTCTCGTGGTTACGAGAAACTTTGCTCGTAGTTACGAGAAACGTATTCTCGTAGTTACGAGAAACGTTTCTCGTAGTTACGAGAAACGTATTCTCGTAGTTACGAGAAACTTTTCTCGTAGTTACGAGAAATAAATCTCGTAATTACGAGAAAAAATTCGAACGCACTATTTCTCGTAACTACGAGATTTCTTTCCCGTAACTACGAGAAATGTTTCTCGTAACTACGAGAAATGTTTCTCGTAACTACGAGAAAAGTTTCTCGTAACTACGAGATATTTTTCTCGTAACTACGAGAAAAGTGTCTCGTAATTACGAGAATATTTTCCCGTAACTACGAGAAAAGATTCTCGTAACTACGAGATAGTAGAAAAATATAACATGGCACGAACTGGCTTCCGTATAATACTTTAAAATTATTTAAACATATTGAATGTTTCAGGTGATGGTTGAATTATCTTAGTGTTCGCTGAATTTCTATTTTGTTATGGCAGATTCCACAAGGACATATCATGTTTGGCGGGCATCAGGATCAATGTAATTGCATTTATCAATTAGAGTTTACATCTATTTTTCATCGAATTTTTTCAGAGAGTCGCGACTTCAAATTATTTTTGGTCATTCCGAGGCCATTGAGCAATACTGTGGGTTACACTAAGACAGGAATTGAGATGGGCTTTTGGCTTCCATTATGGTCTACCTACTTGAATTCTATACTTGCATCAGATATCTTACATGATTCATGTGATATATGAAAATAATTATTAGGACGCGTTTTAACAGTGCCACCTACAATGCATTCTACAATGCCTTCCGCGTTTGCACAGGAAATGATTCATTCATTCGATAAGCAGTCCTTAATGTTTCTATTAAGCTTGTGTCATTGTCTTTGTCTGTTTGTCCCATTTTCTTTTCGAACGAGAAAGTTCTGTTTTATAGTTTTTTTTCGAAAAAAAAAATCGAAAGCCTTTCGAATGTGGGTTTTGGAATATGGTTTCAGCTTTAAAGTGTTTGACTTTCATTCACTGATTTAATCAAAATAACATAATAGGTGACTGTAAAATCATGACTGCCAGGCACTAAATCACTAATAAATCTAAATAATTTTGTATATCATATTAAGTTTTGTCTTGTCGTCATCACATGTTTTGACAAAGGATGGACAAGACCATTTGTCCGAATTTTTCAGAATCTCAAACCGAAAGTTCAGGATATGATGAAGAAGTGACACCTTTTTGATAAATAATACATTACATTATAAGGGATACTAAGACTCACCGACGTTTGTGTCACATATTGTCGCGTGTGGGACTCCAAAGCCAGCAACAGCTCCCATTCTCATTGCCTCCATAATACAAGCTTCAGTAAAACAAAGATTGGGTCTGTCTGAAGCACTGGGAGATTCGTCTTTACCTGGTCAGAATATAAATTTTCTTAACTTTAATGATGCGATAGAGTTACGTATCTAGTGCATGTTAAAATTGCGGAAGAGTTGTCAAATGAATCTGATTAGCCGAGTTGTTGACGATACACGTACGTTTGTATTAGGTGATAAATGTTTTAAAATACAATGTTTCTACTCAGATAGGGAAAGTTGCTGAGTTTCTACTCAGAAAGGGAAGTTGTTGGTTCACTTTCACTGTCTTGTTAATTTAATCAAGGGTACATTCGTTTCTAGATTTATTCTGCTGTCTAAAGAATTTGTCTACGTATGTTGACCTCCTTTAGTTGTAATATGAAATTTACATGTACATCAATTCAATTTTCAACTTCAACATCTAACCCACTTTACGCAATAATAAAACGCCTGAGGCAATTTACTATTTTAAAATCAGGGCTGCGCGATATTGTTGTAAATATCAACAATAGTAAATTGTGATTTCATGATCTCTGACGTCAAAAATTTCTATAAAATTATTATAGCCCTAGTGCTATACTAGGGCATTTTATTTATAGTGATCTAGTTTTTTACATGACGGTTGAAGTTAGTCGACGTTGAACGAATAAGAGGATACAAATCTTTCGTGCCAAACTGAATGGTGAAAGCAAAAACTAGTAATCAAAGAATAAAGCAAATATACATGATCAATAAATTGCGCGTTTTCCGCCATGATTCTTATTATTCATTTAGTATATTCATCTCGTATGTATTATTTTATATTATACGTTTAACTACGCACAGCCAAAACTGTGTATTTTCTGTATCGACTGAGATAGTTTACACCGTGGGGTATCACGTGATAGACAAATGATATGTTCCACGGGAATCCCCTTTGATTGAACCAAGTTTATACTGTCTAAATCTACTTTATATGAATTTATTTTACGCCTATCATATGGTCATTATTATCAATTATATGATGGTAATTTATTCTGGTCAAGAATAGACGTGTATTCGGAGAACACTTAAACAGAAATTTTTCAATGCTCGCCACATGTTATGATATGGTGCACGGACAGATACAAAATTTTCTGTTTAAGTGTTCTCCAAATATCCGTCTATTCTTGACCAGAATAAATTACCATCAAATGATTAATAATAATGACCATATGATAGGCCTAAAATAAATTCATATAAAGTAGATTTAGACAGTATTTACTTGGTTTAATCAAAGGGGATTCCCGTGGAACATATCATTTGTGTATCACGTGATACCCCACGGTGGTTTAATAGCTAGGATATCGTATAATAGTAGATGAGAACAATTAAACTATATATTTAAGAGAAAACGGAATAGTATTACTCCGGATTTAGTTAAGAGTATTGTAAATATGGGAAGAATAGTCTATCAGATGCAAATGTTTAACATTTTTATATTCAATCATAAACTATTCGTAGAATAGCAAACAATAGAATACCAATAACGTTATCAATCTCTTCTTGACATTTCTGTTGAGATTCAGGATATGCAACCATATAGCAAAAGAACCAATCAAGTGTCATTCTTGTTGTGTCCAATCCAGCTGGAAAAGATAACGATAAATGGTCAGACAGAATCATGAAAACATAACAATTTTAATATTCTGCAAAGAATCAAATATCATTTAATTTTCTTAGTAATTATTTAGTAAAGAAAATTGTAAAAATTTCCTTTGCTTGTAGATTTCCTCAAACCGGTTCTTATTCCAAAGATAAAGAGAGACGATTGTTCGCTGTTTTAATCATGACGGCTGTTATTGCTTTTCTTCTTACGGCGCATGGATTGATTGTTATTAGATACAAGAAAACAGTTTTGTTTTCCATACACAGACGATCTCAAATGATAAAAAAATTGTCCTAATCCTTTTCTGTTGATGCAGGTATCACCAAAAGGAAAACTTTTGCATCCACACGCTTCGCGCACTGATGCAGTTTCCCAGCTAATTTTTCGGGAGATACATGTACCTGCATCAAAAGAAAAATATAAGATTCATTTTTTAAGCGAATTATATGTGGAGATGAGATGGGATGCCGAGGGAGATGAAGCATCTTCTGCTTGCTCTTAGTTCAGTGTTTTGATGTTCTTAGCTAAAATGTACAAGTTCAAGATCGTGGACAACGAGATGTAAATATGTTTTATGAGTTCATATTATCGTCCTTAAAATCAGAGACAATTTAGTGACTTAGAAATATACCCTTGGTCAAATATTTCCTCGGTTAGTCATCAAGCCTCAGAACGTTTGAGCTGGATCGCGGAATTCTGAAGTTGAAGTCGTCATATATTTCATACACTGAAGTTCTTAGGTTTCCCGTTGTTGTAAAATAATTAACATAAGATCCTAGTATGAAGCAGAGTGCATGCTCTCATCGGCCTTTTTATACCTCTTATATCGCTCTTATGGATTATACTAATGTTAAACGTCTTCAAACTTAAAGGTATTTCGCAACATTTTGATTACTAATTGAGAGCACATTACCAATATATCTGTATGCAAAATTGAATTGAAGTGTATTGTCCTGTTAGAGAGCAAGGATTGAATAAACTCAACTAATGTGAGTATGGACAAATATCAGCGAGGCGTGGAATAAAGTGGGATCCAATTAGAATTTCCAAATTTGCTTAAAGACAGAACAAAATTAATATATTATCTTATTTTGAAATTCATACCAAAGAAAATGTCAGATAAGATTTGCACAAGGTATGTATCTGAAAGCATAGCAGCGTCCTCTTCTCTTTCCTCCTTTTCGGCCTCCTCTCTTGCCAAGATTATACTGTCTGTATAGTCTCTGATATTACCTGAAATATTAGCATTAGTATATAGAAATGGTCATAACTTTAGATTACTTCCAGGAAACATCAAAACGCTGTCGTTTAAATCTGTACACTATGAACATAGATTATTGTTGTACATGTTTTCTTAAATCATTTAATATCCTTGTAAAAGTAATTCGATATTAATAATTTCCTCCCATTTTCTTAGTGGATAGGAAAGTTCGTGCAAAAAGTAAGGATTCATCGATACAAGTATTAAGATGCCTCTTTCGACATCTGTTTCTGTTCTAAATGCCAAATTACGAACATGCTTTTGTTTTACTCTTGACATTGCTTCGTATGATGTTTTTTTTTTCTTACTTTGAAGATAAATGTAAATCAGGGAGAAATTATAGAACTTGCAAACGGATAGTCAACACTAATTTTAATTACCAATATTCATCATTTATTTCCAGTTTTAATTATTTGTAAATAGCACATGAACAAAGAAATTGGAAATCAGTCATATAAAATGCCAGAAATCTATCTCCCAAATAGCATTACACAATCAAAAATGACAGAATAAAGTTTTCCCAGTAGGAGTGGTCTGCGGGCATTTCTATTTCGCATAAGTTGATAGCTTGATTTTCATCGATGGGGGAATAATTCTATACAAATTGGCGGAAATAGAATTCAAATAATAGTAACAGTTTCAGCAAAATTTCACTTTGCCGATTTAAAATGTAAAATTCCTTCTATAGAAAAAACAGCATTTTTCCTTAAACTTCACACTTCTAATGAAGAACAATGTCCCAGATTTTAGAGAACTGCAGTGTTTACATTTTGAGGAGGGATATACTCATAATACACGATTTCGACATTGCCCGAGACGTTTAGGTGGTGGAACGAAATAGCAATGACGCGTCTTCTGTGGACCAGGAGTCCCAAAGGGCACATGTAGCCAATTTCGTTCAACTTCGGTTGATCGTTTCTTCAACGCATTCGAAAAATTTCTGTTATCAAAATTTCTTGAAATTTCTAAAACGTGGGTCCTGTAACATCATCCTGCTACGTCCTTCGGTACATTTTTGCACATACATGTAATAACTTTCACACTCTTTGGTCCTTTTACATTGTTTAGATTGAGGATCACTGACGAGGGATAAATACTCGAAACGTACATGTCTGGTCCAAGCAGCAAATTCATATCTTCTTCATAAACATGATAAATGATGCTATTGAATTTGAAGACGTTTAACATTTGTAGAAATTACAGAAAACCGTCAATGTTTTCAAAATTTCGGAAATTTGTATTCTTTCTATAAGCGACGGAGACGGATATCACCTCGGACAGTGCATGTTCTGCAGATATTGTTTTCGTTTTCGTGCATGAATATCGTTGCAGCTAGCCAAACAGGGGATGCTTACTCCTCCCAGGCACACTTCTAGCTTGCTAGGGGTCCGTCGATACTCATTTTGGTGCTTTATTGTGAGTGCTGTTGAGATTGATGTCTGGATCTTCTTTATCTCTTTAAGCGACTGAATTTAGTGATGCTCATGTCTTTTGACAAAATACTAGTATATCATGACATTAGGACTGTAGGACGGAGAAAGAAACTCACCCAAGATTTAAAAGATATAACAACTATTTTCCATGGTATCGATAAAAATATTTTTCTTTTTCGGTTTTATTCTCTAATGTCGTAAAATTTTAACATTTCTGTCTTACCCATTTGAATTTATCTTTCAAACTTTTTTTAGTCATGAACTTAAAAAGAGGCCTTTAACAACGCCATGACGTAGCACTTAATCATGACTTAATTGCGCGACAGTAAGTTGTCATATGAGGTTTATAAAATGAATAGGTCTAACTTGAATTGAAGGTTTCTTTATGCTCCTTCAGTTCCTTTCTCAGAAATGCTGTGAATTCCTCAATCAGCCTTTCTAGATCCTTCCATCTTTCTGTCTTATAGATATACGTCATGCCTGGTACAATATCCTCTACGAAGCCAGATCCGAATTTCTCTATGACATCCTGGTCAATTTGTAACATCCTGTTTACATCTTTACTATCTAGGTCACATCTGAAAATATAATGACAATGTTATACCCTTTCTTTACTCTATAGATTTAAAAAATTATATTCAGCATTCATGTAATTATCTTATTCGACTGTTTTGCCAGTGTTCCTTGAATTGTGAGAAAAATTCACGTAACTTGTATTTTATTTTGCAATGCATTATGAGCCCTTACCAAGAGAAGAGAGGACCCCCGACCATCCGTCCTCCTTGAATGTCAGTCGGACTACTTGAGTAATCATATTTTTTAGCTCGCTACAGCCGAAAGAGCGCGGACTGTATTTCGCATACCTTTTTTATATCCATTTACATATTCATCTGTGTATTTCTTGGCCCCTACGTCATGCTGTTTGTATGACAAATATGTATAATGACCATATTCCAATGCTCAGTACAAAGACAATGATGCTGAAAATCATAAACCGAAGGCATACGAAAGCAAGATAAAAGTGGAACCAAAGCAAACAAAGAAAAACCTCCTCCACATTAAAAGAAGCGATCTCGCAATATGGGAATGAGACCAGGTGACCAGGGAGAGCCAGTATCTCCTGCTTGCATACAACAACCGTCGCTTCAATTGTCAGATCCGGTTACTTCCAGCTTTATGTTCATCTTACAGTGAGGAGGTTATTTTACACCACAGTTGTGCTTTCTTCGAGACCCCTGGATAATTGGAAAAGTGGGAGGGTTGTGTGCACGCAATCCGGATAACCACACCGTCTGCTACTTGCATGGCACATGGCTGTCCTAAGTTGGCATCGATTGAGTATTAGTCTTGTTGGTTTATGCGTGGTATTTTGTGTGTCATGTTTCTTTGGTGTGAAATGTTTTTCCTTTGTCCGCATTATGTCTCTTTTTGTGCTTGTCTGCTCTGTGATTTTGCATTGGGTGTTTTGGGGTTTTGCTGTGGGTGCTACAACCGAGTGTAGTTGGAGATCACATTCTTTATTTTTCTTATGTTTCTAATTTACTTATTTTGATTGCGACGTAGAATTATTGGAAATGATTGATCGCTCTTGGTAGATTATAGCTTTTATCATAATGGCCTATTCAAGTTTGTGTTATTAGTATTTCCTTATCATTATTGAATAAATTGATAATGATTTGTAAGTCCTTAATTGTATTACCCAGAAAGAATTAAATATAATTCTGGTTTAAAATTTGAACTATGCAATGAACATACTTCCTCCCAAAGCACATGTTGAACAGCATGTGTATGACGAGCTTGGCAACATAGTCTGTCACGACGAAAGGTTCCTTTTCTTTTGACATTCTCTCAAAAACGCAGTCACAAACGTCACTGATCATGGTTTCTAAGTGAGTTCCTTGCATATAATGTCTGAAAAAGTAATAGATAAAGTCATGCAACCGTTCGTGTTTAAAGAATGTGTGGATGTGTGTGTGTGTGTGTGTGTGCGTTCCATTTTTTTTTTATTTTGATTACACCTTGACAAAACGTCACACACACAAATTGAAAATGACAAGAGAACGAACCATATTGAATTGCAAGGTAATGGGTGACTAGTCTTAGATCAAGGCCACATATTGGAAATGTTTAAAACATTAGAAATGTATTCAACCTATAAAGGACACATTATTAATTTAAACTTGAACAAACTTTTATTTATTATGACAAAAGGACAACCCCTTTGATTTTCAAGGTCATAGGTCTAAGGTCATGGTCATGAATTGGATATGCTTTTTAAAATTATAATACATAGCTAACAGAGCACAATTTTGATTGGATGAATTCAGATGCTTATTGCCTATATAAAAAGATTTTCCTAGCTATTGCTTTTCGAGGTCATACATGAAAAGAAAAGCAAAATGTCTAAATCCGGTTCATAAGATATTCATGCTTCGGATAATGATTCCTCATCAGTGGTTCATGTATGCAAAATTATTCAAAATAGGAATAGTTAAATATATCGCAATGTCAAGGTGACAAACTGGAATTAATCTTAACTGTACTTCCTCAGTGTTTGCATATGTTAACGTTGTGATATAACAATTTAAGGTTTTGAGTGAGAACACTCTAAAACGTAAAATTTAATTGGAAGTGAATTTGTAATGGTTGAATTCTCACTACTATAGTATATGAGTACATTAATTACTGTGTTAGTTGGTTTCACGCTTTGCGTTGTCTATTTTTTATGAATGAGACAAAAATGATGACGTTGCAGTGGTCATACATGCGTTGGAAGAAAAGAGGGGGTTATGTTAAGTTTTTATTCATTAATGTGACAAACATGACAAATACATTTGTAACAATATAATTTCTTGTTAATGTAGAGAGCCAGTTACAACAAAATCCATTTTAACACATGGATTATTCATACACATAATGTTGTTCGTTAATTTTCAAAGATGAGATGTATTTGTACACACTTCTCCAGATGTTTGTCCATGGTATTGTATTGATAACACCCACTCTTTTTGTCCAACACATGTGTAATCACTGTAACGTCATCATTTTTGTGTTTGTGTGTATTTTCGTATTTTGTAAAGAAAATGGTGTCATAATGACATTTTCATGAGATTGAGAAGCAGATTTTACAAAATAAAGTCGTATTGAAATTATCACTTTAGAATCTAAACTTTCGACTGTGTAATTTTTGTGTGTTTTGAGCGTGTTGTTCCTTTGTATTTTAGATGCCAATAAATGTAAAGAATACCTCAATGCTTTTCCAGCTACTTTCTTCTGGAATTTCCATGTGGCATTATAGGGTGACAGTGTTATATCTCTCCCACCATCAGTTAGCATGTCACCTGAAAACCATCAGAAGTTTAATTATAAATATATTATGTGTATTAAATGAGTATCAAATTAATCGCCAAAAAATTGACACCGCTCAATTTGTTGCTTGTAATTTAGCAAAAATGTTGATGCACACAAAAAATCTGTCTATCCTTTGAGTTACTTTGGTTTGAAGTACCGTTAATGGAGATGGTATTCGAAGATTTTATGATTGTCTATCCTAAAGTCGAAAGGTATCAATTGAAGGTTTCAGTGTTGAAGTAAACTTCAGATACTTATTTCTGTTTTACTATTACACGTCATGTACCAATCAACTATTAAGATATATATTATGAAATTTCTGTTTAAAAATGAAGATTATACCAGACTTGAAGCTAGGTCTGCCCGCAAAATCTGCCTTCTTTTTTACCATCGCTTCAATGACGACATCCAAACTGTTCAGGAAGACTGCTTTTACTGGACCTTCATTGAAGCATGATAATTAGAAGTAATTGGGTGCGCAATCAATGATGTATTTGGCGAATTTGCTATTGTTCATTTAAAAGACGACTAATATAAATTGAAATAACAGCGGTACAGCAAGAAAAAAATCAAAGAGCATTATTTATTTAAATACTTTGACAGTAGTAAATTATATACAGTATCACAATCATCTGCAGAGTAAATGAAAATATATTTATTTTCCACCTGCTGATGGATCAGGAGTCCCCGAGGGCAAATGTAGCCTACTTCGATCAACTTCGGTTGATCGTCTCTTCAACGCATTTGAAAATTTGTTTTCAAAACTTCTTGAAATTTCTAAAACGTGGGTACTGTAGCATCATATCCCACCAATCCTGCTACGTCTTTCGGTAAATTTTAGGACATAAAAATTTTATCACTCTTTGGCAATAATACATTGTTTAGATTGAGGATTACTGACGAGGGTTAAGTACCCGAAACGTGCATGTCTGGTCCATGCTGAAATTGTACCTGTTCTAAAATTATGCTGTTGAATTTGAAGATGTTTAATTTATACAGTGTAATTTCTATTTTTATTACCTATTGATATTTGAACAACCGGACCATACTTTTTAGTAAGGGCTGCAACCTCTCTGTGTATTTTTCGACTGGAATATACTACAAAAATAGAACATGAAATAATGGGGCCATTTAGAAATTGCATCTGTTGAAAATAACTTTATGCATCAATAAATATAATGTGTTAATGAAGTAAGATAAAGAATATCAGATTTTTTAAAGTTGTTGAATGGAACAAATGTGGAAGAGGAATTGCTGTGTTGATGTTCAGTATACATGTACATGTAAGCTTTTCTGACTGCTCCATATCAACTATCGCTTTTTGTGGACTGTAGTGAATTTGCAGTGCTTTTGTGTTTACCTAAAAAGTCAATTTGCTCTAGATATCCCTTCGTCACCAGCATATGGTAGTATTTTTATTTCTCAGTTCATTATGCTCGGGCAAGCTCCATGTACTCAGATTTGTTCTAAGTGCTAGGCGGCTTTCAGTCTCACATCATAGTCAATGATAGATTTGTGACCGACTAACATCGTCACTTGGGGAATTTATATGATCGATACGGAGAAATTGTCACAGACTATGACGTCCTCTTGCCAAGAGTCATATATCATATTCTGACGTAGACCTTTTGTACCATGACATACCAATATTTTCTTCATTTACGGGCGTTACCGATTGTGACCATTCTACCGAATTGAAATAACGGGTGTTGCATGCAAGCAGGGGATGCTCACTCTTCCTGGGCACCTGATCTTACTCCTTCGTAGGGAATTCAATTCTCTTCATATGACAGATTTTTTTTTATTTCCGTCCCTTTGTCCGAGTTCTAGTTTTATGCTGGTTTTGTATGCTCTTGGTTAGATTATTTTTTGATTATCGATTTTGTACCTCCTAATAAGTATAAATGTTTTTTTTTCCAGATTTGTCATCTGTATTGATGCTTTGTATTTTATTTTTCTGTTCTATTTTGACGAAACATTACGTGTAAATTTGTTGATATGAAGCATAGATGTACATTTGGATGTATCGTTGCTCTGTACTTGCATGACCCTTTAGGCAGCTGTGTATTGCCCCATTTTTTTTAGTATTTATTTTTTCATTGTTTTTCTTTCTTTTGTCTCCTACTACATGTAAAGCGTCTGGAAAATAACTTACCGATCTTTGTAAATATCATTTTAGACTTATTGCAAGTGTTTTCAATGTAGCTGTTTCTAGAATTTTTGTTGTTGTGATGGCTAGATGTCACATGTAATCTGATAGTTCTAAATATTGCTTTCCTTTCATGTGTTGATTTAAACACAGTGAATTTACTTATTTCATGAATATTAATTTTAGTCTCCATGTTGTAGTCTTTTTTTCCTTTTTAAGTTTATGTATCTTGCTTCATTATATAAAGAAAACTACCGATATTTTACCCGTACCTTTTTCTTTTGTCTTGATTTCCATCATTAACCCAATAGAGCTTTGAACTTCTATGGTATTATATGTTGTAAGTAGTTACTATGTTTACATTTGTAAAAAAAAACCCAGGTTTACTTTTATAGTGTCCTATTAGAGGAATACTCCATGGTCCGGGTGGAGACTTGTACCTTAGTTTGCAGTATAAGTAGTAAGTCAGGAGTCCTACGGATACTCCCAGTAACACTGTCTGAGGACTGACCATACTCAGTATACTCTCCAAATATTTCATTTTGGCTGCTGAAATCAGAATGGTACAGATTTTCATCAATTTTGTAAGTGATAAGTTTAGAAACTGCATTGTAGTACTAGAGAGGCCTTAAGTCAGGGTCAATTGTTTAATTCCGGGTTAGGTGTCCCATATATATAAATGATGTAATTGATCAAAAAAACGAAGTGCTTTAGGTTCGATACATGTATCTTTACTTACGTGTACAAATTATCGCCGTATGAGCTTTCTTTGGTACTACTATTTATTGTAAATACATGTACATAATGGTTTTGAACAGATGATCATCTTTTATCATTGTAATTGACTATAAAATTTCAGATAAATCTATAGCATATTAATGCCAAAATTTCAAATTGAACTTTGTAAGTCCTTCTCCGACATCATCTGGAAAAGGGTAGTTCAGTATTTTTGCCTATTGCAGGTTCGTTTCAAACTATTTTTAAAACAAATTTTGTCATCAATTTAAAGATAAAAGTCCAAACTTTTCAGCGATATATAAGATTGTTGAAATAATCTTGATATAGAATAAACAGAACCTACATTTGTACCCTGACCTTGTTAAGAGAAGTGCCGAAACTTGATGTGATTAATCCATTTATACAACTTAAAGAGAAAATATAGAAATGTCGATTTCACAACAATTTGAAGTGGGAACAAGGACGAACATTCTCTTTCTATAAAATCATATTATTAATATAATTGAAATATATGTGAATTGTTTGACAGTAAGTGTTTTGAATATACTTCCCTGACATTGTCGCCATAGCACTTTCTATATAGACATAACGTCAGACAGTGCATGAAGTTTTTATATATTCATTTCCATGCTTCATAAACATCGACGGCGGGTGCGGCTAGCCAACAGGGGATGCTTACTCCTCCCGGGCACCTGGTCCCACCTCTAGCTTGCTAGGGGTCCGTCGATGTTTAATTTTGCGCTCTATTGTGAGTGCTGTTGAGATTATCGTCAGGATCTTCTTTAACTCATTTGTCATTAATTCAGAACATAATGCGCACCTTAGGTATAGTATCATCAGAGATGCTCGAGGTGAAAACAGGAAAAAGACCCAAAATGAATTAATGGTGAGAAAAATTATTAACTGAAGCAAAATTATAAACTGTACAAAATTATAAACTGTAGAAAAAATATAAAGTATGTGACAGAACAAGAATTATGTCATCAGGGCGAAACCCATTAGATGAAGAATACTTCATAGAATTTGATGAACTATTAAAATATGCAAATTATATCCCCTTGAACTAACAGCCACCAGCAGATATAGATGCTCTGCATGAATTTAAAAATACATATAACTTTTTGCAATTTTCTTTAGAATGAATATGTCAGCTTGACTCATTTGAATGTATTACTTATACATGTATGTTACTATGTAGATATCATACTTTAGTTAAATAGACGTACCTGTACTTGATATGACTCGCAATGCACGTTTTGGTGCCAAGTACATGCAATAGTCGTATTTGCTGGGATCGATATAGGATTTTCAATCAGAATGGATGTGTACTTAGTAATCAAAGGCGTCGGGGATATTTCGTAATGTGAAATCCACATGAGATACGGCTATTTTCTGTGGTATATAACAACTAAGAGTCTTTAAACCACGGCAGTTAGTACTATGTTTGCAACATATTTGATAATAAACTTATGTTTGTTTCGAAAATTCATGAAGGGCGTGGACTTAATATCCCCTCTTAATCCACAAAAAACTAGTGTGGTTCGTAACAATGCATTATCAATCTTTTCTCAGAAAAACTCTTTAAGATTCGACACCCCCCCCCAAAAAAAAAGAAATATTAAATGAAATATCAAACATCACAACGGTCACACACAAAATGTATTGATATATGTTTTCGAGTTACAGATGAAATCATTGCATGCAATTTTACGTTACTTACTGAATTATTCATAAAGTTTCTTATCCATTATTATCAAATCCTCTTTTGATGAAAAGATAAGCAATGAAATAAATAGTTGTATTTTACCTGTCTACCCTGTACCTTTATCTACTTTGTGTACTTTAAGTCGGCAAATGTTTGAAGAAACGTTTTCTAGCTATTTGCTATGAAGGAGGAATATCGATTGGTTCAAAATGTATCACAATGACTTTTACACTACACATACCGCACTTGAACTGAACAAAACGTGATGAGTTCTTATTTAATGTTGAAATGCATATAACACCTCGACCTTTCTTTTATCAAAATGATTTCTATTAACGCTTTGAGTTCTTTGTTCAATTGTAGAAAATTAGATTTTCTTTTTGACAACAAAATACACAATATAAGACGTTCAATGGAAACTTGAAGAAACTTATGTATAGTTATCCTTTTGTGAAATGTTTTAGAATCACTGCGATAAAAATTGAATCCGATTTGTTTACTCTTTGAAATCAGTGCATTTTTGTTATAACAATGACAAATATGGATAATGATCATATCCAAATACATAGTATAAAATCAATAATTCAGAGAATCATAAACCAAAGGCATACAAAACCAGGATAAAACCAGAACCGAAGCAAACAAAGAAAAACCACCAACATATGAAAAGAAGCGAACTCCCAATATGGGAGTGAGACCAAGTGCCCAGGAAGCATCTCCTGCTTGCATGCAAAACCCGTCACATGTAATGTACATGACCAGTGGACAGTTTCCTATCCCTAACATAGCCCTATTTTGCACGATGAGAAGAAGTTTTCAAAAGGACTCGGTTGCAGCATCAGACGCACAAACACTAGAGCGCCTACATTATATAAGAACACAACACATGGAGAGACACCAAAGGGACAAGATAGACCATGTCGTACGATAAACAGTCCTCACTCTGCTGCCTGGAGCGAGCTTAAGCTTAAGCAGAGAAATGCGACCAACTTTACAAATTTAAAAGAACAGATTGTGAGCGCATTGTCTTCTTGATGAGGTTTGGATAGGGACTTCTTTGGAGTCCCGTCTTTACTGTTTGCGAGTGTGCAACTGTTATGAACGGTTATTTGTTAATGTCAACGGTAAAAATCGCAAACATTGTACGGTCCTTAACATTTGAGATGTGTTGAGATGTGTACCGTGGTTATCCTGGATTACGTGCGCACAACCCTCCCACTTTTCCGATTACCCAGAGGTCTCGAGGAACGTACAATTGTGGTGTAAAACAACCTCCTCACTATCAGATGACCACACACAAACAAGACCGCAAAACGCAGGGGCCCAAGCAACACAGATGAATATGTAGATGGATTCCAAAAGAGTGCTCTGCCAACTGTAGCGAGCTCATGTATGTAATCACCCGAGGAGTACGACTTACATTCAGAGAAGACAGATGGTCGGGGCCCTGTCTTCTCTAAAGAGGTTTGGACAGGGTCCGTCATGTAGTCCCGTCGTCACAGTCAGTCAGAGTGCAAGTTAGAAATTCCATTTAGGCTGCGGCAAATTGAATTTGATAGTATTATTTTGTAAAAAATGCAATTTAAATCTATGTTCTAATCTTAGAAAAAATGAAGAACGGATTTTTTTTTCCTCTACAGCGAAGTCAGGTTGTCTTACTCCATATTTACCAGAACCAGAATCAACAATGAATCACACGCATATCCAGAATTAACATCTGGCCAATAGCTATATATCAGAATTAAATGAGGTATAAAGCCTGCCTTTATTTATCGCCGGCAGATTTATATTGATAGTTTTGCACTTCTGTCCATGGTCTATGCCCATGGTTTATCATTCCACATATGGAAGTAAGAGGTCATCCGAATGAACAATTCTGAGATTGCTCCAAGCTATAGTAAAAGTTGGGGACTATATTGGGATTCTTAATTGACAGTCTCGCGATTGCGCCCATTTCTCAATATCTGTTTGATTAATTTAATGCAATACATTTTAGTATTAAATAGCTTTGAATGTGAATGTTTTCGGAACAACCAATGATTACATGTAATTCAGGAAGGAACGGGAGACATATATTTCAAAGAGGCGGAAAGGGGGTTGGGTTATCATGCATTCATGTAACAAAATATTTCACATTTAGATTCTATCAAGTTAGTCATGAGTAATTACAAGTATTTTGTATCTGAATTTTTCCGGCGAATGGATGCATAGCATCCATAGTTTTCTTATCTCGTCTGTATTAATTGACCGTTGGTCAACAAAGGAATGTACACAGTGAAGCTAAATAAATCTAGGTCATTTATCACGTTCTGATGTAGGCTATATTTTAGTTGTAATGAATAACGCCTTATGGGTACACCCAATCCACCTCCTCATCCCATTTTTAAATTTTACATGAAGACATTATGCACAGGAACACTGCAAAATAATTCAAAAAAGGTTTCGGATAATTGAGGGGGGGGGGGCGTTATAATATATGTCTCTTTCAAATGTTTATGTGATTGAAACACTAAAGAAATATTTAGTATCCGAATATGCATGGGATCCGAATATGCATTAAATGAAAATGAATTCTCCATTCTTTGATATTATTTTCTCAAATAAACTACATGAAGAATCTAAAATCGTACATGTGCAATACTGACTCTGTGCGAATTAGAATCATTTTGTTGTCCAGGGAGGGGTTGATCCAGTCGGTAAGTTTGATCTTGTAAAAGAAATGTTTACATTGTAAATATCTGAATTGTTGGCAAATTCCAGGGGCCCTGACCTCAACCCATCAACTCCAACCCATCTAGATCAAGATCATCCTTTGGTGATGTATCACATAAGATTTCCTTTGACTGACAATCGCTCCATACAACTATCTGTTGGTTTAAAATGTATCACAATGACATGGATTCAAAGTAATTAGCAATGCATCATGAACACGTGAGCTAAAGAAAATATATGATTCAGAGTCATATTGTAAACCTCACCTTTTCAAATCTCTGTGTATTACGTACTCCATTCAATCCTGGTTCAAAAAGTGTCACGACGACCTTTGGGATCTCTGTTATTTATATAGATGTATTTTTCTTTAATTCAAAATCAACATGACCAAAAAATTATTAATAGTGACGCGATAACAGGTTGACAGTCTGATACATTTATGAAACTGTATCATGAAAATAAATATTAAAGATTGTCGATTTAAAAGGACATCGCATACGAGGGTTGCACGATGAGTTTGTCGACAATTGATCGTCCATTACTTTTGTTTTTCTAATGAATTCCTTTCAAAGCAATTGTATTTGCAAAGGTCGTTCTTGGAGCATTCATATATTATTCAAGCAGGGTTCTTAATTTGAGAGAGACCGGGTTTTGTTTGTAACAATTTTGTTCTTGTTCTCTCTTTTTTGTGACAAAGACGTTTTAAGTAATTCAATTAATCCAGTCTCTTTTCTGTTACATGGATTTGTCCGTCATAGTAGTGCTTTTAGAAATTAACACTGTAACTACTGTAGATAAACAAGATAGGAAACAATGTGCAAGACGTCTGCTCCTGTCACAGCGTCCTTTATTAAGTTTTAATTCTCATCAATCAGAATATTGTATGGATTTTATAACCCACTTTGTGCCTATTCTGCAATGATCAATGCAAAATATCTTGCAGTATAAATACCAAATGAAATTATCAATTGGAAACCTTTGAAAGGCTAAATACGTCTACATGTAAAACATATATAGGTCGTGTTTAGAATTAAGCTCCTTGCACCTACCATTCATCGATTGTTTGTCCGTGTTTTCACTTAAGTACGCTTAATTCTGAATACACCTTTTATACGAATATACTACATTGCAACATAACATTTAATAATATTTAACACTGACCCAAGTGTGGATGCTTGCTTTCTGTGGTCAACAACGTCATTCAGCAAGACCATGACAAATATGGGAAAAAAAAACCCATATCCCTATAAAGAAGTACAAAATCGTTAATCGAAAAATCATCAAACCAGGGGCATTAAAAGCCAGGATAAAACTAGAACTAAGGCAAAGAACAGAAATCTGCTGCAATGTTGGTTAAGTGGTTGAATTATGCGTGGTAAATTCTACCTATTAAATTAGCAAGCTTAGAACATCGTTACATTAGACTCTACAAATAAATCAGTTTAATTTTAAAAATCAGAAGGACTATATTGCATGATACTCACTTTTTCGAAACCCCCTTAATTATACATTTCTTATTCATTCAATTATTATAGTCATTTATGAATGACCCGAATCATTTATTTCCATATTGTAACCGACCATCTTAAAATATCAGGGTCGCTGTATAAGCCAATTTTTTTTTTTCAAGTGAAGCTGCTCTCTTATATAAAAAGCTGAGTCGTCGCTCTAAATGTATTTATTTGTTATGACAGTCTAGTGAAAATTCAACACTATTCAATGTATTTATATATCCTAGAATACAACATATTTTGACAAATGAAGTTGATAAAAGAAACCTTCGTCAAGATAATATATATTTCAAACAAAAAAGTAAGCATACAGATAACTTTGATCTGCATGCTTCTCCTGTTTTTAGGTAAATCCATTACATGTATGTGTCATAAATGATCTAGCAACATTCAACAAGATCACCTTGAGTAACAGATTTTATCACGTAATTAAAGACCATACCTATTTTATACACAGAAGAATAAATTTCACATTAATTTTTCATATACTATTATTAAGTGACCAAACATTCGAATGTAATGATCACAATAAATTAGAATGTTCGCATTTAAGGTAGAAAGATAACAGCCTCTTTACAAATATACTGACAGAACAGATCACGAACTCAAAAAATAAAAAAGAAAAAACGGATGCATTTCGAGATCATTAAATATATCACATGATTGAGTAATAGAGAACCACAAGATCTATATGATTAATATTCACAGTATCAAAGTGTAAGGGTGCGATTCATTATAGGTGCCGCCACTCAAATGAACTAAAGCAATACCGCTAAAATTCAAAATGGTGTCATTTAGGTTTTCAACATATCCATGATATCATAGCTATTAATTTCGCTTTTCTACCACAACCTTGTACCGCTCCGGAAGTTCAGTCCCAGGTACGGGAAATCTAGGCTTGGGTTCATGCTTAACATCAGGGGGTGCCTTGAATCGGAAGGTTTGAAGTAAACTGGAGGCGATAAGAAGTAACTCGGTTCTTGCGACAGGTTCCCCTAAACACACTCTTCTTCCAGCAGAGAAAGGCATCCAGTTCTCAGGTTTCATGTCCATTTTGCCTTCTTTGGTCAGGTAGCGATACGGATCAAACTTGTCCACGTCTTTCCAGAAACCAGCATCATTATGGAGTGCCCAATGGTTGATAAAGATCGTTGTTCCTTTAGGGATATCATAACCACCTGTAAGGGTAAAGATACAGTTTTTAAAATTAAATCAAACTGAAACGTAAACCAATACACAAATACAGAAAGTTCATTCAAGTTTTCAAAGACAATTTGGCAAATAGGAAAATTTATGACGACAGAAAAGATGTACATGTATAAAAGAATGTTCAAAGTCTTCAAATGAGTAATAAAAAGTAAAATCTAAGATAAGATGAGAAAAGTAAGAACAAGTTTGACGATATGTACATGTATGTCATCACATTTTTTTCTCAGTCCATTCAGCAAGAATATCATATTGGTCATAGATCATTCATGTATGATAACTTACAAACTGATGTATCACAGATTGTAGAATGTGGTACACCTATACCAGCTACAGATCCCATCCTCATGGTCTCCATAATACAGGCTTCAGTAAAGCAAAGGTTAGGTCTGTCTAAGGCACTTGGTGATTCACCTTTACCTGATATAATAAATATTTCAATTTAATTCATTGAGATGACTACCTTTTTTTCTTTTTGTTTTTAAATAGTACAAAGAAATAAATTGAAATAAGCTTTATGCTACATTTTTGGTCCTACTGACTTAGATACTATACTTGCATTATATATGTCATCTGGTTTTTGTGATACCTGGATATTTTTAAACCTTGCAAATTTTACGGCGCGTTTTAAATGCGCCACCTAAAGCGCATTCCGTCGCACTTGTATCGGACTCTGGAGATTGTTGATTAGATAAAGTTGTCGTTCTTGTTTCTATGGAGTTGAGTCGCTTCTATTCTGTTTTATATCTCTTTAAGTTTGTAAGCCTTGCAATTGTGATTTTTGGGAATATGATTTTGGCTTTTGTGTTTGACTTTCATTCACTTATTCTACTGAGCTGACAGTGGTAGAAGTTGACTTTTGAACAATCATATAAAAAGTACAAGTGTACTTACCAATAACATTGTCAATCTCCTCTTGACATTTCTGCTGATATTCAGGGTAAGCTACCATAAAGCTCAAGAACCAATCAAGTGTCATCCTCGTTGTGTCCAATCCAGCTGAAATTGAATGTTAAACGTATTCAAATTCAATAGTATAATTTAAGAACAGATAAATTTGCAGCATGGACCAGACATGCACGTTTCGGGTACTTAACCTTCGTCAGTCATCCTCAGTCTAAACAATGTAATATTGCCAAAAAGTGTGAAAGTTGTTATAGCTAAATATGTTCTGAAAGACGTAGCAGGATAATGGGATATGATGGTACATTATAATGGAAAGTAATACTAATATCTATTTGTTCCTCCAATGGTATCATACAGTAAGTAGAAACAATGAATACATTTTAAGATAGACGTTAAATTTATAGATGTTACCCATGAGATTCTGAGATAAGTTGTATAAATTTATCTGTTCTAAAATTATTCTAATAAATTTGAAGACGTTAAACAGTCACAACCTCGCCAGTCAGTCATCTACATGTATATGAGGCGATTGTCAATCAAAATTTCAAGAGTAACAATACAATAGTTTTCAATCAATAACACATTTGATATTTTTATTGCCATTTTGTTGATTGTAAATAGTAAACTAAATGCTTCATTTATGTCCTGAAACTAGAGTTTTTCCATATTAATTGACTAGTTCAGCAGTCAAAGGTAGCGATATGGAGAAGTATAACAACTAAAGAAACTCCATAGTGATACACAGATACATCTCCTGCTAGCCTTTATGAAATATCTAGCTCAACAAAAGAATCCTCGAAACAAGAGGATTACCAAAACGATGATGTTGGAGTGATCACAATAAACAATTAAATATAGGAGATTTAAGATTCTAATTTAGCACTACAATATCTTTAAATTCTCACCAAAGAAAATGTCAGATAGGATTTGAACAACATATGTGTCTGAAAGCATAGCAACATCCTCTTCTCTCTCCTCTTTCTCCGCTTCTTCTCTTGCCAGCAGGATACTATCTGTATAGTCTCTGATATTACCTGCAAAGGGTTATGTTGTACACATAAAATGTCTTTAAAGATATCTCTAGTTCATATTATCTATACTTTATATTTTATTTAGATATTTTTATTTTGATCAAAAAAAACAAAGAGGTAGCCCCTGTTTGGTCATGTCTTAAATTATATTTTGTACTATACATATCAGGTTAATTGAAGCACCTGGGTGTGCACTTTGGCAAACCTTTAGACTCTTTTGGTATTCAGACCTGCAGAATTTGATAATTTGAATTACTAATTCAGAAACATAAAACAACTCTTAAATGTAAGTTTATTTTAATATGCTTAATATAAAATGCACTTTAATCGAGGCCCATGTTTCATGCATCAGGCTTTTGAAACATAAATTTTGTGGTTTTCTTTTTTCTCTTTTTTTTCCTATTAAAGGTCTGAAGTGTTCTTCTGTTTATGTTGAAACCATGCATGGTGGTATGATTTCAGCTTTATAGAGTCAGTGACTGATTGATCAAAGTTATTCATTTTTTAATCTCTAGAATTAAGCAGGTTTATTAATGGATATAGATCTATTCTAAATTAATATTTCTTACTTGAATCGAAAGTATCTTGGTGCTCTTTTACTTGCTTGCCAATAAATGATAGAAGTTCATCTGTTAGACTCTCTAATTCCTTCCACTTTTTAGTCTTATAGACATAGGTCATGCCAGGAACTAGATCCTCTATAAAGCCAGTTCCGAACTGCTCTAATGCATCTACATCAAGTTTCAAAATCCTGTTTACATCTTTACTGTCTAAATCACATCTGAAATTGAATAAAGCGGTTTCTTGTATGATATGTTATTTTTAATTTAACTTGAAAGTGTTATAAATTATTTGGAAAATCTCTACTCATTTCTTTTTCCTCTATATCTGTATCTTTCATGCTCAACAGAACTTTAGCATAATTATGTTTCTATTTTGGATAGAAAACGATGGCTAGTTATTCAAATGTTCAATAAACTAACTTTCTTCCAAAGCACATGTTAAACAGCATGTGTATGACAAGCTTGTCCACATAGTCAGTCACTGCGAAGGGTTCCGTTTCTTGTAACATTCTTTCAAAAACTCTCTCACAAACGTCATTGATCATTTTTTCGAGATGGTTTCCCTGCATATAATATCTGAAAATAAGGTAACATTGATAATCTATGTCAGTTTATGTAAGCAATATACAAATATATCTCAATGATCTTTGACAGTTGAACTTTGATGGGGCTGTAATCCATAAGTCAGGTTTATTTTCTATGTTTCAAATGAAGCAAGGGTCGATTGGGCCATGATCAAATATCCTTCCTACTAAACATATATGAAAAACGTCCTGAATGATAATAATTTTATAGTTTTTAGATCTTTCTTTTAACCTGGTTATGAATGACAAATATGGAATAAACATATCCCTATCAAGAAGTACAAAATCGAAAATCGAAAAATCATCTAACCAAGGACATACAAAACCAGGATAAAACCAGAACTAAGGCAAAGGAACAGAAATGAAAAATAAATCTACCATACGAAGAGAAGTGAACTCCCTGCGAAGGAGTGAGATCAGATGCCTAGGAAGAGTGAGCATCTCCTGCTTCCATGCAACACCTGCCACTTCAGTTCGGTAGAGAGGTCAACTTCTGTAAATCCCACAATGCAGAAGAAGGGTCACAATCGGTAACTCTTACAAAGGAAGACAAAAAACGTGTAAATTGGTATGTCATGTCATAAAAGGTCTACGTCAGAATATCTTTTATGACCCTGGACAAGGGGACGCCATAGTGTGCTACCGTTTCTCCATATCGACCATAGAACTTCCTCAGTGACGATGCTAGTCGGTCACAAATGTATCATTGACTGAGAAGCTTAACTGAAAGCTGTCTAGCTCTTAGAACAAAATCTGAGTACTTGTATCTTAGTTTTACTATAAACATTAAGAAACTCGCTTACAAAAAAAAACAATATCAAAACATATTACATTTGTATTAATTACATATCATAATTATGTACGAAATCAGAAGTAGATCATTCTACATTTATTTACCTCAGTGCTTTTCCAGCCACTTTCTTCTGAAACTTCCAAGTTGCATTATAAGGTGCAAGCGCAATATCCTTACCACCTTGTGAAAACATGTCTCCTGTAATACAGACAATCGACAGAAATATAGAACTTACGAGTTTATTTCATGGACACATTATTACTTTAATGAGTTAAAAAAAAAAAAAATATATATATATATATAATAGCATATCATTTCTGAGTTAGATGTATACAGTATAAGGATATTTATATTTGTTTAGATAGAAATTACTTTTACCTGACTTGAATGTGGGTCTCCCCGCAAAGTCTGCTTTCTTTTTTACCAATGCCTCAATGACAGCATCCAAACTGTTGAGAAAGACTGTTTTCACCGGACCTTCGATTGAACCACATTTCAAGCAATCATTATGACATTACATTTTAACACAATATATACATTATACTTTCCATGGATATTTTATCACTTATGATTAATTTAGATACATGTACATTGTATATAATGTCCTTCTAACTCAAGGTAAGTTTAATGGGGAAAGCGGTTCATGTGGTCGCCTATTGCATCGAAAGCCAAATTAATCACGTATAACTAATGTTCGGATACACGCAATTATTATCTGTTAAAATTATTTCTTACCCATTGAAATCTGTACAACTGGTCCGTACTTTTCCGATAAGGCGGCTACGTCTCTATGCATTGTATAACTTGTATAAACTACAATGTATAATCAAAAGAGCATTGAGAAAACTCCTTTTCCCGGTGGCGTGATGAAAGACTATTACATGTATGTCATTTAGTTTGTGACGTCGATTTAAGGCCCGGTAGGAGTAAGATTTTGTATGCCGTTGAATTTAAGTATAGTGGTCAACGTAAGAAAACATTTTAATTTTTGCTGCACTATTTTTTCTGTTAAAATTTGTTTGGATCAAATCCCATATTTCACTTCGTAAGAAATTTTCTACATACATTTGTAGTTGGATTGCGAAGAAATGTATAAGAATAGTAATTTGATTGGATAATATATGAGAAAGAATATTGCTTTCGTCATTTTCGAGACGTTTCCTTTTCATTCATGTTTTGTAAAATTCCAACAGTATCGATCCACTCTTTATTCATTGATTATCTTAAGTGAAATGACGTAAAGTGTGCGTAACGAAGCAGATAAACTAATCATTAAGTTTACGATCTCAAATTCGCATTATTTTTAAAGGGGAGGTTTTTTTTTTCAATTAATGATAATATGGCTGGTTTTAGAAATCAATACTACTTTGGTTAGTAACGATGAAAATTTAATAATTTTACAATACTTTTGTAGTCTCCTACTAAAGGAATACTCCATGGTCCGGGTGGAGACTTGTATCTCAGTTTTTTGTATATGTAGTAGGTCAGGAGTCCCACTGAGGTCCCTACCAACACTGTCTGAAGACTCATGATACCCATGATGCTTTCTAAAAATCCCATTTAGGGTGCTGAAAATAGAATTGACAAATAATCATGATCAATGTCTACAACATGTGTGCTTAAAGTTGTTTATTACACTGGTATCATTCTAACAAAATAAAACAAAATCTAAGTCTTGACCATAGACTTGATCTCTTAGACAAAATTGCACTAGCAGCCAGCGCCCTCTTTATAAGAGACTGGTCAGCTAGGTCTCTATAAAGCCGTATTCACTCTTTTCTGTTCAAGACCTCGGTACAGGACAAATCAACAATGCAAACTAGTCGTGAAAATTTGCTTACTGTTGGAATAACCATGACCCGGATATGAGTATATCTCAAATATTTGTTGGCTCGTCAGTCAGTTCCCCGTTTCCTTTCAGTATTTTATGATCGTCCCCTGTATTGTTGATGGTCTTGCATTTCGGATATTAATAAAGTACGCTGGGGCTCTGACCATAATTATACCAATTTTAATAAAAAGAGAAAAAAAATCATCTTATTATCAAGGCACAAACATCGGTTGTGTTGTAAATTTATAATTATATACGTACCTTTATATTGATCGACCATATCCGACTGACCATAGGTCAAACAAAGAAATGTAAACATTGAGTAGCTACGAAACTAGGTCAAGTACAAGTAGGTATTACTAACATTTTGCAATAGCCACGATGGTAGTTATAAGGCATTTGCTAGTTCGAGTTGATTCTGGTTATTACTGTATACAGAAACTTCCCTAACTACACGTAACCTTGACCATGATAAAGGAAGAAAAAAATCATATTAAACAAGGGGTAATTAAGTCATATAAAATAAGGCAATTAGATAAAGAAAGAAGAACTATCTCACTCTGATGTATAGGGAAAATATTTCTTGTACATGTACATTGCTAAGGATTTATAAATGGACATGCATGAAGAACAGGGTTTTAATTGTCAAATTCAGGAACTTCATGCATGCATGATTCTTTTTATAAATATAACTGACTACATTTTATCTACGTGAAAACCCCCTCCCATTTCTAATGAAAAATGTAATTTTTTTAACACATGGTATAAAACCTTGCCCGAATAATTTCCATGACTGCATGTTAATTCATCGTACATCTATTAAACATAATAATTTTATATTAAAAGAAGCCAAAGTACCTTTCTTCATTTATATGAAGCTAAACACAAAAAAGTTTTGTTTTGTTTTTTTTTTTCACTTTTCTAATTTTTCTCCTTTGATATTAAACAAAATTATTACCTTTTTAAAAGTATTCTGAAGTGTTATGCTGTCCCTGCTATTTAGTTTGTGTTCAATCCAGGCAACGCTTTTATAGGAATGTAATATCGAGCGGTTCAGAAAGTGTCACAATGACCTGGGTTCAGAACAGCTGGAGCATGGAGTTAAACGGATTATTCATAACCGTTACATCAGAAACATGCATAGGAGCTGACAAAAATTCCTTTGACGTATTTGTAAGGTATATGAAACATACAACCTACCTTATTGAAAATCACGTTAGATCTGTAGAAGTCCTTTGAGATTAATAAACTATCGATCGATCGCGTTCTATATATAAACAACATGTATGCGCAGACCGAATGTAAACACTCCAGGTTCAACTTGTGTAACGATGACCTTTGAACTCTTTGTTTATTCATGAATGGATATATGACTAATGAACTGGCCCAATTTGACCGACTTACAATGCCCAGTTCATGAATTTGGTCTTTTTCGCTTGTGACATCTTTGACACATATAAAAAAAAAGAAAAAAAAAAGGGGGGGGGGGTTACATGCATGTCATTTTGTTGTTGTTGCAATGACCCCTCATTGTCCAATTTTTTCAAATCAATCTGTAGATTGCATAAGAGATAACATCAGGTTCATAATCAAATTTATCCCGACTACAGGTCATAAAATATTGATTCTATATGCTTATAATACATTTCCAATATTTTTGACCAGTGGTGTGACACTTTTACAAATGTATAAACGAAGGGGAATCCCCGTGAAGAGATTTCGACTTACGTACTGTTCATTTGATAAATTTTGCCTTTTTTATACATACACTGCGAACCCGATATTATTATAAATTTTACAGGAAAGCTAGGGTACGAGATTTATATAACAAAACGATATCTATAATTCTAAAAAGTGTAAACGTTAGACGGTTTCCCCTTAAGCCCCTGTCACACCCTCACGTTCTGGCATGGCGTTCGCACTACGACCGCAAAATTTTTTTTAACACATGGTATAAAACCTTGTCCGAATAATTTCCATGACTGCATGTTAATTCATCGTACATCTATTAAACATAATAATTTTATATTAAAAGAAGCCAAAGTACCTTTCTTCATTTATATGAAGCTAAACACAAAAAAGTTTTGTTTTGTTTTTTTTTTTCACTTTTCTAATTTTTCTCCTTTGATAATAAACAAAAATATTACCTTTTTAAAAGTATTCTGAAGTGTTATGCTGTCCCTGCTATTTAGTTTGTGTTCAATCCAGGCAACGCTTTTATAGGAATGTAATATCGAGCGGTTCAGAAAGTGTCACAATGACCTGGGTTCAGAGCAGCTGGAGCATGGAGTTAAACGGATTATTCATAACCGTTACATCAGAAACATGCATAGGAGCTGACAAAAATTCCTTTGACGTATTTGTAAGGTATATGAAACATACAACCTACCTTATTGAAAATCACGTTAGATCTGTAGAAGTCCTTTGAGATTAATAAACTATCGATCGATCGCGTTCTATATATAAACAACATGTATGCGCAGACCGAATGTAAACACTCCAGGTTCAACTTGTGTAACGATGACCTTTGAACTCTTTGTTTATTCATGAATGGATATATGACTAATGAACTGGCCCAATTTGACCAACTTACAATGCCCAGTTCATGAATTTGGTCTTTTTCGCTTGTGACATCTTTGACACATATTAAAAAAGAAAAGAAAAAAAAAGGGGGGGGGGGGGTTACATGCATGTCATTTTGTTGTTGTTGCAATGACCCCTCATTGTCCAATTTTTTCAAATCAATCTGTAGATTGCATAAGAGATAACATATCAGGTTCAAAATTAAATTTATCCCGACTACAGGTCATAAAATATTGATTCTATATGCTTATAATACATTTCCAATATTTTTGACCAGTGGTGTGACACTTTTACAAATGTATAAACGAAGGGGAATCCCCGTGAAGAGATTTCGACTTACTGTTCATTTGATAAATTTTGCCTTTTTTATACATACACTGCGAACCCGATATTATTATAAATTTTACAGGAAAGCTAGGGTATACGAGATTTATATAACAAAACGATATCTAATTCTAAAAAGTGTAAACGTTAGACGGTTTCCCCTTAAGCCCCTGTCACACCCTCACGTTCTGGCATGGCGTTCGCACTACGACCGCCAAAATTATACGAAACGTGGCGTGAACGTAGTAAGGACGCGGGTAACGTAGTAAGAACTCGCTGATACGTATTGAGGTCGTAGTAAGGACTCCGACGAACGTGCCCGTACGCCGAGCCACCACGACCGTTTTGAACTGTTCAAAACAGTCGTAGTGAGGACGCGGTGATGACAGAACGTGTTAAGGACTACTTGCAAACGTATTGAGAACTTCATGGACGTATTAGAAACGTGTCGCGAACGTAGTAGGGTCGTAGTACGGACAGCTAAATGTTTTACATATAATCATATGGAGACCGTCACGTCTCTGCCGTCCTTACCACGTTCTTGGTTTTAGAGGTCGAAAAAATCAAAATAGACTTCGTACAAACAATTTATCCTTTGAACGTGTCATTATCGTAGCATGAACGCAGTAAGAACTTTGAGAACGTAGTAAGCACGCCGTACTATCGTAAGACAGACGCCTTCGTCGTAGTGTGAACTTGGGGTCGATCGTAATGCGAACTTGACTAAGCGTATTAAAGAAAGGATGGACGCGCTACTAACGTGTCACGGACGCTAAAGGTCGTGTTGCGAACGTATTGGAGTCGTCAATTATTATTTCGGAGAGCCCTTCCGGGTGAAAAATGCCACGTTCTCACTACGATCATGAAAAATTTCAAGGACCTCGAGGACGTAGTAAGAACGTCTCGAGAGAACGTGTAGGTGTGACAGGGGCTTTACCAATTATGTATATACACGTGTAATGGGTTGATTCGACATGCATTTTATTAATTTTGATCGATCAATAAATACATGTACTGTCCTTGGCTGGCACTGCGGAATAAAATGTAATTTCTATATTACACGTACCTTATAATTCTATATCTATAGGCTGTATTTTATTATTTAATCAATACATAGTATTTATAAACGTTCTACATTAACAAATGACGAATTTTGATAAAATCTACTTAAACGAGACTACTTCAGAAATGGATATCATTAAGGCATGGTCCATTTGATATTCTGGTGGGGGGGGGGGGGGGGTGTGTTTTGTTTTGTTTTTGGTTTTGGTTTTTTTTTTTCGAAATTTTGAAGAATTAATATAAAATTTCGTTTAAATTCTTGAAAATTTTCCTACTCGCTTCGCTCGCCGCAATTTTCAATTTGTATCAAAAATTTTCTGCTCGCTTCGCTCGCCATACTTTTCTATCAAAACGTTATTTTCTAATGGCAAAGTTCATATATTTGAAGATATCAAAAGTTATACATGTATGTGAATGAATAAGAGCTTGCTTAAAAGCTGAACGTAAATATATTATCAATATCTATGTATTGCTATTAATACATGTTGCATGTATCCCATCGAGTCTAATTTTATGTTTTTGTAAGCTTCGAAGGAGAACTTCAGTTATTCACCAATTTTCAATTCTTCATTTAAAAATTTGTCTAGAAGACCTTCCCCACAGACCCTCTTACACATGTTACATACATGTACCTTATACAAAATGTTGAGAATTGTATTGTAAAAATCTTTTATCTCTCTGTTTAAAAGTGAATTGAATGCTTGCATAAAAATAAACTAATATATTATTATCAATATTTTAGAATTTTGAGTAAAAATATAAATAATTTCTATCCATAAAACACAAACATTCTTAATATGGGCATCACTTTGTTAAAAAAAATTACTTGCTCCAACTTTGCAAGAAAAAAATAATTTCGCCCCTGTCCAGGCGAAAAAAAAATCTTGCTTCGAAAAAAACCCAAGCCCCCCCCCCCTCTCCCCAGAACCGTGCCTAGCACAGGAGCTCGATGCCAACGATCCACAAGATAAAGGACATTCACTATCCATGTTTGAATGAAATCCATTTGTCTCTCTTGAACATCGGATTTCTCGAAATAAATCTATTTTGCAAAATTATAGATATGTAGTTGTCATGTTTCTTACTACATGTATGTTAAAACTATCCGAAAAGTTAAAAGCTTTCAAATATATCAACCCAATGCACCCTACATCTCTGTAAAACAGGCCAATCGAGCCATTTTCTTCTCTGTAACGTCAAAGGCAATTTCCCTATCGAATCTGATTTCTTTTTATTATATGTAAGGTCCATATTATTTGTTTAATAATTGTAAAAAATTAATCGATGTACGAGATAAATTTCTCAATAATCGTGATATTCCCTGAACATTTCATGGCTTGTTTACGACGGTTTGCAATGAAATGTTTTGAAATTTTATATAGTTTTGGAAAGTTTAAAGATATATAAGAAATGACATAGCAAATACAATTTTTTTTGCAAAGTTTAAAAGTATTTTGTTCAATAACATCGATCAATGGGCCAATATATTTCCGAAATGAATCGTGATATTCCTTGAACTTTGACTAGAGAGAGATGGGAAGGGGCGGGTGTCATTGAATGTTCTTGGCGTCGAGCTCCTGTGATCATCAACTACCCGATTGAGGAAAGGCCTAATAGTATCTATACTTCATCAAATTTGACTCTATAGATTTGTACGGGTGCGTTCTTTAATATATGCTGCCTTCTATAAAGTGCACATGCAGTCTCGTACACGTGGATGTATCGGGATCGATTCCCGGACCTGTAACTTATGTTACCTCGCTTATTGCGAAAATTCGATGATAATCGTTCTTGTAAAAGACATTTGCATGACTGTATACTTCTTTTTTGTGAAAATATCCAGGGGTTGATGTACATTGTACGTTTACTTACTTAATGTCATAATGTTTTGTATATTCTAAATGGTCAGTATCGTACAAAATTTTCAAAAAGTGACCCTTTTCCTGATTACCTAAAAAAGACCTCAAGAAACATCCTGCAAAATTTTCAAAAAGTGAACTTTTTTCTCGATAATCTCAAAAGGACCTCTAGAAACAGACGAAATACATGTACATGTATGGGCTTTTCGAATCGAGACCATCATTTTAACATTGTTTGATAAGATTTAACTGACGTCGGATTATGATTTTGCATGTGATGTCCTCTCAAAAGGGCATGATAACTATTACATGTACGTACATTTAGTTTGTTCGTTGCAATTTCACTAAGTCTCATGAGCGGATCCAGGACTTTTTTCAGGGGGGGGGGGGGGGGGGGTCCTAAAGTCCTTTTCTTTTTCTTATTTATTTTATTAAACTTTTTTTTGGAAGAGCAAATAAAAAAAGGACACGCCAGAAAATAAAGTTCTTGATTAATGATTGTCAGTTTCTTTTCTATTTATCATGTTTATAGAGATTTTTTTTTCCGAGAATTGGAATCTATTCGTTCCTTTTTTAAAGTTTCATTATTCTAAGTGCCCTTGTTTATTGACCAAGGTGTAATGTATATGAGTTGTGTATAAGAAAGCGTAGCATCATATGTAATAAATTCTGGCAAGCATAATCCGCCGTACTACTCAAAGATCTATACTATTGGCTCGCGAAGATGGACAAGCAGATGCGAGTCAGAGAAATCCGACCCCCCCCCCCCCCTCCTTGATCCGCGCTTGAGTCATAGTCTTCTTCTTAAACCGATAAATCGTTTAAGATGCTGTTCTAATTTCATTTCATCAATTTACAGGAAACAGCCAAAGATATATATACTGTTAAAGGACCCATGATGCTACAAAGTACCAAGTACTTGATTTATTATACATGTATATGAAATATATTATGATTCATTTTGACAAATAATTCAGACTCAAAGACATATCCAATAGCCTCAATAGATCACACATTTCATAACACGCATGATAAAGCTGCACCTATGTTAATTTGGTCAAAAGCATGCATATATAATAAACATTACAGAAGTACCCATCAGTTATTTACGGAAGCCATTTCGTACAATGTTTATATTTTCTACTATCTCGTAGTTACGAGAAACTTTTCTCGTAGTTACGAGAAACTTTTCTCGTAGTTACGAGAAACGTAATTACGAGAGAAGTTTCTCGTAACTACGAGAAAAGTATCTCGTAACTACGAGAAACGTCTGTCGTAACTACGAGAAAAGTTTCTCGTAACTACGAGAAACGTTTCTCGTAACTACGAGAAAAGTTTCTCGTAACTACGAGAAAAGTTTCCCGTAACTACGAGAAAAGTTTCCCGTAACTACGAGAAAAGTTTCTCGTAACTACGAGAAAAGTTTCTCGTAACTACGAGAAAAGTTTCTCTTAACTACGAGAAAAGTTTCTCGTAATTACGAGAATGTTTTCTCGTAACTACGAGAAAAAGTTTCTCATAACTACGAGAAAAAGTTTCTGGTAACTACGAGATAGTAAAAAAATAAAATAAAACATGGCACGAACTGGCTTCCGTAGTTATTCAATGTACTATGTGCAAATGTACATGGTAATCTGGAATTGCACTAGAAACGCGATAAATATACAAAAAAAAAATGTCATGTATTTGGGCTTATCTTCCTTGCATTTCCCAAGGACCTTGATCTTGTTTAAGATCCATAATATGTCCATTTCGAAGGTTCTAAAAGCGAAACTAAGAAATGCTTCATGTATCCTTATATAATCATATTTTCCAAAATCAGAAATTCCTCTCAGCAACAACCTTATATGGAGCGGGTAATTCAACTCCACGGAAATCCCATCTCACTCTTGTCACGTGATTAACACCAGGTGGCGCTTTGAATCGGAAGTTTTTTAAGAAATGGGAAACAATGAGCAGAAGTTCTGTTCTTGCCACAGTTTCTCCTAAACAAACACGTCTGCCTGCAGAAAAGGGAAGCCAGTTTTCTGGTTTCTTGTTCAGTTTTCCATCCTTGGTCAAGTAGCGATATGGATCAAACTTATCCACGTTTTTCCAGAAATTTGCATCATTATGAAGAGCCCAGTGGTTGATGAAGACGGTTGTACCTTTTGGAATGTCGTAACCTCCTGTTATACATGTAGAAAATAATCATTATGACAATTATTTACGAGTACATTAGAAATATAAATAACAAATTTCAATTCATTAAAAAATACTGTACATTTATTATGACAAATGGTCCAAAAATGAACAAAATAGTTATAATAGACAATATAGATTTTGTATATTAAGAGCTTTTTCTATCTCAAAATACAAAAATGTACAATGACTGTCAGCGTACCAACAGTGGTATCACATATTGTAGAATGCGGTATGCCTATTGCGCTGAATGATCCCATCCTCATGGTCTCCATGATGCAAGCTTCAGTAAAACACATATTTGATCTGTCCGTGGCGCTTGGAAATTTACGTTCACCTATAACCAAAATGGTATCATGACAAAACAGTACAAAATCATACTTGATGTTCGCTATTCCTGCATCGTTTCAAGTCAGTAGGTAAAAGTCAAATATAAAGCAAAGTCAGAATCCAAACCGGAATTCGGAAAAAAAAAATTAGGACAAATTGTCATTTAAAGAAAAGCTATAGAGTACAAATATTCAGCTTCAATCATCGAATAAGTGAGTATAAGTCACATTCAAAACCTAAATCAGAATTCAAAGATCATATTCATAGGGCAAACTAGACCAGAAAAAAATCAAACCAAAGAGAACAACGGACGTCAGTCGAAACAATTTTCAACTAACAACAGGAAAACAAGAGAGACGCCACACTTACACCAAAAAGACCAGCAAAATCAAAACAAACACATCGAAGCATGAAAGGCAACATTACAAAGTAAGCTTACATATGATGTCTATAATTTACATAAAGTTAAGGAGCATGAATGAATTTACTTAAAAATAAAAAAAGAACTAATTACAAAACAAAATTAATACAAAATGTAGCCATAATACACTGTTTTACAGATATAACTGATTTTTACCCATTGCTCGATCAATTTCCTCTCTGCACTTTTCTTGCAATGTCGGATGTTCTACCATGAAGCTGAAGAACCAATCTAATACAAATCTGTTTGCATCTAAGCCAGCTGAAAACATCCAAGGAAAAATGGCATCATTTGAATTTAATTTATATTTTATTTGAAGAATGTAACTTTAAATTCGAATACTTAAATGTATGAAAAATTAACACAGAAGTATTTTAGAATTTATGTTCGAGTTTATGAAGTTATGTGATATATAGCAAAGAATTTTCTCCATAAGTATCACTACATTTTAAAAATGAGAAACACAGAATTAATATGTTTTAAGATAAAATTGAATTCAGAGAGAAGTCTTCATTTACATTGTACCCTCGATTGTGATAAATTACATGTCTTGATTTCAATTATGATAATCCGTTTATAGACATTTGTAATTACTATTGGAAATGTTTCTCGTGAGTCTAATGTTACAGTATTATCTAATAGATATAGTTCATGACACGATTAGTTCGATTCTCTTAAACTTTAAAGGCCCTGTCGCACTACAGCGTTCTGGATAGCATGTTGCAACGTATGACTTTTTTTTTAGCAACACGCTGCCGAACGCTGACGTCCGTTGAAAAAGATCAAAAGAAAGCCGCTTTCTGAGCGTTTGCCTAACGCACGACTAACGTGTAACAGCGACTGTAGAACGTTTACTTAGCGTGTGTATAACGTGTTTGTAACGTACATGTATGTCCAGCGTACGACAACTTGTACCCAGCGCATTTCCAGCAATCTCGACGTACGCGGAACGTGTGTCGAACGATCGCGCAACGTGAACGTTTTGATTGCATGCGTGTAGGAACGTTGTACGTGAATTTTCAGTTACTTTGCGCTGAAGTGGTTTACATTCGTTTATACGAGGAAACTCCTTGCCAGAGGAAGAAAAATAAGAACGTCAGATGTTTATTCCATGGCCTTGCATGGTTGTTATACCTTTTTCTAATCCCCCATCTCTTGTTTTGTCTTTGTTTCATTGCATACTGTATAATATCAATTCGTTTAAAATTATCATGATGTCACTACACAACAATTTCTGCTTATCATGATAAAACTTTCTTGTATTTTTTTGTAACTAAGCATTTAACAATTTGTAAAAGGGATAATATTTTTATTCTAAACAATACCAAAATTGATAATTAATTAAATCAAATGTTTTTCAGAAAAAAACAGATGTCTCCCCCCTCCCTCTAAGTTACTTTGACCTTTGGCCAAGATGATGTGAAACCTTTGAGTCATGGGCAACATCAAACTAAAACATGAAAGTGATTCATTGTATTGTTTGAGGTAAAGCCCAAACATGATTAGCATATACAATTTCATATTTAGTGAAATTGACTTTGGTCACATGACCTTGGATATAGGTGATCTGAAAAATACATTGTATGGATCATGCGCAACAAAAAACTGAATTAGTGATTGGATACACGATTCAAAATATAAAGCCTAAACATAAACATAACAATTTCAGCCTGGACATGATTAGCATATACAATTTCATTACCAAAGTAAGAAGTGACCTTAATCATGTGACCTTGGGACAATGTGATAAGAAACATTTAGTCCTGAGAAACAACGTATTAAAATATGAAAACAATTGTAAGAAGGGTTCAGCAGATATAGCCCAGACAAGATTAGTACGTACAATTTCATTAAAAAGAACTAAATGATCTTGACCTTGGGCACATGACCTTGGGTCAAGATGATAAGAAACCTTCCAATCCTGAGCAACAGCATTCTAAAGTATCAGAGCGATCCATTATACGATTCCACAGATATAGTCCAGACTCAATAGTATTTACAATTTCATTAAAAAATGTAATATTTGACCTTGACCTTAGTAATATGACCTTGGATCAAGGTGGTAGGAAACCTTTGGGTCATCAGCACCATCACACTAAAATATCAAATGATCCGATTACAGTTCAAAAGATTAAGCCTGGGCATAATACACATAACAAATACAATTTCATTTAAAATACATGTATACTAATTGACCTTGACCTTGGTCACATGATCTTGAGTCAACGTGATGTGAAACCTTCGGGTCATAAGCAACAACATACTAAGATATAAAGCGATCGTGCAAACGGTTCAAGAGATATAGCCCGAACAGGAATGCATGTACAATTTCATTAAAATTGTACTACATGACCTTGACCTTGACCTTGGTCACATGACCTTGGGTCAAGGTGATGCAAAACCTTCGGGTCATAAGCAACAACATACTAAAATAAAAAGTGATCCGGCAAACGGTTCAAGAGATCTAGCCTGGACATGAATGTATGCATAATTTCATTAAAAATGCACTAAGTGACCTTGACCTTGGTCACATGACCTTGGGTCAAGGTGATGTGAAATCTTTGGGTCATAAGCAAAAACTTACTAAAATATGAAAGTGATCCGGGAAACAGTTTAAGAGATATAGCCCGGACAGGAATGTATTCATAATTTCTTTAAACATGCAGTAAGTGACCTTGACCTTGGTCACATGACCTTGGGTCAAGGTGGTGTGAAACCTTCGGTCATAAGCAACAACATACTAAAATATGAAAGTGATCTGGCAAACAGTTCAAGAGATCTAGCCTGGACATGAATGTATGCATAATTTCATTAAAAATGCACTAAGTGACCTTGACCTTGGTCACATGACCTTGGGTCAAGGTGATGTGAAACCTTCGGGTCATAAGCAACAACATACTAAAATATGAAAGTGATCGGGCAAAGGGTTCGGGAGATATAGCCCGGACACGATGTGTGACAGACGGACAGACAGACAGACGGACGACAAAGGCAAAACCAATATGTCTCCTCCCCGTTGGGGGGGGGAGACATAATTAATAGTTTCTTGTACTTTTGATGTGATTCAACTTGAATTTCAAAATCATTTCTTCAGTATCGAATTTGTCTTGTGGAAGTGATTTGACCGCTACTCGAACGTTTCGTACACGCCGAGAACGCCACACAGTCGTTAGAGACACGCTCTATACACGTTACAAACACGTTGCGCGAACGCTAGACTATCGTCAAGCTTACTTTACAAACATGTTCGGAACGTTTATGAACGTGTGAGTAACGTTCGTGCAACGTATGGCAGCGTACATGTGTATGCATAACGACTGCTTTGCTTTTGATTAACGATCGCGGAGCATGTAACCAACACATTCGGCACACGCTGCCGATTTTGTGCAGGCACAAAATTTTTCGAAGCCAATAGCGTTCGACAGCTTATAGCTCCATGTGAGAGCGTTCTCGCAACGTCCTCATGACGTACACAGAGCGTGTACGACGATAATCCAGCGTGTTAGCCAGCGACCTTTTACGCTGGCACACGCTGTTGTCAAATGCTGTACATAGTCTGAAAGGGCCTTAAGACTTTATGATCATTCTAGTTATTTCCAATTACAAAAAGTGACTATTTTTTTTCAAGAAGAAACTACTAATAGGAAGAAAAGCTTATATACCAAATAAAATATCCAACAGAATATTTTTGATATGAAAGTCTGACAACATTTCTGCTTCCTCTGGTCGGCCTTCTGCTTCCGCCTCTTCCCTCGCAAACAGCAAAGTGTCCGTGTAATCCTTTAAATTACCTACAGAGGAGTTATGAGGAAATATAAACTTGACTAGCGATTAAATAAAAGAAACCGACCATGATGGAATCAGAGCTTGAAAGTGATAGAAATGGTTCCGAAATTCAGCTTTTTTTGATTGAGCAATTGAGTAAATATTAGGAATTGCGACTTATTCCCTGTTTTTCGAAGATTAATCAAAATGTATCTAAAGTAAACAAGAGATATTCCATATTTATGGGTGTTCATTGGTGTCGTTTTAATGTACAGTTATTGGTATACATTTTTTTCAATGGGTGATTTTTATCGTACATTAATTTGTAACTTTGATTATTTTCTACCCTATCTGAGAGTTGATTGGAATTTTGGAATTGAGTGATTGACTTTGATCTTGATTTAGCCAGCAGAACACCTGCGATGTCACTGCAAATATCAAAATGAGTAAATTGTTTAGGTCATAACTCATGACATGCTATTTACGTTGTATTGAGATGAAGAAGATCCTGACGACAATCTCAGTAACACTCACAATAGAGTATCAATTGAGCATCGACGGACCCCTGGCAAGCTAGAGGTGGGACCAGGTTTGGCTAGCCTCATCCGCCGCCGATGATCAAGCACGAAACTGAAAACAACATCTACAAAACTGAGGTTATGTTTATATAGAAAGTGCTCTGGCGACCACGTCAGGGAAAAATATTTAAAACACTTACTGTCAAACCCCTCGCGGGGAAGCAATGTTAAGGTTCCCGCACCCTAATAGAGTTACTTCCGGTTAAAATCTTTATACTATTCCTACATTTCCGACAAATACCGATGATTTTATCATCGGGAATGTTCGGATGTAATTGCATGAGTCATTGGTTGACAAGTGGCTTCACTTCTATGAGCAAAATTAGTGTATAAAGTATTCTTTATGATGAAATAGAAAATCTGTATCTTTGATAATTCTCATTGAAAATGTATTACGGGCTGAATACCTTAAACGTCTTCAAATTCAATAGCATGGTTTGGAACAGATAAATTTAAAGCATGGACCAGACATGCACGTTTCGAGTACTTAACCCTCGTAAATACAAATATGTAAAAACGTGCAATGTTGTGATCGAAACGAGATACAAAATGTATTACCATTCCATTTCAATGTGAATAGACATCGGTCAAAGGTCATGGTATATCATTTGAACTAGATGCGACATTTGTTTGTTTCACTCTGCAGCATCTGTGTTATATAATCCAATCAAAATCCACAATCTGATGTTATATTATTCAAACATAATCCTGATTATGAATTCGGTATTCGACTTTCAGTAACTGATTACAGACATGACATTGCTGATTTGAAGATCGAAATACGATGAATCCGTTATGATCTTTCAAACCTTGGTTCGTGGGGGTATAAAAAAGAAAAGAAACATAAACAAGAAGTCAATGATTTTATAATAAAATAAGCCTCTCCAAAATGTAGTAACATATTTGTACTAACTTGAGTCGTATGTGTCTTTATGTTGTTTTACTTCTTGGCCCAAAAATTCCTGATATTCCTCCATAACTCTCTCAAATCGTTTACAGCCTTGACTCTTGTACACGTAAGAAATAGCCGGTATCATATCCTCTAAGAGCGTACCATCTATCAATTGATTGACCTCTATGGACAGTCTCAGAAACCGCTCCACATCAGGATCATCCATTTTGCATCTACGTGTATGTGACAGAACTATGTAATAGGTTTCTTCAGTAACTTTAGTTTTCCTCATTTTGAATTTAAACTTATTTAGGTTTTAAGTACATGCGTAAGGAGGTAAAGACTGCATGGGATTGATTATATAGCAATATTCGGTTTCTTCGCCAGATCTCAATTGTACCATATTGCTTAATTTGAGATTTTCTCAACGGTTTACCTCATATTTGCTTGAGGATTCCCTCAGCTGAGTTTTCCACAATATCATCTTGTATAAAATTTCCTCAAATCATTTCTGAGGAAAGTATCCAAGGCAAAACTTGAGTTTTATCGTCACCATAGAGAGATGAGGTAGGCATGGATCTCTCTCAAATATTTTAAGAAAACCTAATGCCTCAAGTTGAGGAGTTCATACAAGGTAAATTTTGAGGAAGAATATCAAGTTTGAGGAAAACCTCAAATATTTGAGGAAAACCGAAATAAAAATTTAAGGAAAGTACACATATTTGAGGAAAACATCAGTTTGAGAAGTTTGATACTAGTGAGGCCAGATTTACTAATAAATTGATACTTGAAATCCAAAGAGCAATCGGGAATAAAGCAGTTTTTCCTTCAAGTTGTTACCTCATTTAAATATTTAAATACAAAATTGAACTTATTCAAATGAAGAAATGAAAGATATGCCGAAGACTCATTTATCAGTTACTATAGCAATAAAAAGTGAAATGATAGAGGATGTTTATATATATTATGATATGGTTTATAAAATGATACATTTGTTCTATCAGCTATCTTTGTTTAGTGTGCAATTTCAATGATTTAATTATTGATTTCTGAATATAGGCTAAATTTAATAGAATTCTAGACTCATCCGCATGGTCAAAATGAGGGGAGTATAAAAATAGTATGTCTGGCATAAACCTTTTATTGGTTAAACATGAGAAACGCATACTTCATTGACGAACATATTGACCCAGACTTTAGAAAATAGTATGCAACAAACACGCATGTGACTATAGCTAAGGTCAGAATGTCTGGTGTACAAGCAGGGCTTTAACACCCATTTTTGGAACTAGCGCTGGGGCCTTTGAAATTTGGAAAAATAGCGCGTTTTGTCAAGAATTGGGAAAAATATAATCATATCTTGATGCCCTTTCGCTTGAAATTTAGAATTTTCCACACCTTTTTAGCTCACCTGAGCCATAGGCTCAAGTGAGCTATTGTCATAGTGTTGCGTCCGTCGTCCGTCGTCCGTCGTCGTCGTCGTCGTCCGTCGTCCGTCGTCGTAAACTTTTCACATTTTAAACTTCTTCTCCAGAACGGCTGAAGGGATTTTGATGAAACTTGGTAGGTATGAAGTACTCATGGTCCCCTACAAGTGTTGTTGTTTTTCGTCCGGATCTGTCAACAGGTGGCACCACCACAGCCAAAAGTAGGTCACGGGGGGTACCCTCCTTTGACAAACTTCTTCTTCAGAACCGAAGCATGTATCGACAAACCGAAAGCATCAGGATGATCTAGAGAGATGTCTTAAGAAGTGTTGTTATTTTTGGTTCCACTTCGAAGTCAAATTTTTGACGGGTTTTTGACGTCTTTTCGGACTTTGTCAGAAATGCACATTTTTGCACTATTTCTTTAAATAACTCAATAAGTGTATGATTTTACACACTCATTTACTACATATTTATCATATTTAACTTACTTAATGCTTTGATATGTATATTATGCTTAAAATTTATTTTTTTGATTTTTTATGAATTTTTTTCTTATGTAAAAAGGAAGGGGGGGGGGGGTTGATTTTCATACATTTTCTGCTTCTTTTCTATAACCACTCTTCAGATTGTCATGACAATTTGTAGGTATGAGGTACTCATGCATGGTACCCTACAAGTGAAAGAATTTTGTCAAGATATCCACTTTTGGATTTTTAAGGAATATTTTTTAAGATTGTACATAGGTATAATGTATGTTTTCCATGCCAAATGGACCCATGGGGAGTAGCTTCAAACCCCGGCGGGACCCCAACAATTATTTTTCCCTTTTTCAGTTTTTTTTTTCTCTTTTTATTTTTATATTTATCGCTAGAAATGAAACTGTGAAAAAATTTTGTCAATATATCAACTTTTAGATTTTTAATGATTTTTTTAAATAAGACAAGCTATAGCAAGTTTGGCTTTGTGTACTTATTTTCATACTTCGAATTAACTTGGCCACATACGCTATCAAATATACGCTGAATTTATTTTTAAGATGTTGACTTTTTGTGTCGCCTGCGAAGCACAGCGACACTTAGGGATCACTTTGTCTGTTGTTCGTCTGTCCGTCCATCCGTCCCTCCGTCTGTCCGTCTGTCTGTCACACTTGGATGTCACACCCCATAACTTTTGATTGGTAAGTGATAGGGCTTTGATATTTCACATGTGTATTCCTTGTGACAAGACCTTTATACACATATCATAATTTTTGACCTTTTGACCTTGACCTAGATATTTGACCTACTTTTCTAAAAATCTAATATTGGCTATATCTCTTGATTGATTAGTGATAGGGCTTTGATATTTCACATGTGTATTCCTTGTGATTAGATCTTTCTACACATTTAATGTTTGACCTTGTGACCTTGATCTAGATATTTGACCTACTTTTCTAAAAATCTAATATTGGCTATATCTCTTGATTGGCAAGTGATAGGGCTTTGATATTTCACATGTGTAATCTTTGTGACAAGACCTTTCTACGCAAATCATATTTTTTTACCTCGTGACCTTGACCTAGATATTTGACCTACTTTTCAAAAAATCTAAGATTGGCTATATCTTTTGATTGGTAAGTGATAGGGCTTTGATATTTCACATGTGTATTTCTTGTGACAAGCCCTTTTTTCACATACTATATTTTTTAACCTTATGACCTTGACCTAGATATTTGACCTACTTTTTAAAAAAAACCAAGATTGGCTATATCTATTGATTGGCAAGTGATAGGGCTTTGATATTTCTCTTGTGTATTCCTTTTGACAATACCTTTCTACACATACCATAATTTTGACCTCATGACCTTGACCAAGATATTTGACCTACTTTTCAAAAAAATTAAGATTTGCTATATCTTTTGATTGGTAAGTGATAGAGCTTTGATATTTCATATGTGTATTCCTTCTTGTGACAAGGCCTTTCTACACATATCATAACTTTTGACCTCATGACCAAGACCTAGATATTTGACCTACTTTTCAAAAAATCTTAGATTGGCTATTTCTTTTGATTGCTGAGTGATAGGCTTTGATATTCACATGTGCACTCCATGTGACAAGACCTTTCTTCACATACCATCATTTCTAGCTCACCTCGACGAAGTTGAGTGAGCTTATGCTATAACCCCACGCGTCCGCGTCCGTGTCTGCGTCCGCGTCCGTGTCCGCGTCCGCGTCCGGTTAAGAAGTTTGGGGTAGCTCAGTATCTGACAAAGTACTAACGCTACAGTAACCAAACTGGCACAAGTGATTCATCTTTGGATGCTGAGATGAACCCATGCATCGTATGCAGCATCTGACCTACATTTTCCGCTTGAGTGACTTGGTTAAGAAGTTTGGGGTAGCTCAGTATCTGACAAAGTACTGATGCTACAGTAACCAAACTGGCACAAGTGATTCATCTTTGGATGCTGAGGTGAACCCATGCATCGTATGCAGCATCTGACCTACATTTTCCGCTTGAGTGACTTGGTTGAGAAGTTTGGGGTAGCTCAGTATCTGACAAAGTACTGATGCTACAGTAACCAAACTGGCACAAGTGATACATTTTTGGATGCTGAGGTAAACCCATGCATCGGATGCAGCATCTGACCTACATTTTCCGCTTGAGTGATTTGGATAAGAAGTTTGGGGTAGCTCAGTATCTGACAAAGTACTAATGCTACAGTAACCAAACTTGCACAAGTGATTCATCTTTGGATGCCGAGATGGACCCATGCATCGGATGCAGCATCTACTTTTTCCACTTGAGTGATTTCGCTTTTAAAAGCCAATATTGAGCAGAGTATAAGTGCTACATGTACCAAACTTGCATATTGGATGTATCTTTGATCAAACTTTCATAAAATGACCTTGACCTACTTTTTCCGCTTGAGTGATTTTGCCTTTAAAAGCCAATATTGAACAAAGTATAAGTGCTAGATGTTCCAAACTTGCATATTAGATGTATCTTTGATCAAACTTTCATAAAATGACCTTGACCTACTTTTTCCGCTTGAGTGATTTTGCCTTTAAAAGCCAATATTGAGCAAAGTATAAATGCTACATGTACCAAACTTGCATATTGGATGTATCTTTGATCAAACTGTCATAAAATGACCTTGACCTACTTTTTCTGCTTGAGTGGTTTTGCCTTTAAAAGCTAATATACATGTACTAAGAAATATGTTTGAATTGAATTTTGCTGTCACGAGGTGAGCTTCGTAATCTGTGATTACCTATGTTTTACCTCGTGCACTTGCCCTATATATTTGACCTACTTTTCAACAAATCTATGATTTGCTATATCTTTTTAGTGGTAAGTGATAGGGCTTTGATATTTCACATTTGTATTCCTTATGAAAAGACCTTTCTAAACATTCCATAATTTTTAACCTAGTGACCTTGCCCTTGATATTTGACCTAATTTCAATAAAAAAAAAAATCCGCTACGCAGGCGACACAAGCATTCCTTGGATTGCTTTTTTTTCATACATGCATATTTCAGAACAATTTCCCTGTTTAATGATTATTTTCTCTGTCTTATTTCTGTATCTATGGTAAACATAGTCGCCATATATCTTGTGTTACAGATTTGATTGGTTCAATACCTCCTTGCCCCTTTAGTAGGGGTAACTACAGGAAATAAAAAGGTGCACACTAAAAATTTTGACTGACTTGAAATGCCCGGAAGTCTGTAAAATTGGTCTTTTTTGATTGCGAATCTTTGGCACGCATAAAAATGTAAAGAAAAAAAAGGGGGGGGGGTCATGCATGTCCTTTTTTTCGCAAATTTCACTTTTTTTTTTAGCTCGCCGGGACGAATGTCCAGAGAGCTATTGTCATACCCCCGGTGTCGGCGTTGGCGTTGGCGTTGGTGTTGGCGTCTGCGTGCGCGTGCACAAAAACTTTAACCTTGCTTATAACTTTTAAACCAATACAGATTGGGCTTTGATATTTCACATGTGCATTCTTTGTGACAAGACCTTTCCATGGATACCAAAATTTTTGACCTTGTGACCTTGACCTTGGAGATTGACCTACTTTTGAAAAACTTTAACCTTGGCCATATTTTTGGAATGGTAAGTGATAGGGCTTTGATATTTCACATGTGTATTCCTTGTGACAAGACCTTTCCATGGATACCAAAATTTTTGACCTTGTGACCTTGACCTTGGAGATTGACCTACTTTTGAAAAACTTTAACCTTGGCCATATTTTTGGAATGGTAAGTGATAGGGCTTTGATATTTCACATGTGTATTCCTTGTGACAAGACCTTTCCATGGATACCAAATTTTTGACCGTGTGACCTTGACCTTGGAGATTGACCTACTTTTGAAAAACTTTAACCTTGGCCATATTTTTTGAATGGTAAGTGATAGGGCTTTGATATTTCACATGTGTATTCCTTGTGACAAGACCTTTCCATGGATACCAAAATTTTTGACCTTGTGACCTTGACCTTGGAGATTGACCTACTTTTGAAAAACTTTAACCTTGGCCATATTTTTGGAATGGTAAGTGATAGGGCTTTGATATTTCACATGTGTATTCCTTGTGACAAGACCTTTCCATGGATACCAAAATTTTTGACCGTGTGACCTTGACCTTTGAGATTGACCTACTTTTGAAAAACTTTAACCTTGGCCATATTTTTGGAATGGTAAGTGATAGGGCTTTGATATTTCACATGTGTATTCCTTGTGACAAGACCTTTCCATGGATACCAAAATTTTTGACCTTGTGACCTTGACCTTGGAGATTGACCTACTTTTGAAAAACTTTAACCTTGGCCATATTTTTGGAATGGTAAGTGATAGGGCTTTGATATTTCACATGTGCATTCCTTGTGATAAGACCTTTTTTATTGTTGTTGTTGCAATTTACATATGGTTGCCACCGGCGAGCTATGTTGTCATTCTGACAAGTCTGGTTACAGGAACTCTGCGTCCTCATCGAAAATGTTCCAAATTTTGCATATTTTCAAACCTATCTGTAGATTGCATAAAAGACAAGATCAAGTTCGAAGTTAAATTTATCACGACTATTGATTCAATAAGCTAAAAATACATTTCCAAGCACCGCATTTCAGCATATTTACCGAAAATAATTTGTCCAAGTGGCTTCACTGGGTCATGAGGTTTGATACACCGTACACTGCTGTTTGGAAAATAAATTGGCTCAATTTCTGCACAACTCACTTGAATTGATATTGTCCGCTAACAACTTGTCTGTGTTAATTGGATTAACACGATTTTGACTGTATGTTACATGTATTAAGATGAAATCAATACTATTCAAAAGCTCTCATTCATAGATTTCTGTATAATTTAATATGAATAAAGGCAAAACCGAAATGTCTTTGTTTTTTATGCTTCCGGAATCAAAGATACGGGGGCATATAGTTTTTGGCCTGTCCGTCTGTCTGTTTGTCCGAAAAACTTTACATTGGGCATAACTTTTGATAGGAAGGTAATAGAGCTTTCATATTTCACATGTGTATTCCTTGTGACAATACCTTTCCATTGATACCAAAATTTTTGACCTCGTGACCTTGACCTTGACCTTTGACCTACTTTTCAAAAACTTTAACATTGGGCATAACTTTTGAATGGTTAGTGATAGGGCTTTCATATTGTACATGTGTATTCTTTGTGACAAGATCTTTCCATTGATACCAACATTACTCTGACCCTGACCTCTCACATACTTAACAGAAAATGGTGTTTATACCAACAAAGATGCCACCGCGGGGCATTCGTGTTTCACAAACACAGGCTTTATTATTTTCTGGCATACTAGCTATTAATAATGAAAGGTTTGGTGTTCAATTTTAAATAAACTTAATTTATGAAATCATTTCATTGTTTTATTCTGTTTCTGTTGCACATTAATGTGGAATTTTACAAAATGATTTTATTTTTGATGTTGCATTATCGAACTATACTAGCTGGGCATATGACTTTGGATCGCATAATCCATCTTTTCAAATCAGTAAAAAAGTTGTTGTTTTGAAATGTGACTATTTTCTCTTGTTTGTACTTTTAAAGGTTGTCTGAAAAAAAAACTTGTCTGCATCCGGCAAAAATCTTGTTAGAAAGGGGTAAAATCCTGGTACTGGCACTATCAGTATTCAATGTCAGTATGTCAATTAGAGCGTGCATGGGTATCAGGTGAGCGTTGTGCCCCCTGGGGCTCTTGTTAAAGTTTTCTGTGAGATGTCAAATTGGGAAAAATTGGCAATGAATAGAGGGGAAAATATATTACTTTGCATTAGGAATGGGGCCGAATATCGGCCCACAATCAGGCTGATCGAGAGCCCTGACAAGTCATATAATTATTTGATTAATTCTAAAAGAAAACAAATCAAAAGGTACATACTTTCTGCGAAAACACATATTGAACATCATATGCGTGACTAGTTTTTCGACGTAGTCAGTCAAACTGAATGGTCCTTTCTCTTTGGCAATATTCTCGAAAACGTTTAGGCAAATGTCGTTTAGAATTTCCTCGAGATTTATTCCCTGCAGATAGTATCTACAACAAATAGTGTTTTGTGTAACGGTATTTTGTTGGAGCTTCATTAAAAGTAATTTGTATGTCTTTCCATCAGGATTTCTGCTAGTTCGTTTGTTAGTCTGTAGAGCGTTTTATACATGTGTGATGACACAAAGTGGCTCTTCTATTGTGACTATGCTATCATGATGCATTATTTCTATGAATTTACCTTTCATTTAATTATCATGTAAAAAGTCAAAATGTTATTTGACATTTAAACCACATTATATGAAAATGGGCTATTGAGCATGATTAGAGGACATGACATTCATCCGTGGCATTATCAAGGAAACAATTCAACGAAAAATAATTAAAAATGGACAGACATTAAGAAAATTGAAAATCTTCAATTTATATGTATTCACCTCACAGCTTTTCCTGCAATTCGTTTATGAAATTTCCATGTTGCACTGTAGTTTGCGAAAAATAAACCCTTTCCGTTTTGAGAGAATATAGCAGCTGAGAAGAGAAAAATGTTTAAGTATTCATATATAAATCTCATACAACAAATGCTGTAGGTCTTAATACACGTCAGTAAAGACATACAATTACAAAAACCGTTCTTTGAACAGTATTTAAAGTGTATCGATCATACAATTCACATGATACATTTGCATCATGGCGATATTTTCTTTATTATGAACTTGCCCAGTTTAGTTCCATCTATTGTCTGTAAGAATGATGTCTTTGATATAACAACACTGCATCAAAAGTGGAAGACGATAAAGGTGACATTTAAAAAAGGCTTAAATATGACGATATCATCGTTAGAGCCGTGTCATCATTATTGATATTGGCCTTCGGTCGCTACGTGAATCTTATAAAAGCTTCTCGAGATCCCTCTCTCCTCAGTGACATTATGGATTGCGACTGAATGACTGTCAACATCACCAAACAAGACATCTTTACATGATATGTACATGTACATCGAAACAATCACCACATTTGACAGCTTTTCATGGATCGATCTACTGCAACAAGTGTTGCAAATTAACCTACGAGAGACGCTTACTCTACCATGACACCTGGTCTCACTTCGGAATATTGTTTATTCCGGGGTTCGCAACTGTTCCATCGGACATTCTGGTGATTTTTCCCTGCCCTCTCGACGTTGAGACTTAATAAGTGATGGATACTTCTACGGTGTTTACTTTATTAAACAATGCTGCATTTTCTATTTTATATCTAAGAGTTCTTGTTCCGTTTTCCATTACCACGTTGATAACATCTATAAATTTCTTTTAACACCTTTGGGAAACAGTCATATATGTGATATCATATTTTTCAAGTATTCATTCTCTTGATAACTGTCTCAATCCTTACTTATTGTCAATATTGAAATAAATGTTCAATAGTACCAATTTTATTGTACTAGACACCTGTTTCGGTTATTGAATCCTCGTCAGTAGTACTTCATACTATATTTAGTTTAAATAAGGCCAAAGTGAATTTCCTGGCGCCATCTACAATACAGACTTTTAATTTCCTCTTGCCAAAATAAGCGGCTCCAAATTTTGTGTAGGGTTTTATTCAGAAGCGTATTTTAGTGAAAAATATGGCCAAAAATCGCAATGAGCTTAATTCTAAACATATCCGAAAAAAAAAAAACTGTGCCGAAACCCCAGCTAAGGACAGAGCTATGCAATGAGGGAGATACCTCTTAGGTCTAATTTGATGACAGGTAATTTAGAATAAATTCCAATGCAGTGCGTAAACACTAAAACTAAGTGAGCGATATCCTCGGGGACTTGCAGTCCATCAGCAGCGACAAGCCATATTATACTTATCTACTTTCAAATCAACTTAACCAGTTTCAAATCAACTTATCCAGTTTCAATCACTCGAAGACAAGAATTTTCTCATTCAATAGTAACAAATTGAATGGATGCAAGGGGTTGCAGAAACAAGGATTCTGACTGTCTTACCAATTTTATAAAAACGCGACTAGAACTTCCGTTCCTCTACGATACTCTCCACGTACAAGGACGTTGAGAGTATCGGAAGTTCAAGTCGCGTTTAAAAAAATGCTTTCTTGCAGGGTTAATCAAGTAAATGTATTATTTAAGCTGTTAATACAGCTCATCCATGTCCAGTCCAACTAAGCTAAAAGTTCTAAATCCTGCAGAGACAAATAATTCAGCATCTTATTTGGACATAATGTTGTCCTACGACACTGATGGTCACATGAACACCTCACTCTATTACAAACATGACGACTTCCATTTCAGTATTACAAACTTTCCTTTTCTGAGTAGCAACATCCCTTCATCGCCTGCTTATGGTGTGTTCATATTTAGGGGATAAACGCACTGTGTTTTGTGGTTCCGACAGGTATATGTTGGATATACTGTTGGAAACGCAGTTATACCGTCGGGGCTTGTCCCCGACGGTATAACGTAGGTTTCCAACAGTATATCCAACATATACCTGTCGGAACCACAAAACACAGTACGTTTATCCCTATTCTAATTCATGTGACATATTTTAACTTTTTATACCCCTCAGAGGGTCTCACGTATCGCTTTAGAGGTGACGTTGCTACGGAGGACTAACAACGACCAACAGAAATTATTGCGCTGCAAAATATGAAATACAACTGCTTCGTATTTATTACAATGGCGAGAAATCAAAGTGTAATCAATAATAAACTTACTTGCTCTGTTGTTTATATGAGGAGAACGCCATTTACAAGCTAATACCTTGTAGTTTTACGTCACAGTATGACGTCACAGGAGCGAAGAACAAAGGGAAGTATGACGTCATACACAAAAAGTGCGCTAAAGCTTGTAACGTGCAAAGGAGCAGGTTCGGGAACATGGAAAATCGGCCCTTATTTTAGAATGTTTTAGATTTCGATTGTATTTCGTATCAAGGAAGTTAAATGTGTGGTTGTTTGAAATACCAAATAAATATTTCAATTTACGTGCAATACACCGAAAGATATGGCTTCGGCTTAAAGTCGTAAAATGCTGAAAAATCATAACAAATTGGCATAATTTTGGTCAAAATTCATGAAAAAAAGTAAGGCCCCCGCCCTTACCCAAAGTAATTTTTAAATAAAAATTTAGATTTGCAATCTATCTTTCGATCAACATAAAATTTATGTTGGGTGAGGGTTGGCGCCTACACTAATTTTAAAGATTTATGCAAAAAATATGGCGATTTTCCTTCATTTTCCGTCCTGCAGAGCAAATGACGTCAAAATATGACGTCATAACTAACGCACGTGACGTTTTGACAATGAAAAATATTTACTTTCTATATCGGCAGGTATTTGAGATAAATATAAGAGATACTGAATCATAAATTTCATAAAATTATTTTTCGCAAAAATTTAGGGCCGATTTTGGCAGTTAGTGAACCTACCCCTTTACGTAGGAATACATTTTGAAGTATGTCAAGTGAGTCGGTTTGCGGCATGTATATCGTCGTTATACATGCTTGTAGAAATCCTGTGAACCAATCAGAATGCGTGAAACCAACAGAATGAATTAGAATTTAGTTTATACGCTATGCCAGAGCAAGTACCAAATATACAGATTTTGTTCTGAGAGCTAGGTGTCTTTCAGATATTAGGCTTCTCAGTCAGGGATATGTTTGCGAACGACTAACATCGTCACTGAGGAAGTTCTACGGTCGATATGGGGAACTTGTCATACACTACGATGTCCCACTCTCCAGAATGATGGATGATATTCTGTCATATACACAGATTGTACTCTATGTCTTCCGAAAAGGAAGTAACCGGATGTGACGTGACACTTCTACCGAATTGAAGCGGTGGGTGTTGCATGCAAGCAGGAGATGCTTACTTTTCCTGGGCACCTGGTCTCACTCCCATATCGGGAGTTCGCTTCTTTTCATATGGTGGAGGGTTTTGTTTGTTTGCTTTGGTACCTGTTTTATCCTAATAATGTATGCCTTCGGTTTCTGATTTTCTGAATTATCGATTTTGTGCTGTATACAAGATATGGTCATTATCCATATTTGTCATTCAATATTGAAAACCAATATTCCATGGGAAATTTAAATGTAGATAAATACTTTGATAAACTTATGGTACATGTATTTTCCAATTCGATTATAGCCCAACTTTGCAATATTTGGCACATAAAAAATAATCGATTTCGAGAAATGACATGTACTGGCAAACTATCCTAATGTCACCAGACGGACACTTAGCTTGGTACTTGACCAATCTACAGTCTTGTACCAGTGCATCCTTAAGACTTGCACTCCGCCTGACTGTGACGACGGGACTCCATGACGGGCCCTGTCCAAAACTTTTTAGAGAAGACAGGGCCCCGACCACCTGTCCTCTCTGAATGTCAGTCGGACTCCTCGAGTGATAACATATATGAGCTCGCTACAGCCGGCAGAGCACGAACTGTATTACGCACGTCCTCTTTTTATACCCATTTACATATTCATTTGTGTTGCTTGGAACCCTGAGTTTTACGGTCTTGTTTGTGTGTGGTCATCTAACAGTGAGGAGGTTGTTTTACACCATAATTGTGCGTTCTTCGAGACCTCTTGGGAATCGGAATAGTGGCAGGGTTGTGCGCACGTAATCCACACCGTCTGCTACTTACGTGGCAGATGGCCGTTCTAAGTCGGCACCGGTTGCCCATTGGTCTCGTTGGTTTATGTGTGGTCTTTTATGTTTATAATTAATGTTTCTATGTTGTGAGTTGGTGTTCCTTGTCCCTTTTGCGTCTCTTTCTGTGGGTGTCTGTTCTGTTTTTATTTTTGCATTGGGTGTTTTTGGGTTTGGCTGTGGGTGCTGCATCCTAGTGTTGTTGAAGATCCCCTCCTTTCTGTTGGATCAAGCCATCAGAGTGTAGCCTATGAAAGGCCTACATGGAATTTTATATTTACCTGATTTCATACGTGGTCTGCCAGCAAAATCTGATTTCTTTTTTACCAATGCTTCAATAACTACGTTAATATTGTTCAAAAAGACTGCAGTACTTGGTCCTTTTCAAAATAGTTAAAATCAATATGGAGTCAATAGATACCAAATTTTTTTTAAGGAAAATGTTATAAAATAAAACAATCTGTAGATAAGTTAATATTCGATCGCCAATAAACTGTATGAATCACTTTATGTATTAAAAGTTAAATATTTCGATTTCCATACATTAATAGTAATTAATCTGAATTATATCCCAAGAATGTTAATGCAATGCATAGCAAATTTTGAAGAAATTTAAGAAAAAAAGAAGAGAAGCCATGAAAGATTGTAGAAGGTTTAAAACTTTCTTACCAACTTTAATTTGCACGACTGGGCCATATATTTCAGACAACGCCGCTACTTTCCTATGTATTGCTTTGCTGGTATAAACTTTTATGAAATGAAATAATAGAGAAAAATTGACATAATTATTTTAAAGTCACTATACCAATTCAACAAGACAATGAAATGTAGAGAAAAAAAATCGTGTAACATTCCTAAGCACAACATGAATTAAAGCTTTTGATTTTGACGCTTGATCTAAGTCCATATATTAAGTCTTTTGGTTTCTGATAAATAATCATGATGGTACAAAAAAAGGATAACTTACTTTTCCAATGACCGATAAATGGAACATACCATGGACCTGGCGGTGAACGATACCTCACTGTATTGTAAATGTGGTATGTAAACAGTCCAAAACATATTGCAATGAGAACAGAATGCAAGCTGAAATAGTCCGGGAAGCTTTCCATATTTATCACCTTAGAAATAAGATAAAAAAGTTTTTAAAAAGGACAAAATAGTCTTGTAAATACATGTAAGCTACCAGATTTGATTATTTTCATTCTCTACGGAATATCATAGAAATTCAGATTAATGCAAACGAAAATAACTATTAGCATAATTTGCAATGGAATGTGGAAACTTGTTCCCTTCATTGTTTTACAAATAATCGGATTTTCCAATGGGATAAGAATGATATGATGTATAGAAACAATTAAAACTGTTAACGTGGCCAAGTTCGCGTGGGGTTAATTTTCATAAATAAAGGGAAATCGCGACAACTCCCCGACGCGAAAATTTTACAATGGCAGAGACGTTCATATCGCAAATATTTCCCCCATGCGTAGCGTATTAGTTGTGGATCGCCGTAATGTTATGAGGGCGAAATTTTGCACCAGCAAAGAAAACCAAGTTTACAGTATTCAAAGTTCACAGCAACACCTTTAATTGCATCATCCCTTCAATTTTACTTGGCCATATATTTCAGTGAACTGCGATTTTGCATAGAACAAACTGTCTGGAACCGTAATAACGTATAAAACATGTATAACAAAGGTAGGAATCTCCATCAAGTCTCGGTTGCAGTACCCAAAGCATGAACCGTAATTATATTTTTGTCATACTGCAAATCGATTATAAATTGTCATTTCAAAATGGCGTCGACAGTAAAATTTCTAACTTTTTTATTTGTAGATGGATTGCAAAATTTTCTTCACCATTAACAAGATCGTGCCTATAAATGGTTTATCCATAATGATAATAAACCATAAAGCGAACAGGAAAAGCTCGCTATGACGTCATGAAACAATAAGGTATCCGTGACGTCACAAAGTTCCATATTTACGGCTGCAGACGGGTAACATAGTCTCACAATTACGGCTTAACAACCAATGAAATTCCTAGAATTTCATTTGCAGTGTGACAATATTAGTTATTAGGTTTGTTACTGACCGTCTACAGAGATTTGTCGGGTTGATCAAGCCCATAGAAGGCGATGCTGTTTTATTTTGTCGAGGACCAAAATCTCAATTTTTTGTTGACGAAAATTGCCGTTTCGCGACTCCCTTTACATGCGAATGCATTTATACGGCAATGGCGGAATAGCTGACGGTCTATAGTAATTAAGAGCAATTCTCTGTAATCACCAAAAAAGTGGTGCCATCGATCGAAAAATATTTTATTGAAAGTATTGATTTCTAATAGCATATGTTCCGATAGGAAAAAAATGGTATAGGTTTGTTGGTTTTATATCATTGGTTTCCATGGAAACCGAACTCAAAAGTTGAATTTTCATGTTTTTCGCAATATATTCACATTAGCATGAAAAGAAGTCATTATAAATTTTGCTTTGAAATAATATTTGTATCAGATTTGTTAATGGCATTGTTTAGTACAAATTCAAGTATGTTTAAAGCTTTTACTCAAGAGTGTCGAAAATTTAACGTTGAATTTCATAAGCTAAATCCTGCAAAATATATGCATTCTTTATCAACTTTGGCAACAATTTATGCAAAAATGCAGAACATTCATATGTACCTCAGTGCATTTTTTCAAAGAGCATAAGAGTTTGAAACAATATCTTGATAAACATTTGTGGGCAAATTACTTCTCGTCTAGATAAAAACATTTTAAATGTCATTAATATCTCATCAAATTACCTCCCTTTGTAGGAACTCTTTAGAGCTCTCTACACTGAAAACCATTTATGACCAACGTTGATACAAACAATATGGCGGCAAAACATTTCATATATATATATTTTTTCAGATATCAGTGATTTTTTTCAGTAATTTGGGAATGGGGTCGGGGCCCTTGCAATTGGGAAAATTAACGACATTTGGGAATATTTGGGAAGTACTAAATATCAAAGTAAAAGTAAAATGACAGTTTATACAATCAAAAGTTAAGAATTGAATGTTTAATCGTATAATTTTCTTTAAATATGATTTAATTTCTTATGCTTACAACAATATGGCAAATAATTAGTAAATTTGGTACTTTTGAACCAGTTATTTTCACTATTTTCGCTGATAATTCCATCTGAATGAAATTGGGAAATTTTAGAGTCACAATTGGGAAAAAAAGATACTATTTTTCATTGGGAATGGGGCCGAATAACGGCCCCAAAAAGGGGCAAAAAAAATCCCTGGATATCCAGATTAATTAATTACATACTATAATAATGTGATATTCAAATGAATTCAGAACCATTTGGAGGTGACCTTATCATTTTAACACAGTTTTAACTGAGGAGAAAGTTGTTTATTGTCTGAAATCTGAATTCTCGGACAAATTATCGATTTGCGATATAAACATCGCGAAATATGTCAAAATAAAGTTCAGAGAAGAAGGAGGAGGAAAATATGTGATGTTTCTACAGATAGCTAATTGCTTTTTCAACATACAACAAAAAAGACTGGGGGATCGCCATGTTACTGCAGCATTGCAAAGGATACAGGTGTCTGCACACGTTAGTATATTTATTGTTATTGCAATCAAGGCAAAGTGCTACTGTACACCCAGAGAAAAATACATATCCTAACAAAGCACTCATGGTTCAAAGGTGCTTGGGTCATAGAAAGTCCCTACGCAGCTAATATTCATTGAATAAAACAGACTTACTCCCTAAACCCCTAAAATGTCGGTAAATAGATCTTAAGAGCTAATGTTTATTGTTTTCACATGTGCAAATAAATTTGAGTTGAGTTGAGTTGAAACCATTCAGACAGCCCATCTTATATTCTGAATCTGCAGTGTAGGAACTTTCTATGACCCAAGCACCCATGGAACAGGTCTTAAGGGGTATGGACAAACCGTTATTCGCCATATTGGATTTTATGTAGTGTGTTATTGAAAATCTTTCCTTACAACGAGTCATGACTCCAACTTCAACTATTTTAATCCCAAGTATTCTCAACCCCAATAGCTACATTTTCCCATATTTTCTACGGAAAATCACATTAAGATTTTAACATTAGAAACTTTTTGAATTCATGCACCGAACTGCACAGCTGCACCTCAGAAGAATTTATTAATAAAACTATAACTTACCTTAAACATTACATTGATACTATATCTACAACCATTTGTCCTTCGATTTTGAGTACAAGGTCTCATTATCATATAAATCGTTTGTTAATACAACACGGTGTCTTTTCGAACACGAGTTTTTACAGGTAGCCATTTTCACGTGCCGATCCGCCCCAACATAGGTAGAAAAAATAAACGATTTTAAAGTTCCTGGGGTAATTCACTAGAATTTCGACTGTTTGCGATTCAATTATTAATCATTTACATGATATATATTAGAGAAGTGGGATAGTCATGTGAATTATATGTGACAAATTACAAATGTGCAACATTCCGGGGATCCGCCCCTGGATTCATTTCTATGTTGATATGGCTACTAGCCCCTTGCGTGTAAAATGAAGATACCCGGTATTTTGAGAAAGTATGATCAAAATTGGAGGACAAATGTTTGTAGACATATGATGATAGTAACGTTTAAGGTAGGTTATAGTATTAATCATGAATCCTGCAAACCTGTAGCTGCGCAGTTCGGTGCACTAAGTTCAAATGGTTGTCATGTAAAAATATTGATGCAGTTTTTGTTTAAAATTATGGAAAAATGACGATGTTGAGGTAGAGAAAATTCAGTATTAAAATGGTTAAGATTGGAGTCTTAATTCTGCAGAACGACGGATTTTCAAGTATGCTTCACGTCAAATCCAATATGGCCGATAAACTTTTGTCCATACCCCTTAACATCAAAAGCTAAATGCAAATTTGGAAAAAAAAATTTGGCATGAAGTGATAAACAAAGAAGCATAAAGGGAGAGCAATAGACTCATGCATGCTGGTGTTCACTTTTGTGTTTCTGAGGTACCCAACATAGTGAAAATGTATTCATTCAATTTCATGTCTACAGAATTTATGGCTCTTTAAAACATGTAACTAGCCTTACATAAGGTTGTGACATGCTCTGAAATATTTCATAATTAGCATCATGTTGATCAATTTGGTGCACTACTGTAAAATCGCAGATTTCAATTCACTTCAGAATTAATTTGCTAATGTGAGTTTGAAATAGCATAGAAATTACAGATATTTAATACAATGTAAACAGAGTTTAAATTTCACATATTGAGTTAGTTTCCCTGCACCCCACTTGCTGGCCTCCCGTAGAAAGGAAACTGAAAGTAGATCTAATTTGTTTTTATTTCGTGAACTGGTCAGAGGAAGCTTTTAAAATATGGCATGAATAATTGCTAAATATATTGTAAGGTAGGCTATTTCCATTGAAATATTTTCTGTAAGAGACCCATGAGATCTGAATATACTTGATTCAAGAAGGGTCAATAATTGTTAACATGGTAAATGAAAATGTCAAGGTATTGTCAACTTTAATTTTACACTCTGACTCTGAGCACCATGGGCTGTTATTAAGGTTTTTTCGGTACAAGTTAGAATTCTTTTTGATCAATGACAATTTGACAATGATTATCATAGATTTATTTGTTATGCCCCCAGAATCAAATAGTTTTTGGTGTGTCCCTCTGTCCGTGACATTAATTTTAACATATTGGGCATAACATTTATGAATAAATACTGTTTAAACCAACTTTTGAATAGAGCTTTTATATTTCACATGTGTATACCTTTCCATAAATTGATGCCATATTATTTGACCTTGACATTTGACATACTTTTCAAAAAAACTTTAGTATGTTAAACATTGAGCATATCTTTTGATTGGTTAGTGATAGGACTTTGATATTTCTCATGTATATTGTTTGTGACAATACCTATCCATTTACCTCATCCAGGCCTTTCAGCCCAACATAAAATGGTGCTTATACTGACAAAGAGGGGGGGGGGGCATTCATGTTTCACAAGCACAAATTACATTATTCTACCGGGTATCCCTTCAACTAATTTTTTTGGTAATTTATTCTTATTCCTATGAACTTAATTGAAATTAACCAAACCGAGGCCTTATATGTGGTTCAAAACCAAACCCAAATTATATCAAAGCCAGGATACCTGAATTGTCCCAGCCCTATTAAAATTTATAGTGTGTAATTAAACAGGATATGTTGAAATGATTATCCTTAAATCCCTTCAAATAATCATTTTTTCAAGTACTCCTGATTTGAAATTACAATGTTTTATTGATTTATAGTAAAGATCAATCATGCAATCAAATGATCAACATGTTTTAAATTTAATATTTTAGCAATATATGCAGACTCTGCCAGAAAGCACGTTCGAAATCTGCTGCTGTGATTGAAGTAAGCATCTCCATTATTGGCATTAAGCAGAACATACAGAATGCACATAAATATGACAACAATACGGATGAAACTGATCACACAGTTTCTTACTTTCAGGTAAATTTTAACAGTTTTACATGTGTATTTTGGATCATTTTATGATTTTACTTTGGTTATGTTTTATGTTACTGTAATCAGCAATCACATGATGAATGCTGATTATGCACAGGGAAAACCAACCGAAGATCATCTACCATGCAAGCTTAAGGTCAAACATTTAATGTAATAAATTGGGTATTGAAAAACAACTTAGTTATCATGTAGTCGCATGCTGCAGCTTTCCCTATTCAGTAAGAGTAATTGCCCTTTGAACTAATTACGCTAGTACAGAATTAACATTTTATGTGCACAATGCAGTTTATTTGTGCGGGACATGGGGACAGTATTGTTCTTTGGTTTGTATACATGTACTGTAAACAAGGTTATTTTTGATAAGGTAAATTTTGCAATTAATGAATTATAACATGAAGATGTAACACTAGGGGAGAATATTGCCAATATAAATGTTTCAGGCTTTGTAAGAATTTTAAGGTTATTTTCACGTGGGGGAGATTTTGGTACAGTCCCTAGATGTCGTGCTTTGCTTATTTTATTTCTTGATATATAAGGGTTTTCCTTACAGATTGTTTATATTCAAAAGTTAAGAATTTTACTCTTGATATTATATTTAACAAAAATACATTATTCAAAAGTTAAGGAAATTACTCTTGGTATTATATTCAATACAAAGTATATGTAATCTATTTTTACTGTTATTTACATTTTGTAGGATGTATATGAGATTGACAATTCAGATGCAGTACATTCAATGTGTTCAAATGATGACTGTTGTATGGAAAAACAGAAAAGGGTTTGTTATTTTTTTGTGTCTTTTATCTTGAATTTATTCATGTGTTGTGAATTTATGTCATATATGATGGTAAAAAAGTTCATTAGCAAATACATTGAAGACACTCAAAATACTCAAAATAATAAACACAGGTTGTTATTGCATCGCCTGCGAAGCATAGCGACACTTAGGGATCACTTTATCAGTTGTTCGTCTGTGTGTCTGTCCGTCTGTCTGTCACATTGGATGTCACACCCTATATAAAAAGATTCCTGAGTGTCGCTATGTTTCGTGGGCGACACACACATTCCTTGGAATGATTTTCTATTATACCTGTACATCATGTACATGCAAGATGAAGATAGCTTTGATGGATTTTATTCCATATCTTTCACATCGCCATAATGCAATGTCTCAAAATCTTACAAAACCCTAGATAAGACTGAGGTTTTACATTATTTAGAGATGCCTAGGTTTGAACCAATGTTTCTTTTAATAAAAGTACATGTATTGTAATGTTACTTGTTGTCAAAAGAATAAAAAATATTTTTAAGGGACAAGAAGATGGTTAATCCTGTTAGAGATCATTATTTACAAAACTTTGTAAGACTATTCGAAGGCCAATCTTAAAGACAATAAATAGTGAGGGAGTTATCTTAGTGGATATAGGCATAGGACAAACTAGGCCACCACCTCATCTTAGATTAAAGGAAAATATATTCATTTAAGGAACCACTTTAAATCTCTATCTTACATACAGATGTTTGTGATATTTTGATTTGATATGAATTTCTGAGGATTCAAAGATGGACATGTCTTTAGGAACGGTCTATTTTATGCAGTAATGTTTTTGTATCTTTTTTGACAGAAATACACTATAGACTTAGAGCCATGCCACTCCCCGAATACACAGAAATGTCTCAGAAAATGTGTATACAGGTAAATCTCTGTACCTCTTTGATAGTATTTATATAATATGGTATGGTTTATTAGCAAAAATCCTCATAGCAATATTTTCAGTTCATTGAAATAATGCCTATATACATGTATGACTTATGACAGATTGACTTTGTAACATTGACCTTGGATTTTGACCTACATGTACCTTTCTTATACTTCATAAATGATACTTTGGCCATAACTATTCTCTATTTGTTACATGATTCTAACTTAGTGGCCTTGGCCTACATTTATGACCTTATTGAATTTTCATTGAGTACTCTTGTATACAAGGAAAACACTATATGAATGGCCTACAGGTATTTTCTTTATTTGTCTATCTTCATATATATCATTTATTCTTTACACAAGAATCCATTTTCACAAAACCTTTAATTTTATGCCCCAGGTTATTGGACCAAAGGAGCTTATAGGGATTTGTTTGTCCCTCTGTGTGTCTGTCTGTCCGTCATTCCACTTTAAATAAAACACCGCTAAAGACGGTATGGCTGGATTGCAAAGTAAGTTTTTGTCACCAACTGGGTCAAGGTCACTAGGTCAAATATTACAGCATACATTGAGAGGTCTTGTCAGAAGCAAGACCTGACATGTATAATATAAAGTTTCTATTGCATACAGTTCCTTACATTTTGCTCAAACCAGAAACTTTAACCAAAATCTTTAACTAGGTCAAAGTCCAAGGTCAAGGTCACAATATCAAATGTTACTGCATAAATTTAGGTCTCGTCATGGACAACCTACATGTATAACATAAAGTTTATACTGCATACAGTTCCTTAGATTTTGCTTAAACCAGAAACTTTAACCAAAATATTTAACTAGGTCAAAGTCCAAGGTCAAGGTCACTAGGTCAAATGTTACGGCATAAATTGAAAGGTCTTGTGATGGACAAGCTTCATGTTTAATATACAGTTCTTACTGCATATAGTTCCTTAAATTTTGCCTCAACCAGAAACTTTAACCTAAATGTTGACGGCAGACGGAAGGACGGATGGACAGACGGACAGACAGACAGTCTATAGACCGGAATTGCTTTGGAATTCGGCCAATAAAAGTGTATGAAATTTTAAGTAGTGATGATAGGGCTTTCATATTTTGCATGTGAATGTATCTTGAGATGACGCATCTTTTGGTACCATATTATCTGACCTCTTCAAGTTTTGACCTTATCCTTGACTTTTGACCTACTTTAAATTTTTTTTTAGAAAAATACTAAAAAAAATTCATGCAAAATCCATTTCTCCCAGAAAAACTTAAAATTTTGTATAGTTCAAGTGATACATACGTTCTGTCATATATATCAAGGACTTTTGGCCGGATGCGACACAAAATCCGGTCTATGAAATGGCGAAGTCCATCCGTCTGTCTGTCCATCCGTCAGTGTGTCAACATTTTGATCAAAGTGTTGCATTTAAGTCCGTTGAGAGAAAACTGCTTGGAGGAACAACTTGAAACTTGACATGTTGAAAAACCATGATGAGACAAATCAAACACAGCAATAAAATTTGACTTATTAACCTTGACCTTGGAGTTTGACCTACTTTTGAAAAACTTTTAACCGTGGCCATAGCTTTTGAATGATAAGTGATAGGGCTTTCACATTTCACTTGTGTATTTCTTGTGACAAAACCTTTCCATGGATACCGAAATATTTTTCCTTGTGACCTTGACCTTGGAGTTTGACTTTCTTTTAAAAATAATAAATCTGGGCTATATCTCATGAGCTATAGAGGCTATGCCTTTGAAATTTCACATGCAGAATCATTATGACCAGTACTTTCATTTAATATCTTGACTTTTGACCTAGTGACATTGACATTGACCTTTGACCTACTTTTAAACTATAAGAGGTAGGGATTTGATATTTCACATATAGATTCCTCATGACCAGAACTTTCATTGATATCATGACTTTTGACCTAGTGACCTAGACATTAACCTTTGACCTATTTTTAAACTATCAGAGTAAGGCTTTTGATATTTCACACATAGATTCCTTATGACGAGATCTTTCATTTGATACCATGACTTTTGATCAAATGACCTTGACATTGACTTTTGACCTTCTTTTAAACTATAAAAGGTAGGGATTTGATATTTCTCATGTAGAGTCCTCATGACCAGACCTTTCATTTGATATCATGACTTTTGACCTAGTGACCTTGACATTGACCTACTTTTAAACTATAAGAGGTGGGTTTTGATATTTCACATTAAGAGTCCGCATGACCAGACCTTTCATTTGATATCATGACTTTTGACCAAATGACCTTGACATTGACCTTTGACCTACTTTTGAACTATAAGGGGTAGGGCTTTGATATTTCACATTTAGAATCCTCATGAACATACCTTTTTTCATTTCGCAATAGAATTGATGACCTTTGACCTTTCTGTCTGGGCAAAAAAGTATTTGTCATATAATACAAACACTTCGAAATCCGGCCTTATTGCCTTCAGCGGTTTATGGTTTATAAAGAAATGTTGTCACGTTTTCCAGATATCATAGCAAATAGAAGGGGATGCAAACTAATATGATAAAAATATGGTTACTTTTGAACCATAAATGATAGGGCTTTGATATTTCACATGTGGATACCTCATAAAAAACCAGACTTTCATTTGGTACCATGAGTCTTGACCTAGTGACCTTGACCTCAATGTTTGACATACTTTAAAAAAACTTAATCTGGGGCATTATCTAATGTGCTACAATGGGTATGGCTTTGATATTTCACATGTGGATATCTCATGAGCAGACTTTTCATTTGAGGCCTAGACTTTTGACCTAGTGCCATTGACATTGACCTTTGACCTACTTTTGAAAAAAATCAAACCCGGGCTATATCTTGTATACCGCAAAGGGTATGGCTTTGATATTTTACATGTGGATACCTTATGACCAGACCCTTCATTTAAGACTTTGACTTTTGACCTAGTGACCTTTGACCTACTATTAAACTATATGGGGTAGGGGCTTGATATTTCACGTATAGATTCCTTATGACGAGAGCTTTCATTGGATATCATGACCTCTGTCCCACTTTTAAACTACAAGGAACAAGGCTTTGATACTTCACATAATATATATATATATATATATATATATATATAGATTCATCATGACCAGAGCTTTTCATTTGATATCATGACCTATGGACCCAGTGACCTTGACCTTGACCTTTAACCTACTAGGGCTAAAACTAAAAGGAACAAGGCTTGATACTTCAAATATAGAATCATCAATACCAGAGCTTTTCATTTGATATCATGACTTTGACCTAGTGCTCTTGGCCTTGACCTTTGACCTACTTTTAAACTATAAGGGGTAGGGATTTGATATTTCACATATAGATCCTTATGACCAGAGTTTTCATTTGATAATATGACTTTTGACTTAGAGAGCTTGGCATTTATTTTTATTGCCATATTCAAAGCTGCCACCAGGGGGGAGGGGCATTTATGTTTCACAAACAATTTTTTTTAAATTGGTGATTGACTCAATGACCATGACCCTGAAATAACACTTCCCATCCCTATAGAAAATTTGCTAACAGGGGCATGGTGTTTGCAAATGCATTATGTTCATAAAGATATACTGAGTAGGGAACATTGATTCTCTGCTTGTTTGTTACACTGGGATCATGATTAATTCTGCTTTATTTGTTATCAATGTTTGCTTTTCAGAATGACCAATGTTAGAGCCAGCCAACCTCTCTAAGTTCTTCTCGGGCCATTACGGACAGGAATAGCGAGAAATATGGATGGATTATCAGTGATTTTTGCCATTTTACGAGAATTTGGCACTTTGCCAAATTAGACTATTTGTGTGCATGTCATGACTTTTCATTTTTGGTTTGCCCAAAACTATTTTTTACATAATTGGTTTTAGCTATTTCATGATCTTTCCATACATGTAATAACCCATGCTGAAATAAATTAGGTATAGTGCTCAAAAGAGAGGAAATATCAGTGATCTTTTTTACTTTTTGGTACTTTGCCATATTATGCTTATTTGTGTGCATGTCATGACTTCATTTCTGATTTTTCTAAAAGGTTTTTTACATCATGTCTTACAGCTATCCATGATCTATTCATAAATGTAATAACCCATCATAAAAAGTGATGGGTATAGTGGGGAATATGGATCAAATAGAAGTTTTTTTGCCATTTTTCGAGAAATTTGGAACATTGCCAAAATGCGGGCTATTTGTGTGCATGTCATGACATTATTTCTAATTTGCCCAAATATATTTTTACACCATTTATCACAGCTAGCCATGATCTTTCCATAAATGTAATAACACATCCTAAAAAGTGATGGGTATAGTAAGAAATTTGGATCAAATATCAGTGATTTTTGCTATTTTTCGAGAATTTGACACTTTGCCAAAAGGAGGGCTATTTGTTTGCATGTCATGAATTCATTACTGATTTGCCCAAAAATATTTTTACACCATTTTTCACAGCTAGCCATGATCTTTCCATAAATGTAATAACACATCCTAAAAAGTGATGGGTATAGTAAGAAATTAGGATCAAATATCAGTGATTTTTGTCATTTTTTGAGAATTTGACACTTTGCCAAAATGCAGGCTATTTGTGTGCATGTCATGACTTTATTTCTGATTTGCCCAAAAATGTTTGTACATCATTTTTTATAGCTATCCATGATCTTTACATAAATGTAATAACACATCCTAAAAAGTGATGGGTATAGTGAGGAATATAGATCAAATATCAGTGATTTTTGTCATTTTTCAAGAATTTGGCACTTTGCCAGAACAAGATTTATTTGAGTGCAAGTTATTACTTCATTTATGATTTGCCCAAAAATGTTTTTCCATCATTTGTTACAGCTATTTATGCTCTTTCCAATACTGTAATACCCTATTTTGAAATGTGCTGGGTTTAGTGAAAAATAGGGCACAAATACCAGTCATTTTGTTAGATTTTCAAGAATTTGGCACTTTGCCAAATGAGGGTTATTGATGTGCTTGTTTCAGATATAAAATGTCAATGTAAAACTAAGATCATTTGCTGATTCTAAGAAGTAAATATAATACTTTTGTATGATTTGTATTGGAATTATTCATTACATGTAGGAAGAACATTAAATTGTGTCTGAAAATGCCAATTTTGAAGGATTTTATCACTAATTTTAGTCATGAATAGTATACATTTGGTTACCATGGCAACGGAGCATATGATCAATCAGCATTCCGTGACAAGTTTGTCCTAGAGTGGTATTGAGCATAAATATGAAGTTTCATTAAAATCTGAGACTATGCGTGCCAGACCTATATGGGATTTTTTTGGTGATTACAGAGAATTGCTCTTAAGTCTTAAATTGTACACTGTTTCTAAAAAAGCGGCACAAATAATGAGAAAGGGCGGCTTAAATAATTTTATTGATAATTCATTAACATATTTCATATTGGAGTGTTCGAAATTGCCTGAAATGGATACTACGCTTCCTACAAGAAATAAAATAAAATAAACATCTTTCATCTAATCCGTATACTAGCATATTAAGAATAATTCATAATTTAAGAATAACGGAATAAATGATATGAATCTAAACTCAATACTGTTTAATCGAACACTCTACATTTTTGTATTTCACGCACCATCAGTTATACCTTTGTATTTGCCCTTTATTCCGTCCTATACAGTAATCTGGAATCATCTCAATTATATTATTTGGCCTTTATTCCGTATTTTACAAATGGAGAACTGACAAGAAGAGTTGTTAAATGTTAAACGTTATGTTTACGGAATAAAGCCATTAAATAGTGAATTTTTATGCAGAAATAATGGGAAAACTTAATCTTAAATATTATCTTGATAGACAATTGAATACGGAAATGTTAAGAACAGTATTGAGAAATTATGAAAAGAAAAGTCATAAAATTGGTTTATTCCGTAAGAATTCAAATTCAAGCGTCTGGATGACCCAGATTTATGAACACAACAAAATGCGACATGAGTCAAGTAATTTAATTAGGTAAAAACTTATTTGTGCCGCGGCACAATTAACAGGATTATGCCCGTTCTGATTGGTTCGAACTAGTCCGAGGCAAAATTAATAACTTTATAGAACCTTTAAGAGTAAGACACAGTGTAACCTCTATATATCAATGGCTTATAGAAATACGGCTATTTTCAAGTAGACTTACTTGGGTACATGTACATGTCCTTCATTTTGCCCCCCCCCCCCCTCCCTCTTTCCCACATTTCAAATACACTTTGTTTTAATTTAGGCATGTTCGGCGGACAAAACGAAAGAAGTTTACATTGGTTAAACTGCATTTTTCTACACCTTACCTTTAAATTTGCAAACTTGTTGCACTTTTAAATGTATTAGGAAGTAATCATGTAACCCTAACCTAGATATTTCAGCATATTTGCGTATGCAACAAATAAAAGTAGAACCAATTGGTCAATTTCTATGTACTAAATAAGTGAAACTGTTTACTTATCAAGGACATTTTTCAGCACTATTCTACATTATATTATGCAGGTTATCCTCCAATGATCCCAACCATATCCCTATCGTAGGATTACAAAATACCTTCGAATGCACATACAGTGAATATGCAAACTTGTGCTGGGTCGAGTTTCTGTTGTAGATAAAGTATGATGCATATTACGTCTGAAATGTTCAAGCGATGCATGTACTTTTTTGCAACAAACATGTGCATGTACATGTACCTATATGCCTTCAAAACTCAGACTGGATCTAGGAAGGGAGTATCTAGGGGGATCAGGAATCCCTTTCTTTGGAAAATACTAACTCGAAGAATGCAGATATTTTCAAAACCATATATGCTGGACATCCCCCTTTTAGGAATAATCATTATATATCCAATTCCATACAAAACGATTCAGACTCTGTTTAACCAAAAAATAAGTTATAAATAACAAATGAGAGGTACGTGAACCTACCTTAAAGTTTGCTTCTTTCATGTAATATCTTCCTCGTTAAATTGTTTATTTGTGTTCTACCTCATATTTCATAATACCTTGAACTTAATAAAAACTTATTATCAAATGCGTTCGTATGGTAAGGGGAACTTTTGCTTTTGAAATCGTACAAAGTCATTCAATTTGAAGACGTTAAACATTCACATGATAAATGGGCCATTTATATGTTTGCATATTAGTCTGGGATGTATCACTGGGTTCGGGGCCAACCCCCCCCCCCCTCTTTGTACCTCCAAAACCGGCCTAACTATGTAGCATTTTTTGCGCTCTTTCACATAAAACATTGTCTCCTGGAATTTTCCATTGTAAAAGTGGTGTTTTGGGGGAAAACATGTTTTTTTAGTCAAAAATCACCGAATATAGGAAAAATATTTAATGATTTTAAAAATTGAAAAGTGTGAATATATAGTATTTCAATGCTCTTTCAGATGAAATAAGTTGCAAGTTCCAATTCCTATGTTCACTATGTGTTTTCAGGTTTAAAAAAAAAGTCGAATTTTTGCAAAATGCACAGAAATTTGAGGACATTTTAATTCATTTCTGCTTCCCTGGTCTTCACTATTGCATATGATCGTTCAATTATGATTTATCAATTTTAAACATCTTTAATGTCTTCTCTTTCAAATGACAGATATTTCATTTTCTTCTTTTTTTTGGCAAATTGATGTTTTTATACAGAAAACTGTATTTTCAATTAGAAATCTCAGATTTCTGTGTATTAATTTTAAGAGCCTTAATTAAAAGAAGGGAGGAGATCTCCAACAAGACCCCGTACCAGCATCAACAGCAGAACACCAAAAACACCCGATGCAAAAACACAAAAGACGAGTACAGCACGAGACGGAAAAGAGACACACGACATGTAAACATCAAACATAAAAGACTACACATAAACCGACGAGACCAATGGGCAACCGGTGCCGACTTTGGACGGCCATTTGTTACGCAAGTAGCAAATGGTGTGGTTATCCTGGATTACGTGCGCACAACCCTCCCACTTTTCCGATTACCCAGAGGTCTCGAAGAATGTACAATTGTGGTGTAAAACAACCTCCTCACTGTCAGATGACTAAACACAAACAAGACCGCAAAACGCAGGGACCCAAGCAACACAGATGAATATGTAAATGGATATAAAAAGAGGGCGTACGTAATACAATCCGTGCTCTGCCGCCGCGAGCTCATGTATGTTATCATCCGAGGAGTCCGACTGACATTCAGAGAGGACAAGTGGTCGGGGCCCTGTCTTCTCTAAAGAGGTTTGGACAGGGCCCGTCATATATATACGTTATTAGTAAACGTTATCGTATTAATATACGTTATCATTCTCCACAACCAAATTTTGTATTTAGTATGGTACAATGCACCAGCATACGCCCATTCAAAATTTGCATTCCTCACAATACTTCCATCGTCCCCATACTATATGCATCACACGTATCTCTATATATCAATGTCATTTTCATAAATGACAAATATGGATAATGACCATATCCCTTTATACAGCACAAAATCGATAATTCAGAAAATGAGAAACCGAAGGCATACAAATTCAGGATAAAACAGGAACCAAAGCAAACAAACAAAAACCTCCACCACGTGAAAAGAAGCGAACTCCCGATATGGGAGTGAGACCAGGTGCCCAGGAAAATAGGCATCTCCTGCTTGCATGCAACAACCGCCGCTTCAATTCGGTAGAACTGTCACATCCGGTTACTTCCATTGCGGAAGACATAGAGTACACTCTTTGGTTGGATGGTTCAAATGGTCTATGACAGAATATCATCCACCATTCTGGAGAGTGTGACATCATAGTGTATGACGAGTTCCCCATATCGACCGTAGAACTTCCTCAGTGACGATGTTAGTCGGTCACAAAAATATCCCTGACTGAGAAGCTTATCTGAAAGACGCCTAGCTCTCAGAACAAAATCCGTATATTTGGTACTTGCTCTGGCATAGCGTATCAACTGAGATATGAACACGCCATAATCAGGCGATGAAGGGAAGTTGCTACTCAGAAAAGGAAAGTTTGTAATGCTGAAATTGAAGTCGTCACGTTTGTCATAGAGTGAGGTGTTCATGTGACCATCAGTGTCGTAGGACAACATTATGTCCAAATATGATGCTGAATTATTTGTATCTGTAGTTTCTTTGACTTCTAGCTCCGAAGGATAGATACTGCTCAGGTTATCCGCGAATTTTGGATTATTAATGGACAACACATCGCCTATGTATCTGTAAGTGAAGTTTAAGTCAGAAGCTAAGTATCTTTTCCCCTCAGAGACCAAAGATTGAATGAATTCAGCTTCGTACGAGTAAAGGAAAGTGTCGGCAAGGAGTGGGGCACAATTGGTCTCCATTGGAATTCCGACAATTTGCTGGAAGACCATTCCTCCAAACCTCACAAATATGTTGTCGATCAGAAAGTTTAACATCTGAATAATATCTGTTTCAGTGTACTTATTTTCAAAATCGGACTTTTCTTTTACAAAGTAGGTTTTGTCATAGCTAACCAACAATAAATTTGTATTTGCGATTACCGTTCTTACTTGTAAACGCATAACTTATAATTCATGCGAGTCTTTCTTTCAATTTAGAATGTGGAATTGTAGTGTAAAGTGTCGAAAAATCAAAGGCTTAGATGGAATGGATTCTACTAAAATGGTTCGATTTCAGATGTTCTAAAAGTTCCTTCGAATTCTTTAAAATCCACATCTGGTTGATACCACTGCGAGAATATACTGTCGAACAATATTTTTGAAGCCCAGATTTGATTTCAGATAAAACTTTGGTGAGTAAGATCGATACAGATTTGGTAGAACATTTTGAGGAACCAGCGATGAAACGTTGTTTGTACGGATTCTTATGCATTTTAGGTACATTGTATGCAATATAAGTATGGTAAATCTAAATCTAAATTGTTAGTGTCGAAGTCAAAGGAAGCAAGAGCTGATTCGTGGTTATCTATCATTTCAGAGGCAGAAAGGTTTGTTAGGGTGTAAGTGGGATTTCCAGGTGTCGAATTTAAACCCAACTCTTTAACTGGGCTGTCGAAATAGTACCTTTTGCAAGTAAATGTGTGATTATTTGAGGCTTTGTCCACTGGTGTGATGACATAATAAAAAGGAGGGGATCTCCAACAACACCAGGTTGCAGCACCCACAGCAAAACCCCAAAACACTCAAAGCAAAAACACAAAGAAGACAAGCACAGAAAGAGACGCATAAGGGACAAGGAACGTCGACGCAAAACACAGAAACATCAAACACAAAGCACTACATATAAACCAACGAGACCAATGGGCAACCGGTGCCGACTTATGACGGCCATCTGCCACGGAAATAGCAGAAGGTGTGGTTATCCTTGATTGCGTGCGCACAACCCTCTCTCTTCTCCAATTACCCAGAGGTCTCGGAGAACGTACAATTGTGGTGTAAAACAACCTCCTCACTGTAAGATGACATAACACAAACAAGACCGCGAAACGTAGAGGCCCAAGAAACACAGATGAATATTTAAATGGATATAAAAAGAGGGCAAGCGTAATACAGTCCGTGCTCTGCTGGCTGTAGCGAGCTCATGTATGTTAGTATGAAAGCAATGATTGAAAGCTATTTTCTAGTGTAACTTTTCACACTCTTGCAGATTATGATATGATATATTCTACTAACATTTCATTCAAAATCAAGGTATTTGGGGGGAAAATGTGTTTTTTTTCACTTAAAAATCGCTGATTTCTGGAGAATATTTATTGAGTCTATAGAATTTTTTTGAAATGATAGGAAGAATGTATTTTCAACTGTAATTATTTACTTATAGGTTCATTTATGAATAACATTTCACCTTCCACATAACGAACGTCCCTTTCATGAGTAGCAACATTCCGTCTTCGCCTGCTTTAGCGATTTTGTTTCTCAGCTTGTTCGGTATGCCAGGACATTTCAAATATGACGATTTTATCGTTATGGCTTGCAAGTAAGCTACTCGTCTAGATGTTAAACGTCTTCAAATGCAATAGCTTCATTTAAGAGCCGATGAATTTGCAGCATGGACCAGACATGCACGTTTCAGGTACTTTACCCTCAAAGTTATATTACGCAACGATTGGAACCATAATTAAGGAAGTTCTTCGGTCGCTACGGGGATCTTCTTAAAGCATATGAGATATCTCTTTCCTATAAAGAGAGATCAGTGACATGTCGGATTGCGATTAAATTGCTGTCAACATCACCAACAAGACATCTTTACTTAATTATCACCGAATTTGACAAGTTTTCATGAAACTGTTGTGATGGATGTTCCTGACATGGTCGCTATAGCACTTTCTATATAGGCATGACCTCAGTCAGTGCATATTTTGTGAATATTGTTTTCAGTTTCGTATGAAAACATCGACGGTGGGTGCGGCTAGCCAAACAGGGGATGCTTACTCCCCGCGGGCACCTGATTCTACCTCTAGCTTGCCAGGGGTCCGTCGATGTTGAATTTCGTGCTCTATTGTGAAAGAAAGGAGGGGATCTCCAACAACACTAGGTTGCAGCACCCACAGCAAAATCCCAAAACACCCATGCAAAAAACACAGAACAGATACCCATAGAAAGAGACGCAAAAGGGACAAGGAACACCAACTCACAACATAGAAACATGAAACACAAAAGACTACACATAAACCAACGAGACCAATGGGCAACCGGTGCCGACTTAGGACGGCCATCTGCCACGTAAATAGCAGACGGTGTGGTTATCCTGGATTACGTGCGCACACGTGCACGTGTGAGTGTGAGTGCACGTGTGAGTGCTGTCGAGATTGTCGTCAGGATCTTCTTTAACTCATTTGTATGCATACAAACAAACAAACAGGAGATGCTTACTCTCCCCGTGCACCGGGTCCTACTTCAGAATATTGTTTATTCAGGGGTTCGCAGATTCTAATGACTTTGCCTAACCATCTCGCCTTTGAGTCTGAATAACTAATGGGTACTTCTTTGATGTTTATTTGTATGCTTGTATGTTTCTATCACTAGCGTATGCCTGGTAGGTTTTTAAAAAGGACACAACACAGAATAAGGATCGATGTCGACAAGAAAAGCTCTACTGTTGTTGTGCCTGCATTCAATGTATGGTTTTAGCCATACTTCTGACAATATTTTATTGCATGATAATGACCTGAAGTTCTGCAATCGATAGGGATACTTGGTAGAATACTGGCATTGACTTCAACATTTTAAAACTATATGCATGTTTTGGTTCCTGTCAGTTTCCAATCATCATTCTATGAATTGAATTAGTTAATATTTAAACATACCAACTTATAAAATCAAATTCTATTCGTACATAAGATACATGTCCACAAGTACAGTATTATAATTTTTACAGAATATTTACATGATTATAGATGCATAGGGTTATTATCATCGAGAAAATTACTTTCAGTTGCAAGAGCTCGTGTAATTCTAAAGCACTATGATTGTGTGCGGCGTTCAACAACAACTTTGTAAAAAGCTGGAAGTTCCGTTCCTTGAGTGGGACATCTCATTCCCGGTACATGAGTTACACCAGGTGGAGCTTTAAAGCGAAAGTTCTGCAAGAGATTAGAGGCAATGAGCAGCAATTCTGTTCTAGCTACAGGCTCCCCGAGACACACCCTTCTCCCAGCAGAGAAAGGCATCCAGTTTTCCGGTTTCATGTCCATTTTACCCTCTTTTGTCAAGTAACGATACGGATTAAACTTGTCCACATCTTTCCAGTAGCTGGAGTCGTTATGTAATGCCCAGTGGTTGATAAAAACCATGGTGTCCTTTTGTACGTCATATCCACCTTTGAAATATAGATAGCAAATGCTGTCTGAGATATATTTAAAGGCCAAAAGTCAAGGAATTTTATCATAAAAATGTGACTAATGAAATAGTCGAATTTTATATTGTATGTGTGCCTCTTAGCTGCTACTGTAACTATTTACATTGACATAAAGAAATTGAAAGGGCACAGTATTATATTATGTTTGCTTCTTAGGAAGATGTTGGCTTTCATTATCGTGTCTGGCGTCGGGTGTTTGAAATCAAGGAAGCAAGAGATCTGTTTCCTGTTTTCCTGATCGTAAAATTTGGACATAACGTTTCCTAATAATTTTCAATTCACCCGCGTATGTGCAGGAATGCATTTGCATCCGAACTATTCTATTCACGAACTATTTCACTCAAAATTTTGGTTATAAGAGTAGTAATAAGATTTTTCTATACAATATACATGTAGTAATATCAACATACCAACATTAGTATCACATATTGCGGCGTGAGGTACACCCAATCCTACCACAGATCCCATTCTCATAGTCTCCATTATACAAGCCTCAGTAAAACACAAGTTAGCTCGGTCTGTGGCTTTAGGATGACGTTCTTTTCCTGAAATGAGTAAAGAGTAGTTATATTCCTATATGTCAATCGTATATTAGACATCATAGTTTGTGACAACACTATGAGTATATTGAATTTTTTTTTCACTTGTAGACCCTTTATTACCCGAAAGATCTAGACGAAAATAAAAACGTAATTTAAAGAAAAACTTTTAGGACCATATTATTCAAATTTTGCATGTAGGGGATAAGTATTTGAATTATTATCTTTTAAGAATAATAGACCTGTTTTAGTAAGATAACATTTTTTTTTGCTTTTTCATGAGTAATAAGAAAACGCAAAAATACTTTTCACGAAAAAATCTGCCACTTATTATAATCAATTATTATGAATCACAATTCTGTTTCTTTTAATGGACAATATTTACATTACTAGTAGATTCCCCATCATGTTAAACGTCCATTAGGCAACTAAAATTATATTCCAATAACTTGGGTTGCTAATGTGACGTCACGTTCATGTTTTGCATGTAGGGAGTTTACCAACGTTAAGACACATTTGAAGCTGTTACAGGCAAAATCTGCGATGTGCATGCAAATAAAAATGACCGATAATTAGAATAAATGTAAATATAAGTAATGACTGTCTTACTTTTGGTGTTCATGAGTGTATAATTCTGGTTGGACACGTGCAAATTTTCCGAGAATCGCTTCGCGATTCACGGAATTTGCACGTGACCAACCAGAATTATACACCGATGAACACCAAAAGTAAGACAGTCATTTCTTAATTGAAAACATCCTTCAGATAACACATATAATACTGACAACAGCAAAACCACCCACAAATATTGAAATAAGCATTGGGTATGTGATGAAACAACTCACCTATTGCCTTTTGAATTTCCTCGAAACATTTTTCTTGGAAATCTGGGTTGGCAATCATGAAGCAGATGAACCAATCCAGTGTCATTCGTGTCGTATCTAATCCAGCTGCATAGATGGTATATAAAATGAGTTTTAGACGCAATTTCATGTAAAAATTCTTTTAAAAATCTGAAAATAGTCAGTATCAAAAGCCGAATTGAAATATTATTTTGTTCATGTACCCTTTTATAATGAATTTATTGTATATAGATAATATTTTGTATATATTATGAATTGCTAAATTTGAAAAAAAAAATGACGCTGGGAGTTTCACTTGTAAAACAATTGCAATATTGAGACATTAAATTGTATCTTTTTGTCATAAATTCAACCTCTAGCCAGTTTTCTGAACATGGTTTTATCAGGCCAAATACTAGTTGTATTTTTTCTTATAGGAAACTCTTTAAAATGTGTAATTTGCATGACTTTATATGTTATCAAAGCAAAAATCGTAAAAAGAGAAAACAACTAACCGAAAAATATATCATTTAGGATTTGCACGAGATACACCTCTGTTAGCTTTGATGCTTCTTCCGGTTTATCTTCGGCTTCCTCCCTGGCAAACAGCAGACTGTCTGTGTAGTCCCTTATGTTATCTATGTAACGGAAAGAAATGGGACACTTCTTGATAGTCATAGACAATTTCATAATGATTATCATAGTGAGAATAAAGTCAGATTTTGCAAATTCTTCAGATTCTTCCATGTAAAGTTTTGATAAAAATGTAATCTGTGAATACTTCACAATAGGGAAACTGTATGTTACAATGCAGTACGTATTGTCGTCTTCTTGTAGGTTTTTAAATACTAGTAAATATGAGTAGATGACTAGTTGTACTCACTTTCATTAAAAAGAAAACTGAAAGTTAGAAAAAGAGAATGCGAAAGAAAGAAGGAAGCTACAAAGGGTTTCGGTTGTAGCATTGAGCATTCACAGAAAAAAACAAAACAAAAACAAAAACAAAACGCAAAAATGCGAAAACATAGAGTCAGTGAACAAGCACAAAAATATAGTTACACCAAAGGGACAATGAAGGCAAAACATGAAAGACTACATAAACAATAAAACATAAAAGACTACACATCAACCAAGAATGAAGACAAAATGATTCAAATATATAATAGTACATGCACGTACACTTTTCTAGTTTTTCATGATATTAGGAGGATCAATCTTTACAACATGGATAAACACGAGGATCGAACAATCAGGAGCCATATGAACATATTGAATTGTAAACATATTTTGTACATGTATCATTTCTATTTAGAGATTCTGTTCGTTGCTTGCATTTGTTCACGATAGATCCTTTAGATTAGTTTCAAAAATTGTTTATGAGAACACTTACTCGGGTCAAAAGTTTCTTCGTGTTGATTTAGTTCCTTCTTCAAAAAACTAAGTGCTTCAAAAAGCATGTTCTCAACCCTCTTACATCGTTGTGTCTTGTACACGTAAGACATGGCTGGTACAAGGTCCTCTACTAGTCCATTTCCAAAAGTCTCAATAACTTCTGTGTCGATTTTCAGTAGTCTCTCTACATCAGGATCATCTAGATCACACCTAATAATGACATGAATTTGATATATTTACATAAAAATAACAATTAATTTCAACAAGACAGGCAATTCAATCAATAATTAAAACCGCAGAGACAAGTTTTTACTTCCTGCTTACTACGGCCAATACTTTCTATGATTAAAAGTTACACATGTAAGTAAACTCGTGAAAAAATTGGACACTGTTCAAATTTTTTTCTTAAATAATAAATATATATTAATATATATATATATTTTTTAGAATTATAGAAGTGTCTATAGTCTTAAATCTAACCTATGTTCCCGGTGACCACGGCAGTCACGGCGGCCAAAAGCGTAGCACGCCGTAGGATTTTTGTCAGTTGTTATCTTGCTATTCAAGTTCTGTTAGGTCTCGTTGCGTTTTCACATGATCTATCAACTTGAAGGTATCCATGACGAGCCGCGGCTCCTGAATCCCGGAAACCTGGCGGCGCACTACGTTTTAACCTACGGCTTGTTACGGACGTTTGTAAGTTTCCTCACGACCTGCCACGTTGTGATAAGGCCTGTCACGCTTTGTTACGATCCAATCAAGTTGGCAATTTCTACCAAGTTCTGTCAAGGCCCACTACGATTAACCGTGACCACCGGGAGAAGGAGACACTTAAAGTTGCAAAAAAGAGTTTGGCTTGTTGTTCGTCTTGTGTGACCAAGCGTACCGTGCCAGGCCGTAGTAGAACTTGAAATAAATCGGAACAAGCCGGGACTTCCCGTAATTGAATGTGACGAAACGGCTAACACACACCTTAGCTCGCCATGATAAATCGTGATATACCTTGAGAAAACGCGTATCTGCCCCAAAGCAACCGCAGCTAAACGGGACATAAACGTAACATACCGTAACTCAACTTGACGGGGATCGTAAGTTGCCGAGTCACACTTTTGCTTCCCGTTCCGCTACGGACACTGTTCTGAGTTCTGTTACGGTCTATAACGTTCTGTCACTTTGCGTTACGTTCAAACCATTTTGCTACGGTTTCTAAAGCAGGCCATCTGCACCGTGGGCTGCCGTGACAAATGTTTTGACAGTTTAAACATTTGCCCCGTCAGCCCCGGCGATCACGGCTAGTTACGTTTGTCGATCCCGTTCCCTTACATTGTCTCACGGTCATCGCGTTTCGTCCATGGTGGCTTGAAACGTGGCGTCCATGGCCGCCGGGAACATAGCGTAAACCGGGGGAGGGGGGGGGTGTAAGAGACGTAATGGCGTAAAAATGTAAATTGGACGGATACATGTGGTTCTTACGTCGCAACGTCGTAACTTCGATGCGCGGAAAGTTCGAAAATCAAAGTAACGCACATTTTTCATAATTTTATTGGCTATTTTTTTTTTATTAGTTACTTTGTACTGGAACATTTTTCTTTTTGTTTCGTCCTCTTAGTCAAAGAAATCTCAATCACATATGAATTACTATCATGGTACAGTAGTTACATTTCCTTATCAGTAATGATTACTTACTTCCTCGCAAAACACATATTGAATAACATATGAATGACCAGTTTGTCGATGTAATCGGTAACACTGAATGGGTCTTGTTCCTTTGACATTCTTTCGAAAATTCTTTCACACACGTCGTTTATCATATTTTCAAGTTTTTCTCCATGCATGTAGTATCTGTAATGAGTGACAAAATAAACGGATATCAAACATGACTGAATGTGTTTTCTATGTCCTAAGAATAAGATATGTTTGGGCAGCAAAACAAGAAAATTAAGGACCCAACTCGCCCACATATCAGGATAAGATCTGTGCTAGTAGCAATTTTGTTATTTTTATAAATCTATGACTATAACAGTTTTCAAGATGCCCGACCCTGTTGATATTGAAATGATAGATGTGCCTTGCAGAGTTTGGCTTTTCTTTTCAAAGTTCCTATTACATGTACATTGTTTTATTTAAAAAAAAACGTTATGTCTATATAATTCTTTTATTATGTTTTAATATAATTCAGGTACCTGAGAGCCTTCCCAGCCACTTTCTTATGAAATTTCCATGTTGCGCTGTAAGGACCGAAAATGATATCTTTTCCGTTTTGTGAGAAAAGTTCACCTGTAAAATGACAATTTTTCAACTATTTGTATTATTAAGTGGAAGGATTTGTACGAAATTGTTTTATCACTTACATGTATTATGATAAATAGAATGAAAAGGCATTGCCTAGCAAACAAATATCATTCATAATAATTTTCCATTTTTTTCCTTCTGGCTGAAATGGTGAGTATCTCAACAACGTTTTATTTTTCTTATTATAAGAATGGGGTCTGATTGATCTTTTTCTTCCTTAAGTTTCTTCATATTTTAAAAACAAATTGTATCAAAAGCCATACATATACATGCTTCCCATTAGAATTAGAATTACCCCCCTCTTTTTTCTTTTGAAAAGCATCGATCTCTCTATATTTATTGCGCATATGTTGTATATATGATTTTTAAAAGTAGTTTAAATTCTTTATAGTGGTATTTACCTGTGAAAAATCGAGGTCTGCTGGAAAAGTCGGCACTTTTCTTGACCAATGCCTCGATCACTACCTCCAGGTTATTCAATACGACTACTGGTGTAGGACCTTTACAAAGTGAATATAATAGATCAGTTTTGTTTGGACAATGTTATACAAAGCGTAGCCGCGTTGGATTGGGTCTTCCTTTTGGTGTAGTCAGAAAGGGAACATGATAAATTTCATTTTTTTCCCTAACAAATACAACTGTAGCTATATCAAAATGTACAAATTATTAAGTTCAAACAGTCTGTCCTTTGAAATGGATAATTTCACAGTAAAATGAAGTATGCATGGGTCTTGATTTTAACGAATTTCTAAGTAAAAAAAGATAATAGAATGAGTAAATAACTGTATATAGTTCTTTTACGACTCAATGCATCATCTCACCAAGAAGAATTCAAGGCAATTTGTGTACTTAACCATGTTAACTCATTCTTACCCATTTTCAACTGTATTACAGGTCCATACTGTTTAGATAAAGCTGCGACTTCCCTGTGCATCGTGCCTATTGTGTACACTTTACGAAAGAAAATAAATAATAAAACAATGTTTATGAAAATTCTAGAATTTAGATAAACTTTGAACATATATGAAAATGATAAAACATTATCATGCATGTTTATTTTCTTTCTTTCTTTTTTTATGGGAAGGGGGGGGGGGTCCGATGTATTTTTCATATATAGAAAAAAAAATCCATTTCAGTAAGCAGCTTATAATTATTCAAATTGTCAAAATATTGTCTTTCAGCAAAAGTCAGACAAACAAAGTATCTTACTAGAAACACCGAGTAAATTCGACTGAGAGTGTTTTTCTACTATCAATTCAGATTTTGAAATATAGAACTATTTACCAGAATTAAAACATCTGTATTATTCATACATGTAACTTACATTTCCAGTGACCAATGAGTGGAATTGACCATGGTCCAGGTGGAGAGCGGTACTTCATTTTCTTGTATAAAAAGTAGGTCAGAAGTCCCACAGAGGTCGCCACCAGCGTCATTTGAAAACTGAATATCCCCATTATGCTTTCAATTACCGCCATCTTAAGCAAATGTAATCTGTGAAAGATAACAGTTCTGTCATTTTAAACTTATTCACTAATGAGACCGTCTCAACTTGAAAATATTGGATGTTTTAGTAAATAATGATGGTTTAAAACCACAAAGGAAATTCAAGCCAGTCCTATCAATCAGTATTGAAGTCGTAGCTATCCTTGCGCGAATCGTGGCTATCCGTTCTCGAGTCGTGGTAATCCTTAGCAATCCGTACCTATCCGTAGCAATCCGTATCTATCCGTACTCGTATCGTAGTAATCCGTAGTAATGTCGGGACGAAATCTGTAGCTATCCGTACTAGATTCGTATCAACCCGTAGAAATCCGTATTGGAGTCGTACGTTCATGGTTCATCGAACATTTTGCGTCTCGACTCGCCACGGATATATCTTTTATGGAGTCGTAGCGGAGTCGTGGCTCGGTCCATGGAAGGGTGAAGTGGGCTTTAATTAATCAATTTATAATGCAAGCTCTATGAAAATAATTAGACAATGCACCATATGCGCTGTACAAGAAATTATGTATCAGCTTTAGGAATGATCGAAGCAGAAATAATAAAGGATATCCGGATCCAATAGCGAATATGTTTTAAGGCCTAGGGTGTACCGTGGTGTACAATGACATCTGATCTAAAAGAGGCGATCTATTTCTTGTGGAAATAAAATTGGTGACCTAATCCGTTGATCATCATTTCCATGTCGTCAGGATTTGGACTTTTTACACGTAGTGTTTTTATACAGATCTTTTTATCTTCTTTTTTCACACTGGGGTACCAATAAAAACACAGTAGGAGCGGATGAAGAATTTTGCATGCACTTGTACATGTTGATTTATCTTGAAATACAATGGAAATAATCAAATCAATTTCGTTTCTCAAATTCATCGTGCAGCATTTATATACATGTAGTTTTAAACCCTTTCAATAGATGACAATGTACTTTGTCAGCTAATGAAGAACTGGTCCGTAAAGTGGAACAGTACATTGTTTACATCAGAATTTTAAAAGTAATGTTGTCGCATTCGTGTTTGACAATGTGAAGGATCTTTATTCGTTGTACATGTACATGTGAAAAAAAAATATAGGAGTATAAAATGTAAGGAACGGACAGACAACGTTTATTCAATTTTTAATATGTGAGAAAAACATTTATGATTCATGATAGGAGAAAAATGACTACAATGTATCCCCCCATCCTCCTCTGCAAACTAATCGAGTTATTGCATATGATGAGATACATGTAACGACACGTCATTAATAAAGAAGTCCATAATTAAATACACCATGTAGATTCGTATGATGAAATGGTCGGACTGGATCCTATGGCAGTGCCTTGGAGGGGAGGTGTCTTTATAGATGATTTGGTATATGTGATGTATGTGTTGGAGGGGAGGTGTCTTACAGATGATTTGGTATATGTGATGCATGAAGTTTTATCTAGCTACCATGTACATGATGTATGTTGGAAGCTTATACATGTAATTAGCGCCCTACCAAACGTTGACTTTGAAGTTCCATCCAAAACAAATAAACGAACTAACATGAACGATACGTGTACAAATGTAAATATCGATGTATTGAGAAAACCACATATTATGACTTGGTATGATAAAATGAACAGGGTAAAGTGAACAAATGCACATTGAATAATACATTGTATACATGTATAATTTTAAATGTTATTTCCAAATTATCTGGCAGTTTTATCTTGGTGAAATGATAATACACCCCCCCCCCCGAAACATATTTAGGTTTCATCAATGAGAACGTTATTCTATCGATATAGAAAGTTAAAAACTTACCAGTTTCCTCCGTATATTACACTACTATACATGATAAGTGAATGCTTTCTACATCGACGAGTTAGAAGCTCGATATAAATAGAGTAGAGGTCATAATGTATCACATTGACCCTCTTTCGAAGTACGACAAAAGAGAGAGAACCCAATACATGTGATGTAATTGTTGATGATTCAATCGCTATTGATCGATAGTTACACGACAGCATTTCAAAATACGAAGGTCTAAAATCTATTGATCACAGGAATGTGTAATACATGTACGCTATCCTTCAGTAAATATAGCATGTTAGACAATTAATGATTTCATGGAGTGAGGGCTGCTAGAATAGACAGCACAGGTGCATCTATTAGGGCATATTTATTTAGCTGAGTGGAGTCTGGATGGAACGTGGAGTGGAGTGTAAACGGAATATATATGTACATCAATTTGAAGCTGTCTTACTACATGAAGAAATTGTACCCCATGGCTGTTAACATGGCTTAATTTTATACCGTGTCTGGGGTCATAAATTGTATTGTTACATTCTAAGACATATTTACCCCAATAATCAGGATAGTGAGATGAATGCAAAATTAGTAGAATTATATGTCAGACGAACTCATCTTGTTCTCAAATTGAGGACCTCTGGTGTTTAAATTCTTACTATTTTGGAATAGCACTTCCAATTAATACATTATCCCAATTTACTTATAAAGGTATATCTCTTGAAAGTTCAAACAGTAATAAAAATTACATTTAATGATTCGAATTATTAGTTATTTGTTGAAGATAACATGGTACGGGTATAAAAAAGAGTTTCGCAAAGCACATTAAACTTTCAATATCTTGATTTCTAATAGTCAATCCCCTATGTATCCTGATTTTATTAAGATGTGTAAGGTTAATTGATGAAAGACCTTACTTTCCTACTTTTACTGCGATACCTATCAATTGATATTTTTTTGAACGATTACAGTCAAGTTTATCGAATGCCGGGTCACGATGGTTTAATTGCAACCATCAATTTATTTTTATTTCTTCTTTTTCACAATTCACCCCACTCTCCACTTCACAACACACTCAGCTAAAATAAAGTATACATCTTATTAGGGGGAGGTTACAACCTTATATGTTTATTATTTGAAATTATTTACAATAATCAATTATTAGTTCCTCTAAAACAATTGAAAGATATACATAAAAGAGAGACAAAAATGTGAGAACACCTAGCTAGCAACTATTATATACTTTGAATGTTTTGATAACGTACGTACTAAGAATTTGAATTACCAAGCCGCTTTACCCTTCAACTGTACAGATGAAAGAATGTCTCTGCAATGGTTGATTTGATCAATTTAATCATGCATTTGCATAACATGTTACATTTTATCGCCTTTTAACATTGGATTAGTAATAACATAGAAATAGAATCGTTAAGTTTTAATCTAAAGTGTTGGTTCTGATCTAACATCATGACTTTCTTATCATTTAATATCCATTGTCATTCTTAAGAAACGAAGATTCTGATTGGTCAAAAAATTGTACATCAACCCAAACCGGAAATACGCACTAAGCAACGTCATAAGGAACGTCGTTGGCAACACGATGTCAAAGCTGCAAATAAACGTTGAAACGCGACTAAATGAAATGATAAAGAATCATTGTAATATTTTTTTTAGTTGATCGAGGTATCACCACCAAACATTGAGGGAAAACTGCATCGTACGCGTACGATGCATTTGTTACCCCTCAATGTTTGGTGGTGATACCTCGATCAACCAAAAAAAAATATCGCAATGATTCTTTAGATCTACTAACATATCTACTAACATATATACAAATCAAAAGCAATGAAAGTATCCCTAATATTTTGAGCAAACATGACAGTGAAATTTCTTAATTCAACTCTGTTCATTCTAAATTCAATTTGGATCTTCTTACCATATACTGCATACCAAAACTGCACAAGTCTCCCTAAAAATGTCGATACATTGCTAATTCTAGCAACTGCTCATCTACAATTTTGTCCAGAAATCTGACGTCAGCAATTACAGCGATAAAGGAACACGTAGCAAAATATTAGGAAAATATTCTAATCAGGAATGATGTCAAATTCTTTTGGTCTATTAAAAATTCAGGGGATGTCATTGACAAAATGAAATCTAGAAAGGTTCAAGCCAATACGATTTCTTCATACGACTTTTAAAATATGTTCACCACGCTTCCTCAAGCCAAAGTTAATGATCAACTGTCAAAGCTCATTAAATGGTGTTTTGATCGGGAGGGGAAAACTTATTATCCCAATTGATTAATAAAGGTATGTCTCTTGAAACAGTAATTTAAAATTAAGTTTTGAATTTAATGATTCAAATTGTACGGGTATGAAAAAAATATTATCATTAGAAAGAGTATCAATTCGCACAGACACATTAATCGTTCAACTGTATCCTGACTTTGTTAAGAGGTTTAATGTCAATTAATGAAGAACCTTACCTACCTACTTTTAGTACGATACATATCGATGACTGATATTAACCGATAACAGTCAAGTTAATCGAATGCCGGTTCACGATGGTTTATAATTGCGACCATCAATTTATTTTTATTTCTTCTCTAAAGCATCATTTCACAATTCACTCCACTCTCCACTTCACAAAACGCTCAGCTAAAATAAAGTGGGGTGGTAATAATCTTATATGTGTGTTATTAATTATTTACGAAGGCTGATTAATATGTTGTAAGCCTCGTATTGAAGGAGATTACGCAGGGATGCTCTTTTTAAGTCCTGCTATTCTCTGACTATATAAGGTCATATACTCAAGGGCAGGCATCATTTCGTCAATCTAAATCGAGGAGGTAACACTCTAAATTTAACATGACAAATTGCTTTTGCAAGATGAACAAATCGGTGAAAGGGCAGTGATCCACAACGATATGGTACATGTAACAACACTAGGGAAATGCCCCTTCATATGCTACAGTGAAAAGGGGGTGTCCGATGATGACATCATACTTACAGTGGGTGGATTTCTGAACAGTCAAGACAAAGAGTTCTTTAAAAATGGTAGTGATGCCCTTAAACATACATGTAGGTGGTTAAAATGTTTAGATACTGAAGGGGATTATGTAGAAAAATAATGCAAAGTGTCCAATAGATTTCAAAGCCTTCCATACGAGGCTCACAACGTATCAATCAGCCCTCGTACAAGTATGTTCTTTTAAAACAATTGAAATTATGACAAATAAATAACAGAAAGAAAAGAAGGTGAGGACGCCTAGCAAATGAATATACTTTGAATGTTATGATAATGTACATACTAAGAATTTGAATAACCAAGCCGCTTTACCCTTCAATTGTATAGATGAAAGAATGTCACTGCAATGATTAATTTGATGAATTAAATCATGCATATGCATAACATGACATATTTTATCACCTTTTATTACGGGATCTATTATGGGATTAGTAGTAACATAGAAATAGAATTGTTCAGTTTTAATCTAAAGTGTTGGTTCTGATCTAACATCATGACTATCCTGTATCATTTGCATTCACTCTTTCACTGGTCCATTGTATAGTTGGCATATACAGAACTTTATTTAAGTCGGTGCTAAAACAAGTTCATGTCCAATTACTCAAGTTCCCGGCAAACTTTCAGACGAGGTGATGGTGCTTTCACAATGCTGTCAAAATAATATTTCCAAAATAAACGTAAGATGTAATATTGAAAAGAACACACATTAAACAAACAAACACACGGACACTCATCCCAAGTCAACGAGACAAAAGAGAACACTTTTATCAAGAGGACTTAGTCTAACTAAACTAAAAAACCTAGCTACACATGCATAAAGCATAACGGTAAGAGACAGGTGTGTACTCAATGTGAATGATCGTACTCTACCATAAAACGTTTTGATGTGGTTATCCTAATTACATGTACATGCGTTTTTCTTTTCCACATATCCGAATACACAGAGGTCATCCAAAATTCCTCTTCTGAACGGTGATTCGAGAAACATGGTAATGAGATAAACATCAAAGAAATACCTTTCAGCAAAATGTTCAGTTATTCAGTCTTAAAGTCGAGAAGGCGAGGCAAAATTATTAGAATTTCCATTGGTAAGGAGGCAGAAGCCGCCTATGTTACACGTACACAAAATAATCTGTAAATGAGTATTATTAGCACGGATGGTCGGCATAGAAACGGGGATATGCTGGCTTGCTTGTAAGCTGATCGTGTTTACCAAGTACCATATATACGGATTTTGTTCTGAGAGCTAGGCGTATTTCAGATAAGCTTCTCAGTCAGGGATATGTTTGTGACCGACTAACATCGTCACTGAGGAAGTTCTACGGTCGATATGGGGAACTCGTCATACACTATGATGTCTCACTCTCCAGAATGGTGGATGATATTCTGTCAAAGACCATTTCAACAATCCAACCAAAGATTGTACTCTATGTCTTCCGAAATGGAAGTAACCGGATGTGACAGTTCTACCGAATTGAAGCGGCGGGTGTTGCATGCAAGAAGGAGATGCTTACTCTTCCTGGGCACCTGGTCTCACTCCCATATCGGGAGTTCGCTTCTTTTCATATGGTGGAGGTTTTTGTTTGTTTGTTTTGATTTCTGTTTTATCCTGATTTTGTATGCCTTCGGTTTCTAATTTTCTGAATTATCGATTTTGTGCTGTAAACAGGGATATGGTCATTATCCATATTTGTCATTAGTCACCCATGAAGTTTGACCGATTTTCAGATAGGACAAAAGATTGGGTTTTCTAAAATGAGGTTTTGTTACATTTACGTAGTACCATCAATGATTAGCTTCGTCACGGTTGCTCAGTGTAAGATGCGTGTACTAAATTGCGAATAGGTTCTGTATCATGCAAAATATTGTTTGATGGTATCAGGATCATATCCCCAGTATTACAGGTTTGAAGATTAGTCTAGATTTTTTTTTCATATTTTGGTTCATAAAAGGATGGTTAAATATGATAGGTAAAAGAGTATTACTTCTGTGTTGTCGAACATGGTGTCTTCTATTACTTTGGAATGTTGTTGCTTTCGTCAGGATCTTCTTCAACTCATTATAAATTTAGCTAAAATAAATTTCTTTGCATATCGAAATAAATACATTGTAACCGTTCTAATCTAATCTACGTTTGGTTGAGGGTAAGGTTCGTTCCATATAGATATGCATAACCAAATTGAATGTATAATTCCCCGAGATGAAAGGACATGTTACAAATATGACGATTTCATCGTAAGAGACAGACGGCTTGCAAGTAGGCTACTCGTTCAGGGTTATAGTACGCAATGGCTATAATCGTCATTGACGAAGTCGCTACGGGGATACTGGTATCAGATTCCTCTTTCCAGAATGATCAGTGACATTCTGGATTGCGATTAAATGAATGTCACCATCACAAATTAAGACATGTACATCAATATTTATATTAAATAATCACCGAATTTGACAAGTTTTTATGGAACTGTTGCGGCGGGTGTTGCTTTCAAACAGGAGACGCTGACTCTCCATGGGCAACTGGTTTCACTTCGGAAAATTGTTTATTCCGGGGTTCTCAACTATTCTAATGGAATTTCTAATGATTTGCCTTTAGTGACCTATACTTTAAGACGAAATAACTGATGGGTCTTTCTTTTCTGTTCAAGAAACCCTTAAAATGGAATTTGTTTCATTTTCGTTTGAAAATATTCGTTACGACACAACGCATAAACTGTACAAAAACATGCCGCGACATTCTAACCTTCAAATTCAAATAAATGACAAATATTGACAAAACCATTTCCCTATGAAGAAAAACAAAATCGTTATTCGAAAAATCATCTAACCAAGGGCATACAAAAATAAAAGCAGAACTAATGCAAAGAACAGAAAAAAAACCATATGAAAAGTAGTAAACTCCCTGCGGAGGAGTGGGATCGGGTGATACGGAAGAATGAGCATCTCCTGCTTGTATGCAATACCCACCACTTCATTTTGGTAGAAAGGTCACAATCGATAACTCCTACAAAGGAGGACAAACTTATAAATGGGTTGTCATGGCACAAAAGGTCTACGTCAGAATATCATTTATGACTCTAGAAAAGGGGTCATAGTGTTGGCACCATTTCCCATATCGACCAAAGAACTTCCTCAGTGGCGATGTTAGTCGGTCACAAATATATCCTTGACTGAGAAGCTTAACTGAAAGCCGTTTAGCTCTTAGAACAAACTCTGAGTACATGGATCTTTCCCAAACATAACGTATTAATTGAGAAATGAAAACTTCAATGTTTCTTTTTTCACGGTAAAGCCGTGCGTGTTTTAGGATGACGTTTTTTGGAGAGGCTATGTTCGCTACGTTGTTTCTTAAGACACAAGGAAGGAAGTGGCAAGAGTATGAAAGGAGTGCTTCAACGCACGTTAAATGTACGGTTATATGGAGTGGTTGCACGCTTCGCAAGTGACAAGTACGTCATACGTGCAGACAACGTGCGTGCAACTTGCTAACAACATACGATCTCCGTACGTTTTCCGCGTTATCGTATGGGTGTTGTACTTACACGTACAGCAAACGCACGGATTCCTCACTCCCTTACGCGACCAGTGTGTTGCACGTACATACAACATACTCACAACGAGCATGCCGTACTTCTTGATGAATCCGTAGGCCGACCGCGGACAAGACGCAGCGAAGTTCCTGAATGCACTAAAACTGCTAAGTCCTGTCTGCGTGTTCTCAAATCCATAGGGATGCCGTACGGACCACGTACTCATACCGCACTGACACCATGCGGATCCCCAAAGTTTGCCTACGTTTTTGCAAGTAGACAGCACATACTTGCACGTACGGCAGGTTGTGACCATCGTTTAAGCTTCGATTTAAGAAAATAAGAATGAAAATGACAATTGTGGTGCATATGCATGTATATAGTAAAAATCATAATCTGGTATGCAACGCACAGCAAACATGCTGTATGTTGCATAGCTTTAACAAAACATAACAGCCTGAACGCCAGTCGGCATTTGTCCTTGAGGTTAAAAAAAGAAGTCACGTGACAAATGTTTTGAATATGATGACATTGTACCACGTTATCAAAAACGCGTCATACTGACTGTGCTGCATGTGTAAACAAGAATGGCGCAAGTGATTTTAATGGCAAAAGAGGAAGGGGGATCTCCAACAAGACCCTGTTGCAGCACCAACAGCAAAACACCAAACATCCGATGCAAAAACACAAAAGACGAGCATACTATGAGATGGGAAAGAGGCATACGACATATACATACGACATATAAACATCAAACACAAAAGACTACACATAAACCGACGAGACCAATGGGCAACCGGTGCCAACTTTGGATGGCCATTTACCACGCAAGTAGCAAATGGTGTGGTTATCTTGGTTTACGTGCGCACAACACTCTCACTTCTCCACTTAACCAGAGGTCTCGAGGAACGTGCAATTGTGGTGTAAAACAACCTCCTCACTTTTAGATGACCTCAAACAAACAAGACAGCAAAACGCAGGGGCCCCAGCAACACAGATGAATATGTTAATGGATATTAAAAGAGGGCGTGCGTAATACAGTCCGTGCTCTGCCGGCTGTAGCGAGCTCATGTATGTAATCACCCGAGGAGTCCGACTGACATTCAGATAGGACAGGTGGTCGAGGCCCTCTCTTCTCTGAAGAGGTTTTGGCAAGGCCCGTCATGGAGTCCCGTCGTCACAGTCAGTCAGAGTGCAAGTCTCAAGGATGCGCCGACACATCTTGTAGATTGGTCACACACCAATTAAGCCCAGTGTCCGTCTGGCGACATTAGGATCATATCCACGGTATAAAAGGCGTCCGATGATTCTGACGCATTTTCGATGATTATGCTGCCTACCTTTGATCCTTCTAATTTTGTTTATATTATCACCATAAAAGACAGGTTGAATACCCAAATAATGCCAAGTAATACCCAAAGTAATGTTCTCTGTTGCATGTATAGATCCGAATGTTAAATGAAGTTGACTGTAATTTTTGTAAAATTTCCAGAAGTCCCAACCAGTTTATGAAAGCGGAAACCTTGACCTAAAAGTTTTTTGGTAATTTGTTTTCCACTGTGAAAATCCAAAATATCAGTACATCCTCTAGCGTACCAGATGAGCTGTGATACACTTCTATAATTTTTTCCGTTTACAATTTTGATATTAAGGTCCAAAAAAAGGGGTTTCTGTATTTGTAACATTTTCATTGTTAAGTGTTAATTCTTTCTTTCTATAGCACTTTCTATATAGACATAACCTCAGATAGCGCAGATATTTTAGATATTGTTTTCATGCGCGAACATCGACGGCGGGTGCGGCTAGCCAACAGGGGATGATTGCTCCTCCCGGGCACCTGGTCCCACCTCTAGCTTGCTAGGGGTCCGTCGATGCTCAAGTTAGTGCTCTATTGTGAGTGCTGTTGAGATTATCGTCAGAATCTTCTTTAACTCATTTATGTCACACTTATGCCCTTTGCCGTATGGAGCTCGTAAAAAAGTTCCCCGCGAGGGGTTTGACAGTAAGTGTTTTGAATATATTTACCTGACATTGTCGCCATAGCACTTTCTATATAGACATAATCTCAGACAGCGCAGATATTTTAGATATTGTTTTCATTTTCATGCGCGAACATCGACGGCGGGTGCGGCTAGCCAACAGGGGATGCTTACTCCTCCCGGGCACCTGGTCCCACCTCTAGCTTGCTAGGGGTCCGTCGATGCTCAAGTTACTGCTCTATTGCGAGTGCTGTTGAGACTATCGTCAGGAGTGCTGTTGATATTATCGTCAGGATCTTCTTTAACTCATTTGTGAATAAATTTCATTCTTATATGATTCAAACGCAGGATTGTCAATGGTTAGAATATCATCCAGATACCTAGAAGTAATATTGAAACATTTCAGATCATCAAATTGTCCTTGCTTTTGATGATTTTTGATAAGTTCTTTTTCGTATGTGTATAAAAATAAATCTGCAACAAAAGGCGCACAGTTAGTTTCCATAGTAATTCCTACAACGTGCTTGTATAGATCCTCACCAAATCTAACATAAATATTGTCCAAGAGGAAGGACAAGACATTACACAGGTTACTCCATGTCCATGATTTGTATGATTTGTAGTCTGTCGAGGAGAAGAAACCCTTCGATTCAGATGTACAAATGTGAGTTTTCCGCTCTCGATCAAAACACCATAGAGGGCACATGTAGCCAAGTTCGATCAACTTCGGTTGATCGTCTGTCTCTTCAACGCATTTGAAATTTTCTGTTACAAAATTTCTTGAAATTTCTAAACGTAGGTCCTGTAGCATCATATCCCACCCATTCTGCTACGTCTTTTGGTACATTTTTGGACATAATTTTCATGCTTTTTGGCCATATCACATTGTTTAGACTAAGGATCACTGACGAGGGTTTAGTACCCAAAACGTGCATGTCTGGTCCATGCTGAAAATTTATCAGGTTCTAAATGATGCTATTGAATTTAAAGACGTTTAACATAGAGATACCGTTTCAAGTCATAACATTTAATCAGGTAAATTTTGTGGCATTTTGAAATAAATCGGGCGTTGTCAAGGGTAGTTTTTCGCCAGCGATCTGTATCCCTGAATTATATTGCTTATTTTCTGTTTAAATCCCAGCTGGGAATGCTTGAAAACAGTCTGAATGTAAACTTTATATATCAATGAAGTCACCAAAACCAAAAATATTATTCCGATCTGTGCCTGTGTTTGTGTCACCTTTCAAACTTCGGTATGCTGTACGGGCGTCCATCTCCCAGTTAAACGTATGACAACTCGTTTCTACATGGTACACATGCACCAAAGTCGGCGCTGATAAGTGGTCAGATTTGCCAAAATGAAACATGACATTGGCGCTAAATCATCTACAAATGTACAAGGTATCAAATGATCAAACAAATGATCAAAGTTCCATTGCCACTGTAATTCTTTTTATTCCGAGTCCGTAATGATGAAATTTAATTAGAATCTGGTCCTCCTAATAGCGATTTTATTGCGATTTATGCAGTACTTATTGACTAAATTTCAACATAGGTATCATAATTGGGATTCTATTGAAAAGATCATCATGATTGAACTTTGACCAGAAGTGCAAAGGGGAGCATTTGTGTCAGCTTTTAAAATCAAGGGTGTATGTACAATTTTTGCTGAAAACATATCATGTAGTGAATTATATCTGATTTTTATTTGTTGTAAAATAATATTTAAACTTTGAGAAACACAATTAAAGACGTTATTATTCTTATTCTGCTACTTAGTGTGTCAAGAGTTATCCACCCCTTTTAAAAACAATGCTTCCAACCGTCAAAATAGGAATTGATAATAAATTACCGTCAGCTGACTTCCTATTTATCTCCACACGTAACTCATATCCTGCACTTTCATTTGATATAATGATGATTTGAAATACTGCATGGTACTTGTGTGAGTATATATCTCTAACATTTCTCGTACATTTGCATAAAATGCTATTTACATGATGAGAAACGTCAGATTGTGCATTAAAGAAAGTAAAATACTAGAGGTCAGGACTTAATTCTTATATCAGTTTTATAAATAATAGATTTCTTGATCTCGACTGCAATTCACACGACATACAGGTCCATCCTTTCTCACTTGCGTGCATTATCATGTCTTGGGCTCACCCAATACATAACATCCAAATATCAAAAAGTAATTTTGTCTCACGATAAATCTGTCACAAAGGCTTTATTTTTACACCGACTGTCTTGACTCAATTGTTTTTCTTCAATTAAGTACGGCGCACTAAAGTGTTTTATCTAAAGAAACATGACCTTAGATTATCAAAAAAGGGCAGACTTAGCAGGACTGCATTTATTCTTAAATTTGCTGTTCAAGAAATCAAATGACACGAATCTTTGTATGAAAGCAAATGATATTGTCAGATTTGAAAAATTAGAAAATAAGAAAGTTTCTTATCAAATAAAACAAAGGAGGGGATCTCCAACAACACCAGGTTGCAGTACCCAGAGCACAACCCCAAAACACCCAATGTTACACAAAATATAAGTTTGTATTGACATTGATATGTTTCTTCATATTCTAATTTAGTTTCAATTCCATGAAACTCTGGGATCCATCTACCATGTCTACTTACTCTAAAGTTATATGTCTCTAAACAATTTTTTTAATAATAAAATGTACAGAATGTCGAGAACATTTACTAAATTCGTCTGAAAATGCCATATGTGTTACGCTTATCCTCTTTCAAAGATTCCAAGATACCGTTTACCTGAAATAGGCATTAGAATGAAATGTAAATCAGAAAATTTGTAATGAATACACAAGAATATTAAAGATTCACAGCAAACTGGAATCTGATAGAAAAATTGTAATGTATAATAAAAAAACCAGCATGGCTATAATGGAAAAGAAGAATATAATAGTGTTATATGTTGGAGGGACTTAATAAACCTAAATCATCGTAGGAGAGCCTATATTACCTCCCACCTTTCAGAAATGGCCTTCTATTGATATTCACAAATCAATCAACGTAGGTTGCAGACAGAAACTCGTATCATATTCCATCTTTGACATTTTTCCCTTTCTACGTATGATATTTGATCGACAGTTCAGACCGGGGCTAAATAGGCAACAAAACCAGCATGCTAATGAAATAGTCATGAAATATGAAATTGAATGAGAAAGTGAAGAGACCGTGAAGGAAGCAGACCTGAATATTGGTAAGTTCAACACTGGAATATGTGATAAGTGTTCCATGAGATCCCTCTGGGGAATCCTAGATATTCCTTCAATGGTAAAGGTCTGAGGAGCACGACGTTTGGAGCACATATTAAAAGTTTTAGTTGTGGGATATTTATCTATTAGAACAAGCTCGCAAACGCTTGATTTATTTTGATAAAGCAAGTTTCATTAAGGTAAAATTACTAAGAGGCATTTGGAATTCAAGACAAAGAAAGTAAGTATACAAAATATATTTTCAATCATTATTACTAATAATACATGTATTTTCATAATATTGGGTTTTTTCTCTCACACTTATATTGCCCACTTTTTCTAAAGATGTCTTGAAAACAGTAGAACATAAATTCCCTTTTAAAGTTATAGTTTGAAATAATAATTATGTTATTTAGAATTCTTCCTATTTTTTTATTTATCATTTCTACAAGGATTTTAAATTTTTTAAAGAATTTGTTCGCTTAATTGTTGGTAGGTCGGTTTCTGTTTAATCGTCTTTAATTCCTTCAGTCGTTGGGCTGTGGTACTTTTCCTCTTCCTTTCGTCATCTTAAATTTAAGTTTGAGGGATCGTTAAAAGATTTTAATGGTCCAATTTGCGTTGTTTGTTCTGAACATGTTAATTTTACATTCAATCGGTGCATCAGACATATGTTTTCCAGGTAAACCCAAAAGATTCAAAGAATTAAAAGTAATTCATTAGAAAAAAAATGTTCCATTTGCGAACGGATTTCAAGATTTTAGTAAATCAAATATTAGTCTTCAAGTGTTAAACGTCTTAAAATTCAATAGCATCATCTAAGAACACATAAATTTGTAGCATGGATAAGACATGTACGTTTCGGACATCACTGATGAGAATTTAATATTCGAAATACGTGTCTGGTGCATGGAAATTGGTTTGGAATTTTCTTTAAGAAGGTATAGAGTTGGAACACTTCGACATCATTAACCCTTGCAAGTAATCCTCAATCTAATCAATGTAATATGGCGAAAGAGTGTGGAAGTTATTATGCCCAAAAATGTACCACAAGACGAAACATTTGTTTTATATAACATTCAAATTGGTCATTTCTTTGGTAGTTTATATACAAATACTTTGGGGGTTTTACAACAAACATATGGTGATTATTAGATAAACAAAATAAAGATCAAAGGTAAACAGAATTGCCATCGAAAAATTGCAAGAATAATCAATTGCCTTTGATACCATGAATATGATCCTGAGCAACAAGGAGGGCGCTCTATAGTACTTGCCCAATCTAAGACGAGACTCAATGACGAGCCTTGTCTTAACATCGAAAGAGTTGACAGGTTCCTGACCACCTGCCCTACATGAATGATGGAAGGACTCCTCGGGGACGCACAAAGCACGGACTGCATGTTTATGGTATTCCCTTATGCTTTTGAAATCCATGTACATGTACATATTTCCTCTGATTGCTACATATACTTGGGCCCCGAGTTTAGCTGTCTTCTTTGTACTGTCATCTCACATAGGGGAAGCTATTATATACACAACAACTATGCGTTCTTCGTGTTAGTTTGGTAATCGGACAAGTGGGAGGGTTATGCTCGCGTTATCCGATTAATTACACTTGATTATGTGTATAGTCTTAAGGAAGGGATCTTCAACCGGACTATAGGTTGAGGCACCCACAGCAAAAAAGAAAACAACAACAACAACAAATAATAAACCTGAGGCATCCAGATGCCAAAAAGGGGTAAACAAGCATAACAAAAAACAGCAAAGGAACGAGTAGAAGACCAAAGACAACATCATCATGTTTAACACAAAGAGTATGAAGAGATTAAAAACAAATCTCTGATGACTTTTTCTTAGATGTTAATTGTATGTCGCAAATCTTGAGTAAATGACTATGCAAGTTATTTAAATAGATTTATTTTATCTGTTCTTGAATGATGCTGTTCAATTTGAAGACGTTTAACATCCAACGAAAGATATAGTTTCCTAAATAGAACCTGTTTAAAGTCTTTTTTTTCCCTCAGTATATTTTTTATAGATTTTTTTTCAAGGTATCATTAATGGAAGCAAATTCAATATCACTGAAGAATATATTCTCATACTGAGTCCAGGCACATTATTAGTTATTAGGTTTGTTACTGACCGTCTACAGAAATTTGTCAGGTTGATCAAGCCCGTAGGAGGCGAGGCGAACGGTGGAAGGTCAGTAACAAACCTATTGTATAACTGTTTTATTTTGTCGAGGAGCAAAATATCAATATTTTGTTGACGAAAATTGCCGTTTCACGACCCCCTTTACGTGCGAATGCATTTATACGGCAATGGCGGAATTGTTGACGGTCTTTTGATATTTAGACAGCGTGCACGTGACGCGATTTACGCGCTCTGATTGGTTCGAACTAGTCCGAGGCAAAATAAATCGTTTTTGTTACATCTATACGAAAAGAATAATCGTTTCTATATGGTAACTTGTAAGTCCATGAAAATTGAAAATATCTATGTTGCTTGGATAACAGAATGTGCAGGAAGCATATAATGAAACAATCCAGAATTCATTTTATTATTTATGGATTGCGTTAATCCCCCGATTTCCAATCTATATTACACAAATTTCAATCACATTTAGATAGTACACATGAAATTTTATAGGCTTTGTCATTATAATAAACCAAACGGAACGAAATCATAATTAATTGGAAAAATGTAAGAGTATTGCAAATAGTTTGTATTTTTGATCAATAAATAGGATATTAATGAAATATAACGTTTACCGCGTTGCCAGGATGCGAAATATTGTTTATAATAAAATACACGATTTTGCAATGAAACCTTTCTCAACATTTTATGGTGCAATAAAAGTTGTTTTAAATCAAAAAAGGAAAATAATACAGATTGCAATATCATATCAAATACATGGCTGTCAAGGAAACACGCACAAAAAGCTGCTTTTATTTGTAAACAAAACGTGAAAAAAATCACACAATCAAATGATCAGTCCTTTGAGACCGCTAGGTTATAGGACAATTTGGAGGGTTCTGCGCACGTGTTTCGTGTGACCACGCAATTTTCTGTAAATATGGCAGATAGGCTGTTCTTGATCGGCAACAGTTGCCCTTCGGTCTCGTTGGTCTACATGTATGTGTAAGTTCTTTTAAGATGTCTTTCATTTTTGGTATTCCTTGTTCCATTGATTTCTCTCGTTGTGCCTTTCCACTATGTGTTTTCGCATTGGGTTTATCGTTGATTTGCTATGGGGGTTGCGACCCAGTCTTGTTAGAGATCACCTCATTCCTTAAATATAAGCACTTGTAATTCCAAAAGCCAATTATTATGGAAACAAAAGACATGCGGAGAAAAAAACAAAGAATTAAATTGAACATAAATCCTAAGGTGTGAATTAGTCAAATTTTCAATAACTTTAAAACTGCGAAGTAGTCAAATTTTCAATAACTTTAAAACTGCGAAGCAGTCAAATTTTCAATAACTTTAAAACTGATAATAAGTAAAATTCCAACCCGACCCAATGACCACATCTGCAAGTATCAAATTTCAATAGGCATCAGAATGCTAATAATATGTTCAAAATTAACATAGTTGCAAGTACAAAGCAATACAATGAATCCGCAACATTGTAATAGATATGTCCGGTACTCAACAGTCATGAAAACCAAAATATAATTATATGGAAGTGTTCCAACTCTTTACCTTCTTAGAGAAAAGTTAAATCAAATGAAATGCACCAGACACGTGCATCGGATAGTAAGATCCTAATCAGTGATGCTTCCAGCCAAGGAGATTTCAGACACAGCCAAAATTCATTTCAGTAGTGCCCTCTAACAAACTCATAAAAAGAATAACTGTTACAGTTTAAGTTCATCCTTGTCGCGAGGAAAAGTGGACACCGGCGAGTTGAGATCAATTGCCTAGGGAGAATAAACCTCTCCTGCATGTTAGTGATATCTGTTACGTTTGGGCCTTAGTCAATTCAGGGTCTTCTCAAATTGAAAGCTTAGCAATACTGTAAACGTGGTTATTTTCGCTGGGGGAACATTTCGCGATTATAACACCAAGAAGACGTGTGGTGGAAATGTTCCCGATAAAAATATCTTTCCCATTGTAGGAATTCAATGGGATATTTTCGCAAGGTTGAAATTTTCGTCCCTCGATTATTACCCACACGCGAACATTTCTACGTTTACAGTATTGAAATAAAAATTATTTAGTCACAATTTCATTGCAGCTTAGGCGGATTCCAACCAATAATGTCTTAACAGCAATGCTAAAAGATGTAAAATTCGGTATTTTACACTTCATAATGAAAATCATCTGCACCATAATATCTTTCAGCATCTTAGATAACTAAACGTCGTATTGTGATACTTGTACATATTTAATTAACATCCTATTTGAACCATCACAATTTACCATAAATGTTTTTGTTCTGGTTCTAACGATAAGGTATATTTAATACATATACAATAAATCTCATTCATAAAAAGAAGGACTGAGTTGGTCCATTATTTCTCACTCATTTTCGCATTGAGACAAAAGAAAATACGTAGACTTAGCAGTTTGATATTTCCTTGTCTTACACTCCATGTGACACATATTATGACGTCATACATGTAGAACGTAAAGTCATGCCATCGTTAGATTTGTCCACATTTCGTATCGATTCAGGTTTTGACAAAAAAAAAACATTAATATAATGATAATAAAATGAGTAATGAAAAAAAAAATCTATCACGACTTTGCGACTGAGATAGGGGAATCTCATCCTCGTGCAGAAGATTTGTCTAGTACAACAAAATTGGTACTACAGAACATATATTTCAATATTGACAATTGCTACATCCACGACTCGGCAAGCCGCGTCGTGGATTGCAAATCTTTTACTTATTCTATTAGTCTACAAGTCGTGGATTGCAAATCTTTCACTAATTCTTGTAGTCTTTTATGTCATTTGTCATGTCAAACAATGATAGGATATATATATATACATGTATATACATTTGTCCTTTTGTGTATCAAAAGCAGAAACGCTTCATCCCACTAGGCGTCTGTTATTTGAAAAGACATAATGTAGGCGCATTCCCTTCATAACATCCGAATAAAAAGGTTTCCTGTAATTGTGCATTGTGAGTAACATATTCCTTTCAGTATCATGCTAATGGATATGTCACCTTATGTTAGACATCACAATGAGTTTGTTCTTTACTTCCCCGCTATGTCATTGTGAGCACTGACATCATAGCAGAAGTTGTAACTTAATTAGCTTGGCGCTGTGATGTAGTATCCTTTGAATGCCAAGTACCTCTTTCGGTGACATTCATTTTGTCTATCTAAATAATTTCATCCTTTGTTTACAAGATATACCTGAAGCTTTCAGAACAAAATTTGTTTCTTGCAATGAAGTATATATCTATATGTTATGTCTTGGGTACATATTTGCAGAATTGAGAAAATGTAGAAATAGAATGATTTGGTTTCAGTAGCCGATCTTATTTTTCACTGATTTTTTAATAACAGACATTTGACCAGTTTAAGGATGACTGTCATGCCTTCCATTTACTTAGGCTTATTAAGGGTAAGGCAGGCTGAAGGGTTGATAAGAAACTGAATGAAGACAAATGTTAACACTTCATCCATAGTTGACTTTTTATTACAACATATCGACAGTGCACTTTGCAGAATAGTTGAACAATCTACTGCATTTTTCAAGTCGGGTATTTTGTAGTCTTACACACTGACAAGGTTAAACGGTATGCCTTGATGATATCCTTTTCTATAGCCTCGTTGTGATATATACGATGGTACTGATCCTCCCATGCCTGGTTGTATATTTAATGATAATTTCGATTCAACTTACAATTTATAATGTTTTCACTTAATGTCCTCTTACAGATACAAAAAAATATACGGGTTCTGTAAAGTTTAGATAAGTCCATGAGTTAAAACATTTAGAAGTCCTAGTTTAGAATATAAGTGCGGTCAAGCGCAATATTCTAGCATTTTTTACTTCATATTATGTTAGAACCTGTCTTTGCAAATATTTGGGTATTTCATAGAGACAAAAATAGTAGGTGTTATTACATTAATGGTTAATTTCCTGCATTCTGCTTGGCTAAAACAGCGCCTCGATGAAAAATTAAATGTTATATCTACCTTCGATGACGTTATCCGAGTTAGATATTACATTCCAACAGCTCTCCATGTGCTAAAATTAGATCAGCGATGTTTTTAAAGTCTGAAATCAATGATTTGATTATTTTGTCCATAGTTTAAAATAAAAGATGTTATAAGACGTTTTCGTAACAATTGAAAGCCCACGTATATTATTAGCATTTTTTTATCAATTTATATGTTCATACTCCAAAGCTAGTCTAGAGAGGATTGATGATGATATAAATAAATGATTTTGAAACTTCATGTAATAAAATAATTATTTTACTTTTACCTCGGTTAATACAATGGTTTACTTTTTTAGCTCCCCTCGAAAACAATATTCACAAAGCCCTTCGGACCCGGTGAATATTGTTTCTCGGGGAGCTAAACCATTGTATTTATCGAGGTAAAAGATAATAATTGTATAAATCAGCATGCAGAAGAAGCTTACTTTTACGGTCACAATATTTCGCTCCTCTTGGAGTTGTTCCGTGCGTCCACGTAGTTTTTTTCCTGTTTTGTTTTTACTGTTTATATGGGACTGAACTTTGATCCACATATCATTCAATTTGAACTCTTTTTCGAAATAAGAACACAATCATATTTTTTTGCAGGTATCAAAGTACATTCTTGTCGTCATTTCAATTTTCATCCTTATCGACCATCTTTCATTATGATGATGGGAGTTTTCCATTTCTCAATGTTGATGTCTATCATTATGATTTTGCAGAGTTTCACGGGTAAGTTGATTTGTACTATACACATAAACATTTACAATAGATCAGTACATATTTTATGACTCGTGATATATTGTTATTGAGAATTTGTCATAAATAGCACTCCCTGTTGTTGACAATAAATTTTTATGTAGAAATTGGGTTATCATTGACCTTTTCATAAATCTATTAACATAATATTTCCATGAGTTCAAAGAAACCGCTTCTAGTAAGTAGTCCAGGTTGTATGTTTGGTAATGAATCTAATTTCAGTAAAAGTCTAATAAATGGAAGTCGATGCCTTACATTCTACAAGGAGTTTATATGTAAGAAAATGTCAATAGAGAGTTAGTGAGTGTCCGATACAAAATCCATATCAGAATGCGGTCAGGCTTACGAATCCAGGAAAATACGATGTACATTGTATTTGAAAATAAGGTTACGTGGAATTCAAACGATGTTAAAATTATTTTTCAGAGGTACAAGTTGATGGGCTTGTCTTGGAGATTGCCGAACCCGATGATACTTACGAATTACTCCTAGATTCAAGCGAAGAGGAAAGACCTTTAACAGAGACCCGTCCAATCGAAAGTGTTCCCTTGGTCGACAAAAGAGGGAAAATGTGGGGCGTGAGAACGGGAGTCGGTATTGTTCCTTTCTATCGATACAGAGGTGCGGTAAATTATGGAGCAAATAGGCATCGTCACAGGTTCGGATCTCGTGTTGGATGGTTCCGTTCTCAACCTTACATAAAGCGACTTCCTCCACCCGTCTACGACGAAATAGATTTCAAGGACAGAAATTTTGAATGAATATGCATTCTTAGTTCTATCATACATGTAATTAAACTAATTTGGAAATTGTCGAGAATCCTCCCTGTGTTGTTTGAGTATATTTTCTTTACAATGTTTAAATAAATATTTCGATCATAAGCCAGATGTTAATTAGCATGGCCTCATGGTATGCACCAAACATATATGGGTAAATTGATGTAACAGAGAGCATATCTTGATAGCAGTTTGGAAAATTAGAAACACGTTTAACTTGTTCATGTAAATTACTATAGATTAAGGTGCAATAAATAAATATATACTTAACATCACTGAATATAGATTTGTGTAATAAATGAGAATCTACTGCACATATTTGAGTAAAGATATCATTCATTGATGATAATCAATCATATCAGCAGTCTGACGAAAAGCAACCCCCTTCTACCTCGTCGAAAGGGTTTGGAGTACATCCGTTGAGGGTCGTGTTCTGTTCACCTTTCGTTTAGCCAATTAAATCGCGACTTACAGGTATGCAATATCTAATTACGAACATTAAAACGCATCCTTGAAACTGATGTAGGACGAAACGTAGGTGAGCTCCTAAAAGGGAAATCTTCATTCAGGATTTTAACACATATGTAAAAGACTACGCCTGTCTTCCATTCAAACGTCACACACGCTGTTATTTATTTTAGAGTGTTCGATTTTCCACGTTTAACATGGTTATTTTAACGCAACGTACATGTAATATCAAAACATGAGATTCACCCTATATACACAAACACATGAAATATGAAAACAACCTCAAGTAATAAAGTTGTATTTTTTTCTTTCGTGCAAATTTCAAAACGCAAACGTTTACACGTGGTTAACTACATGTTTCGTAGTAATCCCACAATGCAGCAAAGTTCATTCAAGCGACAGCGCGCTCATTCTGACATGAATATGGAACATACCTACATAGTGTTTACACAATTAACAATTGCTGAAAATGATGTGTATCCCAGAATGAGAACGTCTATAAAATACTAATTTCAGAGTGAATATATGCAAATAATATGTTCAAATGGTAGTATTTGAAACCATTTTACGGTTAAACTTCGTAATCGACAGTTTAATCCCTGCGAGAAAATATGCAACTCTAAGCCCTCGAAGGTTCGATGAAACGGACGTTCTAATTGGTGAATAGAATCACATGAATATTCCGGTCAAACGTTCTTTGAACAAGGACCTTAACGAGTGTACTTCAGACCCCGACGACGAAGGAGAAGGGGGGCTGGTTTTTATCAGACTGTCTTATCAGGAACGTGTATTCATTTGAAATTTGGATCGATACCTGCAAAAGGGGAATCTCAATATGGGAATGTCACAACCGTCTCTTTAATATTAGACTTACTAAACAAAATAAGAAGGATAAAAGGTAGACTGAATTTCCATCGAAAGTATGTCAGAATATTCAATCCCCTTGTTCTAAAGAAGGACATTTACATGGTACTTGACATATCTACGGCCTTGCATTCTTAAAAGCTTTGCACTAACTGACTGTGACGACGGGTTTTCACTTCGGACTCGGTGCAAACCTCGTCAGAGGAGACAGGGACCTGATTACCTCTCCTGTCTGAAACTTTGTAAGACTCCTTGGGTGATTTCAAGAAATTCCAGGCTATAGCCTATTCGTTAAACCAAAGGGCAACCGCAGATTACCTTGATTCATTAGTTACTCTGATGCGCTCATCAAGAATACGGAATGATCTAAAAGAAAGGAATAACGCAGTTCAAACTGTGGAAAATGTACTAACCGACACCAACAAAATAACAACACAACACCACAAAAGCACAATGGAAAATGACATGAAAGAACTGGCATTCCTAACAAAATAAGCCAACAACAAACCACATATTCTAATTAATTCTGTTTGTTTCACGCATCCTGATTGGTTCACAGGATTTCTACCAATTGTAACGATGATATATATGTCACAAACCGACTCACTTGACATGCTGGTGGACCAAGAGTCCCCGAGGGCGCATGTAGCCAAGTTCGATCAACTTCGGTTGATCGTCTGTCTCTTCAGTGCATTTGAAATATTCTGTTACAAAATTTCTTGAAATTTCGAAGACGAGGGCCCTGTGGCATCATATCCCACCCATTCTGCTACGTCTTTCGGTACATTTTTGGACTTAATAATTTTGACACTTTTTGGCCATATTACATTGGTTAGACTTCGGATCACTGATGAGGGTTAAGTACCCGAAGCGTGCATGTCTGGTCCATGCTGCAAATTCATCTGGTTTTAAATGATGTTATCGAATTTAAAGACGTTTAACATGTATTCCTATGTTAATTTGTACGTTATAAGCTTGAGCGCACTTTTTTAAGTATGCCGTCATGGTTACCTGTGCTCTTTGCTCCAATGCCGTTATAATGTGATGTAAAGCTACAAGTTATGAGCTGGTAAACGGCGATGTCTACTTATAAACAGAGCAAGTAAGTTTATCATTGATAACACTTTGATTTTTCGCGATTTTGATAAACACGAAGCAGCTGTATTTTTTTATTTTGCAGCGCAATAATTTCTGTTGGTCGTTGTTAGTCCTCTGTTGCAACGTCAACTCTAAAGCGACATGTGAGACCCTCTGAGGGTATAAAGAATTGAAATATGTCACATAGATTAGAATAGGGATAAACGTACGTAAATCCCGACGGTATAACTGCGCTCCCAACAGTATATCCAATATGTACCTGTCGGAAGCACAAACACAGTACGTTTATCCCCTAGATGACAACATTGACATAGAGCACAAAACAAACATATATTATCCAATAGCACAAGACCTAATAGAATTATAGTCCAACACGAATCCAAGATCTACTCTGGTGGATCTTTTGCTCTATTTATTGTAAATGGTTTACTACTCTGGCAGATGTGTTTTTCCACTTAATATCTTATTTGGATACCCAGAGGTCTCGCAAGATGCAAGATTGTCGTATAAACAAAGATCCTTCTTACTCAAAGATGATATACATTGTTTATGTTACATGACAACAAGACAGAACGATCTTTGGTGATACAAACACTTGGTATATGGAAGCCAATACAGTGATCATACATAAAGCTTTCCTTACACTGCTAGCTGAAGCAAACCAGTGCTCAATCATCTATGTGGTCAGTAATCATGGGTCTCTGGTGAAATGTGCAAGGTACCCGTCACGGAGTGACGTCGCCAGGTAGCATTGTCACTGCCAACGAATTATTACATTTTGTATGTGCATGTATAAGCCATGGAGGATATACATCTGTCAAAAATATTACGATCGCTAAGCGATATAAGTCCCCTACCGGCGGCATGTATTTATGTCCTGCAACTCTGCTTATGAATTACTCTTCAGTTAACATTAGTTCTAATTAAACTTACTGTCTGTGCAGCTCAGTTCTGAGGTTTTATCTGCTTTATCGATTCGAAAAAGAGGTCAAGCATGACGAAAGTCGAACTTGCTCTGTAACTATCCAAGACTAAGCTGAGTATCAAATTTTACCTGAATATCACTATTTGTTGCAGAAAAAGTATGGAAAACTGACAAACACTCAATTGTTTAAGTCATCAAGGGGCATACCTCCTCGAAAAATAGGTCAAGCGTGACAAAAGTCGAACTTGCTCTGAAACTATCCAAAACTAAGCATCACATTTTACCTGAATATTTCTACTTGTCGCAGAAATAAAGTCTGGAAAGCTGAGAAACCGGAATTGTGCAAGTCATCAATGGGCATAACTCCTCGAAAAATAGGTCAAGCGTGGCAAAAGTCGAACTTGCTCTGTAACTATCCAAGACTAAGCTAAGTATCAAACTTTACTTGCATATCTCTCTTTGTTGCAGGAAACAGTCAGGAACACTGACAAAAACTTAATTTTCCAAGTCATCAAGGGGCACAACTCCTCGAAAAATAGGTCAAGAGTGACGAAATTTGAACTTGCTCTGTAACTTACCAAGAGTAAGCTGTGTATCAAATGTCATCTGAATATCTCCATCCGTTGCAGAAAAAATCCGGAAAACTGATAACCAGACAGACAGACAGACCGAGAGGAAACTAAGAGTCCCTTTCGGCGTTGCCGGTAGGGGACTAAAAAGGCGGATCCAACATGCTACATTTTGTATTATAGACCATTTGATTATACTCGTAGATGATATGCTAATAATTTATTCAACACTATAAGTTCTGCAAAGATTCCAAACAATTTGCGACTGAAAATTTCGCTTTGATCCAATGGTATATTTGATCAGATATTTATCATTGTGAAGTTTCATTGTAGTCATACAAGCATGTATTGCACATAGAATTATTTTTGTGAGATATGCTTTTTTCATATTATTCTTGATATGAGCGCATGATGTGAATGGGAGAACCCTCGGGAAACGACTGTTTTTAATTTTGATCCTTGCCCGCTATTCTCCAAAACTCGTATAAATGAACTTCCATTCATTACATACACCATCGTATTACTCATATATCTGAAAAATATAATATGCAAAGGGGGCATCGCAAAAGTGTGAGTCTAGACATCTGAGAAAGTAGCTCTAGTTTTAATGTTCTCACCAAAATGGGAGGTTAAAAAAATCTTGTAAGCCCGAAGTGACAAAGTTTTTCTCAGCGTCGAGGGAGGTGTCTGGTTGTCTGATTCCGAATTGCTGAATAATTCCATTACCGTCTGGAGTCATTAATTTACCGACAGGTTATTGAGAACAATAAAGATTTTTCTCTACACTTCTTCGTAGCTAATCTAATGATCATTATTTAAGGAAAAATTTATTGCTTAAGACGTAAGGGAATGGTACAGAAATGACAAAAAGAATGATGATTCAGGAATAGTGTCGCTGTGTTGAATGCCCGTTGATGGAGATCACTGAATATTCATAGTTGTACATTGTTTACAAGAGTATCTTATTCAATATTTTGAAAATCTATCAAATGGAACGTCGATATAGTTTGACCATGCTTTAAGACAAGAAAAGGTTTTTCATAAGATATCAAATAAAATATGAGGAATACTAGGATTAAGTTTCGTCACAGTAAAGAATCATAGAATGAATACGACAAGTAGCTGATATTTTAAAACCTTCATGTTATTATTTTTTTTATTACCTATATTTGAAGAGAATACAAACGTTCAATTCATGTTTATAATACTGTGTTTAGAATCAATTATTCCATTTGGCGATGAAATCCTTAAATCCCGAAATCAATTCTGAAGATATCGGGATGAGAACATGAAAACTAGACTCTTTGCTAAAATGTCTCAAATCACTGTTTTGGTGATACATGTAACTCATTAAGATGTATAAGAAATAGGTATGTATGTATTAAATTCTGGTATTTAGTTTTGGAATATATCTGACGAAGAAAAGTCCGAGAGAAAGTGTTCAGCAACGTGCCCTCATCTATTAGAAATGAAGGGATCTCCTACAACACTAGGTTGCAGCACCCACAGCAAAACCCCTAAACACCCAATGCAAAAACATAGAACAGACACCCACATAAAGAGACGTAAAAGGGACAAGGAACATCAACTTACACCATAGAAACATTAAACATAAAAGACCACGTATAAACCAACGAGACCAGTGGGCAACCGGTGCCGAATTAGAACGTCCATCTACCACGTAAGTAGCAGACAGTGTAGTTATCCTGGTTTACGTGCGCACAACCCTCCCACTATTCCGATTTCCCAGAGGTCTCGAAAAACGCACAATTATGGTGTAAAACTGTTACTGTTACTGTAACTCACTGTTAGATGACAACACAGAAAGAAGACATACAGTTTTATTTTTGATTATCAACTTTGAATACTTGTATAATTATATTATACTGTGTTTCGATGCAACTAGTCCATTTTTGGAGGTGAAATCTATGGTGGCAAACTTCTGCCGCCTACATGCGAGCTATTTTCTATATAGTATGTCGTCATGCGACTTATCTATGTCAAAATGCGACTTATTTATGTCAACATGCAAGATAATTGTGTTGATATGCAAGATAATTATGTTGACATGCTAGATAATTACATGTATGCCGCATGTTGACAAAACAGGTTGCATGTTGACATAAATAAGTTGCATCTTAACATAGGAAATTCGCATGCGACATATCCTAAAAAACAATATCTCGCATGTAGGAGGAAGTTATATGCCACAATAGAAATCTTTGTCTAGAGATATATTCTGAGTGTATTGCCATTGAGTTTTTTTCCAAATAAAGAAAGGAAGTGACGGCCTTCAGGTGAAACATTTTCTAAATGGTTTGCACCTGATATCGTAGAGACGGTAGAGAGAATTACTTATAAATCAAAGTCAGTACATAGAACAAAGTACACCACAATCTATGGAAGCGTATTAGTGCCATTTTGATACGTTTTTATTTGCTTTTTACACATAAAAGTGTAATGTTTACACTTTTATGTGTAAATTTTACACACTTAAGTGTAAATTTTACACACTAAAGTGTACATTTTACACACTAAAATGTACACTTTAAAGAAAAATAAAAACAAATTAATTCAAATTTTACAGAAAATGTGTAAAATTTACCAAAAAATGCGTAAATTTACACATAAAAGTGTAAAAGGGGTAGGGGCAAAAATGACCATTTTTGGCTCCGATCAAATTTTTTGAAAAGGTTCTATTTTCTTATTTATTATGCTTCTTCTTAACAAAAAGCGACAAATTTTATGTGATTTCTCGAAAATCCCACCTTTTAAGGCAAAATGATCGAAAATTGAGCCCTATGTCTTCACAGTAGATACTCAGATTTTCGGCAAGGGACAAACATACCTACAGTTGTAAGCCCCAGAGCAAGGGCATGTAACAGATTCAAACTCATATGGGACATTCCTTTTTATATTCTGAATATAAATGGAGAGTATAACTTTGTTACACGGGCTTGCTCTATATATACTATAAACTTTGATATTGAAATCTGGTTGTTTATCATTTTACCACTAATTTTGGTAGTAGTAGGCAATTTTGGCGGGAAATAACACTGTTTTTAAAAAATAAGTAAAAAAGAGTATCAATCTGGCGCTAATACGCTTCCGTTATAACCAAGGACACATAACCGATCAATATTTAAAAATACCATGTGTTTATGATCTTATATTATCCGTTATAACCAAGGACACACAACCAATCAATATTTCAAAATACCGTGTGTTTGTGATCTTTAATTTCATATTAAAGATGTTTAAATGTCCTCCAGTCTACATTTACACTGCAGCTATATATATACACATGATATAGACGGTCTAGGCTATTTTTAAAAGTCCATGTGTGTTGGGTAGTCATGCACGTACTTGTAGTAATCCTAAGTGATGACATTGTGAATACCGAGTCTATAGAAGAATGGATAGAATATTGAATTCAAATGGAGTTGTTAACAGAAGGTATGTGTCTTTATACGGTTATTGATTGTTAATAGTCTAAGGAATAAGGATGTCATGAAATAAAACAGACCAATTATTGAACCGAGGTGTTATAAGATCAGCACTTAAAAATGTCTCTAAACGGGCCTTACAGGGTTACCAAATATGTTTGTAAATGTAGGTGTATGTCCATGAGCTTAAAAGGTTTTATACCAGCAACGACAACTTGACCAAATTATATTCTGTTCTCTCTATTATTTTGTCTCGAACAAACTCATGCAACCACCCGACAGCGCAGTACAGAGTACATGGCATTGTAGAAACATAACAATGATGAGGCATATTCAAATATCTTCTTAAATTGAAATGGTCCTTTTGTACAGATCTCTATCTGTTTTTACATGATCGAAACATTTTGTTGTTCATATAGATATATTTTCTTCGCCAAATCATACACCCGTTTCAACTGATTAACTCCGTCTTTCGATACATTTTTGGACATAAATTGTAATACATTTCACATTTTTCCGTATTACATGTTTATAATGAGGATTACTGACGAGGCTATGTACCGGCAACGTGCATGTTTGGTCCATACTGCAAAATTCATCTGTTGAACATTCTTAAATAATGAAGACGTTAAGCATTATATGACAAAATCACGCAAGGCAATTTGAAATAAAAACGAATATTTATTCTTTGAATTACAGTAATTGTTAACATGTGAAGTAAATCGCATATACTATTAGATGATTAAGTCATTAAAAAACAAATTTACATAATAAAACAACATTATAAAAGAAACTTTTTTATATGTATGATAATATTGTGACATCCACATTAAAAAAAATTGCTAATATTTACAGAAAATGAAAGTTGATGGTACATTAATGTACATTAACATGTATCTTTATTGTGTTATAATCTTTTTCTCGTTATACCCCTTTCTATTTCAGTTCCTCATACAAAGAAACTGTCCCAATCTGGTTTGCAGATTCCTCCAAGGTGTCATTGGTGGATAAATGGAAAGCCTTTTACAAGGAACAAAAGAGAGGAGGACAAAACACAAATGTTGCCCTGTACTACATACGTGCCCTTCTAGTTTTCCAGGCACCGACCCAGCTATACGTATTTTTGTGCTACATCATTCCGTACTTGTTTCAAGAATATGACGAATGGTCCAGATACTACTTAAAAGTTCTTGTTTGTTATTTGTGTGTAGAAGGACTTGCTAATTATTTGTGCTGTGTTTTCTATAAATCGTTCTACGTCATTTCCGAAGATCGGCCAAGTTTAACAAATTTATCCGAACGATGGAAAAATCCACCAGAAGTTTTCACATCGTTCCACACCTCGTCGTCTAATGGACATGTTCATATACCCATAGACGACGAGGATTATGAAAACAATTTTTGCAAAGTATGTCAGCATACTATGCCTCCGCGAGTGTTTCATTGTAAAACATGTAAAATGTGCATTTTAAAAAGGGATCACCATTGTTACATGGTAGGGACTTGTATCGGTTTCAGTAATCAACGTTACTTTGTTGTTCTCGTGTTCTACGCTTTTATTATCGGAACACTTGGATCGTTCATGACATATAGATACCTAAAACATGTTTTTGTGCCATATTCGTACTATTGGACTGATTTTGTACTGCCAATTACCATGTATAGAGTAATATTTGGTTCTATCCCCTTTCACATAGGAATAATGATCTTTCACATGTACACTGAAACATTGTTTGGATTCATAGGCTTTATTTACTTCACCGGACAAATTTTCATCATTTGCTCTGGTAAAACACTTTATGAAGTTACGAAAAAAATTCCTGTCAAGTCATTTAGTTCAATAAACTCCAACTTCGTATCAGTGTTTGGGAACTTTTGGCTTCTGAATTTTCTTTTTCCAATGCAAATAATATTCAGACAAACAACTGACGGAACATCGTGGGATGATGTCAAAATTGGAAAACAAGTTCATAAGAAAGCAAAAATTATACGTAACGTTTGATTAAGTCATGTGTAACATAACTAGAAGATGCTCAATTGTTTAGGTTTTTGACCACTTTTCGTCTTTGTTTAGAACGTGTATTCATACAAAATGTAGCAGTACCTATGTTTTGTATTGTGAGTGCAATAATTGATCATTGAATTGTGCCATTGCAATGTTTTACTCTGTGGGTGAAAGGGGGTTTTCTGATGTGTCATAGTGTATACATTCTTATTTCACTTTACAGTAAAAATATCTTTACAAAGACCTATACTTGTTTTAGTATCATTATTTGAGAATATTTCAATCACTATTAGAACAAGAAATCGTCATGTGGAGCAATATTATTACCACAGCCTGGTCAAAATAGTTTTTTTTCCATTCTATGTACATGTATATTCCAAGATTCGGAGTTTACTCTGATAACAGTAGGTAAATTACATCTAAGTTATACTTTATCGATCTGTATGTCATCACTTTGAAAATTCTTGCGAATTTAAATGAAATATAATCGTAAAGATAATGAAGAAAGTCCGGAAACTATTTTTATACCCATATGCTTCTGTAAGTGGAAGTCAACAACTACTGTCCAATTACATCTGAAGATCATCCCTTAAAAAGTTCATCCCAAGCTTCATCCAAATGTTTCAAAATAAAAACATTTTAAAAGCTCCTGTAAAAGTTGGCCAGAAACAATCATACGTGATCTGTACGCATTACCAATACTCTGAAGCTTAACACAAAGAAAAATGAAAAATGTAAAATGTGAAGGAATCCTGTTGATGAAGTAAGACAACAACGCTCTTGATTAAGGAAGCTCAATAATCGTTTGACGTCATCAAATATCGAGTGCATTACTATTATATGTGGCCTTCTTAAGTTTTCGGCATTCAAACTTCTCCGTAATTTGCTTGTTTCTTGACGGATTTCGACATGTTTGGTATCGATGGAAACAGAAAATTAACATCTACATTCTGAGTGTAATAAATATTTAGTCAAATGTATCGTTCAATTTATGCATACAAAGATATCCCGTAAGTGGGACATCCTAGCTAACGCCGTAAACGAATCGTTTTTAGAACGTCATCGGCGGAAATTCAACCGCATGTTGTCTTTGAACAAATTCAAGAAGGTAAACTTAAGTTCATAATGAAAAAAGAAATCTCTTGGAGATTTTAGCGATATCATAGATAAGATATTTCAAGTTTGGTTTCTCTAATAATCTTTGGTTTAAAGAATTTTTCTTCAATTTTGTCAACTTTCGTACTTTGCAACAAGGTGTTATCGAATATAGTTTCCCTATTTGAAAAAAAAATTAAGCGAATGCATTTTAGTTTAACCCTGCTTTGTTCAAAGATATATCCATTTCACAGATAACTGCACACATTATCGAGAACGAGGGAGGGGATTGACGTCCACTTATTGACCTTGAAAGTCAAAATGTTTAAAAACCTTTCCGTTTACTTTAGTTCTATTTTTCTTATAAATATTTCCGTATCTCTTAATAGATTGATGGAATCAGATATGACATTTTGAATAAAACAAAACATTTTTTAAGCTTTGACTTGAACTTAAACTTTGTGTTACTCCTCCCGGGCATCTGGTCCCACCTCTACCTTGCTAGGGGTCCGTCGAAATTTAATTATGCGCTCTATTGTGAGTGCTGTTGAGATTATCGTCAGGATCTTCTTTAACTCATTTGTGTCACACTTATGCCCTTTGCCGTGTGGAGCTCGTAAAAAAGTTCCCGCGAGGGGTTTGACAGTAAGTGTTTAGAATATACTTCCCTGACATTGTCGCCATAGCACTTTCTATATAGACATAATATCAGACAGTGCATGAAGTTTTTATATTTTCATTTCCATGCTCATAAACATCGACGGTGGGTGCGGCTAGCCAACAAGGGATGCTTACTCCTCCCGGGCATCTGGTCCAGCCTCTACCTTGCTAGGGGTCCGTCGAAATTTAATTATGCGCTCTATTGTGAGTGATGTTGAGATTATCGTCAGGATCTTCTGTAACTCATTTATTTGACAAAACTCATTTAACTGACACTAACAAAACATAAAGGTGAGTTTATAAAAGAAAGGGTCGAATAACGCTTTGCCAAGGATATTTAGAAGTACACCTGTTACTTTCCTTTTCTTGTTTATTTCTTCGACAAATCATTTGTAAACTTGTTTATTCTTATCTAATTTCGATGATGAATGATAGTTGTGTAAGTATTCTTCCTTGTATCAGAATTTGAAACTTTCACTGAATGTCGGGAAAAAATAATCTCGACTCGGAGTGTCTGATTTTTAGCTCACCTGAGCTATTGTCATAGCGCGCCGTCCGTCCGTCGTCTGTCGTCCGTCCGGCTTAAACCAAGCAGATTTTTACAAAATGGAAACGAGGTAAGACGGAATGTCTTGTACTTTTGTTAGAAGATTAGAGTCTGATCTTGAAAAATATGTCAATTATAACAGTTTTTAACAGATATTTTCATCGTTATAATGTCAACTAAGGGAACAGGGCATTTTAATTTGACTTACTGCAAATTGTTACAAAATCGTTACTATGACAACCAATATTTTAAATCAGAATGAACGATAACATGTACTTTTTTATATTTCTTTTCGAATGACAGAGTTTGTCTTTGAGAAATATGTAAAAGAAAATAACTTCTGACAGAGACTTCTTTTCACTTTGATGTCAAATAAGGGTACTGAGTACTTTTTTTAGATTCTCATTTTGGGGTGGGGGTACCCAAAATGTACTTTTCTGGACAGCTATTTCAATTTTTGAAAGCATTATCTATAAAGAAATATACATATTTGATTATATTATGGTGAAAATGATCACAAGAATGGCTTCAATCTGGAATCATTATCAATATATCATATTTTTATCTATCAAAATTCATTGTTTTGCGACATATCTCGGGGTTGGTTTACATATGCATATTCAGAGGACCACTGGTCAGTCAAATGGTCGATGATATGTAAACTTGATTACAAATATAAATCATCAGATATCAATGTTAAATAAACAGAATATTTTTCTCTCCTCTGACAAAGAATTCTTGGATTATTGAGCCACCTTAAAAATCATCGTGAAGAAGCTCGATCCATATACAACAGAAAAAGGAACTGCCAAACTCTGCTGCCAGACAGCAGCATTCTCATAGAAATTTCTACATACGGTGTAACAGTATCAGATATTCATATTTCTGGTATTGTACTCTCATAAGTAGTACTTTAAGCCATTGTGATAATTCTAAAATAAGTATCAAGTATAATCTAAATTAAGGTCCTACATCAGGCGGAAATAAGCATGTTCTTCATAAAGAACAATTTGCAGTTTAAGTGTAGCTTAACAACAATTGTGATAGAAATAATTTATCTGTACATGTGAATTCTAGCACGCATCATACAAAGAACAAAAAAGTGTATTAACTCTGACGCCAAAAGAGTAGCCTTCTTAACATATATATGTCAAATTCGATGCAGTAATCTTGAAATAATAATCCGGAACTTGTTATATCCTTGAAAAATCCATTTTTAATGCACCAGACACGTGTTTCGAATAGTATATCCTCATCAGTGGTCAAATGTCAAAGAAGAGAGCAACAACCCTCAGTTGCAGCACCCAAAGCAAAACACCAAAACACGTCATGCAAAAACACAGAGCAGACACACACGGAAAGAGACTAAAAAGGGACAAGGAACAGCAAATCATACCATAGGAACATCAAACATAAAGACTACAAACCAAACGAAGCCAATGGTGTCGACTTTGTAGTAGATGGTATGGTTATCCGGATTACATGCACACAACCCTCCCACTTTTATATTTACCAAAAAGGTCTTGAAGAATGTACAAATGAATTTCAATTTGTGCATTTTGCAAGTATCAAGTTAAAGAGTCACCAGCATATTCAAGCTAAACTAATCTAGAACTTTGGAATGATATTATAATGGCGCCAATTTTCAGAACGTTTCAGGTAACTTTTTCACAAAGTTGTTGGCTCTTAATTGTGCGTAGAGTCTACTCAATAACAAATGTGGCCACTTGAGGGTTGAAAGAAGACTCGAAGATTTTTCCAGATGACCATAATCTGTACATAGAAAAATTACAGAAGATCGAATTGTCATTTAATGTAAAATGTAAATTCTGACACTTTAAAATAAGGACCTACATATTTGGATACTGAATAATCATGTAATTTTTAAAGATTTAATCTGATTTTACCTGGGTACAAATGTACATACGTAGGATTTTGCAGCAATCCAGATACTTTAAAACTCGCATTTCCTTTTTGATTATAGTGTCTTCTCACTGAATCTATTAAGCCATCTTTTTACGTTCATAGTAAAACCATGCAATGAAACGGACGTATTATGCAGTAGACTCATTATACAAGTACATGCTTACCCGAAAGGAGGTTATATTTTGCATATATTGATCATGTTGTTGAGTATACGCAAGTTCCAAAGGAGCTAATAATAGAGATTTTTCGTTTACCGCACAACATTGAGAATTACATCATACCGAAGAAGAGCTAATAAAACTGATAATAAATATAGTCTCTAATTATTCATGAAATATCCTAATTTGTCCGATTATTAAACGATTAAGAATGAGTAAGTTCAAATATGGTGGGTATTTAGACCGTATCCCGCTGACAAATATACCTTTTCTTCTCTGTACATGCACGGAAACGCCACTTCCATGTGTTGCGGACTTTCAGCAACGCACACATTTTCCCCGTCCTTCAAAATATTGAATTTAAGTAATTGATCATTCTCTTTATAGCATACACAATCTTTGGTAAATTCATATATCCAACTAAATTGATTAAATGAAAGTTATGTTTTACAATGTACATGTATCATGTAAAAATCGATGTATGTAAATAATTTTTCAAAAAAGGAAAACTGAAGAAGCTGAACATTAAATGATTATTTTTTATATTTTCATTAAAGCATTTATTTACTGAACTGAATATTCAGCCTTCATTATCCTCAGTGTAAGTACATTGGACCAACTTACGGTTCTTCTGATGGGAAATCGTCGTATGAAAATGTATTGTTGAAGCGATCCCATCTCCACGAGCTATCCTTCTCGTCGTAGTATCCACCAATCCAATACCCACGAAAAAGATGGCCTTTCGAAGAAGTGCATTTTGATTCAATGATCTATAAATTATGTACCTGGTTTACAAAGAACCGACATTACATTCAGACAATTTTCATTGATAGCTAGACAAAAGAAATCTGTATTAAGTAGGTCGACAGCAGAATTTAACACACCGTCCTTTTTATCTTAGTTTGTTATTTTGAAAAAAAATAATACATCATTTATTTCAATTGACGCTTTTGATAAGCTACCATCGCTCACACAAGTTACAGAGGAAGGGCTGATAGTGGCCGATTCGATTCGGTAGAGGCCCTTGAGTACTCTGTTCCTGTAAGATTTTGTGAAATTTTGTGTAGCGGTTGCAGAGGCGATGTCAAAGATTTGCTTGTCATTCAGAATCATTGGCAGCAATATTTGTTGGCGGATCGGCTGGAAACACACAACCTTGGAAATTAACATTCAGTACTTCACAATTTGAAATCATCTTTTATTATTAATTTATTTGCTATTTCGGAAACTTGTCATTTTATAAAAAAGTATCATCAAAATTAAAGGAGACTAACATCTGGGCACCATCCCTCCAATGCTATTTTGGTCATAAATTTTTTTATCTATGCTACTGAATCGACCCTACATGACATTTGAGCCGCATTTACTTTGCAAAGTTAAATTGCACAAATTTAAATTCAAAGAAATAAAACCAGAGGGCGCCACTGAAATGAATTTGGGTTGTGGCTGAGAATCAATTTGGTTGAAAGTATCACTGATGAGGATTTACTATTCGAAACACGCGTCTAGTGCATTCAAATTGGTTTGAAATTTTCTTCAACCGAATGTGACAATTCTACCGAATTGAGGTGACGGGTGATGCATGAAAGCAGGAGATGCTGACTAAAAATTTCATGAAATCCTGTGCAGCGGTTGCAGAGGAGATGTCAAAAATGTATCATTCACATTCTGCCTTACTGAGGTCGTACTGATATTTTATTGAAGTTTAGATAAAATGTTGATCTCGTATATATATCATATCTCGTTCAAATAATTATGTTAAACGTGGAAAATCGAACATTTTCAGATGACTGACAACTGGTTTGACGTTTGGATGTAAGTCAAGTGTAGTCTGCTACACATGCATGTACGTTTGTTTACCAAATTGTAAATGAGGATTTGCCTTCATAAGTTATTATTTTCAGGGTTTTTTTTTTTCATATTTGATATAACTTTGAATATATGTGTACGTATTAAAATATTGTGAATATATATGTATACACATCAAACTGATATCTATACATCTTATAAATACATGTACACTACATATACATGTACATGTGCAATGTATAGATCCTTTTTGGCTAATTACTCGTTCGACTTCAGTTTCAATGCACGGTCGTCCTCTACGGCCAATACCCTGCTAATACTAATTCCTTCTTTTATTGTTACACATGTTAAATTTTTCTTCTCAGATTTTCATAATGCGGAAGGGTTCCAACCGATTGTCGATTCCTTTTCTCTCCACATGTCATCCGTCCGCCATTTTGTTTTGTTACAGTACTAGTCTTATGAAAATAAGTTCTTACACTTGTCCCATTCGTTCTTCTGGGAAAACTAGGTTATATTAGGGTGCCAATCTTATAAGCAATAATTTTGCATATTTAGGTAGCAAGGACATAAGTGATTGATGTAACCAGCTACATGTAGTTTCTAATTTTAAGTATGCTAGACTCGTTTCCATGAAAAAAAATGACAAAATACCTATTCATGGTTTGATCTTCACTTTAAACTTTTCGGTCTGATTTTTTCGGCGTTATTTAATATCAAACACAAAATTAGATCAGGTGCCAAGGAAGATTATATTAAGACCTCTTTTGCTCGTAGATCATTTATGTTTAATTTCTTGAATGACATATAAAACCTAGAATACTTTCACTTAAATTATACTCAACGCAGACAATGGCTAAACGGTGCTAATTAAATTAAAATTTGATTTCGTTCCTTTGAATACAGTTTGTTTCATTTATATTTGTACTTTAGTTTATGACACAAAAATGTTTATTTCAAATCCTTCAAAGACAAACTGGGCATGTGGAAAGGGCGGAAGACGTGGGGGAACCATTTTCATAATTCAATTTTTTTTTCTGCAAAGTCTTACTCCCTCCTTAATCAAATGGTTGCTCCATAAAAAGCAATATGAGGTGAAGGCGATGCGAGTACCGCTCATGATGTCGGTAGTGCCGGAGGGGTTCCTCACACTCTTAGGGATATATCCGAAGATCAAATGTTGAAAATTCAAATAATTCTGCTTTGAAAATGCTACTTATGTTCTCTCTCAATTCAGTATTAAGGTATAACTAAAGAATGGATAGTGCGCAAGTATCTTTTCAATCACATTACAATTTGCTATATCGATGTAACAAATATTGACATCAATGTAACAAAAGTCTACGACAGTACGACAAGGGAAATCCCCCAAAAAGAGAAGACGAAATGTTGCTACTCATGAAAGGAATGTTAATTATGCGGAAGCTCGTCATACAGTGAGGTCTTCAAATGGCCGTTGGCGTCGAAAGATAGAAGTATATCCAAGTACGAACCGGATATTTTATTCTATAACGTGTCCTAAAACGCATTCGTTCGACTGCCATTTTCACATTGCTCAAATACCGCTTTATGATTCAAGGGTGATTCTGGCTGAACTGGTTTATTTCACATGTTTTTTAGGTTTAGATGTATTACCTCTACTAAAGTCTGGTTCATGAAGTTATATTAACTGCTTTAAAAATCTAATGACTTCTAGTTAAGCATTCGCCTTCGGGACAGTGTACGAAAACTATATATTGAAAAGGGAATGATCTCCAGCATGATCACCCCGCACCCACCCAGCGAAACAAACCCATAAGAAAATGACACGTAAATGACATCAGACAAAACTCCAGACCATAAAAAACACGACAAAAATCGCTAGAACAGCATACAAAACAATCAAAACAGACGTTAAAAACATCAAACATTAATGACAACACATAAAAGGAAGGAGACCAACGTGCACCCGGTGCCGACTTTGGACGGCCATATGCTATAAGCAAATGGTATGGTTATATGAGTTACGTGCGCACAACCGTCCCACTTATCCGAATACACAGAGGTCTCCATAGACGCACAATAGTTGTGAAAACATAAAACGTCTCACTGTAAGGTGACGTCACAAACAAGACAGTTAGTCTCAGCGGCCTTTTGTAACAAAAATTCTTTGTAAAAGGGTATAAAAACGTATATGACATGCGTATAACAGTTTGTGCTCTGCTGGCTCAAGCGAGCTCAAGATCAGTCAACTCAGAAGTCAGACCAACTTTCAAATAAGACAGAGAAAAAGGACACAGTCTTCTCAGGTGAAGTCTATATATTATACATGTATATATAAACAAGTCCCGTCATGGCGTCCTGTCGTCACAGTTGACCAGTGTGCAACCTTGGGAAAGACACTGGTACAAAACTGTAGACTGGTCCAGTACCATGCCAAGTGTTCTTTTGACGACGTTGGGATCATATCCTCGGTAAAGCAGGCGACCGACAATTTTCTTACATTTGTGGTTGAAGGTCGATCTGCCTTTGATCCTTTTGATTTTGTTTACCAAGTCACCGTAAAATAAAGGTAATGAAATTCCCAATGATACATACTCTGATGCTTGAGTTGTCCCAAATTTCGAAAGAAGTTCAGAATAGTTATTGTAAAATTTCCAAAAAGACTTTATAAGTTTATGGTATCTAAATCCTTGATTGATAAGGTTCTTTGTAATTTGTCTATTTTTGTCATGGAATTCCGAAACATGGGAGAAAGCTCTAGCGTATCTAATGAGCTGAGAGATGTAAATGCCAAGTTGGTACCAAGTTATCGACGGACGGACGATGAATTGCATATATGAACGGCGCTTCGCTATAACAATAACTTGCTAGAGCTTCAAGCAGGCGAACTAAAAAAAAAAAAGAATCGCTTATCTGAAACAAAAATGAAACAATTGACAGAACATTTCTGTCGTGATAATTTTAAAAAGCAAACGTATACAGGTGGTTTACTAATGTACATGTTTCGTAGTAATCCCTCAATGCAGCAAAGGAGTAGCGCGCTCACTCTGACCTGAATATGGGACGTATTTACATACTGTTTATGCAAATAACAATATCCGAAACCTGTCGAAATGCTGTGCGTCACACAATAAAAACGTCTATAAAACACTAATTTCAGAGTCAATATATGCAAGTAATATATAGATGTTCAAATGGTACATTGTAGTATTTGAAACCATTTTACGCTCAATCTTCATTATCGACAGTTTAATCCCTGCGAAACCATATGGAACTTTAAGCCCTCGATGTTTCGATGAAGTTCTGATTGGTTAATAAAATACCATGAATAATCTGATCAAATGTTCTTTGAACACGACCTTAACGGGTGTACTCCAGAGCATGACGACGAAGGAGAAGGACGGCTGGTTTAAATCAGACTGTACTTCATGTCACTCTAGCTCGGGTTACTGTTAACATGAGTATTACTACATTCATCTCCAACATGACTACCTTGCACTGACCACAGCAGAACACATACGGATAGTTTAAAACAGTACCTCAGCAACAAAATACCGGGGACCATGTGGCATCGAAAACCACCACACTTAACTACACCCAACAATCAAGGCAGTCACAGATAAACATGAAACCCGAGTGATAAATGAAATGATACATGTACATAAACTAAGGAAGGCCAATGTGACCTATAAAATTTCTTCTGACTTTTACCTTTTCATCCTGTTGAATTGTATCTTCAATGGATGCACTGCGCAAGAGAAGTTATCGAATAATTTATTTGCTAATTCCAGACCTCATCTTTTAAAACAGCTCTACATTGTCCAATATAACGTAATGCTTACCAGTCTTTGAGGTAAACTTGATTGACTCCCTGATCAGGAAATCTGACAAAGCTTTGTTTTCCGGTTCCGCAAGAAAGGCTTTCCTAAGCTTGCAGCCCAACTTCAAAGAAAGAATATTTTTATATAATATAATATGTCCTCAAAATGGAGAAAGAAGACCCAACACGAACACAAAAGACTACACTTGAAGCAACGATATCAATGAGCTATCGGCGCAAACTTAAAACGGCCACTTGCAGCAAATGGTGTCGTTATTTGGATTAATTGCGCACAACCCTTTAATTTTTTGTGATACCAAGAGGTCTCGAAGAACTTATAATTGTAGTGTAAAATAACCTCCTCACTGTATGATGACCACACAAACAAGACAGCGAAACGCAGGCGCCCAAGCAATACAGAAGAATATAATGTGTAAATGAATATATTAGGAGGCGTACCGAATGTGTACTGTGCTCCGACGGCTGTAGAGAGCTCATGCATGGTATCAACCGAGGAGTCCGACCGTCATTCAGAGAGGACTGGTGGTCGGGCCCTCTCTTCTCTAAAGAGGTCGGGCTTGGCCTGTCATAGGCCCGTCGTAACAGTCATTTAGAGTGCAATTTTATTTTAAAAGAATGCGCTGGTACAAGGCTTTAGATTGGTCAAGTACCATGCATGCCGAGTGTCCGTTTGGTGACAGTAGGGTCATATCCACGGTACAAAAGGCGTTTGATGACTCTGACGCATATTCGATTGTCACATGTATGTTGTCTTCTTTTGATCCTATTTATTTTGTTTATTGTGGCACCATAAAAGGCATGTTGTGAAATACCCAAATTAATATACCCTATTGCTAGCATTTGTCACTGACGAGGGTTAAATACCCGAAACGTGCATGTCTGGTCCATGTTGCCAATTTATCTGTTCTTAAATGATGCTATTCAATTTGAAGACGATTACAATTATACCACTTGGTGAGTGTCACTGCTGGTGGACCAGGAGTCCCCGAGGGCACATGTTGCCAAGTTCGATCAATTTCGGTTGATCGTTTCTTTAACTCATTCTAAAATTTCTGTTATCAAAATTTCTGTTATCAAAATTTCTTGAAAATTCTAATACGTGGGTCCTGTAGCATCATATCCCACTCGTCCTGCTACGTCTTTTGGTACACTTTTTCGACAAAGTACATGTAACTTTCATACTTTTTTGGCATATTACATTGTTTAGATTTGAGGATCACTGACGAGGGTTAAATACCCGAAACGTGCATGTCTGGTCCATGTTGCCAATTTATCTGTTCTTAAATGATGCTATTCAATTTGAAGACGATTACATTTATACCACTTGGTGAGTGTCACTGCTGGTGGACCAGGAGTCCCCGAGGGCACATGTAGCCAAGTTCGATCAATTTCGGTTGATCGTTTCTTCAACGCATTCTAAAATTTCTGTTATCAAAATTTCTTTAAATTTCTAATACGTGGGTCCTGTAGCATCATATCCCACTCGTCCTGCTACCTCTTTCGGTACACTTTTTCGACATAGTACATGTAACTTTCATACTTTTTTGGCATATTACATTGTTTAGATTTGAGGATCACTGACGAGGGTTAAATACCCGAAACGTGCATGTCTGGTCCATGTTGCCAATTTATCTGTTCTTAAATGATGCTATTCAATTTGAAGACGATTACATTTATACCACTTGGTGAGTGTCACTGCTGGTGGACCAGGAGTCCCCGAGGGCACATGTAGCCAAGTTCGATCAATTTCGGTTGATCGTTTCTTCAACGCATTCTAAAATTTCTGTTATCAAAATTTCTTGAAATTTCTAATACGTGGGTCCTGTAGTATCATATCCCACTCGTCCTGCTACGTCTTTCGGTACACTTTTTCGACATAGTACATGTAACTTTCATACTTTTTTGGCATATTACATTGTTTAGATTTGAGGATCACTGACGAGGGTTAAATACCCGAAACGTGCATGTCTGGTCCATGTTGCCAATTTATCTGTTCTTAAATGATGCTATTCAATTTGAAGACGATTACATTTATACCACTTGGTGAGTGTCACTGCTGGTGGACCAGGAGTCCCCGAGGGCACATGTAGCCAAGTTCGATCAATTTCGGTTGATCGTTTCTTCAACGCATTCTAAAATTTCTGTTATCAAAATTTCTTGAAATGTCTAATACGTGGGTCCTGTAGCATCATATCCCACTCGTCCTGCTACGTCTTTCGGTACACTTTTTCGACATAGTACATGTAACTTTCATACTTTTTTGGCATATTACATTGTTTAGATTTGAGGATCACTGACGAGGGTTAAATACCCGAAACGTGCATGTCTGGTCCATGTTGCCAATTTATCTGTTCTTAAATGATGCTATTCAATTTGAAGAGGATTACATTTATACCACTTGGTGAGTGTCACTGCTGGTGGACCAGGAGTCCCCGAGGGCACATGTAGCCAAGTTCGATCAATTTCGGTTGATCGTTTCTTCAACGCATTCTAAAATTTCTGTTATCAAAATTTCTTGAAATGTCTAATACGTGGGTCCTGTAGCATCATATCCCACTCGTCCTGCTACGTCTTTCGGTACACTTTTTCGACATAGTACATGTAACTTTCATACTTTTTTGGCATATTACATTGTTTAGATTTGAGGATCACTGACGAGGGTTAAATACCCGAAACGTGCATGTCTGGTCCATGTTGCCAATTTATCTGTTCTTAAATGATGCTATTCAATTTGAAGAGGATTACATTTATACCACTTGGTGAGTGTCACTGCTGGTGGACCAGGAGTCCCCGAGGGCACATGTAGCCAAGTTCGATCAATTTCGGTTGATCGTTTCTTCAACGCATTCTAAAATTTCTGTTATCAAAATTTCTTGAAATTTCTAATACGTGGGTCCTGTAGCATCATATCCCATTCGTCCTGCTACGTCTTTCGGTACACTTTTTCGACATAGTACATGTAACTTTCATACTTTTTGGCATATTACATTGTTTAGATTTGAGGATCACTGACGAGGGTTAAATACCCGAAACGTGCATGTCTGGTCCATGTTGCCAATTCATCTGTTCTTAAATGATGCTATTCAATTTGAAGACGATTACATTTGTCCGATTTTTTGAAAGAGAGCTTACAGTTATTTTTTTTAAATTTCCAGAAAGTCTTCACTACTTCATGAAAGCGGAAAACTTTACCTTAAAGTTTCTTGGTAATTTGTAAACTAACCCTAACCCTACCATGAAAGAAAGGAGGGGAGTGCAGTCGGTCGAAAAGTGTCTCCAGACTAGTTTTCATATAAAGGTTTGTGAAATTAACATTGCAAAACATCGATTTTGATTGTTTACCTGTTTACACGGTGTGATTAATATAACGATACATAATGGCTGGATCAGGTAACACAGGTATACCTGAGACAGTGCGCGTTAATGAAGCGGAAAGCTTAAACAATACAGAGGTGCCGGCTGAAGTACAGGAGTTTCTAAATAAAGGGCATTGGACATTGAAGCTCTTCGTATGCAGCCGTTGCAAATCCTATAAACAATATATATCCACTTGGTTATGGCAACGCCAAACCGATATTCCTTAACGAGCAAGATGTCTTTGGTAACACAACACCTGATAAAAAATCTTGGATCACAGGTGAAGAAATTTAGCTAAATTTAGGCTCTGTTGTTCCACCTGAAAACATCATTGGCATTCAGCGAATTAAGCGATATTGGCGACTATATGTACATGTAGCTACTATGACCGATCGTGTGAAGCTTTTGTCATCGGGTATAGCGTTCAGAGGAAAGCATTTATCCCTTCTTCCCGAAAACCCTTACACCCCAAAGCACGACCCGAATACCACAACTGATGAGTTAAAGAAGATCCTGACGATAATCTCAACAGCACTCACAATAGAGCACCAAATTTAGCATCGACGGACCCCTAGCAATGACAAATATGGATAATGACCATATCCCTGTATACAGCACAAAATCGATAATTCAGAAAATCAGAAACCGAAGGCATACAAAATCAGGATAAAACAGGAACCAAAGCAAACAAACAAAAACCTCCACCATATGAAAAGAAGCTAGAGGTGGGACCAGGTGCCCGGGAGGAGTAAGCATCCCCTGTTTGCTAGCCGCACCCGCCGTCGATGTTCATGCACGAAAATAAAAACAATATATAAAATACATGCATTGCACTGTCTGAGGTTATATCTATATAGAAAGGGCTATGGCGACCATAAGCTGCGGATATCAAACATACCGCTTTCGGCCGATGACGCACAAATAAAACGTGCAGTTTCGTTGAAAGGATGTGTCGTCATTGAGATGTATAGGGAGAAACTACGGGTCAACAGTAAGCTTACTAACTGCGATACAGGTGATCGCATTTTGTATGTCGATAAATTAAGAAATGACCTTCCCAGATATGGTATTCTGGGCAGCCAAAAGAGTTAGCAAACACCACTGAAAACAACAGGTTTTGTGTAAAATGCAAATCAAAGGATCATTCCACACCAGATTGTGAGGTAGGCTGGGTTTGTGACTTTTGTGGTGAAGAAGGGCATAGAAAGAGCTATTGTAATGCTGTACTTGAAACAGATGATAGTGACGTCACTTCTGATGAGGAATCTGAAATTGCAGTAGATGGTAAGGAAAAGTCACAGGAATTTGTAGAGCGTGAAAAAATGAACCAGAGCCCAAGAAAGGTAAGGGGGCTGTTAACAGAAAAGAAAACAAGGGGAGTAAAGATAAAGACAGTGATCCTGTTGGTCCCGAGCATCGGTTTCTTCTAGCTGCAAAGAAGCAATCTTTTGTTACACCACAACGTTCGAGGGATAGGAGTAAGTCAAAAAACAGAACCCAGAAACCAGAAATGGTAAAACCTAGATGAAATGAGAGCCATGAGTATTCTGTCCCTTAATTCTCAAGGACTCCGAGATAAAGGCAAACGACTGAAATTGTACGAATATATGAAAAAACAAAAATTTGTAATTGCATATATACAGGAAACTTTTTTAACGCATTTTACAGAAAATCTTGAACAAAATATTTATAATGAAATAAACCATGTCTGCTATGTTTATCACTCCTATGGTAAATCAAATAGCAAAGGGGCTTCTATTTTCTTAAATAAATCATATTATATAAAGGTTATTGATAGCAAGATTGATATTGATGGTAGATATGTCATGTTGAATTTAGAAATAGATGAAATGTTTTATACTTTGGTCAATGTATACGCTCCCAATGAAAATAGGCTTCGAAGTATTTTCTTCAAGAATGTTTCCCAAATTATAGCTGAATTTAAACAGGGCTCACTAATTATTGGAGGAGACTTCAATGAAATTTTACAAAAAAGGACAAAATAGGGATAAATTACAACAAAATATTACGAAAAACAGCAGGAATAACACAACTTATTAAAACGTACAAATTGAATGATGTTTTGAGATCTTTCCACATAAATAGTCAACAATTTACATGGCGGAGAAAAGATAAAAAATGAAGCAAGCAGAATTGATATTTTTCTGATAAGTAAGGATATTTCTAATGCTATTTCTTGTGACATACGACCGGCACAAATTAAATTTACGGAACATTTAGCTGTTTATCTCAAATTAAGATTAGATCCTGAAGGAAAAAAGGTGGAGGTCTGTGGAAAATAAATAATACTGTGCTTAATGACAATAAATAAAAAAAATAGTGCATGCGTTTATTGAAGATGTATTTAAACAAAAAGAGGAATTTAAGCTAAATGATGCTGAATTATGGGATTCTTGTAAATCTGATATTAAGCAACTAACAATCAAATATTGCAAATCAAAATGCAGGAAGGAAAGAAATGAGGTTGATATCTTAGAGAAAGAATTGTCGGTTTTAACAAATAGCTCACATATTGATCCTGAGCGTATAAATGAATTAGAAAATACTTTGTCTACACATAACGAGTCTATGGCTAAAGGTGCACAAATCAGATCAAGAATTCAATGGGTGGAGCAGGGGGAAAATAATACAAAAATCTTTTTAGGACTCGAAAAACAAAGGCAAATTCATAAAACTATAACGAAATTGAAAGATAAATTAAACATGATAGTATTATAAATGACCAAGATGAAATCCTAGGTGAAATTAAAGATTACTATACGTCTTTGTACAGCTCAAGTCATATCAATGAAAATGAAGTTATTAAATATATAAACCATTGTCAGTAGAAAAAGTTTTGACAAAGGAAGAAAGTAAAAGTTGTGATGGGGAATTAAGTTTTAAAGAATGTGAGCAAGCTGTTAAAAATGAAACATATTAAAAGTCCTGGCATAGATGGACTATCTGCAGAATTTTACAAAGAACTTTGGGATAAGATCAAATATTTTGTGGTCAAATCACTAAATTATGCTTATAGAAATGGAGAATTAAGTAACTCTCAATTGATGTGAATATTAAGAGTGTTTGTGTTTTTATTAACAGAAATTCTTGAAAGTTTATTTTTACTTAAATTACTCCAAACATTATTTTTATGTAAAACTTTTATTCACTTCTAAACTGAGAGTCAGAGATGAAAGATTTTTAAAATAAGCGATATATAATGTTTAGTAAACAAAATGAATATAAGGTCATGTAACATGTAAGAGGGCCAAATGCAAGTTTTTACATGTAGAAATGAAAACTAGTGAAAAACTTATTTAAATTCTCCTTCCAGGCTTGTATATAAAATTAGACATTATGGTGATACATGTATCTATTAATAGTAATAAATCATATTGATAATGTATTTAAGCATTTTAATTGTTTCAGTCACACGCATTCTTTTGATATTTTCAAATATGAACTTGCCATTACAGAAGAAAACTATGGTGAGGGAAGCGAGCCAAAATTTTTTGATAGAAAGTAAAAACTGCGGCGAGCGAAAATTTTCAGGAATTTTAAGCGAATTTTATGCTTATTCTTCGAGTTCAGATTACTTGTAAGAGCAAAATTATTTTTTTCTGTCACACCATAAGCAAATTGATTTTTTTCATCAAAATTCAGAGCAAAATTATTTTTTTCGAAAAAAAATCCAAGCCCCCCCCCTCCTAAAATATCAAATCGACCGTGCCTAAGGTTAAAAGAAACACTATGATAAGTAATTATATGAAAGGAGGTTTGTAAATCAGAGACCTAGAATCCCACTTCCAGCCATTAAGAATATCTTGGGTAAAACGACTTTTATTTACAGAAAATTCCAATTGGAAAGCTGTCCCATCATTTAATTTTGACAAGTACGGGCCGGATTTTCTAATCTTTAAAATTAATAATAATAACGAAAAATCAATTCCCAACTTTAACGAAATCCCAGAATTTTACAGATTAGTTACTAATTCTTGGTTCTATATTAACTATAGTAAGCCTAGACCGAATGAAGATTTCAAAATTAAAAAAAGAAATTATTTGGGGAAATAAAAACATCATGGATAAAGGTAAAACACTATTTTTTGTGAATTGGATAAATTTTGGATTCATTTATTTAAATGATATTCTTGATGAAAAGGGTGAAATAGATGAAGAGTTGATTTACAATAATTTGGCTGATAAACGAAACTGGATATCAGAAATATATCTTTTAAAGAAATGTATACCAAAAACGTGGATTGATATACTAAGACAGTCTCAAACTAGGTCAAACTTTACAAATTAAGAAATTTATGTAAAAGATATTGCTCATAATGGACGAAAATTGTTTAAAACGATAGACAATAAACATATGTATAGTTTTTTGTCGAGGAAAAAGAGACCGAAAGCTATTGTTTTAGTGCATGGTAACATAAGTTTATTGAGAATGTAAAAGACCTTTAAAACAGAAATTTTCTTTTGTTATCAAAACAATCTTAGAAAACGAAGAAAAGATTTTTCATTGGAAGCTCTTTCATAATATTTTACCAAATCAGATTATACTAAAAAGATGGAAAATAATAGATACTGAGAACTACAATAACTGCCGGGATTATTATGAGTATTACTTTGTATCTTGTACTGGTCTTGATAACATTTGGAATCTAACTCTTAACCACCTAACATAATTTCGATATCATACTAACTTTAGAAAATTAAGGTATATTGTATTTAAGAAATAAAAAATGACAAGCCGGGCTCTATTGTCTCATAATGCCCTCGGTCCTCAGCCAATCACATTTATTACCAAGCCGCGTCAGCGGCGAGGTGATAAATGTGATTGGCTGAGGACGCGAGGGCATTATGAGACAATAGAGCCCGGCTTGTCATTTTTTATTTCTATTCTAATGATAGATGAATGAAACACAGGCGACAAAATCGATTATTGGTAAAAACTAGTTCCTGCCGGTTTATCTGCTTTCAGAAAATGGGTAGGCGTGGCTTATCGCTATAGGGCCTATTATATTGGAGAATAGAGCCCGGCTCGCGTCTGTTGTCTTAATAGGGAAAAAGAATCAAGTCATATTAGAATAGGTTATAAGATTGAAGTAGAACAATATAATGATGTTAATATCCTTCTATCAACTATCGGTTTTACGATTTATAAATGGTTCCCTCTGAGTAATTAAAGAAAAGACAATAATGATATATTTCGAATTTTTAAGAATGAACTCGCAAAAAAGATGCTTTTCAAACAATATACTAAATATAACTTAATAAAGAAATTCATAGAATGATATTAGTATCAAGTAACTAACATTTCACCTTATCGCCTGCATAGTAGTCGTAAGATACATACAGTTAAGTTATACGTTGTACTTAGTATTTCTGATAATCCTCTTTTGCTTCAATTCATAAATTCGTCTAATGAAACGAACGCGCCAAGTAATGTATTTTTTCACAAATAAATAAACACAAAAGAAAGAAAAAGAGAAAAAGAAATGTGCAATGATAGGCAATAAGACTTTACAACTTTAAGGAAAATTAACAAAAAAGCACTCTCACATTAACAAACACTAATTTGAATTAATTCTTAGTTATAAAGAAACTGTAGTTTATACTTGGAACAACATATGTCATTGCTTAGCTTTGCACTAGATACTAACACATGAGTCTTTATTCTGAGCACAAAAAAAGAAAGGAGGGGATCTCCAACAATGAGTTAAAGAAGATCCTGACGATAATCTCAACAGCACTCACAATAGAGCACCAAATTGAGCATCGGCGGACCCCAAGCAAGCTGGAGGTGGGACCAGGTGCCCGGGAGAAGTTAGCATCCCCTGTTGGCTAGCCGCACCCGCCGTCGATGTTCACGCACGAAAATGAAAAGAATATATAAAATATATGCACTGTCTGAGGCCTTGTCTATATAGAAAGTGCTATGGCGACAATGTCAGTGAAATAATATTCAAAACACTTACTGTCAAACCCCTTGCGGGGAACTTTTTTACGAGCTCCACACGGCAAAGGGCATAAGTGTGACACAAATGAGTTAAAGAAGATCCTGACGATAATCTCAACAACAAGACTTCGTTGCAGTATCAACAGCAATACCTCAAAATCTAAAACATTAGTACGTGGTCTAGCGTACCGGATGCGCAGTGATGTATGACGTAATCTAGGAACAAGGGAAAGATAATTGGTTGTACCAATTGAATGTGAACAAGAATTTGTATTACAAAATCAATGTACAAATTATACCTTTGCATCCTCCCAAGTCGCAGGGACATCGATGTGCACAAACATGGCACTGGTGTTATAATCTGGTATGTAACCTGTAGAAAATGAAATTCATTTTGTCAGAAATTCACTTAGGCATTTAATAATGGTCTGTGATGAGGATTCATTGTCCGAAATACGTGTCTGATGCATTACAATTTGTCTTAAATTTTCTTCAAGAAGGTATATATAGAGAGTTTGAACACATCCGTATCATTATTATAACAGACCTGTAAAAACACTTATATTTCCTTTTGCAGTCTCGAGCACACTATTTGTAACGTGCGACTGCGATATAACATTTTTTACGGTAACCGCGACTATTTTCTTCTGGTTTTTGATGCATTATGGGTAATTTACTGTGTTTCTAGAGTTTTCTCCCAAAAACTCCATCCGTTTTAGTTCCTTTATAAAAAATAAGTATCAATATGTGTTTATAATATCTACATCTAACTCCAAAACATAAAAGATGAGTAAGCAGGGTTATGTGCAAGATTTTCCCCTTTATGCCTTTTTGGCATTTTTAAACGTAAAGCGTACAAATCTTAGATGCTTCAGTCATGTGTATGTTCGGTTTGATAAGATAAAAGAAACACAATAGTTCGAATGTCGTTTGGTTATGCTTTCTGCCAGAAAAATACAAATAACTTACATTCAAGCCACACTTTTTTACGGTAATGGCGACACTTTTTTACGGGTATAGCGACTGTTTTCTATGGTGAGAGAATTGAACCTGCGATTATTTTTTACGGTAATTAGCTATTTGTTCTACAGGCGAAATATCATTTATCTGACGGAGATCTCATTGGAAGGACAATTACTTCTGACAAGACCCTAACCACACAAATAGTAAAAAATATACAACATCATACTTCTTCAAGAGCAAAAAACCAAAGGTACATAATGATATAATAAATACTTATTTTGACATATTTTTTTAGTATTACATTTGGCTTCTTCGGCATTGATTTTGTGAAAATGCTTTCAAACAGCTGACCTCACCATTTCGTTTTTCAACTCAATGAAAGATAGATTGACAAATATGGATAATGACCATATCCCAATACACAGAACAAAATCAATAATTCAGAAAATTATAAACCGAAGGCATACAAAATAAGGATCGATAAAACAGGAACCAAAACAAACAAACAAAAACCTCAACTACATGAAAAGAATCGAACTCCCAATTTCGGAGTGAGACCAGGTGCCCAGAAGCTTTCATATGCACTCATATGCCTAAACGTACAAGTGATCGGAGAAGGTTAAGAAGAAATATAAAAATAAAACCAAAAGCGAATTAAAAGTTTAAATTAATGTATTGAAAGTATCGATACTCAGCATTTGTGTATCGATACGCGTATTGATAATCTCAGAATATCGATACTATTCAATATTTCAATATCAATATACATCACTAGTCATTATCCATATTTGTCATCCTAGCTCAGTCGCGAAGAAGATCTGTTCCCGATTATCCCCAACTGAGCTACGATTTACGCCGAGTTAGTCTTGACCTTGCTGCAACCTAGCCAGGACCTAATTAAGTCGGGACTGAGCTCCGACAAAGCACATGTACACATTTGTCGGGGTGTCTCTCCGACCTTCCAAAGTTAGCTATGAGCCACGCCAACTCGCCCTGACTTAGCTACGACTCGCCCGACAGAGCCCCGATTCTCACCAACTTCACAAGTCGGGCACATTGTGACTAGGACTTAATACTTTTTAGGGCTCAGCCCCGACTTACTTAGGTCGGGGCAAGGTCGGGGAGGTCGGAGCTAAGCAAGGGTAAATCGTAGCTCAGTCGAGGTTCATCGGGAACAGACCTTTGCGACTGAGCTACGATTCATCCCTACTTAGCCCCGATTCACCAAGACTAAGCTCCGACTTTACTACGAGTCGCCTGGACCTTCCCGATTGACGCCGACCTAACTATGGCTGATGAAGACAGACTACGATCTGCCCGACCTAGCCCCGACTAAGCCCCGACTTAAGCAAGTATATCATTATGTCAAGTAGTTGACCAGTTTAATTTCACCATGCCATTAAAAAGAGAAAGGAGCTCCAAAAAAGGTTCCAAAAAGACTGTTACTATAAAAGAATCGTATATCAATTTCCAACACAAGTCGTGGTTATGTCGGCAAAAGTCGTTGTTCAATCGTGGTAGGCCGCAGTTAAGTCGGGGCTCAGTCTACTCAAGTCGTGGTGAGTCGGTACAGGTCGTATCTAAATCAGAAAGGTAGACCGGGGCTGAGTCGGCGTCAAGTCGTAGGTAGATTGTGGTAGGTCGTAGTCAAGTGGTATTGAGATCGGGACAAAATCGGTGTTACGGTCAATAAGATCTTACAGTGCTAACCTCCCCAATGTCATCAAATTTTAATTCAGGGCAAATCGGGGATAATCGGGGAGCTAAGTCCGACCGCAAGTCTGCTTCAGTACCTAGATATATTTAAAGCATACATGTCTCTGTCTATTCACATATACGTATACCATGTATTTCAAATGCTAAATAAAAAAGTTTACACGTTTTATGGACGATATTACAGTAACTATGTTTGCATACAATATTCATATTTTTTCTTCCCTTAAAAACAGTCGCCTATACCGTAAAAAACGATTACAATAGAAAAGTGTCGCCTAATACGGTTTTGTACCGTAAAAAAGTGTCGCGAAATAAAGAGTTTTATATATTTTATTCTTGTATATTTCTTACATGAAAACACATCTTTGTCTGATTAAATCAGTATTTTCATTAAGATATTGAGTTTTGGGGACATAAACACTAAAAATCGCTAGAAATTTATGTTTCTGGTTGTTTTGTCGTTAGAAACGCGATTTAGATTGCTTAATTTTCCAAATATGTAAGCATTTGATGGTCATAAAAGAAAATACGAAATGATTTTACAAAATAAACTTAAGAAAAGGTCGGAATCTGTATTTTATCACCCGATTTCTCACTAAAATGACAGATTTACCGTTAAAAAGTGTCGCGATTACCGTAGAAAATGAATTCCCGCAGTCGCACTTTACATAGAGTGGAGCAATTAAAACTTGTTCCCCCTGACTGGATGTTAAAGGTGAAATGAATAATTTGATATTAAGTTTATACACTCAGGGGCTTTCAGATATCGTCTTCCTTTGCATCAATCTAAATTCATATCATATGGTAATATAAGTACATGTATGATCGGTGTATAGAATACATGAACTAGTATGAGAATAAGAAGATTAAAGTGAAAACGATATCAGCACTGGATATTTTCAGGCGCTCCTGTTCGTAAGCATATCTGAAAAGGCAAACGGAACACGTCGGATTTCCAATGACAACCTTAATTCTTAGATATGGAATTTTAAACAAATGAAAATCTATTTGATTTACTTGAAATATTCTCCTTAAAGGAATTTCATCTTTTAACGAATTATCTTTTTTAAATCAAAAGAAAAGAAGGTGTGAAGTTTTATTCTTTAGTAAGATTTTAAAGATTTATACAGTTAACTCTCATTTACTGAAGCTTGATCAACTCAGAATTTCGCATAACTAGACTTCTTTTAAAAGTCGTGTCTCTTTCATTTGTTTCTATGCATTATAATTCGAGCTTTTCGTAAAATCGACTGTTTTTAGGTGCCGTATTTCTTTCTTCCTTAATGAAATTGTTTAACGTCTTCCAATTCAAAAGCATCATTTAATCTAAACAATACAATATTGCCAAAGAGAAATGAAAATTATTATGTCTAAAAATGTAACGAAAAACGTAGCAGGATGGGTGGGCTATGATGCTACAGGATCCACTTTTAGAAATTTCACGAATTTTTGATAACAGAAATTTTCGAATAAGTTGAAGAAACAGACGATGAATCGAAGTTGATCGAACTTGGCCACTTGTGCCCTCGGGGTCTCCTAGTCCACCAGCAGTGACATTGACTGAGTGGTTTAATTGTTAAACGTCTTCAAATTTAATAGTTTCACTTAAGAACAGATACATTTACAGCATGGACCAGACCTGCAGGTTTCGGGTACTTAACCCTCTTCAGTGATTCTCAATCTAAACAATGTAATATGACCAAAGAGTGCGAAAATTGTTATGTCTAGAAATGTACCGAAAAACGTTCGGGATGGGTTGTATATGATGCTGCAGAACCCACGTTTTAGAAATTTAAGAATTTTTGATAACAGAAATTTTCGAATGCGTTGAAGAGACAAACGATCAACCGAAAATGATCTAACTTGGCTATATGTGCCCTCGGGGACGGGACTCCTGGTCCACCAGCAGTGACATTCACCAAACACCAAATGGTTTAAATGTAAAACGTCTTCAAATTCAATAGTTTCATTTAAGAACAGATAAATTAACAGCATGTACCAGACATGCACTTTTCTGTTACTTAACCCTCGTCAGTGATCCTCAATCTTTACAAGGTTTTATGGCCAAAGAGTATGAAAATTATTATGTCTAAATATGTACCGAAAATCGAAGCAGGATGGAGGGGATATGATGCTACAGAACCAACGTTTTAGAAATTTCAAGTTTTTTATTACAGAAATTTTTGAATGCGTTGAAGAGACGGACGATCAACCGAAGTAGATCGAACTTCGCTACATGTGCCCTCGGGGACTCCTAGTTCACCAGCGGTGACACTCACTGGTAAGTGGTTCAAATGTTAAACGTGTTCAAATTCAATAGCATCATTTAAGAACAGAAAAATTTACAGCATGGAACAGACATGCACGTTTCGGGTACTTAACCCTCGTCAGTGATCCTCAATCTAAAATGATACATGAAACACCTTTCATATGTAAGGATAGGATGTCATTTAAAGAGAATATTTGAAAACATCAATTCCAACTTGTGCTTTTCATAATTTTATATTATTTGGATTTTTCTTCTTTTTGACCTCGAACATCACTGATGATACATAAAATGTTGAAATAAGGTGCACTGAAACTGCATGTACAATAGAACATATTATTCAATATTGACAATAATACCAAATGAAAGCTTTGTAATCAAGAATTCGCTTCACTTAATTGTCCAATAAAATATCTTAAATAAAAACTTACACTGATAGTATATCCAACCTTTACGATTTACCGTGGCCGTACTGTTAGCGAGATTAAGTTCCGCCAAAGCGCATTGTTTTGTATTATGGTTGTAGAAGAAAGATGTACAGACACCATCATTGGAACATGCCTGGATACACTCGCCCATGTGACTAGTATTCAACATGGCTGTATATGACATGGACAGACGGTCGTCCATGAAGGACTCACGGAGGTAACTGGGACAAAATCCCTTGCAGATATATATGATTTGTGTAAGAAGAAAATGGTAAATCAGAAAATCAAATTTTTCAAGAAACTGCATTTTGGTACTTGAACAACGTCCGAATGCTGGCTTCACATTCGATTTAAGTTAAGGCATTGTAGATTTATAATTTCAGTTATTTGGCACGTGATCTGAAAATACCATTTTATGGCCTTTTAATGATTACATTATAAATTCACATGTAATGTAGCTTGAAAATTGTCAATTTGAACAGTCATTATTCCATCTTTTATTGGTGTATGAATTATTGGTTAATGAATTTTATAAATGTCAGATACTGAATCGAATAACAAACCAATTCTAAGAATTTAGTTGATCTAACACGCCACCACATAATTCTACTTATATCCTTATGTATAATGCTATTAATATTGACTCAACCTTTTGAAAACGTTATACATGATTGGGGTTCAAATATGGATGGGTGAAAAAATTCTGAAAAGTTCATCAAATTTCACTCGAAATCAAAGTTTAGATCTTTGAAGTTTTCTCTGTCAAGGGGAGCTAAATTCTAAAATGGCCCGTTCAAAATAAATGTCTATCCAATACCTTCCATTCTTGTACAAAACAATTCTGTAACATAAAAAAACATAGAAACGTATGAAATGATGTATCCATGCGCGGATCCAGAGGGGGGACCGGGGGTCCGGAACCACCCCCCCCCTCTGAGATTTTCGGAGTTGGGGTCCAGCTTTGGCCAATTTCTTATTGAAATGGGTCTAAAAATGCATGAAAGGGCTTTGAAACCTAAAATTTCGGCTCGCTTCGCTCGCCATTTACAAATTCAAAACTATTTTTTCTGCAAAATTCCTTAATTATTTTCGACTGTTCATACTAAAGAATTTTGTATAATTGACTCATATTTTCAATAGTCCCTTACTTCATAGGATGTAGTCTCTTTCATCTTTTTCAAGGTTTTGTCATTTTAAGATGTCTGATTATTGGGGAAATTGACACCTCTCTTATCTATTTATTCTCAGGAAAAATAGACAAAATGTGAATTAATAAAAAAAAAATTGCTGATGTTAAGTAGACTTCCTTAAATTTTGGACCCCTTCTGACAAAAAAAAAATGCTGGATCCGCGCATGGTATCCCACTAATTTCAATATTTTGACGTGAATTCATTCATTATACATCTAATGCCTTGAAGTGATTATCATTTATTTTATACCCTCAGAATCAATGATTCGGGGTTTGTCTATTCGTCTATCTGTTTGTTTGTCCGTGGCAAAAACTTTAACATTAGCTATTATTATAGAACTTTTGAATGGTTCATGATAGGAATTTCGTAACAAACATGTGGAATTATTGTTACAAGATTATTCCTTTGATACCACAATTTTTTTTACCTCTTGTCTTGACCATGACCTTTGACCTACAATAGGCGATTTTCGAGTTACCCTGGTTTCGGACCGCTTCGTCATTTAGAATCTAAGGTTACTTCCGGTTTACGCTATACGTCATTACATGTATAATGTTACTAGAAGAGGTAGATTTAAACGATTTTCAGTGAATAAACGATATATTTTGCTTAACTAGAGTAAATTTATCACTCATATTGGATCTGTGATTAAGCTTGATTATCTTATCGCGCTGACACAATAGGAAGGTGAATATTTTTTATTTAAGTTTAATGTGTTAATTGGGCTAAGTATTTGGATGATCTGAAGTATATAGCAGGTCGTCCGCATACTTAGTCATATTTCTCTGCAGTTTGCTTGACTTCTTTACATCATGCGAGACTATAAAACGATTAATGAAATCAACTTGCAATGAGTGGCAAATACTAAACAAGTTAATCACTTATTTCCCTATAAAAATATTACAGTAGGTGTTCTATGTTGTCAAACGCTAACAGAAATGTAAAAAAGAAGAGGGTCACTAGGAATTAAGAATCAATATATATGCCAGATGACAAATGTACCCATAATTTTAATGAAATTTATTAATATATAAAACATATAAACGTATGAAATGATGTATCCATGCGCGGATCCAGAGGGGGGACCGGGGGTCTGGATAAATTGAGATTTATCGGGTTTATCTAGCCCATAGAAGCCGAAATCTCCGTGGACGGTCTGTATCAAATGTTTTTGCATTTTGTCGAGGACCAAAATCTCCGCCTTTTGTCGCAGAAAATGGGCGTTTTGTTCCGTCATTTTACATGCGAATTCATTTATACGGCAATGGCAGAATTACTGACGGTCTATAGAAATTTAGACGTCGAGCACGTGACGCGATTTACGCTCTCTCATTGGTTGGAATTAGTCCGTGGCAAAACAAAAAGATTATATATGTTTAGGGAATTGATACCTCTGCACAAAGGACAAATGATCAGATCATCGGCATGACGTTCCATGTTTATCCAGAGACTTACATGTATCAATAAAAGAAAGAAACACTTAAAGTGATCAAATTTCTTTGCAATATGTCTTATATCAATTGATTTATGTGAGAGAGAAAGGCTGGAAACGATTTTGAATTTTGTATCATTTCTGAAATATATATGTATCGCCCATGACAAGAACATTCCCTTCTATACGAACAAGAAATTTGAATGAAAAATTAAACTTCGCAAATGTGGAAAATATTTTCCGAAATTTTTTTTCAAGATATATGTGTTATGACCAAGAAAATATCGTAAAAACCAGGACTTTTGTTTGAATTGCAATTCATAGAATCAACCTGCTTTTTTCATTTCAATTTATATTTATTCTATCAAAGTTATGTTTTTTTTCATTCTTTTTTTTTTTTTTTTTTTTTTTTTTTTTTTTCTTTTGGTTATTTTGCAATTACATATGTTTACTTCTTACTTGCTATTTTATTTTTCATTTTAATAGAGCCCTCTAGTTTTCTTACTTTTGGTCCAACTGTATAGAACTTGATGACCTCGACAAGTTGAATATTATCGATCAGCATTTTTTGTCACTAAAAGCTCAAAAGAATGTTGGGCAATCAGGGAAAAAAACCCCGGGAATTTGACCATCGGGACCAAAGAAACCAAAAACTGGGTATAAATTTTGTAGAAAATTCAGTCCTGTTGATGAAATAACATTTCCTGTAACCTACCCGGCCTTTTCATTGCCTTATTTTTTAATCTTTCTTGAACTAACTTACATATAGCTTTATTTCAGCCCATGATTTTGAAGAAAAATATATATGTAAAACGTCAGCAATTGTGGCAAATTCCAGGCGGGTAGGGGTCCTTACCCCTATCCCTCACTCTCGATCCTTTATTTTGTTAATTTCTTAATGTAAAGAAAATACGTAGATAAGAAATTCCTTGTACAACACGAGAAAGGTGTTATTTTTGTATTTGCTATTTAATTATGAAAATGCAGTGAACATGCATTTTTGAAAAAAAAAATGTAATGGGGCAGTGGTATACGAAGTCCAGAATCAAGAGAAAGAGTCCAGGATTGCCAATCAAGCAATGCATTTTTGCCGAAATGCGGCCCAATTTCCACTGGAATATTATTATGTTTTGCCTAAATCTGGCAAAAACGGTTTTAAAAGGTCATTTCAAAAAGATTTCACGATCCTCAAATTCTAAACAATTTAAAAAAAAAATGTCAATTTTCTAGATATTTATATCGAATATTTGGTAAAAAAAATATCTGTGTTTGAGCTTGTTTATGCATTACATTGAGTCATACTCCTGGTTCATCAAAATTCATCCCTCAGATCAGGAAACGTCAACATTCCGATATTACGGTGTTCCGTTAGGGACATCGCTTCTTCTGAAATGGATATGCGAAGAAGCAAAGTCACTATGCGAAGAAGCGAAGTTCCGATCTTCGCATCGTAACTTCGCTTCTTCGCATCGTAACTTTGCTTCATCTTGTCTTCGCTCCTTCTCCACCTCGCTTCTTCTCAACTTCGCTTCTTCGTATCGTATAACTTCGCGTCACAATGTGTTTACGAGAGGAAGCGAAGTACCCAACGGAACACCGTACGATATGTGTCAATGCTGCAGATTGAGAAGATTTTGGAAAATTTATTCAAATCGGTGGTTTCTGGAGTCTACTTTCAAAGATTTTTTTTTAAGGAAACAGTAGTTTGCTTTTAAAGCATGTCTTTTGGCACTGAGGGCGAACGGCTATATATCCGTCACTGCTAGCATTTCAATCGACTGTTACGTAAACTGTGTAGATGACCGTGAGTATGTGCTTTTTTGTATTGTGGTGCAAAGAAAAAAAATCAAAATATGTCGGTTAATAATATCCTTTGTTCACTGCCCTCACTTGAAAACGCAAACTTGGTAATGGACCTCCTAAGTTCCTACAAGGTTTTCCGAAATTCTGTGCGGAAGAAAATGGAGAATGTATATTGACGGACAGACAGACGGCTGGCTACGTAAAACTCTTTTGAACCTTTAACTCAAGTGAGCTTCAAACATTTGTCATATCCAAATGTCTTTTTTATTTCCAGTGCACGTAATCTTACACTTATCATGAATTCAAAATACGACTTTTTATGCATGTATGACGTATTCATTTGTTTAAAATGTATGCCCCCTGGTCGCACAATATTTTTATAGTATTTCATGAGGAATGGATACTTCAACCTCATCAAGAGGCGGACACAGAATTTTCAGTGAAAGGGTTGCTCATTTACCAAAAGTCTAGGCGTCTAGAAGTCATCTAGAAGTTGGTTTACGGTATGAAGGTAGTAATTATCTATTCGGTCCCTTTAACATAGAGTTCTATGGGTAGGGGTTATCCCCATTGGGCCTCCATAACTCAGTAAAAAAATTGATTTGAAAAATATGCTTATCATCATAACAGAGATCAATAAATTATCTTACTTTTGACCAAAATAATTTTTGGGGTTAACGTTGCTTTTCTCCCCTTAAATTTTGATTGAAAAGGGGAGGGGGGGGATGAAATGAACAGTAAAAACTAAAAAAAAATACCCCCCATTTGGTACCCCTTAATATTTCTATCTAAAATAAATTTCATGAAAATGCTGTACATGCAATGAAAGTCTACAATCATAATTTTTCTTTCATATCTGTATTAATGAATATTATCCAATTACAGAAGCTCTATCTTTTACTCCTTGTCAAACGTTCGAAATAATTACTAACTGTATACATTACGGGGCGAAGTATACCTCCTCCCTTACGAAAATTATTTAAACACTTTTCAGATTTTAAACAAAAGCAATCTGGAGAATTGCTGTTAGACCCTAGAATTGTTTCAAAATACTTTGTTTGAACATCGGAACTAAATGTCAATTTTTTTTGTATAACCCTTTCTCTGCTCAAGAGTGTGCGTCCATCACGCCCCCTTCTTTATCCGCTAAAATGAAATTGTATATATTGTAAGTGAAAACAAAGTTAACGTACATGTATATATGAATGTATGGACACATTAAAGATTAAAGGATTAAAGATACAAGTAATACAAAAATTGAGGAATACAAAGACCCAAAATACGTATTGGTTTATCAAACACATTGCTGTAAATGTATATACATGAGAACGCTTTGTGACAACGTCAAAAAGCCAAAAGGCGTCAGAAGTGCGACGTCAACGTCACACCAAGGATACTTTGAATGCTTTATTCAGCATCTAAACATTGTCCGATTCCTATAATTTATATACCAAATAACAGAGGGAGACACCCTCGATGTCCACAATAAATGTCATTTATTTTCTGACATCGGCCATTTTAAGCCCAAATTGTTTTATCCCCTCGATCATAACACCATTTAATAAATTTTGAAAAGCGATCTTTTATCTTCTCGTGAGTGAGGGATGTACATGTTAGAGAAGTCGTAGGATGAGATACATTCGGCTTTAAAATTTAAATATTTAAATTTGTCGATCACATCACTAGAATTCTTTATTGACCAAAACTAATTGATGTCGCTATTATTGAATGCAGTTTCACAATGTTTTGATACATGATCTTTACTTGCTGTCAACGTTGAAGTTGCAGGTAACAACATTTCAAACAAACAGTAGTAGGTGTAAAGTTATGCAGATATGAACTTAAAGGTGACCCGCAAAGATCCCTCACTCATCTCATTTTTTCTTGTTCACTTGATCAAGTAGATCTAGAATAACACATTCCAATTTTTCATTTGACCAAATTGCGTCCCGTTTAGCAAATAAAGCGGGTGAAAATACGTCCCGTATTAAAATTTAAAAAAGCCTGCCCGGATTACCTCCCGTGGCGATGACGTAATGTACACCCAAGCCCGCATATACTATGCTGTAATCACTGTATGTATACACAGCTTAAAAAGAACGATTAATGCGAGTATATATTTCTTTTTTTTTTAATTCATCAAATATCGAATAGCTTTGCGCTAATTTTGTACATCACATTAACAATCGTTTTGATATCATAAGTTGACGGAAAGTGGCTTCACCTGCTTTCAAGATTTGTTACCGGGGCGAAATTTTATGGATAGAATTTTTCGAGCAACTCTAAGTAATGTATATATTTTTGAGAAGGTCTTTCCGAGACGGCGATTTTGAAAATGATTTCAATTAAATCGGACTTAAAACAAAAAAGTTATAAGCAAAAAGACCTTTGATGGTCAAAAAAATTAATTGTGCGTAGATTTATTTCTATGCGTTTAATTGAAGTATTGTGGTCGTGTTTGATATCAAATGAATTCGAATGAAATGCAGTAGAGGAAGATGATAAGGAAATGCAAAAATAATATTGAAACAAACGATTTGTATCTTTACGGCCGAGTTTGTCGGTGCATCAAAGACTTGGCGATCGTTGCCGAATAACGGTATAAAAGTTGTCGGCAAAAAGCGTAATGATTAGTGGAGGGTGTGTGTTCCCGATTCGTCAACTTCAATTATATTATAATCACCTTAACTGGTGTCAAAGGGGCCAGCTAAGGGGCACAGGTAGACTGATAATTAACCAATTAGTATAAAGTTTACCTGTAGTTTACCTGTAAAAGTATATGATGAGTATTGAAAGCTAAGATTCTAGAATATTTGATCGTGTGATGTAATGTGTTTGTATTCAATCTGTAAAGATGTGCTGGTCTTTATATATGAATACACTTTTCAAATATAAATATAGCACCAACACTCGTCGTTCAAAGATATCAAGAGCTGCTTCTTTTTTCTTTTTTTTTTTTGCTACGACAGAAGAAGAAGAAGAAGAATAATGGGAATTATTTTAGTTACATTTATTTCATTTCATAAAAATATGTCATATTTAAATAACGAAAAGGTTCCACCGTAGTCAGTGAATGGTTCGGTAAGGTATGTGATGTCCGCCTCATCTCCGTTCACGTCCTCAATTGCGTCCAATGGAATAAATGGTAGTATGGCTGTCCGTCGTATCGATGTCTTTACTGCATTGTTGTCCTGCATGGTAGGGCCGGTTGCCTGGGCTCGTCTCCACATACACTGAATATAGTGGATAAAGCACCCCGTTGTTGTCAACACGGATGTGGATTGTGTATATCTGGTGGAACAGCATTGGCGGATCCAACGCATTACTTCGATTTCTGAACGTTTTCTGACAAATTATTTACTGTACAATCTGGAAATTAACGCAGTGGGATACACATCGAGTCTTTGGTATCGAAATATTTAAGTTTACTTTATCAGAAAATTGATTATATATATATGCCGTCTATACAGCGCCTGTCAACTACGTTTACTGATTACATATGCAGTTTACACAGTATCTTCAGGCCAGTTGTTATTGTTGTTTGTTAATTATGTTTACTAACAACCACTTCAGACAAAATTGAGGAAAAAAATGCGAAGAAATGCGAAAAATTAAAGACATAGAATTTAATGATGTTATCACATTTATCTTGTTTTAACATATATAACATGCAAACTTCATTACTAAATATCAAATGTAACGAAATACTTACGCCAATAAACAGACTATGGAATAAATGTTTGTAATATCTATACATTTGTTTATCGAAATATGTTGTAAATTCGGGAGATTGTTTTTTTTTTACAATCGGGCTTAAGTATTCTGAAAATTTGAATGATTAATTATTATCGAGTAAATACAAATATTGAAAAATCCGTGGTTTTCAGTGGCGGATCCAGAGGGTGCGGGGGTTGCATCCAGGGTGGAGAGGTGCGGGAGGCGGTCCGGGGCCTCCCTCGGGAAATTTTGCAAAAAATAGATGCAAATGGTGCAATCTGAATATTTGAAACCTGTATTAATAAGCTTTACCAAAAGTGCAATAATAAGAAAAGAAAATATGGAGTATCCATGCATAATTTTCACCGATTTTGGACCAGAGATACAATTTACCTGAAGATAAGGGTCGATCTTGGCAAAGAACCTCATGCCGTATTTCTTCTGCATGGCGATTCGTATGTAAAAAAAAAATATATTCAATAGCTTCGTACAATGTCATTAGCTTTTTATCATGTTTATTGCGGAAAAGTCGGCGGAGAAATAAACATAGCACATAGTCTTGCTGATTTTGTATATTCTTAGTTCAAAATAGTTTTTGGGTGTATAAGCATGATAAGAGATGGACAATAGTCAAACTATTTCATCATGGTCTATAAAGATCGATCCTCAAGAAAAACTTGTTATTCTAAATTGATTTTTTTCAAACTAAAAGACGACTAGACTAGCAGGCATCATATAACTTCCAGCATATTTTAGCGGTCATTCGAATTTTAACGTCATGCAGATTTTTTTTTTCATTATATGGCATTGGTAGCTTTGTTTTTTCTAAAATTCCATCAAGACGAACATTGCCCAAACGTAAAAGTATCTACTGTCTATTTCCCAACAAAGGCCTGTCGTGGTCTAATTTGTTGTTCACACCTTGTACGGGGGTCAAATATTACGCAATCTATAGGCTTGCCTGACACGCCTGCGATCACTCTGATTTGAATATACAACCTCTATATATGAACTGACACTTATACCCGGCTAACTAAGGCCATCACTCAATGATAGGTAAAAGTCATACTTGGGTAATTCCGAATACGCTGTAAAGTCGTTTTAGAAGAACCCCCCCCCCCCCCCCAAGAAGAAAAAAAAAAATAGATAAATGAATAAAATATAGAAATAAATAAATCATTCAATAAAACGTATTTGGTACCGATTTGTTTTTATTTAGTATCTTCAAGTAAACAAGATATGGGAGTTTCATCCCTCACTGCCTTCAGATAGCCTCTTACACTCGCTTGGGTGCACATGACGTCACACAAAGGGGCAGATAATTCAGTCGCGCCGCTTCAACGATTAGACTTTTCAGGTCGATTTACAGTAAACGGACGGTCGGAAAAATATAATTCTTTTTAAATTTTTTCTCTAGTATGAATAAGTAAAAGAAAATATAGGTTTTTTAGCATATAAAAACCTTTAGAGGTGACCTTTACACGAGTATTGTTTGTGACAAGACTTTTCCATCAATTTGGTAGCAAAATATTTTGACCTTTGATATTGGGCCAGGCCTTGACTTTTGATCAACATGTGAAAAATACTTTTACATCTTTTATTACAAGACAGTGAACTTTCTACCTTGTGACTTTGACCAAGGTTTCTCATTTCTTCATCTTGAAAAGGAACGAAAAATCCTCAAATGTTTTATACGAAAAAGACTTATCAAGTCAGATAGTGGTCCATCTGAATTGAACTTAATTTTGACGATCAATATGATTACATCATTCTACGTAGAATGACAAAACATAGCATGTGAAAACGAGAAAATTTAGATCTATGGGGAAATAACAACATCGATTAGCAATTTGAAATAAAAGCACTCTAAAGTCCTTTTCAGAAATAAGCAAGTATAAATAACATGTATAAATCATGCAATATTTTCACTTTTGATAATCTATAAACATGATAATTAGTTTAAATATAAAGATTCTTCTAAAATATTCTGCCATTCTTCTATTTCAGTGTGTAATGACTAAAACATAAGTTGCTTTTGTGTTGGATCTGTAATTCTATAGGTCATTACATCATGTGAATGTATCGGATTCTTTCAAGCACCATCTGTATTAAGGTGCGTCATTGGTGACGATTTTGGACTATCCTTACGCATCTCCTGTATTAGAACTCATTCAGCTTGACTTTTATAGATATTCCAATTTATTATGGTCAGTGTATCATTTCTTACATTTTGTAAGACTTTAATTCATTAGACACATTAAAGCGTCAATATTAACAAGTTCTGTATTTTGCATTTAGATATGATGTGGGCAATCGGATATGTATAGAATTATACATGATCACTAAGACTTTTAAAAGAAATTGTCGAAAGAAAATAAATTTATGTCTATTTTCGAACGTCTTTGAGTTTTTTTAATTTTTAATCATAAAGTCTGTTGATCTGAAACCCTATCATTTATTTTCCGTAAAACTTGATATCATCTTCTTCATATGTCAAGTGAACTACCGATACATTTCTATTGAAATTTGACCGTCAGTTTTCAAGTTTTAGTGATTTTGTTACCCCCTCCCCATTATTTCTACGTTACCTAATCCTGACGTTCTTGCGAAAAACGCGCCAATGTCGCCGTTTCTCTTGTGACGTCATAATTGATCCAGAGCTATCCGATGGGGTTCTTTCGGATTCTGTTCTGGACCTTCTTAAGGTGGGTATTTGAATGTTAAACTTCTTCGAATTTTTTAGCATCATTTAAGAACAGATAGAATTGCAGCATGGACCAGACATGCACGTTTCGGGTACTTAACTTTCGTCAGTGATTCTAAATTGAAATACTGAATATAAATCCGACGTGTTCCTTTCGTCTTTTCAGATATGCTTACGATCAGGCGCGCCTGAAAATGTCCAGTGCTCACATTGTTTTCACTTGAATCTTGTTATTCTAATACTAGTTTATGTACATTATATTTGTGAAACTATTATCGATGGGTGTTTTCTTGCGTCGCCAATCATACATGTATAAATTTGTACTTATATCAACAGATGATATGAAATTAATTTGATGCATAGGAAGATGATGTTTGTAAAGCCATGCATAAACTTATATCAAATTAATTATTACTTCTTTAACATCCAGTCACGGGGAACAAGTTTGATTGCCTGACACTGCAAAAGGCAATGAGTGCTTATAATAACAATACTGAAGTGTTATTCAAAAGCAATTTTGGTACAGCAGACAAGTATTTCGGACAATAAATCTTGATCATTGGTACTTATCAAATGCCGAAGTAATTTTCTGACGCAACCAAATGTTTTAGTAGCAGTTCTAAATCAATTATAGCAGCAAAGCTCAACTCTATTTTCTATTCCAAGTCTCTCGCGCAATATTTTGTACCATAAAGCATATGTTGTGCTCATCTCAAATCAATAATTGTATTATACACAAATCCATATAAAATTGAACATTTTTCTAAGACAAGTTCTGGCATTTATACAAGAGAGAAATTATGGATCGTCTAATTCCTAAAATTCTCCACAGGTTACAAACCAGAATATAACATCAGTGCCATGTTTGTAAACGTTGTGGTCCGTGCAACGTGGGAGGCTGCAAAGGTACATTTGTATAATAAGTACATTGAAATTATCTGTAATACAAATTCTTGTTAACGTTCAATTCGTATAACCAATAATTCACACATCACCGCTCATCCCATGTACAAATGTTTCGGATTTTCATTGATTTGGACCTCTGGGAAATCGGAAAAGTGGGAGGGTTGTGCGCACGTAATCCAGGATAACCACACCTTCTGCTATATTCCTGTCAGATGGCTGTCCTAAGTCGGCACCGGTTGCCTACTGGTCTCGTTGGTTAATGTGTAGTCCTTTGTGTTTGATGCTTTTGTGTTGTGCGTTAGTGTTCCTTGTCCCTTTTGCGTCTCTTTCTGTGCTTGTCTGCTCTGTGTTTTTGCTTTGCGTGTTTGGGGTTTTGATTTCATAATTTTGTATCCAATTTTGTTTTTTAGACGTTTTGTGCGTCTTTGTGTTCAGTAAAGGACTGTCATATCAAAGCAGGCTTTCCTAATTTGGATTCACCATAATTTTAACATTTAATAAACTAGAATATTATCGATATATATGTCATTGAAATGATATGAGAATAGGGCCGAATATAGCATCGATCAAATTTGCAGCAGAGAACAGACAATCACGTTTCGGTTAACCTCCGTTATTGATCCTCAATCCAAACAATGAACAAAAGACTGTGAATTCAAAGTTATTTCCGAAAAACACCCAATAGTCGCTGTGTCTGTCTGTCTGTTCGTCCGTCCGTCCGTCTGTCCGAGCTCGTATATCCTAAACGCTACCGTTAGAATTTGATCGTATTTCACTCAATAATATCATTATACACTGCTAAAAAAAACTAAGGGAGCAAGGTTTCTACTTTCATATCACACACGTTTGCAGCTGCTTATTCTATATGATGAACATAACTGTATCAAGTCATATTTCATAGTCATTTCTTTATTATCAATGTCTGTATTGAACAGATTAACCATATACACATGATGAAACTTGATGATGTAGCCTTGCTTATCCCAAAAGATTTTACAAGCTATGTACCATTATATTACAAAGGGAAATCGCTCCTTTAATTTTTTGAGCAGTGTAGATGAGTTCGAATTGACACATCGGCTTCTTTTTAAGACATTTGTGGAGTGTCTGTAATCTGTTTCTCCCTTTCTTTCGAAAATTCTCTTTTTTAAAACTTGTTCGACGCCTTCGCCCGCAAAAAATTTCATGTGTTAGGAATATCTATTTAAGAATTGAATGTTTATTTTTGCCATTTTATTGGATGATGAAATGTCAGGTGTCGTATCACAAATTGTGTAAAACCGCGTAGCGTAGCGAAGCGGTTTTACGCAAAATTTGTGATACGACAGCTGACATTTCATCATCAAATAAAATGGCAAAAATAAAGATTCAATACTTATAATTACCAAACATATGAATTTATTCCGAATTCGTACAAATTCTAAGGAAAATAAACGATTGAGTACGCGGCGTATGAAAATAGCGATTTCCCTTTGTAATATAATGGTACATAGCTTGTAAAATCTTTTGGGATAAGCAAGGCTACATCATCAAGTTTCATCATGTGTATATGGTTAATCTGTTCAATACAGACATTGATAATAAAGAAATGACTATGAAATATGACTTGATACAGTTATGTTCATCATATAGAATAAGCAGCTGCAAACGTGTGTGATATGAAAGAAGAAACCTTGCTCCCTTAGTTTTTTTTAGCAGTGTATAATGATATTATTGAGTGAAATACGATCAAATTCTAACGGTAGCGTTTAGGATATATGAGCTCGGACAGACGGACGGACGGACGGACGGACGGACAGACGGACAAACACTGACTATTTGGTATTTTTCGGAAATAACTTTGAATTCACAGTCTTTTGTTCATTGTTTGGATTGAGGATCAATAACGGGGGTTAACCGAAACGTGCTTGTCTGTTCTCTGCTGCAAATTTGATCGATGCTATATTCGGCCCTATTCTCATATCATTTCATATATATCGATAATATTCTAGTTTATCAAATGTTAAATGTATGGTGAATCCAAATTAGGAAAGCCTGCTTTGATATGACAGTCCTTTACTGAACACAACGACGCACAAAACGTCTAAAAAACAAAATTGGATACAAAATTATGAAATCAATAATGTCGAAGGGCTACAACTCAATACCTTCTTAAGGAAAATTCCACACCAATTTCCATGCACCAGACACGTGTTTCGAATATTCAATTCTCATCAGCGATGCTTCTAGCGAATCCACCAAAAATCATTTCAGTAGCGCCCTCTTTAAATTTTTGAATTTAGATTTGTACATTTACATTACAGAGAGTGCGCGGCTCCAGATTTCCTGTAGGGTCGATTCAGTAGCATATCCAAATAAAATCTATGTTCAAAATAGCATTGGTGGGATGGTGCTAAGATGCTAAACTCCTTTAATTTTGATGATATTTATCGGTGAAATGGCTAGTTTCCGAAATAGCAAATATATATATATGATGTCACATTGATAAAAGGCCAAAACAAAGATAAAAGGCCAAAACAAATCAAGTAGCGCTCCAGGCCTAGTCCATTATAATTTTTGTATCAATCGATAGATTTCTGATCGGCCTTTTAATTTGCATAAAAATGTGTGGGCGAGGCCTGGAGTGTAGATGAATTTTGAAGATTAATGTGTAAAATACGATGATTTTCCTTTGTTTTGCGTCATTTAGGGCAAAGGACGTCAGAACATGACGTCATAAGCACGCGCGTGACTTTTCGAGGACTAAAAATTATGACGCCGTATTTTCTCAAACATTCAACATTGCAAAAAGTGATAATTAATAATTCATTTATGAAAAACTATTTTTTGTTGAAATTATAGGGTTTATATGAGGGTTAGCGCATCTAGTCCTTTCTCTTAGGCCATGCAACGACTATTTTTGCAACAAATGAACGGATAAAATCTGGCAAATATTGAAGACTTGGAGAATAGACAGGCCTTAACAGAAACGCTCTCATTTAAACAATCGAAAATCTTATACATTATATCCTTCCCTTTTCTCTATATTTGTATACATGAATGATATCAATGACAAAGTAATGGTAAACTCATGTTTTTAGTTATTATCATAAAGAAGTAAACGACAAAAGTTCCTCAACTCCACGTGCATGTTCTCACAATTCCATTTAATTTACCTGGTAATACTATATCAATCGATACAAAGTAACGCTAGCTTTTTCCTCACAGCGATTACACGTGACCACTGAAGCATTACATATAAAGGGTATTCAAACCCTAGATCGAGGAACCATATTTCGCCGGTGATATATCCTGCACTCAATTGTGACATAAAATACCACAAAATGGGGAAACTTTAACGAAAACACCATATTTTAGACGTATACATCCAAATTTTTTACAAAAACACATTTTTTTTTATTTTGCATGATTTCATAGAAGTAGTGGTGACGAAACACTCCCTGAAAACGAAATCACAAATTTTGTCTGTTTGTGTGTAAATAGGATACATATCAACAAAAAACAGCGAAATATGATCACCCCCGAAAACATGGAAACTAAATATCTTGACGTTTTATAAGGAAACAATGAACTGCGTCAAATAGTTTTTTTTTGTAGTTTTTCAATCGAAAATGGAGTTAATGACAAATATGGATAATGACCATATCCCTGTATACAGCACAAAATCGATAATTCAGAAAATCAGAAACCGAAGGCATACAAAATCAGGACAAAACAGGAACCAAAGCAAACAAACAAAAACCTCCACCACATGAAAAGAAGCGAATTCACGATATGGGAGTGAGATCAGGTGCCCAGGAAGAGTAAGCATCTCCTGCTTGCATGCAACACCCGCCGCTTCAATTCGGTAGAACTGTCACATCCGGTAACTTCCATTTCGGAAGACATAGAGTACAATCTTGGCTTGGATGGTTCAAATGGTCTATGACAGAATATCACCCACCATTCTGGAGAGTGGGACATCATAGTGTATGACGAGTTCCCCATATCGACCGTATAACTTCCTCAGTGACGATGTTAGTCGGTCACAAACATATCCCTGACTGAGAAGCTTATCTGAAAGACGCCTAGCTCTCAGAACAAAATCCGTATATTTCGTAGTTGCTCTGGCATAGCGTATCAACTGAGATATGAACACGCCATAAGCAGGCGATGAAGGGATGTTGCTACTCAGAAAAGGAAAGTTTGTAATGCTGAAATTGAAGTCGTCACGTTTGTCATAGAGTGAGGTGTTCATGTGACCATCAGTGTCGTAGGACAACATTATGTCCAAATAGGATGCTGAATTATTTGTCTCTGTAGTTTCTTTGACTTCAAGCTCTGAAGGATAGATTCTGCTCAGGTAATCTGCGAATTTCGGATTATTGATGGACAAAACGTCTATGTATCTATAAGTGAAGTTGAAGTCAGAAGCTAGGTATCTTTTCCCTTCAGAGACCAAAGATTGAATGAATTCAGCTTCGTACGAGTAAAGGAAAATGTCGGCAAGGAGTGGGGCGCAATTGGTCCCCATTGGAATTCCGACAATTTGCTGAAAGACCTTTCCTCCAAACACCACAAAAATGTTGTCGATCAAAATGTTTAACATCTGAATAATATCTGTTTCAGTGTACTTATTTTCAGAATCGGACTTTTCTTTTACAAAGTAGGTTTTGTCATAGTTCACAACAATAAATTTGTATTTGCGATTACCGTTCTTACTTGTAACCGCATTACTTATAATTTTTGCGAGTCTTTCTTTCAATTTGGAATGTGGAATTGTAGTGTAAAGTGTCGAAAAATCAAAGGCTTTGATCGAATGAACTTTACTAAAATGAGTGGATTCTAGCAAAAGCAATCATTGAATTAACCTCCAAGTTTCGATATTTTCAAAGAAATATACGAAAAATGCGGCGAAATATGATCACTTGCTCTACCTTTACCTGGTTCTGATCAAATTAAATTGATAAATTGAGAAAAAAAAATCTTTCTTCTTATTACCATGGTGATTATCCAAGGACAAGTTTGAGGAAATTTGGAGAGGGGGGATTTAAGACTTTGTTTTGTGTATCCGAATCGGGGGGGGGGAGGGGTGTGAACTCCCTCTTATCTATGCGAACGTCATGGAAAGTATGATATGTGAATCAATTTTCTTTATTTTCGACTTTTTTATCTGTATATCTTTTTACAGTAACATACGCCATGATACGGACCACTTTTCCCGATAAAAATCAATATGATATATCACACGTAAATTCAATAATATGGACACCGGGTTATATGGATATTTGGATTTTTCTCCAGACCTCCCAGTACCTGTTTCTTACCAAAAAGTGTAAGAGTTTGCTAAAGAAAGTGTAATTTTGGAAAGTTAATTGTAGTACAAACAATTGATTGTACTTTTGAGAAAAAAAACGTCTTTTTCCTTTTATAACAATTTACACAATTCACTGAAGTAACCACTAACCACGAATATATATACTATTCTTATAGTGAAATCGTTTGTTTAAAATATTTCTAAAAGTAATTCTGATTAGAAATATGTTTTTGATATAAAAATGAGCTTATTTGTAGGTCACAAATTAATATTGTAAAAAATAGATATGTCTGCTTCTCAACACCCCCCCCCCCCCCAAAAAAAAAATCAATATTTCAGAATGTTATTTACGATTTTTTATTCAAGTTAAGTCATTTCTGTGTTTTAATTCATATGTAGCAGAACCGGTCTATGTCAGCAGTATTAATCTATTTTTATTCTTACTTTTTACCTTGATGCTATTATAGATACATAGATTAGAACTGTTATCTTTAGCCAATCAGATTAATCGTTATAAAACAAAGGAGGGGATCTCCAACAAAACCAGGTTGTAGCACCCACAGCAAAACACCAACATACTCAATGCAAAAACACAAAGCAGACAAGCACAGAAAGAGACGCAAAAGGGACGAGGAACGTCAACGCACAACACAGAAACACCAAACACAAAGGACTACACATAAACCAACGAGACCAATAGACAACCGGTGCCGACTTAGGACGGCCATCTGCTACGGAAATAGCAGAAGGTGTGGTTATCCTGGATTACGTGCGCACAACCCTCCCACTTTTCCGATTACCCAGAGGTCTCGAAGAACGTACAATTGTGGTGTAAAACAACCTCCTCACTGTCAGATGACCACACACAAACAAGACCGCATAACACAGGGGCCCAAGCAACACAGATGAATATGTAAATGGATATGAAAAGAGGGCGTACGTAATACAATCCGTGCTCTGCCTCCGCGAGCTCATGTATGTTATCACCCGAGGAGTCCGACTGACATTCAGAGAGGACAGGTGGTCGGGCCCTGTTTTCTCTAAAGAGGTTTGGACAGGGCCCGTCATGGAGTCCCGTCGTCAGAGTCAGTCAGAGTGCAAGTTTTAAGAATGCGCTTGTACAAGACTGTAGATTGGTCAAGTACCAAGCCTAGTGTCCGTCTAGTGACATTAGGATCATATCCACGGTATGAAAGGCGTTTGATGATTCTGACGCATTTTCGATAGTGATGTTGTCTATCTTTGATCCTTCTTATCTTGTTAATAATGTCACCATAAAATGCAGGTTGTGAAATACCCAAAGTAATATACTCTGTTGCCGGTATTGGTCCGAATTTCAGAAGAAGTTGACAATAATTTTTGTAAAATTTCCAGAAAGTCTTTACTAGTTTGTGAAAGCGAAATCCTTCTACTAAAGAATTCTTGGTAATTTGTAAATTTCTACAATGAAAATCCAAAACATAAGTACATGCTCTAGCATACCGGATGAGCTGTGAAATATAGATACCATAGGACGGTAATCTAGGAACATCACCGTCAAGCCAGGGGAAATTTACTATGTTAAATCCAAAATCATCTCTTTTGTCATACACACTTGTATGGATCTCTCCATTAACAATTTTGATATTTAGGTCCAAAAATGGTGTTTCTGTGTCTGAAACGTTTAGAATCAATTCTTGTGGATAAATAACATTTTATTTATTTTTGTGGATAAATAACATTTTATAACTTACAGTTAGGTAACTGCAATATGTTCAAGCAGTATATAAAGCGAGTGCATAGCGAGCTCAACCCAGTGTTCTGCCAGACTTTCTGGCTTACAAAGCCTCTCTGTTCGGATTAGGAGTAAAGAAATAGAAACGTTTTGTCTTTTGGGGTTATTGAATATTTAGTTTAGTTTGATATATGACTTTGGTATTTTAGGAACATTTTAGCTACCATTTATTTGATGATTTGAATTGATTTTGTACCAGAAGAGAATATTTTTATTCCATTTGATTTAATATAGTCAGATTTGGTATTTGCTTTGCTATTGAACTGATTTTGCTTTTGCGACTACTTTATTTTCAGATTTAGTATAGATACATTTTGGTTTTGTTTAATAAAGTGAAATACTTGGTAATTAATAAAGAAAAATCATATTCTTTGGTCTGATTAACACGGACCACCACTCGTCAACTACTACACATATATATGTATACGTTGGAGTAACAGTTCCAAAACAAACACTTTTTTCTTTATGAAAGTCACATGACAGAATGCTTCTCAGAGAAATCTTAAAACGCTTTAGTGGTCACATGTAATCGCCATGAGGATAAAGCTAGCGGTACTTATCAATAAGTAATTGTGAGAACATGTAAGTCGAATTGAGGATCTTCTTCGTTTACTTCTTAATGATAATAACAATAATTGTTTTGTTTTACTTTATTCAGATAATCATAGCGCATAAAACGATATTCTTATATGTAGATCAGAATGATTTATTGCCAAACACCAAGCTTAAATGTTGACCTGATAATTCCATTGTATTTTCGACTACTAAAATAGACAATATGCAAAATTTCTCATTAATTAATTTCGACATTCAAATTTTATATCTACAAAGACAAGTAACTAACAAGAGTTGACCGTTCAAAATCAATGATTTTGAATTATTTCACCAGATAAAAGAATTACCTATAGAAAAATACGAAAAATAAGTGTTTCATCTTCCTTTAAGGGTATTACATAAGAGCAAAATATTTAGGGTATTACATAAGAACACCCCTTAAAACTCCTAATATGTTTGATATACTGTTAGTTGAAAATGAGTCAAAATTTCAAAATATTCTTCATTAGACAAATTGTCAGATAAAACAACATACTTGTATGTTATCAAACTTATCAAAAAGGAACAGAATTAAAAAAAAAAATCTGCTATATGAAGAGACGTCAAGGAGTGAGATCAGGTGCCCAGGAAGAGTGAGCATCTCCTGCTTGCATATAATACCCTCCACTTTTATTTGGTAGACATGTCACAATCGGTAACTTCCACAAAGGAAGACAAACGTATAAATTGGTATGTCATGGCATAAAAGGTCTATACGTCAGAATATCTGGACGCTGGAAAAGGGGACGTCATAGTGTGCTAGCATTTCCCCATATGGACCATAGAACTTCCTCAGTGACGATGTTAGTCGCTGACAAATGCATCCTTTACTGAAAAGCTCTTTGGCTGGAAGCATCACTGATGTGACTTTGATATTCGAAACACGTGTCTGGTGCATAATAAAATGGTCTGAAATTTTCTTCAAGAAGATATAGACTCTGAGCTGGAACCCTTCCGAAGGGTTAGGATCATATCCACGTTATAAAAGGCGTTTGATGATTCTGACACATTTTCGATCGTTATGTTGTCTAATGCAGGTTGTGAAATACCCAAAGTAACATACTCTGTTGCCTGTATTGATCCGACGAAACTGACAATAGTTTTGTAAAATTGAAAGTCTTTACTAGTTTGTGAAAGCAAAATCCTTGTCCTAAAATTTTCTTGGTAGTTTGTAAACTACTATGAAAATGTAAAACATCAGTACATGCTCTAGCATATGTTATAAAACATATACTTTATTGGGGAATTATGTGTGCATAAACATAACTGTATGTACTTTCTTCGAAAATCCCAAAATGTGTAGAGAACATTGACAACTTGAATTTGTAATGATTCAGGGGTTGGAAGTGGAGGGCGTATCAAAATGGACCTTAGAAGCACAGGGCATAAGAAATATCGAACATGGTAGATATTGCTTCTGCAAAGTTCGGTGGGATTCAATCAAGTTGATGGGAAGGATGACTTTAGTTCTTATTTCTATCAAAAATTGGTAAATTCCATGTTACTTTGACGAACTACTGCGACGGATATTGGATGCAAACAGGAGACGATTACTCTCCCTGGGCACCTGGTCTTACTTCGCAATACTGTTATTCTAGGGTCCGCAGCTGTTCCAATTGACATTTTTGTTGATTTTTCCTAGTCTTTTTGACAATGAGAATGAAAACCTGATTGGTACTTCTTCGATGTTTATTGAAATATGAGCCAGAAATATGAACTGTAACTGTTTAATTTGACGACAGTGTAAGAGGCGACAATAAAGTATCACATGTATATGTCTTATTTATCGACAGACTATCTCCAGAAGGACATTCCTCTTCCTAAATTTATGTGCTTTGATCCTCTGTTTGACCGTTCTGTTCGGATGTTGTTTGTCTTGTTGTCACCTGTTGTTTATTGGACGTTCTGCGCGGATGTTTTGTGTTAAACGTCTTCAAATTCAGTAGCATTAATTAAGAGCAGATAAATTTTCAGCATGGACAAGACATGCACGTTTCGGACACTGAACTTGTCAGTGATCCTCAACGTGTCTTGTTGTCAACTCTTGTTTGTCGGACCGTTATGTGTGGATGATGTATCATGTTTTCCTTGTTGTTTATTGGATCGTTATGTGTGGTAGTTGTTGTTTGTCTCGTTGTTCCCTGTTGTTTGTTTGGGCCGTTCTGTGTTGGTGTTGTTGTGTGTCTTGTTGTCCCCCGTTTTTTGTTCGACTGTTCTGTGTGGATATCGCAATGTGTATCGTTGTCCCCTGTGTACGTTGGACCGTTCTGTGTGGGTGTTGTTGTTTGTCTTGTTGTTCCCTATTGTTTGTTGGACCGTTCTGTGTGGGTGTTGTGTGTCTTGTTGTCACCTGATGTTTGTTGGACCGTTCTGATTTGGTGTTGTTGTTTGTCTCGTTGTTCCCTATTGTATGTTGGACCGTTCTATGTGGGTGTTGCTGTGTGTCTCGTTGTTCCCAATTGTTTGTTGGACCGTTATGTGTGGGTTTTGTGTGTCTTGTTGTCACCTTATGTTCGTTCGACTGTTCCGATTGGGTGTTGTTGTTTGTCTCGCTGTCCCCTTTTGTTTCTCTGACCGTTCTGTGTGATTGTTGTTGTGTCTCGTTGTCCCCTCTTGTTTGTCGGACCGTTCTGTGTGAATGTTGTGTGTCTTGTTGTCATTTGTTGTTTGTTGGACAGTTGGCTGTGGGTATTGTTGTGTGAGCTGTTGTGCCTGTTGTTTGTTGTACCGTTTTGTTTGGGTGTTGTTGTGTGTCTCGTTGTCACCTGCTGTTTGTCGGACAGTTATGTGTGGGTATTGTTGTGTGTGTCGTTGTCCCCTGTAGTTTGTTGTACCGTTGTTTTTGGGTGTTGTTGTGTGTCTCGTTTTCCCCTCTTGATTGTTGGACCGTTCTCAGTAGATGTTGTTGTATTCGTGTTTTCCCCTGTAGTTTGTGGTACCGTTGAGTTTGGATGTTGACGTGTGTCTCGTTATCCTCTTTTGTTTGTTGGACCGTTCTTTGTATGTATTGTGTGTGGTTGTTGTCCCCTGTTGTTTGTTGGGCCGTTCTGTGTGGGTGTTGTTTGTCTTGTTGTCACCTGATGTTTGTTGGATCGTTTTGTCTGACGATTGTTGTATGTCTCTATGTCTCCTGTTATTTGTTTGACCGTTCTGTCTGACTATTGTTGTGTCTAGTTGTCCCCTGTTGTTTGTTCCTCTGTACTACATACCGTTCTATGTGTGTATTGTGTGTGTCTTGTTGCCCCTGTTGTTTGTTGGACCGTTCTGTCTGGGCATTGTGTGTGTCTGGTTGTCGGTTGTACCCTGTTGTTTGTTGTACCGTTCTGTGTGGGTAATGGGTGTGTCTCGTCCCTTGTTGTTTGTTCGGCAGTTCTGTGTGAGTATAGTTGTGTGTCTCTTTGTCCCTTGTTGTTTGTTGGACCGTTCCATGTGGGTATTGTGTGTGTCTCGTTGTCCCCTGTCGTTTGTCGGACAGTTCTGTGTGGGTATTATTGTGTGTTTCGATGTCCCCTGTTGTTTGTTCGACCATTCTGTGTGACTATTGATGTGTGTCTCTTTGTCCCCTGTTGTTTTTGTACCGTTCTGTTTGGGTGTTGTTGTGTCTAGTTGTCCCCTGTTGTTTTTTGTCCTGTACTACATACCGTTCTATTTGGGTATTGTGTGTGTCTCGTACTCCCCTGTTGTTTGATGGACCGTTCTATGTGGGTATTGTGTGTGTCGTTGTTCCCTGTTGTTTGTTGTACAGTTCTGTGTGGGTATTGTTGTGTGTTTCGATGCCACCTGTTTTTTATTGTACCGTTGAGTTTGGGTGTTGTTGTGTGTCTCGTTTTCCCTGTTGATTGTTGGACCGTTCTGTGTGGGTGTTGTTGTGTGTCTCGTTGTTCCCAGTAGTTTGTTGGACAGTTCTGTGTGAGAGTTGTTGTATGTCTCGTTTTCACTGTTGTTTATTAGATAATTCTGTGTGGGTGTTCTTGTATGTCTCGTTGTCACTGTTTTTGTTGGATGGTGCTATGTGGGAGGTGTTGTTTGTCTCTTTGTCCCTTGTTGTTTGTTGGACCGTTCTGTGTTGGTATAGTTGTATGTGTCGTTGTCCCCTGTTGTTCGTCTGACCGTTCTGTGTGGGCAATGTTCTGTGTCTCGTCGTCCCCTGTTGTTTGTTGGACCGTTCTTTGTGGGTGTTGTTGTGTGTCTTGTTCTCCCCTGTTGTTTGTCGGACCGTTCTTAGTGGGTGTTGTTGTATGTCTCGTTCCCTGTTGTTTGTTGGACTATTCTGTGTAGGTATTAATGTGTGTCTCATTGTCCCCTGTTGTTTGTCGGACCTTTCTCTGTAGGTATTGTTGTGTGTCTCATTGTCCCCTGCTGTTTGCTTGACTATTTTGTGTAGGTATTGTTGTGTGTCTCGTTCTCCCATATTGTTTGTTGTACTATTCTGTGTTGGTGTTCTTTTTAGTTTTGTTGTCACATGTAGTTTGTTGGACAGCTCTGTACGGGTGTTGTTGTATGTCTCGTTGTCCCTTTTGTTTGTTGGACTATTCTGTGTAGGTGTTGTTTTGTGTCTCGTTGTCCCCTGCAGTTTGTTGGACAGTTCGTTGTAGGTATTGTTTTGTCTCTCGTTGTCCCCTGTTTATGTCTGACCGTTCTGTGTGGGTATTGGTGTATGTCTCGTTGTCCCCTGTTGTTTGTCGGACCGTTGTGTGTGGGTGTTGTTGTATGTCTCGTTATCCCTATTCTTTGTTGGACCGTTCTGTGTAGGTATTGTTGTGTGTGTCATTGTCCCCTGTTGTTTGCTTGACTATTCCCTGTAGGTATTGTTGTGTGTCTCGTTCTCCCATATTGTTTGTTGTACTATTCTGTGTGGGTGTTGTTGTGTGTCTTGTTGAAATTATCGTCAAAATTTTCTTTAACTCATTGTTGTCATCTGTAGTTTGTTGGACAGCTCTGTATGGGTGTTGTTGTATGTCTCGTTGTCCCTTTTGTTTGTTGGACCCTTCAGTTTGGATGTTGTTGTGTGTCTCGTTGTTCCCTGCTGTTTTTGGACTGTTTTGTGTGGGTACTGTTGTATATCTCGTTGTCCCCTTTTGTTTGTCGGACCGTTGTGTGTGGGTGTTGTTGGGTGTCTTATTGTCCCCTGTTGTTTGTTGTACCATTCTGTGTAGGTGTTATTGTGTGTCTCGTTGTCCCCTGTAGTTTGCTGGACAGTTCTTTGTAGGTATTGTTTTGTCTCGCGTTGTCCCCTGTTGTTTCTCGGACCGTTCTGTGTGGGTATTGTTGTATGTCTCGTTGTCCCCTGTTGTTTGTCGGACCGTTCTGTGTGGGTGTTGTTGTGTGTCTCGTGGTCCCCTGTTGTTTGTTGGACTGCTCTGTGTGGGTGTTGTTGTATGTCTTGCTGTCCCTATTGTTTGTCGGACCGTTCTGTGTGGGTGTCGTTGTATGTCTCGCTGTCCCAATTGTTTGTCGGACCGTTCGATGTGGACGTTATTTTTTGTCCCGTTGTCCCCTGTTGTTTGTTTGGACCGATCCGTGCGGTTGTTGCTTTGTGTCCCGTTGTCTCCTGTTGTTTTTCGGACCGTTCTGTGTGGGTATTGTTGTGTGTCTCGTTGTCCCCTGTTGTTTTTCGGACCGTTCTGTGTGGGTGTTGCTGTGTGTCTCGATGTCCCCTGTTGTTTTTCGGACAGTTCTGTGTGGGTGTTGTTGTGTGTCTCGTTGTCCCTTCTGGTTTTTCGGACCGTTCTGTGTGGGTGTTGCTGTGTGTCTCGATGTCCCCTGTTGTTTTTCGGACCGTTCTGTGTGGGTGTTGATGTGTGTATCGTTGTCCCCTGTAGTTTGTTGGACCGTTCTATGTGGGAGTTGCTGTGTGCGTCGTTGTCCCCTGTTGTTTTTCGGACCGTTCTGTGTGGGTTTTGCTGTGTGCCTCTTTGTCCCCTGTTGTTTGTTTTGACCGTTTCGAGTTGGTGTTGCTGTGTGTCTCATTGTCCCCTGTTGTTTTGCGGACCGTTCTGTGTGGGTTTTGCTGTGTGCCTCGTTGTCCCCTGTTGTTTGTCGGACCGTTCTGTGAAGGTATTGTTGAAGTCTCGTTGTCCCCTGTTGTTTGTTGGACTGTTCTTTGTTGGTGTTGTAGTATGTCTCGTTGTCCCCTGTTGTTTGTTGGACAGTTCTGTTAGGGTGTTGTTGTTTGTCTCATTGTCACTTGTTGTTTGTTGGACCGTTCTGTGTGGGTTTTGCTGTGTGCCTCGTTGGCCCCTGTTGTTTGTCGGACAGTTCTTTGTGGGTGTTGTTTGTCGGACCGTTCTGATTGCGTATTGTTGTAATCTTGTTGTTCACTGTTGTTTGTTGGACTGTTCTTTTAGGGTGTTGTAGTATGTCTCGTTGTCCCCTGTTGTTTGTTTGACAGTTCTGTGTGGGTGTTGTTGTTTGTCTCATTGTCCCTTGTTGTTTGCTGGACCGTTCTATGTGGGTGTCGTTGTGTGTCTTGTTTTCCTCTGTTGTTTATTGGACCGTTCTTTGTGGGTGTTGTTGTGTATCTCGTTGTCCCCTGTTGTTTGTTCGACAGTTCTGTGTGGGTGTTGTTTTGTGTCTCGTTGTCACCTTTTGTTTGACGGAACGTTCTATGTGGGTATTTTTTGTGTCTCGTTGTCCCCTGTTGTTTGTCGGACAGTTCTATGTGGGTGTTGTTATATGTCTCGTTATTCGTATTCTTTTTGGACCGTTCTGTGTAGGTATTGTTGTGTGTCTCACTGTCCACTGTTGTTTGTTGGACTCTTCTGTGTGAGTATTGTTGTGTGTCTCGTTGTCCCCTGTTGTTTGTCGGACGGTTCTGTGTGAGCGTTGTTGCTTGTCCCGTTGTCCCCTATTGTTTGTTTGACTATTCTGTGTTGGTATTGTCGTGTGTCTCGTTGTCCCCTGTTGTTTTTCACCATTCTGTATTGGTGTTTTCGTGTGTCTCGTTGTCCCTTTTGTTCGTTGGACCGTTCTGTGTGGGTATTGTGTGCGTCTCGTTGTCCCCTGTTGATTGTTGGACCGTTCTGTGTGGGTGTTTTTTTGTGTCTCGTTGTACCTTGTTGTTTGTTGCCCTGTACTAAATACGTGCCCTTCTTGCTTTCCAATCACCATTTCAGCAATATGCATTTTTTCTGCTACATCATTCCGTACGACGTATTGACCAGATACTGCTTAAAGTATTTGTTTGTTATTTGTGTTTAGAGGGACTTGCTTATTATTTGTACTGCGTTTTCTAAAAATCGTTCTACGTCATTTTGGCAAGTTTGACAAATTTATCTTAACGATTGAAAAATCCACCAGACGTTTTCACATCATTCCACACCTCGTCGTCTAATGGACATGTTCATATACCCATAGACGACGAGAATTCTGAAAACAATTTTGCAAAGTATGTCAGCATACTATGCGTCCGCGAGTCATGTAAAAGGTGCATTTAAAGCGAGATCATGTAACAATGGTGCTCTCGCTTTAAAATGCACCTTTTACATGAATCGCGGAGGCATAGTATGCTGACAACCTTTGCAAAACGTTGTATCGGTTTTAGTAATCAACGTTACTTTATAGTTCTCGTGCTCTGCGCTTTTATAATCGGAATAATTGGATCGTTCATGACATATATATATACCTAAAACAAAGGAAGGGATCTCCAACAACACCAGGTTGTATCACCCACAGCAAAACCCTAAAACACCCAATGCAAAAACACAAAGCAGACAAGCACAAAAAGAGACGCGCAAGGGACAAGGAACGTCAACGCACAACACAAAAACATCAAACACAAAGGACTACACATAAACCAACGAGACCAATGGGCAACCGGTGCCGACTCAGGACGACCATCTGCCACGGAAATAGTAGAAGGTATGGTTATCCTAGATTACGTGCGCACAACCCTCCCACTTTTCCGATTACCCAGAGGTCTCGAAGAACGTACAATTGTGGTGTAAAACAACCTCCTCACTGTCAGATGACCACACACAAACAAGACCGCAAAACGCAGGGGCCCAAGCAACACAGATGAATATGTAAACGGATATAAAAAGAGGGCGTACGTAATAAAATCCGTGCTCTGCCGCCGCGAGCTCATGTATGTTATCACCCGAGGAGTCCGACTGACATTCAGAGAGGACAGGTGGTCGGGGCCCTGTCTTCTCTAAAGAGGTTTGGACAGGGCCCGTCATGGAGTCCCGTCGTCACAGTCAGTCAGAGTGCAAGTTTTAAGAGTGCGCTTGTACAAGACTGTAGATTGGTCAAGTACCAAGCCTATTGTCCGTCTGGTGACATTAGGATCATACCCACGGTATAAAAGGCGTTCGATGATTCTGACGCATTTTCGATAATGATGTTGTCTATCTTTGATCCTTCTTATCTTGTTAATAATGTCACCATAAAATGCAGGTTTTGAAATACCCAAAGTAATATACTCTGTTGCCTGTATTGGTCCGAATTTCAGAAGAAGTTGACAATAATTTTTGTAAAATTTCTAGAAAGTCTTTACTAGTTCGGAAAGCGAAAACCTTGTCCTAAAAGTTTCTTGGTAATTTGTAAATTTCTACTAGGAAAATCCAAAACATCAGTACATGCTCTAGCATACCGGATGAGCCGTGAAATATAGATACCATAGGACGGTAATCTTGGAACATCACCGTCAAGCCAGGGGAAATTTACTATGTTAAATCCAAAATCATTTCTTTTGTCATACACACTTGTATGGATCTCTCCATTAACAATTTTGATATTTAGGTCCAAAATGGTGTTTCTGTGTTTGAAACGTTTGCCTTGTTTAAAATCAATTCTTGTGGATAAATAACATTTTTATATTTCTCAAAAACAGGATTGCCGATAGCAAGAATATCATCCAGGTACCTAGAAGTACCAATGAAACATTTCACATCATCATTTTTTCTTTGTTTTTGAAAATTTTGGATAAATTCCAAAACATGTTTTTGTGCCATATTCGTACTATTGGACTGATTTTGTACTGCCAATTACATGTACCATGTATAGAGTACTATTTGGTTCTATCCCCTTTCGCATAGGAATAATGATCTTTCACATGTACATGTATACGGAAACATTGTTTGGATTCAAAGGCTTTATTTACTTTACCGGACAAATTTTATCATTTCCTCTGGTAAAACACTTTGTGAAGTTACGAAAATAATTCCTGTCAAGTCATTTAGTTCAATAAACTCCAACTTCGTATCAGTGTTTGGGAACTTTTGGCTTCTGAATTTTCTTTTTCCAATTCAAATAATATTCAGACAAACAACTGACGGAACATCGTGGGATGATGTCAAAATTGGAAAACAAGTTAATAAGAAAGCAAGAATTATCCGTAACGTTTGATTAAGTCATGTGTAACATTATACAATTATTGACTTTTGATGAGGTCTGCTCATGACTATACAGACCTGGACGTCAGACCGAGGCCGAAGACTCACTCTGAGGTACACTACTCTATCAAACAGCGTCTCCACCAATCAGAAGTAAGCAAAATCGGCGATAATTCCTGATCATTTAATAAAACTAGAAGATGCTCAATTGTTTAAATTTTTGGCCACTTTCCATCTTTTCGTCTTTGTTTAGAACGTGTATTCATAGCAGTACCTATTTTTTGTATTGTGAGTGTAATAATTGAACATTGTGTTGTGCCATTGCAATGTTTTACTCCGTGTGGGAAAGGGGGTTTTCTGATGTGTCATAGTGTATACATTCTTATTTCACTTAACAGTAAAAATAACTATATAAAGACCTATAATTGTTTTAGTATTATTATTTGAGAATATTTCAATCACTTTATTAGAACAAGAAATTGTCATGTGGAGCAATATTATCAAAATCGCTTTGTTTCATTGTATGTACATGTGTATTCCAAGAGTCGGAGTTTATTCCGATAAAAGTAGGTAAATTACAAGTTATACTTGATCGATCTGTATCTCATTACTTTGAAAATTCTTGAAAATTTCAATGAAATACTGTAAATTGGTTTTTATTCGTCAGATACCAATTTTCGTCATTTTCGTCAGTGCCTTCCTTGACGAAATTACGTACCGACGAATATTAATACTTCTGACAAAAAATAAATTGTAGTAAGGAAAAATTGAATTAGCCTCTTGGTAAACTTTAAAATGAACCGGGAGCACTGCGGAAGTTTAAGAGTTTTAAGACATTGTTAAAAAGTGTTATTACGACACGCAAATGGCAAATCAATGAAAACTGAATATGAACACAAAGTCGCATATAATGTACTTCTGATAACTAAATAATATGTTTTCACAACAAGCTAGGCTATATACATGTCTAATTATATGTTTACCAATAATTGTTAAACAAACAATGAAAACAAGCACATACGACGGATTTGACTATTTGACGGCGGATCTAAATGATAAGTTGGCATTTGAGCAGACGAATTTACATTTTAGGGATCCTTGGATGACGAATTTACGTACTGACGAAATTGTCCTTTTTAACGAATTGACGAAAATTGGTACTGACGTGAATAAAGCAATTTACATTATAAGCGAATTCAAATGAAATGTCAATAATGAAGAAAAGTCCGGAAGCTATTTTTCTTTAGACCCATATTTTTCTGTAAGTGGAAATCAACAACTACTGTCCAATTACAGCTGAAGATCATGACTTAATAAGTCCATCCCAAGCCTCATCCATTATTTCAAAATAAATTCATTAAAAAAAAACTCCTGTAAAAGGTGGCCAGAAACAATCATACGTGATCTGTACCAATAACCAATCCTCTGAAGCTCAACAAAAAGTCATATGCAAATATTTTAAATGTGAAGGAATGAGTTGTCTTCAGAGGCATCCTGTTGATGAAGTAAGATAACAACGCACTTTATTAAAATTCATCGTGAAGAAGCTCGATCCACATACCGATGAAAAGGGAACTGCCAAACTCTGCTGCCAGACAGCAGCATTCTCATAGAAATTTCTACATACGGTGTTACAGTATCAGATATTCATATTTCTGTTATTGTACTCTCATCAGTGGTACAAATGTACTTTAAGCCAAAATGATAATACAAAAGTATAATGACTATCTCAATTAAGGTCGCACATCAAGCGGAAATCAGCACGTTTTTCATAAAGAACAATTTGCACTATAAATGCAGCTAAACAACACTGGGGGGTCGGAACAGGAGTCCATATTTTCCCAGATTACCATAATCTGTACATAGAATAATACAGAAACTCGAATTTGTCATTTAATATATGTTCTGACACTAAAATAAGGACCTACAGATATGGATACTGAATAATCATGTCATTTTAAAACATTTTATTATCTTTATCTGGGTATGTACGTAGGATTTTGCAGCAGTCGAGATCCTACTAAACTCGCTATTTCTTTTTGATAAATAGTGTCTTCTCGATGAATTAATGAAGTCATCTTTTTAAAGTATAAGTAAAAAGCGTGTAATGAACCGGACATATTATGTACTAGACTCAGTATAAATGCTTATCCTGAAGGAGAAGGTTTTATTTTGCATATATTGATTATGTTGTTGAGTAAAAGGAGCTAATAATAGAGATTTTTCAATTCTTCAAAAAGTTTACCGCTCAACAATGACAATTACATTTTATGAACTTATTCATACCGTAAATAGCTAATAAAAATGATACTTAATATAGTCTATTATTATTCATGAAATATCCTGGTTTGTCCGATTATCAAACGATAAAAATGTGCTAGGTATTTAGACCGTTTCCCGCTGACAGATATACTTGCTCTTCGTTGTACATGGTTGGAAACTCCACTTCCATGTATAGTGGACTTTAAGAAACGCACACTGTTTTCCCCTCCTTCAAAAAGAAAAAAAAGTTAAATACAATTATTGAATTTAAGTAAAGTTGATCATTCTCTTTATAGCATAAACAATCTTTGGTATATTCATATATCCAACTAAATCAATTTTTAAAGAAACGAAAGTTTTGTTTTATACCTGGTATATCACATGTATCAAAAAAGAATTCATTTTCAATTTTGAAATCAGAACATTTTCTTTGAACTCTAAAAAGAAGTTCAAAGTCATGTATGTATTACTAGTATTTTGCATTTTCGAAACGCAACTATGCAAAAGTTTTTCGTCCAGTTTTTCTAATGATACTGATGAGTATGTACTATCCAAAACAAAATTCTGGTGGACTAAAATTGGTTTGAAATTTGTTTCAAGAAGGTAAAGAGTATTAACACATCCGTATTATTGCATCAAAAGAAAAAAAACATATAAAATATATAAGAGTCGTTACATTGTAAGTGCTATTGGGCGACTTCGTTCCTGAACGTACCCCTGCACACTATTCCACTTTTGAAATTTCTATTTTCTCATGTAGATTACACAGAATACGATTATTTAGGTTTGAGTGGGGTTTTTTTTATTTATATGAGAGCATATTCAAAACTATCGCGTTAACAACTAATTGAAATAGGGTCGGTTCGCAAGACGTGCTCAAAGCGCGATAACTCGAATTATACTCAGCCTCCTTAAAAGCAAGAAAAGATTATTATTGAAACTACCTGAGAGAAGGCGAGAGTTCATCTCCTACTTTTATCAACACTTGTCACTTTTTCAGTGGATCATGCCACTTCGGTACCATTTCGTTAATACTCACTAAAAAATCTACTGTGCGCGTAGGATTTGGTCAAACTTGTCTTCTTCTTATTCCAAAGATAAAAGAAAAAGAGAGTTCGCTGCTGGAAAAATGACGACAGCCATAACTTGTTCTTTATTTGGAAGACATTTGCATCAATGCGCAATTGACCCTTCCGAACGCGGGAAAAATTTGAGAAATTTCATGACGTCATTTTCGTCATTCTTGACCGATGTTTGACCGAGGTTCGAAGCTTGTTTGTCCGAGGTAAAAGCATTGTGACGTCACGAAATTTTGCATATTTTTCCCGCAATCGGAAGGGTCAATTCCCGAATTTACGAAATATAGTGCCGAAATAGATTGTTATTAGTTAAGATAAGCATTCTGTTTTTCATAAGTAGAAGATATGAAATGATAAGTACATGTACTTAATTTATGTAGCTGAACGGACCGCTAATTGAGCCGCTACGTAGGGCTAATAAGCCTAAAAATTCTAAGCTTACTCTCGCTACGTGTTATGTCGTCTGCTATAGCAACAATGTCAAGCGAATGACAAATGCATTAATCCTATATTTTTGATACAATTTTCATCAGAATATCTTTATTTTTGCAGCTGAGAATAAGTTTTCGTGAATAATTTCCCGGCTTTCTGATTTTTTTGATTTATTGGAAACAAGAATTTAGGCTCAAAGTAAGCGAAGCGTTCAGGCAGAGTTAGCCTCTCAAAGTTAGCCAGTCACTGAGCGGCTATGTTCCTGAACGCACCCCTGGTATCATACGACATAGCAGATGATTTCCGGTAAATGCTATTTTTAGACGGTTTCAAAATCCTCCAGGTAACCGATCGCTAGTAGATCTATAGGATTCTAACAATGAATATTTATAGATTTTGTAAAATAAACATGTTTTAAAGATTTTTACAAGTAACACGCCATTGTCATGTCCTTGTCTAACGCCAAGAACTAGCATGTGGCTCATAGTACGTGTGCATAATTTCCATGTCTCGTGAAACGCTGAAGTTCTGAAAGGTACCTGTAGAAGTTTTAACAGAAATGAATCAGAATAAAATAAAAGAAAAACATAAATCAATAAATCAATGACCGAAACGTTTGGTAAGAAAAAGGAAAGAATTAAGAATTACAAATGTACTTAATAGAATAAAACCAAGCCCTTTTGCATGAACAAAGTCTTATTATTTGTTAAACGTGATGTTACCTTTCCTATTCTTTTTTAATTGATTGGTTTTTAGAAGGGGAAAAAGGCAATAATCCAAACGCAATATAAGAAAAAGGCAGGTTGAGATTCTTGCATCCGTAGAAAAAATCAAGCAAATAGAAAATAAACCCAACTTGAATTTTGAGTGCTGTTGAGATTATCGTCAGGATCTTCTTTAACCCATTTGTGTCACACTTATGCCCTTTGCCGTGTGGAGCTCATAAAAAAGTTCCCCGCAAGGGGTTTGACAGTAAGTGTTTTGAATATATTTCCCTGACATGGTCGCCATAGCACTTTCTATATAGACATAACGTCAGACAGTGCATGCATTTTATATACTGTGTTCTTTATCGTGCATTAACATCGACGGCGGGTGAGGCTAGCCAACAGGGGATGCTTACTCCTCCCGGGCACCTGATCCCACCTCTAGCTTGCTAGGGGTCCGTCGATGCTCAACATAGTGCTCTATTATCAGTGCTGTTGAGATTATCGTCAGGATCTTCTTTAACTCATTTGTGTCACACTTATGCCCTTTGCCGTGTGGAGCTCGTAAAAAAGTTCCCCGCGAGGGGTTTGACATTAAGTGTTTTGAATTTATTTCCCTGACATGGTCGCCATAGCACTTTCTACATGGACATAACGTCAGACAGTGCATGCATTTTATATACTGTGTTCTTTGTCGTGCATTAACATCGACGGCGGGTGCGGCTAGCCTACAGGGGATGCTTACTCCTCTCGGGCACCTGATCCCACCTCTAGCTTGCTAGGGGTCAGTCGATGCTCAACATAGTGCTCTATTGTGAGTGTTGTTGAGATTATCGTCAGGATCTTCTTTAACTTATTTGTGTCACACTTATGCCCTTTGCCGTGTGGAGCTCGTAAAAAAGTTCCCCGCGAGGGGTTTGACAGTAAGTGTTTTGAATATATTTCCCTGACATGGACGCCATAGCACTTTCTATATAGACATAACGTCAGACAGTGCATGCATTTTATATACTGTGTTCTTTATCGTGCATTAACATCGACGGCGGGTGCGGCTAGCCAACAGGGGATGCTTACTCCTCCCGGGCACCTGATCCCACCTCTAGCTGCTAGGGGTCCGTCGATGCTCAACATAGTGCTCTATTGTGAGTGCTGTTGAGATTATCGTCAGGATCTTCTTTAACTCATTGAAGAAATAAACAACGAAAAAATGGACGTAGCACTTATTGAACCCCCCTCAAACAAAAACAGCGTTAATAAAGAATAGTATTTCTGTTTTGATGTTTCTTCAGTTGTTAAAGGTGGTGTTTTTTTTAACTGAAATTGTTCTGAGAAGAAAACAAAAAGACAAAAATCAAAACGCAATATCAGAAAAGAGGCAGGCTGAGATTCTTGCATCCGTAGGAAAAAAATCAAGCAAATAAAAAACCAAGCTTGAAGAAATAAATATTTTTACGGCAAAAAAAATCAACGTTACATCAATATTGATAGAGACCCCCCCCCCCCCTCAAAAACAGAGGGAATAGAAATAACAAATAATAATTTTTTCCGATGTCACTCTGGATAGTGCATTCGCTGAAACATCATGAATCATGCAATTTGAGTATGAGAATTTTCTTTTCCCTTTTTAAAATACATTCAATTATTTTTTTAAAAGAATAAGTAAGGGTTATTCTACTGTCTCCGAGGGCGTAGCCCGAGGAGCAGTTGAATAACCCACTTGTTGCACGGCAATTGTTATGCCATCAAACAATTATCACCGATGATTGACTAATTATAAGTCGCCATTCCAAGTAGGAGAAAACTACTCGTGGTCAATAAATAGATGAGAATTTTATGTATTTTAAAAGTTGATTTCAAAGAAAATAACGGAAAGGAAATTAAAAAGAACTTGGTCCAGTCTATGAGTTAAAATTAAAAAAAATCAAAAAGGAAATTAATATTTTAATTTTTCAAAGTAAATAGACTACATGTACATAGGAGGCGGATTTTAGGAGTTGCGGCTTAGGATTCCCCTGCGCAAGTTTTCCAACAAATATTAAAAACTACGGACTCGCCTCCTGGAAAAAAAAATAGACCCGCCCGTGACATTTAAAATAGTAGTTCAAACCTTCAATCACGGGATTTTTTCTTATGAAAACAATTTTAGTTATTTTTCTTATGCTAAAGGAAACATTCGTTTTCTTTTTTTGTCATGTTGTATTTTAAAAACGGGAGGCAACGGACGTCAGGTCAGTTAAGGACAGTTAACGGCTCAGTTGATCATTCAATGATTTGTTCAATCATTAATTCAATCATTGCCTCACAATGAAAAATATTGCACCGTCTGGAAAGGTGTAAATTACCGTCTACAACGTAGACCGTGCAACAATCTATAATAATATACTACATGTAGAAGTCTACATTCTCTTCCTAGGACAGAAGTTAACAATCAGTGCTAGGCCATTCATACCCTGTATGTAAACGTCTTCAAATTGAATAGCATCATTTAAGAACAAATAAATTGGCAACGTGGACCAGACATGCACGTTTCGGGTACTTAACCCTCATCAGTGATCCTAAATCCTAAATCTAAACAATGTAATATGCCAAAAAGTATGAAAGTTACTATGTCGAAAAAGGGTACCGAAAGACGTAGCAGGATTGGTGGGATATGATGCTACAGGACCCACTTTTTAGAAATTTCAAGAAATTTTGATAACAGAAATTTAGATTGCGTTGAAGAAACGATCAACCGAAATTGATCGAACTTGGCTACATGTGCCCTCGGGGACTCCTGGTCCACCAGCAGTGACACTCACCAAGTGGTATAAATGTAAACGTCTTCAAATTGAATGAAGACGTATTTCAAATCTTTTTTTTTTTTTCTTCTTTTTCGGTTTTTTTTTTTGGATTAGCCGAACTAGCGATGGATCAATAATCATGATAACCAAGTTATAATTACCATACAAGTTCAAATTATTGTATTTATTTCGGCTAATCGGCTTCTGTATTTAAGAATTTACAAAAAAATCCTTATATTCAATATCTACAAATATTTGAATGCGCGTTTTTGTACTGTTGTTACGCTTTTTTTGTAAATATTGAATATAAAGAGGTTTTTTGTATCATAAGTCAAATATTTGGAAATTTAAAAAAATCGATAAAGCGCGAAAAGCAGGATTTCGATGAGGGGTAGGGGAGATCAGAGGGAGATTTGTCTTGTTGTATGAATAATTTTTTTTCTGACAATCGAAATGAGAGTTGATGTATAAGAGTATTAAAGGTCATAATAACTCATCATGGTAATCAGGCTCCAAGTGCGGGTCTACGAAAAAAAGGGTCAGGGTTCCCTACGCAGGAAGCTGATAATATTTTCATGGTCATTTTTACTGGATTTCTTTAATTATAGGATAGACATCCCCCTCCCCTGTCGGGCTGGACCTTCCCTCTTTCCGGAAAAAAAATCGAGATCCGCCCTTCAATGAGCCCTTCACATTTCCAAATAGGAGCGACAGTTACAGGATTCTTGTCAAACTTTTAAAGGTTTAGAATCATTTTGTTTGAGCGTTGCTGAACATTTCTCTTTTTGCGTAACTGTTTACTGTAAACGGTAATTGAAAATATGGCCGTTTCTTGAAAGTTCCCCTTTCAATAATTTCACAATAATCAGTCATGGCTGAAAAATGATCGTTTAATTTTAAACTGAAACGATAATTTTCAGCCAAGTTCATTTAATTTTTCTAACCAATTATAGTGCTACTACGAATGAAGTTCATCTTTATGAATATCGGATGCGTAACGTCCTAACCGACCTGCTTGGTCATGAATCTGCGATTATCCTTAGAGGAAGGGGAAATAATGATTAAAGAACATCTCGATTATGTTGTATATTTGTGTCCCCACCGATCGATGATTTAAAATAAACATAAGATCAATTTCAGATCATTTCACGAAACAAATGTTGATTTTATCACATGACCATTACGCAATACCTTTGCTAAAAGCAAGGATTACAAGGGTTACATTTCACTGTACATTCACTGTTCACTGCGCATTCATTATCCGAAACTATCCGGTACTATAGAACATATATTTCAATATTGACAATTTCAGCCAATAGGCTGGTATCGCTGCTGGTGGACTGTAAGTCCCCGAGGATATCGCTCGCCTTGTTTTAGTGTTTACATACTGCATTGAAATATATTCTTAATTTCCTGTCATCAAATTAGACCTAAATTTCTAAAACTAAGGGGTATATCCCTCATTGCATAGTTATGTCCTTAGCTGGAGTTTCGGCATAATTTTGTCGGTCATGTTTAAAATTAAGCTCCCTGTGCCTACCTTCCAACCGTTTTAAGTCATATTGTTCACTTATAAACCCTACGCAAAATTTGGAGCCGCTCATTTTGGCAAGAGGAAATTACAAGTCTATATTGTAGATGGCGCCAGGAAAATTAACTTTGGCTTTATTTAAACTGTTTGACAAGAAGAACTACTGACGAGGATTCAATATCCGAAACACGTGTCTAGTACATTAAAATGGGTACTACTGACCATATTTTTGGATATTGACAATTCTTAAAATCAAATATATCCATTTTTGATAAATTCGAATCCGAGTCTTGATTCCGTTTTCGGCAAGTCTCCTACCGGTACTGCTCACATTTACCCCATTGTTGGTGCGTGTACGCTACTGTTGAGCAAGTCGCAGAGAGATTTAAAATTAGATAAGACGGCAGCGTTGCTTACATGCGGTATTACAGGCCGATGATTGATCCAATAATCCTGTGCCGGCTAGCTAAACGTAAAATAATTATTTGAGTCATTCGAAATTACGCGGCAACGTCAGAATGACGTCGACCTGTCGATGTTCTTTGATTTATTTTGACATTTCTGGAGCTAGACATTTTGTAATTTTCTGTGATCTTTTGATTTGTGAGATCATATTATAGCGAACACGTTTCATTCACCTGAATTAATTCAACTTATCTTGGTACTGTGTGGCTCGTGCAGCTCACGGAAATTCTTGATGAGTGAACAGCACAAAAAGTTGTGTATAGTGAAGTAACAAGATTTAGAAAACAATTTTATCATAACAAATCACATATTTTAAATATATATTGAAATTTCTATGGAATACATGCATGTATCATTTATATTAGGATTCAGCACATTATACATCTATGTCTAACTTCGAAAAAAAGAAAAGAATTTTACCCAATAATCTGAAATACTTACTTTGAGATGGCCCCTATTCAAGAATTCAGAGCAGAGTCAAAATGAATTGATCAGTTGATTAATTTTCATTCTTATCAAATGATGCCATAGGTAGTCATAAAATCAACATTTAAAACTAAAAGACTGAAGAAAATAAATGATTTGCATTGCCAATTTTATGCCGAAAAGTATCAAAGTCCAACTTTGAGATGTCCCCAACGTAAGAATTTGCAATAGTTTGGTATTTTTTAAAATGAGATATATACAAGTGCAATGCTTAATCTTATATACATTAAAGTATTGGGAAAATCGCTCAATTACCGTAAAATATCAATAAATTTGATAATTCAGTTGGGAAATGTTATTAGTCAAATTGTCAACTTTGAGATGGTCCCTTAGCTTTACTAAACGGGGAATTCATTTTATTCTTTCAATAAAGTTTAGTACTTTTATGGTCTTTCTCATGTAGAAAGAAGATCAAAACTTTTGGGCAGAAACTTTAGAAAAAATCAAAATATTTTCATTAATTTCTCCATAAGGTCCCATGTAAAAAAGATTTAAAACTTTGAAATGACCCCCTGGTTAAACGGGACAGGGATTTTTTTTCTAAAATCACAAACATTTACCTGTTAATAAGTGGTGAAAGTTTTGTCAAAAAGTCTTGGGCAGAAGTTCATCATTTTCTAATTAGACCCAGCCTCAATAATTCTGTGTATTGTCATTTGAATTTGTAACCCATTACCTCCCCTATTTCTTTTTAATCAACAATATATTAAAATCATAAGGAATCAATATGGTGCTTTTCATCCCCTTGCTATCTAAGAGTCAATTTACTAAAGAACTGAGAATAAGTGAATGAACAACAAGAACAAAAGCCGAAACCACATTCCAAAAAACCACAATCGAAAGGCTTACGAATGTTGCAAAAAATACATAACTGAACTTTCTCACGCGAAAAAAAAGGACAAACAGGCAGAGAAAATGACACACGCTCCATGAAAGACAAGTTTTAAAATATTTACAAGTAATGCAAGTGCGGAATGCATTAGAAAGTGTATTGTATATAGTGCTTTGAAAACTTCTAAGAAAAAATTCTATAAACCATGTAACATTACCGTTATCATGTAAACTCGATGTATGTAATTCAATCTTAACAAGGAAAACCGAAAAGGCTGAACATTAATTAATCATAATCGATTAATGTTTTACATTTACATTTTATATCTTCATTAAACAAGTCGAGGAAACGTCCTTGTATGGAAGTCAAGCATAGTCAGTTCAGAGTGAGCGCTCTCTCATATTCAACCAATCGCCTCATTGAACTTTGTATTATGGGATTACTATCATAGTAAAATCGCGCGTATATTTTGGCTTTAGTACTAACTTCAAAACCCTTCACTATCGCAGAAATAGCGAATAAATTCCTTAACATCTTTGTCACTTATATTTGAGAGGTATATCTATCGATTCCATGTTGCGTTTTTAAAACATTAATGTCTAAGACCGTAAATCAAGGTGAGAAGATCGTGCACTTTTGAATTGTGCAATGTGTGATCTCAATGGAAATTATGACATATTATTTGATTAATACGTTCTACATTAGCTCAGTTCCTCTCTTTCGCAAATCGATAATGAGGGAGAGAGAGAGAGAGAGAGAGAGAGAGAGAGAGAGAGAGAGAGAGAGCGCATAAAATTGGCCCTGGATGATGAAGGAGAGTTTCGTCTCAGGGAACTATAAACTAGGAAAAACCACCACAACGTCCTACTTTACATTTTCAATAAAACTTTAATATCTCCCATCCCAACCTTACATCGGTACCAAGAAATTTATCATGTCAAAATTCTTTGAAAGAAAAATAAAAATCAAATCAAATTTCCCAGTTCTGTACAAATGATTTTTTTTAAGTGAGTGGTGCCACCTACATGTACAATAGTTTTGACAGGTTATTATTGTGAGAATGATTTTTCAACTAAAGTCATGTACATTTATAGTATGCTCTTAATTGAATAATTTGTGACTTGCCAGCGCGGATCTTGGGAGGGGTGGAGTGGGGGAGACAACCCTTCTAGAATACCAGATTCTTATTTTCCCGTTTTTATGTAAATAGTTTTTTTTTCAGACTCAGAGGTTGACCCTCCTGACAGGCAGGAATCCCCCCAATGCCAATGGTGTAGGAAGGATGGATGTCAACTTCTGATTTATTGTTCAATAATTACGATTACTAATGATGCTTTTTCGTGACATTTCTAGATTTTTTTTTTTTCGAATTAGTTCATAGTACATACCGAAAAGGGGTGTAAACCCATGTCTTGACAAAATAAAACATACATTATGAAAAAGTATGCTATTTCAGCAAACACCACGCGGTATCTGACAAATTCTTCCTCAATCCCTGACATTTATTTAAGATCAGTTAACAATGTATACATTAGAAACAAATTACTCTTCAATATTCGATGTTTTTACATTTACAAACATAAATTTATACATGTCCATAATACAGACAGAAAAATCTTTGTTTGAATCGATTTCACGAAGATCATGTTGAGGACCAATGCAAGTCGATATTAAAAATGTGCCATTTTCTTATCTTTATATCTGAATTAGAGTTTGAATTTTTAAAAATGCAATATGAACATAACCTCAGACAGTGCATGTATTTTAGATATTGTTTTCATTTTCGTGCGTAAATATCGACTGCGGGTGCAGCTGGCCAGCAGGGGATGCTTGCTCTTCCCGGGCACCTGGTCCCACCTCTGGGTTGCTTGGGGTCCGTCGATGCTCACTTTGGTGATCTTTTGTGAGTGCTGTTGAGATTATCGCCAGGATCTTCTTTAACTCGTGGAATCGATAGATATACCTCTGAAGTATAATGTACAAAGATGTCAAGGAATTTGATTGCGATTTCTGCAATAGCGAAGCAATTTTTACTAAAGCCAAATACTTTTTTACTATCATAGAAATCGCATAATGCAATGTTCAATTGAAGCGATTTGTTGAATATGATAGAGCGCTCACTCTGAACTGATTATGTGACGCAGTCGTGTCGCTATGCTTGTCTTCCAAATAGGGAAGTTTCCCCTACTGTTAAAGGATTGTTTTACAGAAAATAAATATGTTCAGCCTTCAGTCTTCCATAACTGTTCTCTTGACATTGGATCAACTTACGGTTCATCTGATGGGAAATCGTCGTACGAAAATGTATTGTTGAAACGATCCCATCTCCACGTGCTATCCTTCTCGTCGTAGTATCCCCCAATCCAATACCAATTATCAGTACCTTTAGAAGAAGAACAATATTTTTATTAATTATTTCCACTTTCAGCGCTAAATATTGCTAGCCATGGTATACAAGAAAATAACTTATTTAATTATTGTACATTGGTGATGCTTGATAGATATACAAAAATCTGTACTAAGAATGTCGACAGCAGATATCCATGAGATATCAGACCGTCCTTAAGCTTGTTATTTAAATAGTCATTTATTCATTCACACTAAATACAATTCAAAATAAGAGGCCAAAGGGTGCCCACATTGCTCACAAAAATTGCATACGAAAGGCTGATAGTGGTTTTATAATTAGTTAGAGGCCTTTGAGATGCTTGATAGATATACAAATCTTCTTGTAAGATTTTATGAAATTTTGTTTAGCGGTTGCATTTGAGATGTCGAAAAATGTTTTCCATTCAGAGCCATTGACAGCAATATTTGTCGGCTGATCGGCTCGAAAAAAAAAAAAAAAATTGGTAGACAACTTTTAGAACTTGCTTCTGGTAAAGTTTCATAAAATCCTGTGCAGTGGGTGCAGAGGAGATGGATGTCGAAAATGTGTCAGCATATCATATCCATATTTGTTGGCCGATCGTCACGAAATGCAAAAACAATGATAGAGGACTTTGAGTAGGCTTCGTTAAATCTGTGCAGCAGAAATGAGGATATATCGAAAATGTTTCAGTCAATCGGAACCCTTGGCGATCATATTAGTTGACCGACGACACGAAAAACACAAACTTGGTAGAGGACCTTGAGTATACTCTTCCTGTAAGGTTTCGTAAAAAAATTTAAAGCGGTTACAGAGGAAATGTGACAACAAAACCCTTGGCTTTCATATTTGTTGACCGAACGTCAGGAAAAACACAAACTTGACAGAGGACCCTGAGTACCTGTTTTCTGTAAAATTCGGTAATTCTATGTGTAGGTTACAGCAAGGAAAATGTAAAAACAGTTCCAATATATAGTATTTGCTTTGTATTTGATGAATTGGTCAGGGACGATTTTATTTTAATTTTCTAAATGTTTTTAACGCTAAGAAAATAAAACAAATGGTGTTTATACCAGTTAGTAAAAATACAAGTTTATATAAATAAAAAAAAAGTTTTCACTAGTTGCAATTATTATTGTGTACACCGACATCGCCGATTTGACAAGCAGGAAACGGTGGATCTCTGCGGACAGCTGGTCTCACTTTGGGATATTGACATTGTGTAGTCCGGGGATCTAAACCGTTCTAATTGAATTTCTAATGATTTTGCCTTACTTTGAGGCTGAATAATTGATGTGTTCTTCTCCGATGTATATTTATTTATACCACTTGGTGAGTGTCACTGCTGGTGGACCAGGAGTCCCCGAGGGCACATGTAGCCAAGTTCGATCAATTTCGGTTGATCGTTTCTTCAACGCATCTTAAATTTCTGTTATCAAATTGTCTTGAAATTTCTAAAAAGTGGGTCCTGTAGCATCATATCCCACCCATCCTGCTACGTCTTTCGGTACACCTTTTCGACATAGTAACTTTCATAGTTTTTTGGCATATTACATTGTTTAGATTTAGGATCACTGAGGGTTAAGTACCCGAAACGTGCATGTCTGGTCCACGTTGCCAATTTATCTGTTCTTAAATGATGCCATTCAATTTGAAGACGTTTACATTGATAGGTATGAAAAAGTGAACTGGACATCTGTTTTAGCCATTGTTCAATATAGTAAACAGCAGTAGGAAGTGAAGACGAAGGGAGTACCGATTCCTCTGCGTTCCGGCGGGGTGGGTACCTCACACTCTAAAGGGGCATATCCGAAGATCCAGATCTTAAACATTCAAATCATTTTTTTTCTGAAAATGCAACTGATTTTCTCTTTGAATGTAGTGTTCAATTGTGCATTCAATGTAGTATCCATGCTTTGAGAACAACGTTTCACCGGTATTGCCCTCTATGCTTGGGATACTGTATATATCTAACGCATGCGCTCGATTGCAATTTCACACTGTTCTGATCCTGACTTATGATTTAAGGGAATTTCTGACTGCACTGGTTTATTTCACATGTTTTGTAGATCTAGATGTATTAATTGTACTAAGGTCTGGTTCATAAAGTTAGGTCTAATGACTTCAACTTGATCACGGCACTGCACGTTTTTTTTTGCGCCTTAGGAGCAGTGTGCGAAAACTTATTATGGTACTAAGTTTACGACGAACGGCGTTGTGCTACATTGTATGACAATAGTTCGCTTGAGTTTCGCCCAAGTGAGCTTAAATAAGAATTGCATATCTAAAAGAAAAATGAATAAATTAACAGGAAATGGTTTTTAAACATTTAGCTGTAAAGGACTTGCGTTCTGGAATGAAGAATTATCCATGAATTTGGTCAGAATATGCTTCATCACATTGTGACTCGGCTTACTCTTATTTTGATATACATTAAATACGTACACAATTTGTAAGAGATCTCAGGCATGACTACCTTGCACTGCGGAACACATCCCGCATGATTTTTTGAAGACAACAATAAACATAAGACCAAGACAACCGCAGTAATAACATAATAAGGGAACACTGGGGCATACAAGAACACGTACACAATAAGCAATCAGGGTACGTACATAAAACATGAAACACGAATTACTTTGATACATGTAAATGAAATGAGGAAGACCAATGCCTACCCAGTACATTCTGACATATAAAATGTCTTCTGACTTTTACTTTTCATCCTGATGAATTGTATCTACAAAGGATGCACTGCGCACGGGAACTTACCAAATGATTTCGGTGCTAAATCAAGCCCTTATCTTAACAGCACTACACTGTCCAATATACCGTTATGCTTACCAAGCTTTGAGTTCAATTTGAGCGACTCCCTGATCAGGAAATCAGACAAAGCTTTGTTGTCCGGTTCCGCAAGAAAGGCTTTCCGAAGCTTGCAGTCCAACTTCAAAATAAGAATCTTTTTATAATATAATAATTATGAAGTAATAATATAATGATATAATATAATATAATATAATATAATAATATAATATAATATAATATAATATAATATAATATAATATAATATAATTACAAGAAAGGAGGGGATTTCCAACAAGACATGGTTGCAGCACCCAAATTGAAAACACAGAGAAGACATACAAAGCAGGAGACGCAAAAGGGACAAAGACTACACATAAAGAAACGAGACCAATAGGCAACCACTGCCGATGAAGGACGGTCATCTGCGACGCTAGTACCGATTGTTGTCGTTATCTGGATTTAGTGCGCATAACCCTATCATTTTTACGGTTTGCCAGAGTTCTTGAAAAACACACAATTGTAGTGTAAAATAACAACCTCACTGTAAGATTATCACACACATAGCAAATCATAGTTGCCCAAGCAACACAGAAAACAGATATGAAAAGGGAGCGTACGAAATACTGCTTTCAACTGAGGAGTCCGACCGACATTCAGCGAGGACAAGTGGTCGGGCCCTGTCGTCTCTAAAGAGGTTTGGACAGGGCCTCTTAAGGATTCCCATCGTCACAGTCAGTGAGAGTGCAAGTCTAAAGAATGTGCTGGTACAATACTGTAGATTGACCAAGTACCTTGTGTCCGTTTGGTAATAGTAGGATCATATCCACGGTATCAAAGAAGTGTGGTGATTCGATGGTCATGCTGTCAACCATAAAAGACAGGTTGTGAATTACCCAAATTAATATACCCTGTTGCTTTCATTGGTCCGATTTAAAAAAAAAGCTGACAGTAACTTTTGTGAAATTTCCAGAAAGTCTTAACTAGTTTATGAAACCAGAAACCTTTATCTTTCATGGCAATTTAATCCCCTCCTCAGTATTATCTTTTTTTACTATGAAACAAAGGAGGGGATCTCCAACAACACCAGGTTGCAGCACCCACAGCAAAACCCCAAAACACGCAAAGCAAAAACACAGAGCAGGACAAGGAACACCAACGCACAACACAAAAGCATCAAACACAAAGGACTACACATTAACCAACGAGACCAGTGGGCAACCGGTGCCGACTTAGGACAGCCATCTGACACGAAAATAGCAGAAGGTGTGGTCATCCTGGATTACGTGCGCACAACCCTCCCACTTTTCCGATTTCCCAGAGGTCCAAATCAATGAAAATCCGAAACATTTGTACATGGGAGTAGCGGTGATGTGTGAATTATTGGTTATACGAATTTGTATCACAATCAATATCAATGTACTTATTATACCTTTGCAGCCTCCCACGTTGCACGGACCACAACGTTTACAAACATGGCACTGGTGTTATATTCTGGTTTGTAACCTGTGGAGAATTTTAGGAATTAGACGATCTATAATTTCCCTCTTGTATAAATGCCAGACCTGGTCTTAGAAAAATGTTTAATTTTTATATGGATTTGTGTATAATACAATTATTAATTTTAGATGAGCACAACATATGCTTTATTGTACAAAATATTGCGCAAGAAACTTGGAATAGAAAATAGAGTTGACCTTTGCAGCTATAATTGATTTTGAACTGCTACTAAAAACATTTGGTTGTGTCCAAAAATTACTTCGGCATTTGATAAGTACCAATGATTAAGATTTATTGTCCGAAATACTTGTCTGCTGTACCAAAATTGCTTTTGAATAACGCTTCAGTATTGTTATTATAAGCACTCATTGCCTTTTGCAGTGTCAGGCAATCAAACTTCATCCCCGTGACTGGATGTTAAAGAAGTAATAATTATTTTGATATAAGTTTATGCATGGCTTTACAAACATCATCTTCCTATGCATCAAATTAATTTCATATCATCTGTTGATATAAGTACAAATGTATACATGTATGATTGGCGACGCAAGAAAACACCCATCGATAATAGTTTCACAAATATAATGTACATAAACTAGTATTAGAATAACAAGATTCAAGTGAAAACAATGTGAGCACTGGACATTTTCAGGCGCGCCTGATCGTAAGCATATCTGAAAAGACGAAAGGAACACGTCGGATTTATATTCAGTATTTCAATTTAGAATCACTGACGAGGGTTAAGTAACCGAAACGTGCATGTCTGGTCCATGCTGCAATTCTATCTGTTCTTAAATGATGCTAAAAAATTCGAAGAAGTTTAACATTCAAATACCCACCTTAAGAAGGTCCAGAACAGAATCCGAAAGAACCCCATCGGATAGCTCTGGATCAATTATGACGTCACAAGAGAAACGGCGACATTGGCGCGTTTTTCGCAAGAACGTCAGGATAAGGTAACGTAGAAATAATGGGGAGGGGGTAACAAAATCACTAAAACTTGAAAACTGACGGTCAAATTTCAATAGAAATGTATCGATGGTTCACTTGACATATGAAGAAGATGATATCAAGTTTTACGGAAAATAAATGATAGGGTTTCAGATCAACAGACTTTATGATTAAAAATTAAAAAAACTCATAGACGTTCGAAAATAGACATAAATTTATCTTCTTTCGACAATTTCTTTTAAAATGACAAATATGGATAATGACCATATCCCTGCACACAGCACAAAGTCTTAGTGATCATGTATAATTCTATACATATCCGATTGCCCATATCATATCTAAATGCAAAATACAGAACTTGTTAATATTATGCCTCTACAGAAGATTTGTATCTGTTTTTTTTATTACCTAAAGTGTATTACTCTTAACGTCACATTTACGGCCCACTTTGGGGGTTTTAATGGGTATATATGGAAGTTCGTAGCTTCAAAACTAACGGTACAAAATTGATAAAACTTTGCATGTAGAAACAATATGTTTCAATAATTAACATTTATAATTTTTAGGAAAATTAAATGATAGGATCAAATTGAAGACTGGGTGTCCTGGACCTCCTTAAATCAAAGATATGGAATCCTAATCAATTGAAAATTGATTTAATTGTTTGAAATATTGCTTCAAAATCTTAAAGGAATAGCATCTTTTAACAAATTTTCTTCGTTGTGGCCATCCGGATCATGTGCACAAAACTCTCCCACTTTTCCGATTACCAAGAGGTTTCGAAGATCGCACAATTGTTATGTAAAATAACATCCTCACTATAAGATTATCATACAAACAGAGCGTATGACACAGGGGCCAATGAAACACACATATGGATAAAAACTATATAAACGGATATAAAAAAAAAACCAGAATGCGTACGAAAACGAAATATAGTCCGTGCTCTGCTGGCTGTAGCGAGGTCACGCATGTCTTCACTCGAGGAGTCCGACTGAGATTCACAAAGGACGAGTGGTCGGGCTCTGTCTTCTCTAAAGAGGTTTTCACAGGGCCCGAAGTGGACTCCTGTTGTCACAGTCAGTCAGAGTACAATCAAAGTGAATATTTGAAAACTGTAATTCCAAATTATCCTCTTCCTAATTTCATATTAATATTTAGATTTCCTTTGTTTGACCTCAAGCATCACTGATGGGACATAAAATGTTGAAATGCACATATAGTGCACTTAAAATTTACAATAGAACATATTTTTCAATATTGACAATAATAAGAAATGAAATTGTAATCAAGAATTCGCGTCACGAAATTGTCAAATAAAAATCTCTTAAATACAATGTAAGTACTTACACTGATAGTACATCCAACCTTTTTGATCTACCGTGGCCGTACTGTTAGCGAGGTTACCTTTCACCAAAGCGCATTGTTTTGTATCATGGTTGTAAAAGAAAGAAGTACAGACACCATCATTGGAACATGCCTGGATACACTCACCCATGTGACTAGTATTCAACATGGCTGTATAGGACATGTACAGACGGTCGTCCATGAAGGACTCACGCAGGTAACTTGGACAAAATCCTTTGCAGATATATATGATTTGCGTAAGAAGAAAATGGTAAATTAGAAAATCAAACTTTTCAAGAAACTGCATTTTGGTACTTGAACAACGTCCGAAAGCTGGCTTCACATTCGATTTAAGTTAAGGCATTGTAGATTTATAATTTCAGTTATTTGGCACGTGATCTGAAAATACCATTTTATGGCCTTTTAATGATTACATTATAAATTCACATGTAATGTAGCTTGAAAATTGTCAATTTGAACAGTCATTATTCCATCTTTTATTGGTGTATGAATTATTGGTTAATGAATTTTATAAATGTCAGATACTGAATCGAATAACAAACCAATTCTAAGAATTTAGTTGATCTAACACGCCACCACATAATTCTACTTATATCCTTATGTATAATGCTATTAATATTGACTCAACCTTTTGAAAACGTTATACATGATTGGGGTTCAAATATGGATGGGTGAAAAAATTCTGAAAAGTTCATCAAATTTCACTCGAAATCAAAGTTTAGATCTTTGAAGTTTTCTCTGTCAAGGGGAGCTAAATTCTAAAATGGCCCGTTCAAAATAAATGTCTATCCAATACCTTCCATTCTTGTACAAAACAATTCTGTAACATAAAAAAACATAGAAACGTATGAAATGATGTATCCATGCGCGGATCCAGAGGGGGGACCGGGGGTCCGGAACCACCCCCCCCCCCCTGAGATTTTCGGAGTTGGGGTCCAGCTTTGGCCAATTTCTTATTGAAATGGGTCTAAAAATGCATGAAAGGGCTTTGAAACCTAAAATTTCGGCTCGCTTCGCTCGCCATTTACAAATTCAAAACTATTTTTTCTGCAAAATTCCTTAATTATTTTCGACTGTTCATACTAAAGAATTTTGTATAATTGACTCATATTTTCAATAGTCCCTTACTTCATAGGATGTAGTCTCTTTCATCTTTTTCAAGGTTTTGTCATTTTAAGATGTCTGATTATTAGGGAAATTGACACCTCTCTTATCTATTTATTCTCAGGAAAAATAGACAAAATGTGAATTAATAAAAAAAAAATTGCTGATGTTAAGTAGACTTCCTTAAATTTTGGACCCCTTCTGACAAAAAAAAATGCTGGATCCGCGCATGGTATCCCACTAATTTCAATATTTTGACGTGAATTCATTCATTATACATCTAATGCCTTGAAGTGATTATCATTTATTTTATACCCTCAGAATCAATGATTCGGGGTTTGTCTATTCGTCTATCTGTTTGTTTGTCCGTGGCAAAAACTTTAACATTAGCTATTATTATAGAACTTTTGAATGGTTCATGATAGGAATTTCGTAACAAACATGTGGAATTATTGTTACAAGATTATTCCTTTGATACCACAATTTTTTTTACCTCTTGTCTTGACCATGACCTTTGACCTACAATAGGCGATTTTCGAGTTACCCTGGTTTCGGACCGCTTCGTCATTTAGAATCTAAGGTTACTTCCGGTTTACGCTATACGTCATTACATGTATAATGTTACTAGAAGAGGTAGATTTAAACGATTTTCAGTGAATAAACGATATATTTTGCTTAACTAGAGTAAATTTATCACTCATATTGGATCTGTGATTAAGCTTGATTATCTTATCGCGCTGACACAATAGGAAGGTGAATATTTTTTATTTAAGTTTAATGTGTTAACTGGGCTAAGTATTTGGATGATCTGAAGTATATAGCAGGTCGTCCGCATACTTAGTCATATTTCTCTGCAGTTTGCTTGACTTCTTTACATCATGCGAGACTATAAAACGATTAATGAAATCAACTTGCAATGAGTGGCAAATACTAAACAAGTTAATCACTTATTTCCCTATAAAAATATTACAGTAGGTGTTCTATGTTGTCAAACGCTAACAGAAATGTAAAAAAGAAGAGGGTCACTAGGAATTAAGAATCAATATATATGCCAGATGACAAATGTACCCATAATTTTAATGAAATTTATTAATATATAAAACATATAAACGTATGAAATGATGTATCCATGCGCGGATCCAGAGGGGGGACCGGGGGTCTGGATAAATTGAGATTTATCGGGTTTATCTAGCCCATAGAAGCCGAAATCTCCGTGGACGGTCTGTATCAAATGTTTTTGCATTTTGTCGAGGACCAAAATCTCCGCCTTTTGTCGCAGAAAATGGGCGTTTTGTTCCGTCATTTTACATGCGAATTCATTTATACGGCAATGGCAGAATTACTGACGGTCTATAGAAATTTAGACGTCGAGCACGTGACGCGATTTACGCTCTCTCATTGGTTGGAATTAGTCCGTGGCAAAACAAAAAGATTATATATGTTTAGGGAATTGATACCTCTGCACAAAGGACAAATGATCAGATCATCGGCATGACGTTCCATGTTTATCCAGAGACTTACATGTATCAATAAAAGAAAGAAACACTTGAAGTGATCAAATTTCTTTGCAATATGTCTTATATCAATTGATTTATGTGAGAGAGAAAGGCTGGAAACGATTTTGAATTTTGTATCATTTCTGAAATATATATGTATCGCCCATGACAAGAACATTCCCTTCTATACGAACAAGAAATTTGAATGAAAAATTAAACTTCGCAAATGTGGAAAATATTTTCCGAAATTTTTTTTCAAGATATATGTGTTATGACCAAGAAAATATCGTAAAAACCAGGACTTTTGTTTGAATTGCAATTCATAGAATCAACCTGCTTTTTTCATTTCAATTTATATTTATTCTATCAAAGTTATGTTTTTTTTCATTCTTTTTTTTTTTTTTTTTTTTTTTTTTTTTTCTTTTGGTTATTTTGCAATTACATATGTTTACTTCTTACTTGCTATTTTATTTTTCATTTTAATAGAGCCCTCTAGTTTTCTTACTTTTGGTCCAACTGTATAGAACTTGATGACCTCGACAAGTTGAATATTATCGATCAGCATTTTTTGTCACTAAAAGCTCAAAAGAATGTTGGGCAATCAGGGAAAAAAAACCCCGGGAATTTGACCATCGGGACCAAAGAAACCAAAAACTGGGTATAAATTTTGTAGAAAATTCAGTCCTGTTGATGAAATAACATTTCCTGTAACCTACCCGGCCTTTTCATTGCCTTATTTTTTAATCTTTCTTGAACTAACTTACATATAGCTTTATTTCAGCCCATGATTTTGAAGAAAAATATATATGTAAAACGTCAGCAATTGTGGCAAATTCCAGGCGGGTAGGGGTCCTTACCCCTATCCCTCACTCTCGGTCCTTTATTTTGTTAATTTCTTAATGTAAAGAAAATACGTAGATAAGAAATTCCTTGTACAACACGAGAAAGGTGTTATTTTTGTATTTGCTATTTAATTATGAAAATGCAGTGAACATGCATTTTTGAAAAAAAAAATGTAATGGGGCAGTGGTATACGAAGTCCAGAATCAAGAGAAAGAGTCCAGGATTGCCAATCAAGCAATGCATTTTTGCCGAAATGCGGCCCAATTTCCACTGGAATATTATTATGTTTTGCCTAAATCTGGCAAAAACGGTTTTTAAAGGTCATTTCAAAAAGATTTCACGATCCTCAAATTCTAAACAATTTAAAAAAAAATGTCAATTTTCTAGATATTTATATCGAATATTTGGTAAAAAAAATATCTGTGTTTGAGCTTGTTTATGCATTACATTGAGTCATACTCCTGGTTCATCAAAATTCATCCCTCAGATCAGGAAACGTCAACATTCCGATATTACGGTGTTCCGTTAGGGACATCGCTTCTTCTGAAATGGATATGCGAAGAAGCAAAGTCACTATGCGAAGAAGCGAAGTTCCGATCTTCGCATCGTAACTTCGCTTCTTCGCATCGTAACTTTGCTTCATCTTGTCTTCGCTCCTTCTCCACCTCGCTTCTTCTCAACTTCGCTTCTTCGTATCGTATAACTTCGCGTCACAATGTGTTTACGAGAGGAAGCGAAGTACCCAACGGAACACCGTACGATATGTGTCAATGCTGCAGATTGAGAAGATTTTGGAAAATTTATTCAAATCGGTGGTTTCTGGAGTCTACTTTCAAAGATTTTTTTTTAAGGAAACAGCAGTTTGCTTTTAAAGCATGTCTTTTGGCACTGCGGGCGAACGGCTATATATCCGTCACTGCTAGCATTTTAATCGACTGTTACGTAAACTGTGTAGATGACCGTGAGTATGTGCTTTTTTGTATTGTGGTGCAAAGAAAAAAAATCAAAATATGTCGGTTAATAATATCCTTTGTTCACTGCCCTCACTTGAAAACGCAAACTTGGTAATGGACCTCCTAAGTTCCTACAAGGTTTTCCGAAATTCTGTGCGGAAGAAAATGGAGAATGTATATTGACGGACAGACAGACGGCTGGCTACGTAAAACTCTTTTGAACCTTTAACTCAAGTGAGCTTCAAACATTTGTCATATCCAAATGTCTTTTTTATTTCCAGTGCACGTAATCTTACACTTATCATGAATTCAAAATACGACTTTTTATGCATGTATGACGTATTCATTTGTTTAAAATGTATGCCCCCTGGTCGCACAATATTTTTATAGTATTTCATGAGGAATGGATACTTCAACCTCATCAAGAGGCGGACACAGAATTTTCAGTGAAAGGGTTGCTCATTTACCAAAAGTCTAGGCGTCTAGAAGTCATCTAGAAGTTGGTTTACGGTATGAAGGTAGTAATTATCTATTCGGTCCCTTTAACATAGAGTTCTATGGGTAGGGGTTATCCCCATTGGGCCTCCATAACTCAGTAAAAAAATTGATTTGAAAAATATGCTTATCATCATAACAGAGATCAATAAATTATCTTACTTTTGACCAAAATAATTTTTGGGGTTAACGTTGCTTTTCTCCCCTTAAATTTTGATTGAAAAGGGGAGGGGGGGGATGAAATGAACAGTAAAAACTAAAAAAAATACCCCCCATTTGGTACCCCTTAATATTTCTATCTAAAATAAATTTCATGAAAATGCTGTACATGCAATGAAAGTCTACAATCATAATTTTTCTTTCATATCTGTATTAATGAATATTATCCAATTACAGAAGCTCTATCTTTTACTCCTTGTCAAACGTTCGAAATAATTACTAACTGTATACATTACGGGGCGAAGTATACCTCCTCCCTTACGAAAATTATTTAAACACTTTTCAGATTTTAAACAAAAGCAATCTGGAGAATTGCTGTTAGACCCTAGAATTGTTTCAAAATACTTTGTTTGAACATCGGAACTAAATGTCAATTTTTTTTGTATAACCCTTTCTCTGCTCAAGAGTGTGCGTCCATCACGCCCCCTTCTTTATCCGCTAAAATGAAATTGTATATATTGTAAGTGAAAACAAAGTTAACGTACATGTATATATGAATGTATGGACACATTAAAGATTAAAGGATTAAAGATACAAGTAATACAAAAATTGAGGAATACAAAGACCCAAAATACGTATTGGTTTATCAAACACATTGCTGTAAATGTATATACATGAGAACGCTTTGTGACAACGTCAAAAAGCCAAAAGGCGTCAGAAGTGCGACGTCAACGTCACACCAAGGATACTTTGAATGCTTTATTCAGCATCTAAACATTGTCCGATTCCTATAATTTATATACCAAATAACAGAGGGAGACACCCTCGATGTCCACAATAAATGTCATTTATTTTCTGACATCGGCCATTTTAAGCCCAAATTGTTTTATCCCCTCGATCATAACACCATTTAATAAATTTTGAAAAGCGATCTTTTATCTTCTCGTGAGGGAGGGATGTACATGTTAGAGAAGTCGTAGGATGAGATACATTCGGCTTTAAAATTTAAATATTTAAATTTGTCGATCACATCACTAGAATTCTTTATTGACCAAAACTAATTGATGTCGCTATTATTGAATGCAGTTTCACAATGTTTTGATACATGATCTTTACTTGCTGTCAACGTTGAAGTTGCAGGTAACAACATTTCAAACAAACAGTAGTAGGTGTAAAGTTATGCAGATATGAACTTAAAGGTGACCCGCAAAGATCCCTCACTCATCTCATTTTTTCTTGTTCACTTGATCAAGTAGATCTAGAATAACACATTCCAATTTTTCATTTGACCAAATTGCGTCCCGTTTAGCAAATAAAGCGGGTGAAAATACGTCCCGTATTAAAATTTAAAAAAGCCTGCCCGGATTACCTCCCGTGGCGATGACGTAATGTACACCCAAGCCCGCATATACTATGCTGTAATCACTGTATGTATACACAGCTTAAAAAGAACGATTAATGCGAGTATATATTTCTTTTTTTTTTAATTCATCAAATATCGAATAGCTTTGCGCTAATTTTGTACATCACATTAACAATCGTTTTGATATCATAAGTTGACGGAAAGTGGCTTCACCTGCTTTCAAGATTTGTTACCGGGGCGAAATTTTATGGATAGAATTTTTCGAGCAACCCTAAGTAATGTATATATTTTTGAAAAGGTCTTTCCGAGACGGCGATTTTGAAAATGATTTCAATTAAATCGGACTTAAAACAAAAAAGTTATAAGCAAAAAGACCTTTGATGGTCAAAAAAATTAATTGTGCGTAGATTTATTTCTATGCGTTTAATTGAAGTATTGTGGTCGTGTTTGATATCAAATTAATTCGAATGAAATGCAGTAGAGGAAGATGATAAGGAAATGCAAAAATAATATTGAAACAAACGATTTGTATCTTTACGGCCGAGTTTGTCGGTGCATCAAAGACTTGGCGATCGTTGCCGAATAACGGTATAAAAGTTGTCGGCAAAAAGCGTAATGATTAGTGGAGGGTGTGTGTTCCCGATTCGTCAACTTCAATTATATTATAATCACCTTAACTGGTGTCAAAGGGGCCAGCTATGGGGCACAGGTAGACTGATAATTAACCAATTAGTATAAAGTTTACCTGTAGTTTACCTGTAAAAGTATATGATGAGTATTGAAAGCTAAGATTCTAGAATATTTGATCGTGTGATGTAATGTGTTTGTATTCAATCTGTAAAGATGTGCTGGTCTTTATATATGAATACACTTTTCAAATATAAATATAGCACCAACACTCGTCGTTCAAAGATATCAAGAGCTGCTTCTTTTTTCTTTTTTTTTTTTTTGCTACGACAGAAGAAGAAGAAGAAGAATAATGGGAATTATTTTAGTTACATTTATTTCATTTCATAAAAATATGTCATATTTAAATAACGAAAAGGTTCCACCGTAGTCAGTGAATGGTTCGGTAAGGTATGTGATGTCCGCCTCATCTCCGTTCACGTCCTCAATTGCGTCCAATGGAATAAATGGTAGTATGGCTGTCCGTCGTATCGATGTCTTTACTGCATTGTTGTCCTGCATGGTAGGGCCGGTTGCCTGGGCTCGTCTCCACATACACTGAATATAGTGGATAAAGCACCCCGTTGTTGTCAACACGGATGTGGATTGTGTATATCTGGTGGAACAGCATTGGCGGATCCAACGCATTACTTCGATTTCTGAACGTTTTCTGACAAATTATTTACTGTACAATCTGGAAATTAACGCAGTGGGATACACATCGAGTCTTTGGTATCGAAATATTTAAGTTTACTTTATCAGAAAATTGATTATATATATATGCCGTCTATACAGCGCCTGTCAACTACGTTTACTGATTACATATGCAGTTTACACAGTATCTTCAGGCCAGTTGTTATTGTTGTTTGTTAATTATGTTTACTAACAACCACTTCAGACAAAATTGAGGAAAAAATGCGAAGAAATGCGAAAAATTAAAGACATAGAATTTAATGATGTTATCACATTTATCTTGTTTTAACATATATAACATGCAAACTTCATTACTAAATATCAAATGTAACGAAATACTTACGCCAATAACAGACTATGGAATAAATGTTTGTAATATCTATACATTTGTTTATCGAAATATGTTGTAAATTCGGGAGATTGTTTTTTTTTTACAATCGGGCTTAAGTATTCTGAAAATTTGAATGATTAATTATTATCGAGTAAATACAAATATTGAAAAATCCGTGGTTTTCAGTGGCGGATCCAGAGGGTGCGGGGGTTGCATCCAGGGTGGAGAGGTGCGGGAGGCGGTCCGGGGCCTCCCTCGGGAAATTTTGCAAAAAATAGATGCAAATGGTGCAATCTGAATATTTGAAACCTGTATTAATAAGCTTTACCAAAAGTGCAATAATAAGAAAAGAAAATATGGAGTATCCATGCATAATTTTCACCGATTTTGGACCAGAGATACAATTTACCTGAAGATAAGGGTCGATCTTGGCAAAGAACCTCATGCCGTATTTCTTCTGCATGGCGATTCGTATGTAAAAAAAAAATATATTCAATAGCTTCGTACAATGTCATTAGCTTTTTATCATGTTTATTGCGGAAAAGTCGGCGGAGAAATAAACATAGCACATAGTCTTGCTGATTTTGTATATTCTTAGTTCAAAATAGTTTTTGGGTGTATAAGCATGATAAGAGATGGACAATAGTCAAACTATTTCATCATGGTCTATAAAGATCGATCCTCAAGAAAAACTTGTTATTCTAAATTGATTTTTTTCAAACTAAAAGACGACTAGACTAGCAGGCATCATATAACTTCCAGCATATTTTAGCGGTCATTCGAATTTTAACGTCATGCAGATTTTTTTTTTCATTATATGGCATTGGTAGCTTTGTTTTTTCTAAAATTCCATCAAGACGAACATTGCCCAAACGTAAAAGTATCTACTGTCTATTTCCCAACAAAGGCCTGTCGTGGTCTAATTTGTTGTTCACACCTTGTACGGGGGTCAAATATTACGCAATCTATAGGCTTGCCTGACACGCCTGCGATCACTCTGATTTGAATATACAACCTCTATATATGAACTGACACTTATACCCGGCTAACTAAGGCCATCACTCAATGATAGGTAAAAGTCATACTTGGGTAATTCCGAATACGCTGTAAAGTCGTTTTAGAAGAACCCCCCCCCCCCCCCCCCCAGAAGAAAAAAAAATAGATAAATGAATAAAATATAGAAATAAATAAATCATTCAATAAAACGTATTTGGTACCGATTTGTTTTTATTTAGTATCTTCAAGTAAACAAGATATGGGAGTTTCATCCCTCACTGCCTTCAGATAGCCTCTTACACTCGCTTGGGTGCACATGACGTCACACAAAGGGGCAGATAATTCAGTCGCGCCGCTTCAACGATTAGACTTTTCAGGTCGATTTACAGTAAACGGACGGTCGGAAAAATATAATTCTTTTTAAATTTTTTCTCTAGTATGAATAAGTAAAAGAAAATATAGGTTTTTTAGCATATAAAAACCTTTAGAGGTGACCTTTACACGAGTATTGTTTGTGACAAGACTTTTCCATCAATTTGGTAGCAAAATATTTTGACCTTTGATATTGGGCCAGGCCTTGACTTTTGATCAACATGTGAAAAATACTTTTACATCTTTTATTACAAGACAGTGAACTTTCTACCTTGTGACTTTGACCAAGGTTTCTCATTTCTTCATCTTGAAAAGGAACGAAAAATCCTCAAATGTTTTATACGAAAAAGACTTATCAAGTCAGATAGTGGTCCATCTGAATTGAACTTAATTTTGACGATCAATATGATTACATCATTCTACGTAGAATGACAAAACATAGCATGTGAAAAACGAGAAAATTTAGATCTATGGGGAAATAACAACATCGATTAGCAATTTGAAATAAAAGCACTCTAAAGTCCTTTTCAGAAATAAGCAAGTATAAATAACATGTATAAATCATGCAATATTTTCACTTTTGATAATCTATAAACATGATAATTAGTTTAAATATAAAGATTCTTCTAAAATATTCTGCCATTCTTCTATTTCAGTGTGTAATGACTAAAACATAAGTTGCTTTTGTGTTGGATCTGTAATTCTATAGGTCATTACATCATGTGAATGTATCGGATTCTTTCAAGCCCCATCTGTATTAAGGTGCGTCATTGGTGACGATTTTGGACTATCCTTACGCATCTCCTGTATTAGAACTCATTCAGCTTGACTTTTATAGATATTCCAATTTATTATGGTCAGTGTATCATTTCTTACATTTTGTAAGACTTTAATTCATTAGACACATTAAAGCGTCAATATTAACAAGTTCTGTATTTTGCATTTAGATATGATGTGGGCAATCGGATATGTATAGAATTATACATGATCACTAAGACTTTTAAAAGAAATTGTCGAAAGAAGATAAATTTATGTCTATTTTCGAACGTCTTTGAGTTTTTTTAATTTTTAATCATAAAGTCTGTTGATCTGAAACCCTATCATTTATTTTCCGTAAAACTTGATATCATCTTCTTCATATGTCAAGTGAACTACCGATACATTTCTATTGAAATTTGACCGTCAGTTTTCAAGTTTTAGTGATTTTGTTACCCCCTCCCCATTATTTCTACGTTACCTAATCCTGACGTTCTTGCGAAAAACGCGCCAATGTCGCCGTTTCTCTTGTGACGTCATAATTGATCCAGAGCTATCCGATGGGGTTCTTTCGGATTCTGTTCTGGACCTTCTTAAGGTGGGTATTTGAATGTTAAACTTCTTCGAATTTTTTAGCATCATTTAAGAACAGATAGAATTGCAGCATGGACCAGACATGCACGTTTCGGGTACTTAACTTTCGTCAGTGATTCTAAATTGAAATACTGAATATAAATCCGACGTGTTCCTTTCGTCTTTTCAGATATGCTTACGATCAGGCGCGCCTGAAAATGTCCAGTGCTCACATTGTTTTCACTTGAATCTTGTTATTCTAATACTAGTTTATGTACATTATATTTGTGAAACTATTATCGATGGGTGTTTTCTTGCGTCGCCAATCATACATGTATAAATTTGTACTTATATCAACAGATGATATGAAATTAATTTGATGCATAGGAAGATGATGTTTGTAAAGCCATGCATAAACTTATATCAAATTAATTATTACTTCTTTAACATCCAGTCACGGGGAACAAGTTTGATTGCCTGACACTGCAAAAGGCAATGAGTGCTTATAATAACAATACTGAAGTGTTATTCAAAAGCAATTTTGGTACAGCAGACAAGTATTTCGGACAATAAATCTTGATCATTGGTACTTATCAAATGCCGAAGTAATTTTCTGACGCAACCAAATGTTTTAGTAGCAGTTCTAAATCAATTATAGCAGCAAAGCTCAACTCTATTTTCTATTCCAAGTCTCTCGCGCAATATTTTGTACCATAAAGCATATGTTGTGCTCATCTCAAATCAATAATTGTATTATACACAAATCCATATAAAATTGAACATTTTTCTAAGACAAGTTCTGGCATTTATACAAGAGAGAAATTATGGATCGTCTAATTCCTAAAATTCTCCACAGGTTACAAACCAGAATATAACATCAGTGCCATGTTTGTAAACGTTGTGGTCCGTGCAACGTGGGAGGCTGCAAAGGTACATTTGTATAATAAGTACATTGAAATTATCGGTAATACAAATTCTTGTTAACGTTCAATTCGTATAACCAATAATTCACACATCACCGCTCATCCCATGTACAAATGTTTCGGATTTTCATTGATTTGGACCTCTGGGAAATCGGAAAAGTGGGAGGGTTGTGCGCACGTAATCCAGGATAACCACACCTTCTGCTATATTCCTGTCAGATGGCTGTCCTAAGTCGGCACCGGTTGCCTACTGGTCTCGTGGGTTAATGTGTAGTCCTTTGTGTTTGATGCTTTTGTGTTGTGCGTTAGTGTTCCTTGTCCCTTTTGCGTCTCTTTCTGTGCTTGTCTGCTCTGTGTTTTTGCTTTGCGTGTTTGGGGTTTTGATTTCATAATTTTGTATCCAATTTTGTTTTTTAGACGTTTTGTGCGTCTTTGTGTTCAGTAAAGGACTGTCATATCAAAGCAGGCTTTCCTAATTTGGATTCACCATAATTTTAACATTTAATAAACTAGAATATTATCGATATATATGTCATTGAAATGATATGAGAATAGGGCCGAATATAGCATCGATCAAATTTGCAGCAGAGAACAGACAATCACGTTTCGGTTAACCTCCGTTATTGATCCTCAATCCAAACAATGAACAAAAGACTGTGAATTCAAAGTTATTTCCGAAAAACACCCAATAGTCGCTGTGTCTGTCTGTCTGTTCGTCCGTCCGTCCGTCTGTCCGAGCTCGTATATCCTAAACGCTACCGTTAGAATTTGATCGTATTTCACTCAATAATATCATTATACACTGCTAAAAAAACTAAGGGAGCAAGGTTTCTACTTTCATATCACACACGTTTGCAGCTGCTTATTCTACATGATGAACATAACTGTATCAAGTCATATTTCATAGTCATTTCTTTATTATCAATGTCTGTATTGAACAGATTAACCATATACACATGATGAAACTTGATGATGTAGCCTTGCTTATCCCAAAAGATTTTACAAGCTATGTACCATTATATTACAAAGGGAAATCGCTCCTTTAATTTTTTGAGCAGTGTAGATGAGTTCGAATTGACACATCGGCTTCTTTTTAAGACATTTGTGGAGTGTCTGTAATCTCTTTCTCCCTTTCTTTCGAAAATTCTCTTTTTTAAAACTTGTTCGACGCCTTCGCCCGCAAACAATTTCATGTGTTAGGAATATCTATTTAAGAATTGAATGTTTATTTTTGCCATTTTATTGGATGATGAAATGTCAGGTGTCGTATCACAAATTGTGTAAAACCGCGTAGCGTAGCGAAGCGGTTTTACGCAAAATTTGTGATACGACAGCTGACATTTCATCATCAAATAAAATGGCAAAAATAAAGATTCAATACTTATAATTACCAAACATATGAATTTATTCCGAATTCGTACAAATTCTAAGGAAAATAAACGATTGAGTACGCGGCGTATGAAAATAGCGATTTCCCTTTGTAATATAATGGTACATAGCTTGTAAAATCTTTTGGGATAAGCAAGGCTACATCATCAAGTTTCATCATGTGTATATGGTTAATCTGTTCAATACAGACATTGATAATAAAGAAATGACTATGAAATATGACTTGATACAGTTATGTTCATCATATAGAATAAGCAGCTGCAAACGTGTGTGATATGAAAGAAGAAACCTTGCTCCCTTAGTTTTTTTTAGCAGTGTATAATGATATTATTGAGTGAAATACGATCAAATTCTAACGGTAGCGTTTAGGATATATGAGCTCGGACAGACGGACGGACGGACGGACGGACGGACAGACGGACACACACTGACTATTTGGTATTTTTCGGAAATAACTTTGAATTCACAGTCTTTTGTTCATTGTTTGGATTGAGGATCAATAACGGGGGTTAACCGAAACGTGCTTGTCTGTTCTCTGCTGCAAATTTGATCGATGCTATATTCGGCCCTATTCTCATATCATTTCATATATATCGATAATATTCTAGTTTATCAAATGTTAAATGTATGGTGAATCCAAATTAGGAAAGCCTGCTTTGATATGACAGTCCTTTACTGAACACAACGACGCACAAAACGTCTAAAAAACAAAATTGGATACAAAATTATGAAATCAATAATGTCGAAGGGCTACAACTCAATACCTTCTTAAGGAAAATTCCACACCAATTTCCATGCACCAGACACGTGTTTCGAATATTCAATTCTCATCAGCGATGCTTCTAGCGAATCCACCAAAAATCATTTCAGTAGCGCCCTCTTTAAATTTTTGAATTTAGATTTGTACATTTACATTACAGAGAGTGCGCGGCTCCAGATTTCCTGTAGGGTCGATTCAGTAGCATATCCAAATAAAATCTATGTTCAAAATAGCATTGGAGGGATGGTGCTAAGATGCTAAACTCCTTTAATTTTGATGATATTTATCGGTGAAATGGCTAGTTTCCGAAATAGCAAATATATATATATGATGTCACATTGATAAAAGGCCAAAACAAAGATAAAAGGCCAAAACAAATCAAGTAGCGCTCCAGGCCTAGTCCATTATAATTTTTGTATCAATCGATAGATTTCTGATCGGCCTTTTAATTTGCATAAAAATGTGTGGGCGAGGCCTGGAGTGTAGATGAATTTTGAAGATTAATGTGTAAAATACGATGATTTTCCTTTGTTTTGCGTCATTTAGGGCAAAGGACGTCAGAACATGACGTCATAAGCACGCGCGTGACTTTTCGAGGACTAAAAATTATGACGCCGTATTTTCTCAAACATTCAACATTGCAAAAAGTGATAATTAATAATTCATTTATGAAAAACTATTTTTTGTTGAAATTATAGGGTTTATATGAGGGTTAGCGCATCTAGTCCTTTCTCTTAGGCCATGCAACGACTATTTTTGCAACATATGAACGGATAAAATCTGGCAAATATTGAAGACTTGGAGAATAGACAGGCCTTAACAGAAACGCTCTCATTTAAACAATCGAAAATCTTATACATTATATCCTTCCCTTTTCTCTATATTTGTATACATGAATGATATCAATGACAAAGTAATGGTAAACTCATGTTTTTAGTTATTATCATAAAGAAGTAAACGACAAAAGTTCCTCAACTCCACGTGCATGTTCTCACAATTCCATTTAATTTACCTGGTAATACTATATCAATCGATACAAAGTAACGCTAGCTTTTTCCTCACAGCGATTACACGTGACCACTGAAGCATTACATATAAAGGGTATTCAAACCCTAGATCGAGGAACCATATTTCGCCGGTGATATATCCTGCACTCAATTGTGACATAAAATACCACAAAATGGGGAAACTTTAACGAAAACACCATATTTTAGACGTATACATCCAAATTTTTTACAAAAACACATTTTTTTTTTATTTTGCATGATTTCATAGAAGTAGTGGTGACGAAACACTCCCTGAAAACGAAATCACAAATTTTGTCTGTTTGTGTGTAAATAGGATACATATCAACAAAAAACAGCGAAATATGATCACCCCCGAAAACATGGAAACTAAATATCTTGACGTTTTATAAGGAAACAATGAACTGCGTCAAATAGTTTTTTTTTGTAGTTTTTCAATCGAAAATGGAGTTAATGACAAATATGGATAATGACCATATCCCTGTATACAGCACAAAATCGATAATTCAGAAAATCAGAAACCGAAGGCATACAAAATCAGGACAAAACAGGAACCAAAGCAAACAAACAAAAACCTCCACCACATGAAAAGAAGCGAATTCACGATATGGGAGTGAGATCAGGTGCCCAGGAAGAGTAAGCATCTCCTGCTTGCATGCAACACCCGCCGCTTCAATTCGGTAGAACTGTCACATCCGGTAACTTCCATTTCGGAAGACATAGAGTACAATCTTGGCTTGGATGGTTCAAATGGTCTATGACAGAATATCACCCACCATTCTGGAGAGTGGGACATCATAGTGTATGACGAGTTCCCCATATCGACCGTATAACTTCCTCAGTGACGATGTTAGTCGGTCACAAACATATCCCTGACTGAGAAGCTTATCTGAAAGACGCCTAGCTCTCAGAACAAAATCCGTATATTTCGTACTTGCTCTGGCATAGCGTATCAACTGAGATATGAACACGCCATAAGCAGGCGATGAAGGGATGTTGCTACTCAGAAAAGGAAAGTTTGTAATGCTGAAATTGAAGTCGTCACGTTTGTCATAGAGTGAGGTGTTCATGTGACCATCAGTGTCGTAGGACAACATTATGTCCAAATAGGATGCTGAATTATTTGTCTCTGTAGTTTCTTTGACTTCAAGCTCTGAAGGATTGATTCTGCTCAGGTAATCTGCGAATTTCGGATTATTGATGGACAAAACGTCTATGTATCTATAAGTGAAGTTGAAGTCAGAAGCTAAGTATCTTTTCCCTTCAGAGACCAAAGATTGAATGAATTCAGCTTCGTACGAGTAAAGGAAAATGTCGGCAAGGAGTGGGGCGCAATTGGTCCCCATTGGAATTCCGACAATTTGCTGAAAAACCTTTCCTCCAAACACCACAAAAATGTTGTCGATCAAAAAGTTTAACATCTGAATAATATCTGTTTCAGTGTACTTATTTTCAGAATCGGACTTTTCTTTTACAAAGTAGGTTTTGTCATAGTTCACAACAATAAATTTGTATTTGCGATTACCGTTCTTACTTGTAACCGCATTACTTATAATTTTTGCGAGTCTTTCTTTCAATTTGGAATGTGGAATTGTAGTGTAAAGTGTCGAAAAATCAAAGGCTTTGATCGAATGAACTTTACTAAAATGAGTGGATTCTAGCAAAAGCAATCATTGAATTAACCTCCAAGTTTCGATATTTTCAAAGAAATATACGAAAAATGCGGCGAAATATGATCACTTGCTCTACCTTTACCTGGTTCTGATCAAATTAAATTGATAAATTGAGAAAAAAAAATCTTTCTTCTTATTACCATGGTGATTATCCAAGGACAAGTTTGAGGAAATTTGGAGAGGGGGGATTTAAGACTTTGTTTTGTGTATCCGAATCGGGGGGGGGGGAGGGGTGTGAACTCCCTCTTATCTATGCGAACGTCATGGAAAGTATGATATGTGAATCAATTTTCTTTATTTTCGACTTTTTTATCTGTATATCTTTTTACAGTAACATACGCCATGATACGGACCACTTTTCCCGATAAAAATCAATATGATATATCACACGTAAATTCAATAATATGGACACCGGGTTATATGGATATTTGGATTTTTCTCCAGACCTCCCAGTACCTGTTTCTTACCAAAAAGTGTAAGAGTTTGCTAAAGAAAGTGTAATTTTGGAAAGTTAATTGTAGTACAAACAATTGATTGTACTTTTGAGAAAAAAAAACGTCTTTTTCCTTTTATAACAATTTACACAATTCACTGAAGTAACCACTAACCACGAATATATATACTATTCTTATAGTGAAATCGTTTGTTTAAAATATTTCTAAAAGTAATTCTGATTAGAAATATGTTTTTGATATAAAAATGAGCTTATTTGTAGGTCACAAATTAATATTGTAAAAATAGATATGTCTGCTTCTCAACACCCCCCCCCCCCCCAAAAAAAAAAAATCAATATTTCAGAATGTTATTTACGATTTTTTATTCAAGTTAAGTCATTTCTGTGTTTTAATTCATATGTAGCAGAACCGGTCTATGTCAGCAGTATTAATCTATTTTTATTCTTACTTTTTACCTTGATGCTATTATAGATACATAGATTAGAACTGTTATCTTTAGCCAATCAGATTAATCGTTATAAAACAAAGGAGGGGATCTCCAACAAAACCAGGTTGTAGCACCCACAGCAAAACACCAACATACTCAATGCAAAAACACAAAGCAGACAAGCACAGAAAGAGACGCAAAAGGGACGAGGAACGTCAACGCACAACACAGAAACACCAAACACAAAGGACTACACATAAACCAACGAGACAAATAGACAACCGGTGCCGACTTAGGACGGCCATCTGCTACGGAAATAGCAGAAGGTGTGGTTATCCTGGATTACGTGCGCACAACCCTCCCACTTTTCCGATTACCCAGAGGTCTCGAAGAACGTACAATTGTGGTGTAAAACAACCTCCTCACTGTCAGATGTCCACACACAAACAAGACCGCATAACACAGGGGCCCAAGCAACACAGATGAATATGTAAATGGATATGAAAAGAGGGCGTACGTAATACAATCCGTGCTCTGCCTCCGCGAGCTCATGTATGTTATCACCCGAGGAGTCCGACTGACATTCAGAGAGGACAGGTGGTCGGGCCCTGTTTTCTCTAAAGAGGTTTGGACAGGGCCCGTCATGGAGTCCCGTCGTCAGAGTCAGTCAGAGTGCAAGTTTTAAGAATGCGCTTGTACAAGACTGTAGATTGGTCAAGTACCAAGCCTAGTGTCCGTCTAGTGACATTAGGATCATATCCACGGTATGAAAGGCGTTTGATGATTCTGACGCATTTTCGATAGTGATGTTGTCTATCTTTGATCCTTCTTATCTTGTTAATAATGTCACCATAAAATGCAGGTTGTGAAATACCCAAAGTAATATACTCTGTTGCCGGTATTGGTCCGAATTTCAGAAGAAGTTGACAATAATTTTTGTAAAATTTCCAGAAAGTCTTTACTAGTTTGTGAAAGCGAAATCCTTCTACTAAAGAATTCTTGGTAATTTGTAAATTTCTACAATGAAAATCCAAAACATAAGTACATGCTCTAGCATACCGGATGAGCTGTGAAATATAGATACCATAGGACGGTAATCTAGGAACATCACCGTCAAGCCAGGGGAAATTTACTATGTTAAATCCAAAATCATCTCTTTTGTCATACACACTTGTATGGATCTCTCCATTAACAATTTTGATATTTAGGTCCAAAAATGGTGTTTCTGTGTCTGAAACGTTTAGAATCAATTCTTGTGGATAAATAACATTTATTTATTTTTGTGGATAAATAACATTTTATAACTTACAGTTAGGTAACTGCAATATGTTCAAGCAGTATATAAAGCGAGTGCATAGCGAGCTCAACCCAGTGTTCTGCCAGACTTTCTGGCTTACAAAGCCTCTCTGTTCGGATTAGGAGTAAAGAAATAGAAACGTTTTGTCTTTTGGGGTTATTGAATATTTAGTTTAGTTTGATATATGACTTTGGTATTTTAGGAACATTTTAGCTACCATTTATTTGATGATTTGAATTGATTTTGTACCAGAAGAGAATATTTTTATTCCATTTGATTTAATATAGTCAGATTTGGTATTTGCTTTGCTATTGAACTGATTTTGCTTTTGCGACTACTTTATTTTCAGATTTAGTATAGATACATTTTGGTTTTGTTTAATAAAGTGAAATACTTGGTAATTAATAAAGAAAAATCATATTCTTTGGTCTGATTAACACGGACCACCACTCGTCAACTACTACACATATATATGTATACGTTGGAGTAACAGTTCCAAAACAAACACTTTTTTCTTTATGAAAGTCACATGACAGAATGCTTTTCAGAGAAATCTTAAAACGCTTTAGTGGTCACATGTAATCGCCATGAGGATAAAGCTAGCGGTACTTATCAATAAGTAATTGTGAGAACATGTAAGTCGAATTGAGGATCTTCTTCGTTTACTTCTTAATGATAATAACAATAATTGTTTTGTTTTACTTTATTCAGATAATCATAGCGCATAAAACGATATTCTTATATGTAGATCAGAATGATTTATTGCCAAACACCAAGCTTAAATGTTGACCTGATAATTCCATTGTATTTTCGACTACTAAAATAGACAATATGCAAAATTTCTCATTAATTAATTTCGACATTCAAATTTTATATCTACAAAGACAAGTAACTAACAAGAGTTGACCGTTCAAAATTAATGATTTTGAATTATTTCACCAGATAAAAGAATTACCTATAGAAAAATACGAAAAATAAGTGTTTCATCTTCCTTTAAGGGTATTACATAAGAGCAAAATATTTAGGGTATTACATAAGAACACCCCTTAAAACTCCTAATATGTTTGATATACTGTTAGTTGAAAATGAGTCAAAATTTCAAAATATTCTTCATTAGACAAATTGTCAGATAAAACAACATACTTGTATGTTATCAAACTTATCAAAAAGGAACAGAATTAAAAAAAAAAATCTGCTATATGAAGAGACGTCAAGGAGTGAGATCAGGTGCCCAGGAAGAGTGAGCATCTCCTGCTTGCATATAATACCCTCCACTTTTATTTGGTAGACATGTCACAATCGGTAACTTCCACAAAGGAAGACAAACGTATAAATTGGTATGTCATGGCATAAAAGGTCTATACGTCAGAATATCTGGACGCTGGAAAAGGGGACGTCATAGTGTGCTAGCATTTCCCCATATGGACCATAGAACTTCCTCAGTGACAATGTTAGTCGCTGACAAATGCATCCTTTACTGAAAAGCTCTTTGGCTGGAAGCATCACTGATGTGACTTTGATATTCGAAACACGTGTCTGGTGCATAATAAAATGGTCTGAAATTTTCTTCAAGAAGATATAGACTCTGAGCTGGAACCCTTCCGAAGGGTTAGGATCATATCCACGTTATAAAAGGCGTTTGATGATTCTGACACATTTTCGATCGTTTTGTTGTCTAATGCAGGTTGTGAAATACCCAAAGTAACATACTCTGTTGCCTGTATTGATCCGACGAAACTGACAATAGTTTTGTAAAATTGAAAGTCTTTACTAGTTTGTGAAAGCAAAATCCTTGTCCTAAAATTTTCTTGGTAGTTTGTAAACTACTATGAAAATGTAAAACATCAGTACATGCTCTAGCATATGTTATAAAACATATACTTTATTGGAAAATTATGTGTGCATAAACATAACTGTATGTACTTTCTTCGAAAATCCCAAAATGTGTAGAGAACATTGACAACTTGAATTTGTAATGATTCAGGGGTTGGAAGTGGAGGGCGTATCAAAATGGAGCTTAGAAGCACAGGGCATAAGAAATATCGAACATGGTAGATATTGCTTCTGCAAAGTTCGGTGGGATTCAATCAAGTTGATGGGAAGGATGACTTTAGTTCTTATTTCTATCAAAAATTGGTAAATTCCATGTTACTTTGACGAACTACTGCGACGGATATTGGATGCAAACAGGAGACGATTACTCTCCCTGGGCACCTGGTCTTACTTCGCAATACTGTTATTCTAGGGTCCGCAGCTGTTCCAATTGACATTTTTGTTGATTTTTCCTAGTCTTTTTGACAATGAGAATGAAAACCTGATTGGTACTTCTTCGATGTTTATTGAAATATGAGCCAGAAATATGAACTGTAACTGTTTAATTTGACGACAGTGTAAGAGGCGACAATAAAGTATCACATGTATATGTCTTATTTATCGACAGACTATCTCCAGAAGGACATTCCTCTTCCTAAATTTATGTGCTTTGATCCTCTGTTTGACCGTTCTGTTCGGATGTTGTTTGTCTTGTTGTCACCTGTTGTTTATTGGACGTTCTGCGCGGATGTTTTGTGTTAAACGTCTTCAAATTCAGTAGCATTAATTAAGAGCAGATAAATTTTCAGCATGGACAAGACATGCACGTTTCGGACACTGAACTTGTCAGTGATCCTCAACGTGTCTTGTTGTCAACTCTTGTTTGTCGGACCGTTATGTGTGGATGATGTATCATGTTTTCCTTGTTGTTTATTGGATCGTTATGTGTGGTAGTTGTTGTTTGTCTCGTTGTTCCCTGTTGTTTGTTTGGGCCGTTCTGTGTTGGTGTTGTTGTGTGTCTTGTTGTCCCCCGTTTTTTGTTCGACTGTTCTGTGTGGATATCGCAATGTGTATCGTTGTCCCCTGTGTACGTTGGACCGTTCTGTGTGGGTGTTGTTGTTTGTCTTGTTGTTCCCTATTGTTTGTTGGACCGTTCTGTGTGGGTGTTGTGTGTCTTGTTGTCACCTGATGTTTGTTGGACCGTTCTGATTTGGTGTTGTTTTTTGTCTCGTTGTTCCCTATTGTATGTTGGACCGTTCTATGTGGGTGTTGCTGTGTGTCTCGTTGTTCCCAATTGTTTGTTGGACCGTTATGTGTGGGTTTTGTGTGTCTTGTTGTCACCTTATGTTCGTTCGACTGTTCCGATTGGGTGTTGTTGTTTGTCTCGCTGTCCCCTTTTGTTTCTCTGACCGTTCTGTGTGATTGTTGTTGTGTCTCGTTGTCCCCTCTTGTTTGTCGGACCGTTCTGTGTGAATGTTGTGTGTCTTGTTGTCATTTGTTGTTTGTTGGACAGTTGGCTGTGGGTATTGTTGTGTGAGCTGTTGTGCCTGTTGTTTGTTGTACCGTTTTGTTTGGGTGTTGTTGTGTGTCTCGTTGTCACCTGCTGTTTGTCGGACAGTTATGTGTGGGTATTGTTGAGTGTGTCGTTGTCCCCTGTAGTTTGTTGTACCGTTGTTTTTGGGTGTTGTTGTGTGTCTCGTTTTCCCCTCTTGATTGTTGGACCGTTCTCAGTAGATGTTGTTGTATTCGTGTTTTCCCCTGTAGTTTGTGGTACCGTTGAGTTTGGATGTTGACGTGTGTCTCGTTATCCTCTTTTGTTTGTTGGACCGTTCTTTGTATGTATTGTGTGTGGTTGTTGTCCCCTGTTGTTTGTTGGGCCGTTCTGTGTGGGTGTTGTTTGTCTTGTTGTCACCTGATGTTTGTTGGATCGTTTTGTCTGACGATTGTTGTATGTCTCTATGTCTCCTGTTATTTGTTTGACCGTTCTGTCTGACTATTGTTGTGTCTAGTTGTCCCCTGTTGTTTGTTCCTCTGTACTACATACCGTTCTATGTGAGTATTGTGTGTGTCTTGTTGCCCCTGTTGTTTGTTGGACCGTTCTGTCTGGGCATTGTGTGTGTCTGGTTGTCGGTTGTACCCTGTTGTTTGTTGTACCGTTCTGTGTGGGTAATGGGTGTGTCTCGTCCCTTGTTGTTTGTTCGGCAGTTCTGTGTGAGTATAGTTGTGTGTCTCTTTGTCCCTTGTTGTTTGTTGAACCGTTCCATGTGGGTATTGTGTGTGTCTCGTTGTCCCCTGTCGTTTGTCGGACAGTTCTGTGTGGGTATTATTGTGTGTTTCGATGTCCCCTGTTGTTTGTTCGACCATTCTGTGTGACTATTGATGTGTGTCTCTTTGTCCCCTGTTGTTTTTGTACCGTTCTGTTTGGGTGTTGTTGTGTCTAGTTGTCCCCTGTTGTTTTTTGTCCTGTACTACATACCGTTCTATTTGGGTATTGTGTGTGTCTCGTACTCCCCTGTTGTTTGATGGACCGTTCTATGTGGGTATTGTGTGTGTCGTTGTTCCCTGTTGTTTGTTGTACAGTTCTGTGTGGGTATTGTTGTGTGTTTCGATGCCACCTGTTTTTTATTGTACCGTTGAGTTTGGGTGTTGTTGTGTGTCTCGTTTTCCCTGTTGATTGTTGGACCGTTCTGTGTGGGTGTTGTTGTGTGTCTCGTTGTTCCCAGTAGTTTGTTGGACAGTTCTGTGTGAGAGTTGTTGTATGTCTCGTTTTCACTGTTGTTTATTAGATAATTCTGTGTGGGTGTTCTTGTATGTCTCGTTGTCACTGTTTTTGTTGGATGGTGCTATGTGGGAGGTGTTGTTTGTCTCTTTGTCCCTTGTTGTTTGTTGGACCGTTCTGTGTTGGTATAGTTGTATGTGTCGTTGTCCCCTGTTGTTCGTCTGACCGTTCTGTGTGGGCAATGTTCTGTGTCTCGTCGTCCCCTGTTGTTTGTTGGACCGTTCTTTGTGGGTGTTGTTGTGTGTCTTGTTCTCCCCTGTTGTTTGTCGGACCGTTCTTAGTGGGTATTGTTGTATGTCTCGTTCCCTGTTGTTTGTTGGACTATTCTGTGTAGGTATTAATGTGTGTCTCATTGTCCCCTGTTGTTTGTCGGACCTTTCTCTGTAGGTATTGTTGTGTGTCTCATTGTCCCCTGCTGTTTGCTTGACTATTTTGTGTAGGTATTGTTGTGTGTCTCGTTCTCCCATATTGTTTGTTGTACTATTCTGTGTTGGTGTTCTTTTTAGTTTTGTTGTCACATGTAGTTTGTTGGACAGCTCTGTACGGGTGTTGTTGTATGTCTCGTTGTCCCTTTTGTTTGTTGGACTATTCTGTGTAGGTGTTGTTTTGTGTCTCGTTGTCCCCTGCAGTTTGTTGGACAGTTCGTTGTAGGTATTGTTTTGTCTCTCGTTGTCCCCTGTTTATGTCTGACCGTTCTGTGTGGGTATTGGTGTATGTCTCGTTGTCCCCTGTTGTTTGTCGGACCGTTGTGTGTGGGTGTTGTTGTATGTCTCGTTATCCCTATTCTTTGTTGGACCGTTCTGTGTAGGTATTGTTGTGTGTGTCATTGTCCCCTGTTGTTTGCTTGACTATTCCCTGTAGGTATTGTTGTGTGTCTCGTTCTCCCATATTGTTTGTTGTACTATTCTGTGTGGGTGTTGTTGTGTGTCTTGTTGAAATTATCGTCAAGATTTTCTTTAACTCATTGTTGTCATCTGTAGTTTGTTGGACAGCTCTGTATGGGTGTTGTTGTATGTCTCGTTGTCCCTTTTGTTTGTCGGACCCTTCAGTTTGGATGTTGTTGTGTGTCTCGTTGTCCCCTGCTGTTTTTGGACTGTTTTGTGTGGGTACTGTTGTATATCTCGTTGTCCCCTTTTGTTTGTCGGACCGTTGTGTGTGGGTGTTGTTGGGTGTCTTATTGTCCCCTGTTGTTTGTTGTACCATTCTGTGTAGGTGTTATTGTGTGTCTCGTTGTCCCCTGTAGTTTGCTGGACAGTTCTTTGTAGGTATTGTTTTGTCTCGCGTTGTCCCCTGTTGTTTCTCGGACCGTTCTGTGTGGGTATTGTTGTATGTCTCGTTGTCCCCTGTTGTTTGTCGGACCGTTCTGTGTGGGTGTTGTTGTGTGTCTCGTGGTCCCCTGTTGTTTGTTGGACTGCTCTGTGTGGGTGTTGTTGTATGTCTTGCTGTCCCTATTGTTTGTCGGACCGTTCTGTGTGGGTGTCGTTGTATGTCTCGCTGTCCCAATTGTTTGTCGGACCGTTCGATGTGGACGTTATTTTTTGTCCCGTTGTCCTCTGTTGTTTGTTTGGACCGATCCGTGCGGTTGTTGCTTTGTGTCCCGTTGTCTCCTGTTGTTTTTCGGACCGTTCTGTGTGGGTATTGTTGTGTGTCTCGTTGTCCCCTGTTGTTTTTCGGACCGTTCTGTGTGGGTGTTGCTGTGTGTCTCGATGTCCCCTGTTGTTTTTCGGACAGTTCTGTGTGGGTGTTGTTGTGTGTCTCGTTGTCCCTTCTGGTTTTTCGGACCGTTCTGTGTGGGTGTTGCTGTGTGTCTCGATGTCCCCTGTTGTTTTTCGGACCGTTCTGTGTGGGTGTTGATGTGTGTCTCGTTGTCCCCTGTAGTTTGTTGGACCGTTCTATGTGGGAGTTGCTGTGTGCGTCGTTGTCCCCTGTTGTTTTTCGGACCGTTCTGTGTGGGTTTTGCTGTGTGCCTCTTTGTCCCCTGTTGTTTGTTTTGACCGTTTCGAGTTGGTGTTGCTGTGTGTCTCATTGTCCCCTGTTGTTTTGCGGACCGTTCTGTGTGGGTTTTGCTGTGTGCCTCGTTGTCCCCTGTTGTTTGTCGGACCGTTCTGTGAAGGTATTGTTGAAGTCTCGTTGTCCCCTGTTGTTTGTTGGACTGTTCTTTGTTGGTGTTGTAGTATGTCTCGTTGTCCCCTGTTGTTTGTTGGACAGTTCTGTTAGGGTGTTGTTGTTTGTCTCATTGTCACTTGTTGTTTGTTGGACCGTTCTGTGTGGGTTTTGCTGTGTGCCTCGTTGGCCCCTGTTGTTTGTCGGACAGTTCTTTGTGGGTGTTGTTTGTCGGACCGTTCTGATTGCGTATTGTTGTAATCTTGTTGTTCACTGTTGTTTGTTGGACTGTTCTTTTAGGGTGTTGTAGTATGTCTCGTTGTCCCCTGTTGTTTGTTTGACAGTTCTGTGTGGGTGTTGTTGTTTGTCTCATTGTCCCTTGTTGTTTGCTGGACCGTTCTATGTGGGTGTCGTTGTGTGTCTTGTTTTCCTCTGTTGTTTATTGGACCGTTCTTTGTGGGTGTTGTTGTGTATCTCGTTGTCCCCTGTTGTTTGTTCGACAGTTCTGTGTGGGTGTTGTTTTGTGTCTCGTTGTCACCTTTTGTTTGACGGAACGTTCTATGTGGGTATTTTTTGTGTCTCGTTGTCCCCTGTTGTTTGTCGGACAGTTCTATGTGGGTGTTGTTATATGTCTCGTTATTCGTATTCTTTTTGGACCGTTCTGTGTAGGTATTGTTGTGTGTCTCACTGTCCACTGTTGTTTGTTGGACTCTTCTGTGTGAGTATTGTTGTGTGTCTCGTTGTCCCCTGTTGTTTGTCGGACCGTTCGGTGTGAGCGTTGTTGCTTGTCCCGTTGTCCCCTATTGTTTGTTTGACTATTCTGTGTTGGTATTGTCGTGTGTCTCGTTGTCCCCTGTTGTTTTTCACCATTCTGTATTGGTGTTTTCGTGTGTCTCGTTGTCCCTTTTGTTCGTTGGACCGTTCTGTGTGGGTATTGTGTGCGTCTCGTTGTCCCCTGTTGATTGTTGGACCGTTCTGTGTGGGTGTTTTTTTGTGTCTCGTTGTACCTTGTTGTTTGTTGCCCTGTACTAAATACGTGCCCTTCTTGCTTTCCAATCACCATTTCAGCAATATGCATTTTTTCTGCTACATCATTCCGTACGACGTATTGACCAGATACTGCTTAAAGTATTTGTTTGTTATTTGTGTTTAGAGGGACTTGCTTATTATTTGTACTGCGTTTTCTAAAAATCGTTCTACGTCATTTTGGCAAGTTTGACAAATTTATCTTAACGATTGAAAAATCCACCAGACGTTTTCACATCATTCCACACCTCGTCGTCTAATGGACATGTTCATATACCCATAGACGACGAGAATTCTGAAAACAATTTTGCAAAGTATGTCAGCATACTATGCGTCCGCGAGTCATGTAAAAGGTGCATTTAAAGCGAGATCATGTAACAATGGTGCTCTCGCTTTAAAATGCACCTTTTACATGAATCGCGGAGGCATAGTATGCTGACAACCTTTGCAAAACGTTGTATCGGTTTTAGTAATCAACGTTACTTTATAGTTCTCGTGCTCTGCGCTTTTATATTCGGAATAATTGGATCGTTCATGACATATATATATACCTAAAACAAAGGAAGGGATCTCCAACAACACCAGGTTGTATCACCCACAGCAAAACCCTAAAACACCCAATGCAAAAACACAAAGCAGACAAGCACAAAAAGAGACGCGCAAGGGACAAGGAACGTCAACGCACAACACAAAAACATCAAACACAAAGGACTACACATAAACCAACGAGACCAATGGGCAACCGGTGCCGACTCAGGACGACCATCTGCCACGGAAATAGTAGAAGGTATGGTTATCCTAGATTACGTGCGCACAACCCTCCCACTTTTCCGATTACCCAGAGGTCTCGAAGAACGTACAATTGTGGTGTAAAACAACCTCCTCACTGTCAGATGACCACACACAAACAAGACCGCAAAACGCAGGGGCCCAAGCAACACAGATGAATATGTAAACGGATATAAAAAGAGGGCGTACGTAATAAAATCCGTGCTCTGCCGCCGCGAGCTCATGTATGTTATCACCCGAGGAGTCCGACTGACATTCAGAGAGGACAGGTGGTCGGGGCCCTGTCTTCTCTAAAGAGGTTTGGACAGGGCCCGTCATGGAGTCCCGTCGTCACAGTCAGTCAGAGTGCAAGTTTTAAGAATGCGCTTGTACAAGACTGTAGATTGGTCAAGTACCAAGCCTATTGTCCGTCTGGTGACATTAGGATCATACCCACGGTATAAAAGGCGTTCGATGATTCTGACGCATTTTCGATAATGATGTTGTCTATCTTTGATCCTTCTTATCTTGTTAATAATGTCACCATAAAATGCAGGTTTTGAAATACCCAAAGTAATATACTCTGTTGCCTGTATTGGTCCGAATTTCAGAAGAAGTTGACAATAATTTTTGTAAAATTTCTAGAAAGTCTTTACTAGTTCGGAAAGCGAAAACCTTGTCCTAAAAGTTTCTTGGTAATTTGTAAATTTCTACTAGGAAAATCCAAAACATCAGTACATGCTCTAGCATACCGGATGAGCCGTGAAATATAGATACCATAGGACGGTAATCTTGGAACATCACCGTCAAGCCAGGGGAAATTTACTATGTTAAATCCAAAATCATTTCTTTTGTCATACACACTTGTATGGATCTCTCCATTAACAATTTTGATATTTAGGTCCAAAATGGTGTTTCTGTGTTTGAAACGTTTGCCTTGTTTAAAATCAATTCTTGTGGATAAATAACATTTTTATATTTCTCAAAAACAGGATTGCCGATAGCAAGAATATCATCCAGGTACCTAGAAGTACCAATGAAACATTTCACATCATCATTTTTTCTTTGTTTTTGAAAATTTTGGATAAATTCCAAAACATGTTTTTGTGCCATATTCGTACTATTGGACTGATTTTGTACTGCCAATTACATGTACCATGTATAGAGTACTATTTGGTTCTATCCCCTTTCGCATAGGAATAATGATCTTTCACATGTACATGTATACGGAAACATTGTTTGGATTCAAAGGCTTTATTTACTTTACCGGACAAATTTTATCATTTCCTCTGGTAAAACACTTTGTGAAGTTACGAAAATAATTCCTGTCAAGTCATTTAGTTCAATAAACTCCAACTTCGTATCAGTGTTTGGGAACTTTTGGCTTCTGAATTTTCTTTTTCCAATGCAAATAATATTCAGACAAACAACTGACGGAACATCGTGGGATGATGTCAAAATTGGAAAACAAGTTAATAAGAAAGCAAGAATTATCCGTAACGTTTGATTAAGTCATGTGTAACATTATACAATTATTGACTTTTGATGAGGTCTACTCATGACTATACAGACCTGGACGTCAGACCGAGGCCGAAGACTCACTCTGAGGTACACTACTCTATCAAACAGCGTCTCCACCAATCAGAAGTAAGCAAAATCGGCGATAATTCCTGATCATTTAATAAAACTAGAAGATGCTCAATTGTTTAAATTTTTGGCCACTTTCCATCTTTTCGTCTTTGTTTAGAACGTGTATTCATAGCAGTACCTATTTTTTGTATTGTGAGTGTAATAATTGAACATTGTGTTGTGCCATTGCAATGTTTTACTCCGTGTGGGAAAGGGGGTTTTCTGATGTGTCATAGTGTATACATTCTTATTTCACTTAACAGTAAAAATAACTATATAAAGACCTATAATTGTTTTAGTATTATTATTTGAGAATATTTCAATCACTTTATAAGAACAAGAAATTGTCATGTGGAGCAATATTATCAAAATCGCTTTGTTTCATTGTATGTACATGTGTATTCCAAGAGTCGGAGTTTATTCCGATAAAAGTAGGTAAATTACAAGTTATACTTGATCGATCTGTATCTCATTACTTTGAAAATTCTTGAAAATTTCAATGAAATACTGTAAATTGGTTTTTATTCGTCAGATACCAATTTTCGTCATTTTCGTCAGTGCCTTCCTTGACGAAATTACGTACCGACGAATATTAATACTTCTGACAAAAAATAAATTGTAGTAAGGAAAAATTGAATTAGCCTCTTGGTAAACTTTAAAATGAACCGGGAGCACTGCGGAAGTTTAAGAGTTTTAAGACATTGTTAAAAAGTGTTATTACGACACGCAAATGGCAAATCAATGAAAACTGAATATGAACACAAAGTCGCATATAATGTACTTCTGATAACTAAATAATATGTTTTCACAACAAGCTAGGCTATATACATGTCTAATTATATGTTTACCAATAATTGTTAAACAAACAATGAAAACATACGACGGATTTGACTATTTGACGGCGGATCTAAATGATAAGTTGGCATTTGAGCAGACGAATTTACATTTTAGGGATCCTTGGATGACGAATTTACGTACTGACGAAATTGTCCTTTTTAACGAATTGACGAAAATTGGTACTGACGTGAATAAAGCAATTTACATTATAAGCGAATTTAAATGAAATGTCAATAATGAAGAAAAGTCCGGAAGCTATTTTTCTTTAGACCCATATTTTTCTGTAAGTGGAAATCAACAACTACTGTCCAATTACAGCTGAAGATCATGACTTAATAAGTCCATCCCAAGCCTCATCCATTATTTCAAAATAAATTCATTAAAAAAAAACTCCTGTAAAAGGTGGCCAGAAACAATCATACGTGATCTGTACCAATAACCAATCCTCTGAAGCTCAACAAAAAGTCATATGCAAATATTTTAAATGTGAAGGAATGAGTTGTCTTCAGAGGCATCCTGTTGATGAAGTAAGATAACAACGCACTTTATTAAAATTCATCGTGAAGAAGCTCGATCCATATACCGATGAAAAGGGAACTGCCAAACTCTGCTGCCAGACAGCAGCATTCTCATAGAAATTTCTACATACGGTGTTACAGTATCAGATATTCATATTTCTGTTATTGTACTCTCATCAGTGGTACAAATGTACTTTAAGCCAAAATGATAATACAAAAGTATAATGACTATCTCAATTAAGGTCGCACATCAAACGGAAATCAGCACGTTTTTCATAAAGAATAATTTGCACTATAAATGCAGCTAAACAACACTGGGGGGTCGGAACAGGAGTCCATATTTTCCCAGATTACCATAATCTGTACATAGAATAATACAGAAACTCGAATTTGTCATTTAATATATGTTCTGACACTAAAATAAGGACCTACAGATATGGATACTGAATAATCATGTCATTTTAAAACATTTTATTATCTTTATCTGGGTATGTACGTAGGATTTTGCAGCAGTCGAGATCCTACTAAACTCGCTATTTCTTTTTGATAAATAGTGTCTTCTCGATGAATTAATGAAGTCATCTTTTTAAAGTATAAGTAAAAAGCGTGTAATGAACCGGAAATATTATGTACTAGACTCAGTATAAATGCTTATCCTGAAGGAGAAGGTTTTATTTTGCATATATTGATTATGTTGTTGAGTAAAAGGAGCTAATAATAGAGATTTTTCAATTCTTCAAAAAGTTTACCGCTCAACAATGACAATTACATTTTATGAACTTATTCATACCGTAAATAGCTAATAAAAATGATACTTAATATAGTCTATTATTATTCATGAAATATCCTGGTTTGTCCGATTATCAAACGATAAAAATGTGCTAGGTATTTAGACCGTTTCCCGCTGACAGATATACTTGCTCTTCGTTGTACATGGTTGGAAACTCCACTTCCATGTATAGTGGACTTTAAGAAACGCACACTGTTTTCCCCTCCTTCAAAAAGAAAAAAAAGTTAAATACAATTATTGAATTTAAGTAAAGTTGATCATTCTCTTTATAGCATAAACAATCTTTGGTATATTCATATATCCAACTAAATCAATTTTTAAAGAAACGAAAGTTTTGTTTTATACCTGGTATATCACATGTATCAAAAAAGAATTCATTTTCAATTTTGAAATCAGAACATTTTCTTTGAACTCTAAAAAGAAGTTCAAAGTCATGTATGTATTACTAGTATTTTGCATTTTCGAAACGCAACTATGCAAAAGTTTTTCGTCCAGTTTTTCTAATGATACTGATGAGTATGTACTATCCAAAACAAAATTCTGGTGGACTAAAATTGGTTTGAAATTTGTTTCAAGAAGGTAAAGAGTATTAACACATCCGTATTATTGCATCAAAAGAAAAAAAACATATAAAATATATAAGAGTCGTTACATTGTAAGTGCTATTGGGCGACTTCGTTCCTGAACGTACCCCTGCACACTATTCCACTTTTGAAATTTCTATTTTCTCATGTAGATTACACAGAATACGATTATTTAGGTTTGAGTGGGGTTTTTTTATTTATATGAGAGCATATTCAAAACTATCGCGTTAACAACTAATTGAAACAGGGTCGGTTCGCAAGACGTGCTCAAAGCGCGATAACTCGAATTATACTCAGCCTCCTTAAAAGCAAGAAAAGATTATTATTGAAACTACCTGAGAGAAGGCGAGAGTTCATCTCCTACTTTTATCAACACTTGTCACTTTTTCAGTGGATCATGCCACTTCGGTACCATTTCGTGAATACTCACTAAAAAATCTACTGTGCGCGTAGGATTTGGTCAAACTTGTCTTCTTCTTATTCCAAAGATAAAAGAAAAAGAGAGTTCGCTGCTGGAAAAATGACGACAGCCATAACTTGTTCTTTATTTGGAAGACATTTGCATCAATGCGCAATTGACCCTTCCGAACGCGGGAAAAATTTGAGAAATTTCATGACGTCATTTTCGTCATTCTTGACCGATGTTTGACCGAGGTTCGAAGCTTGTTTGTCCGAGGTAAAAGCATTGTGACGTCACGAAATTTTGCATATTTTTCCCGCAATCGGAAGGGTCAATTCCCGAATTTACGAAATATAGTGCCGAAATAGATTGTTATTAGTTAAGATAAGCATTCTGTTTTTCATAAGTAGAAGATATGAAATGATAAGTACATGTACTTAATTTATGTAGCTGAACGGACCGCTAATTGAGCCGCTAAGTAGGGCTAATAAGCCTAAAAATTCTAAGCTTACTCTCGCTACGTGTTATGTCGTCTGCTATAGCAACAATGTCAAGCGAATGACAAATGCATTAATCCTATATTTTTGATACAATTTTCATCAGAATATCTTTATTTTTGCAGCTGAGAATAAGTTTTCGTGAATAATTTCCCGGCTTTCTGATTTTTTTGATTTATTGGAAACAAGAATTTAGGCTCAAAGTAAGCGAAGCGTTCAGGCAGAGTTAGCCTCTCAAAGTTAGCCAGTCACTGAGCGGCTATGTTCCTGAACGCACCCCTGGTATCATACGACATAGCAGATGATTTCCGGTAAATGCTATTTTTAGACGGTTTCAAAATCCTCCAGGTAACCGATCGCTAGTAGATCTATAGGATTCTAACAATGAATATTTATAGATTTTGTAAAATAAACATGTTTTAAAGATTTTTACAAGTAACACGCCATTGTCATGTCCTTGTCTAACGCCAAGAACTAGCATGTGGCTCATAGTACGTGTGCATAATTTCCATGTCTCGTGAAACGCTGAAGTTCTGAAAGGTACCTGTAGAAGTTTTAACAGAAATGAATCAGAATAAAATAAAAGAAAAACATAAATCAATAAATCAATGACCGAAACGTTTGGTAAGAAAAAGGAAAGAATTAAGAATTACAAATGTACTTAATAGAATAAAACCAAGCCCTTTTGCATGAACAAAGTCTTATTATTTGTTAAACGTGATGTTACCTTTCCTATTCTTTTTTAATTGATTGGTTTTTAGAAGGGGAAAAAGGCAATAATCCAAACGCAATATAAGAAAAAGGCAGGTTGAGATTCTTGCATCCGTAGAAAAAATCAAGCAAATAGAAAATAAACCCAACTTGAATTTTGAGTGCTGTTGAGATTATCGTCAGGATCTTCTTTAACCCATTTGTGTCACACTTATGCCCTTTGCCGTGTGGAGCTCATAAAAAAGTTCCCCGCAAGGGGTTTGACAGTAAGTGTTTTGAATATATTTCCCTGACATGGTCGCCATAGCACTTTCTATATAGACATAACGTCAGACAGTGCATGCATTTTATATACTGTGTTCTTTATCGTGCATTAACATCGACGGCGGGTGAGGCTAGCCAACAGGGGATGCTTACTCCTCCCGGGCACCTGATCCCACCTCTAGCTTGCTAGGGGTCCGTCGATGCTCAACATAGTGCTCTATTATCAGTGCTGTTGAGATTATCGTCAGGATCTTCTTTAACTCATTTGTGTCACACTTATGCCCTTTGCCGTGTGGAGCTCGTAAAAAAGTTCCCCGCGAGGGGTTTGACATTAAGTGTTTTGAATTTATTTCCCTGACATGGTCGCCATAGCACTTTCTACATGGACATAACGTCAGACAGTGCATGCATTTTATATACTGTGTTCTTTGTCGTGCATTAACATCGACGGCGGGTGCGGCTAGCCTACAGGGGATGCTTACTCCTCTCGGGCACCTGATCCCACCTCTAGCTTGCTAGGGGTCAGTCGATGCTCAACATAGTGCTCTATTGTGAGTGTTGTTGAGATTATCGTCAGGATCTTCTTTAACTTATTTGTGTCACACTTATGCCCTTTGCCGTGTGGAGCTCGTAAAAAAGTTCCCCGCGAGGGGTTTGACAGTAAGTGTTTTGAATATATTTCCCTGACATGGACGCCATAGCACTTTCTATATAGACATAACGTCAGACAGTGCATGCATTTTATATACTGTGTTCTTTATCGTGCATTAACATCGACGGCGGGTGCGGCTAGCCAACAGGGGATGCTTACTCCTCCCGGGCACCTGATCCCACCTCTAGCTGCTAGGGGTCCGTCGATGCTCAACATAGTGCTCTATTGTGAGTGCTGTTGAGATTATCGTCAGGATCTTCTTTAACTCATTGAAGAAATAAACAACGAAAAAATGGACGTAGCACTTATTGAACCCCCCTCAAACAAAAACAGCGTTAATAAAGAATAGTATTTCTGTTTTGATGTTTCTTCAGTTGTTAAAGGTGGAGTTTTTTTTAACTGAAATTGTTCTGAGAAGAAAACAAAAAGACAAAAATCAAAACGCAATATCAGAAAAGAGGCAGGCTGAGATTCTTGCATCCGTAGGAAAAAAATCAAGCAAATAAAAAACCAAGCTTGAAGAAATAAATATTTTTACGGCAAAAAAAATCAACGTTACATCAATATTGATAGAGACCCCCCCCTCAAAAACAGAGGGAATAGAAATAACAAATAATAATTTTTTCCGATGTCACTCTGGATAGTGCATTCGCTGAAACATCATGAATCATACAATTTGAGTATGAGAATTTTCTTTTCCCTTTTTAAAATACATTCAATTATTTTTTTAAAAGAATAAGTAAGGGTTATTCTACTGTCTCCGAGGGCGTAGCCCGAGGAGCAGTTGAATAACCCACTTGTTGCACGGCAATTGTTATGCCATCAAACAATTATCACCGATGATTGACTAATTATAAGTCGCCATTCCAAGTAGGAGAAAACTACTCGTGGTCAATAAATAGATGAGAATTTTATGTATTTTAAAAGTTGATTTCAAAGAAAATAACGGAAAGGAAATTAAAAAGAACTTGGTCCAGTCTATGAGTTAAAATTAAAAAAAATCAAAAAGGAAATTAATATTTTAATTTTTCAAAGTAAATAGACTACATGTACATAGGAGGCGGATTTTAGGAGTTGCGGCTTAGGATTCCCCTGCGCAAGTTTTCCAACAAATATTAAAAACTACGGACTCGCCTCCTGGAAAAAAAATAGACCCGCCCGTGACATTTAAAATAGTAGTTCAAACTTTCAATCACGGGATTTTTTCTTATGAAAACAATTTTAGTTATTTTTCTTATGCTAAAGGAAACATTCGTTTTCTTTTTTTGTCATGTTGTATTTTAAAAACGGGAGGCAACGGACGTCAGGTCAGTTAAGGACAGTTAACGGCTCAGTTGATCATTCAATGATTTGTTCAATCATTAATTCAATCATTGCCTCACAATGAAAAATATTGCACCGTCTGGAAAGGTGTAAATTACCGTCTACAACGTAGACCGTGCAACAATCTATAATAATATACTACATGTAGAAGTCTACATTCTCTTCCTAGGACAGAAGTTAACAATCAGTGCTAGGCCATTCACACCCTGTATTTCAAATCTTTTTTTTTTTTTCTTCTTTTTCGGTTTTTTTTTTTGGATTAGCCGAACTAGCGATGGATCAATAATCATGATAACCAAGTTATAATTACCATACAAGTTCAAATTATTGTATTTATTTCGGCTAATCGGCTTCTGTATTTAAGAATTTACAAAAAAATCCTTATATTCAATATCTACAAATATTTGAATGCGCGTTTTTGTACTGTTGTTACGCTTTTTTGTAAATATTGAATATAAAGAGGTTTTTTGTATCATAAGTCAAATATTTGGAAATTTAAAAAAATCGATAAAGCGCGAAAAGCAGGATTTCGATGAGGGGTAGGGGAGATCAGAGGGAGATTTGTCTTGTTGTATGAATAATTTTTTTTCTGACAATCGAAATGAGAGTTGATGTATAAGAGTATTAAAGGTCATAATAACTCATCATGGATATCAGGCTCCAAGTGCGGGTCTACGAAAAAAAGGGTCAGGGTTCCCTACGCAGGAAGCTGATAATATTTTCATGGTCATTTTTACTGGATTTCTTTAATTATAGGATAGACATCCCCCTCCCCTGTCGGGCTGGACCTTCCCTCTTTCCGGAAAAAAAATCGAGATCCGCCCTTCAATGAGCCCTTCACATTTCCAAATAGGAGCGACAGTTACAGGATTCTTGTCAAACTTTTAAAGGTTTAGAATCATTTTGTTTGAGCGTTGCTGAACATTTCTCTTTTTGCGTAACTGTTTACTGTAAACGGTAATTGAAAATATGGCCGTTTCTTGAAAGTTCCCCTTTCAATAATTTCACAATAATCAGTCATGGCTGAAAAATGATCGTTTAATTTTAAACTGAAACGATAATTTTCAGCCAAGTTCATTTAATTTTTCTAACCAATTATAGTGCTACTACGAATGAAGTTCATCTTTATGAATATCGGATGCGTAACGTCCTAACCGACCTGCTTGGTCATGAATCTGCGATTATCCTTAGAGGAAGGGGAAATAATGATTAAAGAACATCTCGATTATGTTGTATATTTGTGTCCCCACCGATCGATGATTTAAAATAAACATAAGATCAATTTCAGATCATTTCACGAAACAAATGTTGATTTTATCACATGACCATTACGCAATACCTTTGCTAAAAGCAAGGATTACAAGGGTTACATTTCACTGTACATTCACTGTTCACTGCGCATTCATTATCCGAAACTATCCGGTACTATAGAACATATATTTCAATATTGACAATTTCAGCCAATAGGCTGGTATCGCTGCTGGTGGACTGTAAGTCCCCGAGGATATCGCTCGCCTTGTTTTAGTGTTTACATACTGCATTGAAATATATTCTTAATTTCCTGTCATCAAATTAGACCTAAATTTCTAAAACTAAGGGGTATATCCCTCATTGCATAGTTATGTCCTTAGCTGGAGTTTCGGCATAATTTTGTCGGTCATGTTTAAAATTAAGCTCCCTGTGCCTACCTTCCAACCGTTTTAAGTCATATTGTTCACTTATAAACCCTACGCAAAATTTGGAGCCGCTCATTTTGGCAAGAGGAAATTACAAGTCTATATTGTAGATGGCGCCAGGAAAATTAACTTTGGCTTTATTTAAACTGTTTGACAAGAAGAACTACTGACGAGGATTCAATATCCGAAACACGTGTCTAGTACATTAAAATGGGTACTACTGACCATATTTTTGGATATTGACAATTCTTAAAATCAAATATATCCATTTTTGATAAATTCGAATCCGAGTCTTGATTCCGTTTTCGGCAAGTCTCCTACCGGTACTGCTCACATTTACCCCATTGTTGGTGCGTGTACGCTACTGTTGAGCAAGTCGCAGAGAGATTTAAAATTAGATAAGACGGCAGCGTTGCTTACATGCGGTATTACAGGCCGATGATTGATCCAATAATCCTGTGCCGGCTAGCTAAACGTAAAATAATTATTTGAGTCATTCGAAATTACGCGGCAACGTCAGAATGACGTCGACCTGTCGATGTTCTTTGATTTATTTTGACATTTCTGGAGCTAGACATTTTGTAATTTTCTGTGATCTTTTGATTTGTGAGATCATATTATAGCGAACACGTTTCATTCACCTGAATTAATTCAACTTATCTTGGTACTGTGTGGCTCGTGCAGCTCACGGAAATTCTTGATGAGTGAACAGCACAAAAAGTTGTGTATAGTGAAGTAACAAGATTTAGAAAACAATTTTATCATAACAAATCACATATTTTAAATATATATTGAAATTTCTATGGAATACATGCATGTATCATTTATATTAGGATTCAGCACATTATACATCTATGTCTAACTTCGAAAAAAAGAAAAGAATTTTACCCAATAATCTGAAATACTTACTTTGAGATGGCCCCTATTCAAGAATTCAGAGCAGAGTCAAAATGAATTGATCAGTTGATTAATTTTCATTCTTATCAAATGATGCCATAGGTAGTCATAAAATCAACATTTAAAACTAAAAGACTGAAGAAAATAAATGATTTGCATTGCCAATTTTATGCCGAAAAGTATCAAAGTCCAACTTTGAGATGTCCCCAACGTAAGAATTTGCAATAGTTTGGTATTTTTTAAAATGAGATATATACAAGTGCAATGCTTAATCTTATATACATTAAAGTATTGGGAAAATCGCTCAATTACCGTAAAATATCAATAAATTTGATAATTCAGTTGGGAAATGTTATTAGTCAAATTGTCAACTTTGAGATGGTCCCTTAGCTTTACTAAACGGGGAATTCATTTTATTCTTTCAATAAAGTTTAGTACTTTTATGGTCTTTCTCATGTAGAAAGAAGATCAAAACTTTTGGGCAGAAACTTTAGAAAAAATCAAAATATTTTCATTAATTTCTCCATAAGGTCCCATGTAAAAAAGATTTAAAACTTTGAAATGACCCCCTGGTTAAACGGGACAGGGATTTTTTTTCTAAAATCACAAACATTTACCTGTTAATAAGTGGTGAAAGTTTTGTCAAAAAGTCTTGGGCAGAAGTTCATCATTTTTTAATTAGACCCAGCCTCAATAATTCTGTGTATTGTCATTTGAATTTGTAACCCATTACCTCCCCTATTTCTTTTTAATCAACAATATATTAAAATCATAAGGAATCAATATGGTGCTTTTCATCCCCTTGCTATCTAAGAGTCAATTTACTAAAGAACTGAGAATAAGTGAATGAACAACAAGAACAAAAGCCGAAACCACATTCCAAAAAACCACAATCGAAAGGCTTACGAATGTTGCAAAAAATACATAACTGAACTTTCTCACGCGAAAAAAAAGGACAAACAGGCAGAGAAAATGACACACGCTCCATGAAAGACAAGTTTTAAAATATTTACAAGTAATGCAAGTGCGGAATGCATTAGAAAGTGTATTGTATATAGTGCTTTGAAAACTTCTAAGAAAAAATTCTATAAACCATGTAACATTACCGTTATCATGTAAACTCGATGTATGTAATTCAATCTTAACAAGGAAAACCGAAAAGGCTGAACATTAATTAATCATAATCGATTAATGTTTTACATTTACATTTTATATCTTCATTAAACAAGTCGAGGAAACGTCCTTGTATGGAAGTCAAGCATAGTCAGTTCAGAGTGAGCGCTCTCTCATATTCAACCAATCGCCTCATTGAACTTTGTATTATGGGATTACTATCATAGTAAAATCGCGCGTATATTTTGGCTTTAGTACTAACTTCAAAACCCTTCACTATCGCAGAAATAGCGAATAAATTCCTTAACATCTTTGTCACTTATATTTGAGAGGTATATCTATCGATTCCATGTTGCGTTTTTAAAACATTAATGTCTAAGACCGTAAATCAAGGTGAGAAGATCGTGCACTTTTGAATTGTGCAATGTGTGATCTCAATGGAAATTATGACATATTATTTGATTAATACGTTCTACATTAGCTCAGTTCCTCTCTTTCGCAAATCGATAATGAGAGAGAGAGAGAGAGAGAGAGAGAGAGAGAGAGAGCGCATAAAATTGGCCCTGGATGATGAAGGAGAGTTTCGTCTCAGGGAACTATAAACTAGGAAAAACCACCACAACGTCCTACTTTACATTTTCAATAAAACTTTAATATCTCCCATCCCAACCTTACATCGGTACCAAGAAATTTATCATGTCAAAATTCTTTGAAAGAAAAATAAAAATCAAATCAAATTTCCCAGTTCTGTACAAATGATTTTTTTTAAGTGAGTGGTGCCACCTACATGTACAATAGTTTTGACAGGTTATTATTGTGAGAATGATTTTTCAACTAAAGTCATGTACATTTATAGTATGCTCTTAATTGAATAATTTGTGACTTGCCAGCGCGGATCTTGGGAGGGGTGGAGTGGGGGAGACAACCCTTCTAGAATACCAGATTCTTATTTTCCCGTTTTTATGTAAATAGTTTTTTTTTTTCAGACTCAGAGGTTGACCCTCCTGACAGGCAGGAATCCCCCCAATGCCAATGGTGTAGGAAGGATGGATGTCAACTTCTGATTTATTGTTCAATAATTACGATTACTAATGATGCTTTTTCGTGACATTTCTAGATTTTTTTTTTTTCGAATTAGTTCATAGTACATACCGAAAAGGGGTGTAAACCCATGTCTTGACAAAATAAAACATACATTATGAAAAAGTATGCTATTTCAGCAAACACCACGCGGTATCTGACAAATTCTTCCTCAATCCCTGACATTTATTTAAGATCAGTTAACAATGTATACATTAGAAACAAATTACTCTTCAATATTCGATGTTTTTACATTTACAAACATAAATTTATACATGTCCATAATACAGACAGAAAAATCTTTGTTTGAATCGATTTCACGAAGATCATGTTGAGGACCAATGCAAGTCGATATTAAAAATGTGCCATTTTCTTATCTTTATATCTGAATTAGAGTTTGAATTTTTAAAAATGCAATATGAACATAACCTCAGACAGTGCATGTATTTTAGATATTGTTTTCATTTTCGTGCGTAAATATCGACTGCGGGTGCAGCTGGCCAGCAGGGGATGCTTGCTCTTCCCGGGCACCTGGTCCCACCTCTGGGTTGCTTGGGGTCCGTCGATGCTCACTTTGGTGATCTTTTGTGAGTGCTGTTGAGATTATCGCCAGGATCTTCTTTAACTCGTGGAATCGATAGATATACCTCTGAAGTATAATGTACAAAGATGTCAAGGAATTTGATTGCGATTTCTGCAATAGCGAAGCAATTTTTACTAAAGCCAAATACTTTTTTACTATCATAGAAATCGCATAATGCAATGTTCAATTGAAGCGATTAGTTGAATATGATAGAGCGCTCACTCTGAACTGATTATGTGACGCAGTCGTGTCGCTATGCTTGTCTTCCAAATAGGGAAGTTTCCCCTACTGTTAAAGGATTGTTTTACAGAAAATAAATATGTTCAGCCTTCAGTCTTCCATAACTGTTCTCTTGACATTGGATCAACTTACGGTTCATCTGATGGGAAATCGTCGTACGAAAATGTATTGTTGAAACGATCCCATCTCCACGTGCTATCCTTCTCGTCGTAGTATCCCCCAATCCAATACCAATTATCAGTACCTTTAGAAGAAGAACAATATTTTTATTAATTATTTCCACTTTCAGCGCTAGATATTGCTAGCCATGGTATACAAGAAAATAACTTATTTAATTATTGTACATTGGTGATGCTTGATAGATATACAAAAATCTGTACTAAGAATGTCGACAGCAGATATCCATGAGATATCAGACCGTCCTTAAGCTTGTTATTTAAATAGTCATTTATTCATTCACACTAAATACAATTCAAAATAAGAGGCCAAAGGGTGCCCACATTGCTCACAAAAATTGCATACGAAAGGCTGATAGTGGTTTTATAATTAGTTAGAGGCCTTTGAGATGCTTGATAGATATACAAATCTTCTTGTAAGATTTTATGAAATTTTGTTTAGCGGTTGCATTTGAGATGTCGAAAAATGTTTTCCATTCAGAGCCATTGACAGCAATATTTGTCGGCTGATCGGCTCGAAAAAAAAAAAAAACAACCTTGGTAGACAACTTTTAGAACTTGCTTCTGGTAAAGTTTCATAAAATCCTGTGCAGTGGGTGCAGAGGAGATGGATGTCGAAAATGTGTCAGCATATCATATCCATATTTGTTGGCCGATCGTCACGAAATGCAAAAACAATGATAGAGGACTTTGAGTAGGCTTCGTTAAATCTGTGCAGCAGAAATGAGGATATATCGAAAATGTTTCAGTCAATCGGAACCCTTGGCGATCATATTAGTTGACCGACGACACGAAAAACACAAACTTGGTAGAGGACCTTGAGTATACTCTTCCTGTAAGGTTTCGTAAAAAAATTTAAAGCGGTTACAGAGGAAATGTGACAACAAAACCCTTGGCTTTCATATTTGTTGACCGAACGTCAGGAAAAACACAAACTTGACAGAGGACCCTGAGTACCTGTTTTCTGTAAAATTCGGTAATTCTATGTGTAGGTTACAGCAAGGAAAATGTAAAAACAGTTCCAATATATAGTATTTGCTTTGTATTTGATGAATTGGTCAGGGACGATTTTATTTTAATTTTCTAAATGTTTTTAACGCTAAGAAAATAAAACAAATGGTGTTTATACCAGTTAGTAAAAATACAAGTTTATATAAATAAAAAAAAAAGTTTTCACTAGTTGCAATTATTATTGTGTACACCGACATCGCCGATTTGACAAGCAGGAAACGGTGGATCTCTGCGGACAGCTGGTCTCACTTTGGGATATTGACATTGTGTAGTCCGGGGATCTAAACCGTTCTAATTGAATTTCTAATGATTTTGCCTTACTTTGAGGCTGAATAATTGATGTGTTCTTCTCCGATGTATATTTATTTATACCACTTGGTGAGTGTCACTGCTGGTGGACCAGGAGTCCCCGAGGGCACATGTAGCCAAGTTCGATCAATTTCGGTTGATCGTTTCTTCAACGCATCTTAAATTTCTGTTATCAAATTGTCTTGAAATTTCTAAAAAGTGGGTCCTGTAGCATCATATCCCACCCATCCTGCTACGTCTTTCGGTACACCTTTTCGACATAGTAACTTTCATAGTTTTTTGGCATATTACATTGTTTAGATTTAGGATCACTGAGGGTTAAGTACCCGAAACGTGCATGTCTGGTCCACGTTGCCAATTTATCTGTTCTTAAATGATGCCATTCAATTTGAAGACGTTTACATTGATAGGTATGAAAAAGTGAACTGGACATCTGTTTTAGCCATTGTTCAATATAGTAAACAGCAGTAGGAAGTGAAGACGAAGGGAGTACCGATTCCTCTGCGTTCCGGCGGGGTGGGTACCTCACACTCTAAAGGGGCATATCCGAAGATCCAGATCTTAAACATTCAAATCATTTTTTTCTGAAAATGCAACTGATTTTCTCTTTGAATGTAGTGTTCAATTGTGCATTCAATGTAGTATCCATGCTTTGAGAACAACGTTTCACCGGTATTGCCCTCTATGCTTGGGATACTGTATATATCTAACGCATGCGCTCGATTGCAATTTCACACTGTTCTGATCCTGACTTATGATTTAAGGGAATTTCTGACTGCACTGGTTTATTTCACATGTTTTGTAGATCTAGATGTATTAATTGTACTAAGGTCTGGTTCATAAAGTTAGGTCTAATGACTTCAACTTGATCACGGCACTGCACGTTTTTTTTTGCGCCTTAGGAGCAGTGTGCGAAAACTTATTATGGTACTAAGTTTACGACGAACGGCGTTGTGCTACATTGTATGACAATAGTTCGCTTGAGTTTCGCCCAAGTGAGCTTAAATAAGAATTGCATATCTAAAAGAAAAATGAATAAATTAACAGGAAATGGTTTTTAAACATTTAGCTGTAAAGGACTTGCGTTCTGGAATGAAGAATTATCCATGAATTTGGTCAGAATATGCTTCATCACATTGTGACTCGGCTTACTCTTATTTTGATATACATTAAATACGTACACAATTTGTAAGAGATCTCAGGCATGACTACCTTGCACTGCGGAACACATCCCGCATGATTTTTTGAAGACAACAATAAACATAAGACCAAGACAACCGCAGTAATAACATAATAAGGGAACACTGGGGCATACAAGAACACGTACACAATAAGCAATCAGGGTACGTACATAAAACATGAAACACGAATTACTTTGATACATGTAAATGAATTGAGGAAGACCAATGCCTACCCAGTACATTCTGACATATAAAATGTCTTCTGACTTTTACTTTTCATCCTGATGAATTGTATCTACAAAGGATGCACTGCGCACGGGAACTTACCAAATGATTTCGGTGCTAAATCAAGCCCTTATCTTAACAGCACTACACTGTCCAATATACCGTTATGCTTACCAAGCTTTGAGTTCAATTTGAGCGACTCCCTGATCAGGAAATCAGACAAAGCTTTGTTGTCCGGTTCCGCAAGAAAGGCTTTCCGAAGCTTGCAGTCCAACTTCAAAATAAGAATCTTTTTATAATATAATAATTATGAAGTAATAATATAATGATATAATATAATATAATATAATATAATAATATAATATAATATAATATAATATAATATAATTACAAGAAAGGAGGGGATTTCCAACAAGACATGGTTGCAGCACCCAAATTGAAAACACAGAGAAGACATACAAAGCAGGAGACGCAAAAGGGACAAAGACTACACATAAAGAAACGAGACCAATAGGCAACCACTGCCGATGAAGGACGGTCATCTGCGACGCTAGTACCGATTGTTGTCGTTATCTGGATTTAGTGCGCATAACCCTATCATTTTTACGGTTTGCCAGAGTTCTTGAAAAACACACAATTGTAGTGTAAAATAACAACCTCACTGTAAGATTATCACACACATAGCAAATCATAGTTGCCCAAGCAACACAGACAACAGATATGAAAAGGGAGCGTACGAAATACTGCTTTCAACTGAGGAGTCCGACCGACATTCAGCGAGGACAAGTGGTCGGGCCCTGTCGTCTCTAAAGAGGTTTGGACAGGGCCTCTTAAGGATTCCCATCGTCACAGTCAGTGAGAGTGCAAGTCTAAAGAATGTGCTGGTACAATACTGTAGATTGACCAAGTACCTTGTGTCCGTTTGGTAATAGTAGGATCATATCCACGGTATCAAAGAAGTGTGGTGATTCGATGGTCATGCTGTCAACCATAAAAGACAGGTTGTGAATTACCCAAATTAATATACCCTGTTGCTTTCATTGGTCCGATTTAAAAAAAAAGCTGACAGTAACTTTTGTGAAATTTCCAGAAAGTCTTAACTAGTTTATGAAACCAGAAACCTTTATCTTTCATGGCAATTTAATCCCCTCCTCAGTATTATCTTTTTTTACTATGAAACAAAGGAAGGGATCTCCAACAACACCAGGTTGCAGCACCCACAGCAAAACCCCAAAACACGCAAAGCAAAAACACAGAGCAGGACAAGGAACACCAACGCACAACACAAAAGCATCAAACACAAAGGACTACACATTAACCAACGAGACCAGTGGGCAACCGGTGCCGACTTAGGACAGCCATCTGACACGAAAATAGCAGAAGGTGTGGTCATCCTGGATTACGTGCGCACAACCCTCCCACTTTTCCGATTTCCCAGAGGTCCAAATCAATGAAAATCCGAAACATTTGTACATGGGAGTAGCGGTGATGTGTGAATTATTGGTTATACGAATTTGTATCACAATCAATATCAATGTACTTATTATACCTTTGCAGCCTCCCACGTTGCACGGACCACAACGTTTACAAACATGGCACTGGTGTTATATTCTGGTTTGTAACCTGTGGAGAATTTTAGGAATTAGACGATCTATAATTTCCCTCTTGTATAAATGCCAGACCTGGTCTTAGAAAAATGTTTAATTTTTATATGGATTTGTGTATAATACAATTATTAATTTTAGATGAGCACAACATATGCTTTATTGTACAAAATATTGCGCAAGAAACTTGGAATAGAAAATAGAGTTGACCTTTGCAGCTATAATTGATTTTGAACTGCTACTAAAAACATTTGGTTGTGTCCAAAAATTACTTCGGCATTTGATAAGTACCAATGATTAAGATTTATTGTCCGAAATACTTGTCTGCTGTACCAAAATTGCTTTTGAATAACGCTTCAGTATTGTTATTATAAGCACTCATTGCCTTTTGCAGTGTCAGGCAATCAAACTTCATCCCCGTGACTGGATGTTAAAGAAGTAATAATTATTTTGATATAAGTTTATGCATGGCTTTACAAACATCATCTTCCTATGCATCAAATTAATTTCATATCATCTGTTGATATAAGTACAAATGTATACATGTATGATTGGCGACGCAAGAAAACACCCATCGATAATAGTTTCACAAATATAATGTACATAAACTAGTATTAGAATAACAAGATTCAAGTGAAAACAATGTGAGCACTGGACATTTTCAGGCGCGCCTGATCGTAAGCATATCTGAAAAGACGAAAGGAACACGTCGGATTTATATTCAGTATTTCAATTTAGAATCACTGACGAGGGTTAAGTACCCGAAACGTGCATGTCTGGTCCATGCTGCAATTCTATCTGTTCTTAAATGATGCTAAAAAATTCGAAGAAGTTTAACATTCAAATACCCACCTTAAGAAGGTCCAGAACAGAATCCGAAAGAACCCCATCGGATAGCTCTGGATCAATTATGACGTCACAAGAGAAACGGCGACATTGGCGCGTTTTTCGCAAGAACGTCAGGATAAGGTAACGTAGAAATAATGGGGAGGGGGTAACAAAATCACTAAAACTTGAAAACTGACGGTCAAATTTCAATAGAAATGTATCGATGGTTCACTTGACATATGAAGAAGATGATATCAAGTTTTACGGAAAATAAATGATAGGGTTTCAGATCAACAGACTTTATGATTAAAAATTAAAAAAACTCATAGACGTTCGAAAATAGACATAAATTTATCTTCTTTCGACAATTTCTTTTAAAATGACAAATATGGATAATGACCATATCCCTGCACACAGCACAAAGTCTTAGTGATCATGTATAATTCTATACATATCCGATTGCCCATATCATATCTAAATGCAAAATACAGAACTTGTTAATATTATGCCTCTACAGAAGATTTGTATCTGTTTTTTTTATTACCTAAAGTGTATTACTCTTAACGTCACATTTACGGCCCACTTTGGGGGTTTTAATGGGTATATATGGAAGTTCGTAGCTTCAAAACTAACGGTACAAAATTGATAAAACTTTGCATGTAGAAACAATATGTTTCAATAATTAACATTTATAATTTTTAGGAAAATTAAATGATAGGATCAAATTGAAGACTGGGTGTCCTGGACCTCCTTAAATCAAAGATATGGAATCCTAATCAATTGAAAATTGATTTAATTGTTTGAAATATTGCTTCAAAATCTTAAAGGAATAGCATCTTTTAACAAATTTTCTTCGTTGTGGCCATCCGGATCATGTGCACAAAACTCTCCCACTTTTCCGATTACCAAGAGGTTTCGAAGATCGCACAATTGTTATGTAAAATAACATCCTCACTATAAGATTATCATACAAACAGAGCGTATGACACAGGGGCCAATGAAACACACATATGGATAAAAACTATATAAACGGATATAAAAAAAAACCAGAATGCGTACGAAAACGAAATATAGTCCGTGCTCTGCTGGCTGTAGCGAGGTCACGCATGTCTTCACTCGAGGAGTCCGACTGAGATTCACAAAGGACGAGTGGTCGGGCTCTGTCTTCTCTAAAGAGGTTTTCACAGGGCCCGAAGTGGACTCCTGTTGTCACAGTCAGTCAGAGTACAATCAAAGTGAATATTTGAAAACTGTAATTCCAAATTATCCTCTTCCTAATTTCATATTAATATTTAGATTTCCTTTGTTTGACCTCAAGCATCACTGATGGGACATAAAATGTTGAAATGCACATATAGTGCACTTAAAATTTACAATAGAACATATTTTTCAATATTGACAATAATAAGAAATGAAATTGTAATCAAGAATTCGCGTCACGAAATTGTCAAATAAAAATCTCTTAAATACAATGTAAGTACTTACACTGATAGTACATCCAACCTTTTTGATCTACCGTGGCCGTACTGTTAGCGAGGTTACCTTTCACCAAAGCGCATTGTTTTGTATCATGGTTGTAAAAGAAAGAAGTACAGACACCATCATTGGAACATGCCTGGATACACTCACCCATGTGACTAGTATTCAACATGGCTGTATAGGACATGTACAGACGGTCATCCATGAAGGACTCACGCAGGTAACTGGGACAAAATCCCTTGCAGATATATATGATTTGCGTAAGAAGAAAATGGTAAATCAGAAAATCAAACTTTTCAAGAAACTGCATTTTGGTACCTGAACAACGTCCGAAAGCTGACATCAAATTCGATTTAGGTTAAGTCATTGTAAATTTATGATTTCACTTATTTAGCACGTGATCTGAAAATTATACCATTGTTTTGCCTTTTAATGATTATATTATAAATTCATATGTAATGTAGCTTGAACATTTTTTTGTCAATTTAAACTGTCATTATTTCATCTTTTTATTGGTGTATGAATCATTGGTGAATGAATTCTATAAATGTCAGATACTGAATCGAATAACAAACCAATTCTAAGAATTTAGTTGATCTTACACGCCACCACAGAATTCAACAATTATCCGTTATGTTAATGAGGGATAATTGTCTCACCCTTTTGAAAATGTTATTCATGATTGGGGTTCAAATATGGTGGGTGAAAAATTTCTGAAAAATTCATCAAATTTCACTGGAAATCAAAGTTGAGATATTTGAAGTATTCTCTGTCAAGGGGAACTAAATCCTTAAGATGGCTCGCTCAAAATAATTTTTTTATCCAATACCTTCCATTCTTGTACAAAACAATTCTGTAACACAAAAAAACCTTGAAACTTGAGACTTTTAAAATTGAGATTGAAAACGACATCGATTGATCGTACCAAGATGTCATTTATGTTATAACATGAAACGCTAGGGGATGTGGCGCCCAATATGTTGGAGAAACAGGTCAGGCCTTAAAATCTCGTTTTAGAAGTCATTCGTATCAGATAAGAAACTCACATCACAAAAAACAAAGAAATTTCCTTTATAATCACTTCGTTAAATACAATCATTCCATTTCGGATATAACTATTACACCGGTTCAGTCTTTTTCTAAACTTAAAAATCTTAGTAAAACGGAAATTAAAAAACGCCGACTACAAGCTGAACTTGCCTGGATCACAAAACTCCAAACTGCGTACCCCCTTGGTCTAAACGATCAAATTTACGGACAAGGAAATATTTCCTCGACGTCAACTAATATTAATGTATTTTCAATCCGCCCGAACACTAAACGGAAGCATAGGTCTCACGGAAGACGAAGAAACCGAAAACTCAGAATAAGATCTAGATTACACCGTACCCTCAACGATCTTCTGATCATTGCTCGCAACGGCGGCAGACATGAACTGCTTCATGCTCTCTCATCAGTTCCAGCAGTTCAATTGAAATCTATCTTGGATGAAGCACTGGTTGCATTCTTAAGAAATACTGATTGATTCAGACTTAATATCATTGTTGCATTCGCACAGAATAAACTTTATCCAGTTGTTAAAAACATCCCACCTAAAAAACGATTCTTAAAAATTTCATTTCTTAACAAAGGATTCGATCTTCTTAACATCTCTAATATATTTCGGGATCATCGTGTACAAAGTGCTATTCCTCAATATTTTGAAAATTTAGAACCTCCTCTTATTTGTTACAAATATAAGAGACCTATTCGAAATTTCGTTTTTAACTACAACAAAGTTACATCAGATCCTAAAATACTTGAATCATGTCCTGTTTCTTGAGAATGTGCAACATCTGAATATCTATATAAACCAGCTGGTCATATTATTACAGGTGACTTTTCAATTATCCAAGACAGGCAGCTCCGTGGTCTTCTCAAAAAAGGACCTAAGTATAGAATCCCATCCAAGATAGATTTTATTAAATGTCGCGAAGTACTAAAGGAAGCCTTAGATAACTATACCAAACGATGGTGTAAATCGGAAGGAGTCGAATTGCATTCTCTGAATGACTGGAAAAACCTCATTTTGGACATTACTGACATTCGAATAGACAACTTCCACAAAAATCCTCATCTTTTTGAAAATCCAAGTTCTAGATCTGAAAGATATTTTAAATCCAAATTACGTAATTTACATGAAAAATTTGTCTTCGCTCCTGCAGATAAAGCAGCCAACAACACCATAATCATATGAAAACTTTACTATATATCAACTTTAGTTTCGGAACTTTCGTCTACAAATACTTATATCGAAAGCAATGAAAGTGTCACTAACATTTTGAGCAAACATAGCAGTGAAATTTCTTCATTCAACATCCCTATTTCTAAATTGGATCTTCCTATTATATACTGCATACCAAAACTGCACAAATCTCCTTACAAATTTAGATACATTGCTAATTCTAGCAACTGCTCAACTACAAGTTTGTCTAGACATCTGACGTCAGCCCTCACGGCGGTAAAGGAACACGTTGCAAAATATTGTGAAACTGTTCTTAACAGGAATGATGTAAATTTATTTTGGTCTATAAAAAATTCCGGAGATGTGATTGACAAGATAAAATCTAGAAATTTTCAAGCCAATACGATTGCTTCATACGATTTTTCAAATATGTACACCACGCTTCCTCACGACAAAATCAATGATCAATTGTCCAAACTCATTAAATGGTGCTATAATCGAGAGGGGAAAATTTATATTTGTACATCTGAATCAAAGGGTTTCTTTTCCGCTACAGAATACAAATCATACAAATCATGGACATGTAGCGACCTGTGTAGTGCCTTGTCCTTCCTCTTGGACAACATTTATGTAAGATTTGGTGAGAATCTCTACAAGCAGGTTGTAGGGATTCCTATGGGTACAAATTGTGCGCCTCTTGTTGCAGATTTATTTTTATACACATATGAAAAGGAATTTATTCAAAATCTTCAAAAGCAAAGAAAACATGATGATGTGAAATGCTTCACTGGTACTTCTAGGTACCTGGATGATATTCTTACTATCGATAATCCTGTTTTTGAAAAGTATAAAGATGTTATTTATCCACAAGAATTGACTCTAAACAAGGCAAACTTTACAGACACTGAAACACCATTTTTGGACCTAAATATCAAAATTGTCAATGGAGAAATTCATACAAGTGTATATGACAAACGAGATGATTTTGGATTCAACATAGTAAATTTTCCCTGGCTTGACGGTGATGTCCCTAGATTACCGTCATACGGTATCTACATTTCACAGCTCATCCGGTATGCTAGAGCATGTACTGATGTTTTGGATTTTCATAATAGAAATCTACAAATTACAAAGAAACTTTTAGGTCAAGGTTTTCGCTTTCACAAACTAGTAAAGACTTTCTGGAAATTTTACAAAAATTATGATCAACTTCTTTTGAAATTCGGACCCATGCAAGCAACGGAGTATATTACTTTGGGTATTTCACAACCTGCATTTTATGGTGACATAATTAACAAAATAAGAAGGATCAAAGGTAGACAGCATATGTATCGAAAATGCGTCAGAATCATCAAACGCCTTTTATACCGTGGATATGATCCTAATGTCACCAGACGGACACTAAGCTTGGTACTTGACCAATATACAGTCTTGTACGAGCGCATTCTTAAGACTTGCACTCTGACTGACTGTGACGACGGGACTCCATGACGGGCCCTGTCCAAACCTCTTTAGAGAAGACAGGGCCCCGACCACCTGTCCTCTCTGAATGTCAGTCGGACTCCTCGGGTGATAACATATATGAGCTCGCTACAGCCGGCAGAGCACGGACTGTATTACGCACGTCCTCTTTTTATATCCATTTACATATTCATCTGTGTTGCTTGGACCCCTGTGTTTTACGGTCTTGTTTGTGTGTGGTCACCTAACAGTGAGGAGGTTGTTTTACACCATAATTGTGCGTTCTTCGAGACCTCTGGGAAATCGGAATAGTGGGAGGGTTGTGCGCACGTAATCCAGGATAACCACACCGTCTGCTATTTACGTGGCAGATGGCCGTCCTAAGTCGGCACCGGTTGCCCATTGGTCTCGTTGGTTTATGTGTAGTCTTTTATGTTTCATGTTTCTATGTTGTGAATTGGTGTTCCTTGTCCCTTTTGCGTCTCTTTCTGTGGGTGTCTGTTCTGTGTTTTTTGCATGGGTGTTTTGGGATTTTGCTGTGGGTGCTGCAACCTAGTGTTGTTGGAGATCCCCTCCTTTCTCTTATGAAATTATGTATCCCACTAATTTCAACATTTTTGAAGTGATTTCATTCAAATGTTATACATCTAATACCTTAACATGATTATCATTAGTTCTGATCGTTCATCTATTTTATTCCCTCAGAATAAAAGATTGGGGGTTTGTCTATTCGTCTGTCCGTTTGTTTGTCTGTTTGTCCGCTGCAAATATTTTAATATTAGCTATTATATAACTTTTGAATGGTACATGCACATGATAGGAATTTCATAATTACCATATGGATTTATTGTTACAAGATTGTTCCTTTGATATCACAAATCTATTACCTCTTGTCTTTGACCATGACATTTGACCTACAATAGGCGATTTTCGAGCTACCCTTGTTTCGGATCGGTTTGTCATTTTGAATCCAAGGTTACTCCCGGTTTATGCATCGCGTCATTACAATGTTACTAGAAGACGTAGATTTCAACGATTTTCAGTGAATAAACGATATGTTTCATTCATATTGGATCTGTGATTTCGCTGAATTATTTTATCGCGCTGACACAATAGGAAGTTGAATATTTCTTTAAGTTCAATGTGGCAACTGGGCTAAGTATTTTGAAGATCTGGAGTATGTAGCAGGTCGTCCGCTAACTTAGTCATATTTCTCTGCATCGTCTTTATCAAGGATTGTCTATGCAGGTAGTATGCTTGATTTCTTCACATCATGTGAGGTTACTATAAGTAACGATTAAACTTACTCATATGAAATGAATGGCACATCTTTAACAAATCTATCGCATTTTTCTACAGAGTCAATTACTTTTTATTTACTTTTGTTGGACAACCATGGATTACTTCATACAATAACTTTGGTCGAGGAATGTCTATGCAGGTAGTTTGCTTGATTTCTTTACATCATGCGAGACTATAAAACGATTAAATTTACTGTACTCATATGAAATCAACTTGCAATGAGTGGCAAATATTGAACACATTTATCACTTATTTCCCTATTATGATATTACAGTGGGTGCTCTATGTTGTCAAACGCTAACATAAATGTATTAAAGAAGAGAGTCACTAGGAATTTAGAATCAATATAAATGCCAGATGACAAATGTATTGATAATTTCAATGAAACTATTTGAAGGTAGCGGGTTAAAGTCACCTATCTTGAGTCTCAATAAGTGCTCAGTTTAGTCTTAGCATTTGGGTTCTCTTTAGATTCTTGAAATATAAGTTTAAGCTGTTATTTAATCATCATGTTGAAATACAGATGCATAGGATGGAATTTCTTACACAAAGGTGAATAATAAACTGTATAAACAATAAATAGAATTGTAGCAATGAAAAGATGTTTGTCATGAAGAAGATGTAGAAATAGTGAAACATGTGTTATTTTATGAAAGTGGGAAGCAAACTTGTGTGTTACATAGAAAGGCTCAAATTCTGTTGCCTTTAACTGAGATGACCATTGTTTCTTCTTGAAATTATATTTACTCAGAAATGAGGGAAAAGAATACAAATGAACCTCTAGATGCAAATAATTTTCAATTATTCAAAGTATAATCAGTATATATACAACAATGCAGGATACCAATGTGCAACCGGCGCCGACTTTGGACGGCCATCTGCTATTAGCAAATGGTGTGGTTTAAGTGCGCACAACCCTCACACATATCCGGCTTTAAAATTGAATTTGTCAATCACATCACCAGAATTCTTTATTGACAAAAATTAATTGATGTCGCTTTTATTGAATGCAGTATTACAATTTTTGATACATTATCTTTACTTTCTGTCAACCTTGAAGTTGCAGTTAAGCAGATACGTATGAACTTTAAATTGAAATTGATATTCAGTTAATAGATGATATAATGACTTTAGAAAACACTTTGTCAAATCAGAATGTGGCATAGCCTTTAGCTTACATGTAATTCTGATCTTTGAATAAAATTAATGAAGATCTCTCTTTCCTATTTCATGATATATATTATAGACAGTATCTTAATAAAAATACTACTAAAATATGTGTAGACTGAGCTTTTTGTAAAGCTGTTATATTGGTCATCCATTATCTACTTTATGCAAAGTAATGAACATAAGAGTCTAAATTCTGACCACAACAACAATAACAAAGGAATTGTAACCCATTAATGATATGAGAGGGATGCAAATATTCATATTTCATCTTAGCTGCGCTGTTTTATAATCAACAATTATACCAAATTCAGATATTTTATTTGCAGTAACTGTTTATTACATGTATTATAAAACTATTCAAATTTCAAATATTCAAACAATGCCTCCCCCCTTTTTTTACCAAATTTTTATCTATCATACGCAGTGATTATGGCATTTTGCTTTCCTCTTCCTTAGAAACATGTAAAAGGAATTGAATCAATGACCGAGGGGGTTGCATTCCTAAATAGGCGACTGTCAAACTGTATATTTGTACTCCATGATATATATTATATATACCCATTGGTCTCGTCGGTTTATGTGTAGTCTTTTGTGTTTGATGTTTACATGTATTGTGTCTCTTTTCCGTCTCGTGCTGTACTCGTCTTTTGTGTTTTTGCATCGGGTGTTTTGGTGTTTTACTGTTGATGCTGCAACGGGATCTTGTTGGAGATCTCCTATATAGGGTATAGAAGAATGATTGAGATAGTGGGTGCACTCTGCATCACATTAATCTGCAACATTCAAATTATGTTTTTGTAATGTTTGAAAATCCTCATGTTTTTTTTTTATTGCATTAAGATAATTAACAAAAATTTATTTCCCTTAAGAAACAAAACTATTTATCTATTGCACCTTTTCCATATGAAACGCTAGCCAATACCTTTCATTTTCCTGCACCTCTCATTGACAATTGTAAATGGTAAAATTTAATGTCTTGTTGAATTGTATGTAAAGAAGAATACATTGATATAGACAGTTACGTTCCCCAAGGAATTTGTGAAAAGATTTGATTCTGTAAATACCAAAATTCCTAAAAACACATCTCTCTGATCATACTGGAAACGAATTACAATAATGAATATTCCAACCCCTCCCCCTTCCCGACAATCCCAACCCTTTGAAATATATTTTCATTATCAGATTCTTATTTTATTTAAAAAGAAGATATCAAATTTATTTATGGTGACAGAATTATTCCATAATGGTCGAACTCATTCGACTGCTTTGTAAAAATGAAAACTGCCACGTGCACGTGTCGAGTATCACAAACTCAGCTGACTTGATTAATTCTTAGTTCCAATGTCATGTTAGCCTGGTATTTCCAGTTTTTCTTTGCGAAATTTACAGAAAAAGAGATATTTCTTATGCGGAGGCAGTGTTGATTTCTATAAACAAACATGCTTTGATTCGAAAGTACGCGAACGCGATCGAACGTTGTATTTCCCTCTGTTTATATAGTTGCCATAAAAAACCGGAAGTAGGCTTGGATGATTCCTCACAAAGTAAAAGAGGAAACCAAAACAGGGAACCAGTCTAGAATGACATTTTGCAAAGTCACGTGAAAGACAGTGCGTTATTTCAAATGATAACGGTCAATAAGTGTAACTCGAGCATTCATATTTTACATTTGTATTTTTTGTGATAAGACCTCTTAATTGATACCAAAATTTTGTCCTTGAGGCCTTGACCTTGACATTGAACCCACTATCGAAGTAATATAACATCTTTTTATTTGTGACAATACCTTTCTAATGGTAGCAATTTTTTTTACCTTTGATATTTGTCTTGACTTTTGATCAACTTTTATGGTGATATGATAAACAAAATTAGACGGATCAAAGGTAGACAGCATAACCATCAAAAATGCGTCAGAATCATCAAACGCCTTTTATACCGTGGATATGATCCTAATATCACCAGACGGACACTAGGCTTGATACTTTACCCATTTACAGTTTTTGTACCAGCGAATTCTTGAGACTTGCACTCTGACTGACTGTGACGTCGGGACTCCACGACGGGCCCTGTCCAAACCTCTGTAGAGAAGAGATGGCCCCGACCACCTGTTCTCTATGAATGACAAATATGGATAATGACCATATCCCTGTATACAGCACAAAATCGATAATTCAGAAAATCAGAAACCAAAGGCATATAAAATAAGGATAAAACAGAAACCAAAGCAAACAAACAAAAACCTCCACCACATGAAAAGAAGTGAACTCCCGATATGGGAGTGAGACCAGGTATGTCAGTCGGACTCTTCGGGTGATTATAAACATGAGCTCGCTACAGCCATCAGAGCACGGACTTTATTACGTGTGCCCTCTTTTTATATCCATTTACATATTCATCTGTGTTGTTGGGCCCCTGCGTTTTGTGGTCTTGTTTGTGTGTGGTCATCTAACAGTGAGGAGGTTGTTTTACACCACACTTGTACGTTCTTCGAGACCTCTTGATAATTTGAGAAGTAAGAGAGTTTTGCGCACGTCATTCAGGACAACTACACCATTTGCTACTTGCGTGTCAAATGGCCGTCCAAAGTCGGCACCGGTTACCCATTGGTCTCGTTGGTTTATGTGTAGTCTTTTGTGTTTCATGTTTATGTGTCGTGTCTCTTTTTCGTCTCTTCGTATGCTCGTCTTAGTGTTTTCGCATCGGGTGTTTTCGTAATTTGCTGTTGCTGCTGCAACAGAGTCTTGTTGGAGATCCCCTCCCTTCTTTTGAAAATTACTTTTACATCTTTACATCTTACATCTTTCTACCTTACGACATTGACCATGCTTTCTCTTTTCTTCTTATTGAAAATGAACGAAAAACCCTTAAAAATTTCATACGAAATAGGCTTATTAAGTTAGATAGTGGCCCATCTGAACTAAACTTGATTTTGACGATCAATAGGTACGCTTTTTCGATATAGTAACTTTCACACTTTTTTTCGCAATATTACATTGTTTAGATTGAGGATCACTGACGAGGGTTAAGAACCCGAAACGTGCATGTCTGGTCCATGCTGCCAATTTATCTGCTCTTAAATGATGATATTCAATTTGAAGACGTTTAACATGATAACATTATTCTACGTTGAATGACAAAAAATATCATGTGAAAAACGAGAAAATTTGGATTTATGGGGAAATAACAATATCGATTAGCAATTAGAAATAAAAGCACTCTAAAATCCTTTTCAGAAATAAGCAAGTATAAAGTGCATGTATAAATTATGCAATATTTTATATTTCGATAATCTATTAAATTATGCCAGAGCAAGTACCAAATATACAAATTCTGTTCTGAGAGCTAGGAGTCTTTCAGATAACAATAACAATATCGATTAGCAATTAGAAATAAAAGCACTCTAAAATCTTTCTCATAAATAAGCAAGTATAAAGTACATGTATAAATTATGCAATATTTTCAATTTTGATAATCTATAAAATTATTCCAGAGCAAGTACCAAATATACGGATTTTTTTTTTCTGAGAGCTACGCGTCTTTCAGATAAGCTTCTCAGTCAGGGATATGTTTGTGACCGACTAACATCGTCACTGAGGAAGTTCTACGGTCGATATGGGGAACTCATCATACTCTATGATGTTCCACTCTCCAGAATGGTGGATGATATTCTGTCATAGAGCATTTGAATCGTCTAAGCAAAGATTGTACTTTATGTCTTCCGAAATGGAAGTAACTGGATGTGACAGTTCTACCGAATTGAAGCGGAGGCTGTTGCATGCAAGAAGGAAATGCTTACTCTTCCTGGGCACCTGGTCTCACTCCCATATCGGGGGTTCGCTTTTTTTCATGTGGTGGAGGTTTTTGTTTGTTTAATTTGGTTCCTGTTTTATCCTGATTTTGTATGCCTTCGGTTTCTGATTTTCTGAATTATCGATTTTGTGCTGTATACAGGGATATGGGCATTATCCATTTTTGTCATTGAATATGAAGTTTCTTCTAAAATGTTCTGTCATTCTTCGATCTATTTCAGTGTGTAATGACTCAAGCATAAGTTGCTATTGTGTTGAATCTGTAATTCTATAGGTCATTACATCAGGTTCATGTATCGGATTCTGCCGAGCCCTATCAGTATTAAGATATATAAGTCCCATCCCTATGATTTAAGAATTCATTTTGATGCAATGCCGCCATGAAAAGACAAATTAAGGCTGATCATGCATATATGGACGATTTGACTACTTTCTATCAAAATATTATTATCCCCATTCTTGATAATACAATTAGAAAATCGAAAACGTTCCCCTATATAATATAATAAAAAATTAATGCAAAAAACATCTATCACTGAGTTTTTTTTTACGTCATCTGTGAACTATCTAACGGGAACTTTGTTTTTGTGTTCATTGTCCCTTTTATGTCTCTTGCTGTGTATATCTGCTCTGTGGTTTGTGCATGGGTGTTTTGCTGTGGGTGCAGCAACCGGAAGTAGTTGGAGCTCCCCTCCTTTCTTTTAAAAGTATGGTTTAAACTGATGTGTTTATGCCTCGTTATATAGAGTATGGTATACTGTTATAATTTCTCAAAGATATGGAGTTATTATACAATAAATATTTCTAACACATGAAATTGTTCGAAGGCAAAGGCGTCGGACAAGTTTTAACAAAAGATATTAAGGTGGAATTCATTTCCATAACTTTCGAAAGAAGGGGAGAAAGATATTGCAGACCCTCTACACATTTCTTAAAAAGAAGCCGACGCGTCAATTCGGACTCATCTGTAATGATATTATTGTGTGAAATACGATAAAATTCTAACAGTAGGGTTAAAGAGGGTTGGAACAAGGGTCAAGATGTGTCCAGATGACCATAATCTGTACATATGTTTATAGAAAAAAATCATGTTTGTCATCTAATGTAATAATACGGAAGGGTTCCAACTCTATACCTTCTTGAAGAAAATTTCAAACCAATTTTCATGCACCAGACACGTGTTTCGAATATCAAATTATCATCAGTGATGCTTCCAGCCAATTTGAAAGTGCTTTTCATAAGCATTGCAAATTCATTTCACTAGAGCCCTCTTTCGTTATTTTTAGAATTCAAATGTCTGCATTTACTTTACAGAGAGTGCGCGGCTCTAACATTCCTGTAGGGTCGATTCAGTAGCATATCCAAATAAAATCTATGTTCCAAATAGCATTGGAGGAATGGTGCTAAGATGTTAACCTCCTTGAATTTCGATAATATAAAATGGCAAATTTCCATAATAGCAAAAAATATAGATATAATGTCACATTGATAAAGGGCCAAAACGAAGCTTCTTTCAGACGAAAGAGCTGGAAAAACGTAATAAATACACTTGACAGACATCAGGTCGATGGGAATGATCCACACTCCTGTAAAAAGCGGTCGTTAACAATAATCTTTAACTAATCTTGCAGATGTTTGACACTGTGTTTCATTTAGATACATAATGTAGCTTAATTTGTATGAGAAATTTAAATCTGGAAAACGAGTTTTCTTCGAAGGGCATGGTCGTCGAAGCAACAGCGCATAGACGACAACCATGCATAAACTTGATCTGTTGACCAAGTCTGATTGTCTTCGGCTCATCGTTTCTTCAAACGCATTCGATAATTTCCGTTCACAAAATTTCTCAAAATTTCTTTAACATTGTTTTAATTCAGGATCAATTGATAACGAAGGTTAACCGAAAAGTGCATGTCTGTTCCATGCTGCAAATTTGATCGATGCTATAAAAAGTAGGTGCGGTAACCTGCCATTTCGTCCCTACATGTATTTTCAAAGTTGGTTTAAACTTATTTTATTCAAATATAAGCATATATAGAATAAACAATGTATATTATGAAAATAAATCGGATCTGAAAAAAAGCGTAACGCTTATTCAAATTCATTTCCAAAGGCTATTATGATGAATACATAGTCGGCAATTTACATATGAATCATGCTAAACTTAAGCGCAAATTGAAGAAAAAAATCGAAAATAAACGAAAGATCTAGAAAATGAGGGAAAAAGAGAAAAAAGTGAGAAAGAAAGGAGACATCTACAAACATTCATGTAAATCTGGGCTTCAAAAATATTGTTCGACAGTGTATTCTCGCAGTGGTATCAACCAGATGTGGATTTTAAAGAATTCGAAGGAACTTTTAGAACATCTGAAATCCACTCATTTTAGTAGAGTCCATTCGATCAAAGCATTTGATTTTTCGACACTTTACACTACAATTCCACATTCTAAATTGAAAGAAAGACTCGCAAAAATTATAAGTAATGCGTTTACAAGTAAGAACGGTAATCGCAAATACAAATTTATTGTTGTTAACTACGACAAAACCTACTTTGTAAAAGAAAAGTCCGATTCTGAAAATAAGTACACTGAAACAGACATTATTCAGATGTTAAACTTTCTGATCGACAACATTTTTGTGGTGTTTGGAGGAAAGGTCTTCCAGCAAATTGTCGGAATTCCAATGGGGACAAATTGTGCCCCACTCCTTGCCGACATTTTCCTTTACTCGTACGAAGCTGAATTCATTCAATCCTTGGTCTCTGAAGGGAAAAGATACTTAGCTTCTGACTTTAACTTCACTTACAGATACATAGACGATGTGTTGTCCATCAATAATCCAAAATTCGCGGATTACCTGAGCAGTATCTATCCTTCGGAGCTTGAAGTCAAAGAAACAACAGAGACAAATAATTCAGCATCCTATTTGAACATAATGTTGTCCTACGACACTGATGGTCACATGAACACCTCACTCTATGACAAACGTGACGACTTCAATTTCAGCATTACAAACTTTCCTTTTCTGAGTAGCAACATCCCTTCATCGCCTGCTGATGGCGTGTTCATATCTCAGTTGATACGCTATGCCAGAGCAAGTACCAAATATACGGATTTTGTTCTGAGAGCTAGGCGTCTTTCAGATAAGCTTCTCAGTCAGGAATATGTTTGTGACCGACTAACATCGTCACTGAGGAAGTTCTACGGTCGATATGGGGAACTCGTCATACACTATGATGTTCCACTCTCAAGAATGGTGGATGATATTCTGTCATAGACCATTTGAACCATCCAACCAAAGATTGTACTCTATATCTTCCAAAATGGAAGTAACCGGATGTGACAGTTCTACCGAATTGAAGTGACGGGTGTTGCATGCAAGCAGGAGATGCTTACTCTTCCTGGGCACCTGGTCTCACTCCCATATCGGGAGTTCGCTTCTTTTCATATGGTGGAGGTTTTTGTTTGTTTGCTTTGGTTCCTGTTTTGTCCTGATTTTATATGCCTTCGGTTTCTGATTTTTGAATTATCGATTTTGTGCTGTATACAGGGATATGGTCATTATCCATATTTGTCATTCATGTATTATATATATGAATAATCGTTTTGCTGTTTGATCCATTACAAGTAAATAGCATAAATTGGTCAGCTCAAGTTTTTTTTTCAAGTACTTAGATATGAAAGAGAAAAAGTATCTAGAGTAAATCAAATTGGATAGATGTCGTCAAAAGATAAACACAGGGTCTGAATCACTACGTGAAAAAAAATGCAGTAGCAAAAACTAACCAAAAGGTGAAACAAAACATCAAAGTATTTACAGAATACTATAGTGATTTTCAGTATCAAAAGAGTAAGTAGAAAATGCAAATGACAACATTCGCCACGGAAAAATTATGGCGTGAAATAAACTAGAACAGAAACAAACAAACGTATATATATTGAATGACAGATGTGAATAGTTCATGAAGGGAAATCCCCTTTTAAGTGGACCAATATAGGTTAATCATAACAAATGACGTAGAGGTGCCAATACTTAGAGAATATAAAATATAATTACCAACGAGCTGGATTTAGATATGTATGTACATAAGTACGATAGGTATTTAATGAATATATTGCATAAAGGGAATCATGTACGCTATACGAGAGTAAAAATGAGAGCTTAAATTACACTTACACCGGTTACCCATTGGTCTCGTCGGTTTATGTATAGTCTTTTGTGTTTGATGTTTACATGTCGTGTGTCTCTTTTCCGTCTCGTGCTGTACTCGTCTTTTGTGTTTTTGCATCGGGTGTTTTGGTGTTTTACTGTTGATGCAGCAACGGGGTCTTGTTGGAGATCTCCTCCCTTCTTTTTACTATGACCAACAGGAAGGGTCATGTCGACGTCACGTGGGTATTCGGCTGCGCCGACATTTCATTCACAACCAATTACAAAGCAGTATACTATTTTGATAAACAAGAGCACGTGTTCGACATATTACTGATTTACACATTGGGCAAGTCACAAACTAGGACTTTGTAGACCCTCAGCAGGTGATCCAGGTTAGTTACGAGGTGTTTGTTGTCACTTTCTATATAGACATAACCTCAGACAGTGCAGTGCATGTATTTTATATATTATTTTCGTTTTCGTGCATCGACATCGACGGCGGGTGCGGCTGGCCAACGGGGGATGGTTACTCCTCCCGGGCACCTGGTCCCACCTCTAGATTGCTAGGGGTCCATCGATGATCAATTTGGTGCTCTATTGTGAGTGCTGTTGAGATTATCGTCAGGATTTTCTTTAACTCATTTGTCAGAGTTATTTTTACGGCGCACTAGATCTATACATTGGTTAGCCAGTTTTGCCCTCGATGTGGTAAGTTCCTTGTTTATGCTAGGTTTTCACTTAGCCACGATGCAGTACAATGCCCACGATTGAGCAAAATCGTGGAGCTGCACGATTCTATAAATAAAATTGGTCTTCATACGCTCTCCGACGCTCCATCACGCTCTGATACGCGCTGTAGCGATTTGTTACGATGGTAGGTAAGATCTGTTATGATTTTCATCCCGTTCTTTCAAGCTTCGTTACGTTTCCGTACGAATACAACGAAGGGCTATTACGCTTTGCCACGCTCAATCACGGTTATCAAGATTTGTTGCGATCTGTTACGATGCAGGACTACGATGTGATAAAAATTGCCCCAATTTAACACGATTTGATATGAAATAGACTACCAGTTTTAAGACCACTTGCATTATCCGAACAAGATTAAGCTTAACATTAAGGAGATAAAGATTTTATATCGCAAAACGCAGGAAGTGGCATTGATGAACCTTATTTCATCTTTCTTTTTTCTATTAAAGGTAACATTTTTGTTGAGAAATTCAAATCTTTGATTGCATGTATATATTTAACTCTTTCGAAGACAATTAATGCAGCACCTCTCTGATTATCAAGACTTCTTTATTAGTCTTCTTCAGATGTTAAGAATTCTTGAGGATGTTAAAAACTCTTGTAATCCAACAAAAACGGGTTGTCTTATTATAATAATTTTCATTATAGGAATCTTGTTGATCATGGACTGAATCGTGGAAACCGTAACAAATCGCCAAAGAACGTGAGTGAAATCGTAGTGGATCGTAGGAGATATTGTTTCACCAATATCTCCTACGATCGGATATTACGATCTGTTGCGCTTTGCCAAAGTCTGTTGCGCTCTACTACTCTCCATCACGTTGACTACGCTCCATTACGCTCTCTCACAATGTAATGCTAGGTTTACACTTAGCCACGATCACCCCGATTGCCCTGATTGAGGTGAATCGTAGAGATCATAAGAGAGCGTGGTGGAATCGTGATGATCGTAGGAGATCGCAGAGATCGTGGCAATTTTTTTTATTCTCAAAAAATGTGTTACGATTGTCCCGATTAATCCTTACATCGTGAGAGAGCGTAGTGGAGCGTAGTGAACGTGATGGAGCATAGTAGAGCGTAACAGATCTTGACAAAGCGCAACAGATCGTAATATGCTTGTGTACAATCAATCTTGGTGAAACACGTTCCCCTTCGAGCCACTACGATTTCACTCACGCTATTTGACGATTTGTTACGGTTTCCACGATTCAGTCTACGATCTACAAGATTCGTTGCGATTCCAATATTCCTATAATGAAAATAATAATAAGACAACCCATTTTTTATGGATTACACGAGTTTTTAACATCCGCAACAATTTCTAACATATGAAGAAGACTAAGAAAAGAAGTCTTGATAATCAGTAAGGTGCTGCATTAATTGTCTTCGAACGAGTTTGAATTGCTCAACAAAATTGTTACCTTTAATAACCGAAAAAAAGAAAGATCAAATAAGGTGCATCAATGCCATTTCCAGCGTTTTGCAATATAAAATCTTAATCTTCTGGATTTTAAGCTGAATCTTGTTCGGATATTGCAAGTGGTATTGAAACTGGTAGTCTATTTCATATCAAATTGTGTTAAATCGCAGCAAATCGTAATCCTACATCGTAACAGATCGCAACAAAACTTGATAAGCGTAGGGAACCGTGATAGAGCGTGGCAAAACGTAATAGCTCATCGTGGTACATGAAATCGTACTGGAACTTAACGAACCTTGAGAGAACGGGATGCAAGTCGTTAGAGATCTTATCTACAATCAATTGTAATTTTTATCTTAAAAACATTAATATGTTATAGATCTAGAAACATTGTTTGAATGGAAGCGCGGATATAGAGCGAGAGTAGGAGGGCTCCCCATCCTTTCAGAATTTGCCAAAAATGCTTAAATACATGGATGGATATTTTTGTTTTGTACGTATACTTTTTTTCATAGAATCATAGACAGATTGCTCGCCATGACCCCCACCCAAATTTTGTTCATCAAATCACCCTCCTCTCCCATAAAAATTGTTGTCGATTTCGGCATGCCATGCAATTAGAAAATGTAAACATTGATAGGGTTTCTTTTTTTAAAGAAATAAACGCGTCTGAATCATGCGCTTGGTCCAATCTTGAGTTCAAGTACAAACCAGAAGACACCATTTTTTTCAAAACTTTATTGGGCAAAACCCTCTTCTGAATCCCCTCAAATGGGAGGCCCTGTACACTCACTCCAATCCCCCCATCGGCCATTCTGGCCTCGCTATTTGTCCTTCCCGGCAGATGAGGTTCTGGATCCGCTTCTGCATTTTGACTATGACTATTCTTTATTTTTTGTTTAAAGCTACGAGCTTTTAATCGAAATGTATTACCATATGATAAAATAGCCTTTAACATGTCATTATGAAAAAAAGAAATAAAAATAAAAGATAAATAAATAAAAGGTGAAGAAAATAAATAAATCTCTTTTAAAACCCATCCTTGTAAACAGGGTACAATGAGAACAAACACTACACATACAAGATGAGTACGTGAAAGGAAGCAGGTAATTTACAAATTTGATTACATTATTAAATCAAGTCATGGCATTAAATAGGAAATACAGAAGATAATAGTCATAGAACAAATATAAGACATATTGAGTTTCTTGATATAGGCTATATATTTATATAAAACATAATTTTGCCCTAAAATACCAATGAAATAAACAGAGGACACTTCAAATACATATGACTTACAAGTACAAACTATGATATACCCAGTAACACTTTTGAATATAAATAATAATGACACATTTCATAGTAATAAGGATTTTCCAGAAATCAGCGATTTTTAAATAAAAATTGAGATTTTCCGCCCAAAATAGCTCACTTTTATGCCATCTAATCATATGAAATACCTCCAGCTTTGATTAAATAAAAAATATAAATTTAATAAAATATTCACAGAGATAAGTGAATTTTGCACATACATTAGGTTTTTTTTGCCCAAAAATAAGATATAAATTAAATTTCAGTTATCAAATTACATTCCTATCCATTTATAATAAGAAACAGCATAATATCAAAGCTAAAATATATCATTTAGGCAAATTAATAGAGCTAGTACTTCTTTCCTCAAAAAAGTGTTTTTGCATAAAAAATGCATATTTTACCAAAAAATGTTGGTTTTAACGAATTATTACATTTAATTTCACAATCATCAGACAAGATGATTACTTTCTATTATGATAATAGCTTTAAGGGGGTCCAGAACAGTATCCGAAAGAACCCCTTCGGAAAGCTCTAGATCAATTATTACGTCATAATTGAAACGGCGTCTTTGGTGCGTTTTTTACAATGAAAAAATGTATCATGATTATTGAGTTTAAATGAAATTGATCGTTCTCATTATAGCATAAAAACATTTGGTATATTTATATAACCCACTAAATTAATGAAATTTTGGGTCACAATGACAAATATGGACCAAACCTAATCCCTAGTAAGAAGTACTAAATCGTTAATCTAAAATTCATTTAACCAAGGGCATACAAAACCAGGATAAAAACAGAACTAAGGGAAAGGAACAGAATTTGAAAAAAAAATCTGCTATATGAAGAGACGTCAAGGAGTGAGATCAGGTGCCCAGGAAGAGTGAGCATCTCCTGTTTGCATACAATACCCTCCACTTTAATTTTTTAGACATGTCACAATCGGTAGCTCTCACAAAGGAAGACAAACGTATAAATTGGTATGTCATGGCACAAAAGGTCTATGTCAGAATATCTGGACTCTTGAAAAGGGGACGTCATAGTGTGCTACCATTTCCCCATATCGACCATAGAACTTCCTCACTGACGATGCTAGTCGCTCACAAATGTATCCTTTACTGAAAAGCACTTTGGCTGGAAGCATCACTGGTGTGACTTTGATATTCGAAACACGTGTCTGGTGCATAATAAATTGGTCTGAAATTTTCTTCAAGAAGGTATAGACTCTGAGTTGGAACCCTTCCGAAGGGTTAGGGTCATATCCACGGTATAAAAGGCGTTTGATGATCCTGACGCATTTTCGATCGTTATGTTGTCTAATGCAGGTTGTGAAATACCCAAAGTAATATACTCTGTTGCTTGTATTGATCCGAAGAAATTGACAAAATTTTTGTAAAAATTCCAGAAAGTCTTTACTAGTATGTGAAAGCAAAATTTTTGTCCTAAAAGTTTCTTGGTAGTTTGTAAACTGCTATGAAAATCCAAAACATCAGTACATGCTCTAGCATATGTTATAAAACATATACTTTATTGGAAACTTATGTGTGCATAAACATCAGTACATGCTCTAACAGGGATATGGTCATTATCCATAATTGTCATATTTTATAAAAACACATACTTTATTTGAAACTTATGTGTGCATAAACATAACAGTTACTTTTTCTACTTCCTTCGAAAATTCCAAAATGTGCAGAGAACATTGTCAACTTGAAGTTGTAATGATTCAGGGTTTGCAAGTTGAGGGCGTATCAAAAAGGAGCTTAGAAGCACAGCGCATAAGAAATATCGAACATGGTAAATGTTAAACGTCTTCAAATTCAATAGCATCAAAAGCCTGATAAATTTACAGCATGGACCAGACATGCACGTTTCGGGTACTAAACCCTCGTCAGTGATCCTCAGATATTGCTTCTGCAAAAATCGGTGGGAAGGATAACTTTAGTTCTTATTTCTACACAGCCAGTTGTGCCTCACATGAAATTCATATGAAATGAGCATCATCTGAATTTCACATCAATGTTCATAAAAAATTCATATACATGTAGATTTCACATAAGATTTATGTAAAAAATATTTCACATGAATTTCAGATAGATTTCCTTCACATGAATTTCATATGATTTTTTCTAAGTGACCTTCACAGGAAACTGAATTCACATAACATCCATGTAAAAATCTTCACATGAATTTCATGTGAAAAATTTCATGTAAATTTCATGTTCGTGATCGTTTCACATGGATTTCATATGAGGCACAATTGGCTGTGTATCAGAAATTGGTAAATTCCATGTTCATTTGACGAACTACTGCGACGGATATTGGATGTAAACAGGAGACGATTACTCTCCCCGGGCACCTGGTCTTACTTCGGAATACTGTTTATTCTGAGGCCCGCAGCTGTTCCATTGGAAATTCTAATGATTGTGCCTTGCCTTTTCAACCGTGAGAATGAATACCTGATGGGTACTTCTTCGATGTTTATTGTTGCATGGTAAGCCAGAAATATGAACAGTAACTGTTTGACGACAGTGTAAGAGGCGACAACAAAGTATCACTCGTATTTGTCTTTAATTTATCGACAAACTGCCTCCAGAAGGATATCGCTCTTCCTACATTTATGTGCTTTGATTGTTTGTTGGACAGTTCTGTGCGGATGTTGTGTGACTTGTTGTCACCTGTTGTTTATTGGCCATTCTGTGTGGATGTTGTGTGTTAAATGTCTTCAAATTCAGTAGCATCATTTAAGAGCAGACAAATTTTCAGCATGGACCAGACATGCACGTTTCGGGTACTCAACCCTTGTCAGTGATCCTCAACATGTCTTGTTGTTTACTGTTGTTTGTTGGACCGTTCTGTGTGGATGATGCATTCTGTTTTCCTTGTTGTTTGTTGGATCGTTATGTGTGCACGTGGGTGTTGTTGTTTGTCTAGTTGTCCCCTGTTGTTTGTTGGAGCGTTCTGTGTGGGTGTTGTGTGTCTTGATGTCCCCTGTTGTCTGTTGGATTGTTATGTGTGGGTGCTGTTGTGTGTCTCGTTGTCCCCTGTTGTTTGTTGCATTGTTATGTGTGGGTGCTGTTGTTTGTCTAGTTGTCCCCTGTTGTTTGTTGGAGCGTTCTGTGTGGGTGTTGTGTGTCTTGATGTCCCCTGTTGTTTGTTTGACCGTTCTGTGTGGGTGTTGTTGTGTGTCTCGTTGTCCCCAGTAGTTTGTTGGACCGTTCTGTGTGGGTTTTGTTGTGTGTCTCGTTGTCCCCTGTTGTTTGTTGGACCGTTCTGTGTGGGTGTTGTTTGTTGGGCCGTTCTGTGAGGGTATTGTAGTGTGTCTCGTTGTCCTCTGCTGTTTTTGTACCGTTGTGTTCGGGTGTGCTGTGTGTCTCGTTCTTCCTTCTTGTTTGTCGGACCCTTCTGTGTGGGTGTTGTTGTGTGCCTCGTTATCCCCTGTAGTTTGTTGGACAGTTCTGTGCTGGTGTATTGTTTTGAATCTAGTTGTCCCCTGACCGTTCTGTTTGGGTGTTGTTGGGTGTCTCGTCGTCCCCTGTTGTTTGTTGGACCATTCTATGTGGGTGTTATTGTGTGTCTCGTTGTCCCCTGTTGTTTGTTCGACTGTTCTTTGTAGGTGTTGTTGTGTGTCTCGTTGTACCCTGTTGTCTGTTGCCCTGTACTACATACGTCCCCTTCGTGCTGTCCAGGCACTATTTCAGCAATATGCATTTTTCCGCTACACCATTTCGTACGACGTATTGACCAGATACTACTTAAAATACTTGTTTGTTTTTGTGATTAGAGGGACTTGCTAATTATTTGTACTGCGTTTTCTATTAATAGTTCTAAGTCATTTTGACAAGTTGACAAATTTATCCGAACGATTGAAAAATCCACCAGACGTTTTCACATCGTTCCACACCTCGTCGTCTAATGGACTTGTTCATATACACATAGACGACGAGGATTCTGAAAACAATTTTTCAAAGTATATCAGCATACTATGCCTCCGCAAGTTATGTTAAAGGTGCATTTAAAGCGAGATCATGTAACAATGGTGATCTCGCTTTAAAATGCACCTTTTACATGAATCGCGGAAGCATAGTATGCTGACATACTTTGCAAAACGTATCGGTTTTAGTAATCAACGTTACTTTGTAGTTCTCGTATTCTACGCTTTTATTATCGGAACATTTGGATCGTTCATGAAATATAGATACATAAAACATGTTTTTGTGCCATATTCGTACTATTGGACTGATTTTGTACTGCCCATTACCATGTATAGAGTACTATTTGGTTCTATCCCCTCTCACATAGGAATAATGATCTTTCACATGTATACGGAAACATTGTTTGGATTCATAGGCTTTATTTACTTCGCCGGACAAATTTTTATCATTTGCTCTGGTAAAACACTATGTGAAGTTACGAAAAAAAATCCTGTCAAGTCATTTAGTTCAATAAACTCCAACTTCGTATCAGTATTTAGGAACTTTTGGCTCCTTAATTTTCTTTTTCAAAGGCAAATAATTTTTAGACAAACAACTGACGGAACATCGTGGGATGATGTCAAAATTTGAAAAGAAGTTAATAAGAAAGCAAAAATTATCCGTAACGTTTGATTAAGTCATGTGTAACATAACTAGAAGATGCTCAATTGTTTAGATTTTTTACTACTTTCCATCTTTGTTTATAACGTGTATACATAGCAGTACCTATGTTTTGTATTGCGAGTGCAATAATTGATCATTGAATTGTGCCATTGCAATGTTTTACTCTGTGGGTGAAAGGGGGTTTTCTGATGTGTCATTGTGTATACATTCTTATTTCACTTTACAGTAAAAATAACTTTAAAAAGACCTATAATTGTTTTAGTATCATTATTTGAGAATATTTCAATCACTTTATTCGAACAAGAAATCGTCATGTGGAGCAATATTATTACCACAGCCTGTTCAAAATAGCTTTGTTTCATTGTATGTACAGCCCCGACCAATCGAAAGTTTAACGCCGAGATGACGAAATTGTGACAGCTAGATTCGAAAGTTCCGTTAACTATTCGTCAGCGATTTTTTGAAAGCTACTGAGATGACGAAATTTAGAAAGCTCTAAAAAGCTTTCGAAAAATTGCTGACAAAAATTTCGTTAACTAATCTTAGTTAACGAAAAATTTGAAAGCTATGAGCTTTCAAATTTTCGTCATCTCGGAGCTTTCAAAATATTTGAAAGCAATCGCTGGCGAAATTTTGAAAACAATCACTGACGAAAATTTTGAAAGCAATCGCTGACGAAAATTTTGAAAGCTATCGCTGACGAAAGTTTTGAAAGCTATCGCTGACGAAAATTTTGAAAGCTATCGCTGACGAAAAATTTGAAAGCTTTTTGAACGCTCGGGTGCCATATTGATTTTGCAATGGCTGCAGCAAGCCTCGGGCGAATTCCTATACACAGTTTAGAGGATGAAAGAAGTCGTCTCTTTATCGGCGTGGCACTTTAAAAATTCACCGATTGTGAAATATCTTTCAAAAAGCTTCCGATAGTCACAGAGAAGCCGGGGTTTTACTGGATATAAATTCCCCTCTTTTAGTCAGAATTTGGCCGGTCAGATGTAAATTTTCTGGTATGTATATATATACAGATTTTAGATTTAAGATGAAATGGAAGTTGTTCATATATTCATTTAAAGATGGAATACCTTTACAGGTAATACAAATACAGGTAAATGCAGGTAACTTATTAGTACAAAGCATATCCTTTTGATGGCCCCATTCACCCCCAATTTACATAATGTTATTTTAACCAAGTAGGTGTATGGGGAACACACCGATCTGGGAAACACGGAATCTTCAAATAAACTTATAAAAATAAACAAGATACAATATTTAATTTAATCCAGGAATATATATTTTCATAATTCAATCTGAATAAACATCATAACTACTATTTCATCAAGCAAATGAAGATGATTGCTTTGATTTCGGCCATCGTGATTTTCTCGATACAAAATAGTTTACGAGAAAAGCTTTCAAAAATTTTGAAAGCTAGTTAACGAAATTTTCGTCAGCGATTAGCTTTCAAAAATTTTGAAAGCTATAGTTAACGAAATTTTCGTCAGCGATTAGCTTTCAAAAATTTTGAAAGCTATAGCTGACGAAATTTCGTTAACTATAGCTTTCAAATTTTTTGAAAGCTAATCGCTGACGCAATTTCGTTAGCTATAGCTTTCAAAATTTTTGAAAGCTATCGCTGACGAAATGTTTGAAAGCTAGGGAATCGCTGACGAAAATTATTAACGAAAAATCGCTGACGAAATTTCGTCATCTCTTGAGTATTTAAAAATTTGAAAGCAATCGCTGACGAAATTTTGAAAGCTAAGCTTTCAAAAAGCTTTCAATTCGTTTACGAATTGAAAGCGAATATTAAACATTCGACTGGTCGGGGCTGTACATGTACATTCCAAGATTCGGAGTTTATTCTGATAACAGTAGGTAAATTACATCTAAGTTTTACTTGATCGATATGTATCTCATCACTGAAATATAATCGTAAAGATAATGAAGGAAAGTCCAGAAACTATTTTAGACCCATATTCAATAGGAGTCCCATGGGAGTCAACAACTATTGTCCAATTACATCTGAAGATCATCACTTAAAAAGTTCATCCCAAGCTTCATCCAAATGTTTCAAAATAATTACATTTAAAAAGCTCCTGCAAAAGTTGGCCAGAAACAATCATACGTGATATGTACTACAGCTGCAACGAGCCGGGAACTTTTCGATTCGGTGCGATTTCGATTTTAATGTCTCGATTCGATTTTTTTCGGCTCGAGTTATTTACAATATAATTTTCTATGGATAATTTTTTCTCTTTTATTTCAAAATTTGATAGAAAATCTCATCTCGATTAAAAAAAGATAATGCATAAAAACCCAGTTCATGTGAAAGCACTGAATGATATATATGTTTATGTATCATCAGGAAATATTATATTCAAAGACAAGCCCCCCCCCCCCTCTCTCTCTCTACAGAACGGCCTTCTTGGGATATAAATTCGATACTGTGTACAAAAGATACATGATAATAAACCAGTTTACACTAAGAAGTGCATAGGTAAAATACTTTAAAAGCGGCAATTTTCAATTTGGGGTAGCACTCGTATTTTCTTACGAATTGCTAGGTTAAATGCACTTGAAAGGTTAAACTTTTATTCTAAATCACCACCTAAAATCATTCTTATTGGGAATCCTGCGATTAGTGAATACTTTAAAGTTGAAATGTTAGAACGTTTTTCTGCATTATTTAGACTATTCGACTCGAATCGTTTCTGACCACAACGACTCGCGATTCGAGTCGGAGCTAAGAATCGCGATTCTCGGTGCACCGCAGTGAATCGTTGCAGCTCTAATCTGTACCCATTACCAATACTCTGAAGCTCAACACAAAGAAAAATGTAAAATGTGAAGGAATCCTGTTGATGAAGTAAGACAACAACGCTCTTGATTAAAAATCATCGTGATTAAAACCAGATCTCTACATGCTCCCGATTTTGTTATGTCGCGTAGAAAATCTTGTATAACCCAGTAGACATCGACGTGCAGGTGACCTAAGCTGAGAAATTTCTCTGTCCAATCGAAAAAGTTTCAAGCGAAAATCTTCAACTAATCCTCATATGCATATCAAACGCAAGTCGGTTCTGCAAAAATTCTGCCCAACATAAGATAATTAGAATTAAATGACCACAGGCCAGCTTTCCTGTCTTATCAGACGGACACATCTGGATCACTACACAAGATTACAAGACGCGGAGCCATAATGATCTGTATGACAGTTGCAGTACGATATCTTATCGTGTAATAAAATCAAACATAAATATGTACGTAGTACTTCAAATGGTTTTCTGCGAATTGAAAATCAGTACCCTTCAATTCACAAGAATGAAAATTAATGCGAAACAATTATGTAGAAAAAGAACGAATTAAAAGTCACTGTTTCTATTTCTATTTGTAACATTGTCTTTTCCTGGACTAGTCGCCGCAGTAAGATCGAAGCAAAAATCTACATGAAATGATAGCATGATTCGAAGGGAGTCCAAGCTACTGTGTAGCATGTAAAAATTCTATAAACCCTTTGAAAAATTCCCGGTTTTGAAATATAAACATGATGTAATTTCTGTCTTCTTTGCCATGTTTAATTATTTTTCAAAATAACACGTTCACTGTTGTTTTTTTTATTATCATTATTTTCATCGTATGTGACAATAACTCCAATCAGTTGAAGCTCGCGGTCTTCATGTAAACCAACGCTGCGGCAATGTTTACACACAGCTGGTTCTGTGTGTTGTGGTCATCTTTTCGGAACTAAGCATTTTAGGATGAGTTCTTATGCATCCGTATGCCCCCGATCATCTCTACAGTTCTCAGGCCGATCATTTGATTGGTCAGTTAGAAAGGTCACCTGCACGTCGATGTCTACTGGGTTATACCAGATCCTCTACGCGACATAACAAAATCGGGAGCATGTAGAGATCTGGTTTTAATCAGATTGGAAGAAGCTCGATCCATATACCGCAGAAAAAGGAACTGCCCAACTCTATTGTCACACAACAGCATTCTCATAGAAATGTCTTCATACGGTGTATCAGATATTCATATTTCTGGTATTGTACTATCGTCAGTGGTACTTTAAGCCAAAATGATAATTCAAAAGTATAATCTCAATTAAGGTCGTACATCAAGCGGAAATTAGCATGTTTTTCATAAAGAACAATTTGCACTATAAATGTACCTAAACAACAATTGTGATAGAAGTCATTGATCTGTACATGTACATGTGAATTCAAGTACCCATCACACACAGAGCAAAGAAGTGTCTTAACTCTGAAGCCAGATGAGTGGCCCTCTTAACAAATAAATGTCAAATTCGATACAGTACACTTGAAATGATAATCCGGAACTCGTTACCTCCTTGAAATAAAAATATTTCACTTTTAATGCACCAGACACGTGTTTCGAATAGTAAATCATCATCAGTGGTCAAATGTCAAAGGAAAAAGCAACAGCACTCAGTTGCAGCATCCTTTGCACCAAAACACGTCATGCAAAAACACAGAGCAGACACGCAGCACGGAAAGAGACTCAAATGGGACAAGGAACAGCAAATCACACCATATGAACATTAAACACAAAGACTACAAACAAACGAAAACAATGGTTTTCGACTTAGTAGCATATGGTGTGGTTATCCGGATTACATGCGCACAACCCTCCCACTTTTCAAATTTCTAACAGGACTTGAGGATGGTACCATTGAACTTCAATTTGTGCATTTCGCAAGTATCAAGTTAACAGTCCCCATCAAATTCATGCTTAACTGATTTAGAATTTAGGAATAATATTATAATGGCGCAAATTTTAAGAACGTTTCAGATAACTTTTCTACAAAGTTGTTCGTTGTTAATTGTGCTAAGAGTCTACTCATTAACAAATGAGGCCAACCTACTGGAGAGTCGGAACAGGAGTCCATATTTTCCCAGATTACCATAACCTGTACATAGAAAAATACAGAAAATCGTATTTGTCATTTAATATATGCTCTGACACTTAAATAAGGACCTACAGATATGGATACTGAATAATCATGTCATTTTAAAACATTTTATTATTTTTACCTGGGTATGTACGTAAGATTTTGCAGCAGTCGAGATACTACTAAACTCGCTATTTCTTTTTGATAAATAGTGACACGTCTTCTCGATGAATTTATGAAGTAATCTTTTTAAGGTAGAAGTAAAAAGCGTGTAATGAACCGGACATATTATGTACTAGACTCAGTATAAATGCTTACCCTGAAGGAGAAGGTTTTATTTTGCATATATTGATCATGTTGTTGAGTAAAATGAGCTAATAATAGAGATTTTTCAATTCTTCAAAAAGTTTACCGCTCAACAATGACAATTACATTTTATGAACTTATTCATACCGTAAAAAGCTAATAAAAATGATACTTAATATAGTCTATTATTATTCATGAAATATCCTGGTTTGTCCGATTATCAAACGATAAACAATATGCTAGGTATTTAGACCGTTTCCCGCTGGCAGATATACTTGCTCTTCCATGTACATGGACGAAAACCCCACTTCAATGTATCGTGGACTTTAAGAAACGCGCACATGTTTTCACTCCTTCAAAAAGAAAAAAAAGTATAATACAATTATTGGATTTAAGTAAAATTGATCATTCTATTATTAGCATAAACAATCTTTGGCATGTTCATATATCCATCTTAATCAATTTTTTTTTCAAAATGAAAGTTTTGTTTTATACCTGGTATATCACACGTATCACTGATAGGAAAGAGTTCATTTTCAATTTTGAAATTAGAACTTTTTGATTGATCTCTAAAAAGAAGTTCAAAGACATGTATACTAGTATTTTGTATTTGCGAACTAAATTATGCAAAAGATTGTAGTATAATTTTTTACTGATACTGATGAGTATTTACTATCCGAGACAAAAGTCTGGTGGACTAAAATTTGTTTGAAATTGGTTTCAAGAGGGTAAAGAGTTTTTAAACTTCCGTATTACTGCATCAAAAGAAAAATATATAAAATATATACGAGTCGTTACTTATCATTTTGTATCTTCTAATGAAAAACAGAATGTTTATCAAAACTAATAACAATCTATCTCGGCACTGTATTTCGTAAATTCGGGAATTGCGCATTGATGCAAATGCCTTCCAAATAAAGAACAAGTTATGGCTGCCGTCATTGTTGTTGTTGTTGTGGTTCGTATATTCCACCTTTTGGTAGGTGCACCCACGAATTGTGGTAGATACCATATTACCATTATTCCAGCAGCGAACAATCTTTTCCTTTTATCTTTGGAATAAGAAGAAGACAAGTTTGATTCAATCCTAAGTACACAATAGAGTTTTGAGTAAGTAATAACGAAATGGTACCGAAGTGGCATTTGCTTATCACGTGATACGCTACTGTGATAAAAGTAGGAGATGAATTCTCGCCTTCTCTCAAGTAGTTTCAATACATGTAATGACCTTTTCTTCCTTTTAATTCTGTGTACTGCAATTTGAGTTTGTAACCCATTACCTCCCCTATTTCTTTTAAATCAACAATATAAATTATTAAAATCATACGGAATCAATATGGTGCTTTTCATCCCCTTGCTATCTAAGGGTCAATTTACTAAAGAATAGAGAATAAGTGAACAACAAGAACAAAAGCCGAAACCACGTCATTCCAAAAACCACAAACGAAAGGCTTACGAATGTTGCAAAAATACAAAACAGAACGTGCTCACGCGAAAAGAAAATAGGACAAACAGACAAAGAAAGTGACACATGTTCCACGAAAGACAACTTTTTAAATATGTACAAGTAATGCAAGTGCGGAAGGCATCAGAAAATGTATTGCATGTAGTGCTTTGAAAACTTCTAAGAAAAATTTCTATGAACCATGTAACATACCGTAATCATGTAAAATCGATATATCTAATACAATCTTAACAAGGAAAACCGAAACGACTGAACATTAATTAACAATAATCGATTAATGTGTTACATTTACATTGTATATCTTCATTAAACAAGCCGAGGTAACTTCCTTGTATGGAAGTCAAGCATAGCGGATCGACTGCTACGCATAGTCAATTCAGAGTGAGCGCTCTGTCATATTCAACCAATCGCTTCATTGAACTTTGCATTATGGGATTACTATCATAGTAAAATCGCGCATATATTTGGCTTTAGTACTATCTTCAAAACCCTTCACTATCGCAGAAAGAGCGAATAAATTCCTTGACATCTTTGTCTCTTATATTTGAGAGGTACATCTATCGATTCTATGTTGCGTTTTTAAAATATTAATGTCTAAGACCGTAAATCAAGGTGAGAAGATCATGCACTTTTGAATGGTGCAATGTGTGATCTCAATGAAAATTATGACATATCATTCGATTAATACGTTCTACATTAGCTCAGTTCCTCTCTTTCGCAAATACGAAGTCGAAAATGAGAGAGAGAGAGAGAGAGAGAGAGAGAGAGAGAGAGAGAGAGAGAGAGGGAGAGAGAGAGCATAAAATTGGCCCTGGATGATGAAGGAGAGTTTCGTCTCAGAGAACTATAAACTAGGAAAAAACCACCACTACGGCCTACTTTACATTTTCAATAAAACTTTAAAATCTCCCATCCCAACCTTACATCGGTACCAAGAAATTTATCATGTCAAAATTCTTTGATAGAAAAATAAAAATGAAATCAAATTTCCCAGTTCTGTTCAAATGAATTTTTTTAAGTGAGTGGCGCCATCTACATGTACAATAGTTTTGACAGGTTATTATTGTCAGAATGATTTTTCAACTAAGGTCATGTACATCTATAGTATGCTCTTAATTGAAAAAGTTGTGACTTGCCAGCGCGGATCCAGGGAGGGGTGGGGTGTAGGGGAAACACCCCTTCTAGAATACCAGATTCTTATTTTCCCGTTTTTATGTAAATGATATTTTTTCAGACTCGGAGGTTGATCCTCCTGACAGGCAGGACCCCCCCCCCCCCTTGGAAAAAATCTACATTGCTAATAGTGTAGGAAGGGTGGATGTCAACTTCTTATTTATTGTTCAATAATTTCGATTACTTATGATGCTTTTCCATGACAAATCTAGATTGACATTTTTTTGTTATCAAAATCGTACATACCGAAAAGGGGTGTAAACCCATGTCTTGAGAAAATAAAACGTACATTAGGAAAAAGTATGCACTCTCAGCAAACACCAAGGGTACCCGACAAACTCTTCCTCAATCCCTGCCATTTATTTAAAATCATTTATTTAGAAACAAATTATTCTTCAATATTCGATGTTGTTTATTTTTACATTCATAAACTTGAATTTATACATGTCAATGATACAGACAGAAAAATCTTTGTATGAATCGATTTCACGAAGATCATGTTTAGGTCCAATGCAAGTCGATATTAAGAATGTGCCATTTTCTCATCTTAATATCTGAATGTAAACGTATTCAAATTGAATAGCATCATTTAAAAACAGATAAATTGGCAACATGGACTAGACATGCACGTTTCGGGTACTTAACCCTCGTCAGTGATCCTCAAATCTAAACAATGTAATATGCCAAAAATATATGAAAGTTACTGTGTCGAAAAAGCGTACCGAAAGACGTAGCAGGATGGGTGGGATATGATGCTACAGGACCCACACTTTAGAAATTTCAAGAAATTTTGATAACAGAAATTTTAGAATGCGTTGAACAGTCCAAGAGAATACTGGAAACAGTAATATTACTTAAAGCAATAATATAGATTAAATTGGAGTTATCTTTCTTGGAAATTTATCTCTTTATATTACTGTAAGTAGTAATACTATTTAGATTGTCAGTTCGCTCTTATACCAGTAGATTCGGGGAGAAATGAAGGTGATTAGGAGTTGTATCTCATTCAAATGTACACTGAAAAATTATTTAGAACATCAGGAAAATTTTTTCCTTCACATATTTGAAGAAAATGTGATTTCAGAAAGAAGAAAAAATGAAAAATAGGTTCCAAATGGACATTATTTTCACTTTTCAGTAGAATTTGTTTTTCATATTTAATGAATTTGTTGTTGGGTGAAAGAATTGTATGATAGAAATTGTGCTAGTGGCTTCAAAACGTTCCTTTGTCTATATTACAGAAATATGTAATATAGGGTGGCAACATTACTGTTTTCAATAATATCAGGGATTATTGTTAACAGTAATATTACAGTTTTAAGTAATATTACTATTTTTAGTATTCTCGCGGACTGTTGAAGAAACGATCAACCGAAATTGATCGAACTTGGCTACATTTGCCCTCGGGAACTCCTGGTCCACCAGCAGTGACACTCACCAAGTGGTATAAATGTAAACGTCTTCAAATTGAATAGCATCATTTAAAAACAGATAAATTGGCAACATGGACCAGACATGCACGTTTGGGGTACTTAATCCTCGTCAGTGATCCTCAGATCTAAACAATGTAATATGCCAAAAATATATGAAAGTTACTGTGCCGAAAAAGCGTACCGAAAGACGTAGCAGGATGGGTAGGATATGATGCTACAGGACCCACATTTTAGAAATTTCAAGAAATTTTGATAACAGAAATTTTAGAATGCGTTGAAGAAACGATCAACCGAAATTGATCGAACTTGGCTACATGTGCCCTCGGGAACTCCTGGTCTACCAGCAGTGACACTCACCAAGTGGTATAAATGTAAACGTCTTCAAATTCAATAGCATCATTTTAAAACAGATAAATTGGCAACATGGACCAGACATGAACGTTTCGGGTACTTAACCCTCGTCAGTGATCCTCAAATCTAAAAAATGTAATATGCGAAAATATATGAAAGTTACTGTGTCGAAAAAGCGTACCGAAAGACGTAGCAGGATTGGTGGGATATGATGCTACAGGACCCACATTAAGTTTAGAGTTTGAATTTTTAAAAATGTAACATGGACATAACCTCAGACACTGCATGTCTTTCAGATATTGTTTTCATTTTCTTGCGTGAACGTCGACGGTGGGTGCAGCTGGCCAGCAGGGGATGCTTGCTCCTCCCGGGCATCTGTTCCCACCTCTGGCTTGCTGGGGGGTCCGTCGATGCTCAATTTGGTGATCTATTGTGAGTGCTGTTGAGATTATCGTCAGGATCTTCTTTAACTCATGGAATCGATAGATTTACCTCTCAAGTTTAAGTGACAAAGATGTCAAGGAATTTGATTGCTTGCAAAGCGAAGCGAAGACAGTACTAAAGCCAAAATATACACACGATTTAACTATCATGGTAATCCCATAATGCAATGCTCATTGAAGCGATTGGTTAAATATGAGAGAGCGCTCACACTTAACTGATTATGTGACGCAGTCGTGCCGCCATGCTTGACTTCCAAGTTAGGAAGTTTCCCCGACTGTTAAAGGATTATTTTACTGAATATGTTCAGCCTTCAGTCTTCCGTTACTGTTCTCTTGACATGGGACCAACTTACGGTTCTTCTGGTGGGAAATCGTCGTACGAAAATGTATTGTTGAAACGATCCCATCTCCACGTGCTATCCTTCTCGTCGTAGTATCCACCAATCCAATACCAATTATAAGCATCTTTCGAAGAAGAACAATGTTTTATTAATTACTATCACTTTCAGTGCTAAATATTGCAAAAGTACTAGCCATGGTATACAAGAAAATTAATCATTGCATTTAGATGATGTTTGATAGATACATGTTATAAAAAATCTGTACTAAGAAGGTCGACAGCAGATATCCTTGAGATATCAAACCGTCCTTAAGTTTGTTATTTTAAGCATAATTTATTCACTCACACTTGACGCTATTGATAAGATACAATTCAAAATAAGAGACCAAAGGGAGCCCATATCGGTCACAAAAGTTGCAGACGAAAGGCTGATAGTTGTTAATTCGTTAGAGGCCTTTGATTATTCTCTTCCTGTAAGATTTTATGAAATTTTGTTTAGCGGTTGCAGATGAGATGTCGAAAAATGTTTTGCAGTTCAGAGCCATTGGCAGCAATATTTGTTGGCTGATCGGCTAGAAAAAACAAACCTTGGTAGACAACTTTGAGAACTTGGTTCCGGTAAAGTTTCATGATATCCTATTCAGTGGGTGCAGAAAAGATCGATGTTGAAAATGTGTCAGCACATTAGAGCCATATTTGTTGGCCGATCTTCACGAAAAGCAAAAGCTTGATAGAGAACTTTGAGTAGGCTTCGTTAAATTTGTGCAGCGGTAATGAGGATATATCGAAAATGCGTCAGCCAATCTGAACCTTTAGCGTTCATATTGGTTGACCAACGACACGAAAACACAAACTTGGTAGAGGACCTTGAGTATTCTCTTCCTGTAAGGATTCGTAAACATTTGTACAGCGGTTACAGAGGAAATGTGACAACAAACCCTTGGCTTCCATATTTGCTGACCGATCGTCAGGCAATGCACAAAAAATTGACAGATGACCCTGAGTACCTGTTTTCTGTAAAGTTAATTAAATTCGGTGTGTAGGTTACAATTTTTCAAATGTTTTGTAACACAAAGAAAATAAAAAAAAATATTTTTGGTGTTAATACCAGTTAGTATAAATACAAGTTTACATGAATAACAAACAAGATAAGATAAGATCATCAAGGGGTACACCGACATCGCCGATTTGACAGCAGGAGACGTTGGGTCTCTGCAGACACCTGGTCTCTATTTGGGATATTGACATTGTGTAGTCCGGGGATCCCAACTGTTCTGATTGAATTTCTAATGATTTTGCCTTACTTTGAGACTGAATAATTGATGGGTTCTTCATCAATGTTTATTTGGATGGGTATGAACTGAATATCTGTTTTAGCCATTGTTCAAGATAGTAAACAACAGTAGGAAGTGAAGACGAAGCGAGTACCGCTTCTTCTGCGTGCCGGGAGGGGGGATACCTCACACTCTAAAGGGACATATCCGAAGATTCAAATGTTAAAAATTCAAATATTTTTTCCTGAAAATGTAACTGATTTTCTCTTTCAATGAAGTATTCAATTGTGCATTCAATGTAGTATCCAGGCTTTGAGAACAATGTTGTATTGCTCTCAAAGCTTGGGATACTGCATATATCTAATGCATGCGCTCGACTGCAATTACACATTGCAGTTTGACAGTAAGTGTTTTGAATATTTTCCCTGACTGGTCGCCATAACACTTTCTATATAGATTTAACCTCATACAGTGCACTGCATGTATTTTATATAGTTTTTATTTTCGTGCATGAACATCGACGGCGGATGCGGCCAGCCAACAGGGGATGCTTCTCCTCCCGGGCACCTGGTCCCACCTCTAGCTTGCTAGGGGTCCGTCGATGTTTAATTTTGTGCTCTATTGTGAGTGCTGTTGAGATTATCGTCAGGATCTTCTTTAACTCATTTGTTCCGATACTGAGTTATGATTAAAGGGTACTTCTGACTGCACTGGTTTATTTCACATGTTTGTAGATCTAGATGTATAAGTTGTACTAAGGTCTGGTTCATAATCTTAGGTCAAATAACTTCAACTTGAGCACTGCACATACATGTTTTTCGCCTTCGGAACAGTGTGCGAAAACTTAACTTATATTAGTACCAAGACGGCGTTGTACTATGACGATAGATCGCTTGAGCGTCGCCCATGTGAACACAGCAGAACACACCCGCATGATTAAATGAAGAAAACAATAAACAAGATGCCAAAACAACCTCAGCAATGAAAAATACAAGGACCAACGGGGAATACAACAACACCTACACCCATCGCCCCAATAAGCAACCAGAGCACGTGCAGAATAACATGAAACACGAATGACTTTGATACATTAATTGAGGAAGACCAATGTCTAACCGGTACATTCTGACATATAATATGTCCTCTAACTTTTACTTTATCTTTTCATCCTGACGAATTGTATCTACAAAGGATGCGCTGGGCATTGGAAATCACGAAATAATAACAGTGATAAATCAAGCCCTTATCTTAACAGCTCTACATTGTCCAATATGCCGTTATGCTTACCAATCTTTAAGTTCAATTTGAGCGTCTCCCTGATCAGGAAATCTGACAGAGCTTTGTTGTCCGGTTCTGCAAGAAAAGCTTTTCGAAGCTTGCAGTCCAACTTCAAAGTAAGAATATTCTATGATATAATGATTATAATAATATGATATAATCATGATAATACGATATAATATTATACATTATGATATAATATAATATAATAATATAATATAATATAATATAATATAATATAATATAATATAATATAATATAACTAGATGGCTAATGTTGCAAGCAACAGACGGATTCCTCCTTTATTAGACCTTCCTTGGAACTGAAGTGTTAAAATCCGAATAAAGAAGATGGAAAAATGAATAGTTGCTTTTGTACCTTATTCACTTCAGCAAATGAGTCTTAAGAGCTTTAGTCTAATTTAGGACTCTCATTTATCAACAAAATAGAACAAAAAGATGATAAATACCTTTCATGTTTACGAAAGCTTTATACTCCATGATCTATCAATTCTAAATCCTTTAAAATAACTATCTCAAAACAGAATTGCACAATGATTTTGCAATGAGAGCATTTCTATTAATAGAAAATGACAATAGAATCAAAATACAGCCAAGTAATGCTACTAAGAAAAAAAAACAGAGTCCAAGAGTAAAAGAGTTATGTTTCTTATACTATGTTATGTTCAATTAAGAAAGACTACTTGTGAGAAGAATAAATAGCGTAGGACAAAAACTGCTAATTCTACAAGAGTTAAAGAAGATCCTGACGATAATCTCAACAGCGTAAGTTTGTTATGACCCTGAGAATGATCATTTGACCGTGAATAAAGGTCACGGAAAAAAGATAAGTATTTGAGGTAATTCTTTTCAAGATTGATCTTAATCTGATCAAAGCTCAATATTTTATCAACCAAAGTATGTTGTGACCTTGAAATCGAAAATATGACATTGGGTCAAGGTCAAGGTAAAAGTGCTTGATGCAAGGGATATTTGTTGAACTCTTAATGTCAAATAGTCTTTGTTCTATAGGCAAAAGTATGTTGTGACCTTGAGAATCAAAATTTGACCTTGGGTCAAGGTCAAGGTGAAAGAGCTTGGCTAAACGAATAGTATGTATGAAGTTTGAACGCTGAAGGTCAAAAAGTCTTTGTTCTATAGGCAAAAGTATGTTGTGACCTTGAGAATCAAAATTTGACCTTGGGTCAAGATCAAGGTGAAAGAGCTTGGCTAAACGATAGTATGTATGAAGTTTAAACTCTGAAGGTCAAGTAGTCTTTGTTCTATAGGCCAAAATTTGTTGTGACCTTGAGAATAAAAATTTGACCTTGAAACTAGGTCAGCAATAAATGTCTACCTATAAGTAACCTACCATCCAAGTTTCAACTCAAAATCTAAAAAAATGTAGAAATTGGCACTGTGCCAATTTAAAGTTCCATTTTCAACTCTGAATAACGCGAAAACCGTAGATATTTTATCAAGCATGTAAGCGTATAAAAGTTTGCAAATTTCCCAAAGAACAATATAAAACAAATTTTGTTCAAACCCGACGGTTAGTTAAGGAGTTATAAGATGAACTTTGATGACCTCCAGCGGGTGCATATGTGAACCATTTAACAAGAAAACAAATTTCATTCAAGATCTTCATATGCTCTTTCGCATGGTACTTTCCGTTTTTTCATACATGTATGATGCTGTACTTTTTTGTAAAGTGTCCGGAACGGTTTGGGGGTAAGAATAATAATAATAAGAATAATAATAAGAATAAAGAAAAGACAATACAATAACAGAAAGGATTCCGACGGAAGTCGGAATCCTTAATTAAAGGATAAGAGGAAATCTCCAACAAGCAGGGTTGCAACACTCATATTGAAAGCACAGACAAGACATTCAAAGCGGGAGACGCATAGGGACAAAGACTAGTACACATAAACAAACGAGACCAATCGGCAACCGGTAGGACGGCCATCTGTCTCACTAGTACCGATTGGTGTCGTTATCCGGATTTGGTACGCATAACCCTCTCATTTTTCGGTTAGCCAGGGGTCTTGTAAAATAGGATCCTCATTGTAAGATGATCACACATACAGCAAATCGCAGAGGCCCAGGCAACACAGAAGAATGTGTAAACAGATATAAAATTGAAAATTCTAAATTGGAAGAAAGGCTCGCAAACATTATAAGCAATGCGTTTACAAGCAAGAACAGCAATCGTAAATATAAACTTATTGTTGTTAAATATGACAAAACCTACTTTGTAAAAGAAAAGTCCGATTCTAAAAATAAGTACACTGAAACAGATATTATTCTGATATTAAAGTTCCTGATCGACAACATTTTTGTAGTTCCAGCAAATTGTCTGAATTCACATGGGAACCAATTGTGTCCCACTCCTTGGCGACTTTCTTTACTCGTACGAATTCATTCAATCTTTGGTCTTTGAACGGAAAAGATAATTGGCTTCTGATTTTAACTTCACTTACAGACATATAGACAATGTGCTGTCAATGAATAATTCCAAATTCGCGGATTACCTTAGCTTCTATCTATCCTTCCGAGCTTAAAGTCAAACAAACTACAGATACAAATACTTCAGCATCCTGTGTGAACATAATGTTGTCCTACGACACTGATGGTCACATGAACACCTCACTCTATGACAAACGTGACGACTTCAATTTCAGCATCACAAACTTTCCATTTCTGAGTACCAACATCCCTCCATCGCCTGCTGATGGCGTATTAATATTTCAATTAATACGCTATGCTAGAGGAAGTACGAAATATACAGATTTAGTTTTGAGAGCTAGGCGTCTTTCACATAACCTCTCATTCAGGAATACGTTTGTGACCAACTAACATCGTCAATGAGGAAGTTCTACTGTCGATACGGGGAACTCGTCATACACTATGATGTCCAGAATGGTGGATATTATGTCTTAAACCATTTGAACCATCCAACCATAGAATGTAATTGTATCTTCCGAAATGGAAATAACTGGATGTGACAATTCTACCGCATTGAAGCGACGGGTGTTGAATGCAAGCAGTAGATGCTGACTCTTCCTGGGTAACTGGTCTCATTCCCATATTGGAAGTTTGCTTCTTTTCACGTGGTAGAGATTTTTGTTTCTTAGCTTCGCTTCCTGTTTTGTCCTGATTTTCTATGCCTTCGGTTAATGATTTTCTGAGTTATCAGTTTTGCAATATTTATAGGGATATGGTCATTATCCGTATAAGGGGAGATACGAAATAATGTTCATAAATAAAGTATGCCGCCTGTAGCAAGCTTATACATGTATTCACTCGAGGAGTCCGACTGACATTCAGAGAGGGCAAGTGGTCTTACCCTGTCTTCTCTAAAGAGGTTTGAACAGGGCCTGTTATGGAGTTCCATCCTCAGAGTCACTCATAGTACAAGTCTTGAGAATTGGGTGGTACAAGACTGTAAATTGACCAAGTACTATGCCGAGTGCTCGTTTGGCAATAGTAGGATCAATCCACGGTACCAAAGAAAAGTGGTGATCGATGGTCATGCTGTCAATCATACTTTTTACTATGAAATTCCAAAACATGTGTACCTGGGATGAGCGGTGATGTGTAAATGCCGTATGACGGTAGGCTAGGAACAAGAAAAGGATAAGTGAACGTGAACAAAAATGTACTTATTATACCTTTGCAGCCTCCCAAGTTGCAGCGACCCCGACGTGTACAAACATGGCACTGATGTTATATTCTGGTATGTAACCTGTGGAATATTTTAGGAATTAGACAATCTATATATAATTTCCTTCTTGTATACATGCCAGAACTGGTCTTAGAAAAATATTCAATTTTTTATATAGATTTGTTTATAATACAATTATTGATTTAAGATGAGCACAACATATGCTTTATTGTACAAAGTATTGCTCGAGAGACTTGGAATAGAAAATAGAGTGGAGCTTTGCAGTTATAATTGAATTAGAACTGCTACTGAAATACCTTTGGTTGTATCAGAAAATTACTTCGACATAAGTACCACTGATGAGAATTTATTGCCCGAAATACTTGTCTGCTGTATCAAAATCTCCATTAAATTTTCTTCAAGAAGGTTAAGTGTTGGAACACTTCGATGGCACGCCAAAATCACAAAAATTTGATACACTAGGTTTCACAACTGTAAACCCTAGTTTACACATGGAAAACGTAGTTTTCCGATTGTTAACTAGGGTTTACAGCTGTGAAATCTAGTTTTTCTGTTGTGAAACCTAGTTTTACGAGCGAAAACCTAACTTTTCACTCATAAAACCTAGTTTTTTTTTTAATTTTTATCACATCGGCACAATAATTCTTTATTATTGATCATTAGTACGTGTAAAGTATAGTTTACACGCCAAAGCCTATTTTATTGCATGAAACTATGATTAGCAAATGTGAAACCAGGTTTCTCTTAATAATTTCTTCTGAACGCTACTTTCCACCAATCAAAATGCATTCCTATGAATGTGAATATAATCCAATCAAATGAGCTCTTACTCGTGGTAATGGATTTTTTTTCAAGTTTGAGAATTAACATTTTGACCAATCAGGATAGGTTTTACTTGCGGTAATGGAAATTTCATCCAATCAGAATGCGTTTAACAAACACTTTCGATATATATCTGATTCAGTAAATTACTCTGCTTATTATTAGTTTGTGTTTATTTTTTATTTACAGTTACTGTCGTCTAAACTTCCTTGTTGAGCCGTAGTTGTTCACCAAGTAAAATACTATTCAAACGATCCAAGACAGAATCTTTTTCAGGTTAATCAGCCCGCGAAAGTCGATCCATGTGTACAAGTTTTCAAAATGGTAGTTTGACGGAAGTATAGCTATTTCCTGTTCCCCTCTGATTTGTTATATTTTACTTCAACGAAATGAAACAATCAACGTCCCGGAAATAGAAAATTCCCATTATCAGACTGTATCAAGCAATTTCATTGGATAAAATAACCATTACCAGAATGAAAGGGTTTATCTGATTGGCTTAAAACATTTGTTAACAGAAATTAGGAAAATTTCCATTATCAGACTGTATCAAGCAATTTCATTGGATAAAATTACCATTACCAGAATGAAAGGGTTATATGATTGGCTAAAACTTTTGTTACATGTAACAGAAATCAGAAAAAATTCCATTATCAGACTGTATCAAGCAATTCCATTGGATAAAATTACCATTACCAGAAAGAAACAGGTTATCTGATTGGCTAAAACTTTTGTTAACAGAAATTAGGAAAATGTCCATTATCAGACTATATCAAGCAATTTCATTGGATAACATTACCATTACCACAATGAAAGGGTTTATCTGATTGGTTTAAAACATTTGTTAACAGAAATTAGGAAAATTTCCATTATCAGACTATATCAAGCAATTTCATTGGATAAAATTACCATTACCAGAATGAAAGGGTTATATGATTGGCTAAAACTTTTGTTACATGTAACAGAAATCAGAAAAAAAATCCATTATCAGACTGTATAAAGCAATTTCATTGGATAAAATTACCATTACCAGAAAGAAAGGGTTAATCTGATTGGCTACGTAAAACTTTTGTTAACAGAAATTAGGAAAATTTCCATTATCAGACTGCATCAAGCAATTTCATTGGATACAATTACCATTACAAGAAAGAAACAGGTTATCTTATAGGCTAAAACTTTTGTTAACAGAAATTAGGAAAATGTCCATTATCAGACTATATCAAGCAATTACATTGGATAAAATTACCATTACCAGAATGAAAGGGTTAATCTGATTGGCTAAAACTTTTGTTAACAGAAATAAGGAAAATTTCCATTATCAGACTGCATCAAGCAATTTCATTGGATACAATTACCATTACAAGAAAGAAACAGGTTATCTTATAGGCTAAAACTTTTGTTAACAGAAATTAGGAGAATTTTCATTATCAGACTGTATCAAGCAATTTCATTGGATAAAATTACCATTACCAGAAAAACAGGTTATCTGATTGGCTAAAACTTTTGTTAACAGAAATTAGGAAAATTTCCATTATCAGACTGTATCAAGCAATTCCATTGGATAAAATTACCATTACCAGAAAGAAACAGGTTATCTAATTGGCCAAAACTTTTGCTAACAGAAATTAGGAATTATCATTTACACTTATTTTAAATTGTCTTTGACACAACTTTTAATAATCATTATCAGAATTAATTTATGTTAACAATAGTTTTATCTTCTACCCAAAATGATATGAAAACATACTTTTCCACGTGCAAAACCTAGTTTTACATACGTAAACATAGGTTTACAATTGTGAATGCAAATCATATCATTTTTATGACACCTAGCATTAATTATCATTACCATCTGTAAACCCTAGTTTGCACTCGGAAAACTAGGTTTTCCATGTGTAGCTGTGAAACCTAGTTTATCGAATTTGTGTGACTTTGGCGTGCCTTAAACTTCAGTATTGTTATTGTAAACACTTATTTCCTTTTGCAGTGCCGAACAGTTTATTTCCTTTTGCAGTGCCGAACAGTTAAACTTGTTCCCCGTGGCTGGATTTAAAGAAGTTATAATTAATTTGATATAAGTTTAAGCATGGCTCTACAAACATCGTCTTCCTATGCATCAATCTAATTTCATATTATTTTTAAATAGAAGTATACATGTATAATTGGCGAGGCAAGAAAACATCTATTGATAATAGTTTCACAAGTTTAAAATGCATGAGCTAGTATTAGAAAAAGAAGAGTAAAGTGAAAACAATGTGGGCACTGAACATTTTCAGGCGCGCGTGGTTGTAAGCATAATCTTACGAAAGTCTTGATATCTAGAAAGTGCAAATCTAAATATTATAGAAGGTATAAATGACGTAAACACAGCTTTGGAGGAATTTTATGACATCTTCATAAACATATTGAATAAGCACGCCAAGATAAAGACAAAACGCGTGAAGTATCAATACGAATCAAAATGGCTAATTCAGGAAATAAACGAAGCACGATTTAAACGGGATATATTTCACAAAACAACAGACTTGATTGATTATCGATTTTGGAGAAAGCAAGTATATGTGACAGTAACAGATCTTATACGACAATCGAAGGTTAATTACTAGAAATCTGCAATTATATTAAAAAATCAAATGTCAGGCGATATATGGAAACATATGAAAGACTTAGTTCTTAAACTATTGAATTCGTCTCCCGACTCTTTAGAATACCGGCATAAAGGGCAGACATGTGATACGCCAGTAACTACTCAAAAAGATGCGAAAGTTTAGGCATTGAAAATATCGACAATGACAACTCTTTAGAAGTTTTAAAAGAGTACACCAGTTCTAAATTATACCACGACATAAATTTTGACATAAAACAAATTCAGGCATGGAAACTGTTTTCAAAACACTAAAAACTCTCAACCCGCGAAAATCAGCAGGAGTAGACACAATTGGACTACGTCTTTTAAAGCTAGCAACCCCTGTCATTTCTAAAGCGGTTTCTAATCTGATAAATAAGAGCATTGTCAACGGCGTCCTTCCTGAATCACTGAAATTAGCTAAAATCACCAAGATTTTCAAGTAAAGTGAGAAATGAGATCCATGAAATAAAAGGCCTGTTTCAGTACTTCAAACTTGGTCAAAAATATTCGAAAGACGTAATAAAGGGCAAATAAATGAGTACCTTAAACAAAATGAACTTCTTAATAAAATGCAATCCGGCTTCCTGGCTGCACTTATTGATTTAACAGATAAACGACTATGTGGAATTGATAAAGGAAACGTTACAGGAGGTACATTTCTTGGTTTTCGGAAAGTTTTCGACCATGTCGATCATAAAATATTTCTTCAAAAACTATCATGAAATAATTTTAAATCAAATAATCTTTCTTGGATTGGTTCGTACTGAAGGTCAGGGTGGGGACTTTTATTAGAAATAAGGCAGAAAAAAGATGGATATGTCAACATGTAGAGGAACAACTCCTCGAACTATTCAACCCAAAAAATCAAAATTTGCCCGTCTCGGTTTTTGGCTATAAACGTCCATTTTTGGCCTATTTTAACATATTCGTCATTTTAGAGAATACCACACCATAACTTTACATACCTCTGCAATGCATGAAAATTGAAAAAGTCAAATATATCCTTATTTTTCTGGATTCTTATAGCTAATGTATGAATTAAAGCCTATTTTGAAAAATTCTAATAAAATAAACAGTTCTAAGGAGTGTATTTTCTTATAAATACGATGTTGCTGGTTGCCATGGCAACAACGCGTTATTTTTGGTACATTTTAATTGCAAGAAAGTCGCCAGGTACACAATTTTTTTTTCTATGTATAGAGCTATGGTATTGCTTTATCCTAAAGCAGTCAAACCAATATGTACCCGGATTCTTTTTTAGCAAAATTACTGTTTCTATAAATAGCACAATAATTCGTACAAAAAAATCAACATTTTGACTAAAAAATGTAGAGATTTACTCGAACTTCGAATTTCTAATTCTTTCATTTTTAAAGAGTGTAATGAATAGGATATATTCTGATGTTTGAATCGTTAGAAGCAGAACTCACGCGAAAATGACAATTTTTTCCTTTTTCCGCCGATTTTTCATTGAAAAATATGAATTTTTCCCAAAAATACCCATTCAGCAATGAAAATTTCAAGGAGCATTATTTTTTTCTGAAATAATGCAACAAACTGAGCTTATACCATTTATCGTCCATGTTGGTTTCAAATATTACGTGATGAAGAAATAGAGTTATCTCCCTGTAGTCGCAACCCTAACCTTAAATACATGTGTAACAGATTTAGCGTGTGTGTACAACATGTATCAGCGATGTTTACTCAGACAGTTTCGAAATAACATCTGGTGTACCACAAGGCTCTTTTCTTGTACCCGTAAAAAATACAAAGTTAGGACTATTTGCTGATGACGCTACACAAAACGATTCCGCCAAAACCATTAGATCTGTCTGTCAAAACATGCAAAGTAATGCAGAAAATATCAAAGTTTGGTGAAATAAAATGAAAATAAATGAATTAAAAACAAAATGCATGATGATTGGATCACGGCAAAAATTAGCAAAGCACCAGGATATTAATGTGCATATAAAAATTAAGGTTCCCGCACCCTAATAGGGTACTTCCGGTTAAAAGTTATGCACATTTTCATACGTTCCCGACAGATGGCGATGATTTCATGATCGGGAATCTTCGGGGTGACAGAGAAGATCATTGTATGAGAAGTGTTTTCCCTAATTTTAGCTAGTAAAGTATGTATAGCATTCTTTTTGAAGAGAATGATAATTCTTCTCTCTGGTATTTATTATTGAAAATGCATTAGGGATTGAATACCTTAAGGAGCCTGTATCTAACTAGAAAATGATGAACTTCTACCATAGGTATTTTGATTAAATCCGGATCATATAATTGCAGTATTATAACATTGACAAAAATGTATAATGACCATATCCCTGTATACAACACAAAATCGATAATTCAGACAATCAGAAACCGAAGGCATACAAAATCAGGATAAAACAGGAACCAAAGCAAACAAACAAAAACCTCGACCATATGAAAAAAGCGAACTCCCGATATGGGAGTGAGACCAGGTGCCCAGGAAGAGTAAGCATCTCTTGCGTGCATGCAACACCCGCCGCTTCAATTCGGTAGAACTGTCAAATCCTGTTACTTTCATTTCGGAAGACATTTCGGAGTACAATATCTTTGGTTGGATGGTTCAAATGGTCTATGACAGAATATCATCCACCATTTTGGAGAGTGGGGCATCATAGTGTATGACGAGTTCCCCATATCGACCGTAGAACTTCCTCAGTGGCGATGTTAGTTGGTTACAAACATATCCCTGACCGAGAAGCTTATCTGAAAGACGCCTAGCTCTCAGAACAAAATCCGTATATTTGGTACTTGCTCTGGTATAGCGTATCAACTGAGATATGAACACGCAATAAGCAGGCGATGAAGGGATGTTGCTTCTCAGAAAAGGAAGGTTTGCTGAAATTGAAGTCGTCGCGTTTGTCATAGAGTGAGGTGTTCATGTGACCATGAGTTTCGTAGAACAACATTATGTCCAAATAAGATGCGGAATTATTTGTCTCTGCAGTTTCTTTGACTTCAGGCTCCAAAGGATATACAATTCATTTTATTTGAAAGAAAATAGAAGTTGACCGTTCAGTATTATGTAGGGGTCATCTCAAAAATAATGATTTTTCTAATTTTTTTTATTTCTGCGCAAGAGATTTTAATTAAATTCATGTTATGTATTTGATGTACTTCAAATATCATTTTATAAAAAAGAAATAGGAAGTTCACCGTCATTAAATTTTTCTAATTGTAGAAGGTCTCGTTAAATCCCATCTGATTGAAAAAAAGTTACTATAGTATATGGGTGTACATATTGACAATAATTAAGAGTACTATGTGCATGTTGATGCGATAGGCAAATCGATATCTACGAAGTTGTCCCTTCTAAAACACATCTAACTTAAACCCTATCTCAGTCTAGATTATAGAAAATTATGTCCATCCTTCTATTGATTATTGTCTTCTTTTATGGGGAATACGTCTAAGATAAACTTGGAAAGAATTTACTCAGCTACTCTTTGAGACGCTAGATTGCCTTTAAAACGTTTACGAAAGGGTTGAATGTAAAAAGAGTGTTAAAAAGAGACTTTTGTAAGTCTGTTTGTGCCAATCATACATATCGGATCATTTTTTTTTTCATTTCAAAATTCAAACGTTTACAGTCTTAGATCTTCCTCCAACCGAGACATGCGTCTCCCTAGACCAAAAACTGAGGTTTTTAAGAAAAGCTTTCAATTCTCAGGGGTCTACAGACATATGGAATAATCTACCTGTATCAATGCGGACGGTGAATGCTTTATGCTCCTTCAAAACATCCCTACTTGCATACATGAATTCAAAAAGATTAACTCAGTAAGTACTCTTCAAGGTCGTTGGGTACATGACGTCATGTTTTTTTTCGGAATATCTAGAAAACCATTGAAAATACACAAAAATATAGCGGAATGTGTAAAGATATCAAATTATTCTTGACAGGGAAAACACTGTTTTAATCGGGTTAAAATACAGCAGTAAGGCACGGTCCATTTGATATTCTGGGGGGGGGGCTTGGGTTTTTTTTCGAAAAAAATAATTTTGCTCTGAATTTTGATGAAAAAATTAAATTTGCTTATGGTGTGACGGAAAAAAATAATCTTGCTCTTACAAGTAATCTGAATTTGAAGAATAACCATAAATTTCGCTTAAAATTCTGCAAGAATTAGCATGTCGTCTGTGCTTATCTTGTACTTTAACCTTTCTTTTATTTTTCGTATTGAGCCTTGAAACAAATGAGAATGACGTTGTCAAAATACTTTCGTTTTCTTGGCGAACGTAAAGCTGACGTTGCGAAAGGTTAAAGCTAATTTTTTTAAGTCATTCGATTAAATTTTAAGAAAAAAATAAAGCTACTGTTGATATAGAAACGTTTTTACATTTGCGCTTTTCTTTACACGAAACTATAGGTAAAGTGTTGTAACTTAAAGATAACATCATTATCATCATAAAGAAATTTACACTTTCATGTAAAAGCAAAGTACTACTGCTTATTTAACTTTTTGCAAGATGCCCAATGAGATGTTAATAACGTCACTTTGTAGACAATTTACGCATTGCGCAAAAATAAACCGTTCTACAAATCTGACGAATTTTAAAAATTATTATGCCCATAATCAAACGCAATGTTTGATATAAACATTCAGAGAAGATCTTTTTGGTTCCATATATACCAAATCCATTTCAATCTGTTTAGAAATAAGCGAATTACGCGACATTGAACGTTGGAAATATGCTGGCTAGAGTTACTCTCCTTAGGTGTACTCAATGACTAGCTTCTATTTTCCCATGTTTCCCTTATATATATATATGTTACAGGGAATAAGTGTAATCAGGGATTTCATGTAATTCCTGAAAGGTTCAGTGATTACGTGTAATCCCTAGTCATTTTAGTGATTACATGAAATCCCCAAATTTTTAGGGATAACATGTAATTCCTAAAATATTTTAGCATTTTTGTAACGTAGGCCACTGCGGTCACTCAGTAATATTTGTGTAATAGGTGTAATGAAATCCTTTTGGTAGCGTACACGGTAAAAATGTATGTACAATGTATATTAATCCAAATATTGTGGTGTAAATCCTCGGTGTGATGATAATCCTTGGTAGCGTAAAATCCTCTGTGAAAAGATAATATCCAAATCCGAATAAAGTTTCTTAGTTTATTTACAAGTTTAATAAAACTATTACAATCTTAAAACGAAACGATGCGTACTCTCCAGACACTGTCTAGACACTGAGATGCTGGGCCACCTGCGCGTCGCTGTTTTTAGCTACGCTGGGGCAACCCGGCGTGAGCTGCCGTTTTCCAGGGCCAGGTGACGTGAGCTGCCTATATATATTGGCAACTCAGCGTAAGTTGCCGATTACGCTGGTCAGATGGGCGTTGTATTTTACGTATATAGAGTACGTTTAAATCAATTATATAATAAAGATAGATAATATACAGACATATAAGCATATTTAAACTTATTTACATTACAACATTACAACTCCCCCCACCTAAGATTTTGACTCCGTTCAAAATACAATCAATCATAATAAATCAATATGATAATGTAAAGATAATAAAAATCCATATCAAAATGTCAATGATATTCACAAGAGTGTCTATGCACATAGATCGTTCTTCACAAAAGTTCATCAATTATTGAGGGGCGTCCACGTAGTTTAGTTCAGTTCACATCTATGGTAACGGTTGAAACATCTGAGTTCATCTGATCCTGTTAAAACTACGGGGATTCCAGGCTACGTCCGTAGTTCATCCGTTCATCTGATACTACAGGGAATCCAGGATGCGACTGTAGCAACTCCAATATCATCTTTCCATATACATGTACTACGGGGATTCCGAGCTACGTCCGTAGTATGTCCAGACTCCAATCATCTATCCATATACTACGGGGATCCAAGGTTACGTCCATTCAACAATTTAAGACACCATCAGCTCACAATAGATAGTTATACTTCGAAGTCGCAAGATTACATTTGTAGAATGGTACACTAATATCACATTAACATCATAATACAGGGATTCCAGGCAACGTCCGTAGTAATTCCGTCCAACGTTGAAAGAATCATTGAATTATTATTACACACACATTTATGATAATCCATATACAGGTGTACTACGGGGACTCCGGGCAACGTCCGTAGTATGTCCATCCAACGTTGATTATAAAACACAGAAAACACGATTACACATAAATCCAAATATACTACGGGGACTCCGGGCAACGTCCGTAGTATGTCAATCCAACGTTGCTAATATAACAAATACACAACGCACATAAATCCAAATATACTACGGGGACTCCGGGCAACGTCCGTAGTGTGCCAATCCAACGTTGATAATATAACAAATACATATAACACGAACTAAACTACTGGTGAGCGCTCACTGCTAACTACTATTTACAGAAAACTAAAACGTGTTTTCTTATTCTCTAAAACGAACAGGGCGTTTGATCACACGGCCACGCCTTGTTTTCACAGGATCACTTTCTAATTTCTCACTTTCACTAGCTGTAGATTCTTTCTTATTAACTTTTGTCGTCGCTTTCTCTGTTTCATCCTCACTTTTGTATTCAGGAATATCATCATCCTCTTCTTCACGAGAACTATCTTTTTCTTTCACAATGTCACGAAAAGTATCTCTTTCCTTCACTATATCACGAGAACTATATTCTTCTTGCACAATTTTATCAGGAAGTTTGGGAATGATATCAGGTTCCTTCACACTCTCATTCACTTTCTTGGTTGCTTCACGCAGCACTAATCTTTCTAAATTTCGGCGTACAGTTTTTCCTGTGCGATATCTTTTCAGATTGTCGGCATGAACGATTTTCGGATTAAAGTTCCTGGAATGTTGAATTTTGTATAACACATTTGAAAGTCTTTCTAGCACAATCCACGGTCCTGTCCAATTTCTCGACAATTTAATCTTAGTTCCGGTCACTTGTTTAGGTTGATAAAGTCGCACTGTATCGCCAACGTCATAATTCTTTTCTACGATATTGCGATTGTAGTTCCTTTTCTGTGTTTTCACTGATTTTCTTATGTTGTCCCTGGCAATTTTATGCGCCATTTCGAGATTTTCACACATTTTCTGCACATAATCACTACGTTTGACGGGAATTTCTTCCTCGAAACACGTAAAATCGCTCATCACATCTATCGGCACTTTCATTTCACATCCATACATCTTGCGATATGGCGTTATTCCTGTAGTTTCGTGAACAGATGTGTTATACGCCATACATAATGTGTCTATAAAACGATCCCAGTCCGTTTGCACTAAATTCACATATTTTGATAGCATTTCCTTGAAAGTACGATTTAATCTTTCCACCATACCATCGGATCTAGGGTGAAATGCGGTAGTCCTTGTTTTCGTTATATCCATAACAGTGCACAATTGAGAGAATAACTGACTCTCAAACTGACTACCTTGATCTGTATGGAGTTCTAGTGGACATCCATAACGCTTGATCCAACCACGGAAAGTCACATCAGCCACGGTCTCGGCTTCAATATTCGGTAACGCATACACTTCGGTCCACTTCGTGAAATAATCCGACACAACTAACAAGTACACATTCCCATTCTCTGTTTTAGGTAAAGGTCCTGCTAAATCGGCTGCAATCCGCTCAAATCGTCCTCCAGCAATATAACTTTGCATAAAATGTCTCTTTTTCCTCGGCGGATTCTTCTTTTCTTCACATATATCACACGAATTCACATAATCTGTGATATCACGATGAAAATTAGGCCAATAATATGAACTCATATCTGCTCTGTTTATTGTCTTTTGACTCCCTTGATGTCCAGATGTCGGCGAGTCGTGTAAATACCACAAAATTGCACTTCGTAACACTTTTGGCGTACATATTCTTAGTCGCGTAGCACTCTCCTCAATCCACTGAATACACAGTACTCCATTATACACGGTGAGCACTTCCCAACGTCCTAACCAAAACTTAAATTCTGGATGTAAATGACTTATCGACTCGAATTTCGGTTTAACTTTGGAACCATGCTTTTCTATAAAAGCAATTACGTGTCCAAGTACGTCGTCTTTAACCTGTAGTTCTCGAATTCCGGAAAACGATAAATCGGCATCTGGCACCGGAATAGGTTTAGCTCTCCTAGGTCGATTCTCTCGTCGCCCTCTTTTTGATTTTAAATCCTCTTTCGCGTTTTTATCGTCACTTATCGCAAACAAACACTCAATATCACATATAGCTTGATCACTTTGTATATCGATGCCACTTAGATCACTTCGCAAGTCCTCTATGTGACTCTCTCGCACACCGTAATATTCATCATCTAATTTCCGTTTGCACTGTCTACACACGGTGTCATTTTCGGTCATCTTAATCCTTGAAAGTCCGTCAGCATTACTATGCTTTTTACCGGCTCTGTGCACTATCTTAAAATTGAACTGGCCTATTTGTTGTAACCATCTGCACATCTGACCGTCCGGTTCTTTAAATCTATGCAACCATGTTAGAGATCCATGGTCAGTTCGTAACACAAATTCACGTCCTAGCAAATAGTGTTTAAAATACTTCATGAAATACACCACTGCAAGCATCTCTTTGCGCGTCACACAATAATTACACTCAGCAGTTGACAGAGCCCGGCTTCCATAAGCGATCACTTTTTCACTGTCACCTTGAATTTGCGATAAAACACATCCAATCGCAGAATTACTCGCATCGGTATCAAGAATAAAATGTCCTCCTTCCGGATCCGGATATCCTAGGATTGGAGCACTCACTAATTTCTGTTTCAGAGTATGAAAGGCATGGTCACACTCCTCCGTCCACTCCCATTTCTTTCCCTTTTTCGTTAATCCATGTAAACATCGCGCAATATTTGCGAAATCCTTTATGAACTTTCTGTAGTATGACACTAATCCTATAAAACTACGAAGTTCACTAACATTGGTTGGTTTTGCAGCGTTTCTTATTGATTCTGATTTTCCTGGATCCGTTTGTATTCCTCTGGCTGATACTACGTGTCCTAGAAATTTCACTTCCTCCTTAAAAAATGAACACTTTTTCGCTTTCACTTTAAGATTCACTTCGTCTAATCGATCGAACACTTTTTCCAAATTTTCCATATGTTCGTCAAAATTTCTGCCGAAAACTACGATGTCATCTAAGTACAAAACGGCTATTTTCCACTGAAGTCCTATCAATGCTCGCTCTATGATGCGTTGAAAAGTTGCAGGAGCGTTGCACAATCCGAAAGGCATCACTGTATATTCGTACAATCCTCCCCGAGGAGTTGCGAATGCAGTCTTCTGTTTGTCGTTTTCTGACATTGGAACCTGGTGATACGCCATATTTAAATCTAGCGAGGAAAACCATGTTGATCCACTCAGGGCATCAAGGTCATCTTCTATCCTCGGTATGGGGTACGCATCCTTCACTGTTAAAGCGTTAAAACGGCGGTAATCTACACATACACGCCAACTTCCGTCCTTTTTCTTCACTAAAACCAACTGTGAAGACCACGGACTATTCGATTTCTCGATGAGACCCTGCTTCTCTAACTTCTCTATCTCCGCATCTAAAACTTCCCTCTTGAATATAGGTACTCTACGCGGTGCTTCTTTAAATGGTCTCTCATCACTCAATTTTATGTCGTGTTCTCCGAATTTTACTCGTTCCAACTTCCCATTCGGATTCGCGAACACATTACATCTTCTAATTAGGAATTCCTTAAACTTCATACACTGCTCCTCGTTGAGGTTTTCACATCCTTCCTCATAAGCAGCTTTTAAATGCACCGGCAAATCACTACATGTAGTTTCACACTCTTCACGTACTACGTTCACATCACTCGTAGCACTAATCGGTTCACTAACACACTGAACCGGAATAAATAACGCAATAACTGTACCCCTCCTCACTTCTACTGGTTCCACTCCTGGATTGTACACACGGATACACACATCACGATCACGCGCACTAAGTAAAGATCTCGCTAAAACTAATTCATGAGCTTGAGCAAATTTTTGTAAACACATAGGTAATCCCTCTTCCTCTGTTACATACGAAAGATATGACGGAATAATAGCCTCCTGTCCCGCATTGATTTCCATAGTTTCGGCACAAAATATTTTATTTGTTCGTTCTCCTTCATTAGGATCAAACTTCACAACAAATTCTGAGTTGTCATGGTCCCAATTACACTTGTATTTCACATAAAAATCTTCACCTAAAAGATTTTGGGTAACTCTTCCCACAAATATCCGAAATTCAAAGTTCATTCCTCCGAAAGTTAGAATCATTATCGCTGTCCCTAGTACGTCTATAAATTGTCCGTCCGCCGCTATAAATTTACTCCGTACTCGTTCTAGTACTGGCCTACTATCGGGTAACATGTTGTAGTAGGTATCCTCGGTAATAAATGATCTACGGGCACCAGTATCCACTTTCCATGTCACATTAGCACCCTGGATCAGTCCATCCACAAAGAACCCTTTTCTTCCGGGAATCCTGAGTTCGCTCCTGCTCTCGAACACTGACTGATCACCGTGGTTAACCTTATTTGCACAGAAACGATCCAATGCGTTTGACGACGACTTTAAACACCAGTCAGGTTCGTTGGTACACACCTCTCCAGTAATCTCAGACTGAATAACACTTCCGTGCTTTCCGTGTGTCCTTTCATTAACTACTTCTGCTTCGTTGAAAATCGGATCACAATATATCGTTGTACTAGGCCTTTCTGGTTTCTCGACCGGTGCACGGCCTACTGCCTCGGTCTCGAGTCGTTTAACGACTTCGAATGGTTGTCGGTGCGGTTTTGACGGTAATTCCCTCTACGATTATCTCTTTTCGGACAGTTCCTTGATAAATGGTCTGCAGAATTACAAATAAAACATCTCTTTTGCGAAAAGGTTCGGAGTTCACCAGCTTTCGACTGAACATCGTGTTTATTGCGCACTTTTTGCATCACCCCGTTTCCAGTATACAGAACACGTTTGTTTGGTCTCACAATATCCTCCCGTCGATTTTCGCCTAACCTAATGCATTCCTCTTGCATTGCGGCAGTTACAGCATCCTGTAGATTCCTTGGCCTTGTTCGTTTTACTGCGAAACGAAATTCGTGATCTTCGCTGCAATTATCGAGAAAAGTTTTCATGCTACTTTCCTGTACGTAATCTCTGTTGTCGGGGTATGTCTTGCGATATAGATCCTCTATGGCCTGTCCAAAATCTCTAAAAGTCTCACTTTGCTTCTTTTTCCGCATCTTAGCCTCAGCAACATAGCTCTCTTTCATCACACGGTGACCAAATCTATCGTCCATAGCCCGTTTTAATTCAGTCCAGTTATTTCTTATTTCCACAGGAAGTCCGTAAGCATAAGTTTCTGCCTGCCCACGTAACACAGTAAAGAAAATAATGCGAATTCTCTCCTCATTCCAGCCATTTATTGTCGCAATGTTTTCAAAATATCGAATAAATTCGGACCATATATCTTCACCATCTCCTTTGAATATCCGTTTCACAGGGACCTGTTGCGAGAAACTAGCGCGTTGCACAGGGTTACCAATGGCACCCATATTTTCGTCTAAGTATGATGAATTGTATCTAGGGAAATTCACATTACTCCCGAGGGGAGAATCAAATCTTACGTTCCTTGGATTACGTATATTTTGTCGTTTTCGGAAACAGTACTTCCACAGAATTCCTATGAATAATCCTATCATGAAAACACAGGCACTCGCCACAAGCACTTCCTTCGTCATCACCAGCAACAAATATCCAGGAAAGTATTTATAGCACACGGCACACAGTGATCCAATCAGAACTGAAATGATCGTCCATAGTTTGAAAATCCAAGTCCATCCATCCTCAGAATTATCGAATCGCGTACTATTTGCATCACACGGCACATTTTGTCGGTCTGAAAGCACAGGTGTTCTTGAAGCTACCGGTGTACATGTATTTGCGGCTTCATTAAATGAATCTAATAAGTTTCTCCTGACCGAAACCGGTGATTTTCGTCTTTGTCCGGACACACGAGGGGTTATCTCCCCTGGTTCATTTTGTAACTCACCTGTAAGTTCCATTTCACGGGGTGAATATGTCGTTTGATCGTGTTGCATCATCACATTTATTATAATCACGATATGCACAAATATTCCACACAACGCAAAGAAATCCAGTTTGAATCGCTGAATAAAAATTCACACGAGGCACATAACACACGTGAATAAAATCTTTTTCGTCACAGATTTTAAGAATCACACACATGTACACGAATGTTGCACACAACACGGCACTATTCACTTACTGAATGCACAAAACACAGGCATTTGTCGGTCACTAATCGACAGAGTTACGGACAAAATAATGTTTTATACGATGCACGCGCACAGATTTCACACAATGTCACAACACATATATCGGTCAGAGATTCATAAAAATACACATCTATAAGGCGAGCGCACATATTTTCTTCTTACGGCTCATTGTGCACAAATTAATTTATCAACGCACTACCGAGCAAAACATTTCACTCGCGATCACGAACAGTCACAAAATAAAGATAGCACAAAAAAAAAGAAAAATAATCGCGCACAAATAAATCGTCACAGTATTATGCACACTTCGCACAAAATTATTTCACACACGAACAGTCACAAAATGAACGCGCACAAATAAATCACAAAACACTACACACTCTGCACAAAATGATTTCACACGCGGGCAGTCACAAATCATACACATTAAAATAAATCGCGCACTAACAAATTGTCAATAAATTACAAACACTATCGCGCATGAAATTCTCACATATGAATATATCACACGCAAACAAAATCACTGAAATATGCACTTGCACAAATCAATATAAAACGGTCGCGCACTCGATTAAAACACAAGACATATACTTAGTATATATGTATCACACGCGATCGCGCACTATCACTTCACTTCCACAGAATTTGTACGGTATCAAATACACATATCAATATACTTACCGTACACTAAATAAAAGCGAATCGATAATTTCACTTATATATAATAACGATATAATATACACACGTAGGTCACGGGGAAATATATACACTAAGTCACTGAATCCACACGCAAAACACTATAATCTTTTCACTGATCACACCAATACTTACTTTTCATCACAAAATTTAAGAAAATTGTTTCACTTTTCCTCCACACACTTCACATCGTTTTCCAGAATCCATGTACAAGCACTTTGGAAATACTGCGAAGCATTCTTTGCATTCCACTCGCGATTTCATTTGCACTTTTCGCACGAAATGAACATATCCAAATCTGTGTAATCGTACACGCGTACGAATTTTGTCGGTTCCTGTACATCCATAATGAAGAATTACACACACGAGAAAAAAAAAATGCACTAAAATGATTAAAATATACACAAATCACGTAGGTTATATCGCACGAGCTGCCACCAGTTGTAACGTAGGCCACTGCGGTCACTCAGTAATATTTGTGTAATAGGTGTAATGAAATCCTTTTGGTAGCGTACACGGTAAAAATGTATGTACAATGTATATTAATCCAAATATTGTGGTGTAAATCCTCGGTGTGATGATAATCCTTGGTAGCGTAAAATCCTCTGTGAAAAGATAATATCCAAATCCGAATAAAGTTTCTTAGTTTATTTACAAGTTTAATAAAACTATTACAATCTTAAAACAAAACGATGCGTACTCTCCAGACACTGTCTAGACACTGAGATGCTGGGCCACCTGCTATTTATAGCTACGCTGGGGCAACCCGGCGTGAGCTGCCGTTTTCCAGGGCCAGGTGACGTGAGCTGCCTATATATTGGCAACTCAGCGTAAGTTGCCGATTACGCTGGTCAGATGGGCATTGTATTTTACGTATATAGAGTACGTTTAAATCAATTATATGATAAAGATAGATAATATACAGACATATAAGCATATTTAAACTTATTTACATTACAACATTACATTTTTACACTTATTTCCTGACGGCCAAAAATCATATAAAAATGATGAAATTGCGATATGATAGACATTTTACATGTCCATAATATAAAATCCTATTACTGAAAGAGACAAAATGGTTACGTAAATAATCAAATATGCTTTTAAGGCTGATTATGTTAATTCAAGATTGATAGGAAAACGATATGTTAGAAAAACTCTTGAGCGGACAATTCGATTGCACAGATATATTATGGCCCACTGATATGACTGTAATATACATGTACTAGGTAAAATTGTATGCATGGAATCTTGAATGGACTATGTAACTCAACACACCATTGTACCAAAGTGCCATGGTGATCGCTTCATCCCAAAATCTTTTCTTTGTATCTATTCTATTTCAATTAAACTTCTTGCAATCAAAATATCTTTGTATTTAGATGTACACAAAGGAAGGGGATATCCAATTTTTTTTACCGGGAAATAAGAATAATTCACATAGATTTGCTTTATGGACCTGTATACCTAGTCTGGTCTCCTATGCTATTTTTAACATATATTTTATTTGGATATGCTACTGAATCCACCTTACAGCAAATTTGGAGCCACACACTCTCTGTAATGTAAATGTACAAATCTAAATTCAAAGCATTAAAGAGGGCGCTACTGAAATGAATTTTGGGTGGCTCCGCTGGAAGCATCACCGAGGAGAATTTAATATTCGAAACACGTGGCTGGTGCAGGAAAATTTGGTTTGAAATTTTCTTCATGTAGGTACATGTATAGAGTTTGAACACTTCGTATTATTATGCATTGCTGTCGGAAGGGGACATCCGTTGCCTCGCCAAAAAAGTAATTTTGAATATATCTTAAACTTATTTAGACATCACATAATAAATAGTTGAAAATTAGACCATTTTCATCATTTCTTTTTTTTTTTTTTTTGGCCCATCATCAAGATACGTTAATGAGGGTTAAATACTAATTTTTCCGATTGAAACTTTTGATATATGTTTTAGAGAACTTTGACCATCAATTTTGTTCGATAAACTATTTTTCATTGCGCTCATGGGTTTGTTTTATGTCTATTTTATCATAGATAATGATAAACATGATAAATGAACTTCAAATTTGGGGAATGTTGATAAAAAATACCTATTCTAGTTTGAATATTTTCACTTATTTGGCATAACTAGTTCTTCGCATTTGACAGAGAGGATATTCAGCATCAACTGAGCCAAAAATAATAGATTTTAAAACTGAAAATAAGGAGAAATTAAGGTTAGGAAATAAGTGTAAAAATGCATGAAAAATTCAGGAATTACATGAAATACCTGACCAATTTCAGGGATTACATGTATTAACTAATCGAAACAGAGATTACACGAAATCCCTAAAATCAGGAATTACATGAAATCCCTGATAACACTTATTCCCTGTAACATATATATATTTTTTTTGTAGATGTTGTGTTTTATCATTTGTTATAGAGGGCCATAAGGGAGAATGGCTGATTATGTCACCCTCTTGAAATAAAGTTATTATCATTATTTTTTATTATTATTAATCAACATTTTAACTACTTGGTTAGTGTCACTGCTGGTGGACCAAGAGTCCCCGAGGGCACATGTAGCCAAGTTCAAGCAACTTCGGTTGATCGTCTGTCTCTTCAACGCATTTGAAATTTTCTGTTACAAAAGTTCTTGAAATTTCTAAAACGTGGGTCCTGTAGCATCATAACCCACTAGGGCTGAGCGGTTTTATCGCGGTACCGGTATATTGCAATACGAGGCTTCGCAATACGTACCACGGTATTTGATTTCAAAAACCGGTTTTTGACGATACTTTTTTTTCTTTATATTTTATGTTGTTTCTTCGAAATTACGAACATTAACGCAAATTACTGCACTGTCTGTCAACGAGTGTCTGACGATGTCCCAGCAGAATTATCACACTAATACTTGGATAAATTTTAATTTCTTTCAACCGGATATCCATGCATGTATGATTGACTTTGAATATTATAGACGGACTGTCAAACTTGTCTGCATATGTTCATCATTATATCATGATGTCATTTTCTGATGGGATAATACCCGAAACGTGCATGTCTGGTCGATGCTGTAAATTTATCAGGTCTTAAATGATGCTATGGAATTTGAAGACGTTTAATATTATAAAGGAATACGTCCCATTTATATTACATTATTTCGATATAGAATCACTGACGGGTGAGCCACAGTTCTGAAGCAAAAGTTTGACTTTCAATTAAAATTTTTGAGAGTTTTAGATTACAGATCACAATTTATTTTGAATGTTCGTTGACCACGCAAATAGTTCCTGACTATTTCAATCCCTCGTCTTCTTACATTTAATTTCTACGACTCTTTTTACACTAGATGATTCGTTTTTTACGTCAATGAGTCGCAGATGAGTTGAAAAAAAATATTCTAGCATGTTGATTGATGCTGCATCATCCTAATCGCGGAATGCCAGATGTGTTATGAGGCTCTAGAATTGATAGATTGTAGAACATTAGAGCCACAGATACCCCCTTTCGGGTTTAAAAAGACATTAAAAGTCTACTAAGCGACAGATTTTTGCATGAATCCATTTCTGGGCTTATTTTGATACTATCTAGCAGATATAAAAGTTTCAAGCAAAAAATGGTGGTGCGATTCGAGTATTTAATCGTCATATTAGTATAATTTACAAAGGATTATATAGGAAAAAATAATTGGGGTCTGATACCTATAAGCGCGCGTAGTGATATCACGTGTGTAACTAAATAGAGACCAGACGAGGGGAAAAGGAGAAAATATGATACATGTAGGATGAAAATATCATGTTCACGATACTGCTAGATGCCAATTCTTGTGTTATCAAGGCTGACCTGGCGAAAATCGGGGGGGGGGGGGGGGGTTTGGGGCGAGCGAACATGGGAAAGGAGGCCGAGGTAAGGACATAGTGTGATTTTTTTTTCATTACTGCGACATGCTTGCATTAGCTGTGTGTCATGTTGTTACTTTTACCATAAATATATTTGATCTCATCCAATAGCCAAGCATTGCCTGGCTCCATCCCCCCCCCGCTTAAAAATAGGAAATCGGGGAAGGGGGGGGGGGCTCCGTTTTTCGATCTCCGCTCGTAGATCACATGTACAATTGAACTTCATTTGCTGGAATAATGTTTTTATATGACATCTCATGCGTTCTGCACTAAAAATATCATTGAAATCGTAAAAGAATAAGTTTTCTGATGTTTTAAACGTTAATTTTTAATTTTTTGTCGATACACTAAGAGGGCCTAACGAAAAATATCTCGCATGTAGGAGGCAAAAGTATGCCACCATAGATGACAAAACAAACAGAAAGTTTGACGCAGGGTCCAAGAAAACAAAGGAGGGGATCTGCAACAACGCCAGGATGCAGCATCCACAGCAAACCCAAAAACACCCAATGCAAAAACACAAAGCAGACAATCAAAGTAAGAGACGCATAAGTGACAAGGAACGTCAACACACAACACAGAAACATCAAACACAAAGGACTAGTAGACACATAAACCAACGAGACCAATGGGCAACCGGTGCCGACTTAGGACGGCCAACTGCCACGAAAATAGCAGAAGATGCGGTTATCCTGGATTACGTGCACACAATCCTCCCACTTTTCCGATTACTCAGATGTCTCGAAGAACGTGCAATTGTGGCATAAAACAACCTCCTCACTGTCAGATGAACACACACAAAGAAGACCGCAAAACGCAGGGGCCCAAGCAACACAGATGAATAAGTAAATGAATATAAAAAGAGGGTGTACGTAATACAATCCGTGCTCTGCCGCCGTGAGCTCATGTATGTTATCATCCGAGGAGTGCAACTGACATTCAGAGAGGATAGGTGTTAGGGCTGAGTATCGCGGGTCAAATTTGTATTGCGATATATTGCGATATTCGGAAAAATATTGCGATATATTGCAATATTTTATCATGTTTATAGCATCGAGATTCCTCATGATCTTCATTTTCCTATCTCAAATTTGCTTTCAAAATTTTATTTAGAAATCAGAAAATGACATCATGATATAATGATGAACATATGCAGACAAATTTGACAGTTCTTCTATAATATTCAAAGTCAATCATACATGCATGGATATCCCGTTGAAAGAAATTAAAATTTATCCAAGTAGTAGTGTGATAATTCTGCTGGGACATCGTCAGACACTCGTGGACAGACAGTGCAGTAATTTGCTTTAATGTTCGTAATTTCGAAGAAAAAACATAAAATGTAAAGAAAAAAAAGTATCGTCAAAAACCGGTTTTTGAAATCAAATACCTTGGTACGTATTGCGAAGCCTCGTATTGCAATATACCGGTACCGCAATAAAACCGCTCAGCCCTAATAGGTGTCTGGGGGCCTGTCTTGTCTTGTAAGAAGTTGACGATATTTTTGTAAAATTTCCAGTTAGTCTTTACTAGTTTGTAAATGCGAAAACCTTGTCCTTAAAGTTTCTTGGAAGGATACACACATCTGGATACGTAAATGGATATAAAAAATACATAAGGTGTACGCCATACAGTCCGTTCTCTGCCGGCTGTAGCGAGCCTATGCATATTTTCACCAGAGGAGTTCGACTGAGATTCGGAGAGGACGGATCGGAACCCTGTCTTATCTAAAGAGGTTTGGACAGGGCCCGTCATGGAGTCCTGTCGTCACTGTCAGTCAGAGTGCAATCAAAGTGAATATTTGAAAACTTCAATTCCAAATTATGCTCTTCCTAATTTCATATTATTTTCTCTGTTTGACTTCAAACATTACTGATGAGACATAAAATGTCGAAATGCACATATGGTAAACTTAAAACATCTCTTAAAAATAATGTAAGTACTTACACTGATAGTAAATCCAACCTTTTTGATCTACCGTGGTCGTACTGTTAGCGAGGTTACCTTTCACTAAAGCGCATTGCTTTGTATCATGGTTGTAGAAGAAAGACGTACAGACACCAGCATTGGAACATGCCTGGATACACTCGCCCATGTGGCTAGTATTCAACAAGGCCGTATAGTTAATGAACAGACGGTCATCCATGAAGGACTCACGCAGGTAACTGGGACATAATCCCTTGCAGAAATATATAGTTTGGATAAAAAGAAAATGGTAAATTAGAAAATCAAACTTTTCTAGACACTGCATTTTGGTACTTGAACAACGTTCGAAAAGTTCATGAATAATTGTACATTTATATTTTAATTTATTTGTCACGTGATCTGAATTTAAAATTACCATTTTATTGCCTTTTATTGATTATATTATAAATTCACTTGTCATGCAGCTTGATAATTGCATGTCAGTTCCAACGGTCTTTAGTTCATCTTTTCATTGGTGTATGAACTATTGGTGTATGAAATCTATAGATGTCAGATACCGAATCGAATAACAAGTTCTAGAATTCTTCGGACGCTACGGGGATATTATAAAAACATATCAGAACCCCCTTTCCAGAATGTCCAATGACCCTCTGGATTTTGATTGAATGGCTGTCATCATCACCAAATAAGAAAGATTACTTGATATGTACATTTCTATTAATACAACTTTTCTACCTTGTGACCTTGACACATTCTTTTTTGAAAAAAATGAGCATTCATTTTATCTCTTGTCCGTCAAGTTTGACCTACAAAATAGAAAATGGTGTCAATATTGACAAAGATGACGACGGAGGCATTAATGTTTGACAAACGCAGGTTTTATTTCCTATTATGTCGCTTTTGGCAATAAAGTTTAATTCACTTGAATTTTGGGATATATCGAAAATGTACAAATTATGAAAAAGTCCCATTTTCTATCTTCTCTCATGTAATGTAAAGGAAATGATGGGATCTCCAACAGGACTTGGTTGCAGCACCCACAGCACAAAAAAATCGAAGCACCAAAATGCAAAACAGAGAATAGACAATTCACAACAAGAGACCCTAAAGGTACAAGGAAGACAAAACATCAAAAACGACATAAAACATTAAATCCAGTGAGACCAATGGGCAATCGGGAACGACTTATGACGGTCAGTAGATATAGATATATCATAAAGTACGTAAAGATAGGGTACAAATACTACTGTCCTGTTCACTAAATCCAGAGCACCCTGTTTTACTGGTTTTCTCTAAAATATGATACTGTCATCTTCCAAAAATATATCGATTTTATAGTACTCCTTTAGTCGTAACAGAAAATACCATTGTTTGGGCTATACGTCAATTAAGATAGAAATAGGACGGAAATTAAAAAGTCTACGGGGATGTTCTATAGTAAAATCGCTGAAAAATCGTGACGTCGGGAGCTTTGACGTCACTGTTTACTATTGTTGACACGGAGAGGAATATTGACTTGAAATTAACATGGAAATTTCCCGTAGACATTTTATTTTCATATTTCAATTTGAAGGCAGTTGATAGGGTAAGTTGAAGTTAATTTCCAGTAACGACTAAAGGAGATCAATTCTCGGAAACTATAATTTATAGGAAATTTCTTCAGATGACAGAATAAATCGCCAAAACAGGGTGCTCTGGATCTAGTGAACAGGACAGTAAGTAGATAAAGTGTTCAAAATTACACTAATGATCAAAAAGATAAAAAGATAATGATACTTATTTCTATAAAACAAAAAAAATCCCTGATATCAGTGAACTCTTGACCGAACTAGCTATAGATTGAGACTTACGAAATCCAGATTCGCTTAACCCTCTCATTTATTTGCAGCAAACCAGATGTTTTTATGAACTCAAGTTTGTTGTATTTTATTCGTATTGTTAAGCCAAAGGGAGTCGTCGACACATAACTCATTGAAACAAATATGGCGAGCATAGTACTTTTCTATTAGAAGCACTTTCACGCAATGGGTTTAATGCTGCCTTGAGGCGCCAATTGGTCCCGGGGCAAAGCCGTGGTGTGGTTGAGGGGACAAAGCCCCCAGAAGCTTATTATATAGATTTTGCACCAGCATGTAACTTGGTTATCAGTCAAGGATTTAGATATCATAAACTTGTAAAATCTTTTTGGAAATTCTACAATTTATAACAATTCAGAACTTCTTTCAAAATTTGGGACGACTCCGGCATCAGAGTATATGTATCATTGGGAATTTCATTGCCTTCATTTTACGGTGACCTTATAAACAAAATCAGAGGGAGCAAAGACAGATCAGAACCAAAAATGTAAGAAATAGTCAGTCGCATGCTTTACCGAGGATATGAAAGTCCTAAAGTCCTCACAAAAACACTTGGCAGTATACTGGACCAATCTACAGTTTTGTACCAGTGTCTTCCCCAACGTTTCACACTGGTCAACCGTGACGACAGGACTCCATGATGGGCTTTGTTGAAATATCGTCAGAGAAGACTTGGTCTTGATTTTCTGTCCTATCTGAAAGTTGGTCAGACTTCTGGGGTGATGGATCTTGTGCTCACTTCATCCAGCATAGCACAGACTGTTATACGCATGCCATGGACTTTTTTTAGATCCATTTACATAGAATCTGTGTTACAAGAGGCAGCTGCGTTTCACTATCTTGTTTGTGATGTCACCTTACAATGATAAGTTTTATCTTTACACAACAATTGTGCCTATGGAGAACTCTGTGTGTCCGGAGAAGTGGGAGGGTTGTGCGCAAGTAATCCGTATAACCACACCATTCGCTAAAAGCAGATGGTCGTCCAAAGTCGGCACAGGGTGCAAATTGGTCTCCTTCCTTTTATGTGTTGTCATCAATATTTAATGTTTTTGTACATCTATTACGATTGTTTTGTATGATGTTCCAGTAGATATTGTTTTTTTTTTCTTTTTTGCGATTTGGAGTTTGTATGATGTCATTTATGTGTCACTTTCTCGCGGGTTTGTTTCGCTGGGTGATTGCAGGGTGGTCATGCTGGAGATCATTCCCTTTTCTTGGTTAGTTAACTTGACCGTCAATCCTCTTGTTTCATTACTATAGTCATTGCCCTTCGTATTCATGTGTTTTAAGCAAGATACGAGGGATAAGAAGGAGGAGTTGTGTTGTATGGTAGGAGGAGTTGTGTTGAGTCATTCTCCGAACAGAGTTGTCAGAGGTGAAAGAGGTGGGGTGAGAAGGAGGAGGTGAAGGAGATGGGTTGGGTAGGAGGAGGTGGTGTGAGTAGGAGGAGGTGGGCTAAGTAGGAGGAGGTGGGCTGAGTCGCAGGAGGAGAAGGAGGTGGGATGAGTAGGAGGAGGTGGGGTGAGTAGGAGGAGGTCAGATGAGTAGGAGGAGATGAAGGAGATGGGGTGAGTAGGAGGAGGTGGCGTGAGTAGCAGTAGGTGGTGTGAGTAGGATGATTGCGCAGATAACAACACAATGTTCTACTAATGCATGATCTACCAACTGCTTCCATATCAGGACGTTCGTACATGTTATGTAGTAAGACTTTTGATTGATCCCGTTTCATTCACGGAAATAAAATATGTTTAAACTTAAGTTATGTTGATATCCAATCGCATGCATGTAATTTTATGGAGTAAAACTTATAGACAATAAAGTGTACAAAGTGCTCCAATATAAAATTTGCTCTGGCTAGTTGCCTAATCGTAGTCCTAGGTTATGTTGAAATCATTTCGTATGCATGCAAGAAAGGAGGGGATCTCCATCAAGGCCCACTTACAGCAACAACGGCAAAACACCTCAAGTGAAAACACAAAGAAGAAGTACACATCAAGAAATACATAAGGGGCAAGAACACCAAACACGACATCAAAATAAACACTACTGAAACATAAACCAACGAGTCAAATGGACAATCGGTGTCAACACAGGACGGCTATCTGATACATTAATAGCAAATGGTGTTGGTATCCGGATTGCTTGCTCACAACCCTGTAACTTTTGCGGCTACCCAAAGGTCACTGTATTGTAAAATAACCTCCTCACTGTAAGATGACTACACATACAAGACAGCAGAGCAAAGGGCCTAAGCATCACACGGATAAATTCTACCGGTTGTACATAGCGCGTTCATGCATGTTGCTCATTCAACTAAACTTACTACGTAAAACTCATAGACAAGATGGATTACCAAAATGGCGTTTCCAGCGTAAAAACCGTCCCTGTAATTGTGTAAAATCTATACATGTACAATAAGCCTCTTGGGGCTTTTCTGCCACAGTTAGGCGCCGAAATCCCTGCCTAAAATTGCTTCTAATTCATTGTTTTCATTTTTTACAATATATTTAGGATTATTGTAAGTCTCTTATACTATTTGTTACCATTTGTTTGAGAAATAACAACTAGCTAGCCGCAGTTTGTTGTCCAGTAATTACCCTCGTCGCATGAACCATGAAATTATCACCGAGTCGTTTCGGAAAATAAATTACAGCTAGCTAGTTGTTATTTCTTAAACAATTCTCATATTGTTCTGCATGAGCTCTCTAGCACGTGCATGGGTGGTTTGTTGGAGACTTTACACCAGGAGAGTTCTATAGTATATATAAGGAGTAAATCTCTAGTCATGTTGGAATAACGATTGAATATTATTTCTTTAACTAATCTGTACCATCTGAATCAGAATTAAAGAACTACAAGAACTACAACAAAAGAACTCTGACTACACGCCTGATTGGCTGAATTGTTTTATGTGTAGTTAAGGGTCAGTGGCGTAGCTAGAACAAAAAATATATGTATGCTTGATTTTACAGTGCGAGCGCACTAGGGGGTCCGGGGGGGTGGGGCATGCCCCCTGAAAATTTTTGAAAAGAAGAACACAGCAGAGGCCATTTCCCTGCTTTTAGACCACGAAATCATAGATCAGATTATCCTTTAATTTCTACCTAATATAGTAAAAGTAGCGACCTTTTGATAATATAATTATGATTTTTTTCGGTACAAAACTGTGATGATGTTTGATTTTAATGGAAGCCCAGACAAGTCGTTTAGAAAATAACATTAATAACTATATGAAAATGAAGTGATGAAGTAGCGAAAATTTATTGTATTTCAAAGAAAATTTTTTTTTTTGGTCAAAATGATGTGTATGCTTGAGCATACAAGCATATATGGTAGCTACGCCACTGACTGGGTATTCACCTTTAATGTTTTAAAGTTTATATTAATCTTTCCTGTCTCTTTTATCCCTTTGGTGCCTCTTTTTTTGTGTTTGTCCCCTCTTTAGGTATATATCTGTTTGTACTCTATAATGTCTTATTTTGGGCAAGTTTTTGTACTTAACGTGTGTGGGCTTCGCTGGAAACAAAGGTTTTTCATTTCTCCCTCTTGAAAATGAACGACAAATCTTGAAATATTTGATATAAATAGACTTATCACGTTAGATTAAACTGAAATTGATTTTTAGACGATCAATAAACTTATATCATTCTACGAAGAATGACAAAAAAAAAATCATGTGGTAAACGAGACAATTTAGATCAAAGGGGAAAGGCGACATCGATTAGCAATTTGAAATAAAGACACTTTAAAATTCTTTTTTCAGAAATAAATATATAGTGCATTTATAAATTATGCAATATTTTCATTTTGATAATATATAAACATGAAAGTTACAATGTAGTTTAAATATTATGTTTCTGCTAGAAATGTTCTGCTGTTCTTTTATTTCAATTTGTAATGACTAAATCATGAGTAGCAATACACTTGAAGACGTTTAACAATTGCTATTGTGTTGAATCTTTTTTCCTATAGGTCATTACATCCGGTGCATTCATGCGCGTATCCAGAGTGGGGGACCGGGGATCTTGACCCCCCTGAAATTTTCGGATGTAGGATCCAGCTTTGGCCCATTTGTAATCTAAATGGGTCTAAAAGTCCCTTGTTTCATAGGATGTAACCTCCTTCATTTTTTTCAAGGTTTTGTCATTGTAAGATGCCTGATTATTAGGGAAAATGATCTCTTATCTATTTATTCTCATGAAAAATAGACAAAACGTGAATTAATAAAAATAAATTTGCGGCTCTCTCCGCTCGCCGATATAAGGAGTAAAATATTCAATATTATTAATAATCATCTCGATCGAATCAAGACAAATCCATATCTCATATCTAGAAAAAATTGAGCCTCGCAACACTCGTCAATTCTTCATAAAAATTAACGTGAAAGTAAAGCTACAAATACCCCCCCCCCCCTTCAAAATTGCTCCCCTCCCAATCATGTGCACCGATATATATGTAACTACATGATAGGTAGACTTCCTAAAATTTTGGACCCCCTCTAACCAAAAATGCTGGATCCGCGCATGCAGCATGTAACATGTGTAAGGTATCCGATATACATACGGGTATTTTCCCATTACTGGCAATTGGCACTATAAATATTTGGCACTATATATTTTCTGAAAGGTTATGATGCCCACTGCTCAGAAATAATTAAACATTCTGGGGGTAGATAAAAAGAGGGGAATAACCGATGAAGCATTTCGAGTGTCTATTTTCTCTTTATAACTAATGCAAAATAACAAAGGTGTACAAGAGTGTTTCCCCTTTGATTGTTGAGACCTGGGAGGTATATGTTTGTACTCATGGCATAATTACCTTTCAAAAAATACATACTTTATAGTACCTTACCAGTCATAAAGTTTACCATACTTAATCTGTTCATAAATGCTGCTTTTGGATTTGAAGACGATTTATCATTTGTACCACTTCGTGAGTGTCACTACTGGTGGATCAGGAGTCCCCATGGTACATGTAGCCAAGTTTGATGATCTTCGGTTGATCGTTTCTTCAACGCATTCAAAATTTTCAGTTATCAAAATTTCTTGAAATTTCTAAAACATCAACATTTCTTATCATACATTCTCATAAATAATCTTTTTTAACGAATTCATACAGAAACATATGCCACGTATTTATATCTTCGTCTTTGAACTACCTAACAAGAACATTGTTTTAGTATTCCTTGTCCCTTTTGCGTCTCTTGTTGTGCATGTCTGCTCATTCTGTGTTTTGAATGGGATGTTTTGGTTTTGGAGTTGCAACCGAGTGTTGTTGGATACATTAACTCCTTTCTTTTAAAATTCGTTTAATATATTGCATAATGGTATACTGTTATAGTTTCTCGAAGAAGTGGTGCCATTAGGCTATAATAAATATTCTTAACACATGAAAGTTTTAGAGGGCAAAGACGTCAAACAAATTAAAAAGGTTAAGGTGGAATCAATTTCTCAAACTTTTGAAAGAAAGGGACAGAAAGAGAGTACAAAACCTCTAGATATTTCTTAAAAAGAAGCCGACTTGTCAATTCGGGGTCATCTTAATATTATCGACATTATTCGACAATTCTTTGACTTTCAGGAATCGGGAGACGCTGACTCTCCCCGGGCACCTAGTCTCACTTCGGAAAATTTGTTCATTCCGAGGTTCGCAACCGTTCCTGTGGAAAATCTAATGATTTTGCTTTGCCTTCACGACTATGAGACTGAATAATTGATGGGTACTTCTGTAATGTTTATTTTTTTAATCCTCCCATATGTATCACTTGTCCTTCGTGTTTGTATGGAGCTGAGTCATTGCCCTTGTCTGTTTGTCAGAATTTTTTTTTTTGCGTGAATAATTCTGTTTTATATTTTTTTTTTCAAGAATTTGTCGTCTTTTGTGTTTTACTTTCATTCACTGATAGCTTACATTGAGGGCTCTTTTTGTTCTTGATTTATGAGTTTTGATCTGTTCTGTTGTGACGCCAAGATAAGAACGAGATATCCAATATGACGACGTTATAGTTATACCAGCGGAACACACACGTATGATTACAAGATAAGAACGAGACATCCAATATGACGACGTTACAGTTATACCAGCGAAACACACACGTATGATTACAAGATAAGGAAGAGATCTCCAATATGACGACGTCATAGTTATACCAGCGGAACACACACGTATGATTACAAGATAAGGAAGAGATCCCCAATATGACGACGTTATAGTTATACCAGCGGAACACACACGTATAATTACAAGATAAGGACGAAATCTCCAATATGACAACGTTATAGTTATACCAGCGGAACACATACGCATGATTACAAGATAAGGACGAGATCTCCAATATGACGACGTTATAGTTATACCAGCGGAACACATACGCATGATTACAAGATAAGGACGAGATCTCCAATATGACGACGTTATAGTTATACCAGCGGAACACACACGTATGATTACAAGATAAGGAAGAGATCTCAAATATAACGACGTTACAGTTATACCAGTGGAGCACACACGCATGATTACAAGATAAGGAAGAGATCTCCAATATGACGACGTTATAGTTATACCAGTGGAACACACACGCATGATTACAAGATAAGGAAGAGATCTCCAATATGACGACGTTACAGTTATACCAGTGGAACACACACGCATGATTACAAGTTAAGGAAGATCTCCAATATGACGACGTTATAGTTATACCAGCGGAACACACACACATGAAAAGAGAAAAGGTAACAAACATGTTTTCTCCGATCGATTACAGGCGACGGACTGACGGACGATAGACGCCGCGTTACGATACTTAGAATAGAATTTACGTTCACTCCAAATTGTCCATAAAATGTTTGATTAATTCTGATCTTTATGCTCGAAACGATGTGTAATTCCTCTATTTTGTACATCATAACTTACTCATAAATTTCTTTTGCACATAATAATTAAAAGCAATTCTCTGTAAGAACCAAAGAATTTCATTGACATATTGGCACGGTTTGTTTTTGATTTAAAAGATGTTTGGTATGGAAGTGCAATATCAAGTACTAGTATGTAAATCAACACAAGTTGTTTTTTTTTCAAAAAGGTTGTCTTTGCCAAGGTAATGGTGTTTGAAATTTCAAAAATCAGGAAAATTCATAGGACGAGGCATATTTGTAGGCTTCGTTACCATAGAAAACATGTACTTTTTTACTGCCATAGAATGATCAATCTAACATAAATTTCCTAGAACTATTTATCAATGTTCATCACAATTTCTAACTTCTTGGTGAGTATTTTGATCAAATAAACGAATGTGAATTTTCTTGGATTTTTTAGACAGAAAAATATTTTAACAGTTCCATAAAATCTAAGATTATTTCTTTCTTATACTTATCAGCTTTAATAATAAATATGACTTATGAAAATATTCATTGACAAGTAAAATTTTGTTAAATTGACAACAAAAAATTGAAAATTTCAATAGTTCTTGCAACATTTGAGTCTCAAAGTAGAAATATCTGTAACCTTGAGAATCAATTCAATGAAATTGAACTTAAATTTTTATTGAGTGAAGTATTTAAAAGTCTTATCTATCCATGCATACATTTTGACAATAATACCTTACTCTAAAGATGAATAAAATCAGTTTCAAAAATGATATAAAACAAGCAAAAATGGCTAATGTTACCATGATAGCAACAGTATTTGACGACAGGATTTAGGTACAACTCTTAAATAAGCCACTTCACTTTGTCGTTCATTTTATTTTTAAATAAACATATATTTCCTTTGATGAAATTCTATGGTCTCCTCTTGGTGCATTTTGTTATATTTAAGATTGAAAATGGTACATTAAATTTACCCTTTTTTAACCTCTATTTTTTGCTTCATTTTAACTGATTTTGGATTAATACAATAAGATCCCTGTAATGTATATCACATAATGTATATCAGGAGACGCTGACTCTCTCCTGGCACATTTTCTCACTTCGAAATGCATGTTGTTCATTCCGGGGTTCGCAACCGTTCCGATGGGAATTCTTACGATTTTGCCTTGCTTTCTCGACTTTAAGACTGAATAATTTTACGTACTTCTTTGATGTTTAGTTTAACATAACTAGATGCGCTAAGTAAGAATGAAAGTAAGGAATAACAAATTTCAAAAGTATGAATGAACAATACAGTAGTATCTATGGAAACGCAGTATCCGAAGCTGGCTTATTTCGTGGTCTCAAAAGTGCTAAAAATAGAGTGACCTCGTTACCATGGCAACCAGAGGTCACATTTACCGAAAATATTATTTCCATCATCATTACTAAATACATGTATATATACAACATGTACACATATACTGAAAATCATCAAAAATCCATGACATGACGTGCCTCTCGCTTTTTGTCCTAACAGAGAATAGCCATTCAGAAAGAAGAACTTTGCAAACTGATTGACATATTGTTTGTGACGACAAGATACATGTAAAGAGAAGATCCATAACAGGGCGACGTTACAGTTATCCAAGCTGAACACATATATAGCTACAAACATGTTTACACCGGACGACGACAGACTACAGAGGGACGGCACGCTATGACAATAGCTCACTTGTGCTTTCCATTTTTGAAATGCCTTAGCCTGATACGAAAGCTGATTGATATGTTTTGAACCTCGGTTTTCTGAGTTGAAGAAGGTATTCTGCCAAATAGATTGTCTCCAAAGGGGACAGATAATTAATGGTAAATACTATGCTTTACTTACAACACAGTTATGGGAAAATATTAAACTTAAGCGCCATAGAAAGCTTACTAGTTATATAAGTGCTGTTCAATCAGAACAATGATCCTGTTCACAAGTCTGTCAATGTCATGGCTGACATTCAAGATCGTGGCTTTAATTTGATTGAACATCCGCCTTATTCACCCGATCTTGCTCTATAAGACTTTCATCTATTCCAAAAACTGAAAGCAGCTATTTCTGACACCGACATTTAGTCCAACGATGACTTCATACTTGTAGTGAATGGCTTTCTGACCAGTCATGATAAGGATTTCTTTAAAGTGGTATTTAGGCCCTTAAATGGTGGCAAAAGTGTATAGATACTGAATTGGGTTATGTAGAAAGATAATGCAAAATGTGTGATAAAATTCAAATTTAAACCTTAATAAATACAAGGCTCACAAAATGTCAAGCAATCCTCGTAAATATTTTTTTTTATTGTTTTGGTCATTCCATAAAGCAAATGGTTGTCCTTATGTTGTCTTCACGGTGTATGTTTCGTACTTCGTTCTCGTTTTCTTATGGGCCATCTTGTGGGCTGCATGTATCTTAGTTGCCGGCTTATTTACTTGTAGTTTTTTTTTTTTTATCTATTTGTTTTCAATATAAATTTTGTTAGCTGTGATTTCTAGAATTTACTTTTGTTATTGTTGTTGTGGACATTGCAAATTGGAGATGTATTTATTTAGATTGTATTATTTCCTTCTGATTATACACCGAAATCTTCTGTTTATACACCGAAATCATCTTTAACTAATTTCGAAGTATTATGTATGATCTTTAAATAAGCTTGATTTGACTTCAAACTTAAAAAGATTATGTCTTGAGTCCTCATGGCAACCGGAAAGGTGAGAGGGTTTTGGGCACGCATTCCGGATAATCACACCATTTGCAACTGCCGTAGCAGCTGGCCGTCCCGAGTCTCGTTGGTTAATGTATGGTCATTTGTGTTTGATGTTTCTGTGTTGTTTTGGGTGTCCCTTGTCCCTTTTGCGTCTCTTGCTATGCATGTCAACTCTTTGTTTTTGCATGGGTTGTTTTGGTGAATTGCTGTGGTTGTTGAAACCGACTGTTGTTGGAGATCCCCTCCTTTTTTGGGCTTATGAATGCATCCACTCTTGAAATATGAAAATTATTAATCATGTCAAAATATAGATAATATACAACTTTAAGAAATTAAAGACAAACACTATATTACAATCATGCAACAAGCTTCATTTCTATTCAAATTCTGATAAGAATTTGCTTTCACTCCAAATTATCCATACAAAGTTAGTTTGATTATGAACTTTATGCTCGAGATGATATATAATTCTTCTATTTCGGTACAGAATGACTGTACTAAAACATATGTTTCTGTTGTTTTAAGTTTTATTTTGTAAAAAAGCATTTATAATTTACGTCAGACACTAGATATAACCGATCCAAGCTGCTTGGAATACACTAAGAAGTCATGCATGATTAAAACAATGTCATTGTGTAATGGAAATACGTAAATAACAGTGACTATAACCAGACGATTCAAGATCTGAACTGGTCATGCATACACAAAGGACATGCATGACTTCTTTCCATTATCATACTTCCCTCTCCGATCATGCTTAATTTACATTAAACCCATCATATCTATGTACTCTGAAAAGCCATCTTATTATATACCTTCACACCTGACAAATTGCACTTACCCATGAAATTATTTAAGAATTGAATGTTCATTTTTGCCATTTTATTGGATGATGAAATGTCAGTTGTCGTATCACAAATTTTGCGTAAAACCGCTTCGCTACGCTACGCGGTTTTACACAATTTGTGATACGACAACTGACATTTCATCATCCAATAAAATGGCAAAAATAAACATTCAATACTTATAATTACCAAACATATGAATTTATTCCGAATTCGTACAAATTCTAAGGAAAATGAACGATTGAGTACGTGGCGTATGAAAATATTTAACTGGTACGAACTAGTTCCCTAACAACAAAAATGTTTGAGAGGAAAAAAAAGCAAGCCGACATTTAATCTGGAAAAAAAGCTTTTCCCCTTCAGAACCTCAGCATGTTTTACCTATTTGCACTTACTGCTGTACTGTTATGACGTAATTTGTGACGCGTTGTTTATCGAAGGCAGCAGACATGACAGTTGAAAGTAGAACATGAGGCAATTTGTGTTGGGATTTATACGGACTCTCAGACAGCATTTCTTGTACCTGTAGATCTTATGTGTGAAGAAAAAACACGTTGTTAAGATCTACAGGTATCGGAATATCAGCTGTAAATTATTTCTTAGGAATCAGAACGAAATCGGCATGACAAGTTTGGTAAGTCGCGATTGCGTAGCTTTTGCTCAGTACTTTCAAATTTATTCATCCTACATGTTGTATATTCATGTGTATTAGATTAATTACGATGATTTTAGAAAAATAAAGGACAAGTTTTTTCATGCATTTCTAATAGGTCAATCAAAATTTCCCTAGAAACACAAGAAATCCATCAACAAACTGCCGTTCATTTTCACTTGTTGCAGTTTTCAAATCATGCGCGTAGCAACCGATCTAATCTCTGCAAACATTCACGGTACTGTGCTGTGATGTTAATGAGTCGACAAATGGAACTGTCTCTAGTTTTATTGGATTATTTGAGACCATTTGTATTGTTTATTTCATGCGTTAGACCATTCTTGATTTCTGTTGCGTTAATGTGAAAGTAGTTCCGGTCAATTTTGACATTTTATCATCTCATAACGGAAGTCACAAAAAATGCGATCGACCAATCAAAATGCTTAGAATCCGATAAACAAACACATTTGGTAATTATACGTGGATAGAAAGAAAAAAAAAGTAGCATTCAATATGATTTACGTGTAACCTGTCATTATCTATCCTTCAAAACTGGAGGTTTTACAAAACTAGATTAACCTCTCCAAAGGTTTTAAAACATAATACCTATTTTAAGACAACTTTGGTCGCCTGGTCACCTCATGCACTTGCTTTACATGTTTGAACAACCAACAATATACATGTACCAATTTCAAAATAAGTTCAAACTCATCTATTTATTGATTACCCTGGTACTTTTAACAGAGTATATCATTTTGGGAATTTAACAAACTGCCTTTTATGGTGACATAATGGACAAAGTAAGGTAGACACAATTTCAATAGCAATTCAAACGCCTTTTATTCCGTGGACATGATCCTTATGTCACCAAAAGGACACTCTTCATGGTATTTGAACGATATGCAGCCTTGTACTAGCGCAGTCTTAAGAATTGCACTCAGACTGACTATGTCAACAGACCTCCATGACAGGTCCTGTCCAACCCTCTGAAGAGACAACAGGGTCAAGACCACTTGGTCTCTCTCGCTGAAACTATGTTAAAATTTTGTTGTCAATGATTTTTATCTATCCAAAGAGTTATACTTTTTCATAGTTTATCATTTATTTAATCAAAGGCCTCGGCTAACGTTCATTATCAAAAGGCAAGACAATCATACATCAGCATTTGTTTGATTTATAAACGCTTATTTTTGTGCGGCGTCGCAATAACTCGTTAAGGTTGCGCTATACTTTTAAGGAATTTCATCGTTTTTACACTCTGACTCTATGGATACTACTTATATAGTATTGCTGTCCCTCGTGTTTCATCTCATTGTTTCTGTTTGTTTGTTCTTCTATTCTCGCGTGTGTGTGTTCCGCTGTGGTCACTATATAACGCCATTATGTTCGGAATATCCTCTTATCTTGATATATTATGTTACTTTGTACATGGATAAGGATCTCGCGAATAAGACAACAAAACTTAATCGGTCCTGTAATATTCATTAATATATATACATGTACATGTTAATTGGGAATGCTTGTTTAACGTCACTCAGAAACAAGTCAAGACTTGTTCATACCATAAAATTTATTGAAAAGAATAAATCATCCAACGGAATCAATTAAAAATTAAACTTTTAAGAAGCAATTACACATGTCAAATTTGGTATACTAGACACGCATGTTTCGGATTATGAACCCTTAATTAAGTAATCTCAAATGATTCAAAGATGCCATGATAATATACATAGCAGCTTCGTGGCGTCCCTTTTATTTTGACGCTAACTAAATACATGTATGACTAAAATTGCTAGGAAAGGAATAGGATCAAGAGACTCCTAACTCAGTCCTACAATTTTTCCCCTTAGGCACGGTCCATTTGATATTCTGGGGGGGGGGGGGGGGGGGGGGGCTTGGGTTTTTTGTCGGAGCAAGATTATTTTTTTCGTCCTGGACCGGGGCAAAATTATTTTTTTCTTGCAAAGTTGGAGCAAGGAAATTTTTTTTCATAATAATTGATGTATATATTAAGAATGTTTGTGTTTCTTCAATTGAAATTCATTATTTTTACTTAAATTACTCCAAACATTATTTTTATGTTAAACTAATATTCACTTCTAAACTGAGAGAGATGAAAGATTTTTACAATACGTGATTTATAATTTTTAGTAAATAAAATGTATATAAGGTCATGTAACATGTAAGAGGGCCTGATGCAAGTTAATGAAAACTAGCGAAAAACTTATTTTAATTCTCCTTCCAAGCTTGTATATGAAATTAGACACTATAGTGATACATGTATCTATTAATAGTAATAAATTATATTAATAATGTATTTAAGAATTTTAATTGTTTCAGTCAAATGCATTCTTTTGATATTTTCAAATATGAACTTGCCATAACCATGATTACAGAAGAAAAGTATGGCGAGCGAAGCGAGCCAAAATTTTTTATAGAAAGTAAAAACTGCGGCGAGTGAAGCGAGCCGAAAATTTTTCAGGAATTTTAAGCGAATTTTATGGTTATTCTTCAAATTCAGATTACTTGTAAGAGCAAGATTATTATTTTCTGTCACACCATAAGCAAATGTATTTTTTTCATCAAAATTCAGAGCAAAATTATTTTTTTCGAAAAAAAAACCCAAGCCCCCCCCCCCCCCCCCCCCCCAGAATATCAAATGGACCGTGCCTTATTTCTATTTTAATGAGACGATTATCAAAATATTGATTCATAATTCATTAGATTAAAAAAAACTATCGCCGCATGCTAACGTACAATTAGTGCATCATATGATAAATCCTTCGAATCCCATTGGTTGAGCACGCTGGGATTATGATACTAGAAAAGTGTCCGGCGACCATGCACGATTGCTTTTAGCTTTACAGAGATACATTGTACGTCGCTTGCAGAGTAACGCGCTATAGGTGTCGCAATTTCCTTGTAAAAGCTAAGTCAGTCCTTTCAAATTTTGTTATGGAGGAAATGTGATGCACTGAACTTATTAATGCTTGTTTGTGTGAGTACTATTCTCTCATAATGTTGCTTTTGGAAGGTTCAGAGTGTCATCGCCTACGTTCGGGCACTATTCCTTCCAAAAGCAAAGTAGAAAGTAGAGAAAAGTACCCACTCAAACGGGCATCGATAAGTAAGTAGTATGACTTTAAAACATTAACTAATTGTTACAAATACCGACAGGCTACTAGAATATATATGATAAATTTAGTACATGGTATTAAAATGACAAGTTCAAAGATGTGTAAAAAAAATGAAGCGTCATAGTCTGTTGCTAGAGAGCAGTATGTGAGACGACTGCTGAGCACCAGACATGCATGTTTCCAATATCGAATCATTTATAAGTGGCATGTTTGATTTCTATATTTCAGGTATGTTGTTAAGAGTGAGTGTCTTAAATTCTTGTGTAGGATGTATTCAAAGGATTAAAATTTCTCTCTAAAACGCATATCGGATAGATGGTGCAAACTTTTAAGGCAAAACTTTTCAAAAGAATGGTGTATTATATGTATATTATATTAAGAAAAGAAAACATCATGAGAATTCAACTTAAATTGCTTTCAAGAAGGTCATCTCTTTCATATTTTTGTCTGTACCAATTTCAATCAGTTACACAAAAGAACTACATGTATGATTGTTTATAATCATCCACTATCTAATAAAATAGAATACAATCTAGTATACAATAAAGTATTCATAAGACCTTGTAGTACACATCTAAACGTTATCTCTCTGACAAGCGTATCGGTGTGTCTCATGGCAGGCAGCTGGGAGCCATGCATCTTGATATGGCATCACTAGACAGTAAGGTGTTTCCCTGAATACGAAACAAAAACATTTTATGAATATCTAACTTTTCAATATAAAAAGATTAGTGGCATGTATATATTACGTACGTTCTCAAAGACCGTTTGGTAACCAATTGCCCATAGGTCTCGTAGGTCAATGTGCAGTATTTGTGTAAAGTGTTTCGATTTCGTCTTTTTGTGTGGCGTCTTAATTCCTTATGTTGACGTCCTATGACATATTTGAAAAGTTAAAACATTTAAACATTCAATTATGACTGTAGTTTCGTCCTATGTTCCTTTTGTGTTTCTTGTTGTGCTTGTTTATTCTTAGTCGCAGAAACGTCCAAGGACATTTGGTTGTTTGGTTGGCTGGAGTGAGGTGGCTGCAGTTCAGATTAATTTTACGTTTTGTAAAAAGAAGGGAGGAGATCTCCAACCAGACTCCGTTGCAGCATCAACAGTAAAACACCAAAACACCCGATAACATGCATTATAATAATTGTTTTTGTTGACACGATCGGTTACAAAAACAAAGGGTGAACGTTGGCTTCCATTAATTTTATTTTTAGTTGTTGTATGACAAATATGGATAATGACCATATCCCTGTATACAGCACAAAATCGATAATTCAGAAAATCAGAAACCGAAGGCATACAAAATCAGGACAAAACAGGAACCAAAGCAAACAAACAAAAACCTCCACCACATGAAAAGAAGCGAACTCCCGATATGGGAGTGAGATCAGGTGCCCAGGAAGAGTAAGCATCTCCTGCTTGCATGCAACACCCGCCGCTTCAATTCGGTAGAACTGTCACATCTGGTAACTTCCATTTCGGAAGACATAGAGTACAATCTTGGCTTGGATGGTTCAAATGGTCTATGACAGAATATCACCCACCATTCTGGAGAGTGGGACATCATAGTGTATGACGAGTTCCCCATATCGACCGTAGAACTTCCTCAGTGACGATGTTAGTCGGTCACAAACATATCCCTGACTGAGTTATGTTATTTATAAAACATAAACTTTATTGGTAGTGTGTACATAACCATAACTGTTTGTTTAATAATCAAATTCAAGGAATTGTGGTCCCCCGCTTTTGGGTGTTTGTCTTTAAAGAAATGCTTACAGACATCCCCCCATTCTTAAGTTTTTTAAAATAATGTATCTCATATATTATCAACATTCTAAATATGAAAGATTAACTCCAAGAAAAGGTCAAAAGGTCCTAACTTTTGTTTTGTTTCCAAGGGAAAGGGCTAATGAAAAGGTATGCACATGTGAAATATTTAAGACCTATGATTTAAATTACCATCAAAAACTTATGGTCGAGGTTGAAGTTTTTAAATGTGGGTCAACCTCCATGGACAAGGTCACAAGGTCAGAATGTTGTTACCAACAGAAAGGTCTCATCACAAGGAATACACATGTGAAATGTGAAAGCCCTATCATTTTCCATTAAAAAGTTATGGACAAGGTTATAGTTTTTTGAAAAGTAGGTCGAACTCAAAGGTCAAGGTCACAAGGTCAAAAATGTTGGTATCCATGTAAAGGTCTTGTCACAAGGAATACACATGTGAAATATCAAAGCCCTATCACTTTCCATTCAAAAGTTATGGTCAAGGTTAAAGTTTTTAAAAAGTAGGTCAAAGTCCAAGGTCACAAGGTCAAAAATTTTGGTATCCATGCAAAGGTCTTGTCACAAAGAATACTCATGTGAAATATCAAAGCCTTATCACTTTCCATTCAAAAGTTATGGTCAGGGTTAAAGTTTTTAATAAGTAGGTCAAAGTCCAAGGTCAAGGTCACAAGGTCAAAAATTTTGGTATCCATGGAAAGGTCTTGTCACAAGGAATACACATGTAAAATATCATAGCCCTATCACTTACCATTCAAAAGTTATGCACAAGGTTAAAGTTTTTGTGACTGACGGACAGACGGACGGACGGACCGGTTTTAATGTCCCCGCGCTTTCGCGAAAGCGGGGGACAAAAAGTCTCAAGATGTGTGTATATTATCATGAGTACTTCCTTCGAAAATCCCAAAATGTGCTGAGAAACTTGACAACTTGTATTTGTTTGGATTCAGCGGTTGCAAGAGGATGGCTGAAATGCGTATACGAATCAAATAGAAGCTTAGAAGAACAGCGCATGAGAAATATCGAATGTGATGGACGAAATTCAATAATCAAGTTGAATCGAAAAATAACTCTAACTATAATTGGTTTTAGTTCTTATTTCTATCAGAAATTGGTGTTATTTTTACGAGTTTTCGTGGAACTGTTGCGATGGGTGTTGAATTATATATATACAGGAGACGCTGATTATCCTTGGGCACCTGGTCTCACTACGGAATACTGTTTATTCGAGGTTAGCAGCTGTTCCAATGCAAATTCTGATGATTTTGCCTAGCCTTCTCCACTCTGAGACTGCATACCTGATGGGTACTTCTTCGATGTTTATTGTTGCATGGTAAGCCAGAAATATGAACAGCAACTGTTTAAGACGACAGTGTGGGAAGCGACAGCAATTTACTACCCGACGGGTATATCTTTGATTTAACGACAGACTGCCTCTAGAAGGACATTGCTCTTGATCAGTTTATGTATTGTTTTATATATATATATATTACATATCTTCATGCGCATACATGTGCTGTAATTGTTTGTTGGACCGTTCTGTGTGAGTACCATGTATCTTGTGTTTGTTAATGTTGTTTTGACCGATGTCCGTTCATCTGTTCCGCTTTGGTCAGTACAGGGTTGTCTTGCTTGGGAACTATTCCGAATCAAACAGTGAACAAACATAAACATTTAGGGCTTTTTCTTAGGATGAATAAATGCTTGAATGTCTTTAAGCTTCAAAATTGGACACTGTTTATACACGGTCATACTATTTCTCTGACATAGACATAGATTTAGTTGACATTTTGCCTCAAAGTTCTATCCATTATTGTTGTTGGTTTCATTGTATTTTTATTTCTTGGTTGTGTGAGGGTGTGTATGTGGGTGTGTAGGTGAGGGAGGGTGCGTGTGTGTGTGTGTGTATGGGTGGGGGTGTGTTTTTTCTCTCTTTTTCTTATTTTAATCGCTATTTCAACATGTTTTTTTTTTTCATTTCAGAGTAACTTACAGAGTGTAGTCCTGGTTCCAATTCCTATACTGAAACGAAGTATTAAAGCGAATCCATCTCCAATTGTTTTCATCCGGAGTGAAATATCCACCAGTCCAATACGTCGTGCCTGTAAAGACATGTATCAAGGCTAACATGTAACAAGTATAAGCTTTTCAATAAAGCTTGCCTGACCTTAACAAAATAACAGCGATAAATTTACTTCACCGACCCTCCTCACCCCGTAGTCTATATAATTGACAAAATGGACCCATGAGAAAATAAAACAGACAGGAACACGTCGATATGAGTCTATAACTCAGTAAAGTATACATTCCTGATATGCACCCATGATAAACTCAGTAGTAATGTATAGAAGCCACCCCCCTCGAAAAAAAAACTATAAGACAAAAACAAGTGTACATGTATGATGTATACAAAGGAGGGCTTCTGATAAGTCAAGTGGATCCGTTCTTGTGTGCAATATAAGTATGTAGGACTGATGTATACCACCAGACACATACTTTCTCATATTTGCAACGTGCCACGGGTTTGTACATGTACTCCTACGTTTTTTTTAAGATGAAAAATAGAATTAGCAAGTGTATAATGAAAATGAAGATACATATATCCCTCCAGCTTCATCTTCACGTATTTATAAGCGTACATGTTAAAAGAGCGATAACTCTTTAATACGAGAATGCTGTTTTTGTCTGAACTTGTAAATGTTTGTAAACGGCGATTTCATCATTATTACATGCAAACGCCGCATTGACTTCTTGTTTCGTTTCATGCATTTCAAATCTAGGTGTGTCTGACCTCGTGTGGTCAGGCAATAAACCATTTATGTTTCTGACATCTATATATATTGCATACAAGAACGGATCAAGAGGAAATACTAGTAGGAGGTCAGTAAGCCTCTCCCCATGGAATTTGCAAAAGAAAATTTATTTATTTAGGGATAATGTTCATGTAGATGTATGTGTAATTATTCTGTAAATATTTAATTCATGATTTAGTACCCCTTTCATTGCAAGTACTTTTGGTTAAAACTTAAAAAAAATCGTTTAAAATGTGACATAAGATATACACATTTACACATACCATATTTTGAAACCTTTCCCTTGAAGAAATTATACAAATCCTCGTTGTCCGGTTCTGCTAGATAAGCATTTCTTTCTTGGCAGTTTGACTGTAGATTTAAAGAAACGTTAAATAAACTAGCAGTATCCTTAGATATTTTATTTATATTGGATTAGACACACTAATAGTAAGGTTGATCAAGTTGCAAGTACAGTGTATAACATTTTAATTCAATGCACACTGAATAGAAAATTTCAAACTGAAAGAATATCTATAACTTTTCATCTGAGGTGACATGCTGAGATGGGGTTAGTTTGTGTTTGTTTGGGTAGAGTTGGATAGGATGGAGAAGTTTGGGCGAGTAGGATGGGATTGGTTGGTGTAGGACAGAGTGTGATGAGGTTGAGCCGTTTTGGGCGGGTAGGGTGGAATTGGATGGTATAGGACAGGGTGGGATGAGGTGGAGCCGTTTGGAGCGGGTAGGGTGGGATTGGGTGGTGTAGGACAGGGAGGGATGAGTTGGAGTCGTTTTGAGCGAGCAGGGTGGGATTGGGTTGTGTGGGTCAGGGTTGAATGAGGTGGAGCCGTTTTGGATGGGTAGGGTGGAATTAGATGGTATAGGACAGGATGGGATGAGGTGGAGCTGTTTGGAGCGGGTAGGGTGGGATTTGGTGGTGTAAGACAGGGTGGGATGAGTTGGAGCCGTTTTGAGCGGGTAGGGTGGGGATGGGTGGTGTAGGACAGGGTGTGATGAGGTGGAGTCGTTTTGGGCGGGTAAGGTTAAATTGGGTTGTGTAGGACAGGGTGGGATAGGGTGGAGTCGTTTGGGCGGATAGAATGGGATTGGGTGGTGTAGGATAGAGTGGGATGGGGTGGAGTCGTTTGGGCGTGTAGGACGGGATTGGATGGTGTAGGGCAAAGTGGGATTGGGTTATAATAATAATAATAATAATAAACTTTATTTAAAGAAGGTTACTCGTTTAGTGATACACTATTCTTCCACGAGGCCTTCGTCAATGCATCAAATTATATACATTATATAACAATAATATACGAAAGCCTATTGAGCTCAAGTGGTAGCTGAGAAATGTATTTTTTCGCGTTATAACGCGAAACTTTCGCGTTATATCGCGAAACTAACGCGTTATTACGCGAAACTTTCGCGTTATTACGCGAAACTTTCGCGTTATAACGCGAAAATTTGTATGTATACAGTATGTAAAAGAGTTCAAATCGGAGCACCGGTTGGATACCCCCAGCACAAAGTAGTTTCATAGCAATGACAATTTATAAGATTATTATGAAATTCATGTATATATATACGACGAAATTTCAGAGTAAATTTTTCAAGAAAATTTGAAATTCAAGATTTACATGAAATACCTTGTCAATTCCAGGGACTACATGTTATGAACGATAGATGTGGGCATTACATGAAATCCCTTAATTTCGGGAAGTACTAAAATCTCGTATTATTCTTATTCACTGTAACATATACACATAATATCACGAAATCCCTTGATTTCAGGAATATTAATATACATGTACATGTATATGTTACAGGGAATAAATAAATGTAATCAGAGATTTTACGTGGTTCCTGAAATTAAGGGATTTCGTGTAATGCCTGTATCGATCGGTCATTATATAGAATTCCTGAAGTTGTCCAGGCGTTTCATGTATTTCCTGACTTTTTCATGAATTTTTACATTATACGTGTATTTCCTAAGCGTATTTTTGTCTTCTTTTGACTTTTGAAACCATCGATTTTTTGGTCCTTTGGTGCTCAGTATCCTCTCTAACAAGTAAAAAGGAATAATTATGTCAAATAAATAGAAATATTCAAGCTAGACTCTAGGTAATTTCCATCAAAATATTGCTCAAATTGAGGGTTCAATTTATTATTTTATGCAGAATGAACATAAAACCAAAGTATCAATCAAGAACTTATCTAACATGATTGATGATCAAAGTACTTATAAAATTTAACCGAAAGTAGAAAAAACATTAGTATTTTGAAAACCATTAACTTCTCGATAATGCTTTTTAAAAATGCCTTAAATATGTTGATTTCCAACTACCTTTCAGGTGATACATATGTATCTGAATCTGATATAATGTATATAAAAGTCATGAACGAACGCCCTGCCAAACATATCAGTATGAAATGTAATACGTCAATCATAGCTGTCTCCCGGTAATTACTTTTAGGCATCTCCCTTCCTTTATGTATTTGAATACTAAGATTTTTAATTGCGACAAGATTTTGGGACTAATCGAAATCATTGCACTTTAGTACGAAAGCTTATATTGAGTTACATGGCCCAAGCAAGATTCACCTCGACGAAGAAGAGGGAGGGGGAGGGGGTTATGTCCCATTGGTGTCCGCACTCAAGAAAACGGGACCTATATTTCACGCTTGAGCAACCAGGTTAAGTGAAATAATTCCGGTCCTTTATCGGCATATCTTAAGTCCTAAATCAACCAAACTTGCGTGGGTGATGCATCTACTTTAGTAAGGATGCATACTGTTATGCACGGTACGTATGCTGCATTTGATCTATATTGCATTCCTGAAAAACCAGTTTAAGTAAAATAGGACAGGTCCATTTCCAGTCTATAATAAGTCCTAGATCATCAAAACTTGTGTTGATTATGCATTTCAGAATCCTCCCTGCAATGCATGGTAGGGAAGTTGAATTTGACCTATATTTTACACTTGATTGACCATGTTAAGTAAAACAGGACAGATCCAGCTTATCATGAGTCCTAGATCAACCAAATTTGTATGGGTGATGTATCCGAGGATGCTTACTGCAATTCTGGTTTGGATGATCTGAATCATACTTCATACTTGAGTGACCAGACCAAGTTACTCCAAAATACAAAGTTTCGCGATATAACGCGTAAAGTTCGCGTTATAACGCGTAAAGTTCGCGTTATAACGCGTAAAATCGCGTTCTTACGCAAACGTTTCACGTTATAACGCATGAAGTTTCGTAACTTACGCGTTATATCGCGAAAATTTCGCGATATAACGCGTAAAGTTTCGCAATATAACGCGTAAGTTTCGCGTTATTACGCGAAAGTTTCGCGATATAACGCGTAAAGTTCGCGTTATAACGCGAAAGTTTCGCGATATAAAGCGTAATCTTCGCGTTATAACGCGTAAAGTTCGCGTTATAACGCGAAAGTTTCGCGATATAACGTGAAAATTTCGCGTTATAACGCGAAAGTTCGCGATATTACGCGTAACGTTCGCGTAATAACGCGAAGTTTGGCGATATAACGCGAAAGATTATGCCCAATAATTTTCGCAATATTACGCGAAAGTTTCGCGATATGTCGCGTAAAGTTCGCGTTATAATGCGAAAGTTTCGCGTTATAACGCGTAAGTTTCGCGATATAACGCGAAAGTTTCGCGATATAACGCGAAAGTTGTGCGTTATAACGCGTAAGTTTCGCGTTTTAACGCGAAAAAATAATTTTCTCATCTACCATTTGAGCTCAATAGGCTCTCGTAATAATACAATAAGCCATGATAAGTGCAAATAATTATCATATTTTGTTCAAAGTACTTTTTTCCTTCAAGTATTCTAGAAAACCGGTCTTGAATGGAAGGAGTGAGCTGGACTGGCGAATGTGTGTTGGTAGTCCGTTCCATAGAGTGACACCACTGTTTTGTAGGCTACGCTTAAAAAATTCTGTTTTGTGTCATGGAATTGTTAGATCTTTGTCTGTATTTGATCTTAATTGGTAATTACCATTTGATGATTCCGAAAATAAGTCTAAAAGGTACGACGGCGCTTGGTTATTAAAAATTTTGAATAAAAGAGCCCCTTTGTTGAAAATACATCTATCATATATATTCAGCCAGTCTAACCCATCAAATAAAGGTTGTGATGGTGTACATGTATCAGGTGGTGCATCCATGATTACGCGTGCTGCACATTTCTGCAATTTAAGAATATACGTTCAAGATGGGTTTTTGACGCATTTCCATAGACTGTTAAACATTAATCAATTAGAGGAAGTATGTACGCGTTAATTATAGTAAAGTATTCTATGCTGACGTCCTAAATATTGCTTTATTTTACGTAATAAAGGCCGTTTGAGTGGGTAGGGTAAAATTTGGTTGTGTAGGCCAGATTGGTATCGAGTGGAGTCGTTTGAGCGGGTAGGGTGAAATTGGGTGGAGTCGTTTGGGCGAGTAGGATTGGATTGGGTGGTGTAGGACAGGGTGGGATAGGGTGGAGTCGTTTGGGCGGATAGAGTAGGATTGGGTGGTGTTGGACAGAGTGGGATGGGATGGAGTCGTTTGGGCGGGTAGGATGTGATTGGATGGTGTAGGATAGAGTGGAATGGGGTTTGGTCGTTTGAGTTGATAACTTGATAGGGTGGAATTGGGTTGTGTGGGACAGGGTGGGATCAAGTGGAGTCGTTTGGGCGGGTAGGGTGGGATTGGGTGGGATTGGGTGGTGTAGGACAGGGTTGGATAGAATGGAATCGTTTGGGTGGATAGAGTGGGATTGATTGATGTAGGACAGGGTGGGATGGGGTAGAGTCGTTTGGTTGGGTAGGGTGTGATGGAGAAGATGGTATCTTACCTTTGCTGTTTCCCAGTTTACAGTCTCAGTTCCAAAGAAGAACATTGTACTGGTGTTATATTCTGAATGATAACCTCATAGCAAAAATAAAACAGCAATTAAGGTCATATCAGATGCACATGTCAATAAAAAGTATTGTGATCTTTATTCCAGTTTTAAGACAACGCCTTACAAATCTCATTTTTGAGATATTTTGTCTCAAATTTTGAGAAACAATTTACATTATAACAACATGAAATTTTACGAGAATTTTTCATATTGAGAAATACAAAATGTTGAAGTCATTTTTGTTTTCTGACAGATATTCATTTTCAAAGACACCATCCATGTAATACTAAGAACAAAATGAGATTATATTGTCTTAAATTTTACGAAAAATTTAAATCATTCAGTTGTGTAAAACTTCGAATTAGAGTTATCTTTCTATCTGACTTTACTAAAATCTAACATGACAGAAATCTTCAATGAAGGAGTTTAAATAATTTCAAGTACTGTCGCAGTCCTTAACAAAACATAATTTAAGTCAAATTATTATTAGCTACAAGCGAAAAACTTACAGTCATAGTACATCCAACCTGTTGAATTTTGAGTAGCTGTATTGCTGGACAGACCGCCCTCCACCAACGCACATTGTTTTGTACCATGGTTATAGAAGAAAGACGTACAGACGTCATCATTTGAGCATGCCTGGATACATTCGCCCATGTGGCTGGTATTCAGCATGGCTGTATAGGACATGTACAGACGGTCATCCATGAAAGGTGCCCGTAAATAGGTCGGACAAAATCCCTTACAGAAATACAAAATTTGTGTCAGAAGAAAGTGGTAACCAAGGAAACACAATTTGTCAAGTGCAACCATCTTTTAAATTTCGTTTTACTTTGAAGAATCGGAAAAATAAAAGCCTGAGTAGCGTTCCTGGTATTTTCAAAATCTATGGTCGTAATACTATCCCACACCCGTAACAATACCCATGCATCAAATAATAGAAGCTACATAACTTCGAGCTCTTTTGTTTTCAAAATTTTTATAAACAATTAGTCTGTTTTACAAAGCGTTCTTTTGATAAAAACAGGTTTTTAAGCTTTTCAAATCATGTAACTAAAGATAGAATGCAATCGCTAAATATTTTAAATATTCAAGATACAATGTACCTGTCGTATTGATAATGAACATGGTAAAAGTTTATACATTTAGAACACAGCCATTTTCACTATTATGTTCCAAACAATCCCTCATTTTAACGTAATACACTTCCTGGAGCGTGAAAAGTTCATAGAATTGAAGTACAAGGAAAAAGTGGGTCATGTTTCTATATTCTGGATACGAATCCCAAAGTTCATGATGTATTTATGACTTTTGCTACATAATTTTATCAACCAGACCAAGCAGTATTCTGAATTTATGTTTTATACAAATGATACGCCTAAATAGAGACGGTGAAAACCTCCGGCAAGACTATACCTTGCAAGATCACAGCGGTACACACCCGCATATATGCAACAAACAAAAGGCATATGATAAAACTACTTCAACAGACAACAAGGCACTATGAGGCACAAGAACAATCAGACCAACAAACAATCAAAACAGACACACCCAGACATAAATACAAAGTAACTCACATGTTTTTTATGTTTGAACATTAAGTGACATGCTAAAGCCCCTTTCACACTTTCACGGATCGAGCCACGACTCCGCTACGACTCCAAAAAAATCTATCCGTGGCGAGTCGGGACGCAAAATGTTCGATGAACCATGAACCTACGACTCCAGTAAGGATTGCTACGGATTGGTACGGGTTGATACGAATCGAGTACGGATTGTTACGGATAGCTAAGGATTACTACGGATATTGTCCCGACTTTGTGACGGATTGCTACGACACGCGCACGGATAGATACGGATTGCCACGACACGCGTACGGATAGATACGGATATGTACGGATTGCTAAGGAAGACCTACGGATTATATCACGACTCCAGTACGGATAGCAACGATTCGCACACGGATAGCTACAACTTCAGTACGGATTGGAAGGACTGGATTGAATTTTCTATGTACTTTCAATCATAATTATTTACTAAACATCTAATATTTTCAATTTGAGACGGTCTCATTTGTTTTATAACAGTATTGGGGTTTTATTAATGTCTTTTTTTATATATTATTAACTGAAATTGAATAGTAGTAGTTAACTATTAGCTCATATATTGACCGAAACACGCACAGAATATTGATGGATTTGAAATTAACAATCAAGAGACACAATCCGTAGCTATCCGTAGCCTTTCCTTATCGAACCCTTGGCTACATGTATCCGTACGTAGCAATCCGTAGTGGAGTCGTAGCAATCGTAGGAAAGTCGTAGCAATCCGTAGGAGAGTCGTAGGGCTATTTTTATCATAAAAAATGTCCCGTATTGCTACCTTTCTAAGCTTCGTGTGTGAGATCTAAAGTCAATTATTAACAAAATTGCTTTGTACCCTTTTCACATTTGAGAATGTACGAGGGCTGATTGACATGTTGTGAATATCGGTTTTCTGGGATGCAGATGTTATTCTGCTGATAGATTCCAAAAAGGACAAACAATCAATTGCACATACTATATACAGGCTTTCTACTCTATCTTGATGAAAAAGTAGGGAAAAAGTAGGAGCGGTCAAAAAAAAAAGGAGGAGAAAAATAGGGAAAAGTAGGAATTAATAGGGGAAAAGTAGGAAATTTTCCATCACTTTTAGCAACAATATTCAAAAAGTATGACACACAAATCACAGTAAGCAATGATTGTAGACTGGCAATGCTTATCTTTGAGGATATCAAAGAGAGAAATAAAGACAGATTGATTTTTCATGAAAAATATACAGAATGGGCGAGCGAAGCGAGCCCGAAATTTAAAAAAAAAAAAACTTTGAACCAGATGTCGACGACAAGTGAAGCAAGTAATTTCTTACTTTTGAGATGAAAAAGTAGGAATAGTAGGAGGTTTTGAAGAAAAAGTAGGAAAAAAAAAGGATCAAAATAAAAAAGTAGGAAAGTAGGAAATAGTAGGAAAAAGTAGGAACAGTAGAAAGCCTGTATAATATACTTCACGTTACGGGAAAATATTATTAGTTATAGGATTTGTTCTTGTCATGCGTCCTACTCAAAGTAGATGTGTAAATTCTATATTCATATACATATTTACACACCTTCTTTGAGTACGAAGTATGGCAGGAATGAACACTGCAACGAATTTATCATACCGAGAACCTTTTCTTAACATTTTCTTTGTATTTTTTGACGTTTGAAAATTTAGTGACCACCTCAGCGTCAAGGTACATGTAGGACACCACGTGACGGTAATACTGCGACGTCATTGGCTGGAATTAGTACGAGGCTTGATATTAAACTTTAAAGCGTCGAGGAAAGCTCACTGGTTAGAGGTGTGTTGCTCCATCAGAACAATGCTCTTGTTCACAAGTCTGTCACTGTCATGGCTGCCATTCGTGATTTTGGCTTTAATTTGATTGAGCATATATAGTTACGCCTTATTCACCTGATCTTGCTCCATCAGACTTTCATCTATTCCCAAAACAAACTGAAAGCAGCTATTTCTGACACCCGCTTTCAGTCCGATGATGACGTCATGGTTGCAGTGGATGGATTTCTGACCAGTCAAGATAAGAAGTTCCTTAAAAAATGGTATTGAGGCCCTTAAACACCGGTGGGAAAAATGTATAGATACTGAAGGAGATTATGTAGAAAAATAATGCAAATGTCTGACGAAATTCTTCTTCAATACGAGGCGCACAACATATCAATCAGCCCTCGTAGATATTTTACGCAGAAAAGGATTAAAATTACATTACATGTACCAATAGAAAAAGAGATTTCATTATATTTTGAAAATTAATAATCGTCATACCAGTTGGTCTTTACCAAATGCTATTCATAGAATTTAGAACATCAATGATTATGCTGACTTCGAAAGCTAATATTGATTTCCATATTTCTATACAAACATACGGGATCATTTAAAATTGACAAAAGATTTGTAAAAACGAAAACTTTATGGATGTACTGGTACGTATTGTATAACATAACAATACATTTAAGTTTCCATAATTCAAAACTATACATCAACAGGTCGTGTTTGACATCATTCATGCATTACTGTTTTGTCTGGTCTCCATGTTATATTTCAGAATTTTAAATGAACATGTTGTGTTTGTTTCAAAACGAATCTGAAAATTTTATGAGATCGCTGTATCTGGTCGAACATGCTAAATGAGAGGAGATTGCATAATTATCCAATAGAAGCCATTGCAATGAAATGACGTTGAATTGTTAGTATGTCAATGTCAGATATCTATATGATAAAAATGTCGAAAGTTACCGGCAGCAAGCAATTCCGCAAGGTAATAATAAATAAATAGATAAATAAAATAAAACTAAATAAATAAATTAATTAATTAATTATTTAAATAAAAGAAAGACGAAAAATAACCTGTTACGTGTAAATGCTCCTTGAACACGGCATTTGACGAAGAGCAGCAAGAAGCATCTTTTCGGTCTCGTTCAAGGGAATGTTCCGGAAAAGATAAGGACTATATGAGGAAACTGATTACCCCTCCCCCATCGTGAAAAGCATTACTTAATTTTGCTCTAGCTACGCCAATGACATTGAAGACAAATTCAAATTTGTCTGTAGTCAACCTCGCGAAGTTTTATCAAACTCTTCTGGAATAAAGGTCAAGCATTATAAATACTTGAATTTACCTTGGTCTTTCACAAATGGCACATCCTTTGGTCCTAAAGGCAACAATTCTGTAAAATATCATTTAGGTGTAAGCATCGAAAAAAAATATGGTCTGCACAAGAAATCTAAACCTACATGTCATGTGACCTTGAATCAAGGTTATAACAATGCCTTAAAATCTTTCAGTGAACATTATGGTCTGGAGATTTTTTAACCTGCATGTGTTCTTGGCCTTGATATTTGACCTTGGATCAAGGTCATTACAAATCCTTGGCTTACGGAAAACAAATATTTGAAATTCAATATATTTCAAACCATGCAGGCAATTCAGAAATAAGGTCTGGAAAGATTTTTCAGCTTACATGTACTGTGACCTTCCCTTTCTTGTATCAAGGTCATGACAAACCCTTAGCCCTGGGAATCAGTCCTTTGAGATATTCAGATCAATGTAGGCTTATTCAGACACTCGACAAGGGAATCTATAGTACCTCTAGTCTCAGTACCCTCTGGTGCCTTAAAACTCCCTTACATGTATTAAGACAAGACAGACAGCGACAACCTCTAACTCATTCACTCTAAGCTTCATATCAAGTTTCATTCGATTATCTGTAATGGTAACAAAGGATAGTCTAGGAAACCTTAGTATCGCAGACGGTCAGACGGAGGAACAAACGGATTTGAAACCTATAGTCCCTTCCTGTTTCACCAGTTTGAGACTTAAAAAAACGAATGAGAAGTCTCTGTCAACTCATATTGTATACAGAGACTGAATGATGCATACTACACAGTCATGTTTAACCTGAAGCAACAGAATGAGATTATGTAATGTCAGTCCAAGTTTTAATTGAAGCAGTAGTTCAGTGTTGAAGATATTGATCTCATGCTGTTGTTAAGGGAGCAACCATTTAATTCTTATGGGGGGTGGGGGCAGGAAGACTTTGCAAAATAATTTCCGGATCGAAACTTTAGGGGAAAAAATTCAGGCCCGAAGGGCCGGCCAAAAAATTTTCCAGATCATGAAATTGCCCTTCTCCTCTCTCTTCCGGCCTTTTCACATGCCCAGTAAACACTTTTTGTGTGTCATAAACTAAGTACAAATAAAAATGGAACAAACTTTATGCAATATGGAGTGCATTAATCAAATTCAAAAGTCATTAGCACCTTATAGCCTGTCTCCGTTGAGTATCATTAATAAGTGAATAGATTATAGGTATCATATGCCATTCAAGAAATTAAAATGAAGTGATCTGCTGGCAAGAGGTGAACTCATTCTGTGTTTGATGTTTAATATCGCTGAAAAATCACACTAATTATTTAAACTTTAGAGTAATTTTCAACATTGGAAAATTACTAAAAAAAAAAAAAACCCAATCCGGCATCAAGGGCCGGCGGAAAAAATCAAATGGTTGCTCCCTAAGGTTACAGGGTTAACACGCTGAATTAAAAAAAAGGCAGCGCAAAATCAATAATATTGATAAAATCCAAACTGACCTTGACCTTGAAAGTCAATAGGGTTCATCCTCACCAAAGTAGGGAAATTTCAGGAAGAGTTCGTGATCCTACCACGATTGTTTTCTGTGTTGGTCACTAGGAATTTATGCCCGAGTCAACTGTGACCTTGATCGTCAACCCTTGACCTTGATAATCAATAAGGTTAATCCTCTCTTCATTTGGAACCTATGGTGATCCTATGATAGTTTTAATAATAAACACCAAAGAAGTACCCATCAGTTATTTAGTTTCAAAGTCGAGAAGGCAAGGCCAAATCATGAGAATTCCCATCGGAACGGTTGCGAACCCTGGAATGAACAACATTCCGAAGTGAGACCAGTTGCTCGGGGAGAGTCAGCGTCGCAACAGCTCCATGGAAATCTGTCAAATTCGGTGAATGTCTCGATGTACATTTTGATGTACAGATCAGGTATGTCTTGTTTGGTGATGACGACAGCCATTCAATCACAACGTAGTTATGTATTACCGGTATATGCTGTTTTCATGGATTTTAAGCCTGAGGCCACAGTGACCTTGACCTATGACCTTTAAAATTAATAGGACTCATCCTTTTCCTTAAAGAAACATTTGTGGAAGGTTTGGCGATCTGTCTTTTATGCTCTTCACAAGATTTAAAGCCCAAAGCCGATGTGACCTTGACCTTTGAGCGTGAAAATCTATAGGGTTCATCCTCTTCCTTTAAGAAACATTTGTGGTAGCTGATACTGGAGCAATAAACGTGTAACAATATTCAATAATCAGAGTTCTATTATCTTGACCCTCTGATCCCAAAATAATTAAGGTCATTCTTGACTCATGGGAATCATTTTCGGCAATTAAATTACATGATAGGTGCAACACACACTCTAATATGATCTGGAAGCCATCTTTAATTATCAAAGTCATATTACCTTTACCTATGGACCCCAAATCAATAGGAGTCATCTTTGACTTATGGGAAACATTTTCTGGCAAGTTTCATGATATCATATGTGCAATTACACACTCTACTATTAACCGGAAACCATTTCCAATCATCAGAGTTCTATGACCTTGACCTTTGGATCCTCCCAAAATCAATAGGGGTTATTCTTGACTCAAGGTATGTAAGTGTATGACATTTCATTTCACTAACATCCATCATATTTGAATTATAGTTGGGAAACAAATTGTTGACATCCATCCATCTAACATCAATTGCTACTCAGCTAAAAATATTTCACAGTTTGCAGACAGCATGGTATGTTGTTCAGTAAATACACACACAGTCAATTTGACCTCTTGGTTATAAATTGTCAAAAATCCATTTCCTGATAGGAATTGAGGTCCAAATCCTGATTGACATCTTCTTACAATTGTGACTTTGACCTTTATATAATTTGTATTCCTACGTCCGAGTTGTAAAAAAAGTATTCATCTGGGAAATGGTTTTAAAAAGTGATATGAACTTTTGTTAAGGTCCACCTCAATATTATCATACATAAATCAATTGAGTACATGTGTATTTTCCCCATATTTTCGAATGTTTAATAAGTATTATTTACTTATTCAATATTGAACGCCAAAAGTTTTGAATGTTGAATAAGTATCCAACTTCATTAGATTGTTTACTTATTCAATATTGAACGCTAAAATGGTTGAATGTTGAATAAGTAACCAACTTCATTAGATTGTTTACTTATTCAATATCGAACGCTAAAATGTTTGAATGTTGAATAAGTAACCAACTTCATTTTTCACTTACTTATTCAATATTGAACGCTGCAATGTTGAATAAGTAACGTACTTCCGGCTATCAATTAATTCCTGTTTCCATAACAAAAAAAAAAATTTGCTAGGAGATGTAAATATCTCTTTTTTGGTGACCTTGACTTCACTTCCTTTTTTTCTGATTGTCAAAATTGTTTGACCTTGTGAGTGAATTCACAGATCTGACATGACCTCTAGCATTTTTAAACTTTGACCTCATTCAAACTTGTTCTAGCAATCACCTCCTGGAAATTTGATGCAAACGGATGAATCAATTACTACGAGAAGCTCTTTTCAATTGTTTATTTTACACAACATATCTTTTCTTCAAATGATATATAAACAAGAATTAACTTAGGAGATAATTAAATCTTGAAAAGAAATTATACATGTAGGTTAAATATCATGTATCAACAGTTATTGTATAAAATAAATATTATTATATCCACATACAGCATTTTTTAATCAAACTTGATTTTAAAGAAAAAACGCAAAACAAAAAAAAGTACAATTCTTCACATTATATAATTGTCACTACGGTGTTCAAGGATGAATACTACATTTTGAATATTTATATTTTTTGCAATGAATCACAATAATTAAATCATTACACTTTAAAATTTGTTACAATTTTTTTTTTTTTTATTTTGGTTTCATAACTTCATACCAATTATATTTGATAATCTTGCCAATGGGTAAAAACTCTGAAAATGATTAACAAAATGTACTACAGTCTCTATACCAAACAAATTAAGGTGACAATCCATAACTTGAATTTTATTATTGTGCTGAAAATAAATGGGGGGGGGGGGCCAAAAAAATTATAAGAATTATATTGATAAACAAAAATTATATTGATAAACAAAAATTATATTGATAAACAAAAATTATATTGATAAACAAAGGCATTTAACGAAAATCGAAAAGTCTATGAAATGTGGAAATATTTGAAATACTCAAATTCTTTCTTCTTAGCATTTCCATAGCTTAGAAATTTTAAGGCCATACCAAATTAAATAAATGTTCTTCGGATTTTTATGTCGAAAAAAGGGTGCGAGCAAGTAAAAATATAATTATTTCATTTTTTCTACGTATTTAAGTTTTTAATGTGCGAGTGAGTGAAATAAAATTCTAATGATCTACTAATTTCTTTATTTTGTTATTGAGAGGCCAGCTTGAAAATTGATGCCATGTAATGTCCATGGGTAATTAAAACTTGTTTTTAAATACAGGTCATGACAAGAAATCAATCATAGTAATAAGATATGTGAGCAGAAATCAATCAGTAATTAAATTACATACACACACAACAAGAATCATTTTCTTGGAAATTAACACAATCTGAGTCTTCTAGAAGCTTTGAAATATGCAGAAATCAGAAATGACCTTAAAAAATTATTGTGCCAGTTTTCAAAAGGCGTGGGCCAACAAAATATCTACAATTTTTTTTTTAAATTTTGAAAAATATAGGTATGGAAATCTGAAGAGAAAATGCATCAGCCAATTAAAGCTCTTGGCAGCCATATTTGTCGACCGTTCGGCACGAAAAACACAAACTTCGTATTGGACCTTGAGTACTTGATTTCTGCAAGGTTTCATGAAATTCTGTGCAGCAGTTGCAGAGGAGAGTTGTAAAATGCATCTGCCTTGGCAGTCATATTTGTCGATTGATCGGCACGAAAGACAAACTTGGTAGGGGACCTTGAGTACTTGCTTCCTGTAAGGTTTCGTGAAATTCTGTGCAGCGGTTGCAGAGGAAAAGTTGAAAAATGAATCTGCCAATCAGAGCCCTCGACGGCCATATTTTTCGGTTGATCGGCACGAAAAAAGACAAATTTGGGAGGACCTTGAGTACATGCTTCCTGTCAGGTTTCGTAAAATTCTGTGCAGTGGTTGCAGAGGAGAAGTAGAAAATGTGTCATCCAATCAGAACCCTCAGCGGCCATATTTGTTTACCGATCGGACGACGGAAGGACGGCGTCGCTCAGGTGAGCTAAAAAATCATTTTTGAGCTCTATTAGGTAGTCAGAGAAAATAATTAATCCCCAGATGTGATCAGGGATACGAAAATCTAATCCTTGTGACCAGGATTTACTTTTTCCACGACTCAGCAAGCCTCGTCGTGGTACAAGCAAATCCTTGACACTCTGGTTGGATTGTCTTGTCCCTGATCACATCTGGGGATAAATTCTATTAATCTCACCTCAGGAAAATTTGAGAGTTCTCAGTGGGAGAAAGTATGATCAGCTTAAAAGATAAAAAAGAAATAATAAGGAAAAGGACTTGCCAACTACTCAAGAGAAACAAGAGCCCCAGGGGGCACAACGCTCACCTGATACCCATGCACGCTCTAATTGACATACTGACATTGAATACTGATAGTGCCAGTACCAGGATTTTAGCCCACAACCTTCCTAACAAGATTTTTGCCGGATGCAGACAAGTTTTTTTTTTCAGACAACCTTTAAAAGTACAAACAAGAGAAAATAGTCACATTTCAAAACAACAACTTTTTTACTGATTTGAAAAGATGGATTATGCGATCCAAAGTCATATGCCCAGCTTGTATAGTTTGATTATGCAACATCAAAAATAAAATCATTTTGTAAAATTCCACATTAATGTGCAACAGAAACAGAATAAAACAATGAAATGATTTCATAAATTAAGTTTATTTAAAATTGAACACCAAACCTTTCATTATTAATAGCTAGTATGCCAGAAAATAATAAAGCCTGTTTGTGAAACACGAATGCCCCACGGTGGCATCTTTGTTGGTATAAACATCATTTTCTGTTAAGTATGTGAGAGGTCAGGGTCAGAGTAATGTTGGTATCAATGGAAAGATCTTGTCACAAAGAATACACATGTACAATATGAAAGCCCTATCACTAACCATTCAAAAGTTATGCCCAATGTTAAAGTTTTTGAAAAGTAGGTCAAAGGTCAAGGTCACGAGGTCAAAAATTTTGGTATCAATGGAAAGGTATTGTCACAAGGAATACACATGTGAAATATGAAAGCTCTATCACCTTCCATTCAAAAGTTATGCCCAATGTAAAGTTTTTCGGACAAACAGACAGACGGACAGGCCAAAAACTATATGCCCCCGTATCTTTGATTCCGGAAGCATAAAAAACAAAGACTTTTCGGTTTTGCCTTTATTCATATTAAATTATACAGAAATCTATGAATGAGAGCTTTTGAATAGTATTGATTTCATCTTAATACATGTAACGTACAGTCAAAATCGTGTTAATCCAATTAACACAGACAAGTTGTTAGCGGACAATATTAATTCAAGTGAGTTGTGCAGAAATTGAGCCAATTTATTTTCCAAACAGCAGTGTACGGTGTATCAAACCTCATGACCCAGTGAAGCCACTTGGACAAATTATTTTCGGTAAATATGCTGAAATGCGGCGCTTGGAAATGTATTTTTAGCATATTGAATCAATACTGTAAATTGCTTTATTTTCGTCAGTACCAATTTTCGTCAATTTGTTAAAAATGACAATTTCGTCAGTAAGTAAATTCGTCATCCAAGGGTCCCTAAAATGTAAATTCGTCTGTTTAAATGCCAACTTAAGTCCGCCGTCAAATCGTATCGTCAAATCCGCCATATGTGTTTGTTTTCATTGTTTGTTAGACAATTATCTGTAAACAAACAATTAGAGACATGTCTATTATGTACCTTGCTGTGAAAACATATTATTTAGTTATAAGAAGTAAATTATATGCGACTTTGTGTTGGTATTCAGTGTTCATTGATTTGCAATTTGCATGTGGTATACGTTATTATAACTATTTAATAATGTCTTAAAACTCTGAATCTTAGAATTCAGCATCTTTCTCCCTTCTCCGCAATGCTCCCGGTTTATATTTAAGTTTAACCAAGAGACTGATTCAATTTTTACCTACATTTTTGTACTACAATTTATTTTTTGTCAGGAGTATTTATGTTCGTCGGTACGTAATTTCGTCAATGAAGGCATTGACGAAAATGACGAAAATTGGTATCTGACGAATAAAAACCAATTTACAGTAGTCGTGATAAATTTAACTTCGAACTTGATCTTGTCTTTTATGCAATCTACAGATAGGTTTGAAAATATGCAAAATTCGGAACATTTTCGATGAGGACGCAGAGTTCCTGTAAAAAAAGTGAAATTTGCGAAAAAAGGACATGCATGACCCCCCCCCCTTTTTCTTTACATTTTTATGCGTGCCAAAGATTCGCAATCAAAAAAGACCAATTTTTCAGACTTCCGGGCATTTCATTTCAGGCAAAATTTTTAGTGTGCACCTTTTTATTTCCTGTAGTTACCCCTACTAAAGGGGCAAGGAGGTATTGAACCAATCAAATCTGTAACACAAGATATATGGCGACTACGTTTACCATAGATACAGAAATAAGACAGATAAAATAATCATTAAATAGGGGAATTGTTCTGAAATATGCATGTATGAAAAAAAAGCAATCCAAGGAATGCTTTTGTCGCCTGCGTAGAGGATTTTTTTTTATTGAAATTAGGTCAAATATCAAGGGCAAGGTCACTAGGTTAAAAATTATGGAATGTTTAGAAAGGTCTTTTCATAAGGAATACAAATGTGAAATATCAAAGCCCTATCACTTACCACTCAAAAGAAATAGCAAATCATAGATTTGTTGAAAAGTAGGTCAAATATATAGGGCAAGTGCACGAGGTAAAACATAGGTAATCACAGATTACGAAGCTCACCTCGTGACAGCAAAATTCAATTCAAACATATTTCTTAGTACATGCTTTTAAAGGCAAATCCACTCAAGCAGAAAAAGTAGGTCAAGGTCATTTTATGAAAGTTTGATCAAAGATACATCCAATATGCAAGTTTGGTTCATGTAGCAGTTATACTTTGCTCAATATTGGCTTTATAGAGCAAAATCACTCAAGCGGAAAAAGTAGGCCAAGGTCATTTTATGAAAGATTGATCAAAGATACATCCAATATGCAAGTTTGGTACATGTATCACTTATACTTTGCTCAATATTGGCTTTTAAAGGCAAAATCACTAAAGTGGAAAAAGTAGGTCAAGGTCATTTTATGAAAGTTTGATCAAAGATACATCTAATATGCAAGTTTGGAACATCTAGCACTTATACTTTGCTCAATATTGGCTTTTAAAGGCAAAATCACTCAACCGGAAAAAGTAGTCAAGGTCATTTTATGAAAGTTTGATCAAAGATACATCCAATATGCAAGTTTGGTACATGTAGCACTTATACTCTGCTCAATATTGGCTTTTAAAAGCGAAATCACTCAAGCGGAAAAAGTAGGTCAGATGCTGCATCCGATGCATGGGTCCATCTCGGCATCCAAAGATGAATCACTTGTGCAAGTTTGGTTACTGTAGCATCAGTACTTTGTCAGATACTGAGCTACCCCAAACTTCTTATCCAAATCACTCAAGCGGAAAATGTGTGTCAGATGCTGCATCCGATGCATGGGTTCACCTCAGCATCCAAAGATGAATCACTTGTGCAAGTTTGGTTACTGTAGCATCAGTACTTTGTCAGATACTGAGCTACCCCAAACTTCTTAACCAAGTCACTCAAGCAGAAAATGTAGGTCAGATGCTGCATCCGATGCATGGGTTTACCTCAGCATCCAAAAATGAATCACTTGTGCAAGTTTGGTTACTGTAGCATCAGTACTTTGTCAGATACTGAGCTACCCCAAACTTCTTAACCAAGTCACTCAAGCGGAAAATGTAGGTCAGATGCTGCATACGATGCATGGGTTCACCTCAGCATCCAAAGATGAATCACTTGTGCCAGTTTGGTTACTGTAGCATTAGTACTTTGTCAGATACTGAGCTACCCCAAACTTTTTAACCGGACGCGGACGCGGACACGGACGCGGACGCGTGGGGTTATAGCATAAGCTCACTCAACTTCGTCGAGGTGAGCTAAAAATGATGGTATGTGAAGAAAGGTCTTGTCACATGGAATGCACATGTGAAATATCAAAGCCTATCACTCAGCAATCAAAAGAAATAGCCAATCTAAGATTTTTTGAAAAGTAGGTCAAATATCTAGGTCTTGGTCATGAGGTCAAAAGTTATGATATGTGTAGAAAGGCCTTGTCACAAGAAGGAATACACATATGAAATATCAAAGCTCTATCACTTACCAATCAAAAGATATAGCAAATCTTAATTTTTTTGAAAAGTAGGTCAAATATCTAGGTCAAGGTCATGAGGTCAAAATTATGGTATGTGTAGAAAGGTATTGTCAAAAGGAATACACAAGAGAAATATCAAAGCCCTATCACTTGCCAATCAATAGATATAGCCAATCTTGGTTTTTTTTTAAAAAGTAGGTCAAATATCTAGGTCAAGGTCACAATGTCAAACATTATATGTGTAGAAAGGTCTAATCACAAGGAATACACATGTGAAATATCAAAGTCCTATCACTAATCAATCAAGAGATATAGCCAATATTAGATTTTTAGAAAAGTAGGTCAAATATCTAGATCAAGGTCACAAGGTCAAACATTATATGTGTAGAAAGGTCTAATCACAAGGAATACACATGTGAAATATCAAAGTCCTATCACTAATCAATCAAGAGATATAGCCAATATTAGATTTTTAGAAAAGTAGGTCAAATATCTAGGTCAAGGTCACAAGGTCAAAAATTATGATATGTGTATAAAGGTCTTGTCACAAGGAATACACATGTGAAATATCAAAGCCCTATCACTTACCAATCAAAAGTTATGGGGTGTGACACCCAAGTGTGACAGACAGACGGAGGGACGGATGGACGGACAGACGAACAACGGACAAAGTGATCCCTAAGTGTCGCTGTGCTTCGCAGGCGACACAAAAAGTCAACATCTTAAAAATAAATTCAGAGTATATTTGATAGCGTATGTGGCCAAGTTAATTCGAAGTATGAAAATAAGTACACAAAGCCAAACTAGCTATAGCTTGTCTTATTTAAAAAATCATTAAAAATCTAAAAGTTGATATTTTGACAAAATTCTTTCACAGTTTCATTTCTAGCGATAAATATGAAAATAAAAAGAGAAAAAAAACTGAAAAAGGAAAAAAAAAAATTGTTGGGGTCCGCCGGGGTTTGAAGCTACTCCCCATGGGTCCATTTGGCATGGAAAACATACATTATACCTATGTACAATCTTAAAAAATATTCCTTAAAAATCCAAAAGTGGATATCTTGACAAAATTCTTTCACTTGTAGGGTACCATGCATGAGTACCTCATACCTACAAATTGTCATGACAATCTGAAGAGTGGTTATAGAAAGAAGCAGAAAATGTATGAAAATCAACCCCCCCCCCTTCCTTTTTACATAAGAAAAAAATTCATAAAAAATCAAAAAAATAAAATTTAAGCATAAAATACATATCAAAGCATTAAGTAAGTTAAATATGATAAATATGTAGTAAATGAGTGTGTAAAATCATACACTTATTGAGTTATTTAAAGAAATAGTGCAAAAATGTGCATTTCTGACAAAGTCCGAAAAGACGTCAAAAACGCGTCAAAAATTTGACTTCGAAGTGGAACCAAAAATAACAACACTTCTTAAGACATCTCTCTAGATCATCCTGATGCTTTCGGTTTGTCGATACATGCTTCGGTTCTGAAGAAGAAGTTTGTCAAAGGAGGGTACCCCCCGTGACCTACTTTTGGCTGTGGTGGCGCCACCTGTTGACAGATCCGGACGAAAAACAACAACACTTGTAGGGGACCATGAGTACTTCATACCTACCAAGTTTCATCAAAATCCCTTCAGCCGTTCTGGAGAAGAAGTTTAAAATGTGAAAAGTTTACGACGACGGACGACGACGGACGACGACGGACGACGACGACGACGACGCCGGACGCCGGACGCCGGACGCAACACTATGACAATAGCTCACTTGAGCCTATGGCTCAGGTGAGCTAAAAAATGTTTAATAGATTTTTTTATCTTATTACCATTTTTGTACTGTCTTTATTGATATGAATAAATGATGTTGTAATAAAAATAACCTGTACCAGTGATTGGGATAGGCCCCACATCCTGGAACATCAACGTGCCATTTGCAAAACGAATGTGCCATTATTGAAATGAATGTGCCATGAGCAGTTTGAAAAAAAACAAAAACAAAAACAAAAACAAAAAAAAACCCCAAACAAACCAGAGAACATGTATAGATCTGCATCAGTTTTTACGGGTCAACAATAATGCAACTCATATCGCAGAAATTTAAATGTGTCATTTTAATATTGAATGAGACTATGGCGCAGGGCCCTTGCTTATCCCAATCACTACTGTACATGTATCAGAGCTTTGTTTTCCAGTTAACGAACAACGTATTACTGACATGAACGAAGTTCGAGAGGTTGATAAAATAAAACATCATTGAATATTTGTGCATTTTGAAAGTTCTATTATTATCATCTGATATTATTTGATATATTTATTAATCACCTATTAAACAATACATCTGATTCAACACATTCATAATCCTTCGCCTCATAATGCATATCTAAAACAATTTTTGTCACAACTTTGTAAGAAAACTATCGTTGCTTTAAATAAAATACAGCCATTCCGTCCCCCCCCCCCCCTATCAGATGAATCAAACGTTTCTAGTTTGTATTTCAATTCAACATCTTCGGCAAAATAGTAATACATAAACATAAAGAAGCAGAGTCCACCAGAAATTAAACTCCAGGTCTTTATTCATTCTTGTATGCTCAATATATACACAGTACACGAACAATGTAATTCCCTTATATGCAACTACTGATCAATACGAGCTTGTTTCATTTCTGCATTTAAACGCTTGTATCGTGTCACAATGCAACATCATCGCAGCCGCGACGGCTGTTACACCCTACAAACTGAACCCGCGTTGAACTGAATTTTAGCACCTGCATGCTTTCACCTAGAAACACGCGATTTAGAAAACACGATTGAAATTGACAACATTTACTGTGGTGCAAATATATATGATGTGCATTACATTAACGATAAATGTACTTGGTGTGTGTTGTATACCCGTAACAAAATAAAAATTATGACGCTATTGTTTAGAATATAAAACATAACTGACCCAGTGAAGGTCATACACATAATATACACTCTTAAACCACTTAGAATTAATAAGTCTTAGATATTTTAAATCATGCTCTTTTAAATATTTAAACTTTACATACATTGTTTATATGCACAGCCAAAATCGATGTTACAGTAATTCCCCGAGATGAAACTATTGAAAGGAGCATGTTACATTGTAATACAATATACAACTGAGCGGTAGCTCGCCAGCGATTTTCTGAAGTGATTCGACTTCAAACAATACAAAATATCTCATTTTGACGTTCTGGGGGAGGGGATGGGGGTTTCGCCTCACGTCCCCTCTAAATCCGCACGGTACTGGTTCATTGAACTGAATACACATGTGCTTACACGAAAATCAAATTAATGATTATCACTTGATTATATGCCTAATTGCTGTATTTAGTGTCTATATTGCCGCCTTTTATACCTGCAACTGGGCTTCCCAGAAGTTATAAAGAAATACTATGATAACAAAGTCCTTCTCGTCCAAAATATTCACACAAAATTCTTCAAACAAATATAGTCACTTAGAGATACATGCAATAAAGATATTAATTATTCGAATGTCACGCAAAGATTCAAACTGTTAAGAGTTACCATGGCTCTGAACTCGTTTACTCATAATCCTGTGTGACAGGATAAACAATTTTTCTGCCATGACGTACTTTTCCCAAAGAATTCTCACGAAGCATGACGACCAATCTTTGAACTTTTTCCTTGTTGTTGGATTTGAAAATATATCTCCTTTGTTGCGTTTCAACAATCAGTGCATAATTGTCTGCAATGCAGAAAAAACTCCATATGAAAGCATGTTTGAGATTCTGATGGATATATGGTGTAGTTTTGACTTTTATATCTTACAATTTGTATCTAAGATACCTCTCATTTAGTAGAATGTCTAAATCAAGAACATATCTAACTAAATTTGTATTCAGAGAAGGCATTCCACATAAAAGACATTATTTTATACCTTGGTATTGTTCGATCATACATGTGATACACTGTTAAAAACTTACTTGTCAATGCGCGTGTTTGGACATCAGTTATGTCGGAAAAAGGAATACTGCGTCTCATTTTGTTTGGCATTGGACCCCATTTCAACCAACAAGCTCGATGATTTTCAATCTGGACTGTAACCTCGTGATCCCAACCCCGTGACGTTTGTTTTAACATGGATTCTGAAATGTTATATTTGAAAGAAGATTAACAAATTAAGCTTAAATCTATTAACATATTCATCACTTTACTGAAAAGAGAATTGTTTATCTTCTGTGCATCATTCGAGGCCCGAAAGAGAGGAAATCCATGCAGATGTTGAATATATGAAGAGCGAGAGTTTAATCATGACCTGAAATGAGGAGAGCTGAGAGCAGGATTTTGTCATTAGTAATGTTTCATGTATGTGATGAATCATCTAGGAATAACAGTGCAACAGTGGAGACATCAACCTACTGGTGGAAGTGATCAACAGTATTATTTATTAGGTTAGTTACTTACCGTCTACAGATATTTGTCGGGTTCATCAAGCCCATGCATAGAAGGCGAGGCGAAGCCGAGCCTTCTTTTTGGCTTTATCAACCCGACAAATCTCTGTGGACGGTCAGTAAATAACCTAATAACTGTTTTATTTTGTCCAGAACCAAAACCTCCGTTTTTTGTTTCAGAAAATTGGCGTTTCACGTCTCCTTTTACTTGCAAATTTATTTATACCTAATCACTGTTTTATTTTGTCGAGGACCAAAACCGCAGAAAATTGGCGTTACAAGACTCTTTTTACTTGCGAATTCATTTATACCAAATCACTGTTTTATTTTTTGGAGGACCAAAACCTCCGTTTTTTGTTTCAGAAAATTGGCGTTTCACGACTCCTTTTACTTGCGAATTCATTTATACGGCAATGACTGAATTGCTGACGGTCTATAGAAATTTAGACGACGTGCACATGACTCGATTTACGCTCCCTGATTGGTTCGAACTAGTCCGTGGCAAAATAATGAAACATATATGCTCTATCATAATATAATTTAGCCACCTGCATATTCAAACACATTAATGTCTCATCAGTGACGATCTAAGCCGAAAGTAGTGAATGTATGAAGAACGAAATTCTAAACATAACATGAAATACATGCCAAAAAGCGTGCCCATTTCCTACATGTTAACAATTCTTTATATGGACTTTTCAGTAAAAGTAATGTTAAACGTCTCCAAATTCGTTAGCATCATTTAAAAGCAGATTAATTTACAGCATGGACCAGACATGCACGTTTCAGGTATTTAACCCTCGTCAGTGATCCTTAATCTGAACATTGAAATAAGGCCGAAATCTATGAAATTATGTCCAAAACATACCGAAAGATGTAGCAAGATGGCTCGGATATGATGCTACAGGACCCAGGTTTCGTAAATTTTAGGAACTTTTGTAAACAGAAATTTTCGAATGCGTTTGAAGAATCGACCAACCGAAATTGATTGAACTTGGCTGCAGGTGCCCTCGGGGACTCCTGGTCCACTAGCAGTGACACTCACCAAGGGGTACAAATGTTAAACGTCTCCAAATTCGTTAGCATCATTTAAAAGCGGTTAATTTACAGCAGGATCACTGACGAGGGTATATTACCCATAACGTGCATGTCTGGTCCATGCTGTAAATTTATCTGCTCTAAAATGATGCCAATGCATTTCAAGACTTTAAACATATGGACCAGGCATGCACGTTTCGGGTATTTAACCCTCGTGAGTGATCATAAGTAGTCTTTCAAAAGATGCAAAATTAGAATTAAAATCATCTTGAAATATATAGCCTCTTCTAACAAATTTATTGTTCTGAGATCACGAACACTAGATGATATTAACTGAAAGTTAAGGATACATGTACATCTTGATCCAGTTACACTGTTGTTTTAAGGTAAACTATGAAATTTATAATAGCGTTGCAAAATGAGCATACCTTTGGCAATGATGTTGTCCCCTTCATTGGTTTCGCCTTCGATGTCACATATGCTTTCAATGCTTGTTGAAATAGAATCTCTGTGTGATTTGTTGCCTTGCCTTTCGTCTTGAAGGATTCCTGTTATCTCAAACATTCTTTTCACGGGTACTTGTTCGTCAGCCAAAATATTGTCTATCGATTGAGCAAGTTTTCTTAAAAGTTCATGGGCGTAGTCATGAGTGATGGCTTTGGTGCTATAAGCCAGTTCGAGTGTCACATCGTTCTTCACAATGTCATGCCAAACATACAAAACAGTTTCATTGTTGTGATTTCCGGTGATAACTCGTTTGATTCTTAGGGTGTATTCCTCACTTGATGTGAGAGAACGCGATTGTGAAATATCCTCCATGATAACTTGATGACGGAAAATCTTCGATAAAGGTACATTTCGTACATATTTAGCTATTTCGTCGAAGGGGAGGAGACTGTTTTCGATACATTGAATAATATGTGAGCTATTTTCACGAAGAATGTGTTTGATGGACGTATCGCGATCATGAACCTCTAAGAAAAGTGGTATAGGATTGATAAATCTACATATGGCATCTTTCAGTTCTCTAAAGTGGATCCTCATGTCCACCGTTGCCGTTACTACAGATCTTTGACATTTCAGTTCATTTTGCAGTAATAGCTGAAATGACGTCACAACAAAATGAAACAAGGTACACCCTTGGTCATCTAGTAGTTTTCGTAACTTCCAAATCTTTCTAGATTCTATCTGCATCTTTGTAAAGTCAAAGTGATCTGGACTAAGTATTACATCATCTGACGACAGAGACATGTTCGATGTTTTTACTGGTATCTCTTTCCCCCAAAACGACTCTAATTCCTTCCGTTCTTTGATAAGCTTTCTTTCGAACAATGATGTCACATCATAAACCGCTCTTATAGGTTGATTTTCGTTTGGTTTCGAATTTTTCATTTCTTTCATTAAAATCCATATTGACGTCAAGTCTATGGCGAGATGATTAAATACAAATCGCAGAATACACTGTGAACCGTCACATGCATAGAACGTTCTAAGCGGAAGGTGTCTTTCGGGATCAAAACGATATGGACGTAAGTCTTTAGGCAAACGTGTTTCATGTGTTAATGATGTTATTGGAACTTCGTTAAAATCGACAATAATTTCTGTCTGATCCAGTATTTCTTTTTTCACCCTATATCTTGTATTGTCAGCATTCGAACGATAAACCGTTCGTAGAACAGGGTATCTTTCATGTAGGGACTTCAAAATAGCTCTCCAAATTTCAGGATGTGCTAAATCATGCGAAACTTCTAAATCCGCAAAAATAAAGAGAGAGGGATCATTTGGATTTGCAAGGTATGCGTCATAAGACTTTTTCTCAAACGGTGTCATTGCTCCAACAAGTAACCGATCTTTGTCATTTTTTTTATCTTCTACATAATCACCACTCCCTTCTACTGCATGCTCTGGATGGATGGATACTTGTTCCAGGATCATGTCCGACACGGAATTTATCGAGGCTTCATCGGAGAGTAGGTAAACAATTGGAATTTTGTGACCGGTTTTTTCTTCAATTGTGTTTGAAAATGTCATTGCTAACATTGAATCAATGTTCAGGACATTAAACTGTGTGTTGCCATTGATTTGTGTCTCATCTAGTGTAAAAACATCGATTGTAATATCCATCACTAGTTCAACAATGTTGTTTTTCCACTCTGTCTTTGGTTTTCCGACAAATAATGCCTCAAAATTTGTGTTTGCCTGATAAAACTCAGAATCCTTTGTTGGTTTCTTGTTTTGTAAGCCTCCACTCAGCAGACCTTTGAACTTACTGCGTATATTTCGCAGAGATGGAGTAGACAAATCTTTAGCTATGATCTGCCAATCAAACCTCCCGTAAGTCATTTGAACATGATCGTACAAAAGCATGTCTGCAAAGCATGATAAAATTTCATCCTTTCCCAAAGAAATAAAGCCTCCTTTCCTAAGAATGTCTTCCGCCTTTGAATTTCTTGCCATGCCAACCGTCAATGGGCCCCAATTGATGCTTTGTGCACAAAATCCAATGTGTCGTCGAAAATGAGCAAGGGTGTCCATGAATGAATTTCCTGCTGCGTAATTACATTGGCCAGGATTTCCCATAATAGAAGTCATTGATGAGTGCATGACAAAGTAATCTAAGTCATGTTTCAAGGAGATCAAATGCAAATTCCATGTCCCTAATACCTTTGGTTTCATTACATTGGAGAGTGATTCATGTGACATTTTTTGGAAAAGGCTGTCTTTAAGAATTCCTGCACCCTGAAATATACCTTTGATCGGTAGCATAAATCTCTTTGACATCTTTTCAAATGCAATTTCCAATTCTTCGATTTTCGTAACGTCTGCCTGAATAGCCTCGAATTGGCATCTATATTCTTTTTCGATGTTTTGCATATCTTCCATTTTCGACTTTTCTGGTTTACGCCTAGAAATACTAACTATGACTCCTGCTCCACTGAATGCCAAAAAATTGGCAACTTCCCATCCAAGACCAGTTGTCCCTCCAATAATAACATAACATGCATCTTTTCTGAAAAGTGTTTCCATTGTGACTTGCATTTTATGAAGTTTTGGAGAAGTAAGACTCTCCACTGACACGCTCTTACAATGAAACAAGGATGACCGTAATCTGCTGTACTTTCCATAATGCTTTTCTTCCTTTTTTAGAAGATTAAATATGTGAGGCATGACTTTTGCTAAGTGGGCTTTCGAAAGGCAAACGTCCTCTTCTAGAATCTTTAGATCAATGAAAGATGCCTGTTCTAGGAGGAAACGTCGCAAATCCAAGTCGATCAAAAAACTGTATGAAATAAGTGAAGTCACGTTTTTCATTCTTTGAATAATATTTGATAGCTCTGTCACCGTTAGGTATGTGAGTATAATAGCCTTTGAACACTTTGTTTCAACAATCCTTCCTGCTTGTCTCGGATCGATGACATTTACCCTTTTGTGCAAAATGTGTTGTAACATTTTGAATTCTCTAGAATTTTCATCTTCGGTTATTACAGTAACTCCTTCATTTTGATCTACAAATTGTAGCAAGGCATATAAAAGAACAGCTGTTATTAACAGACCAGGTGAATAGAATTGAATCTCATTTGATGAGCATAAACAACTTTTGGGAATTTGTTGTATACTTGAGACTGACATAGGAAAACATCCAATCAAAGGGGACCGATTTCTTTCAAACGGCTTTGAAGAATTGTGTTTATATCCTACAACCTCGAAAGTGAGAATCTTTCTACCTAGTGTTTTACTGTTATTTGATTGGGAATTTGTTTTGACAGTTTCAGATGGTGACCTTGAATAAATTGCTTCTTCGTGAACGCAAAAAGATTCAACTTCCAACAGTTCTGCGTTTGCCGTTCTTTTGATGCTTTTTTCGTTTCCTTTAAAAATAAGGATGTTATTCAGGTCTTTATCTGTTGCTCTAAATTCTAAAAGACCCTGCTTGTCTAATGTATTTTGTCGGTGTGCATGTCCGTCACGGATAGTTTCAAGGCTTAACTCACATGAGTAGATGGAGTGTCCACACATGATCAACTCTGGATAATCTCTGATGCCAGACATTGAAAGCAGTTGCCCAATAAGAAAAAGTGAAGTCGATGTTTCACAGTTTGCGAAGAGGGTATGGACATCAATAAGTTGAACAGAGAGAGGCGCCTGCAAAAATACATTTTCTTTTTGAATGCATCGTGTGAATCCCCACAACTCTGACCCAAACATGTTAACAGAGTGTTCATGACAATCGTCTCCAAGAGGTTGAGTACAGTACGTCATGACGATAAGTGGAATGCGTTTCTCTTCGCCTGCAAGGGTTTGACAAACATGCAATAATGCTTGTGTATTAGAAACAGATTGTTTAAATACACGATTGGATGTTTCTGATGCGTTTGTCAGTTTTCCATTAGATACGAAAACAAGTATGTCAGAAGTATGAATCTCGCTTCTTAGTTTTCTTTGTAAAGAATCATATTCCACTAGATCTTCCATCCATACAATGGAAACATTCTTCATTTTCTTGATTTCCTCGTATTTCTCATATCCCCACATAGTGTAGCACAAAATTGTAACTTTCTTTGACGGCCCAATGACTTTGTTATTTTCCGACAAAGACTGTAATCTTTGTAAGGAAATTGAATATCGAATGTCTTTTCCCCTTTGGCCTGCAATGTATGTTATCCAAAAATCTTGTACTTCAGCAACTATTGCACCTCTGGCGTTGAGCAAGGTCAGATTGTAGTGGACTTCTTTTTCATCCGTCGAAATAATTTCTGCCACTGCGACCATATGTTTTTCTGGGTGTCGATGAACTAGAATACAACCAATGCCACCAGGTAGTAGTTCGCGTTTATCATCATCGCTTTGCATAACGCCTAGTGTTTGCAGTAGCCCATCCAGTATAGCAGGATGAATGTTCGTTTGATGAATGCCTTCTAAAATTTTTTCAGACAACTTAATCCTCACCACACACTGACTTTCGTTTTTTACAGCATCGCGGAGTATTCTGATGTCATCACCATATTCAAACCCTAAATGTTTGAGCGTTGAGTAGATTTCTTTGGAAGATTTTTCTTTTCGACATACCTTTGTCAATTTTTGGATATCAAGGAATTCTTTGTCATATCTAGTGTCATGCAATGATATAACTGATTTTGATATAAGGTCCTTTCCTCGCTTTAATTCCATTTTTAACTGGGTTTTCCCGGATTTAAAAACAGTTGCTTCGAGCACTGCTGGTTTTCCTTTCGACAAGCTCACTGGATGAACAAATGTAGATGACACGCTAACTTTGTTGCTTGTTGTCTTGAACGTGTCCTTACCTATCTGTAGTGCAACTTCAACATAAAAAGCACCAGGTACTAGAATCGTTCCTGAAACAACATGGGCATAGACAAACGGTGTCGTCTCAGGACTTATCTCTACTCTGTACAGACCGTCTTCGAGATTTTTTACAAAAAGGTGTGTCGATGGATTTAAAATCAATCCTCGACTCTTCTGCTTTCTGCTTTCAGGTTCAAAAAGAATTTTTGTCTTAGTTGGGACATAAACTGGAAGGAGTGTATTCCTGTAGTGGTTCTCGAACATTTGTCTAAACTTTGGATCAATGCCTTTGCAGAAAATTTCTGCAAGAGTGGAATATATTACACTCATGTCGTGGTTCTTCTGCATAGAAGGTAGACAAAAACATTGTTCTGAATGGATTATGGATCTGAAATGAGTATTTAGAACCGTTGTGGGTCCAATTTCCACAAATATGTTAGTAGTATTCGGTAGTTCGCATTCAGCTACACCTTCGTAGAAGCGGACTGGTTCTCTGACATTTTTCTTCCAATAAAAGGCAGAAACAAAGTCATTGTCAACTGCAGTCCTTCCACTAACCGTTGATACGAGTTTAATTTTCGGTTGTTCACCGCAAATGTCTTGTAGTGCTCCCTCGACTTCAAGGCTCTCATTTTCAACATATTTACTATGATATGCACATTCAACATTCAGGTATGTCACCACTGCTTTCATCCGGCTCTTTTCTTTTAATGCTATTTCTAATGCCTTGATCGAGGTCATTTCTCCACTCAAAGTACATGCAGACTTACTAATAAGAACAGCGATTGAAACATTGCCTATTTGATCACACATTTTTTGGATCTCATCAAGATTTATATTCAAGGCAACGGCCATAGTGCCTTCCCTTTTTTTCGACAGAATAGTCGATCTATGATAAATGATTTTTACAGCACAATCCAATGAAATAGCTCCGGCAGCAAACGCTGCTGCAACTTCTCCTACAGATTGCCCAACAATGGCATTAGGTAAAATGCCCCATGACTTCCAAAGCTCCGATAACGCTATTTGGCAGCTGAAAATTGCTAGATGAGCAATAAAAGGTTCATGGACATCCCGTTTGTATTCCAAATGCTCATAAATTGACCATGAAGTAAAATATTTCAAGATCTTATCGATCTTCAATATGGTATCGCGGAAGACTCGTTCTCTTCTTAAAAGCTCAGAACACATACCACTGTATGTTGTTCCAACCCCACAGAACACAAACACAATATTTGGCTTGTTGAGGCTCACTGGCTGTACTTTCTCGATTGAAATCAATTTATTTTTGAGGTCATTCATCAAATCGCCTATGCTCTCCACAAATGAAAGAATTCTGAATTTGAAGAAGTGGCGCCGAATTGTACTTGTAAATGCAAGCTCATGTAAATTCCAACCCCCAGACTGAAGATGCTGCAGTACATAATCGATAGTTTGCTGTAAACTCTCTCTATTTTCGGCGGTTATAGCGAAGGGAACCTTTCGGGAAGACGTTGAAGACTTACAGACAATGTTTTTGTCACTCGGAATATACTCTTTCATGATAGCATGACTATTTGTTCCTCCAAAACCGAATGAATTGATGCATGCCCATTTGCATGACATCGTTTCCCATGGCTCTGTCCGATTTGCAACTTCAAAGTTGAATTTTGGAAAGTCTATCTTTTGGTTTGATACATGGAAGTGGAGGGACGGAACGAATGTCTGATGTTTCATCATGAGTAATACTTTAATTATACCAGCAACTCCTGCTGCAGATTCAAGATGTCCAATATTTGTTTTAACAGAACCTATTTTTACTGGTACTTTTCTTTCTTTGTCATTTTTCTTGAAAAATTGTCCTAAAGCGTTTGCCTCTATTGGGTCTCCTTTTGGTGTTCCAGTGCCTGTTTTAAATTTGAAAAATACAAAATATTCACGCGAATCCTTCAAATTTCAGAAACTTTGCCGCATGGAAAAAGAAGAGTTAGACACAAAGTGAAATATTTAGATGAATACAAAAACACGAAGGAATCCTTAGCTACAGCCAAAGACTTGCATTCTGAGCAAACAAGGACAATACGCTATTATGCAAGTTATTTGCACAGGCACAGATTGTATGGTTTTGTAGTCGCAAATTTAGTATAGCCGGGACGTGCCAGCAGAGCGATAAATTGATATTTGCGACTATAAATCAATTTATGTCGTCTTTAGGCAGTACCCTCTGTCAATTAGTCTCTTCGATTTTAGTATATACTCAGTGATGTCGGTTTTAGCTTTCAGAGTTTCATTGCGTTCGTTAAAAATAGGGAATAACACAATGTGTAAATGGTGAGAATAAACTAAACATACATCGGCATTTAATAAGTACCATCGATGAGGACTTACTATCCGAGACACATGTCTGGTGCATTAAACTTGGTTTGAAATTTTTTTAAAGAAGGTAAAGAGTTGAAACACTTCCGAATTATTGTTTGTATTTAATATAAACATCAAAGAAGTACCTATCCGTTATTCAGTCTCAAAGTCGAGGAGGCAAGGCAAAATCGTGAGAATTTCCATCGAAAATGATCTGTAAGCATAAATTGTATGAGTTTGATATCTGTTTTATAGTGAAAGCAACCTTTGAATTCAGAATATGTTGGTTTGTACCTAACGATGTTTAGTTTGATAAAAAGTTCCCAAAGTTATACATTTTGTAGAATGACATATATCTAAGCAATTTTAGCAAAAGAAGCTGGCTCAATGAAATCTACATGTTTGTAGTTTGTGTCAAAATAGTGTAAATGTGTATCTCAGATTTGTGTTAGGATAGATTTATAAATAAATACTCTTTCAACAGCTAAATTATTCACTCCTTTCTAATATCAGGATGATTCATACGCATCGGACAAGTATAAACATTTTTCGATAATGAGATAGATAGGTCTTTATCAGGTGTCCATTAAGAGATGGCAATGTTGCTCCTATATGTTTGTACAGGTATTAAACTATGATACGAGCATCTTTAACAAGTTTAATTTTTTTTTGAAGTTTCAGGTGCCTGAAAATGATATTAATCCTACAACCATGAAAATATGAGAAAAGCAATATTTTTTTCGTAATCAATAATGAAACACAAATTGATAGTCCTCCAGATTTTGTATCTTCCTCAGTCGTAGTTCAGGAGTCAAAGATCTAGGGGAATATGGTATAATTGTGTACTTCGCCATTAACAAGGCAACCGCGAAACCCCCGAATGGAAACATAATAATTGGACAGGGAGGAGTGAGCGTCCTCTGACTGCATGCAACATCCACCGTGATTGCCAAATAATAACGTGTCAAATCCAGCGATGTCCAAATACGTAAAAGACGGTAGATTGGAAAGGTCGTGCTCAAGAATGTCTTACATGTAATCATACTTGATAGGTAGAATGTGCTTTACGTTCTTGGTAGCGACCATATAACTTCCTCAGTGACATCTTAAGCCATTCCCCTATATAACCATGGGCAAGCAGCTTACACACGAACCTTTGGGTCCTCAACATAACGTTTAGGTACTTACAACATGCACTTGCATAGTGTTTTAGTTGTGAAATAAATACGCCATAGGGAAGCGAAGAGGGAATGTCGAAAGTAATTTACTCAGAACTGTGACCAACAAAATGAAAAGAGTGTGTATCTTAGAGACTGATGTCGCAAATACATGTACATGTAGCCTTCTTTGGATAATGATGATAACAATAATATGAAATTGAGACGTAAGTGTCACACTGTAAGGAAAGGTTGCTGACATTGAAAAAGTATGAATGTTATTTTTTTTTCAAAACTAGATCAGAAGTCAAGACGTGTATAACGATAACACGATCAAAACGTTTAGCAGCATGACACATTTTTTTTTCAAATATGTTTGGTACAGATATTTTGTGGTATAGCAATTCATTCTAATCATGGCACCATATTCTGTTTCGTTCGAGGATAAAATCTGCAGATGATCGCAATAATACGGAAGTGTTCCAACTCTTACCTTCTTGAAGAAAACTTTTAACCAACTTTGATGCACCAGAAATGTGTTTCGTACAATAAATCCTCATCAGTGGTACTCATTAAATGCCGAAGTGATTTTTCTGGCACAGTGAAATGTATTTCAGTAGCGCCCTCCGGTTTCATTTTTATAATCTAAATCTGTCTGTGCTTTACAAAGAGTGTGCGGCTTCACATTTTGTGTCGGGTCGATTCAGTAGTTTTTTAAATGAAATCTATGACCAAAATAGCAGTTTAGGGATGACTCTGAGTATCATGTTAAAATGGAGGGGTTTGTTTACATAATTTTGTAGGTCGGTGCAAGGCGCACAATTGCTTTTCTCATTTTATGAATGATAAATCCTGCTTTGAACAAGTTTTAGTGTGTCTGCTTTGATTATTTGTTGGACAGGTCGGTGTTGTTGTGTACATTGATGTCTTCTGTTGCTTGTCCAAGTTGTTTTAGTGTGATCTTCGTTTTTTCTTACATCATGTGGATGTGTTTCGCAGCGGTCTGCGCAGGATAGACGTTCAGGAGATATCTGAGGAGTTAGTATCCCCTGTTTGGCTAGCTGCACCCGCCGTCCATGTTCATGCACGAAAATGAAACAATATTAAAATACATGCACTGTCTGAGGTTGTCTATATAGAAAGTGCTATGGCGATCATGTCAGGAAAAAATATTCAAAACAGTAACTTTCATACCCTTCGCGGGGAACATTTTTACCAGCTCCACACGGCAAAGGGCATAAGTATGAAACAAATGAGTTAAAGAATCTCAACAGCACTCACAATATAGCACAACAGTGAGCAAAGCATCAAAACAATCAATGCGAAAATACCAAGTAGAAAAGCCAGCAAGAGACGTAAAAAAGACATACGACATAGAAACGTGAAAAGCAATAGACTACACGAACGTTAAAACCAACTAGACTAACGGACAATCGGTGACGACTTAGGGCGGCCATTTCCCACAAAGGTAGCAAATGCTGTGTATATCAGGATTACGTGCGCACTCCCTTCCACTTTCCCCGTTACCCAAAGGCCTCGAAGAACACACGATTGCATACATATTGTCGTTTAAGCTATTATAAAAGACTCGGTTGCAGTACCAACAGCAAAACAACGAAACACCCCTTTGTGAAAACGAAGAGAAGACAACTGTGTATAATAACCTCCTCACTAAAAGATGAGCACAAAACAAGACAAAACAAGACGCAGGGGTTCAAGTAACACAAAAATAAATATGTAAATGGATATAGCGAAAAAAAAACATAGGGCGTGCAATAAGCAATTAACAGTCAATGCTCTGTTTGTTATGAGCCAAATTTATGAAATTTTATGTAGTGAATAGTATTTCTTTTAATTACGTAACTTGATTTAAACTACTTACCATGAGCTTCGATGTAATCAATTTCACTAGGGTCGATACCGTGACTTGTGTACACAGACTGTAACAATGCAATTTGCTGTTGTCCAGATGGAGCTGTAATAGGTGTTGTTGTTCGACCATCTTGGTTTACACCAGTATAAATTGAAGCGATTATTTCCCGTCCCTCCTTTAGCGCCTGGATGAAAAATGTATGTTTTAGTTTTATTGCAAGCAATGTATTCGTAATCGATGCCAAATCAATTCATAAAAGTTCCTTACTCAAAATGTGTCCTTTAAAATGTTAGTGATTGTTACAATAATATAACACGAGAAAGGATCCGTTTGCAGCACTCACAGAAAAACATCAAAACACCCCAATTTAAAACACAGAGAAGACATATACAGCAACGTTGCAAAAGGGAAAGGGACACCAAACACGACATGAAAACACCAAACATAAAAGACTACACATAAACTAATGGGCAATCGGTGCCGTCTGTCAAGTCAGTGGCAAATGATGTGGTTATCCGGATGGTATGCGCGCAACCCTTAAACTTTTCCGGCTACCAAAAGGTATCGAAGAGCGCACAATTGTATTTTACTATAACCTCATTGTTAGATGACAACACACAAGGCAACAAGACGCAGGGGCTCAAGCAATACACAGATGAATATCTAAATGGGTTAAAAAGCAAAGGGCGTATGAAATACAGTGTGCAGTCCATGCTCTGCCAGCTGTTGCGAGTTCATGCATGTTATCACAAAAGGAGTCCGACCGACATTCAGGGAGGACAGGTGTATCACTTTCGTTGAATAAAACTAATAACCCTTCATTTTGTCCACGCCCCATATAAAGATCAAAGATGATTATAAAATACTGTCATGTTAAATATGATAATCGTACAATCCATAAAAGAATTCAGACTCTGAATACATCCCTTTTAAAGTAAGTTTCATGTATGGAAATGTCGATATTTCAGCACATTGTCTGGTGACCATGACTTCACATCATTATCTGCTTTCTTTTTCTGTAAAAATTGTTCGATCTTGAAAGTTCAAAGAGGTGTCATGTGTCCTCTAACACTTGTTCTAAGAGAATCACTTCCTGGTAATTGGATTCAATTTGCTGATGAATTACAACGGAATTATCTTTTAAATTGTGTTTATTCTGCATTAGGTTGATATTTTTCTTCAAGTAATGTAATCACAACGAAATGATTTCTGAATCATTTTATTTCATATGGAAACACTTCATAGAACTTTTTATCACATGATACACCCGTTATGCAGTTTCATAAAGCCATTTCATAAATATATGAATGATAACACATTACATATCGCTCTGCTTGAATGCGATTGGTCAAGTTTGGAACCTCATCACATAAACCTTGACAAATGTGACCTTTCAAATATCGGTCAACTGTTAAATTTAGACCCGGAGTCAATATCAATGATTAAAATTGTTGTTGTTGAGTTAATTCTTACATTAAAATACTATTCAAAATTGAAATACTTTTCTCTTACGCACAGAATATCTATACGATGGGGACACTACTTCTCATGGCGTAGCAGACGACTTCTAGATCACGGCGTGGTTCGCCTCTATAGTTCTCGGAAACGTTGATTTCACGTTAGAAATACACATTTTTATGCAACATCATGTGATAGGCTTGGGGATATAAAACACACAACTCTTTTCATAATACATCGTATGAAATGAAAATTCATTTGAGATCCTATATATATATCGATTTCCGACGACATTTTGTGTTGTAATAAATATCTGACACAAGTGTACCTTAGAAGAAGTACCAATTGTAGTTCAGGAGTCAAAGATCCTGGGGAATATGGTATATATTGTGTAAAACAAAGGAGGGGATCTCCAACGTTGACAAGGCAATCGCGAACTGCCGAATGAAGGCAGGCTCAGGTCCCCGGTATAAGCAAGCCTTCTCTTACTTTTTGCGAAACAAACGTTTTGCGAAACACATATTTTGCGAAGTATACATTTTTCGAAGAATACATTTTACAAATCATTCGTTTTACCAAAAATGACTTTAGCGAAAAATTTAATTTACCCTTTTTATCTAAACTGCATTTTGGTGAACAAAACTGAATTCTGGAGACATAAATCTATTTTGTTAATCTGAGTCCATTTTGTTGCATAATTCCTTTATCCCCAGAATGTCAAATTCTGAATAACGAATTTCAAGGGTAACGCTTTGCACCTTATACCGCTCCTATTGTATTGACATTTAATTAACTAAAGTTATCTTGCCTGTATTTTAATTGATTATTTGAACTAGGAAAAGTGATTCTTACTTCACTGAGCTTCATCAATATGACAATACCACAGCCTTCTCCTCTTGCATATCCATCCGCATTTTCTGAAAATGCTTGACTCTGTCCAGTTGGTGAAACCATTCGAGCTTTTGTCAAAGGTATAAACATATCTGGATATAGAATGCCATTGACGCCTCCGCAAATAGCCATGGAACAGTCTCCTACAAGATAAGATAATTAATGACATAAAATTTGAAAGAATCGTTATCAATATCATATGTTATTACGGTTTGAATCAGATTAATAGAATATATCATGACTTTTCGACTGAGACAAGGGAATCTCATCCAAGTGTAAAAGATTTTGAATCCACGACAAGGCTTGCCGAGTCGTGGATGTAGCAAATCTTTAGCACGAGGATGAGATTCCCATGTCTCAGTCGCAAAGTTGTGATAGATTATTTTTCTCACTCATCTCATTTTATTATCACAAAAATGATTTTTTAAAAGCCAGAATCGATACAAAATGTGAATAAATCTAGCGATGGCGTGAAGTCGCGTTCTATGACATGATAATAATCGCAAGTTGCTCCATCTGCGTTTTTTCTTTTGTCTCAAGGTGAAAGTGAGTAAAAAAAGGATGGTCTGATATATATTGTCTCGCCGACGGCAGCGAGGGTAATATAAATTCAAGACAAGGTATTTCAAACAATATTACCTGTAGCCGTGATAACATTTTTGTCATACTGCAATGAGTTAATGAAGATCCTGACGATAAACTCAACAGCACTCACAATAGAGCACAAAATTAAACATCGACGGACCCCTAGCAAGCTAGAGGTGGGACCAGGTGCCCGGGAGGAGTAAGCACCCCCTGTTGGCTAGCCGCACCCGCCAAATCACATATAAATTGTAATTTCATAATGGTGTTGCGGTTAAAATTTCTTACATTTTAATTCTTTGGTGAATTGAATTTGAAACAATTGTCGGTTTTCTTGACACCACAAAGCTCCATATTTACGGTTGTAGAAGGGAAGTACATTGTCAAAATTACGACAATACAAGAATGAGATTCCGAGGAATAATTTGCAGCGAGAAAATGAGATATATTTTCTATACCAGTAATAGCGATGATCGTTGTCCATGTTGTCGAATTCAAATTCAAAATAATGGATAAATGAAGAGTTACATTCTGAAGCAACAAATACATGTACATTTATAGAATATAGTTTCTTAATCTGTGATTTGTAACGGGTATGCAACACACAGCAAGTACACTTTTCGCATGAAATCGTACCAAAACACACATTATGACATTTATTCAATACATATGCACTACAAGTTTCATTCTGGTTTTCTGAAATAGCGTTTGAGATGTTAAAATTTGTGTCACAGGTGGTTCAGTTTGAACGGCCGTCTCGGCATGTTTTTTGCAGAACATATGTATTGTGACATCTCGAGCAGTTTAACATAATATGGAAGTGTTCCAACTCTATACCTTCCGAAGAAAATTTATTATGCACAAGACACGTTTCGTACATTAAGCTTCCGTCGAAAGTGAGTTTTAGAAACAGCCAAAATTCATTTTAGAAGCGCCCTCTGGTGTTATTTTTTTAAATTAAATTTGTGCAATCAGCAGAGAGTGTGCGGCTCGAAGTTTCCTGTAGGGCCGATTCAGTAGCATATCTAAATAAAATGTATATTCAAAATAGCATAGGAGCGATGGTGCTGAGATATTAACCTCCTTTATTTCGACGAGATTCTTGAATGAAATGACAAGTGTCCGAAAAAAACGAAATAATAATTTATGACGTCAAATTGATATAGTGCCAAAACAAAGCTTCTTTCAGGCGACAGAGCTGGAAAGAAGTAATTAATACACTTAAGAAACATCCATGTCACGGGGAACGAATCTAACTGCACCACACTGAAACAGGAAATAAGTGTTTATCTAATAATATAGCAGTGTTCCAACTCTTTACTTTCCGAAGAAAATTTAAAACCAATTCATTATGCACCGGACACGTGTTTCGGTTATAAAATCCTTATCAGAGATTGCTTCATCCAAAGTGGTTTTAGAAACAGCCAAAATCATTTTAGTAGCGCCCTCCGGTAATTTGTTTTTAAAAATAGAATTTGTACAATTTACAGAAAGTGCGAGGCTTCAAATTTCCTGTAGGATCGATGCAGTACCATATCCAATTAAATCAAATGTTTTTCAGAAAAAAACAGATGTCTCCCCCTCCCTGTAAGTTACTTTGACCTTGGGCCAAGATGATGTGAAACCTTTGAGTCATTGGGAACATCATACTACAACATGAAAGTGATTCATTATATTGTTTGAGGTAAAGCCCAAACATGATTAGCATATACAATTTCATTATAAACATATTTAGTGAAATTTGGTCACATGACCTTGGATATAGGTGATCTGAAACCTACATTGTATGGATCATGAGCAACAAAAAACTGAATTTAGTGATTGGATACACGGTTCAAAATATAAAGCCGAAACATAATAAGTATAGACAATTTCAGCCTGGACATTATTAGCATGTACAATTTCATTACCAAAGTAAGAAGTGACCTTGGGATAATGAGATAGGAAACATTTAGTCCTAGGAAAAACATACTAAAATATGAAAACAATTATAAGAAGGGTTCAGGAGATATAGCCCAGACAAGATTAGTATGTACAATTTCATTATAAAGAACTAAATGATCTTGACCTTGGGCACATGACCTTGGGTCAAGATGATAAGAAACCTTCCAATCCTGAGCAACAGCATTCTAAAGTATCGGAGTGTTCCAGTATACGATTCCACAGATATAGCCCAGACTCGATAGCATTTTCAATTTCATTTAAAAATGTAATATTTGACCTTGACCTTAGTCATATGACCTTGGATCAAGGTGGTGTGAAACCTTTGGGTCATCAGCACCATCATACTAAAATATGAAGTGATCTGATCAAGGTTCAAAAGATTAAGCCTGGACATAATACACGTAACAAATACATTTTCATTTAAAATATACTAATTGACCTTGACCTTGGTCACATGACCTTGAGTTAAAGTGATGTGAAACCTTTAGGTAATAAGCAACAACATACTGAAATATGACAGTGATCTGATAATGAGTTAAAAGGGATACAGCCCCAACGGGATGGCATGTACAATTTCTTTAAAATGTACTAAGTGACTTTGACCTTGATCAAATGGCTATGGGTCAAGAAAAAATATTTTGGTCATGAGCAAATACATACTAAAACTTGAAAGCAATCCAGTGAGCGGTCCAAGGGATAAAGCCTAGGCGGGAAAGTATGAACAATTTCATTAAAAATGTAGTAAGTGACCTTGGCCTTTGTCACATGACCTTGGGTCAAGGTGATGTGAAGCCCTCGGGTCATATGGAGCACCATACTAAGATATGAAAGTGATCAGGTTAATGGTTCAAGACTTATAGTCCAGACAGGAATTCATGTACAATTTCATTAAAAATGTACTAAGTGACCTTGACCTAGGTCACATGACCTTGGGTCACGGTGATGTGAAACCTTAGGGTCATAAGGAACAACATACTAAAATAAGAGTATGATCGGGTGAAAGGTTCAAAAGGTACAGCCGGACAAGAATGTATGCATAATTTCATAAAAAATGAATAATGACCTTGACCTTGGTCAATGACCTTGGGTCAAGGTGATGTGTAACCTATGGGTCATAAGAAACAACATACATAAATATGAAAGTGATCCAGAAAAATGATTCAAGAGGTATGGCCCGGACAGAGATGCATGTACAATTTCATTAAAAATGTACTATGTGACCTTAACCTTCATTTAAAATGCATTAAGTGACATTGACCTTGGTCGCTTGACCTTTGGTCAAGGTGATGTGAAATCTTCGGGTCATAAGCAACAACATACTAAAATATGAAAGTGATTGGGCAATCGGTTCAGGAGATATAGCCCGGACACGATGTGTGACAGACGGACGGACTGACGGACGACGAAGGCAAAACAAATATGTCTCCTCCCCGTTATGGGGAGACATAAATAAAATCTATGTTCAAATCATCATAATATGCAGAAATGCATCGCATACCAATTCACGTGCCGTTTTATTCCGCATGGCGATTCGTATTCAGATAAATATTTTTGAAATGTCATGTATTAGTCGATTTGAAAATTTCAGAACCTAGAAATGTCCTTTCCTATGAACTTTTTTTCATGATTCTTACTTATGGGATAGTACTGAACGATTCTAGCTTGGTTGCCACTCTGGCAACGTTGGGCAACTCTTTTTATCGGCGGAATTTCAAAATGGCCACCAAATGCCTTCCACCAATAGATGGAATTAAATTCTTTCTTTAAATATTAAGTGTGGCACATCAAATCAGGAGTTTTGATGGTCAACAAATCCATTTCCGATGTCATTTTTACAATTTGAGTTCATTCAGGACTAAAAATTCAAGATGGCCGCCAAATTTCAACCTCATTATGGTACAATGTGAATATTTCAATAAAACGTTCGTGTAACACATTTTATTTGTAGTTGAAATGGTCCTAGAATATATTTACTTTGCTGTTTTGGTTGTTATCAGCTGACACATGCTTCTGGGACAACTCTGCTTATCGGGGGAAATTCAAAATGACCACCAGATAGTATCCAACTACTGTGTAAGATGTAATAATTACTTGATATATCAAGTGTAGCACGTCTAATCAGTGGTTTTAAGGGTCAAGAAATCCATATCTGGTGTCATTGTGTTTATTAGTTCACTAAAGGCCAACCTCACTTCAATATTCACATTTCGTTACGAATAACTGTGGTGCATCTTATTTGTGATCCCAAAGGTGGTATAACCAATGTCTTTCATTTTGTCGATATGAGCTTACACATGCTCTTTTTACATAGATTGCACATTCTCAAACCGTAAAAGTGAGGATTTTTAAAAATATTTATATCAAGATAACACTTAATTGCAAATATTGTATGCTCTAAGAAAGGGTGATAAGAGTCGACCTGAAGAAATAATCTATATACATTTGTAATAGGGCTATGAGTTGTCAAAATGTCATGTCAAATACTTAAGTGATTGTCCTATTTGAAAGTCTGCAAAAGGAATTCATAGGAGCAAAGTTAAATCAGGATTGCTGCATGATCTCTATTCTTGACATAGATCATTTTCCCTGTCACTGTTCTTTTGACTTATGCTCTTGTTTTGTTCTAGATTCATTTCAAGCTGGTCACACTGACTACGTCTTACTCTTCAACCAAATAATCTCTGTGTTGTAAGAAAACATTTGGAATTAAACCCTGTTTAAAATACGATATAGAAACAACCTTCAAGCTATACGGAATACTGATTTTCAAGACAATTGCTTTCAAGATTTCACACACTTGAGTTGTACATGCCAAAAACATACGTAGTACCATTTCATCTTTCCACAGTTGAAGACTCCTAGCTCGGATTCAATTTAGAATCACTATAGAGAAAAACGGAGGGAATCTCCAACCAGAAGTAAAGATGATCCTTAGATGTAATTTTAGCGGAAGAAATTTTGAAAGGCCTGATCATTTACAAATTTAACCGGCCTTAAGAAGAAAAAGGAGAGTGCTAACCCTGTTACTATTGAGAAGCCTTCTCTACATAGAAGAATACATTCTATGCACTAGACATGTATGGTTAGGACAATAAATGATAAATTGTTTTGCCACATTTGAAGACATTCTTTTACAAAGTTCCATTTTAAGTATAAATAGGATAAAGATGCAAGGTTCAGAATTTCATTGCAAAATGGTACATGTCATCGTTATACATAAATATAGTAGATAGCTCAACTCAAAATAAATTACAACGACTGTTGTAAAGGAAACACCAAACACATTCTATTGCATTCTTGCCGATTGGATAAAAGCTAATACAGACCAAGAAAGAAATGGCCAAAACAGCCAAAACAGCCAAGTAACCTCGAGTTTACTTGCTTACTCTTGAATACCCTGCGTCAAACAAACCGGTCTTATATCAACATGATCAATAGCGAAACTTTATTTTTGTCTTTTGAGTGCCACTTTAATCAAATAAACGACATTTTGACGAATCTTAGTCTGTTAAAGTTGAAACCATCCAATCTTATATGCCACTCTTACTCATTTTTCATGATATAGTAAATCTTATAAAATACTAGCTTGTGATATTTCTTATTAGAAAAATACAATATTCATACATTGTTTTATTATGTTAACTTATTGTTTCTTTTCTATTATTCATAGTTCCCAACTATAAGGTGGAAATCTTGAAATAAGCATGTATGAGCTCAAGTCGTAGCAAGATCCATGCGAGGGAATACTACGACCCTCAAATTACTAATACGATGAGTTGTCCTTCCTTTTTCTTAAGAAAATAAATTAAAATAAATGTTCTTGCATTGAAGCCGAAATTTGGCTGCCATTTGGAGTTTTCAGTCTTAAATAAACCCATATTCACATAATGACACAAGATATGGATTTTGAGGCCCTTGAAACCACTTAATAGATGTACCACACTTGATATATTAAGTTTTTACTCAGTGATAGGGGACTATTTGGAGGCCATTTTGAATTTTCCCCGATGAAAAAAAGTTATCCCACAAGTATATGTGAACTGGAAACAACCAAAACAGCAAAATAAATGTTTTGAAGGATCATTGCAACTACAAATAAGATGTGTAACACGAATTTTTTACTGAAATCTACACATCGTACCATAAAAAGGTTGAAATTTGGCGGCCATCTTGAATTTTTAGTCCTGAATGAACTCAAATTGTAAAAATGACATCGGAAATGGATTTGTTGACCCTCAAAACCCCTGACTTGATGTGCCACACTTATTATTTAAAGAAAGAATTTAATTTCATCTATTGGCGGAAGGCATTTGGCGGCAATTTTGAATTTCCGCCTATAAAAAGAGTTGCCCAAGGTTGCCAGAGTGGCAATCAAGCTAGAATCATTCAGTACCATCCCATAGATAAGAATCATCAAAAAAAGTTCATAGGAAAGGACATTTCTAGGTCGGCCACATGTTATATAAGGCTGTCAAATCGACTATATAGGAGGACTTTTTATATGTTTTACATTCTGGAGAATGCCTCCCAAGATTCTGAAATTAAGGTAAAAACGTAGGGGCACTCTTATGGGAAAACTGATAATATTCACAGCGTAGAAAGTTAAGAATATTTACCTGAGACTGATAGGTATTAACTAAAAGACATTAAATATGTCTTCATTGTGCATCAGAAATATTTTTAAAGTAACATATCCTTTATTAGGTAAATGATGAATCGGAAACTTAAAATACGGTCTCATTTAAGAATTGACTGTTCAATTTTGACAGTTTATTGGAGTATGATCTTTGGTTTGCCGCATGAAAAATTGTTTTTATTTAACAACATCGCGTTCTATTGAACAGTCAATTGTTATAATTTCCCGACCCCAATTTATCCCAAATCTCCCATATAAACTCAAGAATTTAGTCAATTAAGTATAACGCGTATGAAAATAAAAATTCCGTATTCGTCTATTCGAACTACTTCCCAAACGAAACAGAAATAAAGTATACTTAGTACTCTGGGATGTATTACTGTGTTGGGTGCACTCCCCCCCCCCCCCTTGATCCTCCAAAACCGGCCTAACTTTGTAGCATTTTTTGCGCTCTTTCAGATAAAAATTTGTCTCATGGAAATTTCCATTGCAAAAGTGGTGTTTTGGGGGGAAAACATGTTTTTTTTAGTCAAAAATCACTGAAAATAGGAAAAAAATTATAACTTTTATATGGTGATGTTTTTAAAAACTGATCAATGTTAATATATAATAGTATTTTTGATGTTCTTTCAGATGAAATAAGTTGCAAGTTCCAATTCCTATTTTTACTGTGTGTTTTGGGGTAAAAAAGTCGATTTTTTACCAAAATTCACAGAAATTTTAGCAAGTTTTAATTTATTCCTGCTTCTCAGCTCAACAATATTGCATATGATCGTTCAATGATGATTTAAAAAACATCCTTAAAGTCTCCTCTTTCAAATGACATATATTTTATATTCTTATTTTTTTGCAACATCCTCGAAATTAATTATTTTATACAGAAACCTGTATTTTCAATCAGAAATCTCAGATTTCTGTATATTTATTTTAAGAACCCATATTTGTTATGAAAGCAATGACTGAAAGCTATTTTCTAGTGTTACTTTTCACATTATATCAGATTATATATGTTTTACTAACATTTCATTCAAAATCAAAGTGTTTTTGGGGAAAAAACGTATTTTTTAATTTAAAAATAGCTGATTTCTGGAAAATATTTATTGAATCGATAGAAGTTCTTGAAATGATAGCAGGAATGTATTTTGAACTGTAATTATTTAGGTTCACTCATAAATTACATGTATGAAACATAAAAGGTATATTTTCTACTTAATTTTGAAACAAAATGCCTGTTTTTGTCTAAAATTACAGATTTCTTGAACAATTTTATTAATTCATTTTCTTTGCTAAAACTATACATTTAAAGCTATTATCATTATAGAAAGTAATCATCTTGTCAGATGATTGTGAAATAAAATGTAATGATTGATTAAAACCATCATTTTGGGGTAAAATATACATTTTTTATGCAAAAACCACTTATTTTGAGAAAATACGTACTAGCTCTTTTAATTTGCCTAAATTGATATGTTTTAGCTTTGATATTATGCTGTTTCGTATTAGAAATGGATAGAAATGTTATTTGATGACTGAAAATTAATTTATATCTTATTTTGGGGCAAAAACCTTATTCATGTGAAAAATTCACTTATTTCTGTTAATATTTTTATAAATTAATTAATTTTTTTGTTTAATCAACACTGGAGAGGTTTCATATAATTGGATGGCATAAATGTGATCAAGTTTAATGAGTTAGAAGAAATTTCTTTGATTATCTTGCTATTTTGGGTGGAAAATCTCGACTTTTATTTAAAAATCGCTTATTTCCGGAAAATCCTTATTACTTTGAAATCATACGTTATTATTTATATTCAAAAGAGTTCCTGGGTATATCATAGTTTGTCCTTGTAGGTCATATGCATTTGAATTATCCTCTGTTAATTCAATTGATATTTTGGGGCAAAAAACCTAATTTATGTGCAAAATTCACTTATTCCTGTGAATATTGTTTTAAATCTATATTTTTTATTCAATCAAAGCTGGAGAGGTTTCATATAATTGGATGGCATAAAAGTGATCAAGTTTAATGAGTTAGAAGAGATTTCTTTGATAATCTTGTTTTTTGGGGTTGAAAATATCAATTTTTATTTAAAAACCGCTGATTTCTGGAAAATACTATATATTCAAATTTTTCAGTTTTTAAAAACATCAACCATACAAAAGTTATAATTTTTTTTCCTATTTTCAGTGATTTTGACTAAAAAACATGTTTTTCCCAAAAAACACCACTTTTGCAATGGAAATTTCCATGAGACAAATTTTCATCTGAAAGAGTGCAAAAAATGCTACAAAGTTAGGCCGGTTTTTGAGGATCAAGGGGGGGGGGGGGTGCACCCAACACAGTGATACATCCCATACTATAATTTAGTTTTTGTCTAAAATTACAGATTTCTTGAAAAATTTTATTAATTCATTTTCTTTGCTAAAACTATACATTTAAAGCTATTATCATTATAGAAAGTAATCATCTTGTCAGATGATTGTGAAATAAAATGTAATGATTGATTAAAACCATCATTTTGGGGTAAAATATACATTTTTTATGCAAAAACCACTTATTTTGAGAAAATAAGTACTAGCTCTTTTAATTTGCCTAAATTGATATGTTTTAGCTTTGATATTATGCTGTTTCTTATTAGAAATGGATAGAAATGTTATTTGATGACTGAAAATTAATTTATATCTTATTATGGGGCAAAAACCTTATTCATGTGAAAAATTCACTTATTTCTGTTAATATTTTTATAAATTTATATTTTTTGTTTAATCAACACTGGAGAGGTTTCATATAATTGGATGGCATAAATGTGATCAAGTTTAATGAGTTAGAAGAAATTTCTTTGATTATCTTGCTATTTTGGGTGGAAAATCTCGACTTTTATTTAAAAATCGCTTATTTTTTGGAAAATCCTTATTACTTTGAAATCATACGTTATTATTTATATTCAAAAGAGTTCCTGGGTATATCATAGTTTGTCCTTGTAGGTCATATGCATTTGAATTATCCTCTGTTAATTCAATTGATATTTTGGGGCAAAAAACCTAATTTATGTGCAAAATTCACTTATTCCTGTGAATATTGTTTTAAATCTATATTTTTTATTCAATCAAAGCTGGAGAGGTTTCATATAATTGGATGGCATAAAAGTGATCAAGTTTAATGAGTTAGAAGAGATTTCTTTGATAATCTTGTTTTTTTGGGGTTGAAAATATCAATTTTTATTTAAAAACCGCTGATTTCTGGAAAATACTATATATTCAAATTTTTCAGTTTTTAAAAACATCAACCATTCAAAAGTTATAATTTTTTTTCCTATTTTCAGTGATTTTGACTAAAACACATGTTTTTCCCAAAAAACACCACTTTTGCAATGGAAATTTCCATGAGACAAATTTTCATCTGAAAGAGTGCAAAAAATGCTACAAAGTTAGGCCGGTTTTTGAGGATCAAGGGGGGGGTGCACCCAACACAGTGATACATCCCATACTATAATTTAAAGCCACGAAATATTATTTTCTGGTGCCCAACTTTACTATTTCATTACATCATCATACGATATGACGTAGCTGTTTGATGTCGCGTTCTGCAATTGAAGTTCAAGGTCGCCCACAGTTAGCGCTGGTTAATTTGCAGACAGATTCTCTGATCTTATAGACAGGTCCTTTATCAATTTGATATCATATATATTATTTTACTATTTCGGAAACTCGTTATTTCAACCAAAAATATAATCGAAATTAAAGGAGGTTAATACTTAGCACCCCTCCATGCTATTTTGATAATAGATTTCATTTGAGGACATATCCGGCACCCAGAATTTTGAATCTTTACATCGAAGTGTATTCTGTATTTCCGACGTACAAAGAAAGATAACTCCGATTTCCATTATTAAGTTCTTTGGAAAATAATTTGAGATAAAAGTTTTTATGTTATTTTACTGAAAGGTATGTACGGAAAGGTTTCGAATTCTTCTCTTAAATCAATTAGTAGAATATCAAATATATTGTATTACAAATATGAAGGAAAATCATACAACAATAAAAAAAGTTATTGAATATAATTTTCAATCTTATCCTAAACAAATTTTGAGCCGCTAACTCTCTGCAAAGTAAATGCACAAATCTAAATCCTAAAAATAAAAGTAGAGGGCGCTACTGAAATACTTTTATCTGTTAGAAAATCACTTCGGTATTTAAGGCCTGTCACAGGACTAAATTCTTTTTTTTTAAATATCTTCACTGAAGAGTTCACTCTATGATACTATCGAGTAACCGTTTTGACTTCCTTTGATTGGTACATCGTCATACGCTTAAGTGACGACTGTTCTACTCGTCTCTAACAGTGACCACCTCGGGTGGGATAATTACTTCAATTATTATCTTATCATTTAGACCCATTATCCTTCATGAGAAGCATCTGAGCTAATTTTTTTCATGAAAATTTCACAGAAAATCTTCATTTTTTATAAATTGATGTGCATATCATTTATAATTTTACTTCCATATATATTGCATTCACAAACGAAGCTAGGAAAATAATTTTGCGGAGAGGAGGGAGTTTCCAAGTTATGGGAAGGGAGTTGAACCCATGGTTTCGAGAAAGGCATAAATGTATGGTAAACTCCAGTCTAAATCCGCCCTTGCGTTTACGTATAGATAAGTATAAAGTAAATCTGTCTACTACTTTGTAGACACATCCCAAGTGTCAGAAATGTTAAGACTCAAACAAATCATTAACCAAGGCTCAACTAAACCTCATCTTAGTCTCTAGTAAGACTCAACTTTTTTAGTAAAACGTTGAGTGAAAAAAGTTGAGTGTAATGCTCAACTTATAAGGAAAGTTAAGAGCTGGTTGAGTGTTGGGTCTATGAAAATTTCAGAAAGGTTAATTTGTTGATACCTAGCTGAATCCAAGGACTTAGTAAAAATTAAAGTTAAGAGCTATTTGAGTGATTGAACTTCGAAAAATTCAGATGCTGAGAGCTAGTTGAGTGCTGGGACTTAGAAACTTAGGGAAATACAGGAGTTGAGTTCTTGTTGAATGCATGACCTTTAGAAATGAAGAAGTTGAGTATTTGAACTATTATGGGATATTACACACCGTACACATTCTCTATTCGAATACTCTCAAAACAAAATATGAAATATTCTAGTGGAAACAATTTGTTAATATAAATATGATAAATTCATGTATACATGTAATGTCAAAGGAGTAATTTCAATACGAGGCGACCTTAAAAATGCCATAATGAATTGATCAAAGAAGGGTGAATAGAGATCCTGCATGAAAGACTCTACAATATGGTCAAGTTAGAGAACGAAATTGAATCAAAACACTTCAAACATCGAGTCACGGGGAATTCTATTACCAACTCCACACTGCAACACGAAATAAGTGTAGATATAAAAGAAAGGAGTGGATCTCCAACAACCATCCACAGCAAAACCCCAAAACACCCAATGCAAAAAACACAGAACAGACACCACAGAAAGAGACGCAAAAGGGACAAGGAACACCAACTCACACCATAGAAACATTAAACATAAAAGACCACACATAAACCAACGAGACTATTGGGCAACCAGTGCCAACTTAGGACGGCCATCTGCCACGTAAAAAGCAGACGGTGTGGTTATCCTGGATTACCGTGCACAACCCTCCTACTATTCAGATTTCCCAGAAGTCTCGAAGAACGCACAATTATGGTGTAAAACAACCTCCTCACTATTAGATGACCACATAAAAACAAGACTAAAAAACGCAGGGGTCCAAGCAACAAACATCAGTGAAGTACCTAACAGTTATTCAGTCTCAATGTGGAGAAGGCAAGGCCAAATCGTGAGAATTCCAATCGGAATGGTTGCGAACCCCGGAATGAACAACATTCCGAAGTGAGACCAGGTGCCCGAGGAGAGTCAGCGTCTCCTGATTGCATGCAACATCAGCGCAGCAGATCCATTGAAACCTGTCAAACTCAGTGATTGTTTCGATGTACATTTTGATGTACAGATCAGGAAAGTATGTCTTGTTTGGTGATGACGACAGCCATTCAGTCACAATGTAGAATGTCATTGATCATTCTGGAAAGGGGGATCTGATATGCTTTTATAACATCCCCGTAGCGGCCTAAGAAATTCCGCAATGATGATTTCAGCCTAATGTAATTCCCTGAGATAAAACTATTGAAAGGAAAGTGTTGCATTTCTATATGAAAACTCTTGTGATGTAACAATGCATAAGCTCTACAGAAAAATGCCTCGACGGCTGTTCTAACCTGCATACAGAACCTCCTAAGTTTTATCATAATATTTTCACATGGAAAGCGCAATTTCAGATAACAAAAATGAAATAGACAATTGTGGTGCATACACGTTGATTAAATGTCATCATTTTTGTTTTAAATTTGTGATAAATACATATGTTGTGTATCAAAATTGAATGAATTAGACACTTAATCTCTATATCAAGATAGAGGATCATTGACGGGGGTTAAGTTCCCGAAACCTGAATGTCTGATCCTTGCTGCACGTTTATATGTTCTTAAATGTTGCTATGAATATGAAGACCTTCTGTTTATCCGGGGAACAATTATCAAACACATTTCTGTTTTCTATTGATTGAAAAAGACATGTTTTGACCCTTATGTTAGCAATATTATTCAAAACGCATCTTAAATGACCTCAGATTCTGATCGGTTGCATTATGGTATTCTTTGTTCTAAACAAAGTTCTTGAAATTTCCAGTTTCCCTTTTTCAGAAGGCAGATGTTACGTCCTATCTTACATGTATCAGTTCCTAATCTATACTTAAAGATATATTATATTGTTAAATCGATTAAAACGTTACATTCAAAAGTAAGTTCGCATTTGTGCTTTTCGATATCAATATAAGGCTAATCTGGGTTTTATTTCTAATGGATTTTTTTTTGTTTGACACATTTTTTGTGAAGAATGTGTTAATATTTTTTTTATATTTTGAACGTTTTCTTTGCCTGCACAAAAAAATGCCACAGGCAAGGAGTTGAAATTTTGACAGTAAAAGAGCTACCTACTACAAGTGTTAAACGTCTTAAAAATCAAGACCAGACCACGACGGAAACTGTAACTTCAGTTCGCAATGCTTCACAATGACACCCTGCCCAACTTTCAAATAAACAGACTATATCAATTATAAACTGTTTGGTTTTCACGTCAGTAACATGTACGTCCCTCCCACTAGCAATGCTTATTTTTATAAACGATGAGGTAGGTTAATTCCGAAAGGTCGACCACGTCGAAGACATTGTAATCGCTCAAGCTAGCAGTTTTCATACATGTACTCAATTCACTGTCTAATTGCGAGTGAAAACAAACTAAATACTTAAAAGTCAAAACAAGGAAACTGGCAAAATAATACCATCAATGCTGAGAATAGATTTAAGATCAGGAGACTGTTTTATGAGACATGCGAAGCTGTTAAGTGTTCAATAATGAGACGTGCGTGGTTGTAAGGTACCCTATAATTTGCAAAGACTTTGACATTAAAGAATAACGTTAAGTCAACTTTGACACCATTGGTCTATTGTGTGAAATGCGATCAAATTCTGAAATACATTTTAAGGAGATACAAGCTTGACTGATTGACTGACTAAAAAACGGACCCAACAGCGACTTTAATGATTTGGAGATAGAAGACATGATGCACGAATCAGTGAGAATTTTCATGAATACCATGAAAAAGGTCAAACGACATTGCGGTAAAGCATAATGTGTGATGGACAGGTCTTAAAAAAATGGATTTTCTGACAGTTCTGCACTCACCGTTCTTTATCGCTTGGATTGCTAAATGGATAGCTACAAGGGAAGATGAACAAGCCGTGTCTATCGACATTGAAGGTCCAAGAAGGTTAAACACATAAGAAACCCTTGCTGCTATAATACTAGGGGCAGTCCCTGTCAAGCTGTAATTGTTCATCTCTTTCAAGTCGTCATTGGTTGCACTTTTATAGTCGTCATTCATAACACCTGGAAAAAAAATTACCAAAGGTATGTTCGTTTTAATGCTGAATGTTTTTTAGTTAATATAACTTGCAATTATCCACTTTTTATATACATGTTGACGTACCTGAAAATATAGGATTTGCGTTGCAAATTTTACGTTTTAAGAATACACTGAACGTACGATTGAATTAATTAGATAATCTCGTCCCTTTGTCATGTACAGGAAAAAAACGAGGATTTGAGTTAATGTTCAATTGTACCTATAAATACCCCAGTGCTTGTTCCGTTAATGTCGTTTCTTGTAATCCCACCATTTTCTAACGCCATATGGACACAATCTAAGGTGTAACGCTGTTGAGGATCCATTCTAGCTGCTTCGACGTCACTGATTTGAAACATCTGATTGTCCCATTCATCATGTCTACATTAGAAGACGAAAAATCTTTACACATAGGAATCTTATCAGAACAAATTGATGAATGATTATGTTATGATAACAGTATTAAAACGCAGTAATACTGAAAACCAAAAAAAAAAAAATCAAAAATCATGCAAAGGGCAGAGATGCTAAGGCAACATTATAAACACACCCTTCTATGAGGCCTGCTTTTCTGACATATGTTTTCCCTGGCTCATTGTAATCTTCATGAAAGAATGCATCGGTATTCCATCTGTGATTTGGAATATCTTTAACATGGTTTTCCCCATTTTTAAGAAGTCTCCAGAATTCTTCACAGTTGTCAGCCCCTGGGAATTTTCCACCATAGCCCACTATAGCTATTTCATTTCCGTCCATTTCTGCAAATTTGAGATTTTGAGAATACCATTGAAAGGAAAATCAATAAATAAATCAACTTGCCTTAGATGATTCAAACAAAGTTGACTTAACGTTATTCTTTAAAACATCTTTCGAAATTGTGAAAACAAACACTGCAACATAGTATAATTGTACAATGTATATAAAAAGAAAACAAAGAAAACGAAACGACACACCTCTTCTTCAAGAGACCAGACTCCTGGACAAAATGGCTCAATATGGTGTCCTGACATACACGTAAGTATTCTCCCGCGTTCAATAATTTTAGGATTTAATTTGTTTTGCTCGTAATTATTGGAACAAAACAAGGATTTCAATAATTTCCTTAATAGCAGAGACATAATTATGAGACAAGAAAAAAAATAGATCTTTAAAATCTTTATCATTTACCATACACATTTGCTAACACCTGATTGATAATTGTTATAATCACGCCTCGTACTAACAGCCAATGACGTTTTAGTATAACGGGCATATGGTGTCCTACCTTGATGCCTAAGTAGTTCAAATTTACACACCTACTTTGAGTATGAAGTAAGACAGGAGCAGACCCTATTATCATTAAGATATTTTCTACTTTGCCTGTTTATCAATCATTCCATTAAATTTGTATAATATTAACCAATAATAACTTTTTTTTCCATTTAGCGATTGGATTTTACTCTTCATGTTTAAAATAATAACATGGAATGGTTCCAATTCTTTACCTTCTTGAAGAAAATTTCAAATCAATTTTAATCCACCTACACGTGTTACGGATAGTACATTCTCATTACTTGTTGCCGAAGGAATTTTAGGATATAATAGTGACAAATATGGATAATGACCATATCCCTATATAAAGCTCCTATGCGTACCAACTGTGAGCCTCTTGTTGCAGATTTATTTTTATACACTTATGAAAAAGAATTTATCCAAAATTTTCAAAAGAGCAGGAAATTTGATGATTTGAAATGCTTTTAATTACTTATACGTCTAGGTACCTGGATGATTTTCTCACTATTGACAATCCTGATTTTGATACATATAAGAATGAAATTTATCCACAGGAGTTAACACTCAACAAGGCAGACATTTAAAATACTGAAACACCATTTTTGGACATACATATCAAAATTACAAACGAAGAAATTCATACAAGTATTTATGACAAAATGGATCATTTTGTATTCAACATAGTAAATTTCCCCTGGCTTGACGGTGATGTTCCAAGATTACCGTCATACCGCATTTACATATCACAGCTCATCCTGTACGCTAGAGCATGTACTGATATTTTGGATTTTCACAGTAGAAATTTACAAATTACCAAAAAACTTTTAGGTCAAGGTTTCCGCTTTCATAAACTAGTTAAGACTTTCTCGAAATTTTACAAAAATTACAGTCAACTTCTTTTAAAATTCGGATCTATACATGCAACAGAGTACATTACTATGGGTATTACGCAACCTCTCTTTTATGGTGATATGATAAACAAAATAAAAAGGATCAAAAGTAGGCAGCATTACCATCGAAAATGCGTCAGAATCATCAAACGCCATTTATACCGTGGATATGATCCTAATGTCACCAGACGGACGCTCAGCATGGTACTGGACCAATCTACAGCCTTGTACGAGACATCCTTAAGACATGCACTCTGACCGACTGTGACGACGGGACTCCATGACGGGCCCTGTCCAAACCTCTTTAGAGAAGACTGAGCCCAGGTCACGTGTCCTCTCTGAATGCCGGTCGGACTCCTCGGGTGATAACATGCATGAGCTCCCTACAGCAGTCGGCAGAGCAAGGACTGCATTTCGTACGCCCCTACCCATTTTTATGTATATTTACATATTCATTTGTGTTCCTTGGGTCCCTGCGTTGTGCTGATTTGTTTGTATGGTCATCTCACAATGAGGAGGTTATTTTAATCCAGGATAACCACACCATCTGTTACTAACGTGGCTGATGGCCGTCCTAAGTCGGCACCGATTGCCCATGGGTCTCGTTGGTTTATGTGTTGCCTTTTATGTTCGATGTTTGATGTCTCGTTTGCTATTACTTGTCTCTTGCATTGTGTGTCTTCTCTGTGTTTCCACTTGGGGTGTTGCTGTTGGTGCTGCAGCCGAGTCTTGTTGGAGATCCCCTCCTTTCTTCAATATTGATAATTCATAAAATCATAAATCGAAGGCATACAAAATAAGGATAAAACAGGAACCAAAGCAAGCAAACAAAAACCTCCACCACATGAAAAGAAGCGAACTCCAGAAATGAGAGTGAGACCATGTGTCCAGGAAGAGTCAGCATCTCCTGCTTGCATGCAACACCACCAGTACAGCACTAAGCAATTTAACAATTTGTCTCATCAAAAGTCTACGATTCATGTTGCTTTTAAGAATTCTACGTTTGTTACAATTGATGAGGTGTATGCCTGAAATGAATTAAAGAAGATCCTGACGACAATCTCAACAGCTTTCACAATAGAGCACAAAATTGAGCATCAACGGACCCCTAGCAAGCTAGAGGTGAGACCAGCTGCCCGGGAGGAGTAAGCATTCCCTGTTTGGCTAGCCGCAACTACCGTCGATGTTCACACACAAAAATGAAAACAATATCTAAAATACATGCACTTTCTGAGGTTAAGATGTTGAAGATTTATGTTTTTAACAGTTTTAAATTGTCCGCGTCCAACTACCGGATATGTTAAAATAAGGTGATGTCAAAGCTTTTCAAACGTAGGTCAATGGTAAAAGTCGCGATGCTGATATTAATGGGCAGGTCCTGTCTTATAAAATATACAAACAGCCTTGTTAAATGTGAAAATTCTATCATCTACCATTCATAACCGGACGTGACATGTCTGCCAAAATGATGCGACGGTAGAAGCATGCAAGCAGGGGTCGTTGTCTCTTCTTGGGCACCTGGTATCACTTTCTTATTGGGAGTTCGCTTGTGTTCATATGGTGGAAGTTTTGTTCGTTTGCTTTGGATTCTGTATCATGATTTTTTAATTTTCCATTTTGTTCCATATTTGTCATTGAAATGTTATGCCCAATATTAAAGTTTTTTCAAAAGTAGGTTACATGTTGGTGATGGAACCTTCATATTTCACATGTATATTAAACCTTCCCATTGGTTTCAAACGTTTTGACCTTGTAACCATGACATTTACAGATAAGGAATAGTTAATCTTAACAGCTCTCACGTTAGTCCTCATTCATTATTTATATGTATTCTTAGTTTTGGTTTTTTTATAATTTCATGCACTATAGATTATTTGTCAGAAAACAAAAGGAATACAATGTAGTGTAAGGATGCTTTAGCTAAAAATCATGTACGCGTGCATATGAATGTGAAAGAAGATCACCGATCTTTTTTTTTTCATTTTTGGAATACAACTCAAAGCAAAGACATTCTTTTTATAAATGATCTACATGTATAATGCAAAGAAATATGACAAATAGATTGTTCTGCGTTGCGCAAGAGATTACTCGTCGTGAGTTATTGATAAATATTATCATATAAAAGGACTAAACGTTTTCAAATAAGTTTATTTCTTCCTCCCGACATTTGTTCGTGCTGAGTGATTGACTGACTAATCTTGTATCTATTTATCTTTTGATTTAACATCTCCTTGTCATCATTGTATTTTTTTCAAAGTCTTTATAACTCCATACACTACAGATAACCCGCCCTCTTTCAAACCATCACCACTATACCCCGTGAGAATAGTAAGATAGACACATTAATAATGGAAATAATACATCAGACACAGAATATATGTGTACAAATAGTATCGGACTATAGAAATGCATGTATCTCCGCTTCTTTCAGATCATGAAATCCCTCATAATTCACAATACAGGATCACCATGGCCCGCCTCCAGATCCACAAGCTTTTCAGTAAAAAAAAAAACGACCAAAGAAATTGTAAGAGTTTCGGTTCATGACTGCTCAATTTTCTTCCGTAATACCTGTAAAGAAGTCGAGAACATCCCGTTTACAGTTTCCTTTTAGTTAAGGTCACATGGCTTCTAAAAAAATCCTTCTCCTCCTTTGACAAAAAATGTACATGTACCTATAGATCCGCCTTTATTACGGAATACCTCGACAACATTTTGATTTTTTTGCACTCTATAATCGTATAGGGACAGCACCTTCTCCTTTCAATTCATGAAAATAATGACGAGAAAAGTCTTTAAACAAACTCAGGATCATCTGTAGTCGCTTCGTATTTTTTTATACTAGTAGTATACTAGTACAACTAGCCCAAGTAATCAGACTCGGATAAAGATTTGTATTTTCTGTGATTTAATAAATGTCTTTCAAAGACCTCATAGATATCTCAAAGCGATATAAAATGAGGATTAACTACCAATATTTTAGTTTAATACTTTCGATTTATGTATAAACATACTGTGGTTTTATGCCCATTTGCATAAATAATAAGAAATGGACTTCGAAATTTGAGCAATAGACAAGTTCTAGCTCGGATATTTTCATTTATTTGGCATAAAAATTTCTTTGATCTTGGTAGATAGGATATTCAGCATCAAATGAACGAAAAATCATTGATTTCAAAGGTCAAAATAAGACGAAATTCAGGTTAGGAAATAAGTGTAAAAACTCATGAAAAATTCAGGAATTACATGAAATAACTGGTCAATTTCAGGAATTACATGTAATGACTAATCGATTCAGGGATTACACGTAATCCCTAAATTTCAGGAATTACGTGAAATCCCTGATTACACTTATTCCCTGTAACATATACATCTTTTACATGAATGCATGAAAACTTTATATTATTTTTTTTGTCTCCAAGATAATCTTTCGTTTTAACATCACAAGATCAAACAAACTTGTTCAACAATGGTCTTAGAATTCATAAATTTCGCACAATTATCCGAGGCTGACTTCGACAACTTCCTCCCACACGTCCTTCTAGACCCTCCCCCTCCGATTCGGCGCTTCGCGCCTTGACCAGAATCCTCCCGGGGTATACATGTATACTCTCCTCAGTAAGGTAACCACAGCAATTTAGTCTACTGTGAATTAATCTTTAAATAATAAGATATGCATTTTTCGCCTGAATTATTTCAAACATACATGTATTTTCAATTTTTTTTTTTTTTAATTTTCTTTCATCGTCTTTTGTGATGTGTGTATAACTTACTAGTTTTTTATGTATTTTTTTCTAATTTGACATCGTATCAGACTTACAATATTCAGACACTACCCTCAGTAGCCGATCGATTTGATTTTATTACACAGCGAGAGCTTTGACATCAGACGAAGTTTAAAACTTATTCATTTTCAGAAGAATTATTTCACATTTTTACTAAAAAATCATTTATTTCCCCTATTTAAACTGAAATGGACTGATTTGTTATAAAATCCCCAAATCATGTATTTGAAGATGATGAAAGAACGTTTTCTAAGAATACAATCCAGTGTAAAGTATCTCTAACTGAAATCTTTTGCATTGACATCGGACCATGTCGATATCTCATTTAGTAATACGACATAATTAAGATGACCTGCCGGTATGTCTTTGATGAAACGTACCGCTCGCGACTCTAGAAGACGTTGCTATCTATTAAAGCTACCAACCATAAAGAATTGTGTTTTTTTTTCAATTAATTATTTTATAAGCTAATCACCAACTTATTAAAGGAAAGCGGCAAAAAAAGATATTAGGAACTACATGTATGCAGTGCATGTCCATGAATTAAGTAAAAGAAAAAAATACTGTGTCTATTAAAAATGATAAAGTGATATGAGTTAAACAAAATTTCTTTTCTAAATATCATAATTTCCCTCTTCAGTTTCATTCTTTGTTGTTTACATGTAAATAATAGACAAATATATATTTTTGTTTGGAGCCGGATTAATATAAATATAAGATTCACGATAGAAATAACAAAACGAAAATTCTAAGCGTTGCGTTTAGCTCATTCACGTTAGTCATTCGCCATACACCAACGATAGTAATTATTCATACACATAGCAATGCAGAATATGGTTAAAGTATGCGGATTAAAACATATGGTTAATGACAAGCGTTTACTATGAGGAATCTATCAGTAATCATTGCATGCCTACATTCACGTTAATTATTACATATCTAACCATTTATTCACCATTTGTCGCGATAGGTCCTCATTCATTTTCTTTTTTTATTCATAGAATTTGTTTACATAAACTATTCCTTAGCTGTACCATTCAAAAGTTATTTCCAATGTTAAAGTTTTTCCCACGGACAAAAGAACTAACAGACGGACCGACCACAACTGTTTACCCTCGAAACCTTTATTTCGGGGAATAGAAATACGTTAGATGTAAAAGTGGCGCTTTAATGGCAGAGCACTTAATATGATTAAGTTAATGTGCAAATTAATTAATGCGGCGCTACACAATTCAAAAATGATTCCAACTGACTAAAGAAGAAAAAAACCTTTAGAACTTATAAAGAAACAAATGTCGTCGCAGTATTGTCATCGGGATGATTAAGAGATTTTAGAGGATGAAACTTCTGTGAGCTAAAGCATTTAAATTATTTGCAACATAATTATGCAATATTACTTCCCTCCTAAAGTTGATAAATACAGAGTTTTCTCAGCAATGCATAGCTGTTTTTTTTTTTAATGAGCCAGAGTTTTTATATTGTAAACGTTCTCCAAGAGAAAAATGTTAAAAAAGACGTCTTATGACTTACTATACTACATTTTATGACGAAGTGAGACGAAACGCAAAATAAATGTTTCGAATATATAATATTTTCGTATAAGAATATGAGTGTATAACATAATGAAATAAAAATAATCTAACATTCATTGCATATTTATAAGTCTTTAACAAATCAAGTTTAGTTTGATGTAGAGCAAAACTACTTACTGCTGGATAAAATTTCTGCCATCAAATTCGACAATGACGGACACCTGTTTTATAGAGGAATCAATTATACGATTGGTGATTTGTACGTACCAATGAGAAACGACTTATTAAATATTGACGTAGCAAAGTAACCTGAGCGGGCGGAGCTAATTCATTCAAGCGACTGGGACGAGTCAACTAAAATTAATGTTAGACAGAATATGAATAGCATATGAGGATATTAGTAAATACTCAATAGCTACAATTTTGTAAAGCTTATATCACCTTGACAGATTTAAGCTCTTCTGATCACCACTTGAAAATAAGCTCCTCCCGGTAAGATAAGTTTTCCAGTAGGATGTTCATAAATTTCTTTCTTACCAGGTTTGAGTTCGCTTATCATACTTTAATATGCACTCCAACAAGAAAGTATGAGTCACAAGTTAAGATAATCTGATTGTAAGTATTCAAATTCTAATGAGATAAGTGAATGAATTGTATGTTAACAATACATTTTATGTACGCTTAGAGGTCGAATCATTTCATACAGATATGTCTTGTATTTTTCATTTACAATATTTAATTTCTTTTTTTTTTTTTTTTGGTTTGACATACATGGAGGTTGTCAGTTGAAACACATATTCTATTGTGGAATTTAAGTGCACCTAATGCGCATTTCAATAAGTATATACATGTATATAATGTCTTATCAATGATGCTCGAGGTCTAAATAGAGGATATTATGTTTAGGAAAAGTCTAAATTTGACTTAAAATGTCTGCCAAAGAACCCGCTTAGGACAGAGCTACGTCTTAAGGGAGATACCCTTTAGTTTTAGAATATAAGATTTTATAACGTAGAATTTGGTTCTTGCTCTCTCATCCTATGTTTATGTGAAACAAAGCGACGTCTAGGGATAATTTTTGTTTCATTTTGCATGAAAAAATAACAATGGAAACTTAATAATGATACATGTATGATGTATTTTTCGAAACACGCTGAGTCATTAGCAACTTTGATTCTTATATGACATACGATTTTCTACTTACATGTACCGGACAGCTGACTGGGTAATTGTTCTCAAACACATTCCCTCTGTGATAAGCCACGCCTACTATGCAATCCATTTTCTGAAAACCAGCCATATTCTAATGTATGGAGCATGAGAATAGGGTCAGACAGTGCACAACCTTGGTTTCATGAGAAAATCAATCCGTTTCTGGTTAGAATATTTTGTTTTCGACTCGTTTAGTGTACAAAGAATTTCTCTACTTATAGATTAAACAGATAAAGGACGTTTTTTCCTATACACTATGGTCCAAATGACATAAAGACCGCAAACCGAAATAGCTTATTTTGCTTTCATGACAGATACAGTACATTTCAGAAAAAGGTACTCTTGCACTTTCAGAATTAAGAGTATCAAATATCCAGATATGCTTTTTAACCCTCCTAGTTCAGTATTATTAAGACCAAGATGAATTCTTTTGTTTTAAAATATGACAATAAGTAAGATAGAAGAAATATAGCACATAATATGATATAATACATGAAAATAAGAATTATAGATGGTACCCCTTTATAATTTCATTGCATTTTCGAATTATAAGATACACAAAATCAATTTTTGCAATGAATTACAGATAGAATTTCTTCATTTTGAATTATTTTATAACATAATGTAGGCCTTTCAACAAACGCTAGGTGTCGACTGAGAGTAACGACAACTCGTACCCAAAGTGTCAGAATCGGAACCTTTCGCGTTTCTTCATAAAAATGTAGCGCAAAAATCACTTCAAATCATGAATTTTCTTATTTATTTACCTCTTTTGGGTTGTTGGACAAAGTTGGTAGGATTGAGTATAATATTTTAATTTGTTTCATGTACTAAAGACAATAAAAGGACAGAGAGAGATACTAATGATTTAGCACAAAATTGCACATCAGATTTTGAGACCGAGTTACAAATGTTCATGTGGTAATATATTGGAAGGGAGAGAACTCTTTAATAATATCTGTAAAATTTGAGACCCTTTAAACTATGAAACGAAGTGAAAAATAACGAAATGAAACGAAAAACAATTACAAATTTTCCCATTTAATCATTCGTTTACGATATAACTGTGGTAATTTTTTCCCTTGCACACCCTATGTGCCTCGGGAACTGTTAGTCAAAGATCAGTACGTGTTATACATATTTTATAAACTACATTTCAGATCTATAAAAGACTATCTAATAGCTGGCAAGGTTAAATCTAGGCATAGATGTAATCGATTTCGTTAAACTCTGCTTATATAAAGGGGGAAGGGGGGGGGGGGGGCATTTAAGAATTCACTAAAAATTGTATCCCGAACTTCTCAGTTTAAGATAAACATCAAAAATAAAAAGCAGATATACCTGTATGTGTTAAGATAAATATAATGAGTTAGGAACAAAAATACATATAATGTGTCGATAAGTATGCATAACGAAAACAGCATCAAAAGTAGCGGGAAAACAAAGAGAAGAAATGAGAGAGAGAGAGAGAGAGAGAGAGAGAGAGAGAGAGAGAGAGAGAGAGAGAGAGAGAGCGCATGCCTATGATTATCCATAACATTGAAAAATTATTTCAATATTACACGTTTTTATAAAAATAAAAGTGACGGCAATGACTCCCACCCTATAAAAAAGACGAAGAAATTATATTAATACAGATTTCAGCTTTACTGCTCATACAAGAGGAACTGATGTAATCAATCATATCTGCATGATTCAGTTTCAATTGAAGGGCGTTGACCGCCGGTCGCCTATGCCATGCTTGCAAAGGATTTAAGGGATGGACAAGAAGTTTTTAAAGAACACATGAAAAGTGAATACTGTTAGAAAATTGTTTGTGTTATGGATATACATGTATTGAAATTATTTTGTAATTCAACCATTCGCTAATTAAAGAGGTACATGTAGGGTATACCCAGTCCGTATTCTAAATGTTAAAATCTGTGAATATGCCTAATATGCATTTGGGGGGGCACCTTCCCCCCCCCCCTTTCAATCAAAAGTTATTGATTTAGATATGGCCAACGGGAACTTTCGCGCATCCGATTCAGATTTTACAATACATTTCTGCAGTCTGTTTTCTATCATGTTTTGTTTGGATTGATCTCTGCCATTTCAATAGGGGGTAAAGGGGGATTTTGAATTTTAAATTTTGATTTTGAATAAATGAATAATATGCAATGGAGATCGTAATTGATTAATGCTGACCATCTTTTTGTAACGATTAAAAACATCACTGACTTTCGCTTTGTCCATTTACTCTCAGTCAAGACAATGATGACTTCAGCACTTCATATGTGTTAATATTAATACATTTCACTACCTAATGACGAAATAAACTTTTTATCTTAAAAGAGTCAGGTTTTGCTTATTCATATATTTACTTTTTAGGCGCAGGGTTTCAGCTAAAAAAAAAGACAGAAAAGTTTACTTCTTTTTAAACTCAACTGAAAAGACTTGATGGGCTATACCTTTTTTTTTTTTTTAGTTCAGATTTGGTAACTCCTTTTACATCAGAACAACCTTGAAATAGAAGACTACCCTGTACATAGCCGTTCAGTGGTTTGTTTAATCAAGAATATGCGAGGGGCGGGACGCCTGTCATTTTACATTATTTTAGACAATTCAACTTGAAACCTTTTCATAAAGATTCGTTCCTTAAATCATGTCACTATGTAATCGATTATTGAGAGCCATAATCGATAATCGGAATCAAGTATCGAACGATAATCGATTATTTGCGATAATCGGTTCCCACCTTTGGACACCACCATGAAAGTGAAAGAAAAAAAAACCCTCGTTTTCAAGTACCTGTTTTTTAATCAAATTTCATTTTGGGTCATTTACCGTTCTTATCTGATCAAGAATGTTCTGTGACTCTATTTGCATATATATACGTATACTTGAGTTCAATTTTTTTCTTCAGTTTTTTTTTTTTTTCTAAACCATGTGTTGGATAGGCTGACCAACCCACCCCCCTTCCTCTAAAAAAAAAATTTCCAGTAGAAGAAAGAAAAAAAGTTTCTTAAGGTTCTTACATCAATAAAAAAAAAAAATAAAAAAAAAACTACGTACGTTATCGATGTTTTTGACAAATTTTGCCCGGCTTTAAACTAACAAAAAAAAAAAGAAAACCATCATAAGTTAACTGCATGATGTCTACCAGTAATTGTTCAATGAAATATGGGATTGCACCCCTCCTCCCCCCCCCCCAACTTATTTTTTTCTAGTTATCCCTGCATGTAGCTGTATTTTAGATAAAAGAGGTTGTTTTCAAAGTGAAGAATCATGACGATATGGTCATTTCTTTTACATGTCTATAGCAAACAATCCATGCAAAAAGAAGAGGGATCTCTGATATTAAATGAAATGTATTCATCTAGTCACTCAGATTTTATATGTACAACTCAGTTTAGAAATCTGAAAATCGTGAAAATTTCATCTTTTTTTTTGTAATTTGTTTTGTAAGCTTTTTTGAACAACTTGTGTTTAAACCGTTTGATTTCAAAATTTTTCGTAAATTTTGATTTAATAAGTTCAATGATAACAAGAACCTAAAATTGAAATCTACAGGGCTTTTTCTATGATATCTGCGTCGTTTACTATTACGTTTATTTGTAAAAATTCTTTGCCGACCAAAAAAAAAAATCGTTCCGTTACTTTTCATTTCGTTTCTTGTGCATTTCATATTTTAAAGAACCTGTAAAACTCGGTTACTCAAGATGAGTCCCGGGAATCAAATGTTTGTTAAATTTTATAGTTTGAATTACCTCCCTTCTTAAGCAAATTTAATTTGAAATTCGGTAGAAAAAATTAATTATTTATCGATAATTAGCATGTCTTTCCCAATTCAAAGTTCTTTACTGCTATTTAGACACAGATTCAAAAGTCGTGAAGCACTTCCAAAGGAAAATTGGATTTTAAAATTTAGTTGAAAGGCCTACATAATGTATACCGATGAGGAAAAACAGATATAGGCACTATACAATTTTGTCAAGGAACGAGATCTATTCGTAAAAATAAAAGTACCCTTTAAATTCCTTTGCATACTCGACAAAAAACGAAATGCACCACTTAATCTTCATTCTATAAAATGAATTACATAATGTATAGGTATTCTATTCCTTTCCATCATAAATCGTTAGTATACGAGTGACTTATCCTGTCTGACGTCAAACAAATCAGTCTTCATGATCAGACACAGCACCATGATAAATACACTTGGTTAAAACACAATGTCACAAAACGGCTTTTCCGTTCACTATTTAAAAATGATATGAGCTGTTAAACACATCCAAATGGATATATCAGGCGTTGCGATTCGGTTTTTTTTCAATGATGATAAACAATTTTCCCTGAATACAAATTCATTTTTATAAAGGTATGACCTTTTTCATAGAATTTGTGTGTCTTGTTACTTCTAGAAAGTGTTATCTCATAATGATTACATATAGGATTGAGTGCTACAAAGATTCTAGAAAATGTGACTTCATTGTATGATGAATCATTACATATAGGATTGAGTGCTACAAAAAAGCTCTTAGTAACCATGTCTTTCATATGAAAACGTATGATGAGTCATTAGGATTGAGTGCTACAAAGATTCTAGAAAGTTAGACCGCATTGTATGATGAGTCATTGTATATAAAATTGATCACCATATCTTAAAAAAAACGTGACACTTGTGATTAAAATAAATTCCGCCAAAAAAAATCCCGCCAAATCAAGAAACTGTTTACATGGTGCGTACTCTCACGTCCGTTAATACTAGCATAAATAGGAGAGGTTTAAGAAGATGTGCTTCACTCCTCAGGCAAACAAATAATCGAGAAGAAGATGAATTCCTACGAATACTTTGAGACATCGAAAAAGTTAACAGATCACAGACAAACTACTGGTCATGGCGAAGTATTTTCAGGTCATGGGGGAGATCTTGTACAGGGAGAATTATCCCTATCCAACCAGCAGAGAAGACTGGATTGAAGAAATAAGGAAATGGGGAAAAGAAAAGAAGTTAAGAAAAGACGATATAGTTACAGAATGAACAAGCTCAGCAGCACCATAGTTGAGCCACCCAACCCACCCACAATCGTCGTCGACGAGGAGGATTGGGAGAGGGAGATACAAATGTAACTATAAGTTCGGAGCCAGCATTCAAAGTACCCACTGTACCAACCAAAATAAAAATAGAACAGCGGCTGGCCTCCTACTCCACATGCAAGTCATAAAGATGTTCCCACCATCAGTAGATGACTCATATAAAACAGCCATTTTAAGGGCGACCCACATTTTTCGAAAAAGTAACGGTTACCATAGTTTCAGAAGCTCAATATAAAACCCCAGTCCCTTTAAGCTACTAGTTCATTTAATAAGTTGCATTGAAACAAGACACACACATACAAAATAAAAATGATGTATAGTTTATCCATCGCACGTTACATCATGAAAGATGGTACTTATCCCAACAATTCTTATGGTGACCATTTCAATACTTGGGCAGAACAAAAAGTCAATGCCTTTTTCGAAGAAAAGAATTGGGTACCTTGTACGGAACAAGACGTGAGATTGAAAGAGGCGTGTTTCAACGACGAACGAGTGACCCCGAGCACGGATTGAAATTGCTGCATGCCGAAGACCCCAATATGACGATCATTGAATACCGTCAGTGTTGTAGAAGTAACCTTTCGAGAATCTTGGAAAAAGACATCAAAGACAGAGTGGTGGCATAATGTAAATACGTGGCCTGGAATCATTTCGAAAGTCAGAGGGACTTGGTCGAAGAATTCAAAAAGGAGAAGAAAAAAGTGTCATTTGGATTTGTAATGTTATTTAAATAGATGTTGTGTAAAAAATAAAATTTGTGGAACTTGTGTTGTTGTTTTTTTTTTTCTTACTTACTTATGACTACATTTCTAAAAATTATTGTTGGTCCTTAAAAGGGCCGTTAAATTCTGGTCGCTACCTATAAAAAATAGGGGCTCTGGCGTGGTGTTCTCCTCCTACCGGATCTCCTACTGGTCATTACTGCTACCTGTGTAGCCACTTTCCTCTCCAGTCGTACAACTTTCGCTTTCTGCTGTTTGTTTTCCTCTATCAATTCTTCCAACCATGAAATTATTTCTTCGTTAGACATTCCTGGAGATGACTAGGCCGCTGCTGGTGGTGACTGGACCGCTGGATGGGATGAAGGTGGGGCCGATGTTACTGCCCCGTCCTCCCTCTCCATAATGAACATTAGGTTCGCGAAGACAATTGACGACGTGCGCTATGGCTTCTACATCTAAAGTCAAAAGTTCACATCTTACATACATGTAGTCGATAGACACGATTGAAATGTAACTATTTTACTGTTAACTCTATATATACATGTAAATAAAGAAAATAAGAGATCACGTGATTTTCAATACTTTAATGACATACAAAGTTCAAGGACATACCTTCAAAGTCAAAGGTTCATTGACAAACAAACAAAAGTTTAAAAGTTCAAGTTAAAAAAGTCACTGTTGCATTTCTTCTTTGCATCGTCTGCACTTGGGACAGATTTCCACAATTTGTTGATTTTGGTGATCGTCTGCACCCATGCAGTCGGGATGAATGGCAGCATAGATGACCTGTATTCGGCTTCCTTTTCGAGTTCCTTTTTCTGGGTAAGACGTTTAGGTTCCTTTTTCGCTTTAATGAATTTCAGCGTTTTCTGTACAAAACGGTTCACTTCAAAGTTTACAGTACCGTCACCATTTGGAGTGAATTTAAACTTGAGTTGTTTGGTCGGTTTATCCACGAATTCAAAATGACCACCCAAGCGGTGATCCATTTGTTCCTGAAATTTCATCGATTGTTTGGCATCTCGTTTTTGTTGTTTCTCGAGCTGTTGACGATGTTCACTTTCTTGAAATCTCTTAAAATCATCATAGACATCAATCCCCATGCTATGTCTTTGGTTATGTATTTCAGCAATACTTTTTTGTAGCCGTTTACATCTTTGTTCCGAGTCGTCATCTTTTTTAGTGTAATAAGTTTGATCGACAGCAGGAGCAGCAGCAGCGTTCTGTTCACACGTCTGTTCAATTCTGAAGTTTTTGTCTGAATGAGGTAACGCGTGAACAAAAGTTCCTTATATAATGTTGAAACGACCTTGACCTTACCGCCTCCACCAATCCCACCAGTGTTCTTTATTATTAAGTTTGCTCATTTTTTCTTCAAGGTCATATGTCTTCTCAAGGTCATGGGTAATAAAAGTTGACCCAGTAAATGTGTCTCACATTTTCCACTGTACAAGTCGACTGGACATTCTTCCCATTGGTTAATCCTACATTTTACAATCGTATTCGTGCTCACATGGGCATTAATAGGACAGTACAAAATACGTTGGTAAGGTGGCAGTTAGTTACCTTCGAATAGAGCACCTTTTGTGATTGTATCTTTTACACATTCGTCTTATTTCTCGGTATTCATCCAATTTATGATGATCGCAAAAGTGGTTGAAGTAGTCGCGGGTTGAAGGGTATCTGTAATATCCTGGGAAGTAATCTGAGTTTGTAATATATTTGTAATTTTCTGGTTCATTGTTGTCATCGGGACTTCTGGATACCGACTCTATCCAGTAATCGAGCACATCTACGTGTACTTGGTCGATGAAAATCCTTATGGGATGAGGTACATGTATCTGTTCTAAGAGTAGTTCTCTCTTCAATGGATGTGTACATTCTCTGATCACGGCTCGGGCAGCGATTTGTTGTAGAGATTGTATTTTTACTCGTCTCATGAACTTGCATCTCATATAGTTCTTCGGAAAGGGTAATGATTCAAGTTCCTTTATAACAAGTCCATACGGTTTTCTTCTATCAATTTTATAGCCATCCATATTGTAAATCGTGTAATAAAAGGTTTTCTCATCTTGAATCTCGATGGGCTTTGATAGAGTTGTTAAAAAAATTCCTTGTATATATACGAATGCAAACGTCATTGACCTTGTTACTTGAATTCACAACCGTGTGTTTTGACTTTTGAAATCCCAGTACTTTTATTTTTTTCATGACGTGTCTTCTCAAGGTCGAGGGTAGTAACGAATTAGCTCAGTAAATGTATCTCATGTCGATATCGGTACAAGTCGGTGGCACGTACACGCGGTTGTACGTACGCGTCTTGACACGAACACATGCATTTACTGTTGATGGGACAGTAAAGGACGGGTAGGTTTTTGGCGGCACTGCGTCTGATATTTTTCATGTAGGCACATTGGTGATTGAGTCACCCGTTTCTTTTTAGGCACGGTCCATTTGATATTCTGGGGGGGGGGGCTTGGGTTTTTTGTCGGAGCAAGATTATTTTTTTCGCCCCGGACCGGGGCAAAATTATTTTTTTCTTGCAAAGTTGGAGCAAGGAAATTTTTTTATAAAAATTGATGTACATATTAAGAATGTTTGTGTTTCTTCAATAGAAATTCTTCATTTTTACTTAAATTACTCCAAACATCATTTTTATGTTAAACTTGAATTCACTTCTAAACTGAGAGAGATGAAAGATTTTTACAATATGTGATATATAATTTTTAGTAAACAAAATGTATATAAGGTTATGTAACATGTAAGAGGGCCTGATGCAAGTTAATGAAAACTAGCGAAAAACTTATTTAAATTTTCCTTCCAAGTTTGTATATGAAATTAGACAGTATGGTGATACATGTATCTATTAATAGTAATAAATTATATTGATAATGTATTTAAGAATTTTAATGGTTTCAGTCACATGCATTCTTTTGATATTTTTCAAATATGAACTTGCCATGACCATGATTACAGAAGAAAACTAAGGCGAGCGAAGCGAGCCAAAAATTTTATATAGAAAGTAAAAACCGCGGCGATCGAAGCGATCCGAAAAATTTTCAGGAATTTTAAGCAAATTTTATGGTTATTATTCATCTTCAGATTACTCGTAAATGCAAGATTATTTTTTTCTGTCACACCATAAGCAAATTTATTTTTTACATCAAAATTCAGAGCAAAATTATTTTTTTCGAAAAAAAACCCAAGCCCCCCCCCCGAATATCAAATGGACCGTGCCTTACTTGGTTTGATGATGAGTCTATATCTTTTCGCGGGCGGCGATGCTTGAAAGAAACTGTTGTCCGCAACCCAGATTTCATGCAAAATTTCCAGTGATCCCAGTAATCGATCATGTCCACGTGCACTTGATTGATTAAAATCCTGATTTGTTCCAGTATCTGTTTCAGTAGTTTTTCTCTTTTGAGTGACGGCTGACATTCCTTTATGACTACTCTGGCAGCTAACGTTTGAAGGGTAGGTGTCTACTGGACGGGTCGCTTTAAATGGAACCCGATGAAATTTTGATGGTAAGGTAGCAAGTTCAGTTCCTTCCTCACTCGTCCATACGGATGATATTCATTAGGTCGATAATCGCCCGTGTAATACACCGTGTAATTGAACGTTTCCTCGTCTTGAATCTTCAACGGATTCATCATTTGATACTGATGCCAACAATCGAACAACGTCTATATATATATATGTACACAGAACGTCCTTGACCTTTTAACAGCACACCATTTTGATGCATTTGCACTGAGGACTGAATCTAGCATGTCCTTTGCAAGCCAAACCGTTGTGTTACAAACTTGAGTCCTAATCTACATTGGAAGCAGACGACCTTGTCCCAATCTGGGAATAGAATAATCCAGAACGTGCCGCGTCCTCGACCTAGGGACCTCGCAAGTATCTAGGCCAAGCGTCCTTGAACGTTTTAGACGCGTTGGATATCCCACGTATTTTTGATAACGTGGTTGTAAACTATAGACTTTCTGAGGTTCGGGAGCCAGAACTAGTTCTACACTGCGGCGATAAGCAGGGGTAGGAAGAAGAGGAGGAGGAGATTTCTCTTCTCACAATTTATAGTAAGAAGGTACCGAATCAATTTCGATATCGTTCTTTGTAGAATACTGTGCAAAACAACTAGCGTCCATCGAAGAGGCGCTTCCTTGTCCAGTCATCGTGAAAAAATGATAGTGTGGAGAAGTAAAGAGCTCTTTCATTCTCAAGAAGCAGGACACGATTCAAGTATGTCAGGATCCGATGTAACTTTATTAAAGTTAAAAACAAAGTTTCGAATAGGTTTCTTGTTCTTATAACAAATAAGAGGTGGCTCTAAATTTTCTAAATATTGAGGAATGGTACTTTTTATTAATCGTTTTTTAGGTGAGGTGTTTTTCACAATAGGATAAAGTTTATACTGTGCGAATGAGACAATGATATTTAGTCTGAATCAGTCAGTGTTTCTTAAGAATGCAACCTCTGCTTCATCCAAGATAGATTTCAAGTGCATAACTGGTATTGACGACAGAGCATGTAACAACTCATGTCTGCCGCCATTGCGTGCTATAGTAAGTAAATCGTTGAGAGAGCGGTAGATTTTGGATCGTTTTCTTTTTTGTCTGTTTCGTCTTTTCCCGTGCGACCTGTATTTCCTTTTATTGTTTAGGCGAATTGAAAAGATGTTGATATTGGTAGAGGCTGAGGAAATATTTCCTTGTCCATAGATTTGATCGTTTAAACCAAGAGGGTACGCAGTCTGAAGTTTGGTGATCAAGGCAAGTTCAGCTTGTAGTCGGCGTTTTTTACTTTCATTTTTACGTTTTGGAAAAGTCTGAACTGGGGTAATGGTGATATCTGAAATATAATGATTGTATTTAACAAAGTGATTATAAAGAAAGTTTCTGTGTTTTTGTTGACGTGAGGTTCTGATCTTATAAGAATGGTTCCTAAAACGAGATTTTAAAGGTTGGCCTGTCTCACCTACATATTGTGCGCCACATCCCCTGGCATTTCAAGTCATAACGTAAATAGGATCTTGAGACGATCAATCGATGTCTTGGTCTACCTCGATTTTGAATTTCTGCCCATTTACACTAGATGTTATTGTGGAGTCCCAGTTGATGAGGTGACACAAAGATCATCTTCTACCGTTGCACTTAGAAATAATTGAGAACCCTCTGTGTCTGTTGTTGAATGTAGAGCCTGCGGATGGAGTAGTACGTAAAATACGACTGTGGGGTCTAAATTTGAGAGGTGATAAGAGTACTCTTGGTGAGGAAAACAGTTTTTTACTGTTGAATGTCGATGATGGTAAAGTGACTGTAGTGACAGAGGGTAATCTCAAGGGGGTTAGTTTAATACGAGGCGACCTTAAAAATGCCATAATGCGATAATGGAAGAAAAGGGAATTAAAGTCCTACGTAGAAGACACTACAACAAAGCCAAGTTAGAGAACACAATGAAATTAGAACACTTCAAACATCGGGTCGCGGGGAATTGCTTTACCAACTCCACACTGCAACACGAAATAAGTGTAGATATAAAAGAAGGGAGGAGATCTCCAACAAGACCCCGTTACAGCATTAACAGCAAAACACCAAAACACCCGATGCAAAAACACAAAAGACGAGTACAGCACGAGACGGAAAAGAGACACACGACATGTAAACATCAAACACAAAAGACGACACATAAACCGACGAGACCAATGGGCAACCGGTGCCGACTTTGGACGGCCATTTGTCACGTAAGTAGCAAATGGTGTGGTTATCCTGGATTACGTGCGCACAACCCTCTCTCTTCTGCAATTACCCAGAGGTCTCGAAGAACGTACAATTGTGGTGTAAAATAACATCCTCACTGTAAGATGACATCACACAAACAAGACCGCCAAAGGTAGAGGCCCTAGAGACACTGAGGGACACAAGAAAAATCCTCCTCTTTCCATACATACCAAAGGGGTAGGGCCACGAAGCCCGATATTGGCCCTAATTTTGAACATTGTACTTCATAGAATTTTTATCTGTGATTTGACATTTTGAAACGTTCTCTACTGAATTACGAATCTATCTTTTGTAAACATTGCGTTTATAAATAGCTTTTAGCCCTTTGAAAACAAAAAAATTGGTCATATTCCGCGAAATTGATGCAAAAACTACATATTCCTATAAAATTAACAGTGGCCGCATGCATTAACTAGGATGAAAAAATTGTACGTGAAAGATTATCATTATATCTTGTTGTCAAAAACGTTTTATCTCAGTTAACGAATGCGGCCACATTGAATTCTTCCACTTAAGACAAAATTCCAAGCAATTTTCGCCATATTTTGTCAATAACGTCAAAATGAAGTCACTTCATGACGTCATTACAGTAAATGGCACTATGTTTGGCGATATTTTTCTTTTCATTAAAAGCGGTAAACATTGATGTATTTTCATGAGAGATATCAAGTATTCCCCATGAAATTTATTTCTATCGAAAAATCGAGGGCCGATTTAGGGGTCACGTGGCCCTACCCCTTTATTTGATGTTTATCGGTTTGTTTTCTCGATATTTTCCATGAAACAAGCAGGACCACAAAATACATGTTATTTCTGGCATTGAAATCAGCACACGTGAGAGTCGCTCAAACCTAAAGTAGAAAGTGTGTACTAGCTCTCAGAACATTTGTGTAAAACTGTTGCAGGCGTAAAATATCACTGATATATTGGGTAAATATTATAAAATGATTTACAGATTTCACTTTTTTTATCATTTCTATTTCCAATTGTTATATGGATGAAAAATTGAGAAATTTAGATGAACGGTTCAGGAAATATTAATCCAAATAGAGCACGGACGGGATCTGTTGCCGTCATTTTTAACAAAATCTGAAAGGGGGGGTAGGTTCATAATTTTGTATCAAACTTGAAATTTTGCGCGATGATTGCTACGTTTCTTTTTTATTTTTGAAAGATATGTTAACTTAGATTAAGATAGCAAGTTTTCCTTTCACTGGCATGATAACAAAGTACTTAAACGCGTTATTTACCATTTGGACTCTAAAAATAGTGTCGTCAAGAAGAGAGCCAAAAATGTTACAATATTTACTATTTCATAGAATTTGACATACCAGCATTGTTGTATTTCCTATCTTTTATTTGTTTTAGACATTCTTTCGTTATCAACAGAATGACCATATACATTCATGCATCAAGTTAAAAATAACAGGGGTATATTGCTGATATGATGCAAATTTTGGGAAAATTCTTGAAAAAATGGACATGTACTTCTTTGGAAGGTCATAAATCCATTAGAAGCTCGTTGACATACACTTTTTTCATAAAAAATACTATACATTACATTGTTCTCTACCAATAAAATCAATAAAACTTAACCTGTGATGCTAAACAGTGTTTTGGGGAGTTTCGGAAAGGGTGTAATTATGAACCTTAATACCATGCCCAGGAAGACTCTCTAGGGTAAATGTCCGGCAAAGACATTGTCCGTGATTTTAGATCGGGTACCGGCAGGAATGGTGGACATGACTTCTACCCATCTCAAGGGATACCGGGCATCGGACGCACTTTGCCTACAAAAAACATCATTTTGGAAATCTTCATTTTTCTGTCGGTAGTTCCAAACAAACAGAAAGGGATGGTGGCAAGGTTGAATCTCAGACGTACATCGACACCGTTGACCATGTAATTCTTTTGTTGAAACAGGTCCAAGTGGATACGGTCAAACAGTTCCACTTCCTTACTTTCCGCTATCAAATTGTGTCTGGCTCTCAGAGAAGCATTGTATTCGGCGTCAGATATTTCGTCTTGGTGGGGATTCCAAGTATCCATCTTTGAGCCAGAGATTGCTGTCTTTGATAGATTTCTTCAAGGTATCGGGTCTGTATGACAACAAGGTCTCCAAATAGGCTCGATACGTATACGCGTTGGTACTGGGTGAAATGATTTTTCGATTCCAGGACATGTCGATCTCGTTAAACATGCTATGTAAGAAGCATCGTTGGCCAAATCAAAGCCATTGGATTGGGCAATCTTGAGTTTGATGTACAAGTAAGTCTGTGCCAAATCCAAAAAGTCTTCACCGTGATCTTTGATCTCGAATTTCACTGGTGCCTCGGCATTCCTGTTGTATATGGCATTGAGAGGATAGTATTCTTCCCATTGAGCTTTCTCTTAAACGCTCATGCTTTGAGGAACCCGGTCAATCTCTAAACCCTCCATCGATCATTTGCATGATTCGCGGTGCATCATATTGGACACTTATCAAATATGTCTATCGTTCTTTAAATGATTCTTTTGACTTTGTTTCTTCAAATCCTGCTGGATTTTCTCGATCCTTTTCTCAATCCTTTTCTGATAATCTTCTGGAGAGAAGACCTTACACTATTCAGAAATAGACAACTTTCTCGTTTACTTCATCCTACCTTTAACATATTTGATCGGTCATGCTCCATGAAATAAAGAAATTGGCACTTTTGATCTACTTCGCCGTTTTAATTCCAAGATAATCGTCAACCAAGCCTTTTTTCTTCGGTTTTTTTTTCGCCCAAGGGACATTGCCCCCCCCCCCCCCCTTCTTCTCAGGCCCCCATCGTCAGAACCTTGGAGAAACGTTTATATAGTTTATATAATAACGGGCGCATGACAAAAGAGAGGTTCGGGCTCCTCTACATGTTAGTCCTTCAGAAAAAGAAAATAGAAACAAATTCAATTCAATTTCACGCTTATCATAGAAAGAATTCGGCCTGCTGCACGGTTTTATATTTCATTGATACTAATTTTCATTTAATTTTACAATCTGCAGTCTTGGTTTATTTTGTTGAACAGATCAATGTGTATTACAAATATATTAGGTCCGGAATAATTCAAAGTATACTGAATGAATGATTAAATGCTTTATCCAAATTCATAAGTATATTTTAGTTTTATGAATGAATTTAAAATAAAACCGAAAAAAACGAAAAAAAAAAAGAGTGCATGGAGATTTTTCAATTTTTCGATTTTTTTGGTCTGTTTGTTGGGTTTTTTTTATTAATATTTTTTATTCATTTTATTTATTTAACTTTTTTTATTCATTTTTTTTTCTTTTTCTTTTCTTTTTTTTTTTTTTTTTTTTCTTTTTTTTTTTTGCTATGTTGTTTTTCTTTTTTTTTTTACTCTTTTGACTGGTCATCTTTTCTGTGAACATGTAATTTTAGATAGCTAGTCTGCATCATCTTCCGCAATTCTGGATCCAGTTTTTACTATTTTCACGTATCATTATATGTCTGTCATTTTATGCGGGACGTATCCTGATATAGTGATGTATGTCCGTCCGTCTGTCGTTGTTTCCTAATATGGAACGACACAGTAACTTGAATATCGACGGATTTAGTGGTATTTTATAATAAACACCTTGATCAGAATATACTATGTAGATGAAGTCATGTTCACCCAATTTATCGTTAAAGATGTATTGGACTAAGATTAATTTGGTTTATGAAGTATTGTGAAAAAAAAACTTAGCCTATCGTACAGATTGATCGTACAGATTGTCTAGATTAACTATGTATTTCATACTGAAAGAGATAACGTTGTCTGCATTTTCTTTTTTTTTTATCGTCGGGAATTCAGAAAGTAAATGAAATGTCCCAGTCCTGCAGCGTATCACCTGTTATGTGCTCATGGCGGGAAAATGAACGTCATTATTGCTGCGTGACGTCAGAAGTTTACGCAGTGACGTTACATTCACTTTCGTTTCTAAGGAAAGGGAAATCTTGAAATCGCTGTTATTTCGATGTGACAGATAATTTTTATTTGATTTGTGACTCATTTGAATAGACAAACTTAATATGTTATGAACATTGTAGAAATCGTCCCTTCTCCTTAGACAATGCTGCCATATTAGAGTCTATGCAAGCTAACTTTGCATCATGGGAAACAAACCACTGGTTAAATGATTTATCCAGTGGTTAAATAATTTAACCAGTGGTTAGTTAGCCAGTGGCTAATTTATCGTTTGAGCAACAGAAACTGGCCAAAATTTATCCAGCGGTTAACTAACCAATGGTTAACAGTTTAGGCAATGAATAACTTTATCCGATGGATAAATTAACCCAGGGGTTTGACCAACCCAGTCCAGGTCGCATACGCTGTTACCGGCCTTGTAAGGTTTGAAATGGTTCCAGTAACATCTCAGACTATAGCTCCACAACTGTTGCATTCCACATTGGCGTCTTCCCAAGGCAAGGGGGGTTAAGACAGGCACCAGTAACAGCGGATAGGACAGGTACTTCTATGGTTGTCAGCGTTTTTGTAGCCCACATCACAGAAGTCGCATTAGTATTGTTTTTCTACCAGACCAGGCATGGCGGTGATGGCATCGTAGTGGTTGTCTGAGTACAAGATGTGCAAAATCTTAGGGTGTATTTTCTCATTGGATGCGGTCCCTCTGTAAAGATAAGAGAAAAATATTAAGGTATCCGTTGTACAAAAATTTTACATAGCGTTTTAATCATCTCCATTGTAAAATATGGTAAATTTCATGCCTGGTAAGGTACTATAAACTACAAATTTTCTGAAAGGTAATGATGCCAGTACAGACATAAGACTCCCAGGTCATTAAAATCAAAGGGAAAAACTCTTGTACAACTTTGTTATTTTGCATATATAGAGAGAAAATAGACAATATAAATGCTTCATCAGTTATTCCCCTTTGTTTTTCTGGCCCCAAAATTATTATTTCTGAGCAGTGGGCATTATAACCTTTCAGAAAATATATAGTTTATAGTACCTTACCAGGCATGGAAAAAAGCCCTTTTGTACATCGGATACCTTAAATACATGGAAACATAAACAAATTGATTTCAATTAAATGATCACAATGATTATAAAATATACTTACTCGTACAGAACGTAAACTTTTAGAATTTTGGCAACTGCAATCTGCTGGTAAATTTTCAGCCTGTAGTTTGGCGTCAGGACTTTGGGAAACTTCTCCCATTCTGTAATACCGCACCCATGCTCGCTAGACACCCCTGCCTAGTCGCATTAAACCTTTGTTCTTTCCTTCTGCAACTTGTAGTCTTTTTGTCTTCTTATCTTTTCCCATTCTTTTTTCCATTCCTCGGATTCCTTTTCCGGCTTGTTGACATGGTCCTTAGTTACGACGATGGCACGAGACATGCACATGTTGTCCTCATCATTCACGATACTGACAATGGAGTTCTTTTCCTTCCTGAAAGCCTCCTTATCATTATGTAAGTGTTTAATTTGGTTTTCATCGCTCCCCATTGGCAAAAAAGTGGTTTGACCATCCTCCATTTTGAAATCCTCGTTGGATTGATGTACTTTCTCGACTTCCTTTAAAATGACGTCCCAGGACATCTCGGTACTCTGGGAGAACGGAATCCATATTTCAGATTTCAAAGAGAGGTGGTGTACAATGGCCCTTATGTAGTCAGCATCTTTCATCCCATCCTCATACTTCAAATCGTCTACAAAGGTGTTAATTTTCTTGGGCAGCACTTTGTGGAATTCTGTTGGTGCAATGTCTTTACTCATGTCTTTGAATTGTACTGTGTACTTCTCCCCCATGGTCCTAATCTTCCGGGATTGGTAGGCCTTGTTGACATTGATGTCGTAGTATGCGCTGACATCTTTGGCGTCAAAGTCATGCTGTTTGTTGGTTTCTTCTTCTCTTTTTTTCCCTTTGAGTAGATTCAACATCTTCCCGGGTCTTTTCTCTAATGTCAGCAACAGTTTTCTTGTCAGCAGCCATCTCGTTATCTTGTCAAGGACAAAATGAAATTTGCTCTGTGAAAATCGGGGTTTATATATACATATGGAATTCTAGAACATTCGATCACGTGACTGATCACGTGATCACATGGCATTTTACCTTGAGTATAACCTTGACAAGAAAATCCATGATCTTGACTCTGCTCTTGAATTTGACCTTGACATTTAGAATACATGACCTTGACTCTGATAACCCATGACCTTGACTCTAAGAAACCCATTACCTTGAACGGGAAACATTGTACACGTGTTAGTGATTACCTTGTATGTTGGAAAATTCTAGAACAATGCTTTGAGTATATATTTCACACAATTTTCAAAGCCAGTCATTCATGCTATGTGCTTCATAGGAGACACAACTAAGATGACTTCTCTACAAGTTGCTGATATTGATTTAACCAACTTTGAATTTCAATGGCCAAACGGCAATGCACAGCAGTGTACAGACAACAAAATGAACGATATCCATAGCAAATGTCAGCGCATGACTACCATGATGGAAGATGTAAAGACTTCCATTTCCAAGATGCAAGCCGACATCCATGAATTAATTGGCAGCAAGAGAAATGCAGAAGAAGGAGACGAACCACTAAAGAAGAAAGCCAGATACGTTTGATTCAATTGTAATGAAGAGAGACATTTTGCTACCGAATGTCCTCAGCCGCCCAAAAACAAAACGACATTTGCTACAAGTGTCAGGGCACGGGACACTGGGTCAGAGAATGTCCTGTACAACAGGAATACAACACGTATCCGGGACCAAACAACTATGGACCCAACTAAACACCAAACAACCCCAGACCCATCTATGAAGCAAATACAGGACGCCCATCTATGGCGAGACAGAAAGTAAGGCCACAGTACAGTGCATAGACTTTTTTCTGAAATATGTACAATATTGAATAAAAAATGTGTAAACTTTAAATTTGTCGCTAATATGAATTATGGCAAAGCCATTGTGAGGACGCAGATGAACTAATAATTTCAATTATTTTTCACCATACATTATTGAATATTTCTTTACTAAGTTAATAATAAACAGAATATGTCATACAATATGTATTCTTGTTATAATTCTTTTTCAGCATCTTTTTTACTTTATCAGTCTTACATTTTTTTCTTGAAATCAATAATCATCTATACAGAAGAGGGGATATTTTTATTGACAATTTCTGGATCGACAGCATGCAAATAATCGTAAATGCGGGGTAACAATTCTCAATGTCGGCCGGTTTGATGTCAAAACAATCAGTAAACATGAAATCACAATGCTTAATTTTGAAACATAAATGACAGATGAGAAGAGATCAAGTGATGTAATCTTAATCCATGTCCTTGGACCTTGACGAAAACCAAGGAAAAGATAACTCGGACAAGAAAACTGTGGGCACAAACCATTAAAATTAAAAAAAGAAAAAAGAATTTTACTCTTTTTTCTGAAGTATTTATACATATTTTAAATTTTACATGTATCTTGATTATTCAATTCAATTAAACTTTTAAATGTTTATTTTTCAAATTTCATTGGGTGATGAAATGTCAGTTGTCGTATCAGGTATATGTATAACCCCCCTCCCCTTGCACCCCCTTCCGGAAAAAATAACATTCAATATGTAGAAGAAAGAAAGCCTCCTTTTCGGCACCGTCTATAGTGTTATCAGCAATATATCATCGTTTTAATGGATGACCTGGTGAAGAGGGTTATACTAAAATAAATAAATGAATAAATAAATAAATTCAATATGATATTAGTATCACAGGATTTTCCCTTCTAAATAATGTTTACAAATCAGTGATTTTCCAATGTAAACGTCTTCAAATTGAATAGCATCATTTAAGAACAAATGAACTGGCAACGTGGACCAGACATGCACGTTTCGGGTACTTAACGTAATATCTGAAGACAAAATTCATTCCTTTACTATAAAAGAGGGTGAAAGAGAGGAAGAGGAAGGAGAGAGGGAGGGAGAGGAAGTGTGCGGGAGGGGGTATGGGAGGCGGAGATAGGGGGGGGGGGGCGGACAGGGGATACCTCTCCCCCTCCCTCCCATTTCTCCCCTTCCCTCCCTCCTCTCTCCCCCTCCTTTTCACCCTTCCATTACCTCCCCCTCCCGCCCCCTTTCTCCCTCCTCTCGCCACCTTTTCTTCCTCTTCCCGCCCCTTCCTCCCCTCCTTCCCATTTTCCCCCTTCCCTCCCTCCTCCCACCCCCTCCCTTTAACCCTGTCCACCCCCTCATAAGGGGGCAGAGATAGGTGGTCCTTCTGTTCCCCGACCCCATAAAAGGCAAGGATGAAAGGGAGGGGAGGAAGGGGAAGGGAGGGTGCCAGGATATGTGAGGAGGTGGGAGAGGGGAGGAAGGGGCGGGATGGGGGAGAGAAGTATTCTGAGTAGCAACTCCCCCCCCCCTGTCTCCCCCTTCCCCCATAATTACAATCAACCCCTCCCACGTGCACCTCTTTCTTAAAAAATCTTAAGCCTTCACCCTCCTCCTTTTTTGAATAACCATGGATCCGACTATGATTTACCTCCAAGGGAAAAACAGCCTTATTTTATGCTTTGAACAGAGCCCCAGTTTGTGTTTACCTATTTGCACTAAGTACTGTTATGATGACGTAAGTTGTGACGCGTTGTGCACTTATCGAAGGCAGCAGACATTTAGAAGTTTGTGTTGGGATTTACACTGTCACTGCATAGATTTGCTATAGATTCTACAACATGTAGATCTTATACATGTGGAGAGAAACCACATTATTCGATCTACAGGTATCAAAATATCAGCTGCAAATCATCCTCGAAAGTAGAATAAAGTTCGGTAACTGTAAGTCGCTTATCGCGCTGATATTTTTTGTTTGACTTTTCATCCCAGCATTACAGTATGAGTTTATCTATGAATTTATCTGAGGGAGCTGTCAATGAAAGAAAGTCCGCGAAACAAAGTTTTATGCTGACGTCGCATGCTGACGTCACGTTGTAATTTTCAAAGAGGATATTCGGACTAAACATGATATATGTTGGAAATGATGGTGCAATGTCAGTATTACATGAAGCAAAGTACAAAACATACATTGGGACACTGGAGGAGTAAGCCAAACGGAGAATATTCAAAGGAGATTGAGAAATCATGGTCATCGATGGGTTTCATTCTGTCGTCAAGTGACATTGTCAAAAAACTAAGCTTGCGCTTCACGCCGATCAAATGGGCAATGGGGAGAATGACGTCATTGACCACGGTTTTGGAACCTATAGGTATAGCATAGAATTCAATTGAAAAACACGATTTTTCCTATATATATACACGTGTTACCTTGATGAGGACTACGTCCGCGCCTGCGGCGCGGACTGCGTCCTCTATTACTTCTTTCACCTACTTGTGGACATCTTCCATGACAAGATGCAGTTCTAGAACATTCAAACAATTAAGAATAGAATTGGAAAACAAAACACATCTTAATATAGTTCTACAACATTCCAACATTTAAAAATAGAATTGGGAAAAAAACTATTACACCTAATTTTTTTTTTCTGTAACATTCCAACATCTAAATATAGAATTGGAACTTTCCTAAATCCTAAATATAGAATTGGGAATTCCCTAGGAATTCACCACAGATCTCCTCATGCTATAGATAAACTCGGAATTGTCCTGGGAATTTCCCCATTTTTTTCCGCGAAAATACTACTCGACCAGCGGGGCTACACTACTCTAAAGGTATAGTTATCCTGTTACGCGCGCATAAATCTCCCAATTTTCCGTTTATCCAGTGGTTTCGAAGAACTCTTCGTTGTGTATAATATACTCCTCACTCTAAAAGAAAGGAGGGGATCTCAAACAACGCCCCGTTGAAGCACCCACAGCAACAGAAGGCGTACGAAATACAGTCCGTGGTCTACCGGCTGTTGCGTGCTCATGCATGTTCTCACCCGAGGAGTCCGACTGACATTCAAAGAGGACAGGTGGTCGGGCCCAGTCTTCTCTACAGAGGTTTGGAGGGGTTAGTCATGGAGTCACAGTCAGTTAGAGTGCAGTTCTTAAGAATGCGCTTATACAAGGCTGTAGATTGGTCCAGTACCTAGCCAAGTGTCCGTCCGGTGACAGAAGGATTATATCCATGGTATGAAAGACATTTGATAATTTTAACACAATTTCGATGATCGATCTGTCTACCTTTGTTCCTGTTTATTTTGTTAATTATGCCACTATAAAATGCAGGTTGTGAAATACCCAAAGTAATACACTATGTTTCTTGTATGGGTCCGATTTTCGAAAGAAGTTGACAATATTTTTCGTATAATTTCCAGAAAGTTTTTAGAAGTTTATGAAAGATGACCACACAAAAAAAAAACAACAAAACACAGGTGCCGGAGATAAACACGGATTACACGCATACAAGCAGCAGATGCTTCTTTGGTACCTGGTCTCACTCCCATATTGGGAGTTCGCTTCTTTTCATGTGGTGAGTTTTTTTTTTTTTTTTTTTTGCTTGATTTGGTTCCTTTTTTATCTAGATTTTGAATGCCTTCGGTTTCTGATTTTCTGAATTATCTATTTTGTACTGTGTAATGGGATATGCTCATCTTCCATATTTGTCGTGTAAATGGATATCACATTAAGGGCACACAGATCAGTCTGTGCTTTGTCGGCTGAAGTTAATGCATGCAATCAACGAGGAGTCCCAAAGACATTCAGAGAAGACATTTGGTCGGGGCGCTTTTCTCTAACGAGGTTTGTTATAGCATGTACCAGCAAGTAATAGATAGGCTAATATGCTTCATTGTCGTCGAATGAATGTACCTTGCACAAATTTAAATGCAAACAATAAAACCAGAGGGCGCCACTTAAATGAATTTTGACTGTGTCTGAAAATCACTTTGGCCGGAAGCATCACTGATGCGGATTTACTATCCGAAACATGTGTCTGGTGCATTTAAATTGGTTTGAAAATTTCTTCATGGAGGTAAAGAGTTGGAACACTTCCGTATTATCATGAAGACGTTGAGAGACACATGTTGTCAAGCGCTGAGCTCTTTAAAAAGGTCAGTACAAATGCTCCTATGCGTTATGCGACCGTTTCTCATTCAAAATCAGAATAATTATTTGAGTAACTTTGGAAATCCTGTATATGTCTGTTCTTAAAACGAGAAGTCCATCATACGCAACAGATGTGCTATTTTCGAGAATCAGAATAAGAAACAACAGATGTGCCATCTTCGAGAATAATAATTTTAGTCGCGCATTTAAGATCCTAATATTTCTATACCCGACAAAAAAAAAAAAAAAAAGAAACGCACATCATACATATGGTGATTTTTTTCAATTGATCATGAATATTCAGTGAGACATTTGATTATAGTTTTCTTTTTCCAGCACTCGAATTATCGATGTTAAGCACATTTCGATCATTTTTCGCAACATATCACAATGCTAAAGCTGAATTAAGCGTGTTGTTTTTAGCTCCTGTTACATGGCCATTGATTTAGTATCCTTCTGAAATTGTGTTGCTTGACCACTATCAGCAGATTTTAAGTAACTTTGTAGATGAATACTGGTTTCTCTATTCACATTTAGTCTAAATATGCCAATAAAGCTGAAAATTAAATGTCTGAGCGGATATTTCCGTATATTGGAGTATGTTTTACAGTAAATGATGTCATTATTTTGCAATTCTGACACCAAAGGAACACTAATTTTGTCTTCAGGCATTCTTATTTATCTGTTGCAGATTTATGTTCAACATCGCATTGAAATAATCAAATGAAATACCAGAAAAGCTTTAAACTCATATCCAAAACCATTGAAATGGCACGTAAAAGATTACCTGTCAATTTCGAGATATTGTTTCTGAAAAATGTGCTTGCGAACAAAGGTCAGATACTACATGTAGCTGTAGTAGGATAAATTTGTGCTTTGCGACACATCTAAGAGCGAAAAATCTCTAACCACGGACTTCATTCTCAAAAGAGTTCATGTTTGGGATGTTCTTCTCAAATTTAGATTTTCTGTCTGATGACGTCATTTGAAGCAATTAAATGAATTTGTATACAGGGATAATTGTAAATATTCATTGAAAAAATGGCAATGTTTGATAGATCAACTTGGATATGTTTAACAGCTTTAACATCATTTCTAAAAAGTGAACGGAATTCTTAGAAGCCACTTTGTGACATTGAGCTTTGAACAAAGTGTTTTGTCATGCCGCTGTGTCTGATAATGAAGTCGGATTCGTTTTGCGTTTGACAGAACAAATCAGTCATATACTTATGATTTATGATAGAAAGAAATAGAATACCTATACATTATATCATACATTTTATAGAATGAAGGTTGAGAGGTGCGTTTCTTTTATGTGGGGTATATATTCTATTAGGTTATAATTCATATTGTGCACAGTTGTTTCACTTTCGGTGTATGACGTAGATCATAATTTTCACTGTGAAAATGTGCATTTGTGTAATCTTTTCCAAAAATATATGAATTTATATTTTATTCTTACGATAAAATGAGATAAAGAAGATCCTGACGACATTTTCAACAACACTCACAATAGAGCACCAAATAGAATATCGACAGACCTCTGGCAAGCTAGAGGTGGGATCAGGTGTCCGAGAGGAGTAAGCATCCCCTGTTGCCTAGCCGCACCCGCCGTCGATGTTCATGCACGAAAATGAAAACAATATCTACAAAAATCACTGTCTGAGGTTATGTCTATATAGGAAGTGCTGTATCGACCATGTCAGGGAATAGCATTTAAAACACTTAGTATACTGTCAAACCCCATGTATCACGAATGACTGAAAGGAATGCAGTTAGTTTGTGTAGAACTGTAATCCAACATCGCACAATCTCATGTAGTCGGCATTGGCTTGGAGGTTTACATTATATCAGAAAATGTCATCATTTGTTACATTTGCTATTAAAACATATATCTTTTTAATTTCCTTGTTAATCTTGTGACCCAAAGTGATGCTTTTGAGTACCTGTTAATCTTTTTTTAAAAAATGTGGTATCTCTGAAAACATAATAAATGCGATATTCAAGTACAGATAATGCTGTCTGATCGTCCAGACATGAGATAATAAATCCTCATCTGTTTTACTTTTACATTGTAAGACAAATGGTTCAAAATGAAATAAAAAGTTTATTGGTGCACCCGTTTGTTTAATTTCAAATTTTCATATATCTTTAATGCAAAGAGTACGCGGATTCAAATTTTGTGTAGAATCTATTGAGAGGCGTACGTAATCAAAAACATGGAAAATTATTAGAGGGGCGGTGCATGAACGTTAGCCTCCTACATTTTGATAATCACTTAAAATGAAATGGTATATTTAAAAATATACGTTCATGGACTTTCAATTTTGAATTTGGATTAAATTCTAGCAGAACGAGTTCGTAATTTATTCAGTCAAATTATATGTAGAAATGTAGTGTCCCTGATTAGAAAACGCTGGTTTTTGTAGATATTAAAATTAACGTAGTTTTCCTCAAAATATTGTGGTTTACTCAATTACTCAATTAGACCCTTAATATCAATTCTCTGTAAGGACCAAAATATTTTGGAAACAGCATGTCATGGATTTTCATGATTTTCTCTATAAATGGTATGTATAATGCCCTGAATACAAAAATTACAATTTTTTGAAAATAAATATTCCGCTTGCCATGGAAACGAAGTCTTTCTATTTATAGCACTAAAAAATGGTCAAATTAGTCATCTTTGGTTAATATGTTGCCATGGAAACCATTGTCAGAGTTAATTAGTATTAACAACTTATAATCTTTAAAACCTCTATTTTTAGAAAAAATAACAAATTTTTTACATTTCTTTCAATTAGCCGGATCCTATCCAATCAAAATAAGTAAAAAATTGCCCTAAAATAAGGTCAAAATCAAGGCCTATTTTTGTCCAATTTTTACCATTTTTAAGCAAAAATAACACAAAATGTCAGGCTGATAACACCATCACTGTTGTCAGAACAAAATAGATTTCATGTGACAAATATAATCACTGTAAAAAATAAGTGGGACCTTGTTTTGTTTTCCTACATTTTGAGGTCAAAAATGGTTGCCATGGCAACTTTTCATTTGACACATGATGACTATATCTTTTCAAATTGATTTTTAGCATGGTTTAAATAACTTATTATGCTTAAGCTTTATGTAGGGACAACATAAGAAATCATTCTTTATTTGAGCACTTCCAAAATTTGTCAAGGTCATTGACTCTAAGTTCAAGGTCAATTCAAAATATAGATTCCAATTTCAATAAAATTTGCATTTTTGTTGTTATTTATTGTTACTAAATTTAGGCTTGACTTTCATATATTTGTATCAAAAATACTTCTTTCTAAAATTAGGACCGATAGATGGAAAAACATTACAATTTTAAGTTCAGAACATTTCTCCTAAATAATAAGCCCTAGAGAAAAATCATGATAATCTCACATTTTTTTATACGTATGTATGAAATACTAGCTAAAAATCAAAGATGTCATTGATTTTGAGATTTTTTGCAACTTTGGTCAATAAATAGGGGATATATCCAAAATCACTATGTATTTGTTTGTTTTACTCAATACCACATGATTTTTGAGTAACTGCCTCTCATGTTTTTAGAAAATCACAGAATTTTGCCAAATTTTGTGAATTACATTCAAGATGACCTTGACATTGGGTCTTGTGACCTTGAAAAAATTTAAGGTGATTTTTTTGATCAATTATGCTCTTTTTCATGCACTGATAAAAAATGCTTAAAATATATAACGGACAGCTGAACATTTACCAGTAAATTCCTCTATGTGTAATAGCACTGAACAGAATGTCACCATGGTAACCATTTTTATACTCTTTTGAATAAAATTGTGAAGAGGTCCCACTCAAATTTTAACATTTTCTTAAAGATCGAGGATTAAACTTTAAAGATTATTGGCAGTAAAAATCAAATTAGCCTGACATTTCAGATTATTTGCCCTTAAATTTGAGCAAATTCATGTTAAATTAGGAGCTTTCTTGGTCTTAAAAAGGGCCTCTTCAAAACAGGTGTTTGCCTACATTTTGAGCATATTGACAAAGAGAATAGCGGACAGAGACATACTTCTTGTGTAATATTTATACTATTAAAGATATAAAGAGATAAATTGAGGAAATTTCAGTTGACTACAATAGCTGTTACCATGGAAACGAGCCTTGTGAAAATGCCATGTTTCAAGTATTCTACTGGTGCGTAAAATTTCAAACATGGTTTCCATGGCAACGAAAACTTAATTTGTTAAAAGAAAGTTTATTTTTGTCTCAGTACATCATATACACCTTCCACACCAAAAATCTCCAAAATTGGAGACATGCTCTTTCCACTTGCTATTGATATTATTTTGGTCCTTACAGAGAACTGCTATTAAGACTTTCTTTTCATCCCTAAAGGCCCCTACACATATAGACGAATCCATGGAACGAAGCCTTGCGAGTGAGAAAAAATTGTCAAACTTGACGAATTTGAACGAAAACGGTGTTAAGAAATATGATCACAACGAAATGCAAACACAATTGAACTGCTTATTGCGAATAAGAAACGAAGCACTGCGAATTGTTACGACTTCGCGCTATGATACGTAAGAAAGAGCATTGCGTATTTGTTTTTTCTCTTGCGATTAGGAGCGTAAATATGCGAAAGTTTACGCAGCGTTGCGCATTGATACGAACTCTTCCGAAGCTAGCCGCACCTGCATTTAACAGACATGACATTTCCTGTAGACTGGCAGACGTTAGTACAATTATGCCAAGAGGAAAGGGGAAAGGTACGTGTAGAGGATAGGGAAGGAAGCAGCCAGAAAATCGGCCTAGTAGTCCTAATCCGTAAGAACTGTGTGGCTGTTTTTGTAACTAAAGGTCAAAATAATTTTCATGAACTATTTGTTGAAAGCAAATTATTGATGTTTTTATGATCACCGAAAAAAAAGCTGGTCTTTGAGTCCATCATTTAGTCCACCTCTCTATCTGTCTGTCTGAGCTCATACATGTATATCCTTATATGTTATGAATACATCAGAATTTGATTTTTTTCAGAAGTTTGTTCATTTGGATAACGCCACTTTGGGTCAAAGGTCACTTAATGTCGTTCAGAAGTCAAGGTCATTTTATAGCTAAATTATAGCATTTACTTCATAAAATATTTCAAACATTCATAAAAATGTATTTTTTGCCCAAATGATATGAAAGAATATATACAATGTTAGAAAAATACATCCATGTGTTCTATAATTATATAAGAGTTATATATTGGGTGTTTTTGGGTTTTGCTGTGGGTGCTGCAATCTGGTGTTGTTGGAGATCCCCTCTTTTGTTTTATAATTATTATCAAGAGGGGATTACACTCAACTTCTTATGTATCGGCTGTTCATATTATCATCATACATCGACAAATTGTTTTTGATTGTGAGCTTTTGGACATGTCACTAAAATGGACAATTTCGTAAAGATCAAGGTCATTTGTTAACCAATGATAATATAGGATATGAAAATACTAATTCAGCAGACTTCACAAAATGTTTTGCATGATCTGAGCTTTCCCTCAAAGGTATTCAAGCTAATTTTAGGATTAAGGTTCAAAATTATAGATATGAACTTGTCGTTTCAGGTTATTAATATGAAAAATAAATTAACAAACACATGGAATTCTTATTAATCTCTTAAAGGTCAAGGCCACTCAGACAACAGAAGTTCATTAAGATTGAATTGTTTTGGAAGTTTATTTTTCTTTATGAATTCAATTTTTTTTTTGTTCTGAAGCAGTTTTTCTATCCTGATCTCAACCATGAGTTTATTATAAATTCCAAATTTGCGCCACATGTCGTGATGCAGCCATGGTCTTCTCAAGATACGATTCTCTTCTCCGTCTGATACGGCATCTGATATAGTTGTTGTTGTAGCACTTCCTAATGGGCTATTGCAGTCATACACTGAAGAACGTTGTGTATCTTCCATTTTGTAATTTCCAGAAAAATTCCCTTTTCACAATAAAAATAAATAAATTTGTAAGATGTTTCAAAAAGCCAGAGAAAGTGTTCGTTGCTATTCGTATGCAGTGGTAACGATTCGTAATGATTATTACTAAAACGGTTGCTGTTCGTTTCGTATCGTCAACCTATCGCAATAATTCGTTTTTATTCGCCATTTAATTCCGATTGAAATATTTACGCATCAAAGCTATTCGTTACAGGTCGCACGAATAAGTAAAATATCGTAAAGGTGCGCTTTCAGTCGCCTGGAATGCAAATACGTTGTGTAATATGCAAAACAGTAGGTCACATTCTAGTCCCTTGCGAACGTCGACGAACATAGAACGAATGCATACCGAATGATTAACGCATTATAACGCATAATGACGAATACTTACGAATGATGGACGAACATTTTATTCGCTGAGAAATTTTGAACATGTTAAAAAATTAACGACGAACAGAACTAACCGGAACGAATCAAGACGCTCACAAACGAATCCGCGCGGAGACGACAACGAAGTATTACGTTGATATGCAAACGGAAACGAATTTTGCAAATACCTTATTTTAACTTGTGTAAACTAGCGAATAAGGTTCTTGCAAAATTCGTTTCCGTTCGCATATCAACGTTATACTTCGTTGTCGACTTCACGCTGATTCGTTTGTGTGCGTTTTGATTCGTTTCGCTTAGCTCTGTTCGTTGTTAATTTTTGAACATATTCAAAATTTCTCAGCGAATAAAATTTTCGTCCATCATTCGTAAGTATTCATTATAATGCGTTAATCATTCGGTATGCATTCGTTATACATGTATGTTCGTCAACGTTCGCAAGGGACTAGAATGTGACCTACTGTTTTGCATATTGCACAACGTATTTGCATTCCAGGAGACTGAAAGCGCACCTTTGCGATATGTTACTTATTGGTGCGACCTGTAACGAACAGCGACGATTCGTAAATAATTCCATCCGAATTAAATGGCGTATAAAAACGAATTATTGCGATAGGTTGACGATACGAAACGAACAGTAAACGTTTTAGCAATAATCATTACGAATGGTTACCACTGCATACGAATAGCAACGAAAACTTTCAGACATCTTACAAATTTATTTATTTTTATTGTGAAAAGGGAATTATTCTGGAGATTAAATGTTCAAAATGGAAGATTCACAACGTCTGGTTCTTCAGTGTACGACTGCAATAGCCCATTAGGAAGTGATACGGCAACAACTTTTAAACACCTATCAGTATATCAGATGCCGTATCAGATGGAGAAGAGAAGATCTTGAGAAGACCGTTGCTGCATCACGACATGTGGCGCCAATTTGGAATTTATTATCAACTCATGGTTGAACTCAGGAGAGACAATCCTAGAACCTTCAACATATTGGACTTTTTAGGTGCATATCACTCCTTCTGAACCCCCCCCCCCCCCCAACAATTAGAATTGATAAAGAAAACTATACTCCCAAAACCATTCAATCTTAATGAACTTCTGTTTTCTGAGTGGCCTTGAGCTATAAGAGATTAATAATAATTTCATGTGTTTGTTAATTTATATTTAATATTTATAATATGAAACGACAAGTTCATATCTATAATCTTGACCTTTAATCATATAGTCACCTTGAATACCTTTCAGGGAAAGCTCAGATCATGCAAAACATTTTGTGAAGTGTGCTGAATTGGTATTTTCATATCCTATATTACATTGTATCATTGGTTAACAAATGACTTAGATCTTTAAGAAATTGTCCATTTTAGTGGCATGTCCAAAAGCTCACAATCAAAAACAATTTGTCGATGTATGATGATAATATGAACAGCCTATTCATAAGAAGTTGAGTGTGATCTCCTCCTGATGATAATTATAACTCTTATATAATTACATGTATAGAACACATGGATGTTTTTTTCTAATATTGTATAATATTCTTTCATATCATTTTGGGCAAGAAATACATTTTAATGAATGTTTGAAATATTGCATGCAGTAAATGCTATAATTTAGCTATAAAGTGACTTGACTTCTAAACGACATTAAGTGAACTTTGACCAAAACTGGCGTTATCCAAATGAACAAACTTCTGAAAAATCTAATTCTGATGTATACATACATGTATTATATAAGGATGTACATGTATGAGCTCAGACGGACAGACAGAGAGGTGGACTAAATGATGGACTCAAAGACAGCTATTTTCGGTGATCATAAAAACATAAATAATTTGCTTTCAACAAATAGTTCATGGAGTTATTTTCACGTTTAGTGTATATTACAAAAACAGCCACATAGTTCTTACGGACTACTAGGCCGATTTTCTAGCTGCTTCCTTCCCGATCTTCTAAACGCACCTTTCCCCTTTCCTCTTGGCATAATTTTACTAACGTCTGCTAGTCTACAGGACATGTCACGGCTAGCTTCGGAAGAGTTCGTATCAATGCGCAACGCTGCGTAAACTTTCGCATATTTACGCTCCTCATCGCAAGTGAAAAAACAAATACACAATGCTCTTTCTTACGTATCATAGCGCGAAGTCGTAACAATTCGCAATGCTTCGTTTCTTATTCGCAATAAGCAGTTCCATTGCGTTTGCATTCGTTATGATCATATTTTTGAAGACCGTTTTCGTTCAAAATTCGTCAAGTTTGACAAATTTTACTCATTCGCAAGGCTTCGTTCTATGGATTCGTCTATATGTGAAGGGGCCTTTTGGGATTTAATGGTTGACGTTTCTCACGAAACACCGTGTATAGATTGCTATGTTACTTTGTTCTGTCTGACTCCTGTCCGTAAATATATGCATACTCAGAAAGAAACAGATATCTATTGCGCACAAGCAGTTACCATAAAAGCATAAAAATTGAACTTGCAAGCCATCAAAAGTGCATCCATTCGGCATATTGAAAATATATAATTCTACCTCATTTACCAGAATATTTACAGATACTTATTAAAAATAAGAAAAATAAAATCTCTATAAATGATCTCTTTGTAAGCAAAATGATAGTTAAAAATCTTTACTTAACCAAATGGTGCAATGAATTAAACATAAATGAGGAAGAAATAGATAAAAAAAATATAAATTTTCTGCCTTTTACCGTTACTATAGATACAAAATTGCACTGGTTCCAATACAGATTACTACACCGTATTCTGCCTACCAATACATTATTTATGATATGCATTTATCAGATACAGTAACCTGTACTTTTTGTAACAGAGAAGATGAGAGCCTCATCCATTTATTCTTTTCATGTCATATAATAGATACTCTCTGTAAGCTACTTGTTAGAACATCTTATGTCGATAAAGTATTTAAGGTGGCTCAATAATCCAAAAATTCTTTGTCAGAGTCAAAAAAATTATTCTGTATATTTGACACACATGTCTGATGATTTACATTTGTAAGTAAGATTACATATCATCGTTCATTTGATTGACTAGTGGTCCTCTGAATATACATGTGGAAACCAATTCCGAGATCTGTCGCAAAACAATGAAGGAGCTGATAAGATAAGGGCTGTATTTAGCCCTGAATCTCATCAAGTAGTTCTTCTACATAATGATCTGTACACAAGAAAAACTTGATGATTACTCAAATGTAATGTATTTGGAGATTCCTCATACAACTTTTATTTTGGTAAGCTTATTTCTAGATACTTAAATTACAGTCTAAAAAGTAGGGGGTAGCCATGTTGAAAAGAAGCTAATATCGATCAAAAACGTTGAAAATTAAGAACAATCCCGCTAATATGGATATCTATAAACTTTAAAACATAGTTATAGTCTAAACAAGATTACTAGAAATTAAATTCAAAAGACTGGTCTCAATTTTATCCATAAATTTTAAAATCTTGAGTCTGAAGTATGATTGTATTTGGTATTCATTGACAACAAAGTAGGCATTTTACCGCGAAATACACATTGTGTAGAAATAAACTGCACATTCCTATTTATATCATTCCAAAATCTTGTGCATTTCATGTGAACATGTTTAGAATAAAAAAATGAATGACTTTAAAAGGGGAAAAATTAAATTTTGCTTATATTATGGCCTAAAACACAGATTTGTAAAAAGCCCCCCACCCGCCCTTTTTCAGTTTTTTGTCTCTGGGGCATCGTTCCCCCCTTAGCTACAGAACCCCACTTTGTCAAAAGATGTGTATTAGTGATATACATCTTCTGTAAAAGTGGCGTTCTGTAGCTGAGGGGGGAACAATGTTTTAAAAAACTTTTCCATTTTCCATTGGTTTCTATAGAAAAAAGACATACTTTGCCCCAAAATTTAGGAAAACTATGCATGATAAATCTTATGCAACTGCTGATTATGATGAAACCAAGAACTGGCATCAATTTTGTGAAAGAATTTTTTTTAAGTTCCCATTTTGAAAATTCCACTTTTTCAGGGCAGATTTTACGCCTTATCTTATCAGCTCCTTTTGATAGATAAATACATGATATAGGGATAATAATTTCACATTAAAACCATTCTTGTGATTATTTTCACCATGATATAAACAAATATGTCTATTTCTTTATAGATAATGCTTTCAAAGAGTAAAATAGCTAAACCTGTTCCCGAAACGTACATTTTTGTGCACCCCCACCCAAAATGAAAATCTAAAAAAAAGTACCCAGTACCCATATTTGTCATCAAAGTGATGAGAAGTCTTTGTCAGAAGTTATTTTCTTTTACATATTTCTCAACGACAAAGTCTGTTCTTAAAAATTAATTATAAAAAAGAACATGTTTTCGTTCATCCTGATTCAAAATACTTGGTTGTCAAAGTAACGATTTTAAGGGGGTGGGGGTAGGGTTGTCAATAATGTTTAAAGAAGGGGGCGATTCTGAAATAAGTAACTCTGAAGATGAAATTTCTAGATTTAGTTATATTTTAAACGGCGTTAACAATGTAGAAATGTAGAATAAGCGGTATTTTTTTTTCAAAGCACAACGATCGCCGGGCGTCAGAGATACGGAAATATGAATAAGAGAAATAGAAAAAGTAAACGGAAGCGTTTTTAAACATTTTGACGTTCAAGGTCAATAAGTAGACGTCAATAACCTCCCTCGTTCTCGATAATACGTGCACTCATTAGTAAAATGGATATATCTTTGAACAAAGCAGGGTTAAAACTAAAATTCACTCGCTCAAAGTTTTTAAATAGGGAAACTTTATTCGATAACATCTCGCTGCAAAGTACGATAGTTCACAAAATTGTAGAAAAAAATGTAATACCTAAGATAATTAGGGATAGCAAACTTGAAATATTTTATCTATTATATTGCTAAAATCTCAAAGAAATATCCTGTTTGATCATTAAACTTTAGTTTTCTACTTGATTTTATTGCTAAGCAACACACGGTTGAATTTCCGATGATGACGTTATAAAAATAATACGTTTACGGCAGTAGCAAGGGTGTCTCACTAACGGGATATTTTTTAATATATAGATTTAACGATGCATTTGACTATACATATATTACATTCAGATTGTAGATGATAATGTTCTTGTTCCATCGATACCAAACTTGTCGAAATCCGTCAAGAAACAAGCGAATTAGAGGAGTTTGAAGACCGAAACCGCACTCGGTTCTATTCGAATCAGTATTGACGCCGGGAATATGATGACGTCAAACGATTATTGAGCCTCCTTAATTAAATTTAGTATTTTACCATGCAAACATGTACATTGCGATGGAAACTTTTAATTTATTGGTACATGTGTACATGTACAAGACTGCTAATGTTACAGTACGTGCTAAAAGGGAAAAAATGTATTCGTCAACTTACAATCTCATATATACATGCATGTAAATTACATTTTATAATCGTAATCCGCACCTTCGCCAATGAATGAGTAAATCGTTGTTATTGTCAATACCCGTGCAGACAAATTATAAAGCGCGTCTACAAGCCATATCGAGCCGAGTTTGCGCACGGCCACTCAGACTCTTGACGAAAACTAAAACATATTCTGCCATTTACATTTTCTTTCATTAGCCAGTGGTTTGAAAAAATATATTTCAGGTAAGATGTTTCATAACAAATCATACTTACGTCTACAATAAAAAAAGTTAAATAATGAAATCGATTTGAAAAGTGCCGACTAAAGATAACGAGCTGACTATAGATTATTAACTGATTACATGTACGTATATTTACTTATTTTATATATATTATGTATAATATTTTATATATATATATATATATATTATATTATTGTATATAACTAAAAAAGAAACATGGGGGGAGGGCTAAAACTCCTTGTTTAAGTTAGATCAGTATGTTTTTGTGCAATCTTTTTGTACAGACAGATTTGTTCAACGAGATATGTAAACATTAAAAAATCTAGCACCTGTGGGTTGCTCGCTTGCTATTTGATAACGATGTTTGTGCAAGGACAGAGACAAGGAATGCTTTATAAATATAAGGGATAATTGGCATGTAATAAATATTCAGATCTCATATTTCATTTCAAAGAATTTATGTTTATGGGTAGTTAATTCTTAGAAGGTAAGATTAATTGAATACCGCTAACATATTGGCTGTGTATCCCGGAAGTACGGAAACCCTGAAAGGACATTAAGTTAAAAAAAAATTATTACTTCTTTGTTAGATACCAGTACATGTATCACTTATTTTCTTTTCATTTTTTATGAATAGTTATATGAAAATAACTCTAAAATGATATTTTATTGAATTTGACGCACAATAATTTATTTTTTTTTCTCTCTGAGACTCACGTGTGTAAACGGACCTTGCAAAAAGATTATGTATTAAATGTGTCTATGATCAAGATGAAATCGCGTGAATTGATATGAATTTATATCTTATCCACCAATTATCGAGTGTGCATAGCAGATTGGAGAGACCTGTGGGCCCAGGTCGTATGAAATTAGCTTGATCATGTTGATTGACCCCTTTTTCCCACCAAAATCATGTCTTTAGAAACGTTTGACATAACTTCATTTTTTTTTATTAACAAGGTAAACCAAATAATTTATAGTGTTGGCTAGTATAGCATAGTAGAGCTGATATATTTTTGATGTTTATGGTGTCTTGTTGCAGGATGAAACAACGATTATTTTCCGATCAATTGGACAGGTCTTGACAATATTCTCTTTTTAGTTATAGAAACAAACTGCAACTATGAAATTTGAATAAATTAATTTGATTCCGACTCTTCCATCTTACTTTTTTAAAGATACATAATGTATGAAATCACTTAGGCTTATTTATTTATTTATTTTTATTTTATTTTATTTTATTTTATTTTTTTTTTTTTTTTTTTTTTTGGCTAATAATGCCGCTGATGAAGATTCGAAACGTGTGTAGTTGAAGCATAGTTGAAACGCTTCTTTAATTATTACCAATTTTTCAGAGAAACAATCATATACATACCTTTTGGTAGATACATGTATGTACATTGATAGATTTTTAGGGATTTTGAAATAAGAGTTTTAACGGAGTTCGTCATTTTGGCACGCTATAGACATAATTATGCATTTCCTTGATAAAATTTTTATTTCATTCCATTTCGTAAAATCCTTAGTGTCTAGTTAGTAAAACCTAGGAAACGAACATTGATATGATAGATTTTGTGTTCCTATAAGTTCATACTGTATATATGGAACACTATTTCCTATTTCCTTCCTGATGTTACGTATATTTTATGTCTTTTTATTATGTATTCTTGTAAAGTTACCATTTATTTTTTATTATTTATAATGCATTGTATAACTAAAGTTTACGAGAAGGTGTTATTCCTTCAACATGTAAACTGATAACAATCTTGAGCAAACGGATGACCCACTAACGTTTGCACAACAAAGGAGGGGATCTCCAACAACACCAGGTTGCAGCACCCATAGCAAAACCCAAAACACCAAATGCAAAAACACAAAGCAGACAAGAACAGAAAGAGACGCATAAGGGACAAGGAAAGTCAACGCACAACACAGAAACATCAAACACAAAGGACTACACATAAACCAACGAGACCATGGGCAACCGGTGCCGACTTAGGAAGGCCATCTGCTACGGAAATAGCAGAAGGTGTGGTTATCCTGGATTACGTGCGCACAACCCTCCCACTTTTCCGAGTACCCAGAGGTCTCGAAGAACGTACAATTGTGGTGTAAAACAAACTCCTCACTGTCAGATGACCACACACAAACAAGACCGCAAAACGCAGGGGCCCAAGCAACACAGATGAATATGTAAATGGATATAAAAAGAGGGCGTACGTAATACAATCCGTGCTCTGCCGCCGCGAGCTCATGTTTGTTATCACCCGAGGAGTCCGACTGACATTCAGAGAGGACAGGTGGTCGGGGTCATGTCTTCTCTAAAGAGGTTTGGACAGGGCCCGTCATGGAGTCCAGTTGTCACAGTCAGTCAGAGTGCAAGTTTTAAGAATGTGCTGGTACAAGACTGTAGATTGGTCAGATACCAAGCCTAGTGTCCGTCTGGTGACATTAGGATCATATCCACGGTATAAAAGGCGTTTGATAATTCTGACGCATTATCGATAGTGATGTTGTCTATCTTTGATCCTTCTTATCTTGTTAATTATGTCACCATAAAATGCAGGTTGTGAAATACCCAAAGTAATATACTCTGTTGCCTGTATTGGTCCGAATTTCAGAAGTTGACAATAATTTTTGTAAAATTTCCAGAAAGTCTTTACTAGTTTGTGAAAGCGAAAACCTTGTCCTAAAAGTTTCTTGGTAATTTGTAAATTTCTACTATGAAAATCCAAAACATCAGTACATGCTCTAGCATACCGGATGAGCTGTGAAATATAGATACCATAGGACGGTAATCTAGGAACATCACCGTCAAGCCAGGGGAAATTTACTATGTTAAATCCAAAATCATTTCTTTTGTCATACACACTTGTATGGATCTCTCCATTAACAATTTTGATATTTAGGTCCAAAAATGGTGTTTCTGTACTTGAAACGTTTGCCTTGTTTAGAATCAATTCTTGTGGATAAAAAACATGTTTATACTTTTCAAAATTAGGATTGTCGATAGTAAGAATATCATCCAGGTACTTACAAGTACCAATGAAACATTTCACATCATCACTTTTTCTTTGCTTTTGCAGATTTTGGATAAATTCCTTTTCATACGTGGACATGTATAAAAATAAATCTGGTTAGTACGTTACTTATTATTCTAAGCATGCATGGGGCTGTCGTGTGTCATTTGCATCTTAATTTCAATCAATAAATGATAAAGACATTACAATGTTTTTTCATCTGATATTTTCAAGAAAAAGCGGCACCGGAATACCTAAAGTTGAATGACATGTACCCCGTGCCCCTCTCCCTTTCCTGCTGTCATATGAAAAAAGAATTTATAAAAGAAAAATTCATGTTTATTGCTATAACTTTCCGACATTTTTCTTTTTTTTTTCTTTTTTTTTTTTTTTTGTCACCCGCAAAGCATAAGAAGAAAAGCTCTCTCTCTCTCTCTCTGGTACATGTGTATTTTAAATATGTATTTCTCCCTTAGATAGATTCTCATTTTAAGGAAATTTCAGTCACTTATGATATTTTGTATTACAACCTAATATTGTATGGAGAGGGCATTAATAAGGTTGGAACAACTTACGCCCAATCCAATTTCATTTTTTATTGGAAATAAAATATGTTTAAACTAAAAAAAGTTTAAACTAAGAAAATCCGTTGTCCCTTTTGACCGGGATGATCGGGGGGGGGGGGGGGGCACTTACACTGCATCATGCAATACAACGTACTGTCTCTGTATCGTTTCCACGTTGTCATGTTCATGAAGATACCATGTACAATACTATCAAGTACGGCTGCCATTTGGGACCATGGCTTGACGAGGATTACGGGATTATCGTCACGTAGAGATGCGTTAGTGTTATGTTTCAGGGTAACAATTGTAACTCTTTACTACGGAAGGGGATTAGGATCACAATGCTATTTGACTTGCTCACATGTTTCATGCTATGTTGCTTCATTCAATGTTTGATTATTCCAAGTTCATTCGTCTTGCTTTCATTTCAAATTTCACTTAAATCTTTCTTCTTTGTGTAATTTTGCTTCCGTGCATTTCACATTTGTCCTTCGTCAATGCATAATTGTCATTATGCCATGCGTTATGACATCTTCATTCTGCATCCTTCTTTCGTCCTAATGCTACGATTGCTTCGTCAATGCTAACTTCAATTTTGATACTAGTCAGTTGGCGGTTCGCGTGACCGCATGTGCCCGTTCTTTGAAATCAACTTTGAGACATCTCCTGTCGTTGGAAATCTCTTTTACATTCTACTAAAGTATCGTTCGAAAAATAAGTTAAATCATCGCATCGCTGTTTAAATATTAAAAATATGCTATTATGAATAAGTAAAATATTTGCTTTTGCATGCTCAGATTTTTGTAACTTTTAACAGTATAAAATACTTTAGCGAGGAATCTCACTGTAGTGTGGTGGATATCACGTCTGTCTCCTCTTGTTATTTTTTCACCTTTCCGAATGGGTTCGCGAATCCCGGACTAGGATAAATATTTTTTTCATTTTGTCAATTTTATGTGTAAAAGAAAGGAGGGGATAATGTAAACTGCCCATGTTGCCCAGTAGAGGATGTAGAAAAAAATTGGGGGTACTTATAAAAATAAAATGTTTTAATGCAAGTTCTTATTTTTTGATTTTTTTATTCTGTTTTTCTTTTTTTTTTGGGGGGGGGTACGATTTCACAGTTTTGGAAAAAAAATATGGCGGGCAACTGTACATTATCACTATTCAGTTGAAATAAAAAAATCCTTTTCTTTTTACAAAATTTTCCAAAAGCTTCGTTGGCTCGCCGTCGTCGCTTGCAAGTCATCTATGAAAAGTCATAATTTTAATTAATTGCCTTTTAAAAATTCAATGAAAGATGTGCCCGTCAATGTCGTTTCTGTACCATAAATCGGGTGATTCTTGCATAAAAGATAAAACTTCTATAATAATTGACTTTGAAGTATGGACCCATGAAGGTCAATGTTCAAGGTCAATCCTTGCAAGCATCAAAAGCTTGAATTTCAATCTTAACCTAGATCTTGGGTCGAACAACAATGGCGGATTTAGGTGTGCGGGAGGAGCATCCTTCCCTCCTGCAAAGACCCAATATTTTCCCGGCAAATACAGGTACATAGATTTTGGTCCATTTTTAGTAAAATCTGCAAATTTCGCCCCTTGACCCCCAGCAAAGGGGGCGCTGGATCCGCCAATGAACAAGAAGAATCTGACAAGTTTGCCATCTATAGTGCAATCTAATCAAAATTAGACCTTCCTTGCGCTCCTAACACGGAGTAAAGGATCACAATAAAGGTTTAGATTTAGGCCATTGTCGAAAAAGGCTGTGAATGACATGTTTTTGTGCCACGTTCCTGAACAGGCGTAGCCCTGGACAACAGCTTGAAGTAATTTTGGCATACAGAGATGACAAAAGGTAAATTTTCTAGGTCAAAATTATGAAAGGAGACTAGAAACTGCATTATTGACTGAATCAATGGGGCCGAGGGATGTTGATATCTAGGCTCAGTGTAGAATGGCAAGCCAATGTGGACAAAAATAGGTATTTTCTAATATTAGAAATTCATTTTCTAATATTTGAAATACATTTTTAATATTAGAAATTATTTTCTAATATTAGAAATTATTTTCTAATATTAGAAATGAATTTCTAATATTCAAAATTCATTTTCTAATATTAGAAATTCATTTTTTAATACAAGAAATTTATTTTCTACTATTAAAATTTCATTTTCTAATGTAGGAAATTCATTTTTTAATATTAGAAATTATCGACTTTTTTCTAATATTAAGAATTCATTTTCTAATATTAAAAATTCATTTTCAAATGTTTGAAAATAATTTTGTAATATTAGAAATCATTTTCAAATTTGTACATGTATTAGAAAATGAATTTCTAATATTTTGAAAATGATTTTCTTATATTAGATATTGCCTATGATTGTCTAATATAAGAAATTCCTTTTCTAATATTAGAAAATACCGACTTTTTTCTAATATTAAAAATTCATTTTCTAATATTTTGAAAATGATTTTCTAATATTAGAAATTATTTTCTAATATTAGAAAATTATTTTCTAATATTAGAAAATGATTTTCTAATAGTTGAAAATCATTTTCTAATATTAGAAAATCATTTTCAAATATTAGAAAAAAAATCTTAATATAAGAAAATGAATTTCTAATATAAGAAAATATACTGAATTCCAAATATTAAAAAATGAATTTCAAATATTAGAAAATGAATTTCTAATATTAAAAATTACCTATGATTTTATAATATTAGTAATTTATTTTCTAATATTTGAAAATCATTTTCTAATATTAGAAAATAATTTTCTAATATTAGAAAATTATTTTCAAATATTAGAAATTAAATTTCTAATATTAGAAAATGAATTTCTAATATTAGAAAATAAACTGAATTTCGTATATTAGAATGAATTTCTAATATTAGAAAATGAATTTCTAATAGTAGAAAATGAATTTCAAATATTAGAAAATACCTATTTTTGTCCACATTGGCTTGACATAGTGTAGGACGCACCGCAGTTTCAATTTATCTACTAGAAGATCTAGAATTTTTCGATATGAAATACCGCCTTTCCCATGATTTCTCAGGAAAAACCTGATTTTTCCCACTCACATTTCAGAAGAAACAAAATATTCAGCCAATGGGATTCGAACCCAAGAGGAAAAAAATCTATCGAATTCCGGAACGCTAACCACCGAGCCAAGATACCATGACTATTACATTTGTAATAGTGGAAAACTTAGAGGTTTTAAAATCCCAAATGGCTATTACAAAAAACAAACAAAATAAAAACAAAAAACCAAACAAACAGAAAAGGCCCAAATATTTATCATTTAATAATTACTTTTTTGTTCAAACATTTCAATCGGCTTTTGCTTTTTTTGCGCTATTCATGACTCATTTTTCCAAGTACTGCAACAGGGGACGTCTCAAAGTTCATTTCAAGGAACGGACACAAACGGAGCGCCACCTGGTATCAAAATTGAGGTTAGCATTGACGAAGCAATAATGGCATTTGGTCGAAAGAATGATATCGCGATGGCACAATGAAAGATGTCATAACGCATGGTATAACGACAATTATGCATTGACGAAGAACAAATGTAAACTGCACGGAAGCAACATTGCATCAAGAAGAAAGAAAAATGCAATAAAGTCAATTTGAAACGAAGGCAAGACAAATGAACATGGAATAATCAAACATTGAATGAAGCAACATAGCATGAAGCATGTAAGTAAGTCAAATAGCATTGTGACCAAAATCTCCCTCCATACTTTACCGGAATCTATGAGTTGGAATACTTCGTATTATATCAAACAACTTTTATTTTGCAGGTTAGACAAGATGTCTGGAACAAAGAAGTATCCTGGGTAAGTAAATTATTATACCAACTTCACAATTTTTTTTTCATATACATGTATACAATAGGAGAAACATAACGCCATCTTAGAATACCTTTAAGTACGGTTGTTTGGATATTACAAGGGCTAATTGATATGTTGTGAACCTCGTATTTAACGATTCGAATTTTATCAAACACTTTGCATTATTTTTTCTGCCTAATCCCCTTCAGTATTTATTCTGTTTTACCATGGCGTTTAAGGGCCTTAATACCACTTTTAAAGAACTCCTTATCTTGACCGGTAAGAAAGCTATCCACTGCAAGTATGACGTCATCATCAGATTAAAAGTGTGTGCCAGAAATACATGTAGCTGCTTCCAGTTTTGGGAATAGATAAAAGTCTGATGGAGCAAGATCAGGTGAATAAGGCGGATGCTCAATCAAATCAAAGCCACAATCATGAATGGCAGCTATTTAACTAGTGAGCTTTTCGCGGCGCTTAAGTTTAACATTTTCCCGTAACTGTGTCAGAAGTGAAGCATAGTATGTGGCATCGATTGTTTGTCCTTTTAGGAGATAATATATCAGCAGGATAAATGTACCTTCTGCTACCCAGAAAACCGATGTTCACAACATATCAATCAGCCCTCAAATTACGGAACAAGTAATATCTACATTGTACATGTAAATAGCCTGCCAGAAAAGTTCTTCTTTATCTTGTGAGATCATCTGAATTGATGTGTTTTCTTTTTTCAAAATGTAGTTGTACATGTTTATTTCTAATCTTATTTCATGTATTTACCCGTTTGTTACATGCTTGACTTTGTTGTCCATAGGGTTTTTATGCATTCCTTAAATGTCATTTATAAATGTTTTTTTTTTATACAAAATGGATGTGAATCCTTTCTCAATAACCAAACAAATGTTAGGATCACGTTTTACATGCAGCTACTATGAATTACAAACAAGCATGTCTCGTCCATGATGAAGATTTATCTGCTCTTAAATCAGAAGACGTTTAACATTTTTACCACTTGGTGAGTGTCACTGCTGGTTAACCAGGAGTCTCCGAGGGCACATGTAGCCAAGTACGATCAACTTCGGTTGATCGTTTCTTTAACGCATTCAAAAATTCCTGTTATCAAAATTTCGTGAAATTTCTAAACTTCGGTTAATCGTTTCTTCAATAACAAAATACGTATTATTATGCTCGTAATCCAGGATAACCGCACGTAATCCAGGATAACCGCTCGTAATCCAGGATAACCACACCTGTTATTTCCTTGGCAGATGGCCGTCCTAAAAGAAAGGAGGGGATCTCCAACAACACGAGGTTGCAGCACCCACAGCAAAATCCCAAAACACCCATGCAAAAAACACAGAACAGATACCCACAGAAAGAGACGCAAAAGGGACAAGGAACACCAACTCACAACATAGAAACATAAAAGACTACACATAAACCAACGAGACCAATGGGCAACCGGTGCCGACTTAGGACGGCCATCTGCCAAGTAAATAGCAGACGGTGTGGTTATCCTGGATTACGTGCGCACAACCCTCTCACTTCTCCAGTTACCTAAGTCAGCACCGGTTGCCCATTGGTCTCGTTGATTTATGTGTAGTCCTTTGTGTTTGATGTTTCTATGTTGTGCGTTGACGTTCCTTGTCCCTTTTGCGTCTCTTCTTGTGCTTGTCTGCTCTGTGTCTTTGCATTTGGTGTTTTTGGGGTTTTGCTGTAGGTGCTGCGACCTGGTGTTGTTGGAGATACCCTCCTTTGTTTCAACGCATTCAAAAATTTCTGTTAAAAACGTGGGTCCTGTTGCATCATATCCCACCCATCCTGCCATGTCTTTCGGTACATTTTGGATATAACTTTCACACTCTTTAGCCAAATTACATCGTTTAGATTGACGATCACTGACGAGGGTTCAGTTCCCGAAACGTGCATGTCTGGTCCATGCTGAAGATTTATCTGCTTTTAAATGATGCTATTGAATTTGATGACGTTTAACATTTGTACCACTTGGTACATGTAAGTGTCACTGCTAGTGGACCAGGAGTCCCCGAGGGCACATGTAGCCAAGTATGATCAACTTCGGTTGATCGTTTCTTCAACGCATTCAAAAAATTCTGTTATCAAAATTTCTTGAAATTTCTAAAACGTGGGTCCTGTTGCATTATATCACACCCATCCTGTTACGTCATTCGTTACATTTTGGACATAACTTTTACACTCTTTGGTAAAATTACATTGTTTAGATTAAGGATCATTGACGAGGGTTTAGTATCCAAAACGTGCATGTCTGGTCCATGCCGAAGATTTATCTGTTCTTAAATGATGCTATTGAATTTGAAGACGTTTAACATTGTAATATTCTGTTGATTTATTTGATTATTAAAATTCTTTTGATAAGATTGTAGTATTCAAGGAAATGACATAAACGATTCAAGGTTTTATGAACGTTCAGTGAAGTGTGGAGGTCAATAAAAAAACAATGAGGGGCGGAGAAAAGAAAATTATTTCAGTCGCGGGTGTGAATTGTTTTGATTATAATGAGTACCCGGTCATAGTATAGAAAATATTGTGTTAAAATTCTGCGAAAGACATCCTTTTATGAGAAATGTTAACAGAAGAAGAATAAATTCTTCTATCCCGAAATGCTCAAAATGCCATTTCAAATAAATCTAGATCCCTATAGCGATTCTTAACGACCAGTAATTCTAAATGCTCTTTAAATAAATATATTTCGAGTAACTTGATGGACAAAATAAAGAAATAGTATCCTCACTTGATAAGGAAATCTTTCCTTATCTCTGTTTGCAATTATTATAATTTAATCACCCATTTAAAAACGTTTCGGAAAATATAACTTATTTTCTTCTCTGACCGAATACAGGGTACCTTTCAGAAAATCATCGGGATGTAAAACAAACTATTTACTACTATGGCCTAATAATCGTTAACGCTGCATATTTCCACCCGGTAATTTGCATGGTCAATTTCATTTTGAAAAGCAGGGGTATATTAAATACAATGATTTTTATTTTTATGAAAATCTAAGAAAATCTGCGGTTTGTAAGTCGGATAAATACCATGTTGAGGTCTGTATGAAGGTTAGATGCCCTCGGAGAGAACAGGGTGGTGTTTAAAGACCTCGGCCTTCGGTCTCGGTCTTTAAACACCACCCTGTTCTCTCCTTGGGCATCTAACCTTCAAACAGACCCCAACTCGGTCTTTATCCTATACATATGTCTTATTTCTCAAAATGTTAAACGTCTTCAAATTGAATAGCATCATTTAAGAACAGATGAATTGGCAGCATGGACCAGACATGCACGTTTCGGGTACTTAACCCTCGTCAGTGATCCTCAAATCTAAACATTGTAATATGCCAAAAAGTATGAAAGTTTCTATGTCGAAAAAGCGTACCGAAAGACGTATCAGGATGGGTGGGACATGATGCTGCAGGACCCACTTTTTAGAAATGTCAAGAAATTTTGATAACAGAAATTTTAGAATGCGGTTAAGAATGACCATAATAAACGAATAATAAACGAAGCGGACAGAACATTATCATGCAGTTGATCTATAATGCAAGGAAAGAAAACAAAATCAAGGGTACATGTCAACATTGGACACCAAACTATATATAAGTCAGACCTTGAAGGCCAGACATTGCCTGACATTTGTGATCCTTTAATTTACAAGCATGTGATTTTAATTATGTCTCCCCCCAACGGGGAGGAGACACATTGGTTTTGCCTTCGTCGTCCGTCCGTATGACCGTCCGTCCGTCTGTCCGTCTGTTACACATAGTGTCCGGGCTACATCTCCTGAACCGTTTTCCGGATCACTTTCATATTTTAGTAACTTGTTGCTTATGACCCGAAGGTTTCACATCACCTTGACCAAAGGTCATGTGACAAAGGTTAAGGTCACTTAGTACATTTTTAATGAAATTATGCATACATTGCTGTCCGGGCTAAGTCTCTTGAACTGTTTGCCGAATCACTTTCATATTTTAGTATGTTGTTGCTTATGACCCGAAGGTTTCACATCACCTTGATCCAAGGTCATGTGACAAAGGTCAAGGTCACTTAGTACATTTTAATGAAATTATGCATACATGTCCGGGCTATATCTCTTGAACCGTTTACCGGATCACTTTCATATTTATGTCTCCCCCCCCCCCCCCCCAACGGAGGTTTTGCCTTCGTCGTCCGTCCGTCTGTCTATTTGTCACACATCGTGTCAGGGCTATATCTCCTGAACCGTTTGCCCGATCACTTTCATATTTTAGTATGTTGTTGCTTATGACCCGAAGGTTTCACATCACCTTGACCTAAGGTCATGTGACCATGGTCATTGTCATTTAGTGCATTTTGAATGAAATTGCATATGCATTCCTGTCAAGGCTTTATCTCTTGAACCGTTTGTCTGATCACTTTCATATTGTAGTACGTTGTTCCTTTTGACCCTAAGGTTACACATCATCTTGACCCAAGGTCATCTTACGAAGGTCAAGGTTACTTTAATAGTGTATTTTTAATGTAATTATACACACATTCCTGTCCGGGCTATATCTCTTGAACCGTTTACCCGATCACTTTCTTATTTTAGTATGTTGTTGCTTATCACCCGAAGGTTTCACATCACCTTGACCCAAGGTCATGTGACCATGGTCAATGTCATTTAGTGCATTTTGAATGAAATTGTGCATGCATTCCTGTCAAGGCTTTATCTCTTGAACCATTTGTCTGATCACTTTCATATTGTAGTACGTTGTTCCTTTTGACCCTAAGGTTACACATCATCTTGACCCAAGGTCATCTGACCAAGGTCAAGGTCTTTTGGTGCATTTTTAATTAAATTATGCATACATTCCTGTCCGCACTATATATCTTGAACCGTTTACCCGATCACTTTCTTATTTTAGTATGTTGTTCCTTATGACCAAAACATGCGAAAGGTTTCACATCACATTAACCCAAGGTCATATGACCAAGGTCAAGGTCACTTAGTACATTTTTAATGAAATTGTACATTCATTCCTGTCTTGGCTATATTTGCTAACTGTTTGCCGAATAACTTTTATATTTTAGCATGTTGCTGTTTATGACCCGAAGGTTTCACATCACCTTGACCCAAGGTCATGTGACCAAGGTCAAGGTCACTAAGTGCATTTTTAAAGAAATTGTACATGCATTCCTGTCTGGGCTATGACTCTTAAACCATTAACCTGATCACTTTCATATTTTAGTTAGTTGTCCATATCACAATGTGACTTCACATCACATTAACCCAAGGGCATGTGACAAAGGCCAAGGTCACCTTATACATTTTTAATGAAATTGTACATATATTCCAGTCTATGCTTTATCCTTTTGACCGCTTACTGGATTGCTTTCACGTTTTAGTATGTATTTGCTCATGACCAAAAGGTTTCACCTTGACCCATGGTCATTTGATCAAGGTCAAAGTTACTAAGTACATTTTAATGAAATTGTACATGCGGCACCGGTTGCCCATTGGTACATTTTAATGAAATTGTACATGTCGGCACCGGTTGCCCATTGGTCTCGTTGGTTTATGTGTAGTCTTTTGTGTTTCATGTTTCTATGTTGTGAGTTGGTGTTCCTTGTCCCTTTTGCGTCTCTTTCTGTGGGTATCTGTTCTGTGTTTTTTTGCATGGGTGTTTTGGGATTTTGCTGTGGGTGCTGCAACCTAGTGTTGTTAGAGATCCCCTCCTTTCTTCTATGCTATCCCGTTGGGACTGTATCTCTTTTAACTAATAATTAGATCACTGTCATATTTTAGTATGTTGTTGCTTATCACCTAAAGGTTTCACATCACGTTGACTCAAGGTCATGTGACCAAGGTCAAGGTCAATTAGTATATTTAAATGAAATTGTATTTGTTATGTGTATTATGTCCAGGCTTAATCTTTTGAACCGTGATCGAATCACTCCATATTTTAGTATAATGGTGCAGATGACCAAAAGGTTTCACACCACCTTGATCCAAGGTCATATGACTAAGGTCAAGGTCAAATATTACATTTTGTAATGAAACTGTAAATGCTATTGAGTCTGGGCTTTATCTGTAAAATCGTATACTGGATCACTCTGATACTTTACAATGCTGTTGCTCAGGATTGGAGGGTTTCTTATCATCTTGACCTAAGGTCATGTGCCCAAGGTCAAAATCATTTAGTTCATTTTAATGAAATTGTACGCACTAATCTTGTCTGGGCTATATTTCCTGAACCCTTCTTACAATTGTTTTCATATTTTAGTATGTTGTTTCTCAGTGCTAAATGTTTCTTATCACATTGTCCCAAGGTCACATGATTAAGGTCACTTCTTACTTTGGTAATGAAATAGTATCCAATCACTAATTCAATTTTTTGTTGCTCATGATCCATACAATGTAGGTTTCAGATCACCTATATCCAAGGTCATGTGACCAAAGTCAATTTCACTTATGCTTATAATGAAATTGTATTTGCTAATCATGTTTGGGCTTTACCTCAAACAATATAATGAATCACTTCCATGTTTTAGCATGATATTGCCCATGACTCAAAGGTTTCACATCATCTTGGCCCAAGGTCAAAGTAACTTAGACGGAGGGGGAGACGCCTGTTTTTTCTGAAAAACATTAATTTAATATAGGTTACATTATCCCATAAAAGAGGAAAATGTTCACATGGTTTTATTTTCATTATAGATGCATGGATAGACTTCAGGAGATGATAGGAAATGCCTTTTCTAAATATGGTCAATTTGTTGCAAGAAGACCAATGTTATTCCTACTCGCACCCATGGTTTTATGTTTGTTTGGACTTGGTCTTCTTCGTCTGGAAACAACAGATAATGTCGAAGAGGTTTATACTCCAATGAACAGCCAGGCAAGTAAAGATAGAGCCACGATCGCGAACATTTTTGGCGATAAAACAGGATCCAATTTCTACACACAAAATCTAGTATACAGTGGTCTTTATGGAGATATCATTTTTAAGACCAAAAATTCACAGACAATCCTCGATGATGTGATTATTGACGAAATTTTAAGGATATCTCAAATGGTCATGGCATTTCAAATAAGTTCAGATAATGGAACGTTGACCTATTCAGATGTATGTGCACAGAATTCAGGACATTGTGTTGTAGAGGGTGACATTTTTTTTACAAGTGATTTTCGTAATCGAATCAGAACATCTAATGTGACATACCCATACATAGACAATGTCTCCATTAGGTCAACATTTGGTAACATAGAAGTATTAAACGGAAAACTAAATTTCTCTAACTTCGTTAGGCTACGATTTTACCTACGACAAGACACTGATTACTTTAGATCACTATCAAGAAAATGGGAAGATAAGTTCATCGATGCGATGGCGGGTTTAACATCAAATGTTACAGATATTGCGTATGCTAATTCCAGGTCACTTGATAATGAGTTAAATGCCAATATTGGAGGGGACATTGTTTTTTTCTCTATAACATTTACTCTGATGATTGTGTATGCTACAATGGTAACAACTTCCTTCACATGCAACTGCTTGACTGATCGTCAACATCTTGGAAGAGCTGGAGTTATGGCTGCAGGTTTTGCAATTTTAACTTCCATGGGATTTGTATCATTGTGTGGAGTGCAGTTCGTAGACATCGTTGGATTTATGCCTTTCCTCATCATTGGTACGTATGATATAACGAAAGCAAAAATAAAATTAAGATTAGAGACATTCGTATATACATAAACGGAAAAACGCGCTAATTATGACACCGTATGATAATGCAGGATTCGTGTAGGAACCATGTATTCCGTTCAATCGTCTGTCCGTCCGTCCGTCAACGATATGGCTCTGACGCGTGTACTTTTTTCATATTTCATACACAGATATAGAATCTTACGTGGAATTTGCCAAAAAAATTTGAGAATTCAAGGTTCAAGATAACAGTCAAACTAAGGCAGAGTCCCGCTATGTCTTTCAGTACGTTTTTGTACATTATAGTTTTCACACTTTTTGGTTTAAATTGAGGGATCACTGACAAGGATTATGTGACCGAAAGTTGCATGTCTGGTCCATGCTGCAAATTTGTCCGTTCTTTAATGATGCTATTGAATTTGAAGACGTTTAACATTTAATAGAATATCAATACTTTGGTTCGAGTAGCTTTCAGTGTACTGTACAGGTTAGAAATTTTGTACACAGATAGAGGATCATGAAAGGAACATTCCAATAAATTTTGAAGATCAGAGACCTAGGTCACTCTTAGACAAAATTTAATATGCAATAAGTCAAGTAGTTTTCAAGGTATATCGACATTTAGTTCACAGGTAAAGACTCATTAGAAGAACATGCATATAAAGTTTAAACCTCAGCACTGGTGTAGCCACACACAAGGTATCGGTTCTATTTTCCGGCGTATCGGTACTACCATGGCTACACAACCTACACTTCTTTTCATGTAATGGAGGTTTTTGCTTGATTGCTTTGGTTCCTGTTTTATCCTGATTTTGTATACCTTCGGTTTATGATTTTCTGAATTTTTTATCGATTTTGTGCTGTTTATTGGGATATGGTCATTATCCATATTTGTCATTGATATAATAAATGAGATTGTCCGTATTCAACATCGGTTTTTGCTTTGATCTGGCCATTCCTTTCAAAAGTAACTACATTATGCATTTCTACAGAAAGTCATCTTTGAAGTAATATGAATAAGATTTGTCTAAGTATTAGACATCTAATTCTAGACAGCAAAATGCATCACCTAGTACCGTCATAATGTCAATGCTGATAACTGTCTTTGGATTGAAATTCACATAATGCATTTTCCGAGAGTTGGTTGCGATTTATTTATGCTTTACGATTTGATCAATGTAACATGATTTCATGGATTTGTAAAATCTTAGCAAGAACAACATGTATTTTCCCCAAAAGGTTACACTAGGTGTGCATGGCATATTGCTGGACGAAAAATTATCTATTGTACGGCATGTTGAAATAGGTAGAGTACGTCGACTTGCTTTTTGGGTCGGTGTTGCAATTCAGGGGATAATCGCTTGACGATGACCATCCACCTATACGGAATTTCAGCTCCAAATATATATCGTTGAAACTTTTGTCGGCACGGCCTTCGAAACTTTTGCCCCCCCCCCCCCCCCCGAAAAAGAAATCAAAAACTAGTCGGCGAAATATGTCTTTTAACAAAACATTGCGTCTATGTAGATGACCATATTCATTCTTTTGATCGAAACTTGCGTCGTTCTATCTACATGAGCGATGTCATTTGCACGAGAAAATTCCTAACAATGTCAAACGTCTTCAAATTCAATAGCATCATTTAAGAACCGATAAATTTAAAGCATGGACCAGACATGCACGTTTCAATCTAAAAAATGCAATATTGCCAAAGAGTGTGAAAATTATTATGTTCAAAAATATACCGAAAAACGTAGTAGGATGTGTGGGATATGATGCTACAGAACCCATGTTTTAGAAATTTCAAGATGTTTTGATAATAGAAATTTTCGAATGCGTTGAAGAGACAGACGATCAACCGAAGTTCATCGAACTTGGCTACATGTGCCCTCGGGAACTCCTGGTCCACTAGCAGTGACATTCACCAAGTGGTTCAAATGTCAAATGTCTCCAAATTCAATAGCATCATTTAAGAACAGATAAATTTACAGCATGGACCAGACATGCATGTTTCGGGTGCTTAACCTTCGTCAGTGATCTTCAATCTTAACAATGTAATATGGCCAAAGAGTGTAAAAATGATTACGTCCAAAAATGTACCGAAAAACGTACCAGGAAATTCGGGATATGAAGCTACATGACCCACGTTTTAGAAATTTCGAGATTTCTTGATAACAGAAATTTTCGAATTTATTTTTGAACTAAGCTCCTGAATGTTCAACAGGTCATACAGTTGCCGTACATGAACAATTTCTGTATTTAGCTCATATGTAAAATATAGATGCTATTTATACTTTCTATTGAATAATATTCAATAGTGATTATATTTTACATAGACAGGGCACAAAATCATGATCTTCGATGGTACTTTCTTTCATTAATAAACTAGAAAAATAATACATTTTTAAATTTAGGTGTACTAGGTATCTCATGCGTTATTTTACTACTATCGTCAATTTCAGTCCTACGTTTTGTGGATTTAAATGTTGAGTTTACCATCAAAGAATTATTCACATGAAGTTCACTCAATGTGAAATAATATTTTCTTCACAAATCATTGTCAAATGCAAAACAAATAATACTAATATATATAATAATTGTTTACCGCCTCGGTAGGACTAATACGCCGACAATTACATGAATTTGTACCAATATTACACAGCGTCCAATTCAAGGTAAATGTCAAACTTATCTTTATAAATCATCAATACTTTGGTTCTGATGTAATACTTGACTGAAAAAGTATTTAAAGTGGATTTCCAATATTCCATATCCTGGTTCGGAATTATGATAGAAACACACCTAGAAAAACAATCAAGTATGATTATTATTTTGATATGACCAAATGACTCCAGTTTAGAAGGAAGAGGAAGGATCACTGACGAGGGTTAAGTACCCTTAACGTGCATGTCTAGCTCTTACTGCAAATTTATCCGTTCTTAAATGTTTATATGAATATGAAGACGAAACATTTTATTTGGACTTAGACTTTTGATATTAGACATATCGAAAATGAATGAAGAGCATTCTTGTTCATATGGAACTTTCATTATTTTGATAAGGTGAACATTTAATGCAAACAAAAGTGCATGTATTCATAGATGGATCATACAAAACCCAAAATTGCGGAATCCATTTTAGTTGGGCACTTCATGACTTTATAGTGTTCTAGTTGATATAATGCTCTACCATAAGTTAGCAAACTGATGCGCTATTATTGCACTAGATGTAAAATTGTTAAGGATGTTGTAATAGAGAAAAAAAGAACCTTTAACTTTGTCTACAAGAGTTGAGATTCATCAGGAGTATCTGAATGAAGCCTCCCTCTTGTCACTTTTGTACTTCCTGTTTGTGGTATATGATGTATTGTATAAATGTTCTTTAAGTCCATATTTGTATTGTTTAATGAAATTGTTGATCAATATGTCTTCAACCAAACTTATTTACATTTGGTCAAAATATGATTGAGGGCATTTCAATAGGAACTTGGTTTCTCTGAACGTGATACAAAAAGATGCACTGTCCTGCAGCATTTAGAGATAATAATGTCGTATTAACAATAGCTTTTCTCGTAATTACGAGTTAATTTTCTTGTTATTACGACTTAATTATGTCGCAATTACGAGATTTTTTAAAAAACGACTTATTATCTCGTTTTTACATATTTATCTCGTAATAACGAGTTAAATTTCTCGTTATTACGACTTAATTATGTCGTAATTACGAGATCTTTTCTCGTAATTACGAGATAATTTTCTCGTTATCACGACTTAATTACTTCGTAATGACGAGATCTTTTCTCGTTATTACGAGTTAATTTTCTCGTTATTACGACTTAACGGGGTCAAAGGTAAGGATAATTTTTGCCTGAAGTAGCACTTTTGTTGTCGAAATTTGAAAGTTTGAAGACCATAAGCAGAAAATTTGAGTCCGTTTCATCATTAGGCGGAAATCTGTACTTAGCGTAGATTTTGGCTAACTATCGACTATTCCAATTTATAGACATAAGCGCGTTTCGTCAAATGGCGTAAATTTACGCCAAACGCAAAAATCGACTGAGTACGCTAAAATTTTACGCCACCTCCTGACATGGCGTAAATTCTATCCTAGGTTTACGCCAAAATTTTCTAGATGTATTTTGCATATCACATGGTTATTATCGATCATTTTGGGGAGAATGTTGTTGTTTTGAAACTTCATTGGTATATGTCAGTAATCCACTGGCAAACAAAGTCAAAATTGCATCATCCGGAATGTCCGTTATGGTTTCATACATGTACAACTACATGTACCTAACTTTCTATTTGAACTGTTTAACCGAGCGCATCCCTCAAGTCTCAGATGCTCATATCTCCTAAATAACTTTAACAATATTTTCATTTCTATATATTCAAAGCTTATGTTTCACGTACCACTGATAAAGATAATTATCCGAAGCGTGCATGACTGATGTACCGCCTTTAGAAATTCTGTCCAGAAATCTGTTTTCTGGCGGCAGAGATGGCCATTCGTTTTCTGAATCTACAGATAAAGTAAATGTTTTACTAGTATCTATAGATAAAAAATTCTTTGCATGTACATGTACCATTCTTAGAAAAGCGTACCACACTGGACTGGAAACAACATGAAATTTGCTCTTGTGTGCATTTTTTTTTATGTGTTCAGCGCCAACATGTAATTTGATGGGGCAATTGAATTTTTATGGCACAAGAACCTCGTAAATTCACAACAATTAAAAAGTTGCTTATGGTGACAAAATTCTGTCATTCGAAGCCAATAGTGAATATTCATTATTATGATAAGTCTTGAGGTCCCACCAAAAAGGTTCACGAACGTTCGAAAACTCATAACAACGAGTGTGTATCGAGGTTCCCATTTCTTGATTTTTTGATTAATGTTAAGGTTTGGATATCCGTACTCGACAATTGTAGTAATCGATATTGATAATTCCATGACGTTTATGTTTAAAGGAGACTTTTGTGCTTTTCTACATGAAATTTTTTCGTTTTACACTTGCAAAAACTAAAAAACCATATTATACAGAAATAAATTACTTAACTGAATTAGGATACATAATACTATGGAATTTGTCGAAAATGGTCTATCCTTAAATCATTTTATATGCAATCAATATTTCTTTATTTGAGTAGGTATTGGGGTAGACGATATGTTTCTGTTGCTTGCCGGGTTGTCCGAGACGTACGAAACAGCAACCAAAGATGGAAAACAATGGACGGTTGAATCTCGTGTGATGTATACGATGCGGAAAAGTGGCATTGGAATAACTATAACCTCGGTTACAGACGTCATAGCTTTTTTGGCAGGAATTTCTTCTTCGTTTCTTGGAGTCCGAAACTTCTGTATTTACACAGGCGAGTACAACTATGCCGCTAATTCAAAACGTATATAAAAAAAGTGTTGAACAAGACTGAAATACTTTTAAAAATTGTGCTTCTCAATATGAAACAACTAGTATTAAATGGTATGGTGAAAATCAAATCCCACAGCAAGTCTCCAGACCACTCTTAGTTAAAAAATTACTATACCGTACCCTACCGGTACAATGTTTATATGCACGAAATCTGGATAACAACAACACCCTTTGATACTAATGCGGCAGATGGCCGTCTTAAGTCATCACCGATTGCCCTTTTGCCCTTTTGTCTCGTTGGTTTATGCGTAGTCCTTTATGTTGTCTGTCGTATTTGGTGTTTTTGTGCCTTTTGCCTTTTCTACTGTGTAAGCCTTCTCTTACAAGTAAACAAGAGGTGATCTATTTACGTTTTCGCAGAGGTTACGTACATTCTTAAAGATGAAAATAAATAATCGTATTTACAATAAGAAGGAATTTTGTATAAACGTAATCAAAATGGCGATGAAGGGAATAACAAATTGTATTCATTTTTAGTAAAACAGTGAAACATTCCGAAAATTATTTCATAACAGACTATTACAGGAATAGATATTATCAAAACTTTTGAAAAGGAGCACATTGAATTATTTGTTTGTGCATTCAAAATTGGTGAAAGAAAGGAGGATGTCTCACACGGGACTTAATTGCATCCTTAGCAAAATACCGAAAGATCCAAATGCGAAAATATAGACGGGCTAAACACAACAAAAAACACCAAAACACATAAATAATTTTCCATTATATCGATGACTTCGTTAAACTGCAATATGCCGTTCATGTATCCGGTTTTTTTGATAAAGCAAATTAGATAAAAAAAAAAAAAAAACGACGGTAATTGAATCTACGAAACATATTTCTGACCATTTTTTTTAAAGTAGTATTTTACAAGAGTTAAATAATATATTCGACACGAAAGTTTTAGATTATCATCCGTCCGCCGTAAGCTTTTCACATTTTCGACTTCTTTTCAAGAACCACTGAAGGGATTTTGATAAAACTCGGTAGGAATGGACTCCACCTACAAGTGTTGCTGTTTGTCGTTCGGATCCGTCAACAGGTGGCGCCGCCACAAGCAAAAGTAGGTCACGGGGGCACCCTCCTTCTTTAGAACCGAAGCACATATCGACAAACCTGAAAGCATCTGGATGATGTTGTTTTTGGTTCCAGTCGGAAGTCAAATATTTTACGCGTTTATGACGTCTTTTTTGACTTTGTCAGAAATGCACATTTTTGCTCTATTTCTTTAAATAACTCAATAAGTGTACTATGATTTTACACACTCATTTATTGCATTTTTATCATATTTCAATTACTAAATGCTTCGATATATATTTTATACTAAAGTTTTAATTTTTAGATTTTTTTATGAATTTTTGGCTGGATTGCGAAATGGCGCAGTCTGTCTGTCTGTCCGTCAGTGCGTCACCATTTTGGTTAAAGTGTTGCGTTTGAGTCCGTTGAGAAAAAACTGTTTGGAGGAGCTACTTGGTGATAGACCATGATTAAACGAATCAAACACAGCAACAAAATTTAACCTAGTGACCTTGACCTTCTTTTGAAAAACTTTAACCTTAGCCATAGCTTTTGAATGGTAAGTGATAGGGCTTTCATATTTCACTTGTGTATTTCTTGTGATAAGACCTTTCCGTGGATACCTATATTTTTTACCTTGTGACCTTGACTTTGGAGTTTGACCTATTTTTGGAAAACTTTAATCTTGGCTATAACTTTTGAATGGTAAATGATAGGGCTTTTATATTTCACATATGTATTGATACCAAAAGTTTTGACCTTGTGACCTTGATCTTGGAGATTGACCTACTTTTAAAAATAATAAATCTTGGTTATATATCTCATGACTTATAGGAGCTATGGCTTTGAAATTTCACATGCAGAATCTTTATGACCAGACCTTTCATTTAATAATATGACTATTGACCTAGTGACCTTGACACTGACCTTAGGCCTACATTTGAACTACAAGAGGTAGGGTTTTGATATTTCACATGTAGAATTCTCATGACCAGACATTTCATGTGATACATCATGACTTTTGACCTAGTGACTTTGACATTGATCTCTGACCTACTTGACATTGACCAACTTTTGAACTATAAGGGGTAGGGCTTTGATATTTAATATTTAGATTCATTATGAACATATCTTTTTTCATTGCGCAATAGTATTAATTACCATTGACCTTTCTGTCTGCGCAAAAATGTACACGTAATCTAATACAAACACTTCGCAATCCGGCCTTACCGCCTTTAGAGGTTTATATTTTTTTCTTACGTAAAATGGAAGGGGGTGATTTTCATACATATTCAACTTCTTCTCCAGAACTGCTGAACAGATTTTCATGAAACTTTGTAGGAATAAAGTACTAATGGTGGCGCCACCACAGGCAAAAGCAGCTCACAGGGGGTACCCTCCTTTGACAAACTTCTTCTTCAGAACCGAAGCACGTATCGAAAAACCGAAAGCATTTGGATGCTCTATAAGGATGTCTTAACAAGTGTTGTTGTTTTTGGTTCCATTCCGAAGTCAAATTTATGACGCGTTTTTGACATCGTGTTGGACTTTGTCAGAAATGTTCATTTTTAACTGACTAACTCTGTAAATATGAGGTTTTGTGCCCTCATTTAGTTCATGTTTTTATATTTAAGTTTCTTTTTGCTTTGATATACATTACATGCTTTAATCTTTTTTTTTTGAAATTTTTATGATTTTTTTCAAATGAATAGATATGTTTACTGTGCACATGGACCCAAGGGTTGTGGGTTCAAGTCCCAGCACCGACACTGAAATTTCTTCTTTCTTTTTCATTTTTTTTTTCAATTTTGTCACCTTTTTATGCACATTTAAATTATCTGAATACCTTTCATTTCATTTTTTGACCAAGATTTTTATATTATTCTATTTTCATTTTTTCCATATTTAATTCTCTTATTGCTGTGATATTCATTTCATGCCTAAATTTTATACTTTTTGTGGGTTTTTTTAATTAAAAAATGGTTTATTTGTATATAGTCCCAGGGTTGTTGGTGCAAATTCTGGCACTGACACTATCATAATGCAATATCAATAAGTTAAGAGGGTGCATGGGTACATGTATCAGACGAGCGTTGTGACCCCTAGGGCTCTTGTTATGTTAAACTTTTTTTTTTTTTTTTCAGGATCAGCTGTGTTCTTTTGCTACATATTCCAGATAACGTTTTTCCTGGCCTGTATTGTTTTACATTTAAAACGCATGGAGAATAACAAGCACTGCTGTATATGTTTCTACCCTATATCACAAATTGATAAGAAAAAATCAAATCCTCTCGAGCGATTTTTTTGTGATGGTCAAAGTCCAGATGAAGATATTTTCAAAAGAAAATTACTCTCAAATCTCCACTTGCTGAATTCATATATTGCTTTCATGCCTTTTCGGGTTGTGAAACACGATGATTTAGATGAAGCTATTGGCAGAAAGATTAACCGGATAGCAAAGGGAGACGATGATCTAAAAAAGCGTATTGTACACATGTGCAAATACACTGCTCCTAATGATATTGATCAAATTATTGTAAACGTTGAAAATGCTGTTCTTCGGGACCAACAAAAAGAAAGTTACGAGACTATGAAAAAAGATAATGTTGGAAACCTTGAAAAAATGTTGACAATTGACAGCAAAGACAGTAAGGAAAGAAGACGAAGAATCGAAGGACCACTTGAATGGGGACCTCCTGCACTATTTAATTGGTTTTTATCGAAAAGCGTTTACAAGGTTTTCGTAGGGATTCTAATTTTAGTCTATATTCCTATTGCTATATGGGGATGTACAAAATACAGAGAGGGTTTAATTCTAAGCAATTTGGTTTCCGAGGACTCTTACTATTATCGATATAGCACATGGGATGATAGTTTTTTCGCGAATTCTGCTCCAATTTCGTTTGTTATTTCAGGTACGAGGGGGTATTCTAATTCCGAATCGAAACAGTTTCTTGATGAAATAGTAGAAAGTGCGCAAAATGACCAGTCTATTGATGGAACACTTCAACTAAACTGGTATCATGATTTTATTCAATCTCCTTTTTATACTCCGAATCAAACAGAGGCAAATTTCATTTCGAGCTTAAGGAATAATTTCTTGCCGGCGCACCCTTTCTTCGAAAATGATATTAAGTTTGATGCATCATTTACAAGTATTGCATCTTCAAGGATTTACGTATTTTCTGTAGATATAAAGGATTCGACAGAACAAGGAAAGCTTATGAAAAGAATGAGAAATATTGCACATAAATACAGCAACGTAATTGCCTATTCACCAGGTTTTATTTTCTATGAGCAATATGTAGCTATATTACCTAACACGCTTCAAACTGTCGGTATCGCTGTAGGTGCTATATTTCTGGTAACATTTTTCTTTATGCCATCAGTGCGAGTCATATTTCTGGTATCCATGTCTATGGTACTACTGATGGTTGGACTTTTTGGCTTCATGTTTTTGTGGGATCTAAGTCTCAGCTCTGTCACTATGATTCACATTATAATGAGTGTTGGATTCTCTGTTGATTTTAGTGCACACATCTGTCATGGATTTTCATCTTCAAAGCAAAGTACAAACGAACATAAGGTTAAAGAGGCTGTACGAAAAGCAGGAGGTCCAATATTTAATGGAGCTATATCGTCATTAATTGGTATAATTATGCTGATTTTCTCCAAATCCTACATTTTCCAGTCATTTTTCAAAGTAATGTTACTTATAATAGTTCTTGGAATTGCTCATTCACTATTTTTCTTGCCAGTTATACTGACGATTTCATGTCGACAACCTCCTGCAACCGAATAGAATGAAATTGAAATACAGAAAAACAGTCCATCACCCTCATCTTCCGATCAAGAAATGAGATCTGCAGGGACCAGTTTTCATCTTAAACTTTGATTCCTCCCTCTGGACACTGTGTTTGTCCACAATCATGTTAAGCATACTGTGATATTTGATGTATTGTGTCATGTGTTACATATTTCTATGGTGAGTTGGTGTTCATTGTCCCTTTTACGTCTCCTTATGTGAGTGTCTGCACTTTGTTTTTTCATTGGGTGATTTGGATATGTTTTTTTTCGTGGGTGCTGCAACCGAGTGTTGTTGGAGATCCTCTCCTTTCTCTTATCATTTTCATGGATCAAACAATTATTGATATCTTGTTAATATCACTCTGATAAGACCAAACTAAGCGAACTAAGTTGAAAATAGTGAGTCACAGATTTTGATTATTTTAACCATATGACATGTTTAATGATGAACTAAGAATGAAAAAACACCCCTTAATAGATGATATTCCATTGCCATGGTAACGTGCTCCAAGTTTTCAATAGTCATTTTGAAGTCTAAGATAAGATGTTCTCAGGCATCTGGTTGCTATGGAAAACAGTATCAAATGAAAGTTCTCATCACAAATGAGATCGATTCGTAACAAAAATTTTGTCAATATGGAATAAATTCACTGCCATGCTTTACCGTTAATCAGAAAAAATGAGACAAAATATGTCAATAAAAACTTGCAAATCGGAAATGATTTTAATGTCACATCATATCTTGTTTCTTGAAAATTCAAGAAAAATACTGAAATTCAATGTTGAATGATACGGATGTGAACTTACTCTATACCTTCTTCTAAAGACAATTTCAAACCAATTTATTATACACCATACACGTGTTTCGGTTATTAAATCCTCATCAGTGATGATTCCAGCCAAAGTGATTTCAGTGGCGCCCTCTGGTTTTATTTTCTTAATTCAAATTACAGAGAATGCGCGGCTCCAGATTTCCTGTAGGGTCCATTCATTCATTGTTGGGTCTGTTCCCAACTGCAACATGAACTTCATCCTTCCATGAAAATATCAGTTTCAGTTTTATGTTTAAGTGACCTTGGAATGAAACCACATGACCTTGAAATATTTCAAAGATTGTTTCAGAATTTTTATTCTTTTTGTGCTTGGTCATATGAAGTTTGATTATGAAAAAACAGACGAAAATCTCCAGAGTAGCCCATTCATGTTCGCAGGTGATTTAACAATATGTCTCAAATGTTGCCATGGATATATATTTTGGCAACAGATTCGATTACTTAAACACCTTTACATTGTAAAAACTGGAAAATGGGCTAAAAAGGTTGAAAATTTTCCTAAAAATGCTTGAATTGTCCTTAAGCATGTTAAGTTTGATCTAAAATAAAGTAAAAGAAGAATAATTGGTTTATATTTATAATTTGATATTTTTAAAGAAGGATAAAAGAATTCTTTCAGGAAGTTCCAATTCTCCACATATCAACTTACCATGGAAACATGGAACAGTAAATGTTTCGTTTATAAAATTTTATAGCCCTCCAAAATTTCAAACATGGTTACCATAGCAACAGATGCTCAAATAGCATAAGGCTCTCTAAATTCTTACTTTACACACCATATTTGACTCGTGTACCAGTAAATGTTCATTTTTGTGGCATGCTATTTTTCAATGTTGCTGAAATTGTTTGGAGAATTGGTATTAATGCTTGACTACTTGTTTCACGTTACGGATTTTTTTTTACATATATTAAACCGATTTCTCGAAATAGCAGAGGTATACGTACATTTGAAGCGTAATTCACTCCTTATTCTGTGCACTGAGTTAACTCCATCGGTATAAATAGAAGGGAAAGAGAATTCGAGTTAGAAAATAGCAAAGAAGGTCATTAAACAGTTTTGAGGAAATATAGTAAGAAAATTACTATTGAACATATTTTTAAAGGCGTCATGATAATAAAAATTTCTAACAGAGATATTCTAAATCGTTTTGTATGTTGTTGACGTTTTGCAGGAGTTGTATTTGAACGCAAATTATCTTGCATTGTTCTCATTTTCTGCTGTGATTACAAAGGCATCAGGTGATCGAGAGAAACAAAATTGGACTTGTTGTTTGATATCATATACCTCGAAAGTAAATTAATAATGTTGAACCATGCTATTAACATACTATGTTATATGCTTCGATGTTCTCTAGAAATTTGTCTTTCAGAAAACAAGATGTCTGTGGATCGTTTCTTCCTGTTGTGAACCATGCGATGATGTGATTTGTTGTATATATTACGTGTGGTATTCATGATTTTAAAGATACATGAACTTGTACAATTCATTCTTGAATTTCAGTCGATGTTAAATTGCTTCGTGTTCATATATAACTTATATTTCGTGCCTTTATACACAATTTAAATTAGGATTACCGATCAAAACATAAAACTTTCTGTTTTCTGATAAAGTGCAAGACAAGGTGTTGCAGCAAACATTAATTTTCTAATAATACACCTTCTTGGCGAATTTTCATCCAGAACCCTTTTCTCTGTATCCTAGTCCTATTTGCTCCAAAGGCGTCTAAAAAGTGGTTAATGATATTGGAGCTAAGTTCTACAAAATTTTTGATGTATCATGTGTACTAAAACAGTACTTGCGGGTTAGCCCTCGGGATCGAGGCTTTTTAAGGATATTAATTATTCAAAAGCGATTGAATGCCACAAAATCATACATGATGTGCGAGTGCTGTATCATATTCAAGAGAGATATAAAGAAGTTTTATCTTTTTTACGCATGTTCAGATAAAAACAATAACTATTTCAAAGGAAAAGAAATATTCAAGGGTTACCGTAGAGGTATCTAGGCTCGTGTTTGGTATTGAACTTTCCCAGATAGCACATCTTATTAGTTATATATCAAAATTTAAAAAAAGAAGTGTACAATTTATGTAGTCAAGGAGCAGCCTTCTCGACATAAAATTTCAAATTCTAACTTCAGTGTTTCAGACATGTGTTTTTGTTGATACATGTAATGTAAGCTCTTCAGTGGTTCTTCAACATGTTCAAGTCACAAAGATTCATTTTGATAAATTTCATAGCCAGGAAACTTTTTAAAGTTTATTTTAAAACCATGATTTACGCAATATATTTCAATTTGAATGGCGTTGAAATAATATCTTATCATTATTTGTGGACTATAGTATCTTGTGTGTTTTTATATATAGATTCATCATAAAGTGTCTCACTGTATATTGTAGATATATTTCATAAAGAAGAATGGAAATAAAATACATTGTCACACTGCAAATAAATTTCTAGAAATCTCATCGGTTGTTTAGCCGTAATTCTGAGACTATGTTACCCGTCTGCAGCCGTAAATATATAGCTTTGTGACGTCAAGGAGACCCCATTGTTTCTTGACGTCATAGCGCGCATTTCCCGTAAAAACGTCCAGACGTTTTGAAATTTTCTCTCGCTTCAGATCCTTTAATTTAATTTTTCTGCTGAAATGAATCCCACCCATCCTGATACATCTTTCGGTACGCTTTTTCGAAATAGTAACATTCATACTTTTTTGGCATATTACATTGTTTAGATTTGAGGATCACTGACGAGGGTTAAGTATCCGAAACGTGCATGTCAGGTCCATGTTGCCAATTTATCTGTTCTTAAATGATGCTATTCAATTTGAAGACGTTTACATTTATACCAATTGGTGAGTGTCACTGCTGGTGGACTAGGAGTCCCCGAGGGCACATGTAGCCAAGTTCGTTCAATTTCGGTTGATCGTTTCTTCAAAGCATTCTAAACTTTCTGTTCTCAAAATTTCTTGAAATTTCTAAAACTCGGGTCCTGAAGCATCATATCCCATCCATCCTGCTACACATGTACGTCTTTCGGTACGCTTTTTCGAAATAGTAACATTCATACTTTTTTGGCATATAACATTATTTAGATTTGATGGTCACTGACGAGGGTTAAGTACCCGAAACGTGCATGTCTGGTTCATGTTGCCAATTGATCTGTTCTTAAATGATGCTGTTCAATTTGAAGACGTTTACATCTATACTACTTGGTGAGTGTCACTGCTGGTGGACCAGGAGTCCCCGAGGGCACATGTAACCAAGTTCGATCAATTTCGGTTGATCGTTTCTTCAACGCATTTCATTCGTGGTTTATTCATTTTGAATAAACCATTTATGGGTACGATCTTTTTAATGGTGAAGAAAATTTTACAATCCATCAACAAAGTTAGAAATTTTACCGTTGACGCCATTTTGAAATGACAATTTATAAGTGATTTGCAGTATGACAAAAATGTCGCCTTCGGCTCGGGAAATATAAATTCCAGACAAGGTATATCAGACCATATTATCCGTCTGGAACCGTAATAACGTATATTATCTCATGCTTTCTATTGAACAAGTTATTTATATACATATGCATAGCAATGTAAGATTAAACGAAACCGGTGAAGGAAATAAAAATTATTTTGGAATTCCATTCTGTACAGATTGCGAGACATATATATATATATATTGAATTTTGAATCGTTCTCTAAATAGAACATATCATGCTGAGTCATGCTGAGTCATGCTGAGTCAACCGAAGATTGTGCATTAATACATGTATTAGTCAAAGTTTGGCCCTTTACGGCATATATCCACCTTTCTTAAGCATATGCTAAAGTGGAAGACAACTCGATAACATCATTGTTCTTGTAATTAAGTCCTGAAGGTTGTTACAGATTTATTTATAAAAGTTTGCACAAGATATATTACAGAAAGCTAAAACTTTATTTTTAAGATTCTATACATATCTTATACATGTAATATTGCCTTGGTAGCCGTATTTTTTACTCTTTTCATTTAAAGTGAAGTCTACCCCACTCAACTTTTAATTGTTCATAAAGACCAAAAGTGTACTTAATATTTAACTGGCAGTAGAACTACAAAGAATAGCCATAACAGAATCAAGCAAATGCACTATTTTAGTGGAAATAAAACTTCTGTAGCAGTAGCAAAGGATTCTACATGTACATTTTTTTTTACCTTCTGTATAAACATAAAATTTACAGAAGTGAAGAATCAGACATAATAGCTGGATAATAATTATTTTTTCTTAGAAATTCTACTCAATATAATGCCTGTGGTCTGGTACTTTTTAAGAGATTTCTTTTGTAAATGTCTTTTCACAAGATAAGTATTTATAGAATAATGGAATGTGATAATACTTGTAGGTTATCACAAATAGTAAAAGGGGAGGGATATCTTCCGCTCTCCCTGGCTCTCCCTGACTCTACCATTGTTCTTTTAGGGTACAATTTAGCTCTTTTATAACCCAGAGAGTCATTTTTATGGTCCAGGAGCGTTTCCGCCAAGATGTCCGCCCACATGCATCCGCCGCGATTTTTTTTAACGAGAGAGATGTAGCCATCACCACGTTTTCAGGAGTTTGGACCTGCTGGTACGTGTACCAGGTGGGTTTACTACCTTTTTCAGTGAGACGTGAAGAATGAGTGCCTTTGAACTTACAGGTATTTCTACCTTGCCAGAGGTAAGGGCACACGCTAGATGCACAAAGCAAGGGCACAAAGCCCGTTTCTCGTAGTGACAGGATCAGCGTTCATAGCCCGATCATCACACGAGGGGAAGCTCCGTCCACTTTCCGAGTGGCTTAGGGGTATTTTACCGCGTCAGAGGACCACTCTAAAAGATATTGCGTGACCAACCCTCAAACGTCTAGATTTATCTGTTCTCTTTTTTTCTTTTCGTTTAAATACCAATGTTTTCGTCTCTATTAGTCCGAATATGTTTCTAATTACTCTTATCAATTATAACCATATAATATTGGTTTTACTTAAGTTAAGGAATAGTTTTATTGCCCAATTTTAAAATCAGATAAGATTTTATTGACCTTTGCTAACACCGTTACAGTCCCATACTTATCTTTACATTTTATCCCGCTTACATTTCCCTTTGTCTTAGATATCATAATTTAAAAGTCCATTGATAAAAATCCTGATCGTAGATAGATATAATCTTTGGGAGGTGGGGGTCTGGAGTTATATACATGATGACGTCATATCGGTGGGCCATTCGGAGTGGGGGTGGTATTCTTTTTTTCTTAATTGGTTTTTTTTTTTGTGTTTTCTTTTTACAGGTTAAACACAAAGTCATATCTATAATCAAAGTCACAAATACTTTTATCTATCATTACAGCTATTCATGGACTTATTTACATTATTAAGTCGTTATCAGGGGGTCCATGGGGAGGGGGGGGCTTTGCCTATTTTTTCTTTAATTCAACTAATTGATTTTATTTATTAATTTTTTTTTGTAAACTAAGTTTTGTTTATCTGTAAAGTCTTGTCTATCAGTGCAGACATTTTAGTCAGTCGGTTTCATCTTATTCTTCATTGTCACTGTTTTCATTACTTTCACTTTCACTCTCGTCAAACAGTTCGTCATAGTCTTTCTTATGTTTTTAACGACAGTTTCCACGGTTTTATCGACACTTTTCCTCTTTGATGCTTCTAAAGTATGATTCATTATATTTCTATGCAATTTACTAGATTTTAGTTGAATGGTTTTAAAAAGAAATCTTTGATATTTTTTCATGAATACTTTCTTATCCTTAGGTAGCATGTACTAACTGGCTTCTGATTTTGCGTCTTTCTCTGTTATGCATTTTTCTTTAAGTAATTCATTGACCTTTTTGTAAAACTCTTTATTGTGATCTTTTCAAACACTGTTCATTGAAAAAACATAGCCCTCATCATCATCTTTACCATCCGTGTCCATTTCTTCTTCACTGTTTTCATACATTGGACAGCCTCGTCTCACATGTCTTTGTAGTTCGTACTGATTCCCAAAATCCTCACCACAATCTGAGCATGATGGGTATTTTGAATCGGTTTCCATCCCAGAATCCCTTGTAGTTTGGCTCTCATGTTTTATTCCTCGCCTGGAACTCATATTTGATGTGTTTCCCGCTTGTATTGATGTCAAGATTGATCAAATTCTTGTATGTCTTCCTTTATATAGAGTCGAAAAATATGAGTTTGCAGTCTGTACTATTCAGGCGTGTTTTGTTTCAAATCCACCACTATATAACCATACGGTCTTTCTATAGCTTGACGATAAGCATCCAATAATTTACTTGCATTTCCATGATACATCTGACTGGCCAGGATAGCAATTTTTTGTTGATCTCTTGGATTTTTAAAAAGAACTAGGTACTGACTATTCAAACTCATAGTTCTATTTTCCCTCCCTTTATAGAAAATGTTTTGCATAATTCAGATTACACTTAAATACGATGATGAGCTCCTTCAGTAAAAAGTTCACACACATATTGGCTGCTTGAAACATCCTTTTGAAGGTCATCTATGATAACCAAGTTTATATCGCGGGGATCAATGAAATTATCTTATTGGATAATTTTTAGTAAACCTTGAATAAAGGTCACAGGTGGATATGGCTGCCATCTTTTGTAGATCCATACAATTCGAGTTGGAGCTGGTTTTATCACGGCTGTATTTAGCCGCAATTGGTGGGTTAGCCAATATGTTTTTCTACTCATCGTCGGTCCTGCTACAAGCATTGTAAAGGAATGTTCAAATCTAAATAATCCAAACGGTGGTGGTGGTGGTGGTGGTGGTGGTGGTGTATGTGTTGGAGGTGTTGTATGTGGTGGTGGTGTAAAATGTGGTGTATGTGGTGGTGGTGGTTTAAAATATGGTGTATGTAGTGGTTGTGGTTTAAAATGTGGTGGTGGTGGTGGTGGTGGTGGTGTAAAATGTGGTGGTGGTGGTGTAAAATGTGGTGGTGGTGGTTGTGTTAAATGTGGTGGTGGTGGTGGTGTTTTAAAATGTGGTGGTGGTGGTTTAAAATGTGGTGTTGGTGTAAAATGTGGTGTATGTGGTGGTGTATGTGGTGTTGGAGGTACATGTGGATGTGTGTATTGTGTTGATTGTGGCAATAAGTAAGATTTACGTATCCTTTGGTTTGGCTCTATATTTTGATTAGAATTTTGTAGATGTCTTTTCATAGAATCGGATCGGGAAAAGCTCTTCGAGCAAATTGGACACGTTGTTGATCGCATGTTGACGTTTCGTCTTCTGATTTTTTTATTCATCTCCTGTCTATTTATACTTTTTCTTCTCTTGCCCTTTCTAAGGCCTTTGTTTTCTGCGGGGGGGGTTATTATATCTCTGTCTCAGCACATATATCCTGGTCCTTTTCTTCAACCGTTGAGGCTCCAGGGATACGAGTGTATCGTCTACAGGCAGGGGATCCCCTCTCTTAATCATTTACTTCACTTCTGCTTCAGCTCTCGTGATTTCTTGGGCTAAGGGGGTCACCATTTCTATTTTAGGCTCCACCTTCTCTTTCTTGTTTTTATGACTTTCTACAACCCAGTAGCGAGGTGGAGGTCCTTTCCAGTTAGTTTGAGCCCTAAAGTGATCAACCACTTCGTCAATGTAGGTACCACTGCTTCACGGTTTATGTTTTAACGAAGGTGAAGTGTACGGTTTAACTCTCTTTTGAAATCTGATTAACCCGAAGATTGTTTTTCCCTTTTATATATTCAAGGTTGACGTCAGTCATGTTTAAAGACAAGCCCACTTTTTCTTTCCTGCATTTAAATTGGTCCACTTTTTTCTGGTTGTCTGATTGGTTTGTTTTTTCACTTGACTGTATGGTCTTGGGTTGGGTCCATGTGTTGTCCTTGGCAACGTGCACCCTGTGCACTATTCTTGGTAAATTTCACGGAGCCCTGGGTCCTATCTACTGTTGCCTTGGCAACAGTGCACCCTTTTCATAATTTTGGGTAAGTCAAAGGTCTTGTCAACGAGCTCAAAAGCACTGCACCCTGTGCAGATGTGTCCGATTGGCTTGTTTGGTCACATCTGCATACCAGCCCCTTTCCAAATGGCCCACCGATAATGACGTCATCATGTATATAACTCCAGACCCTACCCCCTCCCAAAGATTATATCTATCTACGATCAGGAATTTTATAACTGGACTAATGAAAAGAAAAATTTATAGCGGGATAAAATGTACAGATAAGTATAAGACTGTAACGCGTGTCAACAAAGGTCAGTAAAATCTTATCTGAGCTTAAAATTGGGCAATAAAACTATACCCAAACTTAAGTAAAAGGAATATTTTATGGTTATAAGTGATAGGAATAATTAGAAACATATTCGGACTAATAGAGACGAAAACATTGGTATATAAATGTAAAGAAAAAAAAAGAGAACTTAGTCTAATAGATCTAAACGTTGAAGGGTAGGTTACGCAATAACTTTTAGAGTGGTCCTCTGGCGCGGTAGAAATACCCCAGGCCTAAGCCACGTGCACTCGGAAAGTGGACGGAGCTTCCCCTCGTATGATGTTCGGGATATGAACGCTGATCCTGTCACGGGCTTCGGTGTCCTTGCTTTGTGCATCTAGCGTGTGTCCTTAAATCTGGCAGGGTAAAACAAAGGAGGGGATCTCCAACAACAGCAGGTTGTAGCACCCACAGCAAAACCCCAAAACACTCAATGAAAAACACAAAGCAGACAAGCACGGAAGGAGACGCATAAGGGACAAGGAACGTCAACGCACAACACAGAAACATCAAACACAAAGGACTACACATAAACCAACGAGACCATTGGGCAACCGGTGCCGACTTAGGACGGCCATCTGCCACGGAAATAGCAGAAGGTGTAGTTATCCTGGATAACATGCGCACAACCCTCCCACTTTTCTGATTACCAAGAGGTCTCGAAGAACGTACAATTGTGGTGTAAAACAACCTCCTCACTGTCAGATGACCACACACAAATAGACCGCAAAACGCAGGGGCCCAAGCAACACAGATGAATATGTCAATGGATATGAAAAGAGGGCGTACGTAATACAATCCGTGCTCTGCCGCCGCGAGCTCATGTATGTTATAACCCGAGGAGTCCGACTGACAGGTGGTCGGGGCCCTGTCTTCTCTAAAGAGGTTTGGACAGGGCCCGTCATGGAGTCCCGTCGTAACAGTCAGTCAGAGTGCAAGTTTTAAGAATGCGCTTGTACAAGACTGTAGATTGGTCAAGTACCAAGCCTAGTGTCCGTATGGTGACATTAGGATCATATCCATGGTATAAAAGGCGTTTGATGATTCTGACGCATTTTCGATAGTGATGTTGTCTATCTTTGATCCTTCTTATCTTGTTAATAATGTCACCGTAAAATGCAGGTTGTGAAATACCCAAAGTAATATACTCTGTTGCCTGTATTGGTCCGAATTTCAGAAGAAGTTATTAATTTTAATAAAATTTCCAGAAAGTATTTACTAGTTTGTGAAAGCGAAAACCTTGTCCTAAAAGTTTCTTGGTAATTTGTAAATTTCTACTATGAAAATTCAAAACATCAGTACATGCTCTAGCATACCGGATGAGCTGTGAAATATAGATACCATAGGACGGTAATCTAGAAACATCACCGTCAAAGCCAGGGAAAATTTACTATGTTAAATCCAAAATCATCTCTTTTGTCATACACACTTGTATGGATCTCTCCATTAACAATTTTGATATTAAGGTCCAAAAATGTCGTTTCTGTGTTTGAAACGTTTGCCTTGTTTAGAATCAATTCTTGTGGATAAATAACATTTTTATACTTTTCAAAAACAGGATTGTCGATAGTAAAAATATCATCCAGGTACCTAGAAGTACCAATGAAGCATTTCACATCATCATTTTTCTTTGCTTTTGAAGATTTTGGATAAATTCCTTTTCATACGTGTATAAAAATAAATCTGCAACAAGAGGCGCACAATTTGTACCCACTGGAATCCCTACAACCTGCTTGTAGAGTTTCTCACCAAATCTTACATGAATATTGTCCAAAAGGAAGGACAAGGCAATACAAAGGTCACCACATGTCCATGATTTGTATGATTTGTAATCTGTGGCGGAAAAAAAAACCCCTTCGATTCAGAAGTACAAATATAAGTTTTTCCCTCTCGATCAAAACACCATTTAATGAGTTTTGACAGTCGAGCATTTATTTTGTCGTGAGGAAGCGTGGTGTACATATTAGAAAAGTCGTATGAAGAGATCATATTTGCTTCAAAATTTCTTGATTTCATTTTGTCAATCACATCCCCTGAATTTTTAATAGACCAAAAGAAATTTACGCCATTCCTGTTCATGACAATTTCACAGTATTTTGCCACGTGTTCCTTTATAGCCGTGAGTGCTGACGTCAGATTTCTAGACACAATTGTTGTTGAGCAGTTGCTAGAATTAGCAATGTATCGAAACTTGTAAGGAGACTTGTGAAGTTTTGGTATGCAGTATATTGTAGGAAGATCCAATTTAGAAATAGGGATGCTAAAGGAAGAAATTTCACTGTTATGTTTGTTCAAATATTGGGAACACTTTCGTGGCTTTCGATATAAGTATTAGTAGAGGAGAGTTCCGAAACTAAAGTTTTCAAATAATTATGGTGTTGTTGGCTGTTTTGTCTGCGGACGCGAATACATGTTTTTCATGTAAATTACGTAACTTGGATTTGAAATATCTTTCAGATTTAGAAATTAGATTTTCAAACAGATGATGATTTTTGTGGTAGTTATCTGTTCGAATATCGGTAATATCCAAAATGAGGTTTTTCCAGTCATTCAGAGCATGCGATTCGACTCCTTCCGATTTACACCATCGTTTGGTATAGTTATCTTAAGCTTCCTTTAGCACTTCGCGACATTCAAATAAATCTATTTTGGATGGGTTTCTATATTAAGGTCCCTTTGAGAAGACCACGGAGCTGCCTGTCTTTGATAATTGAAAAAAAAACACCTGTAATAATATGACCAGCTGGTTTATATCGATATTCAGACGTTGCACATTCTCAAGAAGCAGGACATGATTCAAGAACTTTAGGATCTTGTGTAACTTTGTTGTAGGTAAAAAACGAAATTTCGAATAGGTCTCTTATATTTGTAACAAATAAGAGGAGGTTCTAAATTTTCAAAATATTGAGGAATGACACTTTGTACGCGATGATCCCGAAAAATATAGATGTTCAGAAGGTCAAATCCTTTGTTAAGAAATGGAATTTTTATGAATGGTCCTTTAGGGGAGGTGTTTTTAACCAAAGGATATAGTTTATTTTGTGCGAATGCTAAAATGATGTTTAGCCTGAATCAATCAGTGTTTCTTAAGAATGCAACCAGTGCTTCATCCAAGATAGATTTTAATTGAACTGCTGGAACTGAAGAGAGAGCATGTAGCAGTTCATGTCTGCCGCCGTTGCGTGCAATGATCAGTAGATCTTTGATGGTACGATGTACTCTAGCTCTTTTTCTGAGTTTTATGTTTCGCCTTGTACCGTGAGACCTATGCTTCCTTTTAGTGTTAGGGCGGATTGAAAAAAACATTAATATTTGAAGAGGTCGAAGAAATGTTTCCTTGTCCATAAATACCTCTAAATACCTCTAAGTTCAAAGGCACTCATTCTTCACGTCTAACTAAAAAGGTTATAAACCCGCCTGGTACACGTAACAGCAGGTCCAAAGTCCTGATAAAGTGGTGATGGCTACCTCTAAGAAACATATCATAAACATTAATATGTCATAGGGCCACCATCTTGACGAAAACGCTCTTGGACCATTAAAAATGACCCTCTTAGTCTTAAAGGAGCTAAATTGTACCCTAAAAGAACCAGGGTAGAGCTAGGGAGAGCCAGGGAGAGCGGAAGATATCCCTCCCCTATTACTACTATCACAGTATAATTACATTCCAACAGACAATTATTATATATATTTACATTCCCATTTTTATAAGCCCGTCATTTGACGGGACGTATTATTGTATGGCGAAGTCCGTCCGTCTGTCTGTCCTTCTGCTTATGGAACACAATAACTTGAATATGCGTCATCGGATTTCGATTTTCAAGTTCACCCGATTTGTCGTTAGACATAAGTTAGGACTTAGATTTTTAAAATACAGCGAAAATATACTAAAATAGTTGAAAATAATTTTTTAAAATACATTTTTAGGTGAAATGATTTGAAATTTTGTATACTTCAAGTAAAAAGGATACTCTTTGACATATGTAACGGCTTTTAATTTTTTGTCGCATAACCGAGATAATATGTATAATGGTAGTGGGGGTTATATGCACATACATGTACATGTTAAGCTAAGGCAAAATATAGGCGCATGGAACGCAATAACTTGAATATGCGTCAACGGATTTACATGATATTTGTACATGGTGATGAGACTTTGATTTTCAGGTTCCTCCGATTTGTCGTTACGGAGTTATGGGAATTAGATATTTTATATGCAATAAAAATAGTTTAAAATTCTTTAAAAAATCTATTTCTGGTCGAAATGTTTTGAAGTTTTGTATACTTCATGTAGAAAGGATGTTCTTTCACATATGTAACGGGGTTTTTTTTTAATTTTTGTCAAATAATCGAGAAATTATGTGTAATGGGGGTGGGGTTATATGCGCGTTAAGCTAAGGGCAAAATATAGGTGCATGGAACGCAATAACTTGAATATGCTTCAACAGATTTTCATGATATTTGTACATCGTGATCAGACTCTGAAGAAGAAGCCGCCTTCTGATTTTCAGGTTAATTCCATCTGTCCTTATAGAGTTATGGGACTAAGAATTTTAAAATACTGTGAAAATATACTTAAACAGTTAAAAATTCTTTAATAATCTATTTTTGGGTGAAATGTTTTGAAATTGTTCATACTTTAAGAAGCAAGAATATTCTTTGACATTTGTAACGGGGTTTTTTTATATATTTTTTTTTACTCCGGGCAACTGTTTTGAATATCATATAGCACAGAAAACACGAACACACGTAAATCAAAATATACTACGGGGATATCGCATCTCTCCAACTTTGAAAATATACATTTTTTTGCGTAATAACACTACTACATGGTCTTCTTTTCACTTTAGTCTGCACACTTTTCTGACATTTGAAAGTAACTGGATTGTCGCATTGGCAACACGGCTATTTTTATCCACCTCAAGGTCACAAATATTTTCGTTTTTCCACCACAGAAACTTCAAAATCCGTATTTCATTCCACGGGAATCTATTACACGATTCCAACTCATCATCATCAATCCTAGGAAGAGGCACTCTTCACTGACGGTCCAGGCAACACGGCGGCGGTATTCCACTCCCGAGTACCATGCAACGTCCGTCTGTATCACTATCACATGGACAAGGGTTTCAATTCCCTCCTATAACGTCCTTATTTTAACATCCTCTCTGAATTATAAGAACTCTGCACAGCACTGCTTCAAATGACCTCTCGTCACTTCTCTGTTTTACTCCCGGGAAATCGCCGAATTAAAGACTTAAACACCGTCACATGAATTTTTCCATAAAATTGCCTTAAAGTTTGAACATTTCGGCACATCACAATATTCACGTCTTTATACACCTTCGACGTCGAATTCTTCACTTAAACGGTCCACTTACACTCGAGACCGGTGCATATAGCACAATATATCACATTACCCACTTCCGTACGTTAGTTCTTCCACTGGATTGAATACGCAATACACAATTGCAACAAAGATCTGACCATTGCGAGGGGATTCACATAATTTACTTTTACGACATCGGTAACGTCCAACGTTACCGTTCGTAATCATTGATTGCACATTTTGTTCGATCTTCTCACGTCTGCACATTTGTCCAGTTATATTTTAAAACGTCACATATGTATCTGCACTTTGAAATTCGCACAAGTTCACATTTAATAGGAAGCAACACTTTCCTTGAACTCCTTAGTACACTGTATGATCATTTGTAAATTGATCACCGAACGCTAACTTCGACACACAGAAATGATTAATGTGTTTTACGACAACTTCGAACACCAGTCAGGTTCGTTGATGCACGCCTATCCAGTAATCTTTGAACGAACTGAATAACATAAAATTGTACTTCTCCTGTGCCCTTTATAACTACCACTGCTTCGTATGGTGTCGTATCAAAATTCACTAGACTTTATTGATTTTAAAAAGGTACTTCGTATTTTTCGAATACGTCTACAAATATGAATAATCACCATATCAAATATGTCTTTAATCATGTAAATGATGCTATTGAATTTGAAGACGTTTAACATTTGAACTACTTGGTGAGTGTCACTGCTTGTGGACCAAGGGTCCCCGAGGGCACATGTAGCCAAGTTCGATCAACTTCGGTTGATCGTCTGTCTCTTCAACGCATTTGAAATTTTCCGTTACAAAATTTCTTGAAATGTCTAAAACGTGGGTCCTGTAGCATCATATCCCACCCATTCTGCTACGTCTTTTGGAACATTTTCGGACATAATAACTTTCATAGGTTTTGGCCATTTTACATTTTTCAGTCTGATGATCACTGACGAGGATTTAGTACCCGAAACGTGCATGTCAGGTCCATGCTGTAAATTTATCAGGTCTTAAATGATGCTATTGAATTTGAAGACGTTTAACATTTAAACTACTTGATGAGTGTCACTGCTGGTGGACCAAGAGTGCCCGAGGGCACATGTAGCCAAGTTCGATCAACTTCGGTTGATCGTCTGTCTCTTAAACGCATTTGAAATTTTCTGTTGTAAAATTTCTTGAAATGTCTAAAACGTGGGTCCAGCAGCATCATATCCCATCCATTCTGCTACGTCTTTTGGAACATTTTTGGACATAATAATTTTCATAGGTTTTGGCCATATTACATTGTTTAGATTGAGGATCACTGACGAGGGTTTAAAACCCGAAACGTGCATGTCTGGTCCATGCTGTAAATTTATCAGGTCTTAAACAATGTTAAATGATGCTATTGAATTTGAAGACGTTTAACATCCAACACAAGCTCAATAAGTCAGAAAATTACAAACCGTTGAGATACAAATGACAAATATGGACAATGACCAAATCCCAATACACAGTACAGTACCCTGACTGAGAAGCTTATCTGAAAGACGCCCTGCTATTTCTGTATATTTGGTACTTTCTCTGGTATAGCGTATCAATTGAGATATTAACACGCTCTAAGCAGGCGATGAATGGATGTTACTACTCAGAAAGGGAAAAGCTGTGATGCTGAAATTGAAGTCGTCACGTTTGATTGAGGTGTTCATGTGACCTTTGACGCCAGAACTACGATTTGTAACTTTTCTCTTGTAAATTTTTATGCTTTTGTGTATCAGAACGTCAAAATAATAAGGGAAGGACCCATGCAAGGCACTGTTACTGTTATCAAAGATGAGTAAATGCGTGTGAAAAGGGGGATAGGTTGAGTACGAAAAAGAATGAAAGAAGATCCTGACGATAATCTCAAACAGCACTCACAAAAGAACATAAAATTGAGCATTGACAGACCCCTAGCATGCTAGAGGTGGGACCAGGTACCCGGGAGGAATAAATATTCCCTGTTGGTTAGCCGCACCCGTCGTCAATGTTCATGCACGAAAATAAAAACAATATATAAAATACATGCACTGTCTGAGGCTTTGTCTATATAAAAAGTATAAAGTAAAAGTAACACTGAACAACTATCCGAAGAAAGCAAGATCAGTTACTTTTAATCATTTACACAATAGTAAGGCCCTTTATCATATTAAAGGTTATTCTTTTATACCGTGGATATAATCCTGCATTAACCAGTCGGACACTTGGCTTTAAGTTAGTAATTTACCAATCTACAGCCTGGTACCAGCGCATTCTTAAGAATCTCACTCTGACTGACTTATTTACAGTACATAATGATGGGTCATTCCCAAATCTGGCTAGAAAAGACATGTGATGTTACAGGGAGGAGTTTATTTTAAACCAAAATTGTGCGTTCTTCGAGCCATCTGGATGAACCTAAAATTTGAAGGGTAGTCAGCACGTAATCCTGATAACCCAACTATCGCGGCAATAGTCCGCACCGATTTACTATTGGTCTCGTTAGTATATTAGTAGTATTTTGTGTTTGATGCACCTATGTTGTGTTTCGTGTACAATGTCCCTTTTGTGTATCTTGCTGTGCTTGTCTGCTCTGTATGTTTTTGCATGTGGTGTTTTGGTTTTTGGCTGTGGGTAGTGCAATCGAGTGTTATTGGAAATCCCCTCCTTTCTACATGCCAATTCAGGGACGTTTACAGCTTAAGGATGTCCGCTACTCTGAACAGAGTAATTAAATTTCTCCAATTCTATTTTCTTTTTGTAAAGTAATCATTGTACATTCCAGTGATAAATTGCAAAGTATTTGTCAATGATCTACTTTTTGAGAAATACGCCTTTGAAATGAGTGGGGGTCTGCTGCAGGTGATGAAACCTGGGAATTGTCAAATTTGAGATGGTCATATATTTTTTTAGCAAAACAAAAAGGAATAAATAACGAACATACTATAATTTTAACTTTAAGTTAGAGAGTTACAATAGTAGTTCATATGAAAAATGAAATTTACTACAATCATCAACAAGGAGACAGGTTTCAAGATATTAATACTATGTATCTATCAATTCATATATGCATGGGAATGTTGTTCACAGCTATTAAAAAAATGTTGAAAAATACATTGCTAAAAGTAATTAAATATTTTTATAAATTAATGATTATGAAGGCCAATACCATGCTCTATTAAAAAACTGAGAAATTAAGGTAGGTCAATGAGCTAAATTTTAAGATAATAGACATTTTCTCTAATAGGGGGCAGATAACTCTTAAAATTTCCCCCCAAAATTGCTTTTCGTGCCCTACTACCTGTATTTATGATCTGATATCAATGAAACTTCACTCACTGATAGCCCATTGGCCAAAGATAAGCACCAATTATTTTGGGTTCAATAGGTCAGAGATCAAGGTCATTTTGGGGCTAAAAATAGCATTTTGTGGTAGAAATACTTTAAAATTCAAGAAAAGCTCTTGTTTTGACCGAAACATTCTTTAATTTTCTTATTCGATATGATAAATACATTTTCTTTTAAAAATATATATGGTTTTATCATCTTTTAAAGAATAATTTAGAAATTGATCGACGTAGAAGTGGGGAAAAAGAGGGGGGGGGGGGGTAATACATGCACCAAAATGTTTACGCTGCAAGTATAGGCTGAACTGTAAACCATAGGATCTTCAAACGTTCCATGCAGAAGGTCCTCAACAGAGGAATAATGTTCAAGATCAGGATCAAAGATCATAGACATTTGGATCCATTAAAATTTTGAAAACATTTTGAAAATGTTTTAAAAAATCATAAAATGTCTATCTATTTTCAAGATTACGGGGTCTTTCGGAATACATGCAACTAGAGTGTTTGGGGAACAAATGTATCGCTTGCAATAGGTCATTATAAGCAACAAATAAAGACTAAACCATCTTGTTACAAAGAATATTCAAAGTATAAAGAAATTCTTCTTTACAATTCAAGGGTAATGGAACATCCTTGGTATTAAGAAAAAGGTCAAACAAATATGTCAAGGTCACAAAATTATCCAGAGAACTGCTGAGTGCTTCATGGACACTGCAATTTCTATACCACAATTTCTATTTTCTGAGTGTCCCTTTTAAAAGTTCAACTTCTCATTTTAAAAGTAGCATATATAGTGTTCTAACCTTGCAATCGTCTTTCTAGGCGAAGTTCAAATATCTCGACCTTTTGTTAACATGCTAAAGAGCACGCCCCTATCTAAATGTAAACGTAGATATTTGATGTGTAATTCTGGTTTTATTGAAGGAGTTATTGCCCTTGGACATATGTTCAATGATGACCACCAGCGGGGCATTCGTGTCGCACCGTCACCCCATGTATGCCGCCTACAGGGTTTTTTTTTATAGAAAATGTTAAATATCAAGGTCAAAGAGGAAAAATCATGACCAAAATTGTCACAAGTATGAATTTAATGTACATGATTATATCACATTAAAATTGAATCAAAAGTTACCAGTCGAAAGATATGACCAGGTTAATTCCTTATCGTTTGAGAGAGAGAGAGAGAGAGAGAGAGGGAGAGAGAGAGAGGGAGAGGTGGGTGCGTTGGGGTGAAATTTCGACAAATCAAACAGTGTATGGACCTGGACTAGACTATTAGTATTATAAGACGAAGACCAGTAGTCTAGACCGTAACAAGGAAAGGTCAATCTTTGATAGCCCATTTCATTTCGAGGCTATGAACTCTATCTCTTTTTTATGATCAGACAACCATCTCGTTATACCTTGTTGAGCAACTCATACGAATTCAATCACACTGCATGTAGCGACTTTTAAAAGAAAAGGACAGATGAAAACGATTGAGAAAGTGTGTGTGTTGTCATTGGTCAAATCATATGCAATAAAATCCAACTACATAAAATTTCTTTTGTTCTTGTACTCTAGTTTTGGCCGTGAAACACGGGAGTGATCATTGTTAGCGTTGCGACCGTCATATTTGACCATTATTTCAGACACAGTATCTGGATTCTACGTCTGCAAGAACCAGTTTGACATCGCTGTCGCATCGTCAGGAACACTCAGTTTGTTTCTACAGACTGTCCGAAAAATTATGTTGAATTACTCGACTCAACCGCAAATATCCATACAAAGATCCCACTTCAACATACTTCAGATCTTTCATACATTTGAACACTAAGTTTACTTTCAAAACTAATTTTGTTTTATTTAATGATTCAATCATTTTTTTCCCGAAGAAATGCATTCGAATATTTAAAATATTCTCTTGATAAAGAGGTATTTTCAGTATATTTTCTAGGGCTCTGATGATCTTAATAGCAGTTCTCTGTAAGGACCAAAATAATTTCAATAGCACATGGAAACAGCATGTCTCCAATTTTGGAGATTTTTGGTGTGGAAGGTGTATATGAGACAAAAATAAACTTTCTTTTAACAAATTCAGTTTTCGTTGCCATGGAAACCATGTTTGAAATTTTACGCATCAGTAGAATACTTGTAACATGGCATTTTCACAAGGCTCGTTTCCATGGAACAGCTATTGAAGTCAACTGAAATTTCCTTAATTTTTCTCTTTATATCTTTAATAGTATATATATTACACAAGAAGTATGTTTTTGCCCGCTATTCTCTTTGTCAATATGCTCAAAATGTAGGCAAAAACCTGTTTTGAAGAGGCCCTTTTTAAGACCGAAAGAGCTCCTGATTTAACATGATTTTGCTCAAATTTAAGGGCAAATAATAAGAAATGTCAGGCTAACTTGATTTCTACTGCCAATTATCTTTAAAGTTTAATCCTCGATCTTTAAGAAAATGTTAAAATTTGAGTGGGACCTCTTCACAATTTTATTCAAAAGGGGATAAAAAGTGGTTACCATGGTGACATTCTGTTCAGTGCTATTACACATAGAGTAATTTACTGGTAAATTTTCAGCTGTCCGTTATATATTTTTAAGCATTTTTTTATCAGTGCATATGAAAGAGCATTATTGATTTAAAAAATCACCTTAAAAGTTTTCAAGGTCACAGGACCCTATGTCAAGGTCATCTTGAATGCAATTCACAAAATTTGGGCAAAATTCTGCGATTTTTCAAAAATATGAGAGGCAGTTACTCATATATCATGCGGTTTTGAGTAAAACAAACACATACATAGTGATTTTGGATATATCCCCTATTTATTGACCAAAGTTGCAAAAAATCTCAAAATCAATGACATCCTTGATTTTCAGCTAGTATTTCATACATACATATAAAAGAATGTGAGGTTATCATGATTTTTGTCTGGGGCTTATTTTTTTAGGAGAAATGTTCTGAACTAGAAATTGTAATGTTTTTCCATCTATCGGTCCTAATTTTAGAAAGAAGTATTTTTGATACAAAAATATGGCAGTCAAGCCTAAATTTAGTAACAATAAATAACAACAAAAATGCAAATTTTATTGAAATTGGAACCAATATTTTGAATTGACATTGAACTTAAAGTCAATGACCTTGAAAAATTTTGGAAGTGCTCAAATAAAGAACAATTTCTTCTGTTGTCCCTACATAAAGCTTAAGCAATATAAGTTATTTAAACCATGCTAAAAATCAATTTGAAAAGATATAGTCATCATGTGTCAAATGAAAAGTTGCCATGGCAACCATTTTTGACCTTAAAATGTAGGAAAACAAAACAAGGTCCCACTTATTTTTTCCAGTGATTATATCTGTCACATGAAATCTATTTTGTTCTGACAACAGTGATGGTGTTATCAGCCTGACATTTTGTGTTATTTTTGCTTAAAAATGGTAAAAATTGGACAAAAATAGGCCTTGATTTTGACCTTATTTTATGGCAATTTTTGATTGATTTTGATTTGTTAGGATCCGGCTAATTGAAAGAAATGTCAAAAATTTATTTTTTTTTTCTAAAAAAAAAGGTTTTAAAGATTATTAGTTGTTAATACCAATTAACTCTGATAATGGTTTCCATGGCAACATAATAGCCAAAGATGACTTATTTGACCATTTTTTTAGTGCTATAAATAGACATACCTCGTTTCCATGGCAACCGGAATATTTATTTTCAAAAAATTGTTATTTTTGTATTCAGGGCATTATACATACCATTTACAGAGAAAATCATGAAAATCCATGACATGCTGTTTCCAAAATATTTTGGTCCTTACAGAGAATTGATATTAAATCGTTTCCCGTCCGGGGGGGGGGGGGGGGCTACCAGGGCTCTGCCCTGGACCCGCCTCTGTGAACTTGCATTTCAAAACATGGCTAGCTAAGGGCCTAGCTAGTGCTTATGAATTCTCGACTTTTGAATGATTTAGACAAAAAGAAGATTCATATCATGTTGATAACTTGAAATAAAATAGACCCCCCCCCCCCTTAAAAATTTTGGACCATGTTAAAGTATCGAAACTTATGCCTATTTTCTATTTTATTTCTTGTTTTTACACAGATTCAAAACATGTATATTCCATTATCAAACTATGCCGTCTAACCCCAGTGATATATGTGTTAAGATCTAGGTCACGTACTTGCACTTCAAAGACGTGTGACGAAGTAAGTCGTTCACGCGTCACACCAGAGGAAGTTCAAGGACGAACTATACTGTCTGTGCTGCTGTCTGCAGAAAGGTCCCATGTTTGCATGCGCGAATTCATACATTAGTGGATCAAATATTCAGGATGAGGATTTGATCCATTTGTGTCATAATCAACAGGGAATTTATCTTTGCTTCTAATGGAATTATTTCGAGTAGATCAATCAGCGAATCTTGAGCCATGTTGTTGAGGTAAGGCGTGTATCAGTCCAGTAAGTTACCTTTTCCGCGGCTGTTCTCGATTTTTGCATTACTTTATTCTTATTACAAATGTACTTCCAGAAGAAACGGGTGATTTTACCGAAGTTGAGCTACCCACAATATCATGTAAATTTCGTGTCATAAGGCATTAGAAATCCAGAGTACTGCAAGTTTTCTTTCTTGTCATGTCATTTTTACAAAGAATATGTACACAGATATTGTACTTGTACTATTATACTTGTACAGTACATGCGGTTTGGGTTCAAAGACGAAATGACGTAAAGTGTAAATGGGACGGATAGTTCTTACGTCGTAACGTCGTATCTTAGATGCGCGAAAAGTTCGAAAATCAAAGTAGCGCGCATCCTTAAGCTATCATTAGAGGCTTATCTGAAATAAATTGAATAGTTTGCAAACATGCAAAAGATGACTATATCTAGCGAAGAGGAAAATCACGACGTAAATGTACAGCATACTAGAAAAAAGGTATGGTGATATTTCAAATAGTATGCACAATACATTTCCTTAGAATGCTTTAAGTCGTACAAAGCCCTTTCATCTCTATGAAAAAGATCAACCGATTGACATAAACAAAAATACATAAAAATGATATATGTACATGTAACCCAAATATTAAAAATGTAATAGCTTTAACTGAAAAACAAAATACAATCGTTACAAGTTTGAAGTCTTTTTATGAGATTTTCAAGTTAAGTTACATATTCTTGATCCACTTACTGTCAGAAAGGCTTTTATTTTCCAATCCAAGAATTAAAATTTGAAAGTACATCGTGGCTTTCAAGTGAATGTTTTAAGGTCTTAAATGATGCTTTTGAATTTGAAGACGTATAACATTAATAGCAAGTTTGAACTAAACTTGGAGCGAAAACGTTCTTGTTTTCTAAAACTAATTTTTTCTTATAACCATATCATTTCTTATAACTAACTATTATAATTGTTTCTATAATCAAATTATGAATAAAATCTGCGTCACAAGGAAAATTCAATTCGTTTATTTTGACAAAACAGGGGTAATCGCTAGAATTTTACAATGCACTATACTTTTGCCTCGCTGAAGAATGAAAAAAAAATGAAATTCAGTTTCAAAATCCTTTGAATAAGTAGAGTATGTATCTAAATACATCATAATTGGGCATGCAATGGTTGGATTTGTTTAATTGGATTCTGCACAGCAACTACATTGTAGCGAGAGAAATGAATAAGAAAAGGACACCATACATCACACATAGAAATTGCCCATAAACCAACGAGACCAATGACCAATTGGAGCTGACTTAGGATTGTCATCTGCAACGTATGCAGATAACATGCAAGAAACAAATCCCAGAGGTCTCGAAGAACTGGCTTATCTTGCGGCCGCCACATAATTTATCTGGCGGCCGCCACTTAATTATGTGGCCGCCAGATAAATAAGTTGCGGCCGCAAGATAATTATGTGGCGTTCACCAAATAATTATCATAGCCAAACAGGGAATGCTTACTCCTCCCGGGCGCCTGGTCCCACCTCTAGCTTGCTAGGAGTCTGTCGATGCTCCATTTGGTGCTCTATTTAGAGTGCTTTTGAGATTGTCGTCAGGATATTCTTGATCTCATTTTGGTTTAATAAACAGATTATATGATATACATGTGCTGATAGAATATATCTATTAAACTGACTTTGAACACACATAGGGGGTGTGTTGTTTTGGTATGAACATTTTATGTGAGTCAGTTTGCCTTTTTTATCTGACACGAAAATAAAAAAATCTTGAACACAAAAGTAATGTATTTATTATAGTTATCGAACACTCTGTTATCCTACCTGTACAGGTAAAATTTCATGGTTCAATACCGTTTCGATTTCATTGGCTTTGCATAGTAATATCAATTTGCATAACATGCTTTTCGTAGGTAATGTAAAGGTATTGTTTAGAAAGTCATTCGAAGGCTCAATCTCCGCCTGATAAGTGGCTCCCCACCCACCCATTGCATATACATGTTATTAATAATATTTTTTCTCTTTTGTAGTTAAGGACAATGGCGGATCGCGAAAAAAATGAAAATGTTCTTTTATGATAATAAAGAGATTGAGCGCTTCGCCTCCTATCCAACAAATGTGTTTGTTTTATTTCATAAATGATTTATGTTCGTTTGAGTGAAACGAATTAGAACATTAGGCTATTTCTAGTAGCATAATGCCTAATTACATGTATGCCTCTTATTTTAAAATTTATTGGTGTAAGTTATATTTTCTATATATTTCTATATGTTTTTATACATAAGTCTGAAATTCAGACAATATAGAAAGTGAAAAATCTGTATGTAAATTGTTAGCACAAAATTTTACCATTTTACTGTACATGTTATGTGAATGTAATGGAATCTCATTTCTCATCACTTCCTTTTCCAGAACGAAATTAACTGGAATATCTTTTTTCTAAATATTAATTCCCAAATTACATTGAATAACCTCAATGCACCCACGTGAGAAGATATCATACCTGCAAACACGTTCATATGCAAATATTAAATGGAAACAACCAACATTGTATCCTATTCAGTTCATATAGTTCACATGCAAACGCCATTTTTAAAAATAATTTCATCGCCATTTTGCTTGTAGAACTTCATTGTTTATACTTGATACAAACACGTTTGACTATTCTTAGCGTGTGAAAAACACATAAAAGAATGACGCAGAAGAATTTGGTTGACCTCATAAGCTTGACACGTCTATTTTCGATTGTGACTTTGGGGATCTGATTACGGCTTTTGTATTTGACTTTCATGTACTGATACTTAATAGTTTAAAAGCATGCGACGAAGATATGAACATTCATAATGGTTATTGATTATATAAATCTTAAAATAAAATTCTGCCAATACTGTTTCCCTGTTGAATGATACTGAATTATTTTAGTAACTGACAAATGTTTATCAAAGGACTGGTTTCTAGTTAACGTAAACATTTCAATCAAAGAACATTCTTGGGCTTTTCGATTGAATAGAACTCTTTCTAAGATTGTCTTATTGACATTTACCAATTGTTTAACGTATTCAAATTTATAGCATCATTTAGGAACAGATCAATTTGCAGCATGGGCCAGAAATGCACGTTTCGGATACTTAACCCTTGTCAGTGATCCGCAATCAAATCAATGCAATATGGCCAAAGAGTGCGAAAGTTATTATGTCCAAAAATATACCAAAGGAGTAACAGGATGGATGGGATATGATGCTATAGGACCCACGTTTGTTGTCAATTTAGGAAATCCAAATAAGACTGCTGTCTATTTCGCAAATCCAAATAAGCTACATGTGATGACATTTTTCTAGTGCTTATCGTTTATGATTAGAACCAACACTGTATGACATTCAGAATAAAGTTTATATTATCATCCGATTACGTCGTTATTATTGATTTTTTTTTTCTCGTAACTCCCTTTAACAGGAATATCTTCCTTACAAATGTTCATTTAAAATTCGATTGAATAACCCAAATACATCCAAGAAGGCATCATGCTTAGAAGTATTTTAAAGATGGCAAAATCAGCATTATGTGCCATTCAGTTCATGAAGTTCAAATACAAACGTCATTTTGAATCATTTTACGGAATTTCATTCGTAGAACTTCCCTGTTTATACTTGGAAAATGACCTTATTTCACGAACACGCTTACCTGAGAAGGCATCATACTTAGAAATATTTAAAAATGGTAAAACCAGCATTATATTCTATTCAGTTCATATAGTTCGCATACAAACGCAATTTTCCAAAAATCATTTTACGCCATTTTGTATAGCTTCATTGTTCCTACTTGACACAAACACGCTTGACTGTTCTGAGTAAATAAAAAACGTGTAAAGGCTCTATACAGAAGAATTTGTTAACCTCGTAAGCTTCACACGTCAATTTTCGATTATGATTTTGGAGATCTGATTTCAGCTTTTGTGTTTGACTTTCATGTACTGATACTTTACAGCTTAAAATATACGACAACTTTATTGAACATGCAAAATGGTTTATTCTGCCAATACTGTTTTTCCTGTAAAATGACATTGAAAAGTGTTTATCAAATGACTGGTTTTAAGTAGACGAAAACTTTTCAACCAAAGAACATCAAAATCGTGTTTAGGCTTTTAGTTAAACACACATCACGTATCACAAATTGTGTAAAACCGCGTAGCGTAGCGAAGCGGTTTTACGCAAAATTTGTGATACGACAACTGACATTTCATCATCCAATAAAATGGCAAAAATAAACATTCAATACTTATAATTACCAAACATATGAATTTACTCCGAATTCGTACAAATTCTAGGGAAAATAAACGATTGAGTAAGTGGCGTATGAAAATATTAAACTGGTACGAACTAGTTCCCTAACAACAAAAATGTTCGAGAGGAAAAAAAAGCAAGCCGACATTTAATCTGGAAAAAAAAGCATTTCCCCCTTCAGAACCTCAGCATGTTTTACCTATTTGCACTTACTGCTGTACTGCTATGACGTGATTTGTGACGCGTTGTTTATCGAAGGCAGCAGACATGACAGTTGAAAGTAGAACATGAAGCAATTTGTGTTGGGATTTATGCGGACTCTCAGGCAGCATTTCTTGTACCTGTAGATCTTATGTGTGAAGAAAATACACGTTGTTAAGATTTACAGGTATCAGAATATCAGCTGTGAATTATTTCTTAGGAATCAGAACGAAATCGGCATGACAAGTTTGGTAAGTCGAGATTGCGTAGCTTTTGCGCAGTACTTTCAACTTTATTCATCCTACTTGTTGTATATCCATGTGTATTAGATTAATTTCGATGATTTTAGATAAATAAAGGACACGTTTTTTTCATGCATTTCTAATAGGTCAATCAAAATTTCCCTTGAAACACAAGAAATCCGTCAACAAACTGCCGTTCATGTTCTCTTGTTGCAGTTTTCAAATCATGCGCGTAGCAACCGATGTAATCTCTGCAAACATCCACAGTACTGTGCTGTGATGTTATATGTCGACACATGGAATTGTCTCTAGTTTTAATGGATTATTTGAGACCATTTGTATTGTTTATTTCATGCGTTAGACAATTCTTGATTTCTGTTGCGTTAGTGTGAAAGTAGTTCCGGTCAATTTTGACATTTTATCATCTCATAACGGAAGTCACAATAAATGCGATTGACCAATCAAAATGCTTAGAATCAGATAAACAATAACATTTGGTAATTATATTGAATAGAACTCTTTATAAATTGTCTTATTAATATTTATAAAGATTCTTTTCAACTTAGGAAATCCAAATAAGCGACGTGTGAGGACATTTGTTCAAGTGTTATCTATTATCTATGATTAGAATAAGCACTGTATGACGTTCAGAATAAGGTTAAAATCATTATTAAGTTACGTTATTTTTTTATTTATTTTTTTTTTATTTTATTTTTTCCTTTTTGGTTCTTTTCCTCCTTACGTTTCCCGTAACTTCCTTCTCCAGAACTTAATAAAGGAATACCTTTCTTGTAAATGTTCATTTAAAAATCAGATTGAATAATCTTAATGCGCCGACATGAAAAGACATCTTACTAAGAATGTTAATGACAAGTCCAACATTTATGGCACGCCAAAGTCACAAAAAAATGATAAACTAGATTTCACAGTTGTAAACCATAGTTTACACATGGAAAACCTATTTTTCCGAGTGTAAACTAGGGTTTACAGCTGTGAAACCTAGTTTTTCTGTTGTGAAACCTAGTTTAACAAGCGAAAACCTAACTTTTCACTCGTAAAACCTGGTTTTTCTAATTTTTATGACATCGGCACAAGAATTCTTATTATTGATCATTAGCACGCGTAAAGTATAGTCTACATGCCAAAAACCTATTTTATTGCATGAAACTATGATTAGCAAATATGAAACCAGGTTTCTCTAAATAATTTCTTGTTAACACTAATTTCCACCAACAAAAATGCATTCCTGTGAATGTGAATATGTATTTCATCCAATGTAATGAGCTCTTACTCTTGGTAATGGATTTTTCTTTCAAGTTTTAGAATTTAAATTTTGACCAATCAGTATAATGTTTACTTGTGGTAATGGAAATTTCATTCAATCAGAATGCGTTTAACAAACAATTTCGATAGATATCAGTAAATCATTCTGCTTATTATTAGTTAATGTGTCTTTTATTATTTACAGTTACTGTCGTCTAAATTTTCTGGTTGAGCACTACGTTGTACACCAATTAAAATATTATTCAAACGATCCAAGACAGAATCTATTTCAGGTAAATCAGCCCGCGAAAGTCGATCCATGTCTAGAAGTGTTCAAAATGGTAGTTTGACGGAAGTCTAGCTATTTCCTGTTCGAGTCTTATTGGTTCAATTTTTCTTCAAGGAAATGAAACAAGCAACGTACCGAAAATAGGAAATTATCAGACTGTATCAAGAAATTTCATTGGATAAAATTATCATTACCAGAATGAAAGGGTTTATCTGATTCGCTAAAACTTTTGTTAACAGAAATTAGGATAATTTCACTTGTCAGACTGTATCAAGCAATTTCATCGGATAAAATTACCATTACCAGAAAGAAACAGGTTATCTGATTGGCTAAAACTTTTGTTAACAGAAATTAGGAAAATTTCCATTATCAGACTGTATCAAGCAATTTCATTGGATAAAATTACCATTACCAGAAAGAAACAGGTGATCTGATTGGCTTAAACTTTTGTTAACAGAAATTAGGAATTATCATTTACACTTAATTTTATTGTATTTAACACAAATTTTAATTATCATTATCAGAATTAATTTCTGTTAATAATAGTTTTAACTTCTACCCAAAATGATATGAAAACATACTTTTCTACGTGCAAAACCTAGTTTCACATACGTAAACATAGGTTTACATTTGTGAATGCAAATTTTATCATTTTTGTGACACCTAGAATTAATTATCATTACCATATGTAAACCCTAGTTTACACTCGGAAAACTAGGTTTTCCATGTGTAAACTAGGGTTTACAGCTGTGAAACCTAGTTTATCGAATTTATGTGACTTTGGCGTGCCATAAACATTATATGGTTCCCTGTAAAGTGCAAAACAAAACAAAAATGAAACAAAACGGAAGTGAACAAATCGAAAGAAACGAAACAAACCGAATCGAAACAAAACGAAACAAAACATATCCATATGACACAAAACAAAACATAAATCAAAGAACTAGCACAAAATAAACATAATGAAGAAAATTGCCAAGAATGTACATTAAAAGACAAGATCAGCATAAACATCAAAGACGAACCTAACATTTATTCAGTCTCAAAGTCGAGAAGGCAAGGCCAAATCGTGAGAACACTCATCGGAACGGCTGCATGTATTATTGCCTTTATCCATCAGTTCTAGTGCAGATAAGGTTTTTTCAATTGTTTAAGTCGACTTCTTTCATCTTTCAAAAAAAAATATCGATTGGAAACCAATTAAGAATCCAGGCAAAATACATGTTCTAGTGGTTTCATTTTCATTTTTTGTATCATTTGAGATATTGCTTTGATTCTTCTGAAATGTCATTTTACATGTATAAGAAAATTTATCTATCGTGTTCACTGTAAAAAATTCCCAAAATCACGTTACTTGCCCGTCGGTTGCTGTACAATAGAGATTCGATCGCTAGAATTATTTTATCTTCTTTTGAATTTTTTCTTTCTTTTTTTGGGGGGGGGGGGGCTTTCCAAATTCATGTCAAAATATATAATTGTTCCATTTTCAGAATGTTACGTGAAATGTATCTGGCTTAGACTTACTGAGCAAAAAAGAAAGGTTTATCAGATCTAGTCCTAAATCACGCAATTTTCATTTTTATACTGTCATAACTGCTTTATGGTTGGTGCCGGTAAGATTTTCCGATAGTGCAATTAGGTTCATTAAAGTACACAGGGGTCAGAACAAAAAAAAAACATGAAGCGGGCAATTTTCTTTTGAATGCTTAAGGAATAAGCGAATTTATTGATATTTCAATTGAACACTGTAGTACAAGGCCTTCACTGAACAATCTGAAAAATGTTGTTCCTAATTTAAATTCATCACAAATATGCACATTGTACCAAGTTCATGTTAGAATATGCTAAGTTTAAGGTTCCATGCTATTTAATACTTTAAGCGATTCGAATCTCTATTGTATAATATTGAGATAAATACATGTATGGTCCACGTTGCCAATTTATCTCTTTTTAAATGATGCAATTCAATTTGAAGACGTTTACATGTAAATCATATCATTAATTTTTTATCAGAACTTCCTTATTCAAAGATCATAAAAAATGAATTTCAACAAGAAATCGTTACTGTTATCACAGCATGCATGAGGAAAAGATGAGAATTACATGAGAGAAAAAATGAGTCATGCGGAAATATTCTCTTAACCTACCCGAAGAAAATTTCAAATCAATTTTTCAATCTAAGACACATGTTTCGAATATTAAATCATTATCAGTGATACTTTCATCCAAGGAGATTTTCAGACACAACCAAAATTAATTTTAGTAGTGGCTCCAAATGTCCTGTAGGGTCGATTCAGTACTACATGTATATCCAAATAAAATCTATGTTCAAAATAGCATTGGAGAGACGATGATATATTTGAATGAAACGACAGGCTTCCGAATAAAGCAAAATGATATTTATGATGTCAAATTGATAAAGTGTCAATACAAGGCTTTTCACAGGCAACAGAGCTGGAAAGAAGTAATTAATACACTTAAAACATCCATGCCAAGAGGAACGAGTTTAACTTCTAAACACCTCAACAATACTCCGATAACGATAAGCAATTACATCTGACCCTTTCATAAGGTATTCTTACTTTAGTTATTAAATTGTTAATTAGACGTGATAAGTAAGGAAATGCTTACAGATTTAGCTATCTTTAAAGATTTATCTTAAATGAGGCAACTACTTTGTAAACACACAAAAAAGAATAGTGAGCGAAGAGAAAAATCGCGACGTAAACTTACAACATACTTGAAGAAAGTATGAAGATGGTTAAAGAGTGTACACAATTCGATTGCTTACATTTAGAATTACAAATATGGTTGATAATGTATATCTCCATACACAGTACAAAATCGATAATTCAGAATATCATAAACCAAAGGCATACAACAGGAACCAAAGCAAACAAACAAAAAGCCCAAGCACATGGAAAGAAGCAGACTCCCAATATGGGAGGGAGAACAGGTGCCCAGGAAGAGTAAAAATCTCCTGCTTGCATGAAACGTCCAACGCTCCAATTCGGTAGAATTGTCACATACTTGATTTTTTTATCACAAAGCCCTTAAACCTGTATTAAAACATCAGTCAATTGACATAGAAAGAATAAATAAAATTGATACATGTACATAACCGGAAAATATACATGTAATAATATCTTACGTTTTTCATACAATACCTATCGTTGCAGTTTTTAAAGTAATCTTATATACAGATTTTGCAGTTTTCAATATAGAAATATATGTTTTATTTTAAACAAAGATTTTGGGTCTTCTTTTTATTCTTTAAAGTAAGCTTTTATTTGTCAGATTCGGTAATTTCTCTTAATGTTTAATGAAATTTGAATGTATGTCTGGATAGCAAATATGATTTATGAATTGTGCAAAACGTACTCGTTTTCGAAAAATAACTAATCATAATGATGGAATCCTGAATAAGATGTGATTGGCGTGGTTAAAATAGAGTGCACAATACTTTTGCTTTCCTTAAGAATAAAAGATCCATTGTCCATGACAAAACTCAGAATGTACATAAACAATAGAAATGCATTGAATGACGCATGTTTATGTAAGTGTGTACACGTGGTTTACTACATGTTTCGTAGTAATCTTCATTCAAGTGATTGGCTGATCGTGGTAGAGCGCTCACTCTGACCTTAGTATACGTGACATTTTTTTACATACTGTATAGTTCCGAAATTTACCGAAATCGTGTGTAACCGAAAATAAAAACGTCTATGAAAAATGTGAGAGATAATTTTTGCAAGAAATATGAAAAAGCTTCTTTTTGGCCCTTTATCAATTAGACATCATAGATATTATTTTGCTATTTCGAAACCTTCTTGTCATTCCATTCAAAACTATCATCGAACCTAAAGGAGGTTAACATCTTGGCACCATCTCTCCAATGCTTTTTTGAACATATATTTCATTTGGATATGCTACTGAATCGACCCTACACGATGATATAAACATGCAAAATTGTAATTGACCACACATTTATATCAAACCTACGATAAAATTCGATATACACGTTTATAAGTAAAGTTAGACAGAACTGATTACCTACAACATATTTTTCTGATACCTCAGAAAGTTTTATCAAATGGCTGGTTCCCATTAAAATCGCGCGAGGTCTTCCAAATAGAGAAGTGAATCTTTGAGAATTGCCCGATGGCCATTTATCATGAATTCATTCATTTAAGGAAATCCAAACAAATCTCACATGGACAAAAATGGATAATATGGACAAATATGGATAATCACCCGATAATAATGGATAATCAAATATGGAGAATTTGCACATCACACGGAAACTCATCACTATTCCAACCGATCACAAATAGCATATAAATTCGTAACACACATCGCGCGCATATACCACATAATTTCACAATACACATCGTGCTCGAATGATACAAATTCACAATACACATCGCGCACAGAAAAAGCAAATTCAGAATACACATCACGCACAGATAATGCAAATTCAAAACACATATCGCGCACAGATAACACATAAATTCGAAACACAATCAAATCGCGTACATATAACACATAACTTCAAGACTCATATCGCGCACAAATTCAGTTAATGAATTAGGGTTCCTAAATACATTTGTAAATTCCCACAAATTACATAACGTACGGTTCCCTGCACTATTGCTCAAAACTCTAATGATAGCTTTTTTATGTACGAGATCGCACAAAGTCATACCAGAAGTCTCTGGTTGTTTTGTTTTATTCATGCATTTACAAGTTAATAAGATACATATACATGAATAACAATTTCTATTTTATTTCAAACCAAAGACCATAGCGAGCAGGCGCTCTAACAAATTATAAGCAGCACAACGAAATAACAAATCCATTAAACTGCAACTAGAATATCATTCATATAATTTTTAATATCCGAGATAAAGTATTTCAAAAAATAATGCTATACCCATTTTCAAAGATCCTAGGGGTCAGGGGCTGCTAGCTCAAATCAACCATCAATGACATAAGACATAAGACATAAGATCCATTACATTGCATAAACAACTAAGTTTCCATTATTAATCATGTTAATAGCTTTAGAAGAGTTGAGAGCGCAACTATCTACGAGAAAATGACCACACCCATTTTCACATTTTTGCACAACAAAACCACACATTCATCGTACTGCAAAAAATCATTTATAGTGTCAGAGGAGTTGCGAACACAAGATAACATAGAGTGACATAGGAGAAAATGACCACACCCATTTTCTAGGACCCTCAGGGTCAGGGGATCAAACAAATTATCAGGTGCACAACTAGACCGCAGACCCATCATATTGCAAAAAGAATTAAGTCTCCATCATTTATAGTGTCAGAGGAGTTGCGAGCACAAGATTACATAGCGTTATATAGGAGAAAATGACCACGCCCTTTTTCTAAGTCCCTGGGGGTCAGGGGCTCAAACAAAAGATCAGGTGCACAACTAGACCATAAACCCATCATATTGCAAAAAGAATTAAGTCTCCATCATTTATAGTGTCAGAGGAGTTGCGAGCACAAGATTACATAGAGTTACATAGAAGAAAATGACCACATCCTTTTTCTAAGACCCTCAGGGTCAGGAGCTCAAACTAAATATTAGGTGCTCAACAAGACCACAGACCCATCATATTGCAAAAAGAATTAAGTCTCCATCATTTACAGTGTCAAAGGATTTGCGAGCACAAGATTACATAGAGTTATATAGGAGAAAATGACCACACCCTTTTTCTAGGACCCTGGTGGTCAGGGGCTCAAACAAAATACCAGGTGCACAACTAGACCACACACAAGTATAATGCAAAAAGAGTTACATTTCTATATCTTATAGTTTCAGAGGAATTGTTTACGGACGGACCGACGGACAGACGGACAGACGGACAGACGACGGGGTATCACATAAGCCCGGCTGGTCTATGACCAGTAGAGCTAAAAAAGAAAATTACAAAGAAGAGCTGAATCGCGCAAAATGAAATATTCCAAAAAAACACACACAAACTTTAGTGTTCACACGGGATCGTACACAGAAAATACAAATGATAAATAAATCACGCACATAGAAAATCGTAACAAAGGTATGCACACTAATCAAAAAGTCACACAAGAGTGGTCACAGAGATTAATCGCGCACAAATAAATCATCACAACGCTATGCACAAAACGATTTCACACGCGAGTAGTCACAAATACATGTATAACATATTAAAATTAAATCGCTCACAAATAAATCATAACAAAATTATACACACTATCTCGCATGGTCACAAATAAATTTTACACGCAAACAAAATTACTGAAATAAAGTGCAATCAATATAAAACGGTCGCGCACTTTATTAACCCTTTCGCTGCCAAAATAGGTAGGCTTTAACTCTATACTCAAATCAATACATATATTCATTTATCACACGCGATCGCGCACTGTCACTTCACTTCCACAGAATTTGCACGGTATCAAATACACATATCTATATACTAACCGAACACTAAATAAACACGAATCGATAATTTCACTGATATTTACACACAAATGATATACAAACGTAGATCACGGGTAATAAACATACACTGATTAAGCCACTGAATGCACACGCGAAACACTTTTTTCACTGATCGCAAATACAAGTCTTACTTTGACAGTAAGTGTTTTGAATATTTTCTCTGACATGGTCGCCAAAGCACTTTCTATATAGATTTTACCTCAGACAGTGCAATGCATGTATTTTATATATGGTTTTTATTTTCGTGCATAAACATCGACGGCGGATGCGGCTAGCCAACAGGGGATGCGTACTCCTCCCGGGCACTTGGTCCCACTTCCAGCCTGCTAGGGGTCTGTCGATGCTCAATTTGGTGCTCTATTGTGAGTGCTGTTGAGATTATCGTCAGGATCTTCTTTAACTCATTTCAACACAAAATTTAAGCCTCCTTCACTTTTCCGAATCCATATAAAGGTACTTTGGAAATACTTCGAAGCATTCCTTTCTTTCCACTCGCGATTTCTTTCGAAATGAACATATTCAAATTCTGTATAATCGTACACTCGTACGAATTTTGTTGGTTCCTGTACATCCATAATAAAGAGTCGCACACACGACAAAAAAATACACTAAAAGTAATTTAAAATATACACAAATCACGTAGGTTATATCGCACGAGCTGCCACAAGTTCTATCCTGTAGGTTATATCCCACGAGCTGCCAGCAGTTGTAACGTATACGCTACCAATTTTAATGTACTAGGCCTCTGCGGTCACTCAGTAATAACTGTGTAATCAAATAACAAAATCCTTGATAGCGTAAATCTTTGGTAGCGTACACGTTACAAAACGTATGTACATGTTTAAATCCAATATTGTAGTGTAATATCCTTGGTAGTGTATACCCAAATCTGTGTGTAAAGTAGAATAAATCCATAGTAACGTTTCTTAGTTTATTTACAAGTCTAATCTACGATTAAAACATATTTACAATATATACAAACATAGTGTCAACAAGCGACCTGCGCTCTACGGAGTCTGTGTAGACACTGGGATGCTGGGTCACCTGGCGCGTCGCATTTTATAGCTAGGCGTGAGCTGCCGTTTTCCAGGGCCAGGTGACGTGAGCTGCCCATATATTGGCAACTCAGTGTTAGTTGACGATTACGCTGGTCAAATGGGCGTTATAATTTACGTATATATTGTACGTTTAAATGACGTCTTAGTGTCAGTCGGACTCCTCCGATGATAACATACATGATCTCGCGGCGGCAGAGCACGGATTGTATTACGTACGCTCTCTTTTTATATCCATTTACATATTCATCTGTGTTGCTTGGGCCCCTGCGTTTTGCGGTCTTCTTTGTGTGTGGTCGTCTGACAGTGAGGAGGTTGTTTTACACCACAATTGTACGATCTTCGAGACCTCTGGGTAATCGGAAAAGTAGGAGGGTTGTGCGCAAGTAATCCAGGATAACCACACCTTCTGCTATTTCTGCGGCAGATGGCCGTTCTAAGTCGGCACCGGTTGCCCATTGGTCTCGTTGGTTTATGTGTAGTCCTTTGTGTTTGATGTTTTTGTGTTGTGCGTTGACGTTCCTTGTCCCTTATGCGTCTCTTTCTGTGCTTGTCTGCTTTGTGTTTTTGCATTGAGTGTTTTTGGGTTTTGCTGTGGGTGCTGCAACCTGGTGTTGTTGGAGATCCCCTTCTTTGTTTAAAATCAATTATATAATAAAGATAGATAATATACAGACATATAAGCATATTTAAACTGATTTACATTACATATGGCAAAAAAAGTGTATGCCCTGTCTACCCCCACCCCATTATTCATGTAAAGCAAAAAATATATGATTCTCTCCCCCCCCCCCCCCCCGGTTTTTCTTCATAGAAATCCGTCTTTGAACCGTCAGTCAAAATAATGGTACATGTACATTAAAATTTATGGCATTCTCTCGTAAATAAGTTGATCTGTCTGAATAATATCATCTGTCTGAATGAAAGAAGCTAATAGATACAAATATACGAAGTATGACATGTTTGATTGCAGTGAGTGCATTTAGTAGAATTGCGTATGGGACTCGACGGGTATTATTTGCTCACACCTTGTTTAAACCCAGTTCAATTTAAATACGACCCCTCACTTCATCGGATGGATCCGTTCATATGGTCAAAAATTTGGCCGATAGCGTAAATCTTCGGAAGTCAAGTCTGGCTGACGCGGAATCCATCGTCTACACGAGTACAATAATTATACATTCTTTTATTCATAGATTTAAGGATTTAACTACGTTTCTCTAGCGTTCGTCGGCGGTCCTTGCTTATACTTTTTACAACGTGAACGTCATTATTCATCGTTTCGGAAGTATTTGCTACTGTTTGGCTTAGGTATTTAAATATGCTGTAAAGATCAATAAAGAAAACTATTCGAGCGTTTTTATACATGGTATATTCACGCGACACGTGTCGGCACGTTGTTAGTATATCCTATACAATTCCCTTTAAACGGCACGTAGATAAAGTCTTTACCCGTAACGTAAATAGGGAACGCGTCGTGATTTATACGGGTTTTTAAAAGTATTTATTCATCGGCTACCGTTTGGACGATTTTACTGGACAATAAACATGTTCAATGAAATAAATGGATATTTCATTTTTTTATCGATGATTGATCGAGGATGAGACACGGCGGATATTTTTTCTGAAGTTGCAATTCAAAACGTCTCGTCGGTGGCAAATTATTGCGCGTGGCGGTGTCTGAGAAACATAGATCTTATTTTACATGGCCTAAAGTATGGTGTATTATCATCCTGTTTTCCTTATGTCCTTTATGGCCACACTTTAAATACGCTTTGTATCCTACCTGTGCATAGTTTTCGTTCATTACTGCGCTCATATACAGGAGGATATTTTGATATATATTATATGCGTTCGTACACAGTAAGTCCCAAAATGCTTTGTTTCAAAGCACTTTTATTCACTTTTAAAACGATTCTTATATATTATATATAATTCTATTCCACTGATTCATTTCACAATGTACAATTGTTACAACAAATTAACATTAACTAATAGTATGTAGCTTATGAAATCTGCAATCAGAAGAGCTTTATTCTAAGTCTGACAAAATTAGAGAAAATGAATAATTACATGTGTAATCTAATTACAATACCATATAAGAATGAACCTCAATCGCTTGATTGAATCAGGTCTTCATTCTATGGTGTCCGCATCTTTTTTTTTTTTTCGGTGTTAACACATATTTGGATATAATTATATCATTATCTATATAATATAATATAAGGATATAAAAATGCAATTTATTTAGAGTCCCTTTATATTTGACGGGAGTATTATGGTATGTCACCGCTTGTCCCTCTATCTGTCTGTCTGTCTGTCTGTCTGTCTGTCTGTCTGTCCGTCCGTCCATCCGCTTATGGAAAGTTATAATTTGAACATGCGTCAACAGATTTTCATGATATTTCTACATTGTGATGAGATTGTATAGAGGAAGCCGCCTTTCCATTTTCAGGTTCATCCGATTTGTCGTTACGGAGGTATGGGACTTAGAATTTTAAAAGACTTTGAAAATATACTTAAAAAATTAATTTCAAATCTATATTTGGGTGAAATATGAATTATCTTCTTTTACATATGTAACGGGTTTAAAAATTTTAAGATACTCCGTTCGTAGGAGTATCTTACTGTTTTCAAAATTCTCATGTACGCTCGAAGCACCTTCACTTCCGATGCCCAGTGAAAAATAGTTCCAGATTGTGTCAGCAGTTACTTGATATCAAATCTTGCGTGTGGAAATTTTCTACCAGCATCGATTGTTTCGGGATATTATAGATGATATCATATTATGAATATAAATATCAGATTAGCTGAGATTTGCCAGATGTAATTTGATCATTACAAATGGTTAGCGTTGCAGATCCACATGCTCTGCTCACTCTTTGAAATTCATGCGCGTACGTTATGTGATGAACGTCAAAATCAATACAACACTTGCAATGTAAATACTCATTTGATATGCTGCAATTCTGGCTATTTCAATGCGTGTATCCTAATATCACAACATCAGAACTTACAATTAAGGCAATTTTTATTGAATGTTTTACGGGACCGCCGACTCGAATTTTCAATGAAAATGAATAAAAATGAAAGCTCTGACTTTGGTGTTTGATTTTCAATTTCTATTCCTGTCTCTGTGAAAAATAAATGTTTTGACTGCAATGACAAATCAGGGATGGATCCAGAACCCAAACTGCTGGGAGGCACATACAATTTATGATGGGAATCACTTGCGAGGCCCGAAGGGCCGAGTGGGGAGTATGGGAGGGATTTCCCCCTCCCATTGGTGGGGGTTCGGGGGGCCTCCTCAAAAAGTTTGAAAAAATGAAGCATTTGGTGGCATCTGAAGCGTATTTGAACTGAATTTATAAGGAATTACTTGCTTGATTCAGTCAGTAAGTATAATTAATAGTATATCTTTAAAAAGTTTCGACGTTTTCTGATGCTGTATTGTTTTTGCATGACATGCAGTACTAAGTCAACATGTTCAGGACTTTCTAAGGAAATGGCGGATCAAGAAAGTTTTAGAAGGGCAGAGAGGTCAGCCCTTAAAAGGTGGGGGGTGTCATCAAATTGAATAGCATCATTTTAGAACAGATAAATGGGCAACATGGACCAGACATGCGCGTTTCGGATACTCAGTGATCCTCAAATCTCAACAATGTAATATGCCAAAAAAGTATGAAAGTTACTATGTCGAAAAAGCGTACCGAAAGACATAGCAGGATGGGTGGGATATGATGCTACAGGACCCACGTTTAAGAAATTTCAAGAAATTTTGATAACAGAAATTTTAGAATGCGTTGAAGAAACGATCAATTGAAATTGATCGAACTTGGCTACATGTGCCCTCGGGGACTCCCGGTCCACCAGCAGTGACACTCACCAAGTGGTAAAAATGTAAACGTCTTCAAATTGAATGGCATCAAAGCTAGGAGAAAATCAGCAATATTTGCAATTCCAGACGGGATCTAACATCCCCCCCCCCCAACCATCACTCTAGATCCACGCTTCTTTATTTTAGATTTTTGAACTTGGTGGAGAAAATAGTAAATTATCAAATGTTTTTTTAAAACAAGAGATCATGGGTGCCGCAGGTATTATTATTCTTTGGTAATTTGATTATGAAAATAAAAAAAAAAACATGCATTTTTAACTGTTTGCAAAAATTCTTGGAAATGCCGGTTTCAATCTGGTCAAACGATTTTAATTGTTCAATTACCTAATAAAAAATTAAAATTAAAAAAAAAAAGACCTTAAACAAAGTAAGAAATTGTCAATTTTACAGAAGGTTAAGTATATCGAAAAATTTGTCATGAAATATTTGTGTGGTATGACTTGCATAGTACTGTTATTCCCGATTCATCCCTTAGATGAAGACAGTCCTGCACTGCCATCCATAAATCAGTATACACCATTTGTTTCCGTGTTGCTGTAAGAAAATGAACTATTTCGAATCTATTGCTGTGTAACTCTGAAGATGAACCTTATAGAAATCATAGGTATTAAACTTAACCGAAATATTTGTATATTTTTAATTTTTACTTTTTTTATATGTAAAAATGACAATTTTTGAAAAAAAATATGCCAATGAAAAAAGTATCTTTTTATATTTTTGTTATCACAATTCATGATTTAAAATTATGTGAATCCAATGATTATGATTCTTTCAAGTTCAGAATTAAAAAATTAGGATAAATTGATAAAAAAAATTTTAGAATGGTTTCCTTGTTTGTACAGAGATTTATGGATGGCAGTGTATATGAACGTGATTCAATGAAGATTGTTGTTCACGTACATGTAGGGATGTACAGACGACTGACATGGTAGCAATGCATCCTTTCCGACTTCTAATGATAATCCCCGAGAAAATTTTGGAAGATTTATTCAATTCGGTGATTTCTGGGGTGTTTTGGGGATTTTTCTGACTAAGTTCATAGATTTGCCCATCGAAGGGGCACTTATTACATGCTTTTGGAAGCATTAAACCGCTAATGCTTCCAAAAGCATGTAATAAGTGCCCCTTCGATGGGCACTGCCGGGGGCACGTGCCGCACCCCCCCCCCCCCCCCCCCCCGGCTGAATCCGCCATTCTAGATTTTATTTTGCCTTCAAGGATAAATGCTATCTGAAAAACTTGTTTGCACAGCCGTTCAGTCTATTTTTAGAATGTTTCGGGTAGCACTGATGAAAGTAGATTTGTCGTGTCCTCAGCTGTAAATCATAGGATTTTCGGCCCCAATAGTATCAGTAAAGAAAGCAGCAAAACATTATAATGATGCTATTTTCTTTGCAATGTTATATCTCAAATATGTCAGAATTTACTCTCGCCAATTTCTTGTACGGATCCGACACATTTTTTCAATTTTTCTTATATTTTTCCCCCCTCCCCCCCCTCAATTCAACTTAGCTTTTGTTCAAAAATTCCTCGTAAAAGTCATTTGATAAAAAGAATTGCCTAAATAAGATGGTCTAGATGTTACAGCACTACAGCACATGTTACTGTAAGTGGAGTATCATTCAGGACTTTCAGCCCTTTGATTTTGTCGCATATCGAGATATTATGTATTATGGGAGGAGGTTAAATCCACATACACGTTAAGCTTAGGGCAAAGTACACTTTTGTATAGGCGCGTGGAACGCAATAACAAGAAGTTGCGTCAACAGATTTTTAATATCATATTTCGATCTACATGGTCATAAGACTGTAGAGATAAATCCGCCTTTCGATTTTCAGGTTCATCCAATTTGTCACTACGGAGTTATGGGCTTTAGAATTCTAAAATACATGTACTGTGAAAATATTCTAAAATAGTTTAAAGTTCTTTAAAAATCTCTCTTTTCTTTTGGTGAAATGTTTGAAAATTTGTATACTTTAAGACGAAAAGATGCTCATTAAATATATGCCACGGGTCTTTCATTTTTCTGTCGCATAATTTTGAAATGTGTAATCATTATGAGAGAATATGATATATGTTGTATACATGTTAAGCTTAGGGCAGAGTATAGGAGCATTGAACGCAATATTTTGAATATGCGTCAGCGAATTTTCATGATATTTATACAGTGTGATAAGAATGTGAAGTGGAAGCTGTCTTTCGATTTTCCTGTTCACTATACATGTCGTTACGGAGATATGGTACTCCGATATTTTCGTATAGTGAAAATGAATGCCGACGGGCGTATTATTCAGCCGCACATTTTTTGATGATGTAATCTTAAGTTTGAAAGTAAGGAATTCCTCTCTCAAAAGACGACATTGCATTTATCAAGGGGGAAAACACACTTGATACGAAAAGGGGACACCACGTTTACTTGGTAACAAAATGATAAAAGAACCAAGAAAAATGGCAAAACACTTTTCAAACATCAACACATGAAAGAAGACTAAGGGAATTTTATTGCCAGATCGAACGTGATAAAACAACGCTAATTTGCAAAATAAGCCCGTCGGGATATTGTCATATTCGATTTAGGAAATGCAAATTTCTTAAAGCTATCTGATATACATTTGTATTTCTTTTTAAAATGAGTTATGAAGATTTGTAATGAATTTAACATTATTCTCCTCAGAAAAAAAGATATCTTAGCCATCAAATGGTCTTGACCTTCGATCATTGATCATGAAAATCAGGAATATGTCCTTCTTGTTAAAGAAAAAGGAATTAAAAGATAAAGTTTTAATTTAGAAATACTAAACATTTAATATTCGAAACACGTGTCTGGTGCAGGAAAAATTGATTTGGAATTTTCTTCATGAAGGTATAGAGTTGTATTATTTTTACATGTAAGCTAAAGGCTCAGGCCAGGCTTGTCAATGTCAACTTACAGCCCCGACCAGTCGAAAGTTTGATATTCGCTTTCAATTCGTAAACGAATTGAAAGCCTTTTGAAATCTTAGCTTTCAAAATTTCGTCAGCGATTGCTTTCAAAATTTTGAATACTCAAGATATGACGAAATTTCGTCAGCGATTTTTCGTTAACTAATTTTCGTCAGTGATTCCCTAGCTTTCAAAAATTTCAAAAATCGCTGACGAAAATTTCGTTAACTATAGCTTTCAAAAATCGCTGACGAAAATTTCGTTAACTAGCTTTCAAAATTTTTGAAAGCTTTTCTCGTAAGCTATTTTGTGTCGTGAAAACCAAGATGGCCGAAATCAAAGCAATCATCTTCATAATTTGCTTGATGAAATAGTATTAATTATGATGTTTATTCAGATTAAATTATGAAAATATATATTCCTGGATTAAATTACATATTGTATCTTGTTTGTTTTTAACTTCATTAGAAGATTCCGTGTTTCCCAGATCGGTGTGTTACCCGTACACCTACTTGGTTAAATAACATTATGTTAATTGGGGTGAATGGGGCCATCAAATGGGTGTGCTTTGCACTAATTAGTTACCTTAATTTACCTGTATTTGTATTACCTGTAAGGGTATTCCATCTTTAAGTGTATATATGAACAACTTCCGTTTCATCTTAAATCTAAATGTATACTGTATACATTGTATATATCAGAAAATTTATATCTGACCGGCCAAATTCTGACTGAATGAGGGGAATTTATATCCAGTGAAACCCTGGTTTCTCTGTGATTGTCGGAAGCTTTGAAAGATATTTCACAATTGGTGAATTTTTAAAGTGCCACGCCTTCATACTCTAAACTGTGCAGAGGAATTCGCCCGAGGCGTGCTGCAGCCATTGCAAAAACAATATGGCACCCGAGCGTTCAGAAATCTATCAAAATTTTCTTCAGCGAAAGATTTCAAAATATTCGTCAGCGATAGCTTTCAACACTTTCGTCAGCGATAGCTTTCTAAATTTACGTCAGCGATTGCTTTCAAATATTTTGAAAGCTCCGAGATGACGAAAATTTGAAAGCTCATAGCTTTCAAATTTTTCGTTAACAGAGATTAGTTAACGAAATTTTCGTCAGCGATTTTCCGAAAGCTTTTTAGAGCTTTCAAAATTTCGTCATCTCAGTAGTTTTCAAAAAATCGCTGACGAATAGTTAACGAAACTTTCGAATTTAGCTTTCAAAATTTCGTCATCTCGGCGTTAAACTTTCGACTGGTCGGGGCTGTACATAACACGCATGAAATCCTAGCCCAAACGGAATAGTATCTGTCTTCTTTACAATGCTTATTTACAAGATTAGCTTATGTTTCGTACAACAACCCTCCACTTTTGCATGATATGTAATTTTGAAAACAAAGAACTGACGTACATGATCTTGTCTCTTGCTTTATGCATTCTAGGTTTCAAAATTTATTTTTCATTGAATTTTTAATATATTTTCATCAAAAATATTTTAACATTATAAGCATTAGATTGGTTTCGATTGTAGTGCAACTTCTACTTTTCGTTTCAATATTGTTTATAGATTCAATTATGAAGATCTACCACACAGTGGAAAACTTTTTTTGTAACATCTTCTTCAAGTATGGTGTTTTCATTTCCAAACATCCTCTATCAGCAATTGGATTTGCCGTTTTACTTAATGGCTTGCTCGGATTGCAGATCATGTGGATAAAATCCGATTCGAATTTAGAAAAGTTATATACACCAACCAATAGCCGTGCAAGTCAAGATAGATCTGATATGAAAAGGTTCTTTACGGATGGAAGTGGATCTAACTTTTACCTACAGCATCTTCGAGATTTGGGTCATTATTGTAGCGTGATTTTGGCATCAAATGACAATATTTTCAACCAGTCGAATCTTCCATACTTTCAAAATATATCACATTTTATAAGGCACATCGAAATTAAAGATAAAAATGGCATACCTCTAGCATATGAAGATATTTGCGCTAGACGTAATTCTAAATGCATTGTGGATGGTGACATATTCCTTACAGATTTCTTCTGGACGACGTTGAGCGAGTTTAACGTTACGTTTCCTCTATTTCGTGACTTGAACGGAACAGAAACTGATTTAGAAACAATAACAGGAGGTGCGTTGGTTAAAGGTGAAACTTTGCAGAGAGCTAGAGCTATCAAGTTAATTTTTTACCTAAGGCAGGATTCTGAATACTTTTTAGACATTTCTAGAGAATGGGAGCTCAAATTTATAACAGAAATGAAGAGTGTAGAACGACATAACGGCATTGATGTTGCTTATGCAAATTCAGATTCGCTAAACCAAGAGCTTGATTCTAATACTGACAATGACGTAGCATACTTTTCTTTGACATTTACACTGATGATTACATATGCTTCCTTCGTAACTGCTGGTGGAAACTGTCTGACACAAAGAGGACATTTGGGAAGAGCCGGAGTCATAGCAACCGGATTAGCTATCTTAGGAGCTTTTGGAATTTGTGCTGGAGCGGGCATTGAATACGTTAATATAGTGGGCGTTATGCCATTTTTAATTGTTGGTAAGAATTTAAACCCTTTTCAAATACTATTGAAATATTTGAATAGCTTCAGCCTCATGATACTAACATAATGTCTTTAGGCAAGGATCTTATACCAAAATTTACTCAAGTTAATCATTTTTATGGCTTTTGCTATTTATATTGAAATCTAGTTAAGACAAAGACCATCCGTCCGCCAGCTGTATAATTACTCCCATTAATCGATTTATTTTCTTAATTAACATTACAAGCAATACATTCCTATAAATTCTTTAAAAGAACTTTTAAGTTTAAGTATAGAACCCCGTAAGAATCAAGCAGGGGTGATTGATACAATTTGTACATCAAATGTTTTTTGAGTGAAATGTCTATGTATTGCAGACGCCAGACTTCAAGAATCATTAAAATTTGTTCGTTTGATTTGAAGAATACATACATGCAAGAATATAAAAGAAAGGCTAAAACCTCTTTAGAGAAGACAGGGCCACGACACCTGTCCTCTCTGAATGTCAGTCAGGACTTCTCGGGTGATAACATATATAAGCTCGCTACAGCCGGCAGAGCACGGACTGTATTACGCACGTCTTCTTTTTATATCCATTTACATATTCATTTGTGTTGCTGGGGCCTTTGCGTTTTCCGGTCTTGTTTGTGTGTGGTCATCTAACAGTAAGGAGGTTCTTTTACATCATAATTGTATGTTTTTCGAGACCTCTTTGTAATCGGATAAGTGGGAGGGTGGTGCGCACGTAATCCAGGATAACCACACCGTCTGCTACTTACGTGGCAAAAAGCCGTCCTTAATCGGCACCGGTTGCCCATTGGTCTCGTCGATTTACATGTGGTCTTTTATGTTTCTGTGGTGTGTGTTGGTGTTCCTTGTCCCTTTGGCGTCTTTTTTTTTTGTGGATGTCTGCTCTGTGTTTTTTGAGGTTTTGCTGTGGGTGCTGCAACCGAGTATTGTTGGAGATCCCCTCCTTTCTTGCATACATTCATTGTACGAGTAAACCTCTTTTGTAAATCATAGATGTTTCCCTTGCACTCCCTAACCAGTTTAATGATACATCAGTCTTTCCGCTCTGCATTGAAAATAAAAATGTTTATATAACATAATCATCTTTAATTCAAAATATCAGTTGCAGAAGGATACAAAACACAACCACATAAACCATTGAAGTTGAATTATATACGAGTTTCCTTTCATCCATTCATATCTTAATTAATTAAGGATTCCGACTATTCCAACGGAATCCTTTCTGTTATTGCAATATCTTTTCTTTATTCTTCTTCTTCTTATTATTATTATTATTATTACCTTTTTCAATTCCAGAAACTTTATTCAAAGAATTTAAGGTCTTTGAACAAAGTGCAAAAAGGATGGCACCATTAGAAAGAGCATACAAAGATCTTCTTAAATTAATTTTTGTTTGTTGATTAGTTCACCAATAAAGGTCATCAAAGGTCAAATTTTTAAACTCTTATAACTTCTTAACTAATCGTATGATTCGAACGAAATTGGTTTTATATTGCTCCTCGGAAAATTTGCAAACCTTTATACACTTACATGCTCGATAAATTAATTACGGTTTTCGTGCTATTTCAAGTTGAAAATGAAACTTTAAATAGGCACAGTGCCAATTTCTAGTTTTCGGGATTTTGAGTTGAAACTTGGACGGCATGTTACTTATAGGTAGTCAATTAATGTTAATTAGTTTCAAGGTCAAATTTCGATTTTCAAGGTTACAACAAGCTTTTGCCTATAAAACAGAGACTGTTTGACCTTCAAAGTTCAATCTTTATACATATTATCATGGAACCAAGTCCTTTCACCTTGACCTTGACCCAAGATCAAACTCTCATTCTAAAAGTTACAATAAACTTTTCCCTATGAAAGAAAGACTGTTTGATTTTGAGAGTTCAAACTTCACACAAATATTCCGTGCATCAAGCTCTTTCACCTTGACCTTGACCCAAGGTCATTTGTTCGATTTCAAGGTCACAACAGACTTTTGTTGATGAAATATTGAGCTTTGATCAGATTAAGATCAATCTTGATAGAAATAACCTCAAATACTTATCTTTTATCCGCGAACATGGTTCACGGTCAAATAATCATTCTCAAGGTCAAAACAAACATTTACTCTTGCAGAATTGCCAGTTTATGACCTTCTTATTTGAACTCAACATAGTATAATAAAGATAACTCTTCTATTCTTGTTCTCTGTTTCCTTTTTTACTTGTCTGTACTTTTATGCTGTAGTAATTTTCTATTTATAGACATTTTCTCATCGCAAAATCTTTGTGCAATTCTGTTTTGAGATAATAGTTTTTAAATGATTTAAAATTGATAGATCGTAGAGTTTAAAGCTTTCGTAAACATGAAAGGTATTCATTATCTTTTTCTTCTATTTTGTTGATAAATAAATAAGAGTTCGAAGTAAGACATAAGCTCTTTGTCTCATTTGCTGAACTGAATAAGGTACTAAAGCAATCATACTTTTTTCCATCTTCTTTATTCGGATTTTAACACTTCAGTTCCGAGGAAGGTCTGATAAAGGAGGAATCCGTCTGTCGCTTGCAACAGTAGCCATTTAGTTATGTATTTATGTTTTGTTCTTGTTTTTGATAATAATGTATAAAGATACAAAACACAGCAGCTTATTATTATTTTGTTTTCTTTAGCTGAAAAAAATTAAATATACATCTTATACTAGAATTGAAATTTTTTTTGCAGGTATAGGCGTCGACGACATGTTTGTACTACTCTCTGGCCTTGCAAGTGCGCCTCTTGACCTAAGTATAAGTCAAAGAATTGGTCATACAATGAAAACAAGCGGGATAGCAATAACAATTACATCACTTACAGACATAGTAGCGTTTTCTATAGGAAACCTGTCTGTCTTTATGAGTGTGAGGCATTTTTGCATTTACACAGGTAAAACTATCTATACTACTAAATAAATAGAGTTAGTATTAGCCCGTTCCACGCTACATCGGCAATGAGTTAATTTTTTGTATAATGCTGACAGTTATAATGTTAAACGTCTTCAATTTGATAGCATCATTTAAGAACATATAAATTTGCAGCATGGACCGGACATGCACGTTTCGGATACTTAACTCTCGTCAGTGATCCTCAATCTAAACAGTGTAGTATGGCCAAAGAGTATGAAAGTTTAGTCCAAAAATGTACCGAAAGACGTATATGTAGCAGGATGAGTAGGATATGATGCTACAGGACCCACTGGCCGCTTAGACGAGTTTATCTTTTTATCCTCAATTGTGCTCGATTTAATTGATTATCTCGGTGTTTAATTATCGAGGTCTGGATTTCACCGAGTACGGTTTGGGTTACGAGAATACAGATCCGACCAGTCGAAAGTTTGATATTCGCTTTCAATTCGTAAACGAATAGAAAGCTTTTTTGAAAGCTTAGCTTTTAAAATTTCGTCAGCGATTGCTTTCAAAATTTTGAATACTCGAAATGTGCAAAATATGAAAGCACGGAGCGTTCGAAGTTTTGAAAACTTCAATTGCAAGCTTTGAAAATTTTGTCAGCCAATTCTCGTTAACTAATTTTCGTGAGCGATTGCTTAGCTTTCAAAATTTGGTCAGCGATAAGCTTTCAAAATTTTGCATTTGTACTTCTCTTTGTGACTTGCCTTGATTAATCAGTCTCACAAATTTTACGCGTAAATACAGCCATTTCAAAAACAATATGGCGCCCGTTCGTTCAAAAAGCTTTCACAATAGCATTTTTTTTTTCAATTTTCATCGATAGCTTTCAAAATTTTCGTCAGCGATAGCTTTCAAAATTTCGTCAGCGATTGCTTTCAAATATTTTTAACTCTCCGAGATGACATAGCTTTCAAAATTTCGTTAACAAAGATTAGTTTACGAATTTTCGTCATCTACTTTTTCAAATTATTTTGGTATCTTTCAAAATTTCGTCATCTCAGTAGCTTTCAAAAAAAGATGAAGAATAGTTAACAAAAATTCGCATTTAGCTTTCAAAATTTCGTCATTTCGTCATCAACTTTCGACTAGTAACTGTGTAATTTCACACCGGGTATTTCCGCATCACTGGGAATATTTACCCCAATTTCCACATAAGGCGTATGTAAGTGACTGTAAAGAACCGTTCTTGGCCAGAAAAAATCCCTCAAATTGTTTGGAAGGGAAATGAGGACTTCGAGGCAATTTCTGGGGATTTTATACAATATCTGTACTGTGTATTCAATTAAGATTACCTACAACAAGGCCAAGGTTTGAATGTGACAATGTTAATTATGAAATCGCAGAGTGTATTAAGTATTGAATATAAAAAATTATAGCATCTTATTTCCATCTGCGATATCAAAAAAGGTTTTGAAGATGGTATAGATCTTAATCTCTTTTCCCATTGAACCAATTTTACAACCCCCCCCCCCCCCCCCCCCCCTTTTCTCACTACAGCCCCGACCAGTAGAAAGTTAAACTGAGATGACGCAAATTTAAAAGCTACTAAAAAGCTTTACGATAGCTTTCAAATTTTTGTCATCTCGGAGCTTTCAAAATATTTTAAAGCAGTCGCTGACAAAATTTTGAAAGCTATAGCTGACGAAAATCTTGAAAGCTATTTCTGAAGAAAATTATTGAAGCTATTACTGACGAAACTTTTGAAAGCTTTTTGAACACTTGGGAGCCATATTGTTTTTGCAATGGCTGCGGTACGCCTCGTACGAAGTTCTATGCACAATTTAGAGGATGAAAGAAGCCGTCTCATTATTGGCGTGTGACTTTAAAATTCACCGATTGTGAAACATCTTTCAAAGCTTCCGACAGTCACAGAGAAGCCAGGGTTTCACTGGATATATCAAGACTTGTGCAATTTATCAAATCTAGTCCGATCTCGGAAACACGGAATCTTTAAACTTATATAATTGGTAGTAAATAAATAGAACAAAATACAATATTTCATTTCATCCAGTAATATTTATTTTTCATAATTTCATTTTTACTAATATTAATCAAGCGAATTATGAAGATGATTGCTTTGATTTCGGCCATCTTCTCTTTCTCGACTCGAAATAGCTTACGAATACCTTTTAAAAAATTCTGAAAGCTAATCGCTGACGAAATTTCATTAACTATAGCTTTAAAAAATTTTGAAAGCTAATCGCTGATGAAATTTCGTGAACTATAGCTTTCACAATTTTTGATAGCTAATCGCCGACGAATTTTCGTCATTAATAGCTTTCATAATTTTTGAAAGCTAATCGCTGATGAAATTTCATGAACTATAGCTTTCACAATTTTTGATAGCTAATCGCCGACGAATTTTCGTCATCTATACTTATTGACACTTATTGATGATTTCCAGCTCAGGTCCTATTGGTCCTCTTCGCTAGACTCCGAAAGGTTGTTATATAAACTATTGTTATATGAGTGACTGCCGGTATCGATTCTAAACTAGGCGGTATAGTCATATACTATGTCCTGGTGTTGCCAAAACTTGTTTAATCGGTTTTTGAAGGTATTCAAGGTTTTTGCACTGACTACACTTTCTGGTAGACTATTCCAAAGGAGCGTTATTCTGACACTGAAGCTGTATTTCCTGATGTTTAATCTTGGTCTCTGCACTAGCAATTTCTCAGTATTTCCTCTGTTTGTTTCTGTTTCTGTGTGGTCCTTCCGTAACATAATGACGTTTGATGCCTCTGGGTCGTATTCTTGCTGATTATCTTATAAACTTTTATCATGTCGGCTCTATTCCTACGATATTTCAATGTTGGTAGTTTCAGCTTCCTAAGTCTTTCCTCATAGCTGAGATGTTTCATTCCTGGTATCTGTTTAGTTGCCCTTCTCTGGACTCCTTCTAATAGTTCTACATGTCTTTTTTTTTGTACGGAAACCACACTGAACTTGCGTAATCCAAGTGCGTCCTAACTAAAGTTTTGTACATTTTTATGAAGGTTCTTTCATCTAGATGTTTGAAGGTTCTCCAAATTAATGCAAATGTAGAGTTGGCTTTTTTTCACTTTTTCTGATGTATATATGTTTGTCAAATTTCAGTTCGTCATCTATAATAACTCCTATATCTTTTTCTTCATGCACGTGCTCTAAAATGTTTCCTTCTAGCTTGTAGATGAAGTCAGATTTCTTTTTGAATATTGCACTAATGCGAGCAGTTTTCCATTCTTCTGGTAAATCTTTGTCGTCAAGTGATTTTCTGAATATCATCGCAAGTGGCTTTGCTAATTCTTCTTTTAGCTCTTTCAGTATTTTGGGATGTATTCCATCCATTCCTTGCGATTTGTCTATTCTTAATTGACCTAGATATTTTGTGACGTCTTCCTCCTTTATGTGCACATTTTCCCATTCCAGAATTTTTTGTCTTTCTTTAAGTTTCGGTATTTCCCCTTCTGGCTCTTCTGTAAAGACACTACTGAAAAAGTCTGCAAGGATATTCGCCTTTTCCTCTTCATCTTCTGTTTTTTCAGATTTTGGATTCTTAGGATCTATGCACAGATCTCCTGTCCCCTGTCTTGTCTTACTTTTAGAGTTTATGTATTGCCATATTCTTTTTGGATTTTTCTTAGCGTCTTCTGCCAGTCCTTTTTCATACTGTTTCCTTGCTTTCCTCACACGTTTTACTACTTGGTTTCTTGTCCTATTGTATTTCTGTCGTATTTGTGACTCTCTAGTCGCAACAAATTTCCGAGATAGTTTTGTTTTCTCTTTGATTAAGTTGAGAGTTTCCTTATCCAGCGGTGTTTGTGATTTCTAATAATTTTTTGCCGTTACTAGTGGAACAAACATATTTTCAGTTTCAAGCAGTTTCTTTCTGAACTTTTTCCACATTTCTTCCACCGAGTCACTAGCTGAAAAGATATTTTCCCTGTCCATGTTGCTGAATTATCTTTTCATGCTTGTGAAGTTTGCTTTAGCATAGCTTCGTCTCCTTTTTACAGTTCCTCTCATCAATGTGCTGCATACATAGTTAAAGTATATCATACAGTGATCACTTTTCCCCGATGGACTTTGATATTCAATGTCATCGATGGCATTTTCGTTCCGTGTATTTACCAAGTCAAGTATACTTGGGATGTTTGATCCTCTCCATCGTGTTGGTTTATTGATCACTTGGAATAAATAATTATCCTGTATGCAATCCAAGAATTTCTGTTCCTTTGAATTTTCGTTTTTTTTGTTGAGGTAAAATCCCAGTTGATATTCGGGTAATTAAAATCTCCCATAATAATGCAATGTGAATATCTATCATTTGCTGCTTCCATAAGAAGTTCTCTCTGAGTTGTCTGACGGAGATCGATAAATTACTCCCACAGGCATGTTGTCTGCATTGCTGACTTTTATTTTAACAAACACATTTTCCTCAAGCTGCACCTGCATCTTAACCTCCTCGGCATATAATGACTCATGAATGTATAGTAACATCCCTCTCCCAGTTGTATTGTCAACATTTGTATGAAACATTCTATATTCCTTCGTCCATTCTATTGAATATTCTGCAGCATTTGGCGTATATGTCCAGTTTTTTGCTTTTACCTCTGTGATTCCTATTATAAGCGGCTTAATGTCCCGAATTCGTAGTTGGAACTCGTCGAATTTATTCTTCAGTTGATCTGCATTTGTATAGATAAAAGAGAGTCTGTTGACAGTCTGAATATTATGTACACTATTTACATGACGTGCAGAATTTTTTTGTTATTCTGCTTCCGCTACCCGCATCTTTACGACCTTCCTTGCCCAGGGTGGGTCCCAAACTCGGAATCTGTATTCCCCCGAATTGTTTTGAGTGTTAAGGTCCCTTGCTTTTTGATATAACCTTTTCTCATTTTCTCTTTCTGCCCGAGTCAAGTCATTAGCAAGTCTAACATTTTCGAACTCGTCACTTTCTCTCAAATTTGCTCCTCCTCTTAGTATCTTCACTTTTGTGTCCATTTCTGTGAATGATACAAGAATGTGTCGATCCTGTTTTTCTTTGTTGTATTTTCCTATTCTCACAATCTTATGTATGTTATCAGAGACGTCAATTGTTGTTCCACATACCTTGCTAATTTCATGTATCTGTTCTAGATCATATTTTCGTCGAAATTCTTTCTCCTCTGAGTTGCTTTCCTTTAAACCATATACAATCATGTTATTTTCACGATTTTTCCTTTCATTAATCTCTCACATAACCGCACGGACATTATCCCCTGCTTCGATATGTTCCTGGTCCCTTCTGTGTTTCAGATCCCTCTGGTACCTGTAGTTTTGTGATCTCCTCCTGTGTTATACTCCTTACTTGATCCTCATCACACTTTTCTCGACTTGCTCCTCAACATGTAACAGTCTCTTTTCAAACTTCTGCATGATGTCTCTACACCTTTCTTCTATTTCGCTGTCAACAATGATGTTCTTTTCAACTTTTTCCCTTAAGGGACCACAAAACCACATAATGTCACTTTTATCCATTAAATTATATTCTTCAACTGTTTTACCAAGGCAATGCAAAAGTTATCAGAGCATCGTTGACACGCAAGGAGTTTATCATAAGGCTGGCTGAAGATTTTTTTTACAGAATTGGCAATTCCAGATTCCTCTGACCGACTTGTTGAACTATTTACAATTGTAGTTTGGGAGTTTTGTCGTGAGTTATTTCTAGAATTTGGATTGGATCCATACTTAGGAGGGCGACCTCTTTTTCTTGTTTTTATTTCCCCTCCAAATTCGGGTCCGCCATCTTGGATTGTTGTTTGTACATGTATTGCTTTGTTTGTAGCCATTTGTCAGGATGTTCGTGGGGCTGTATTTACTCCGAACGTTGCGTTATGATGATTACTAACCACCTTATAGTCTCTCTATACACTTTAACAACCAAATCATTAATTAGTTCAAGCTTTTCCCTTTTTTTCTCTCTCCTAAATTTTTCACGTCCGACATAACCGGAAGTCACTCTACTAATTCTATAGCTTTCATAATTTTTGAAAGCTAATCGCTTACGAAATTTCGTTAACTAAAGCTTTCAAATATTTGAAAGCTAATCAATGATGAAATTTTTAAAGCTAGGAAATCGATCGCTGATGAAAGTTAACGAGAATTCGCTGACGAAATTTCGTCATCTCTCGAGTATTCAAAATTTTAAAAGCAATCGCTGCCGAAATTATGAAAGCTAAGCTTTCACAAAGCGTTCAATTCGTTTACGAATTCAAATGTAAACGTCTTCATATTGAATAGCATCATTTAAGAACAGGTAAATTGGCAACATGGACCAGACATGCACGTTTCGGGTACTTAACCCTCGTCAGTGATCCTCAAATCTAAACAATGTAATAAGCCAAAAAAGTGTGAAAGTTACTATGTCGAAAAGCGTACCGAAAGACGTAGCAGAATGGGTGGGATATGATGCTACAGGACCCACGTTTTAGAAATTTCAAGAAATTTTGATAACAGAAATTTAAGAATGCGTTGAAGAAACGATCAACCGAAATTGATCGAACTTGGCTACATGTGCCCTCGGGGACTCCTGGTCCACCAGCAGTGACACTCACCAAGTGCTATAAATGTAAACGTCTTCATATTGAATAGCATCATTTAAGAACAGGTAAATTGGCAACATGGACCAGACATGCATGTTTCGGGTACTTAACCCTCGTTAGTGATCCTCAAATCTAAACAATGTAATTAGCCAAAAAAGTGTGAAAGTTACTATGTCGAAAGGCGTACCGAAAGACGTAGCAGAATGGGAGGGATATGATTCTACAGGACCCACGTTTTAGAAATTTCAAGAAATTTTGATAACAGAAATTTAAGAATGCGTTGAAGAAACGATCAACCGAAATTGATCGAACTTGGCTACATGTGCCCTCGGGGACTCCTGGTCCACCAGCAGTGACACTCACCAAGTGCTATAAATGTAAACGTCTTCATATTGAATAGCATCATTTAAGAACAGGTAAATTGGCAACATGGACCAGACATGCACGTTTCGGGTACTTAACCCTCGTCAGTGATCCTCAAATCTAAACAATGTAATAAGCCAAAAAAGTGTGAAAGTTACTATGTCGAAAAGCGTACCGAAAGACGTAGCAGAATTGGTGGGATATGATGCTACAGGACCCACGTTTTAGAAATTTCAAGAAATATTGATAACAGAAAATTTTGAATGCGTTGAAGAAATGATCAACCGAAATTGATCGAAATGGGCTACATGTGCCCTCGGGGACATATAGCCAAGCTAATATACCTACTCTCTGGGTAAATGAATGTTATCAGCTACTTTTTATGTATTGTATCTAAACACACAAGGTTTTCCTGTCAGTATGAATGTTCAGTATGCATGTTCACAAACATCTTATACATCTTTTATGTCAACATTTTTTTTAATATCCCATTCAATTATACCCGTGCTTGATAAAATGAATATTGAATTGGAATTTAGATGACATTTCAAAACCTAAAAATAAAAACTTTTATTTTTTCAGGCATTGCAGTGGTTTTGTGTTACGTAAATCAAATGACATTTTTCGTTGGATGCATGACACTCCATGAAAGAAGAGTAAAATCCAAAAGACATTGTTTGACGTGTATAAAAATAACAGATGATGAGGATTTAGGAAAAACGTCAACAATTAAATCGAAATTATGTGGTGGAACTCTACCTAAAACACGAAAAGAAATGTTGAGCATATTCGAAAAAATACCAGAACTCATCTTCCCAAAGTTGATATCTTTTCCTCCGGTTACGATTTTCATAGTTATCTGTTTCTTTTGCTATGTTGGATTCGCGGCATATGGGGTATCGAATTTACAACAAGGTCTTGTCCTTACAAATTTAGTATCGGATAATTCCTACTACTATAAGTACAGCTCATATGAATTTGATCTTTTCACAACCAGATTTTTTGTTTCATTTGTTACCGAAAATAAGGAAACCTACTCGTCTAGAACCACATATGATAAACATATACGTCTTAAACAAACAATACTTTCTAATCCCAAAACTGATCTTGCTATAGATTGGTATGAATCTTACATTAATTCAAGATTCCTTAATAATAAATCAGAAGAAGAATTTTGTCGAAATTTAAACAACGTTTTTCTTCAATCTTACGAGGTTTTTTCAAACGATATTGTTTTTGATAAGAACTTTTCGGAAGTAATGTATTCTCGTTTTCATGTCCTTACAAAGGATATTAAAGAATCAAAAGACCAGGGCATTTTTATGAACGAGATGAGGGATATCGCAAAGGAGTTTTCAGTCGTTGCGTACTCTCCAGCCTTTATATTTTTCGAACAGTATGTTGCAGTTCTTCCGAATACACTCCAAACAGTTGGTATTGCTATTGGTGCAATTTTTCTAGTTACAGTCATTTTTATACCTCATCCAATCATGATTCTTTTAGTGACGCTATCAATGGCCTCGATTTTGTTTGGGGTTTTCGGATTCATGTATTTATGGGATTTATCCTTGAGTTCAATAACAATGATACACCTCATTATGAGCGTCGGATTTAGTGTTGATTTTAGTGCTCATTTTTGTCATGCTTACATGTCTAGCAATGAACTAGACCGGGGGGCATATGTCAACGTTGCTTTCCAAAAAGCAGGCGGCCCTATTTTCAACGGTGCCGTTTCATCCATTGTTGGAATAATCATGTTAGTTTTCTCAAAATCATTTGTTTTTCGCTCATTTTTTAAAGTAATGCTACTTGTAATTATCTTTGGATTTGTCCATGCTCTATTGTTTCTACCAGTAGCGCTGTTATTAATTGGCCCAAAACCAAACAAACAAAAGGAAGACAAAGTTGTGAACGAAGTCGGCAAAGTGAATAATGGATTTCATCTATAGACTAATAGGAATCTGTAATCGATATTGATGACATCATGTACTATGGAAAACATAATAATACAAATGAATGTTATTCTTTGTATCATAACTTTTAGTTTAAACATATTTTATTTCCATATAATAGAAATGGGATTGGGCACAAGTTTACACAACATTATATAAGCCCTTTCCCTACTATATTTACAAAATCTTGAATGGCATGTCTTGGAATACAAAATTATATATATATATATATTATATTATTACTATATGAGAGAGAGAGAGAGAGAGAGAGAGAGAGAGTTGAATCTTATTATGATTAATTAAGTTGTGAACCTCTTAGTATCCTTAATAAACTTTTGTGTTGCATACATTATCAATTCATTTTCTTGTGTGAACAAAGTTGGATCTCCATAAAGAAGTTTTTCGAGATTTAAAGGATGATAAGAAATTAACATTTGGAATAAAGACTGTCTTTGGTTAGTATAAGTTTGACATTCGAAAAAGAAATGGTTTGAATCTTCAATTACATGTCCACAATGACATATAGGAGAACTCACAAGATTTACCCGAAAAAGATGAGACTTCAAGTTACTGCTTAAACATCTAAATTTTGTCTGAATTATATTTAGTTTTCGATCACCGTATATTAAATGTTTTGGCAATGGACTAATATCACAATCTTGTTTGAGAGCGGTTTTAAAGTTATTTAATGAAGGATTGTGTCTTATCTCAGGATCAATGCTATTCCAACTGTGCATAGTTGATGGAAAAAAGGAATTTCTTGTTAAATTTAGTCTAAAATTAGGAATGTTAAAATCTGCGTTGTTTCGAAGATTGTGTATATCATTTCTAAAATAGGGTTGGATAATTTCATTTAAGTATTGAGGGGCATTATTATGATATATTTTGTGGAATGTATTTAGTTTTCTTCTTTCTCTTCGTTTTTCCCACCCTGTTTCAAAATACAGATTTTCCCTCAATGTAAATAATGGCAGGCCTGTAACTAATCTTGACGCCTCTAACTGAACTTTTTCTAATTTTTCCCCATCCCCTTTACTGCACCCTCCCAAGACTTCAGATCCATATTCCAAGCTTGGAAGAATAAAAACACAGTAAATTTTATCTAATGTAACTCTAGAGAAAATAAATTTAAATTTCTTCAGAAAATTTATCCTAGTAAGTGCGGAATTACAAATATTATCGATGTGAACCGGCCATTTTGCATTTGATTCGAACGTAAGCCCTAAGTGTTTATGTTTGATTTATTTAGGTTACGCGCTAATTTCCAGTTGTATCATAACTGTATGAATAAATGTCCGTTCAACAATTATTTGATCGTTCTTAGAAGTTTAGAAAAGTGTATGCGGGACAATATAACGAATGTTTTAGATAAGATCGAGTTCCCGAACATTACGGCGTTTCAGTATTCACAAGTCTCACAAACATGCATATGACCAAAGAAAAAAGGGGACAACACACAAAATCACTACGTGAATAAGAATTCGAAGAAAAGGAAAACATACATATCAAATCCTTGAAATACGTATGTAAGTACTATATCAATACAATTAAAATATTGGTATGAACAAACAGTGCAAAACATGAAAGACATCACTATGAAATTGAATAATTCCACAGAGGTTAACCCGACGAACAAAACAATTTCAAACAAATAGATTCTATCACTTGGTGAGACGTAAAGGACAACCCTTTAAATATTAATGTACTCCGCAGAGTAAAACACAAAGGAAAAAAGCCTGACATATTAAACAGCACAGAGCAATACAAGAAGAAAAACACTGTAAATATAAATAAACAGCATGTACATGTTCATGAACAACAGCACTTTTAAAGTCAATAAATGTCAAAGTGCGAAACACGAAGGACACCACTTTGAATAAAAGATATGAATCTTATATTTTTTCTGTGATGCATGAATCACCCGAAAACTTAGAATGAAAACTGCATCACTGCGCGAAGCGCGTTGATGCAAAAGTTTTCCGTCCAATTTTACGGGTGATACTTGCATCAACAAAAAAAATATAAGATTCAATCTTATCATTTTATATTCTCTACTTATGGAAAACAAACTATTTTCTTGGATCTAATAACAATCAATTCCTGCACTATATTTCGTAAGTTCGGGGGCTGCGCAAAGATACAACTGCCTCCCGACGAAATCATGTTATGACACGCCATGATTCAAACAGCAAACGTTCGTTTCTTTATTTCTTTGGAATAATGACCAGTTTCATAAAATTCTACATGAACAGTAAATTTGTAGTAAGTAAAAAAGAAATTGTTCCCTTGAAATTTCGAGCAAACATCAACAAATGATATTTTCAGCAACGAGTTTAGGTTCTAAAAATAGTTCTATAAATAGACCTCTGTGAAAAAATTTGTTGATCGATGTATCAATAAAATTTCCTAGCCAATAAGAATCTTCGTTTCTTAAAAATAACAATGGAAGCTAAATTATTATGGATATAAATATGAACATCAAGTGCCGAAGGCATACAAAATCAGGATAAAACAGGAACCAAAGCAAACAAACAAAAACCTCCACCACATGAAAAGAAGCGAACTCCCGATATGGGAGTGAGACCAGGTGCCAAGGAAGAGTAAGCATCCCCTGCTTGCATGCAACACCCGCCGCTTCAATTGGGTAGAACTGTAACATCCGGTTACTTCCATTTCGGAAGACATAGAGTACAATCTTTGGTTGGATGGTTCAAATGGTCTATGACAGAATATCATCCACCATTCTGGAGAGTGGGACATCATAGTGTATGACGAGTTCTCCATATCGAGCGTAGAACTTCCTCAGTGACGATGTTAGTCGGTCGCAAACATATCCCTGACTGAGAAGATTATCTGAAAGACGCCTAGCTCTCAGAACAAAATCCGTATATTTGGTACTTGCTCTGGCATAGCGTATCAACTAAGATATGAACACGCCATAAGTAGGCGATGAAGGGATGTTCCTACTCAGAAAAGGAAAGTTTGTAATGCTGAAATTGAAGTCGTTGCGTTCGTCATAGAGTGAGTTGTTCATGTGACCATCAGTGTCGTAGGACAATGTATGACGATAAGCAGATCAATGTGTTTTTTCGAAGTTGGACTGTACTCTTTACGAACACTTTTATCATAGAACCTATTCTAAAATGAATGCCTTTTTCTAGATAATAAATTTATCGTAAAGATACATAAAACTGCTCACTTAAAAAGAACACTCGAAACAGTTATTAGTTGTTAGACCATTACGCTTTCAAGAATGCGATTTTGGGAACAAATGCACTACCTAAGGATACACATTTTCTAATTTCACCTCTATAAGACAGAATTTTCAACCAAAGATGTCACATTTAACACCCTTTCTAGCACATTATTTTAACCAACACTTTAGAACAAAAATCCGATGGGTCACATCCCTCGCCCTAAAATATGTTGGTAAAAGTGTTTTAACAGAACATTAGATCAGAGCAATATGATACATAGGATTTTGAGTATATTCCTACAATAATCTTCATGAAATGTCTTCCAATTAAGAACCCTTAGGATCCTCAGACAAACAACTTTGTAGAAAATCTCAAGCAAGTATCATCCTACCTTTGGCACATTTCTTGCAGTCTGATTGGTCGAGAAGAACCGAATATTATGTTGTATTCTGCCACTGACAGGATATTAATTTTATTCTGCGTCTGCTAAGACGCTTTACGCTGTTAACGTCACTGTGAAGCTTTGAATAAAATCTGTTGACATAACATATACAAACCAAAAGCCATCGGCGGGATATATTCGTTATTCAGTGTTTTACAGGGGGATACAAAAATATAGTGGGTCCATGAAAAAAGTTGGAGCTTTTTTTCTTCGACCTAATATTCTGTATTTCCCCTGTAAAACACGGAATAACTAATAATATCTTCCTGTTTGATTTGACTTATGAATTGCAGCGGAGATGCAGAAATGTGTCAGTCAATCAAATGTAAAAAAAATGTGAAAAGTTAACGGACAAAGGGAGGAGGTTGGAAAAAGTGCTGATACAATTGCCCATTCAATTTGAAGCTTTACCTTTTGAAGGTTTTCTAAAAGAATAACAAAATACTTAAATGAGTCGCATATAAAGAATTTAACACATAAAACAATACCTTCACTTAGTAATATTAGGAAATGTTCAGAAATGCTCATTTATGGAAAAGTCCCCAAATCTGTCAAAAAATCTTAGAAAGAATTCGAAGAATACCAATATTTGTTAAGATGTTTGGTGAAGTCACTGCTGGTGCAAGAGGGCACATGTAGCCGATTTCGATTAACTTCGGTTGATCGTCTGTCTCTTCAACGCATTCTCTTTTCTGGTACAGAAATCATTGAAATTTCTAAAACGTGGGTCCTGTAGCATCATATCCCACCCATCCTGCAACATTTTTCAGTACATTTTTTGACATTATTATTTTTACCCTCTTTGTCCATATTACATTGTTTAGATTGAGGATCACTACGAGGGTTGAGTACCCGAAACGTACATGCCTGGTCCATGCTGCAAATTATCCGTTTAAACATGATGCTATTGAATTTGAAGACGTTTAACATTTGAACTACTTGGAGTCCCGGAGGGCACATGTAGCCGAGTTCGATCAACTTCGGTAGATCGTCTGTCTCTTCAACGCATTCAAAATTTTCTGGTACAAAAATTATTGAAATTTCTAAAACGTGGGTCCTGTAGCATCATATCCCACTCATCCTGCTACATTTTTCAGTACATTTTTTTACATTATAATTTTAACCCTCTTTGTCCATATTACATTGTTTAGATTGAGGATTACTGACGAGGGTTGAGTACCCGAAACGTACATGCCTGGTCCATGCTGCAAATTATCCGTTTAAAAATGATGCTATTGAATTTGAAGACGTTTAACATTTGAACTACTTGGAGTCCCCGAGGGCACATGTAGCCGAGTTCGATCAACTTCGGTAGATCGTCTGTCTCTTCAACGCATTCAAAATTTTCTGGTACAAAAATTATTGAAATTTCTAAAACGTGGGTCCTGTAGCATCATATCCCACTCATCCTGCTACATCTTTCAGTACATTTTTTGACATAATAATTTTCAACCTCTTTGGCCATATTACATTGTTTAGATTTGAGGATCACTGGCGAGGGTTGAGTACCCGAAACGTGCATGTCTGGTCCATGCTGCAAATTTATCCGAATATAAATGATGCTATTGCATTTGACGACTTTTAACATTCTAACTGATAAGGAACACTCGAAACCGTTTTCAGTTGTTATGGCCATTGGCCAACAAATAAGACCATTACACATACCCCTTGAATTAATTGATGATGTTACCACGAATGTGATTTCTCGGAACATATGAATTACCTAAGGGTACACATTTCTCATCTCACCTCTAAAAGACAGCAAGGTGTAATTTTCAGCTTCCCTAGCACATTGTTTTAAAATTTCTTATAGAAACTTCGAACCTCATAATCAATACTTTAAACAAGAGACTAATGTAATGGGTAACATCGCTGGCCCTAAAATCTGACGATAAGCGTGTTTCAGAATACAATGAAATCAGAGAAATGTACCTCTTGTACATGTATGATACAGATCTGAAATTTACTTCATGAAATGCTGTCCAATTGAGAAACCTGAAATCGGAGCCCTTGACAGCCATGTTTGTCGATGGTTAATCTCAGGTACTAGCGTCATGTTATTTCGGCAGATAAATTGAGGACATGTGGATAATACGTCAGTCAAACAAATGTCAAAAATGTGAGAGGTTAATTAATGGACAAATGGAGGCCGGTAAAAACGCCACTACAATAGCTTATTCAATTTGAGTCTTTAGCTAAGTTATCTCAAATGTATAAAATCAAAACTTAAATGAGACAAATATAAAGAACTTAACACATATAATAATATGAAAGGAAAAGTACAGAAATGTGCATTTCTGGAAAATACCTAAAAATATCAGAACTAAACCAAACACAGCAACAACAAGTCTTTTTGAGACATTAATCTAAATTATTCTTATGCCTTCACTTTATCAATATTTTATTCGTTTCTAATGAAATTCGTCAAAATGTGAAATGCTTTTGTCTGCGGTGACATAATATATTGAAAATACCGCGCGAAAAACATCGACACCCGCAGATGTTATTCGTTAGTCATGAAGAAGAAATTCAATATGAATAGAACTACGCCCACTATTTTTCTTTTACATAAGAAAATAATTCATACATTTTATGAATCAAAAACGAAAGATTAAGCCTACAACAAAGGATTGAAAGCATTGAAGGCAACAAATAAATAGTAATGGGAACCTTAATGGGCCTTAAAATCTGACGATAAGCGTGTTTCAGTATACAATGAAATCAGAGAAATGTACCTCTTATACATGTATGATACAGATCTGAAATTTACTTCATGAAATGCTGTCCAATTGAGAAACCTGAAATCGGAGCCCTTGACAGCCATGTTTGTCGATGGTTAATCTCAGGTACTAGCGTTATGTTAGATTCGGCAGATAAATTGAGGACATGTGGATAATACGTCAGTCAAACAAATGTCAAAAATATGAGAGGTTGATTAATGGACAGATGGTAAAAACGCCACTACAATAGCTTATTCAATTTGAGCCTTTAACTAGGTTAACTAAAAAGTATAAAATCAGGACTCAAAAGAGACAAATATAAAGAACTTAACACATACCAGAAGTATCTGACGAGACTGTAGCTCTCCCGGTTGTTTTGTTTTATTGACAAGTGAATTTTTGTTTTTCAAACCAAAGACCATAGGGAAGGGCGCTCTAACAAGGTATAAGGAGCGCAACAAAACAACATATCCATTAGACTGCAAATAGAATATCACTCATATAATTCATAATATCTGAGATATAGTTTTCAAAAAAGAATGTCATACCCATTTTCCAAGATCCTAGGTGCCAGGATCCTTCGCTCAAATGAATTATCAATGACACAAGAGGACTACAGATCCATCATATTGCATAAAGATATTAAGTCTCCATCACTAATAGCATTAGAAGAGTTGAGAGCACGATGATATAGGGAAAAAATACCACACCAATGTTCTAAGACCCTGGGGTCAGGCTCAAACAAAATACCAGGTGCATAACTAGACAACAAACCCATTATATTACTAAAAGAATTAAGTCTGAATCATTTATAGTGTCAGAAGAGTTGCGAACACAAGATTACATACAGTTACATCTGAGAAAATGACCACACTCATTTTCTACTACCCTGGGGGTCAATGGCTCAAACAAAATATCAGGTGCACAACGAGACCACAGACCAATTATATTACAAAACAAATTAAGTCTCCATCATTAATAATGTCAGAGGAGTTGCGAGCACAAAATTACATAGAGTTATATATGAGAAAATGACCACACCCATTTTCTAAGAGCATGACGGTCAAGGGCTCAAACAAAATATCGGGTGCACAACTAGACCACAGACTTACATGTATCATGTTGCAAAAAGAATTAAGTCTCCATCAATTATAGTGTCAGAGGAGTTGCGAGCACAATATTACATAAAGTTATATGGGAGAAAATGACCACACCAATTTTCTAAGGGTCAGGGGCTCAACGAAATATCAGATTCACAATAAGACCGCAGACCCATCGTATTGCAAAAATAATTAAGTCTCCATCATGTATAGTGGCAGAGGAGTTGCGAGCACAAGTTTACATAGATTTCAATGACCATGAACATTTTCTAAGATTTTATGGGGGTCAGGGGCTGAAACCAAATGTAATGTCACAACTAGATCACATACCAAGTAGAATGCACAAAGGATTAATTTTCTATTTCCTATGGTTTCAGAGAAGTTGAGAGCGCAAGATTGTTAACAGACAGACAGACGGACAGACGCCGGACGTAGGGTGACCGCATAAGCTCGACTGGTCTGACACAAGTAGAGATGAAAACAATACCTTTACTGATATATGTAAGGAAAAGTACGGAAATGTGCATTTCTTCTCCAGTTTTGCTCGTAAATGTATCACTGGATATATCTCTAAAGTATAAGTGTCAAAGATGTCAGGAATTTAGTTGGGTTCCCTGTAAAATGCAATACGAAACAAACACGAAACGAAACGGAACAAATGGAAACGAAACGAAACGAAACGAAACAAATCGAAACGAAACAAAATGAAATGAAACAGATTGAAATGAAACGAAACAAATATTGTTTGGAATAAAGCCCTCAATTTGAATGCAAGTCTTTTTGCCCAGTAATTTTGAACCATAAAGTGTCATCTTCGTGATGATGGTGTTTCGGTACCATTTTGGTCAGAAGACAACAAGTAATGGTTAAATGTTTTTAAAAAGGGTAAAATTCAAAATTATCAGGTAGTTTCCCGGCGGTTACATTTTTAACGAATGACTATCAGATTCCGATAGAGATATATTTTACCAACCAGGTAACTTATACCAGCGTCTGGCGTAAAACTATTATGACGTCATAAAAAGGGTATGATAAAGCCGATTTTATACCGTCATTTCTCAGAGTTTTATGATCGATTCCATATAATTTGATGGCATTACAATTAGTTTACGTCAGATACCGTCCCAAACGGGAAGTCACTCTGTTTTTCGAAAATAAGGAATATTTTCAAGAATTTGTTAGCCTTATGAATATTAAGTGACTTCAAATTCATTAGAATCATTCAAAAACAGATAAATTTGCAGCATGCAAAACTTGCACGTTTCTAGTACTTAATAGCACTTCTCTGTAAGGACCAAAATAATTTCAATAGCACGTGGAAATAGCGTGTCTCCAATTTTGGAGATTTTTGGTATGGAAGGTGTATATGATGAACTGAGACAAAAATAAACTTCCTTTTTACAAATTAAGTTTTCGTTGCCATGGAAACCATGTTTGAAATTTTTCGCATCAGTAGAATACTTGTTACATGTCATTTTCACAAGGCTTGTTTCCTTGGTAACAGCTATTATAGTGAAATGAGTTAAAGAAGATCCTGACGATAATCTCCACATCACTCACAATAGAGCACCAAATGGAGCATCGACGGACCCCTAGCAAGCTAGAGGTGGGACCAGGTGCCCGGGAGGAGTAAGCATCCCCTGTTGGCTAGCCGCACCCGCCGTCGATGTTCACGCACAAAAATGAAAATATACTACATGCACTGTCTATGGTTCTGTCTATGTAGAAAGTGCTATGGCGACAATGTCAGGGAAAAATATTCAAAACACTTACTGTCAAACCTCTCGCGGGGAACTTTTTTACGAGCTCCACACGGCAAAGGGCATAAGTGTGACACAAATGAGTTAAAGAAGATCCTGACGATAATCTCCACAGCACTCACAATAGAGCACCAAATGGAGCATCGACGGACCCCTAGCAAGCTAGAGGTGGGACCAGGTGCCCGGGAGGAGTAAGCATCCCCTGTTGGCTAGCCGCACCCGCCGTCGATGTTCACGCACAAAAATGAAAATATACTACATGCACTGTCTATGGTTCTGTCTATGTAGAAAGTGCTATGGCGACAATGTCAGGGAAAAATATTCAAAACACTTACTGTCAAACCCCTCGCGGGGAACTTTTTTACGAGCTCCACACGGCAAAGGGCATAAATTGAAATTTCCTTAATTTTTCTCTTTATATCTTTCATTATATAAATACTACACAAGAAGTATGCTTCTGCCCGCTATTCTTTATTTCAGTATGCCCAAAATGTAGGCAAAAACCTGTTTTGAAGAGGCCCTTTTTAAGACCGAAAAAGCTCCTAATTTAACATGATTTTGCTCAATTTTAAGGGCAAATAATCTGAAATGTCAGGCTAACTTGATTTCTACTGCCAATTATCTTTTAAGTTTAATCCTCGATCTGTAAGAAAATGTTAAAATTTGAGTGGGACCTCTTCACAATTTTATTCAAAAGGGTATAAAAAGTGGTTACCATGGTGACATTCTGTTCAGTGCTATTACATATAGAGTAATTTACTGGTACTGGCACGTTTCTAGTACTTAAAACTCGACCATGATCCTCAGTCCAAACAATGTAATATGGCCAAAAAGTGTGAAAGTTATGTCGAAAATGATGCTACAGGACAGACGTTTTAGAAATTTCAAGAACTTTCTATAGCAGAAATTTCCGAATGCGTTGAAGGAACGATCAACCGCAGTTGATTGAACTTGGCTACACATGCCCTCTGGGACACCTGGTTGATCGAATGTAATCTTTCTATTCTTATTTCGGTTGTTGTGTATGACTTACATTCACTTATCTAAAGTACTTTTATTACGCCTTGTTTACGCATGTCAACATATTTACCTTGCATGTTGACATAAATAAGTCGCATGACGACATAATCTATAGAAAATATCTCGCATGTAGGAGGCAGAAGTATCCTACCATGACTTTCAGATGATGAAAACATTTTAAAATTAATAAGCTCCTTTAAAAAAGGAACCTACTATTTATTGGTTACCTAGGTCATTATGCCACTCTAGAATCTAACATAGATTTCATGAGTTTTCTAGTATAGCAGAAATTTCCGAATGCGTTGAAGGAACGATCAACCGCAGTTGATTGAACTTGGCTACACATGCCCTCTGGGACACCTGGTTGATCGAATGTAATCTTTCTATTCTTATTTTGGTTGTTGTGTATGACTTACATTCACTTATCTAAAGTACTTTTATTACGCCTTGTTTACGCCTTAACTGTTTCATAATTTTCTGGACTCAAATAGGTCGGATGTATAAATCAGCTTCATGATACTTTATCTTCTTCAGTTGAAGAAAGGCACGGAATAGTGAAAAAAAAAACTTTAGACCAAATTTACAAATGTCTGATTTGCAAATGGCCGTATACATGACGCTTGAAATCTAACAAGAGCGCATATGAATTATTAATTTCAGCAACATTTCTTGCAGGAAATATGATCCGTTTCTTCAAACGTATTTGAAAATTAATCTCTGTTCACAAAATTTTCTCAAATTTCTAAAACCTGGATCCTGTAGCATCATATCCCAGCCATCTTGCTACGTCTTTCGGTATATTTAGGTCATAATTTTCACAGATTTTGGCCATATTACATTGTTTAGATTAAGGATCACGGAGGAGGGTTAAATGCCCGAAACGTGCATGGCTGGTCCATACTGTCAATTTATCTGTTCTGAAATGATGCTAATGAATTTGAAGAAATTAAACATGATACTACATATATAATTTGGTATAGCAATATCAATGTTCAAGAAGAATTGAGCATCATAATAAAATCTTTTGCTCAGCTCTCTCAATTATGATTTTGTCCTTGCACTTAGTTCCCCTCCCTTCTTTCAGTCTGTCAATTAAGTAACCTTTATTTTGTAGTTACTGTTGTCTGACTATGTTTATGGTTCTAGGTAAAGATGAAAACGTGTCAGCTTGAGTTCCTGGTAAAACCATTACTCATACATATATATAGAATTCTCTATATTGTGTAGGCGAGTTTGTTCATGCAATAAATGACTTAGAAACATATAATTTATTCAAAGCCACTTTCTATGGTGGCATACTTCTGCCTTCTACATGCAAGATATTTTTCTTTAGAATTTGTCGACATGCGAACAACTTATGTTAACATGCAACTTATTTATGTCTACATGCATGTCAAGATGATCATATTGTATGTCAACATACTTATCTTGCATGTCAACATATCTATCGTGCATGTCAACATATTTACCTTGCATGTTGACATAAATAAGTCGCATGACGACATAATCTATAGAAAATATCTCGCATGTAGGAGGCAGAAGTATCCTACCATGACTTTCAGATGATGAAAACATTTTAAAATTAATAAGCTCCTTTAAAAAAGGAACCTACTATTTATTGGTTACCTAGGTCATTATGCCACTCTAGAATCTAACATAGATTTCATGAGTTTTCTTGTATTGTGTTCCCGTTATTTGATTAAAAACTATCTATCCTTTTTTTTCTAAATTTACATTTCTACTGAGAACGAAATAGATATTCAGTAATTACTGTTTAACATTTTTAAGAAAAATCACGTACAAAATCTTAATTATTCATTGCCCCTATAACATAATGGTCATGTCATTGATCATTTGAAGAAATGATAAGAAAAATAGTCTGAAAATGATACATGTGTATACAAAAAGAAATTTCGGATCTCTCTCAGAACTAATGTACTTTACTTGACAAGATGATGAAAAAAATGAAGAAAAAGAAAACGATTTCGGGGAATTCGAAAAAACAAATGTAATTGCGCTAACTACAATTAATAATAACAACATCCCCACAAAGGTCATGAGTGAAAACTAATGTGCACTTCAAACAGTATATAGATTTGTTTATTTTTTCACTTTGTACTTTCGACTCATAAGATATTACCATTCAAAATCGGCCCCGGTACACATTGGTATATAAATGTCATTAAGAGTTTCTATTGCGTCTGGTATGATTGTTTCTTGGTCAATGGCGTCATGTATCGCAACGTCATAGGTTCCTTCCACTACTTTCCTCTCTTAAAATGACCTTGCCTTCACCCCTTTGGTCCCATACATTTCTTAATTTAATTAAGGAAATTAAGTTAATTAAGCTTGAGATTGTAGGTAGAAATAAAGTTGGAATAGTTGCTCTAAATTACGGCGCCAAAAATGAAAATTAGTGGCATTTGTTGTTTTGCAACGTCATTAAACTACAATGACGTGACATCATAATAAGGCCGCAGACAGAAATCCTGTCGAAACTGGGGGACCCCTGAATCCAAGGGCACTTTGCAATGTGGCGTCTTGCGGAATGCGATGAAACCCTTGGTGCACAAAGATGGGTCAATGGATGTCAATGGATGTCCCTGTTGTAATTTTTCTTTTCTTTTTTTTTTAATATTATGTTAATAATGTCGAAGAATAATATTGGGCGTTATAAATATCGATTATAAAAAACGCAGTTTTAAAGTTATATTATTATCCGGAAAATATACACTGCGTTTTAACAATGTAAAATGTAAAGTAAATAATGAATTGTGTGCCTGTAAATTGTAGATATGCATCGTAAAGTCTTTCTGTCCTAACTAACGTGATCCACATACAGTCGACGATAACGATAAATCTACGAAGCCGGCTTATTGGTATATATATGTATATAAGCTTACTTTATAGGGTGTTATCAAAGGAAAGACACAAGGGCATTGGTAGAAAATTGCAGTTCTTCGTTTGGAACAGGTCCGATATTTACATATTGATGGTCCATCATAGCGTTTTAGTGTCGTGGTTGCTAGTACGTTTTTGAGTTGTTTATATTTTTTTCAAGTGACAGTTGACAGGTCGACTGTTGAAATACTCCAGAGATAAAAATTATTGTCGACCGTTGGCTTTAATGTTTATATTTTTTCAAGTAACAGTTGACAGGTCGACAGTTAACAATTCTCCAGAGGAAAAAAATATTGTCAACCGTCGAACCTCAACCTTTCACATTTTACCTTACCTCGGTCTCTGTCAACTGTCATCTTGCAAACAGTCGACCATCAAAACTACAACTATTGTCAACTGTCGACTCTTGGTTTTTTGTTTTCTTTTTAACCTGATCTTAATCGCTGTCAACTTGTTAATTGTCGATCTTCTATTCTACCATTATTTTCAACTGTCTATCAACCGTCGACCTTTAATACTACATTCGTCGTCAGTCACAGTCAACTGTCGACCATCGACCTTTTATATCTTCTATTTATCTTACCTTAATCATTGTCAACAGTCTACCTGTCAACCGTAACCCCATAATACTACAGTAATTGTCAACTGCAAACCATCGATCTTAAATACTTCAATTATTGTATACTGTCAACCGACAGCTTCTCTTTTCTTTTTTACCCTACTTCAATTACTGTCAACATGTCAACCGTCTACTTCAATTTTACAATAATTGTCAACTGTCGACATCTTAACCGTCGATCTGAAATACAACAATCTTTGTAAACTGTCGACCTTCAACATTTACCTTACCTCAATCACTGTCAACTGGCGACCTTTCAATCGTCAACATTCAATACTGCAATCACTATCGACTGTCACTGTCGACTGTCGTCCTGCGAATCTTCAATCTTCAAAACTACAATAATTTGCAATTGTCGACCCTTGGTTTTTTTTCACCTTATTTCAATCGCTGTCAACATGTTAATTGTCGACCTTCATCTCTACTATAATTGTCAACTGTAGATTTATCAACCGTCGACATTTAATACTTCAATTATTGTCAACTTTCGACCGTCGACCATTTTATACTTTATCCTTCTACATGTACAACTGTTAACTTTTGACACTGATAGAAGCGTTAGAATACAAAGTAAATAATATTTCTTTTGATGCGGCGCATGTAATAACCAGAACGACTTTTCCGTATATTACTGTAACGTTGCATGTATCATCACATTCTTAAGACTTAGGATCACCGACGAGGGTTTAGTACCCGAAACATGCATGTCTGGTCCATGCTGTAAATTTATCAGGTCTTAAATGATGCTATTAAATTTGAAGACGTTTAACATTTGAACTACTTGGTGAGTGTCACTGCTGGTGGACCAAGAGTCCCCGAGGGCACATGTAGCGAAGTTCGATCAACTTCGGTTGATCGTCTGTCTTTTCAACGCATTTGAAATTTTCTGTTAGAAAATTATTGAAATTTCTAAAACGTAGGTCCTGTAGCATCATATCTCACCCATTCTGCTACTTCTTTTGGTACATTTTTGGACATAATAATTTTCATACTTTTTGGCTATATCACATTGTTTAGACTTAGGATCACTGACGAGGGTTCAGAACCCGAAACGTGCATGTCTGGTCCATGCTGTAAATTTATCAGGTCTTAAATGATGCTATTGAATTTAAAGACAATAGGATCATATCCATGGTAATAAAAGGCGTTTAATGATTCTGACGCATTCTGTATGGTAATTCTGTCTTCCTTTGATCATTCTTATTTTGTTGATGATTTCACCATAAAACGCAGGTTGCGAAATACCCAAATTAATATACTCACATTGTCGGGTATCCTTCTTGTTGAAGCTTTAGATTCGTATCTACTTTAATTGCGCTTTCACATTTTCGTAGTTATTTTCCCAAGTTGCTGGTGTAAGGTTCTTCGTGAACCTTAATATGCGTTTCCAAAATCATCTTGAATGGCTTTCAAATGAAACCTTAAAAAACGTATCGTGTAGTGAGAGATTTTTTAACAAATATCAGCTTTGCAATACGTGCTAGCACTCGACATTTGACGTCGTTCGTTATATGGGGTTGTCCTTCTTGTTTCTTTGGAGGTTTGTTATTGTCTCCATCTGTTTGTCTCATTTTTCTTTTCTTTCTGTTTCATATTTTCCAAAGGGTTTCTGATTTCGGGTTTTGTGGTTGCCTTTTTTCATTCACTGATCTATAAGGTTTGTATGAAGAGATTATCAGTAGTGGAGGTACAAGATACATATTTTCTATTAACCACATAAATATCAGACTGTTTAATAATGCGGAAGTGTTCCAACTCTAAACCTTCTTGAAGAAAATGTCAAACCAATTCATTATGCTATGCACCATACACGCGTTTTGGATATTTAATCCCCGTCAGTGATGCTTCCAGCCAAAGTGATGAATTCGGGAAATTTAAACAAAGAAAGCTTCTACATATATTATTTGTTTTGCAAAGAAAAACTGTTAATCATACCATATAGACTCCACATTTCAAAATTATTAAGATACTTTGGAAAAAGATATACACAATAACTTTACATTCATACCCATTTAGGTGAATGACCTATTCATTTGACTTATAAGATAATCACACAAAATTTATCTTTCCTGTACTTCATTATCTTTCTTTATATTGTCTATTTAGTAATTCATTAATTTATTAATACATCTATATATTTAAGGACAGATAGTTCCGTGCAATCAATTATTGCCTGAGCTCTTGAGGTCAGGCACACCTCGATTTGAAATGCATGAAATAAAACAAGAGGTCTATGCGGCTTTTGCATGTAATAATGATGAAAGAGCCGTTTACAAACATTCACAAGATCGGGCAAAAACAAAAGAGTTATCGCTCCTTTAACATGTACGCTTATACGTGAAGATAAGGGACACCAAAATGTAAGTGCGTAATAGAGATTTAGATCGCTGAGTGGACAAGGAGTTAACCTTTCATGCAGACGACCGGAGTTCGAGTCCCGGTGCGGTCATATGAGGGAAGATGTTTGTAAGATTCTATTTCTTTTACATTACACGCAGTCACTTGCTAATTTTAATTTTCAGCTTAAAAACGTGAGAGTACATGTACAAAACCGTGGCACGTTACAAACATGAGAAAGTATGTCACTGTGTCTGATGGTAGATGTACATGTAGTTCATATTTATTGCACACGATAGCGGAACCACTTGATAAATCAGAAGCCCTCATTTTGTGTACATCAGATACACGTGGTTTTTTGGTGGGGGGGGGGGTTGTTGGTGGGGAGATGGACTTCTATACATTACTACCGACGGAATTATAAGAGATGTATACTATCTTGAGTTAAAGATTAATTTCAACGTGATCCTGTTTGTTTTATTTTCCAAAGGGTTCATCAAATCAAGACTACGGGGTGAGGAGGGTCGCTGTTATTTTGTTAAGGTCAGGCAAGCTTTTTTGAAAAGCTTATACTTGTACACTATAGCTTTTGGAATGTCTATTCTGTTTTTGCACTTTCATTTTTATTCACTAGGATATAAAACATGATTTATACATGCGCGGCTGTAAACGAAATTAAGAGATTGCAGTCATTTCATGTACATTTGAAGGAATTTTCATTTATTAAATGTATTATGAACTGTCTGGTCAATGAAGAGGATATATGGACCTATATTTTGTGATCTCGAAGATATCATTGTATTATGCCTCATAAAAGTATTAGATAATAATTCTTATATGACTTGATTCTTTTTCCCTATTAAGACAACAGACGCGAGCCGGGCTCTATTTTCCAATATAGGCCCTATAGCGATAAGCCACGCCTACCCATTTTCTGAAAGCAGATAAACCGGCAGGAACAGGTTTTTACCAAGAATCGATTTTGTCGTCTGTGTTTATTGATCTAAGTTTGGTCATCATTAGAATAGAAATAAAAAAAAAGACAAGCCGGGCTCTATTGTCTTATAATGCCCTCCCGTCCTCAGCCAATCACATTTATCACCTCGCCGCTGACGCGGCTCGGTAATAAATGTGATTGGCTGAGGACGCTCGGGCATTATGAGACAATAGAGCCCGGCTTGTCATTTTTTATTTCTTAAATAATACATTTTTCACAGTGACGAACTTCGCATTTCGTACTTCAAACTTCGCAACTTCATTATGATAGAAAGTTTTATGAGTGGGTTGCCAGTAGTACAGGAAGTCCGATATACCAATTCCATTGAGTATACTTATCAAAATGTAAATGACTCCACTGAGTTTATACGTGAACAGCAGGTACGCAACTGATTCGTGAATGGTCGAAGAGCGAGATTCGAAGTTCGAATGACCAAGTCCGTCACGGTTTAAAAAAAGTCTAATAAATTAAATTCTGAAATACAAAAAGATCGATTTTATCCATTTTAGCAACATTGTACTAGACTAAATAAATGAAAAGAAAAGTGAAACACACGGAAAAGAAAATGTACGAATTCGGATATTCCAACGGGTTGAAAACATGACACTAAAATTGAAACAAGTATTAGCTTTTCAAAAAAGCTTGGTCGATATCAACATTTATTTAAAAGCGAAAATAAAATTTGGTTCAAAATAGGTTTAAAATTCGAATAAAGAGTAGTTTTAGTAAGGCTATGCATGAAATTCACACACAAAAAAACTGGTTACACAATAGAAACCTATGTGTTGATAATTCTGAAAAGTTAGAAAATAGTGCATTTGCATTAGACAACTCAAGTCACAGTCATTCATAAATTGCTTGACCTGTGCGGTAGGAAAATTCTATTATAACGCAAATTAACTTGACCAATCAAAAGCCTTTCAGTATATATTCGCGGGAAAAGCGGAGAGTTCCGATTAAAGAATTTTGGTGGAAATAAGGGGAAACTTCTAAAAAAAATTCCTATTAAATTATGTGACAACGCACAGTCTTATCGATTTTTATATCGCTCATTAATTTCTTTGTTGCATTTATCCATTTGTCTTTGGAAAGAAAATATACAAACAAAATGGAGTATCCTCAACGAAACAGCTTAGTCGGCTGGATGGTGAGAAACTTTTTAATTAGCCCACTGGCAGCCTCGCATTCTAAGTATCCAAACGTTTCTCGGGTGATTACATACATGAGCTCGCTACAGCCGGCAGAGCACGGACTGTATTACGCATGCCCTCTTTTTATATCCATTTACATATTCATCTGTGTCTATGCGGCCTCTGCGTTTCGCGGTCTTGTTTGTGTGATGTCATCTTACAGTGAGGAGGTTGTTTTACACCACAATTGTACGTTCTTCGAGACCTCTGGGTAATTGGAGAAGTGAGAGGGTTGTGCGCACGTAATCCAGGATAACCACACCATTTGCTACTTGCGTGACAGATGGCCGTCCAAAGTTGGCACCGGTTACCCATTGGTCTCGTCGGTTTATGTGTAGTCTTTTGTGTTTGATGTTTACATGTCGTGTGTCTCTTTTCCGTCTCGTGATGTACTCGTCTTTTGTGTTTTTGCATCGGGTGTTTTGGTGTTTTACTGTTGATGCTGCAACGGGGTCTTGTTGGAGATCTCCTCCCTTCTTTTGATGCAATGGATCCAAGGATCCAGAAATGTCATTAAGGATTTTGAAGGTATAGGGTTTACGGTATCACACACTAATTGGTCTAAAAGTAAAAATTGTTCAACAAAAAAATATCATTGTAGATATTACGTTAATGTGCAATATTTCATTTCAGATTTGCGATGCCAAAGCGTTGTCATGACGACATGTCCTACTTTTGTGAATTGGATAGCTCTTGTCACGTGTTTTTCACTAGTCACAAGAATGTTTCTTTCTATCGGACAATCGCCCCTATTGCAATGTTTATACCACTTGGTGAGTGTCACTGCTGGTGGACCAGGAGTCCCCGAGGGCACATGTAGCCAAGTTCGATCAATTTCGGTTGATCGTTTCTTTAACGCATTCTAAACTTCTGTTATCAAAATTTCTTGAAATTTCTAAAAAGTGGGTCCTGTAGCATCATATCCCACCCATCCTGCTACGTTTTTAGGTATACTTTTTCGACATAGTAACTTTCATACTTTTTTGGCATTTTACATTTTTTAGATTTAGGATCACTGATGAGGGTTAAGTACCCGAAACGTGCATGTCTGGTCCACGTTGCCAATTTATCTGTTCTTAAATGATGCTATTCAATTTGAAGACGTTTACATTGAATCTGATGAATCAAATCGAAAGTTGACAAACCTGTACAAATCTAGAATTAGTCGATATCTTGATATCGACTAATAATGGACATGAAAAGTGAATTTGACGGAAACTATATCTCAATTTGTTAAGTACTGTTGTTAGCTTCTGTTTTTTTTTAAATTCCTTCCTTCTTGGACCGAAAGTCGGTCATTTTAATTATAATCTTCAACCTTTTTGAACTGCAATTCGGTCAACTGAAAGATTTTCTCGGTAAAACTATTACTCATACATTTATATAGAATTCTTTGTATTACACATTTCATAAAGGGTTTTACCATTTTGGTATTTGGATGACTTTTGGTATGCATCGACTTATTAAAAGAATGTTTCAAGCCACCTCTCATTGATAGAGATACATTCCTTTTTAGAAATATTCGAACCTAATCAGTGAACGAAAATCAAAACAGAAAAACCTGAAATCATATTCAATAAATCACAATTAAAATTCTTACACATTTAAAAAATATATATACGTGTATATCGGGTTTTTTTCATTATCTGGGTTTTTGGGCCACTTAACAACCATACAAAAATTCAATCAAATTGAATTTTGTTGTATGTAGTTTCCATACATTGATGTACAAATCAAACATTATTGACTTTTAAAGTGAACATTCCTACTGAGCACGTACTTGCTGCTACGTCATTCAAAAAAGTTACAATTCAATGACAAAGCCTTCTTATGATAAATAGAGAGCAACAGGAAAAATAAATCCCATAAATTTTCTCTTTTCTGTATTCTAATTATTTTCTAATTTCAAAATTACAGCACTGACGGATAATCATTTATTGTCTAGTGCACGAAGGTTACTATCAGGAAGTAAAGACATGATTGTCTCACGTTTCATATGACGCCAGACTCATTGACTTTACATTTCTGAATAGAAGCGAGACCAGGATGACCGAATGTCTACCTTCTTTCATAAGGGACATGTTTTGACTATACACGTTAGATAAAGGGAGACACTTATACAAAATGTATGATTATTGAATAACAGAATGGCATTGATCATTATATAAATAGACTTACAAAAGTTTTAAAGCACTCCTAAACGTCTTACCTTTTCAGATCTTTAGAAAAATAATTTGAATATTTCTAATGTTCTAAGTACACATGGTTCAATTTCTTAGGTGTTACCTTTGGGTGCGACCTTTCATAAACATAATTACACGTAATATTGATATTGTGAGCGGTGTTTATCTTTTTAAATAAGACGTAATCCCGAATTTTCTACCAAATTGAATATTATTTTATATTCATATGTACCTTATTTGTGCTCTTGCATTTTGATTTTCATTTCTTATTTCACAGTTGACTGTATAAGTTTCTTAATTTCTGAAATAATGCAAATTATCATTGAACGAATTTCCTAAGTAATTGCTTTCAAATGAAATCTAAAATATGGATCTGGTAATACATCTTTCGTCAAATAAGTAATTTGAAGACGTCACATCTATTATATACGAAAGCCCCGGAGAGCCATGTAAAAATATTTTTAACCTGAGCGCGCAGTTTACCATCCTGCGCGCACAAGTTAGTAACCTGCGCGCACAGTTTATCAAGTTGTGCGCGCAGGCTTAGTAACCTGCGCGCACAATTTAGTAACCTGCGGTCACAGTTGCAGTAACCTGTTGGCACAGTTTATCAAGTTGTGCGCACAGGTTTGGTAACCTGCGCGCACAGTTTATTAAATCATGTTATTTACACGGTTACTTTATTTCGCGCGCAAGTTAAACAACTTAAGTAGAGAAGATTATCTTTGCTTTATAATGGGTCTGTGGTCTAGTTGTACATGAGCCCCTGATCCCCAGGGTCTTGGAAAAGGGGTGTAGTAATTTAATCCGATAAACTCTATATGATAGTAACCCTCTTAGTCTACAAATTATGTACTTCATATTGTGTATGAACGTGTCATTTTGTAATTTTGAATCACATGGGCAAATAGCTAAGGGTTTTATTTTCATTCAATATTTCAAGCTGTGTCTCTCCTATCCCTCTTTCCATTCAATCGGCTACAACCATTTTCCGCCGTTCTATATACAACTGTAGTATCTATAGAATCCGCGGGAAACCGTTGTAACTGATTAAATTGAAAGAGGGTAAGGGGGCTGAAATTATTTAATGGAAATGAATTATGATTAATTAATAAACCTATATCAGTTATGATATTTTCTTATGGTGTATCTACATCTTTTAGTACGGTGTGTCATTGTTATATCCTTCAAGTTTTCCATGGGAAACGGGCATTTTGGAAGGGGGTAGGGGGGTTCGAACCAATCTTTGTTAGGGGATTTGACTCGGACGAAAGATACGTGAAAACCGGTTAGAAAAGCTTTCTTGGCAAATCCCAGGGGTGGAGGTCATGTCATCCCTACCCCCACTCTAAATTTCCGTTTGTAAGTCTCTAGGGCTGTTGCATGTTTTTTATGTGATTTTTTTAGAGAAAATCCTACTGTGGTGTTGTGATTCCACCATCACGAATCAGAATTATTGTAGCCGAAATCCTCAACTAACCTGCGCGCAAAAAGTAATTGGACTGTGCGCGTAAGTTGTTGAACTTGAGAGCGCAATATAGTAACCATGTTAATAACATGATTAAATAAACTGTGCGCGCATATTACTAACTTGTGTGCGCAGGTTACTTAATTGTGCGCGCAGGTTACTAAACTGTGCGCGCAGGTTATTAAACTGTGCTCGCAGGTTATTAAACTATGCGGACAGGTTAATAAACCTGCGCGCGCAGGTAACTTAACTGTGCGCTCAGGTTACTAAACTTTTGAGCACAACTTGATAAACTGTGCGCGCAGGTTACGAAACTGTAAGCGTAGGTTTCTAAACTGTGCGCGCAGGTTACTAAACTGTGTCCGCATGTTATTAAACTGTATGCGCAGGTTACTAAACCTGCGCGCACAACTTGATAAACTGTACGCGCAGGTTACTAAAATGTGCACCCAGGATGGTAAACTGCGCGCGCAGGTTAAAAAAATATTTAAGAAATGACTGTCTTACTTTTGGTGTTCATGGGTGTATAATTCTGGTTGGTCACGTGCAAATTCTGTGAATCGCGAGGCGATTCTCGGAAAATTTGCACGTGTCCAACCAGAATTATACACCCATGAACACCAAAAGTAAGACAGTCATTACTTATATTTACATTTATTCTAATTATTGGTCATTTTTCTGTGCATGAACATCGCACATTTTTCCTATAACAGCGTCAAATGTATCTTAACTTTGGTAAATTCTCCCTACATGCAAAACTTGAACGTGACGTCACAATAGCAACCCAAGTTATTGGAATATAATTGTAGTTGCCTAATGGGCGTTCAACATGGGGAAGCTACTAGTAATGTAAATATTTTTACTTGGCACTCCGGCGCTTCCGTTATTATAGTTTTGGTAAGGATATACACACAGACAAAAACTGAAGACGTAGACGGATGATATTTTGCTGTCGCCTCACACACTAAAGAGTTTTTAAATTGAGGGATATTAAAGTATGTAACACACCGATGTTTGCAACCTTCGATAGCTCAGTCGTTTAGAGTGTTTCCTTGTATGACGTACCTTGAAGATCATGGGTTAAAACCCTTAGTATCGTTTCCTCATTGAAATCTCTCCATTTTTTATTATGCCTTTTTGTCCCCCGCTTTCGCGAAAGCGCGGGGACATTAAAACCGGTTCGTCTGTCCGTCCGTCCGTCTGTCCGTCAGTCACAAAAACTTTAACCTTGTGCATAACTTTTGAATGGTAAGTGATAGGGCTTTGATTTCACATGTGTATTCCTTGTTTGTGAAAATATCAAGGGGTTCATATATTTTACTTAAGCGGTGGTCACAACCCGCCGTGCGTGCACGTACGTGCTGTCTTTGTGCAAAAACGTTGGCAAATCTTGGGTACCCGTACGGTGTCCGTGCGTTGTCGGTACGTGTCACATACGGCCTCCTTGCAGATTTGGGAACACGCAGACAGGACGTAGCAGTTTTAGTGCATACAGAACTTTCGCTGCGTCCTGTCTGCGTGCTATCTACGAATTCAACAAGAAGAACGACACGCACGTTGTAAGTATGTTGCAAGTACGTGCAACGCACCTTCGACACAAGGAAGTGAGGACTCCGTACGTAAGCAGAACATGTAAATTCGTAGTAACGTAGAAGACGTTCGGTGAAAGTACGTTGTAAACAAGTTGCACGAAAGTCTTAAGTACGTGCAACGCACATCCTTTTCTGCGCTACATATGATGCATGTAACCACCCTATATAACCGTGCGTGCGACGTGCGTTGATGTACACATTCCGTACTCTTGCCACTTCCTTCCTTGCGTCTTCAGAATAACACCTCCACAAACACGCATGTCCTAAAAGCACGCACGGCGGGTTGTGACCAGGGCTTTAATGACAATATCTTTTACATATGAAATGCTGCTGTAAACTTATCAACCGTAGACATTTAATACTTCAATTATTGTCAACTTTCGACCGTTGACCATTTTATACTTTATCCTTCTACAACTGTTAAGTTTTGATACTGATAGAAGCGTTAGAATACAAAGTAAATAATATAGTAGAGCAACCAAGTCGCTAAATTTGAAATTTTAATCAACACCCCTAACACAGGGCTAAATTTCATATCAAACGAAAGAATATAACTTTGGCCATCAGTTTGAGGTGTCGTAAAAAAATTCGTATGGTCAGAATTTCTGTAATTCCACAGAAAAGCGGAAAATTAATAAAATTCAAAATCATAGATTTTTAAACAAAAGCTTACTTCTTTTTACAAATTGATAGTCCAGATGACCGAAATAAATGTTAATAGGTTTATTGAAGTCAATAGAAACTTTTTGGATTAAATTGATTTTTCAAATTTCAACTTCATGGATGAATGAGCACACATTCTAAAATAAATAGGTAAACTGGAAAAATTCAATTCTTTCACTTGAATTTTGAGAATGTTGATTCAAACATAAAATTTACCAAAATGAAACGATATTTTGGTATGTGAATGTGTTTTTTTTTTGGAAAATTTGATAGAGATCGATTTAAAAACTTTAGAGTTACAGGCAATCAAACTGTCCCTCCCCATAACTTTGTCAATAACAATTCACTACAATATAGAATATATCTCTCCTCGATACTGTTACGGAGTTAAACACAAACATATTTACAGCAAAGTCTAATTTTAACATATAGATATAAATAAAAATATCGTTTTATTTTGAAGAGGACACATTTTCATCAATAATTTTGAAAATCATGCTTTTTTTTCTGTACTATCTCTATTCTGATGATTTCAAACATTGTGACATGGAGTCCTTTTCTTCGCCAAATAATAGAAATAATTAAGTAAATCAAAGATCTTGCGATCAACAAAATAAGGAAATGTGCAAGGCAATCATTCAATTTTCTTCCTCCGTTTGACGGTGTGACACGCTTGTCGCAAAAAACGTAACTTAAAGGCAATTGTACTACATGTAGATAATAATAGGAATAAACTCTGATTTCTAGCTCTGGATCTCTAGTGAGTTCCTGATTGGCTGATCGTTGATGGACATTCTACTATATTGACCGCTTACGAAAAATATGACTTTGTATGCATTTTTTTTAGAGTTTTGACTCTGTTCATCATTTTCCATGCTTCATCCTAGTCTCATATTCTTAATTTGTCCCTGCAACTTGTTTATCTATACATGAAACGGAAATAAAACAAACAAATAATGAAAATTAAACAAACAAAACTACAACAATTTAAGACACTCACATGAAAATACCAACCGAGAAGCAAATCTTAGGCGATATTGAAAATAGAAATGACCATACATTAAAGGATGCTCTATTCTATAGAAGGTCACCTTCTATGCACATAGTAAATGGTGTTCTTATCCGAAATACTTCCTCTCACATTTTCGAATATAACGCCCGACTATCATTTCTTATTTAAAAATGGAATTGCTCGACCAAAATAAAAAAAGAAAAGAAAAGAAGAAGAACACTTCAAAATAAAAATAGAGCGTGAACAGGTGCAAAATAGCTTTTCTCTTGGTTCCATGTATTGCAGTTGGAAATAGGACATTCAAATTACTCAATAGAGACTTAAACTTGCGGATATATATTACACTTGCACTTGTCTCATGATGAAATCGAAGTGTTGTAGCTATACATGTAACATAGGAAATTTGAACTTTTGGTATCATTTGTCTTTGTTTTAATCGGCTATTTATTTTATCAATTACCTCCTTTTTAACCATGTTTATTCACTTAAACTTTCTTGTTGATCCTTTTTTTTTTTGGTACTGACGTCCGACGCTGAGCTGACAACATCAGTCTCGTCGTTATAAACGTTTGATTTTAATATTGTTGTATCGTATCTTGGACTCTTTAATATCCGTAGTTGAAGATCGTAGCATGGGTACATTGCACTGACTTAGTCATTCTTTTCATTCATACTTTTTACTTTATTCGGAGCGCTTCGAGAAAAATTGTCATCGACGCACCAACATTCTTGGCTCCTGTCGAGCAAACTCTCCGTTGTTAACAGAGGACAACACACACTTTTCTGCTTTTTCTCTCCGAGATATATGGCTTTTTATTTGTTGTATTATAGAAGTATGTATATATTCGTTATTAATGTAGGATTGTTCAATTACGTTACCAATATCACATATGACTATGTGGTGTTTGCGCTATGTAGAGCATCACAAAACAAAGCCCCCCCCCAATTCTGTGACCCTTGAGGACTTTCAATTGGATACCCTGGACGTCATAAGGGGAGTTCTCTGACCCAATACATTATAAAAAGCATTTAATTAATTAGTAACAGCTATGCATCTGAACGGAGGGTAAGTAGATGAGAAAAGGGGAAAATTGTACAACGTTAATAAAAGGCATATCTCAATGTTTAAAACAAAGAAAACGAAGAGTCCAAACTCTGACCAATGTACTTGGAATATATATTTACATCACTGTAGTACTAAAATAAACGTCGTAAGATACTTTTTACCATTTGATAGAAACTTCATGTGCATTTTTTTCAATTCACATATTTTCATTACAACATGTCACAATCGGGTCTCCATACATGATCTTGACATGGCATATCAAAATGAGGTATTTTTCATGAATTTGTCAATAAGATGACATAATTCCACTTTCGGCAGTTACTTTTAATAAATATACGTATATATTCCGGTAAAAAGGTACGATTTGATAGAAACTGTAACACGTGGTAAACCGAATCATAATCTACGGAATCTTCCTTGGGAAATGACGCTTAACTTAAAAGTGTATTCGTATAAGTTTTTTCATTCAGGTTAACCACGAAAACTGCTACGTCCTGTCTGCGTGTTCCAAAATCTGCACAGGAGACCGTATGGGACACGTACCGACAACGCACGGACACCGTACGGGTACTCAAGATTTGCCAACGTTTTTGCACGTAGACAGCACGTACGTGCACGCACGGCGGGTTGTGACCACTGCTTAAGTAAAATATATGAACCCCTTGATATTTTCACAAAAAAGCATGCTAAAAATGGAGAGATTTCAATGAGGAAACGATAGGGTTTTAACCCATGATCTTCAAGGTACGTCATACAAGGAAACACTCTAAACGACTGAGCTATCGAAGGTTGCAAACATCGGTGTGTTACATACTTTAATATCCCTCAATTTTAAAAACTCTTAAGTGTATGAGGCGACAGCAAAATATCACCCGTCTACGTCTTTAGCTTTTGTCTGTGTGTATATCCTTAACCAAAACTACAATAACGGAAGCGCCGGAGTGCCAAGTAAAAATATTTTTTTTAACCTGCACGCGCAGTTTACCATCCTGGGTGCACAGTTTAGTAACCTGCGCGTACAGTTTATCAAGTTGTGCGCGCAGGTTTAGTAACCTGCGCATACAGTTTAATAACATGCGGACACAGTTTAGTAACCTGCGCGCACAGTTTAGAAACCTACGCTAACAGTTTCGTAACCTGCGCGCACAGTTTATCAAGTTGTGCGCAAAAGTTTAGTAACCTGAGCGCACAGTTAAGTTACCTGCGCGCGCAGGTTTATTAACCTGTCCGCATAGTTTAATAACCTGCTAGCATAGTTTAATAACCTGCGCGCACAGTTTAGTAACCTGCGCGCACAATTAAGTAACCTGCGCACACAAGTTAGTAATTTGCGCGCACAGTTTATTTAATCATGTTATTAACATGGTTACTATATTGCGCGCTCAAGTTCAACAACTTACGCGCACAGTCCAATTACTTTTTTGCGCGCAGGTTAGTTGAGGATTTCGGCTACAATAATTCTGATTCGTGAAGGTGGAATCAACACCCCAGTAGGATTTTCTCTAAAAAACATTACATAAAAACATGCAACAGCCCTAGAGACTTACAAGCGGAAATTTTGAGTGGGGGTAGGGATGACATGACCTCCACCCCTGGGATATGCCAAGAAAGCTTTTCTAACCGGTTTTCACGTATCTTTCGTCCGAGTCAAATCCCCTAACAAGAATTGGTTCGAACCCCCCTCCCCCTTCCAAAATGCCCGTTTCCCATGGAAAACTTGAAGGATATAACAATGACACACCGTACTAAAAGATGTAGATACACCATAAGAAAATATCATAACTGATATAGGTTTATTCATTAATCATAATTCATTTCCATTAAATAATTTCAGCCCCCTTACCCTCTTTCAATTTAATCAGTAACAACGGTTTCCCGCGGATTCTATAGATACTACAGTTGTATATAGAACGGCGGAAAATGGTTGTAGCCGATTGAATGGAAAGAGGGATAGGAGAGACACAGCTTGAAATATTGAATGAAAATAAAACCCTTAGCTATTTGCCCATGTGATTCAAAATTACAAAATGACACGTTCATACACAATATGAAGTACATGATTTGTAGACGAAGAGGGTTACTATCATATAGATTTTATCGGACAAAATTACTACACCCCTTTTCCAAGACCCTGGGGATCAGGGGCTCATGTTCAACTAGACCACAGACCCATTATAAAGCAAAGATAATCTACTCTACTCAAGTTGTTTAACTTGCGCGCGAAATAAAGTAACCGTGTAAATACCATGATTAAATAAACTGTGCGCGCAGGTTACCAAACCTGTGCGCACAACTTGATAAACTGTGCCAACAGGTTATTAAACTGTGACCGCAGATTACTAAACTGTGCGCGCAGGTTTCTAAACTGTGCGCGCAGGTTACTAAGCCTGTGCGCGAAGGTATCTAACTTCTGCGCGCAGGATGGTAAACTGCGCACGCAGGTTAAAAATATTTTTACATGGCAATCCGGGGCTTTCGTATATAATAGAGGTGACGTATTCAAATTACTTATTTGACGAAAGATGTATTACCAGATACATCTTTTAGATTTCATTTGAAAGCAATTACTCAGGAATTCGTTCAATGATAATATGCATTATTTCAGAAATTAAGAAACTTATACAGTCAACTGTGAAATAAGAAATGAAAATCAAAATGCAAGAGCACAAATAAGGTAGATATGAATATAAAATTATATTCAATTTGGTAGAAAATTCGGGATTACGTCTCATTTAAAAAGATAAACACCGCTCACAATATCAATATTACGTGTAATTATGTTTATGAAAGGTCGCACCCAAAGGTAACACCTAAGAAATTGAACCATGTGTACTTCGAACATTAGAAATATTCAAATTATTTTTCTAAAGATCTGAAACAGTAAGACGTTTAGGAGTGCTTTAAAACTTTTCTAAGTCTATTTATATAATGATCAATGCCATTCTGTTATTCAATAATCATATCTTTTGTATAAGTGTCTCCCTTTATCTAACGTGTATAGTCAAAACATGTCCCTTATGAAAGAAGGTAGACATTCGGTCTCGCTTCTATTCAGAAATGTAAAGTCAATGAGTCTGGCGTCATATGAAACGTGAGACAATCATGTCTTTACTTTCTGATGGTAACCTTCGTGCACTAGACAATAAATTATTATCCGTCAGTGCTGTAATTTTGAAATTAGAAAATAATTAGAATACAGTAAAGAGAAAATTTATGGGATTTATTTTTCCTGTTGCTCTCTATTTATAATAAGAGGGCTTTGTCATTGAATTGTAACTTTTTTTGAATGACGTAACAGCAAGTACGTGCTCAGTAGGAATGTTCACTTTAAAAGTCAATAATGTTTGATTTGTACATCAATATATGGAGACTACATACAACAAAATTCAATTTGATTGAATTTTTGTATGGTTGTTAAGTGGCCCAAAAACCCGGATAATAAAAAAACCCGATATACACGTATATATTTTCTTTAATGTGTAAGAATTTTAATTGTGATTTATTGAATATGATTTCAGGTTTTTCTGTTTTGATTTTCGTTCACTGATAAGGTTCGAATATTTCTAAAAAGGAATGTATCTCTATCAATGAGAGGCGGCTTGACACATTCTTTTAATAAGTCGATGCATACCAAAAGTCATCCAAATACCAAAATGGTAAAACCCTTTATGAACTGTGTAATACAAAGAATTCTATATAAATGTATGAGTAATGATTTTACCGAGAAAATCTTTCAGTTGACCGAATTGCAGTTCAAAAAAGATGAAGATTATAATTAAAATGATCGACTTTCGGTCCAAGAAGGAAGGAATTTAAAAAACAGAAGCTAACAACAGTACTTAACAAATTGAGATATAGTTTCTGTCAAATTCACTTTTCATGTCCATTATTAGTCGATATCAAGATATCGACTAATTCTAGATTTGTACAGGTTTGTCAACTTTCGATTTGATTCATCAGATTCAACATTGCAATAGGGGCGATTGTCCGATACAAAGAAACATTCTTGTGACTAGTGAAAAACACGTGACCAGAGCTATCCACTTCACAAAAGTAGGACATGTCGTCATGACAACGCTTTGGCATCGCAATTCTGAATTGAAATATTGCACATTAACGTTATATCTACAATGATATTTTTTTGTTGAACAATTTTTACTTTTATACCAATTAGTGTGTGATAAAGTAAACCCTATGCCTTCCAAATTCTAATGACATTTCTGGATCCTTGGATCCATTGCATCAAAGAAACGTTTGGACACTTAAAATGCGAGGCTGCCAGTGGGCTAATTAAAAAGTTTCTCACCATCCAGCCGACTAAGCTTTTTCGTTGAGGATACTCCATTTTGTTTGTATATTTTCTTTCCAAAGACAAATGGATAAATGCAATAAAGAAATTAATGAGCGATATAAAAATCGATAAGACTGTGCGTAGTCACATAATTTAATAGGAATTTTTTTAGAAGTTTCCACTTATTTCCCCCAATTTCTTTAATCGGAACTCTCCGCTTTTCCAGCGAATATATACTGAAAGGCTTTTGATTGGTCAAGTTAATTTGCGTTCTAATGGAATTTTCCTACCGCACAGGTCAAGCAACTTATGAATGACTGTAACTTGAGTTGTCTAGTGCAAATGACCTATTTTCTAACTTTTCAAAATTATCAACACATAAGATTCAATTGTATAACCAGTTTTTTTTTTGTGTGTGTGTGAATTTCATCCATAGCTTTACTAAAACTACTCTTTATTCGAAGAGTCAAAATTTTAAACCTATTTTGAACCAAATTTTTTTTTTTCGCTTTTAAATGAATGTTTATATCGACCAAGCTTTTTTGGAAAGCTAATACTTGTTTCATTTTTAGTGTCATGTATTTAACCCGTTGGAAAATCCGAATTCGTACATTTTCTTTTCCGTGTGTTTCACTTTTCTTTTCATTTATTTAGTCTAGTACAATATTGCTAAAATGGATAAAATCGATCTTTTTGTATTACAGAATTTAATTTATTAGACATTTTTTAAACCATGACGGACTTGGTCATTCGAACTTCGAACCTCGCTCTTCGAACATTAACGAATCAGATGCGTAGCTGCAGTTCACGTATAAACTCATAAGTGGAGTCATCTACATTTTGATAAGTATACTCAATGGAATTGGTATATCGGACTTCCTGTACTACTGGCAACCCACTCATAAAACTTTCTATCATAATGAAGTTGCGAAGTTTGAAGTACGAAATGCGAAGTTCGTCACTGTGAAAAATATATATTTAAGAAATAAAAAATGACAAGCCGGGCTCTATTGTCTCATTATGCCCGAGCGTCCTCAGCCAATCACATTTATTACTGAGCCGCGTCAGCGGCGAGGTGATAAATGTGATTAGCTGAGGACGCGAGGGCATTATAAGACAATAGAGCCCGGCTTGTTTTTTTTTTTTATTTCTATTCTAAAGATGACCAAACTTAGATCAATAAACACAGACGACAAAATCGATTCTTGGTAAAAACCAGTTCCTGCCGGTTTATCTGCTTTCAGAAAATGGGTAGGCGTGGCTTATCGCTTTAGGGCCTATATTGAAAAATAGAGCCCGGCTCGCGTCTGTTGTCTTAATAGGGAAAAAGAATCAAGTCATATAAGAATTATTATCTAATACTTTTATGAGGCATAATACAATGATATTTTCGAGATCACAAAATATAGGTCCATATATCCTCTTCATTGACCAGACAGTTCATAATACATTTAATAAATGAAAATTCCCTCAAATGTACATGAAATGACTGCAATCTCTTAATTTCGTTTACAGCCGCGCATGTATAAATCATGTTTTATATCCTAGTGAATAAAATTGAAAGTGCAAAAACAGAATAGACATTCCAAAAGCTATAGTGTACAAGTATAAGCTTTTCAAAAAAGCTTGCCTGACCTTAACAAAATAACAGCGACCCTCCTCACCCCGTAGTCTTGATTTGATGAACCCTTTGGAAAATAAAACAAACAGGATCACGTTGAAATTAATCTTTAACTCAGTATAGTATACATTTCTGATAATTCCGTCGGTAGTAATGTATAGAAGTCCCTCTCCTCACCAATAAAAAAATCCCAAAACACGTGTATCTGATGTACACAAAATGAGGGCTTCTGATTTGTCAAGTGGTTCCGCTATCGTGTGCAATAAATATGAACTACATGTACATCTGCCATAAGACACAGTGACATACTTTCTCATATTTGTAATGTGCCACGGTTTTGTACATGTACTCTCACGTTTTTAAGCTGAAAATTAAAATTAGCAAGTGACCGCGTGTAATGTAAAAGAAATAGAATCTTACAAACATCTTCCCTCATATGACCGCACCGGGACTCGAACTCCGGTCGTCTGCATGAGAGGTTAACTACTTGTCCACTCAGTGATCAAAATCTCTGTTACGCACTTACATTTTGGTGCCCCTTACCTTCACGTATAAGCGTACATGTTAAAGGAGCGATAACTCTTTTGTTTTTGTCCGATCTTGTGAATGTTTGTAAACGGCTCTTTCATCATTATTACATGCAAAAGCCGCACAGACCTCTTGTTTTATTTCATGCATTTCAAATCTAGGTGTGCCTGACCTCAAGAGGTCAGGCAATAATTGATTGCACGGAACTATCTGTCCTTTAATATATAGATGTATTAATAAATCAATGAATTACTAAATAGACAATATAAAGAAAGATAATGAAGTACAGGAAACATAAATTTTGTGTCATTATCTTATAAGTCAAATGAATAGGTCATTCACCTAAATTGGTATGAATGTAAAGTTATTGTGCATATCCTTTTCCAAAGTATCTTAATAATTTTGAAATGTGGAGTCTGTATGATATGATTAACAGTTTTTCTTTGCAAAACAAATAATATATGTAGAAGCTTTCTTTGTTTAAATTTCCCAAATTCATCACTTTGGCTGGAAGCATCACTGACGGGGATTTAATATCCAAAACGCGTGTCTGGTGCATAGCATAATGAATTGGTTTGACATTTCCTTCAAGAAGGTTTAGAGTTGGAACACTTCCGCATTATTAAACAGTCTGATATTTATGTGGTTAATAGAAAATATGTATCATGTACCTCCACTACTGATAATCTCTTCATACAAACCTTATAGATCAGTGAATGAAAGGCAAACACAAAACTCGAAATCAGAAACCCTTTGGAAAATATGAAACACATTTTTTCATAAGAAAAGAAAACTGAGACAAACAGATGGAGACAATAACAAACCGCCAAAGAAACAAGAAGGACAACCCCATATAACGAGCGACTTCCAATGTCGAGCTCTAGCACGTATTGCAAAGCTGATATTTGTTAAAATATCTCTCACTACACGATACCTTTTTTAGGTTTAATTTGAAAGCCATTCAAAGATGATTTGCTGTATTTTGGAAACGTATATTAAGGTTCACGAAGAACCTTACATCAGCAACTGGGGAAAATAACTACGAAAATGTGAAAGCGCAATCAAAGTAGATACGAATCTAAAGCTTCAACAAGTAGGATACCCGACAATGTGAGTATATTAATTTGGGTATTCCGCAACCTGCGTTTTATGGTGACATGATCAACAAAATAAGAATGATCAAAGGTAGACAGAATTACCATACAGAATGCGTCAGAATCATCAAACGCCTTTTATTACCGTGGATATGATCCCATTGTCACCAAACGGACGTTAGGCTTGGTACTTGACCAATCTACAGTCTTGTACCAGCGCATTCTTAAAACTAACTCTGACTGACTGTGACGACGGGACTCCATAACGGGCCCTGTTCAAAACCTCTATAGAGAAGACAGGGACCGGACCACCTGTCCTCTCTGAATGTCAGTCGGACTGCGTCGGCAGAGCACGTATTGTATCACGTACTTCCTCTTTTTATATCCATTTACACATTCATCTATCTTGCGTGGGCCCCTGCATTTTGCGGTCTTGTTTGTGTGTGGTCATTTGACAGTGAGGAGGTTGTTTTACACCACAATTGTACGTTCTTCGAGAACTCTGGGTAATCGGAAAAGTGGGAGGGTTGTGCGCACGTAATCCAGGATAACCACACCGTCTGCTACTGACGTGGCAGATGGACGTCCTAAGTCGGCACTGATTGCCCATTGGTCTCGTTGGTTTATGTGTAATCATTTGTGTTTGATGTTTTTCTGTGATTTGACGTTCCTTGTACCATTACGTCTCTTTCTGTGCGTATCTTCTTTGTATTTTTACAGTTGGTGTTTTTGGGGTTTGCTGTTGGTGCTACAACTATGTGTTGTTGGAGATCCCCTCCTTTCTTTTAAATGTATGCATAGGGCATTTCTATGACTTTTTCTTTGACGTTAACTACTTTATAGTGCTATTTCATACTCCTTTTTATATTAGAACAATGTTCATTATACAATGATATAATAATGCTGAAAATATTATGTAGAATTATTTCGGATAGAAAAAGTCAATTGCCTCTTTCTCAAGTTTTTCCATTTTATCAATATTACGGAAGTGTTCCAACTCTATACCTTGAAGAACATTTCGAACCAATTTTCATGCACCATTAGAGCTATCTGATACAATACGTGCTCTGCCGACGCAGTCCGACTGACATTCAGAGAGGACAGGTGGTCCGGTCCATGTCTTCTCTAAAGTGGTTTGGACAGGGCCCGTTATGGAGTCCCGTCGTCACAGTCAGTCAGAGTTAGTTTTAAGAATGCGCTGGTACAAGACTGTAGATTGGTCAAGTACCAAGCCTAGCGTCCGTTTGGTGACAATAGGATCATATCCACGGTATAAAATGCGTTTGATAATTCTGTATGGTAATTCTGTCTACCTTTGATCATTCTTATTTTGTTGATCATGTCACCATAAAACGCAGGTTGCGAAATACCCAAAATAATATACTCACATTGTCGGGTATCCTACTTGTTGAATTTTAGATTCGTATCTACTTTAATTGCGCTTTCACATTTTCGTTATTTTCCCCAGTTGCTTGTGTAAGGTTCTTTGTGAACCTTAATATACGTTTCCAAAATACAGCAAATCATCTTTGAATGGCTTTCAAATTAAACCTAAAAAACGTATCGCCTAGTGAGAGATATTTTAACAAATATCAGCTTTGCAATACGTGCTAGAGCTCGACATTGGAAGTCGCTCGTTATTTGGGGTTGTCCTTCTTGTTTCTTTGGCGGTTTGTTATTGTCTCCATCTGTTTGTCTCAGTTTTCTTTTCTTATGAAAAAGTTCTGTTTCATATTTTCCAAAGGGTTTCTGATTTCGAGTTTTGTGTTTGCCTTTCATTCACTGATCTATAAGGTTTGTATGAAGAGATTATCAGTAGTGGAGGTACAAGATACATATTTTCTATTAACCACATTAATATCAGACTGTTTAATAATGCGGAAGTGTTCCAACTCTAAACCTTCTTGAAGAAAATGTCAAACCAATTCATTATGCTTTGCACCAGACACGCGTTTTGGATATTAAATCCCCATCAGTGATGCTTCCAGCCAAAGTGATGAATCTGGGAAATTTAAACAAAGAAAGCTTCTACATATATTATTTGTTTTGCAAAGAAAAACTGTTAATCATATCATACAGACTCCACATTTCAAAATTATTAAGATACTATTGAAAAAGACATACAAAATAACTTTACATTCATATCCATTTAGATGAATGGCCTATTCATTTGACTTATAAGATAATCACACAAAATTTATCTTTCCTGTACTTCATTATCTTTCTTTATATTGTCTACTTAGTAATTTATTAATTTATTTATACATCCATATATTTAAGGACATATAGTTCCGTGCAATCAATTATTGCCTGACTTCTTGACCTCTTGAGGTCAGGCACACCTAGATTTTTAATGCATGAAACAAAACAAGAGGTCTGTGCGGCTTTTGCATGTAATAATGATGAAAGAGTCGTTAACAAACATTCACAAGATCAGACAAAAACAAAAGAGTTATCGCTGCTTTAACATGTACGCTTATACTTGAAGATAAGGGGCACCGAAATGTAAGTGCGTAATAGAGATTTAGATCGCTGAGTGGACAAGGAGTTAACCTCTCATGCAGACGACCGGAGTTCGAGTCCCGGTGCGGTCATATGAGGGAAGATGTTTGTAAGATTCTATTTCTTTTACATTACACGCAGTCACTTGCTAATTTTAATTTTCAGCTTAAAAACGTGAGAGTACATGTACAAAACCGTGGCATGTTACAAACATGAAAAAATATGTCACTGTGTCTGATGGCAGATGTACATGTAGTACATATTTATTGCACACGATAGCGGAACCACTTGACGAATCAGAAGCCCTCATTTTGTTTACATCAGATACATGTGTTTTTGGGGTTTTTTTATTGGTGGGGGGGGTGCTTCTATACATATCTACCGACGGAATGATCAGAAATGTATACTATACTGAGTTATAGATTCATTTCAACGTGATCCTGTTTGTTTTATTTTCCAAAGGGTTAACCAAGTCAAGACTACGGGGTGAGGAGGGTCGCTGTTATTTTGTTAAGGTCAAGCATGCTTTTTTGAAAAGCTTATACTTGTACGCTATAGCTTTTGGAATGTCTATTCTGTTTTTGCGCTTTCATTTTTATTCACTAGGATATAAAACATGATTTATACATGCGCGGCTGTAAACGAAATTAAGAGATTGCAGTCATTTCATGTACATTTGAGGGAATTTTCATTTATTAAATGTATTATGAACTGTCTGGTCAATGAAGAGGATATATGGACCTATATTTTGTGATCTCGAAAATATCATTGTATTATGCCTCATAAAAGTATTAGAAAATAAATATACATTTTTCACAGTGACGAACTTCGCACTTCGTACTTCAAACTTCGCAACTTCATTATGATAGAAAGTTTTATGAGTGGGTTGCCAGTAGTACAGGAAGTCCATATACCAATTCCATTGAGTATACTTATCAAAATGTAGATGACTCCACTTATGAGTTTATACGTGAACAGCAGCTACGCAACTGATTCGTTAATGTTCGAAGACCGAGGTACGAAATTCGAATGACCAAGTCCGTCACGGTTAAAAAAGTCTAATAAATTAAATTCTGAGATACAAAAAGATCGATTTTATCCATTTTAGCAACATTGAACTAGATTAAATAAATGAAAGGAAAAATGAAACACACGAAAAAGAAAATGTACGAATTCGGATTTTCCAACGGGTTGAATACATGACACTAAAAATGAAAAAAATGGACATGAAAAGTAAATTTGACAGAAACTATATCTCAATTTGTTAAGTACTGTTGTTATAGCTTCTGTTTTTAAATGCCTTCCTTCTTGGACCGAAAGTCGGTCATTTTTAAATTAATTATAATCTGCATCCTTTTTGAACTGCAATTCGGTCAACTGAAAGATTTTCTCGGTGAAACCATTACTCATACATTTATATAGAATTCTTTGTATTACACAGTTCATAAAGGGTTTTACCATTTTGGTATTTAAATGACTTTTGGTATGCATCGACTTATTAAAAGAATGTTTCAAGCCGCCTCTTATTGATAGATATACATTCCTTTTTAGAAATATTCGAACCTGATCAATGAACGAAAATCAAAACAGAAAAACCCGAAATCATATTCAATAAATCACAATTAAAATTCTTACACATGTATATCGGGGTTTTTTTTATTATCTGGGTTTTTTGGGCCCCCCTTAACAACCATACAAACATTCAATCAAATTGATTTTTGTTGTATGTAGTTTCCCAACACTGATGTACCAATGAAACATTATTGACTTTTAAAGTGAACATTCCTACTGAGCACGTAATTGCTGTTACGTTATTTAAAAAAAAGTTACAGTTCAATTACAAATCCTTTTTATTATAAATAGAGAGCAACAGGAAAAAATAAATCCAATAAATTTTCCTTTTTTCTGTATTCTAATTATTTTCTAACTTTAAAATTCCAGCACTGACGGATAATAAATTATTGTCTAGTGCACGAAGGCTACTATCAGGAAGTAAAGACGTGATTGTCTTACGTTACATATCGCGCCAGACTCATTGACTTAACATTTCTGAATAGAAGCGTGACCAGAATGACCGAATGTCTACAACAACATGTTTTCTCTGTACACGTTAGATAAGGGAGAAATTAATACAAAAAATATGCTAAATGAATAATAGAATGGCATTGATCATTACATAAATAGACTTACAAAAGTTTTAAAGCAATCATAAACGTCTTCCCGTTTCAGATCTTTAGAAAAATAATTTGAATATTTCTAATATTCGAAGTACACATGGTTCAATTTCGTAGGTGTTACCTTTGGGTGCGACCTTTCATCAACATAATTACACGTAATATTGATATTGTGAGCGGTGTTTATCTTTTTTAAATGAGGCGTAATCCCAAATTTTCTACCAAATTGAATATAATTTAATATTCAAATCTACTGTATTTGAGCTCTTGCATTTTGATTTTCATTTCTTATTTCACAGTTGACTGTATAAGATTTTTAATTTCTGAAATAATGCAAATTACCATTGAATGAATTTCCTAAGTAATTGCATTCAAATGAAATCTAAAAGATGGATCTGGTAATACATCTTTCGTCAAATAAGTAATTTGAAGACGTCACATCTATTATATACGGAAGCCCCGGAGTGCCAAGTAAAAATATTTTTTTAAACTGCGCGCGCAGTTTACCATCCTGCGCGCACAAGTTAAAGACCTGCGAGCACAGTTTATCAAGTTGTACAGAAAGGATTAGTAACCTGCGCGCACAGTTTAGTAACCTGCGTTCACAGTTTAGTAACCTGCGCGAACAGATTAGTAATTTGCGTGCACAGTTTAGTAATTTGCGCGCACAGTTTAGTAATCTGCGGGCAGAATTTAGTAACCTGTGCGCAGAGTTTATCAAGTTGTGCGCACAGTTTTAGTAACCTGCGAGCACAGTTTGTTTAATCATATTGAATTTGAAGACGTTTAACATTTACATAGTTACTATATTGCGAGCGCAAGATAAACAACTTAAGTAGAGTAGATTATCTTTGCTTTATAATGGGTCTGTGGTCTAGTTGTACATGAGCCCCTGATCCCTAGGGTCTTGGAAAAGGGTTGTAGTAATTTTGTCCGATAAACTCTACCCTCTCGGTCTACAAATAATTTTGTAATTTTGAATCACAGGGGCAAATATCTAGGGTTTTTATTTTCATTTAATATTTCAAGCTGTGTCTCTCCTATCCCATTTTCCATTAAATCGGCTACAACCATTTTCCGACATTCAATATACAACTGTAGTATCTATAGAATCCGCGGGAAACCGTTGTAACTGATAAAACTGATAGAGCGTAAGGGGGGGGGGGGGCTGAAATTATTTAATGGAAACGAATTATGATTAATTAATAAACCTATATCAGTTATGATATTTTCTGATGGTATGGTGTATCTACATCTTTTAGTACGGTGTGTCATTGTTATATCGTTCAAGTTTTCCATGGGATACGGGTATTTTGGAAGGGGGGGGGGTTCGAGCCAATCTTGAATCGGACGAAATATACGTGAAAACTGGATAGAAAAGCTTTCTTGGCAAATCCCAGGGGTGGAGGTCGTGTCATCCCTACCTCCAAATTAAATTTCCGCTTGTAAGTCTCAAGACGTACCTGTTGCATGTTTCTATGTAATTTTTTTTAGAGAAAATCCTAGTGGGGTGTTGGAATTCTACCTTTCTTGATCAGAACTTCACGCATCAGAATTATTGTAGCTGAAATCCTCAACTGACCTGCACTCAAAAAGTAATTTGACTGTGCGCGTAAGTTGTTAAACTTGCTCGCGCAATATAGTAACCATGTCGATGACATGATTAAATAAACTGTGCGCGCAGATTACTAACTTGTGTGCGCAGGCTGCTTAACTGTGCGCGGAGGTTACTAAACTGTGCGCAGAGGTAATTAAACTGTGCGGACAGGTTAATACACCTGCGCGCGCAGGTTACTAAACTGTGCTCGCAGATTACTAAACTGTGCATACAGGTTACTAAACTGTGCGCGCAGGTTACTAAACTGTACGCGCAGGTTTCTAAACTGTGCGCGCAGGTTACTAAACTGTGTGCGCAGGTTACGAAACTATGCACGCAGGTTACAAAACCTGCGCGCACAACTTGATAAACTGTGCGCACAGGTTACTAAACTGTAAGCGCAGGTTTCTAAACTGTGCTGGCAGGTTACTAGACTGCGTCCGCATGTTACTTAACTGTGCGCGCATGTTACTAAACCTGCGCGCACAACTTGATAAACTGTGCGCGCAGGTTACTAAACTGTGCGCCCAGGATAGTAAACTGCGCGCGCAGGTTTAAAAAATATTTTTACTTGGCACTCCAGGGCTTCCGTAATAAGGTTTGCTTAAGGATATACACACAGACAAAAGCTAAAGACGTAGACGGGTGATATTTTGCTGTCACCTCACACACTGAAGAGTTTTTAAATTGCGGGATATTAAAGTATGTAACACACCGATGTTTGCAACCTTCGATAGCTCAGTCGTTTAGAGTGTTTCCTTGTATGACGTACCTTGCAAGATCATGGGTTAAAACCCTATCGTTTCCTCATTGAAATCTCTCCATTTTTATCATGCTTTTTTTGCGTGAAAATATCAAGGATTTCATATATTTTACTTAAGCGGTGGTCACAACCCGCCGTGCGTGCACGTACGTGCTGTCTACATGCAAAAACGCTGGCAAATCTTGGGTACCCGTACGGTGTCCGTGCGTTGTCTGTACGTGTCCCATACGGCCTCCTTGCAGATTTGGGAACACGCAGACAGGACGTAGCAGTTTTAGTGCATACAGAACTTTCGCTGCGTCCTGTCTGCGTGCTATCTACGAATTCAACAAGAAGAACGAGACGCACGTTGAAAGTACGTTGCAAGTACGTGGAACGCACCTTCGACACAAGGAAGTGAGGTCTCCGTGCGTTAGTAGTACGTGTAAATTCGACATCCTTACAATGACGTAGAAGACGAACGGAGAAAGTACGTTGTAGGCAAGTTGAACGAAAGTCGTAAGTACGTGAAACGCACATCCTTTTTTGCGCTACATATGATGCATGTAACCATCCTATATAACCGTGCGTGCGAAGTGCGTTGACGCACTCATTCCGTACTCTTGCCACTTCCTTCCTTGCGTCTTCAGAAAAACGCCTCCACAAACACGCATGTCCTAAAAGCACGCACGGCGGGTTGTGACCAGGGCTTTACTGACAATTTCTGTTATATATGAAATGCCGCTTTTGTACAAAACAAAATATGTTATTTGAATTTAATTGCACTTGGGCTCATCCGAGGCAGCGGACCCTGTCCTTTATCAACCAGCGTACTCCCAAATAGGTTGTCAGGGTTGTCACCGTGGCGTTGCGGTATGAGCGGTCTGCTTTGTATGCTAGGCGAAGCCGCCGTACGGAGTTTACCGAACTTATACAAAAAATTATGTTCAAAAATCATCAATGAAGCTATGTCATATTTTTCGCAGTGGTTGGGTGAATTTACAAATCGTAACTCGGATTGGATTCAAAATCTTTTTCAGAGTAGAATCATTACAACAATTAATTAGTATAAACAGACTTGCCGTATTAGGACTCAGTTATAGTCATCTTCGACTAGCCCATGAGCGAGATTCACTGACCGGTATAAAATGTCTCCTTAAGCTTCCATAGAAATTTCTGGGAAAACCACCAGTAACCAACCATTCTAAGATCATGTGTGATATTCATCCTCATTTTGCCTTTCAAGTGTTAATAAGTATTCAGGTTTATGGTAATAATTTCAGTGCACCATATGCTCATGAATTATTTTGTCAGAGAACAACGATTATTTGTAGAGTGGTAATATTTATATAGGCATTGCAAAGACACTTTACCTGTTTAGCCTGTAAACCCTTAGTATTTTATATGTCATATTGTAATATATATATAATTTTATATTATGGTGATGATTTCAGAACACCATATGTACATAAAATATAATAAGTATGCCAACCGAGGCATAACATGTAATATCATACAAGAAAGATAATTCTTGCTTACTAGCAGTAAAACATTGCACTTATAATTTTTATGTATGATTTTATGAAAATATCAATGGGTTGATATACTTTTCTTACTGACAGTATGTTTTATAAGTAAAAGGCCACTATCATGCAAAATTTCACATAAGCTGGCCCTTACATCACCAACTTACTTCTATTTTCATGTGATGTGTCATTGCTTGCCATACATTTTTGATTTGAAATGATAAAATTGTGAAGCAAATAAAATAGAATAAATCAAGTGGATAAATTATAATAACTTTATAGAAATGGGATATTTCTGTTATCAATGTTGACGCTTTTCGATACCCAAAATATTCACCATTTTTCCTGATTACATAGCTATGACCTTAAGCAACACCCCAATATTTCGTATACCTTATCATCTCAACGATAGCAGAGAGAGTATTTCGTAAAATTTCTGTTTACAGAATTTTCTCAAATTTCTAAAATCTGGGTCCTGTAGCATCATATCCAAACCATTTTGATAGGTCTTTCGGTATATTAAGGACAATGTAATTTTCACGGATTTTGGTCATATTACATTGTTTAGACTGAGGATCATTGACGATGGTTAAATAACCGAAACGTGCATGTCTGGTCCATGCTGTAAATTCGGTCTTTTCGAAATACGGAGTTACTTCCCATTTGTGCAGGTATCTGACGTCAACGCATTGTGACGTCATCAAATTCTATGGAAACCAGCACGGAATTCAGGGAAATACAGCCCCGACCAGTCGAAAGTTTAACGCCGAGCTGACGAAATTTTGAAAGCTAAATTCGAAAGTTTCGTTAACTATTCGTCAGCGATTTTTTGAAAGCTACTGAGATGACGAGATTTTGAAAGCTCTAAAAAGCTTTCGAAAAATCGCTGACGAAAATTTCGTTAACTAATCTTAGATAACGAAAGATTTGAAAGCTATGAGCTTTCAAATTTTCGTCATCTCGGAGCTTTCAAAATATTTGAAAGCAATCGCTGACGAAATTTTGAAAGCAATCGCTGACGAAAATTTTGAAAGCAATCGCTGACGAAAATTTTGAAAGCTATCGCTGACGAAAATTTTGAAAGCTTTTTGAACGCTCGGGTGCCATATTGTTTTTTGCAATGGCTGCAGCACGCCTCGGGCGAATTCCTCTGCACAGTTTAGAGGATGAAATAAGCCGTCTCTTTATCGGCGTGGCACTTTAAAAATTCACCGATTGTGAAATATCTTTCAAAGCTTCCGACAGTCACAGAGAAGCCACTGGATATAAATTCCCCTCATTTAGTCAGAATTTGGCCGGTCAGATGTAAATTTTCTGGTATATATATACATTTAGATTTTAGATGAAATGGAAGTTGTTCATATGAGTTAAAGAAGATCCTGACGATAATCTCAACAGCACTCACAATAGAGCACGAAATTAAACATCGACGGACCCCTAGCAAGCTAGAGGTGGGACCAGGTGCCCGGGAGGAGTAAGCATCCCCTGTTGGCTAGCCGCACCCGCCGTCGATGTTTATGAAGAAGCATGGAAATGAAAATATGTAAAATTTATGCACTGTCTGACGTAATGTCTATATAGAAAGTGCTATGGCGACAATGTCAGGGAAGTATATTCAAAACACTTACTGTCAAACCCCTCGCGGGGAACTTTTTTACGAGCTCCACACGGCAAAGGGCATAAGTGTGACACAAATGAGTTAAAGAAGATCCTGACGATAATCTCAACAGCACTCACAATAGAGCACGAAATTAAACATCGACGGACCCTTAGCAAGCTAGAGGTGGGACCAGGTGCCCGGGAGGAGTAAGCATCCCCTGTTGGCTAGCCGCACCCGCCGTCGATGTTTATGAAGAAGCATGGAAATGAAAATATGTAAAATTTATGCACTGTCTGACGTAATGTCTATATAGAAAGTGCTATGGCGACAATGTCAGGGAAGTATATTCAAAACACTTACTGTCAAACCCCTCGCGGGGAACTTTTTTACGAGCTCCACACGGCAAAGGGCATAAGTGTGACACAAATGAGTTAAAGAAGATCCTGACGATAATCTCAACAGCACTCACAATAGAGCACGAAATTAAACATCGACGGACCCCTAGCAAGCTAGAGGTGGGACCAGGTGCCCGGGAGGAGTAAGCATCCCCTGTTGGCTAGCCGCACCCGCCGTCGATGTTTATGAAGAAGCATGGAAATGAAAATATGTAAAATTTATGCACTGTCTGACGTAATGTCTATATAGAAAGTGCTATGGCGACAATGTCAGGGAAGTATATTCAAAACACTTACTGTCAAACCCCTCGCGGGGAACTTTTTTACGAGCTCCACACGGCAAAGGGCATAAGTGTGACACAAATGAGTTAAAGAAGATCCTGACGATAATCTCAACAGCACTCACAATAGAGCACGAAATTAAACATCGACGGACCCCTAGCAAGCTAGAGGTGGGACCAGGTGCCCGGGAGGAGTAAGCATCCCCTGTTGGCTAGCCGCACCCGCCGTCGATGTTTATGAAGAAGCATGGAAATGAAAATATGTAAAATTTATGCACTGTCTGACGTAATGTCTATATAGAAAGTGCTATGGCGACAATGTCAGGGAAGTATATTCAAAACACTTACTGTCAAACCCCTCATTATACACTTAAAGATGGAATACCTTTACAGGTAATACAAATACAGGTAAATTCAGGTAACTAATTAGTGCAAAGCATACCCTTTTGATGGCCCCATTCACCCCCAATTATGCCGACGTTGGGAACCACCCGGTCGTTAATAGGTATACCTGAGTGACGAAAGCTTGATAGGCGTGGCATACCGCCTTTGAAGACAACGCCGTCTTCGAGCGGTGTGTTACATCAAAGACAACCCGACCGGTAATCCTTTATTATGCTAATGAGATACCCGAGTCTCATCTGTTTTCAGCTGTCAATCAAAAATTGATAGGGGTAAAGGGATTAAAGGAAACCAATCAGATTCCATTAAGAGATGTTAACCCAATAGCGGTCATTGAGGAAATGACAGAAAATTTACCTGTCCCCTTTTATAGTCCCCCGTCGGCCTTTAACCAAGTAGGTGTATGGGGGAACACACCGATCTTGGAAACACGGTATAAAAGATACAATATTTAATTTAATCCAGGAATATATATTTTCATAATTTAATCTGAATAAACATCATAATTAATTCTATTTCATCAAGCAAATTATGAAGATGATTGCTTTGATTTCGGCCATCTTGGTTTTCTCGACAAAAAATAGCTTACGAGAAAAGCTTTCAAAAATTTTGAAAGCTAGTTAACGAAATTCTCGTCAGCGATTAGCTTTCAAAAATTTTGAAAGCTATAGTTAACGAAATTTTCGTCAGCGATTAGCTTTCAAAAATTTTGAAAGCTATAGCTGACGAAATTTCGTTAACTATAGCTTTCAAATTTTTTGAAAGCTAATCGCTGACGAAATTTCGTTAACTATAGCTTTCAAATTTTTTGAAAGCTAATCGCTGACGAAATTTCGTTAACTATAGCTTTCAAAATTTTTGAAAGCTATCGCTGACGAAAATTTTGAAAGCTAGGGAATCGCTGACGAAAATTAGTTAACGAAAAATCGCTGACGAAGTTTCGTCATCTCTTGAGTATTCAAAATTTTGAAAGCAATCGCTGACGAAATTTTGAAAGCTAAGCTTTCAAAAAGCTTTCAATTCGTTTACGAATTGAAAGCGAATATTAAACTTTCGACTGGTCGGGGCTGTAGGGTTACATATTTGACGTTTTCAAAGGAATTTAATGACGTCACAATGCTTTTACGTCAGATACCTGCACAAATCGAACGCAGGCCTATAAAATCGAAAAGACGGAATTTATCTGCTCTAAAATGATGCTAATGAATTTGATGACGTTAAATATATCAAATATTAATTCTTTTGAAGAAGACCTCACCACTTTTTTAAACATGTAACACTAATGAACTCGAAAATAATAGATTTGACTTGGTTAGAGCCGCAAATGAAAAAAGGGTATTTTTGAGGGAGAATAATGAAGAATAAATTTCGAAGAGAAGTACCGAAAAATGATGGTAACAGTTACCTGAAAAGAAATAAACAACATTCAACTCAAGATTCACAAATCTAATATGGTTTTCATTCAGAAATTCAGAATCAAATTCTTTTAGTCGACTTCCGGTTGAGGTTTAATCTCATATGTTATTTTATTGCAGATTATTATCGTTAAAGACATTCGTTGCTCATCATGTCGCAATATTCTGTGCTCACCAATGTTAATGATGACTTTCAGCCAAATTATGCCGAATTTTTGACGAACAGGATGCATATCCGGTTTTTAATTTCGACATAAAAAGATAAATTTTTACGATTTGAAGAAGTAATCTCTTAACCTTAAGTGAAATTTCGGCAGGCGGTTCTCCTACATGCAGATTGATATCGGCCGAACTGGTGTTAAATAAAAAAAAAATCAAGAAGAAGTTATCTTGAATAATAAAACAGAAAAGGTAATATTAAATATATCGATGTCAAAGTTTATTTCTTTGAAAAAAAAGTCGAAAGTGACATAAGATACACCCAAAATTTATCTTATTCATGGTATACATTTTTGTCTGACAATTAATTTAGTTCTACCGGTACGCAAGTGCTTAATTGCACTCAAGGTTTCATGAAATGTTAAACGTCTTCAAATCCAATAGCATGATTTAAGAACGGATAAATTTGCAGCATGGACCAGACATGCAGTTTCGCGTACTTAACCCTCGTCAGTGATCCTCAATCTAAACGATGTAATAAAGCCAAAGAGCGTGAAAGTACCTATGTCAAAACATTTTACCGAAAAACGTAGCAAGATGGGTGGGATTTGATGCTACAGGACCCACCATTTGGAAATTTCAAGAAAGTTTGATAACCGATATATTCGTATGCGTTGAAGAAACGATCAACTGAATTCGACCGAACTTGGCTTCATGTGCCCTCGGGGACTCCTGGTCAACCAGCAATGTCACACACCAAACTCACCAAGTGGAAGAAATGTAAAACGTCTTCAAATCCAATAGCATCATTTAAGAACAGATAAATTTGCAGCATGGACCACGCATTCACGTTTCGGGTACTTAGCCCTCGTCAGTGATCCAAAGCGCTTTTTGACACGAATATTTGTAAAAGAAATATATTCCCAATACTTTAAAAGAGATAATCGACACAAATCTTAGCGTTTTAACACATTTTCAGTATTCAGTTTCATCGGATTAACAATTTGATTCATTGCAACTAAATTTAACGAGATATTACGATATAAATCAACTCCATGAATATAAAGTGTAACTTGAACTGTTTGAAATTATACCCGTCCCCTATTCGATCACGATTTAACATAAGTTGCATCATACTATTGTGTTAAATAAGGTAATAGGATCTTCGTCAAAAGTCATATCTATATCATGATCCATAATTTTCAAATATTTTATCAAACCAACATTTTGCATTAAAAGAAGGGAGGAGATCTCCAACAAGACCCCGTTGCAGCATCAACAGCAGAACACCAAAACACCCGATGCAAAAACATAAAAGACGAGTACAGCACGAGACGGAAAAGAGACACACGACATGTAAACATCAAACACAAAAGACTACACATAAACCGACGAGACCAATGGGCAACCGGTGCCGACTTTGGACGGCCATTTGTCACGCAAGTAGCAAATGGTGTGGTTATCCTGGAGTACGTGCGCACAACCCTCTCTCTTCTCCAATTACCCAGAGGTCTCGAAGAACGTACAATTGTGGTGTAAAACAACCTCCTCACTGTAAGATGACATCACACAAACAAGACCGCGAAACGTAGAGGCCCCAGAAACACAGATGAATATGTAAATGGATATAAAAAGAGGGCATGCGTATCACAGTCCGTGCTCTGCCGGCTGTAGCGAGCTCATGTATGTAATCACCCGAGGAGTCCGACTGACATTCAGAGAGGACAGGTGGTCGGTGCCCTGTCTTCTCTAAAGAGGTTTGGACAGGGCCCGTCATGGAGTCCCGTCGTCACAGTCAGTCAGAATGCAAGTCTCAATGATGCGCTTGTACAAGAGTGTAGATTGGTCAAGTACCAAGCCTAGTGTCCGTCTGGTGACATTAGGATCATATCCACGGTATAAAAGGCGTTTAATGATTCTGACGCATTTTCGATGGTTACACTGCCTACCTTTGATCATTCTTATTTTGTTTATCATATCACCATAAAAGACAGGTTGTGTAATACCCAAAGTAATGTACTCTGTTGCGTGTATAGATCCGAATTTTATAAGAAGTTGACTGTATTTTTTTGTAAAATTTCCAGGAAGTCTTAACTAGTTTATGAAAGCGGAAACCTTGACCTAAAAGTTTTTTGGTAATTTGTAAATTTCTACTGTGAAAATCCAAAATATCAGTACATGCTCTAGCGTACCGGATGAGCTGTGATATGTAAATGCCGTATGACGGTAATATTGGAACATCACCGTCAAGCCAGGGGAAATTTACTTTGTTGAATCCAAAATCATCCCTTTTGTCATATATTCTTGTATGAATCTTTCCGTTTACAATTTTGATATTTAGGTCCAAAAACGGTGTTTCTGTATTTGAAACGTTTGCCTTGTTAAAAAGAAGGGAGGAGATCTCCAACAAGACCCCGTTGCAGCATCAACAGTAAAACACCAAAACACCCGATGCAAAAACACAAAAGACGAGTACAGCACGAGACGTGTTAATTATTGTGGATAAATTTCATTCTTACATAATTCAAAAGCAGGATTGTCAATGGTTAGAATATCATCCAGATACCTAGAAGTATTATTGAAACATTTCAGATCATCAAATTTTCTTTGCTTTTGAAGATTTTGGGTAAATTCTTTTTCATAAGTGTATAAAAATAAATCTGCAACAAGACGCGCTCAGTTAGTACCCATAGGAATTCCTACAACCTGCTTGTATAGATCCTCACCAAATCTAACATAAATATTGTCCAAGAGGAAGGACAAGGCATTACACAGGTCACTACATGTCCATGATTTGTATGATTTGTAGTCTGTCGAGGAAAAGAAACCCTTCGATTCAGATGTACAAATGTAAGTTTTTCGCTCTCGATCACGCTCTCGATTAAAAGCAATATCGCTGTTGCTTAATTAACTTTAATTTGGCTGTGTGTATATAATTCGAAAGAGGAAGTGAACCACTATACATTTATTGCCCTCGGGCGACTTAGTTTTTCTAGGTTGAATAAACCATCATGCCTCCTTCCCAACTGGGCAATACATGTTTATTATACCACAAGCTTTAGTGAAAACCATTCTTGTAGCCTGCATTAGTTATACATGCCAAGAGAGGCAACTCTTTTCTGTATGTCAAGTCTGATCTGAACTTTTTTCGTGAATATATGTTACGTGACGACGTGAGAAATGACGTCTTTGGAAGGTAATATGACGTCCCTGGAGGGAAACATAATTTGTAGATCTCCCACGTGACGTCTCTAGACCATCAGATTTCTTATTTGCCATATTAATTATATGAGGTATAATAAACATATTTGTTTCACTTAACTGCAGTGTATCAGACATTGTAAAAATTTTTGCTTCGATACTTTGGGAAAAAAATACACAAACTTAAGTTTTGGATTCCTAACGGTTTAGATGAATGCCCTATTCCAATTCATTAGAAAAGTGCAGGCAAATGAAATCCCCACCAATAATCTCTTTTTGGTATTTCATTGATTTTCTTTTCATTATCTACAATCATTGACTGTTTAACACTTCATATTACTCCGCAATCATTGCTGTCCGTGCTGTCCACTTCAAAAATCGGAATTTAATTTATTCCCTCATTTGTAAGATTATTTTCCGATTGAAACTCTTATAGGAGGATACATGGATATGATCCTAATGTCACCAGGCGGACACTGGGCTTGGTACTTGACCAATCTACAGTCTTGTACAAGCGCATCCTTGAGACTTGCACCCTGACTGACTGTGACGACAGGACTCCATGACGGGCCCTGTCCAATCCTCTTTAGAGAAGACAGGGCCCCGACCACCTGTCCTCTCTGAATGTCAGTTGGACTCCTCGGGTGATTACATACATGAGCTCGCTACAGCCGGCAGAGCACGGACTTTATCACGCATGCCTTCTTTTTATATCCATTTACATATTTATCTGTGTCTCTGGGGCCTCTGCGTTTCGCGGTCTTGTTTGTGTGATGTCATTTGACAGTGAGGAGGTTGTTTTACACCACAATTGTACATTCTTCCAGACCTCTGGGTAATTGGAGAAGTGAGAGGGTTGTGCGCACGTAATCCAGGATAACCACACCATTTGCTACTTGCGTGACAAATGGCCGTCCAAAGTCGGCACCGGTTGCCCATTGGTCTCGTCGGTTTATGTGTAGTCTTTTGTGTTTGATGTTTACATGTCGTGTGTCTCTTTTCCGTCTCGTGCTGTACTCGTCTTTTGTGTTTTTGCATCGGGGTGTTTTGGTGTTTTGCGGTTGATGCTGCAACGGGGTCTTGTTGGAGATCTCCTCCCTTCTCATGTATGTTTGTGCAACTAATACTTTGCGTGAACGACATCACGCCGCGGTGAGTTGCTCAAAGAGCAATTTGATTTCATTCAAAAGAGATTATCTGGTGTGTATGTACGCGTTAGAAAAACGGAAACATGATTTTTTTTTATATATTATTAAGACTAACATCGAAACACCCAAAGTGAAAACACATTGGAGTTTGTCAAAATCTTTTAATACACTTTAGAGTTGTCATTCATGCAGTCAATGTAGTGACATTAGGAAGAAGCTTTTAGATTGTAAAGGTCAAAGATCAAAATCACCATTATAGAAATGGCAGTTTTAAACGGAAATGTATCAATGTTGGCACATGTTTTGCATATGGTGTATATAAAAACATAAAAATCTAATTTCATAAGTTGAAATTTTATAGGAATTTATGTCTTTTTTCTGACATTGGTACATGTATTAGTTGAAGGCCGCTGCTTACTTGTATGTCAGTATATTGATATTCATGCCGCGCAAGGTGATGCTACGCCTTGTGTTGTTTAGTTTTTATAATTATTTTGAATTTTAAAAGTGCTCAAGACATATATAAGTACTATTTGTACTTTCAAAGAATAATCTAACTGGCGGTGTGTACTTTGGTAACTTATTAATTTGCTTTCCTTTCTTATTGCGCATTGAACAATTCCGACAGTGCATGAATTTATAAATTATATATCGTTTTCATTTTCGTGATTAAACATCGACGACGGGTGCGGCTAGCAAACAGGGAATGCTTACTCCTCCTGGGCACCTGGTCCCACCTCTAGCTTGCTAGGGGTCCGTCGATGCTTAATTTTGCGCTCTATTGTGAGTACTGTTGAGATCATCGTATAGTCAGGATATTCTTTAACTCATTTGTATCAGAATGGTGCAAGTTAAAAATGAGAATTAAAAATTGTGTAATGAGATGTGTAAAATATAGTCAAACATTTTGCTTATCAAAGATATTGTAATTATATAAATCATATAATTATTACAGAATTTTCGAAGAACATTTTGTGGAAAATAAATATTTGAATGTAATTAATTTGCCTATTTTAATGGGGAAAGTGATAATATCAGCCTTGTCAGTTGTATCAAATAGCTAGTAGAAATATTTGTTCAAAATAACCATTGGGATAATTTTAAAAGCATCTAATAGTTGATGCATCCATTGTTTTCATTTGCTATATCAATGTATGAAATCTAAGGAATGAAGGAGAGAAAAACTGAGATGGGAAATTTTTCTAATACTAAGTTGAATATAAATCTCTGCAATTTCGGAAGAAACACTAAGTAAAATGTATGGAGTGCTCTAAAATTGAATGGAGCTGTTAAGATAAGGGCTTTATTTAGCCCTGAAATCACTCGATTATTTCTCGTGCGCTGTCCTTCTATTTCAGGAAAAAAGTGGTCGGCTTTAACAAATAAAGTATTAGAAGATTCCAAGTAGGAATTTTATTTAATTATAGATTTGGAGAAAGATGTTATAATTAGGAGTTGAAGAGGTAGGGGTACTGATGAGAGAAAACGTCATATATGACGAGCGAAAATTCACAACAAATGCATTACTTTATATAAATTTGATTTATATTATACTTCTGTACCAACTCATTGTGCGTTTTATATCCCCGAGCCTTGTTTTATATCCCCTCGCCAAGGCTCGGGGATATAAAACACACAATTCGTTTCATAATACATCGTATGAAATGAAAATTCATTTGAGATCCTATATTTACGCCCAAAACTTTTTATGAAAGGTACCCTCCTGCTAGATTTAAAACATGACTATGACGTCATCCCATTGTCTAATCAGTTCTTTCTATGTGATATTGTCTCAATATGATCCTTTTTCGTCCAAAAAACTGTCCATTATTTTCAATAATGGACAGTTAAAGGTAACTTAATGGACAGTCACAGTTAAATTCCCAGACAGAAGAATCCTCATTATGATGACACCATATCACACAGAAACAACTGTATATCCCAACAAAAATATATATCCGAGCTTTTTGGATTATTTTGATATCAAATTCCACAGCTATCATTCCGTTTTGTAAAACATCTTCCTTTAATGGACAAAAGCAGTGGCGGAATCAAGGGGGGGGGGGGGGCGTAGGGGGCATACGCACCCCCCTTAAAATTTGCAAATCATGGGACAAACGATCATTTTCCATTTAAAATAGAGTAAATATTAACTACCTGTTAGTTAATATACAATGTAATTGTCAAATGCATCAATTTCAATTCATTAATCAATTTCAGTAATGAAAATGGGTCCGAAAAAGCTGAAATTCCTTAGCTTCCGGGGGGCTTCGCCCCCTGGTCCCCCTACCAGGGCTCTGCCCTGGACCCGCTTGGGACCTAGGCGGTCTCCAGACCCCTCGCCATTTTACGCCCCCTCTAACACAAAAGCTGGATCCACCACTGAAATTAATCCAGATCAATCGGAAACGCAGATATCGTAATTTTCGTGGGGCGGCATTACAAGATCTTGCGTCCGAAAAATGTAAAAATAAATGAAATACACGTAAAATGAAGTAAATAAAACAACAAAATGTTGAAGTCCGTCGAAATCCAAGACGAAAGATCAGTTCTCTCTCGGTGTCTGTAACTTGAAAAACAATAAAATAGTATAAAGATGGTTAAAAGTCTTAAATCCAAACCATCTAACAATGATATGTCTTATTTTCAAAGTGTTTTTGATAAAAAAAAATAGCAATCCAAGGAATGCTTGTGTCGCCTGCGAAGCTGATTTTTTTTTATTGAAAGTAGGTCAAATATCAAGGGCAAGGTCACTGGGTCAACATTATGGAATGTTTAGAAAGGTCTTTTCAAAAGGAATACAAATGTGAAATATCAAAGCCCTATCACATACCAATCAGAAGATAGAGCCAATCTTAGATTTTGTGAAAAGTAGGTCTAATATCTAGGTCAAGGTCACGAGGTCAAAAATAACGGTATGTGTAGAAAGGTCTTGTCACAAGGAATACACATGTGAAATATAGATATAGCCAATCCAAGATTTTTTTTAGAAGTAGGTCAAATATCTAGGTAAAGGTCACGAGGTCAGCAATTATGGTATGTGTAGAAAAGGGATTATTTTTAAAGTAGGTCAAATATGTAGGTCAAGGTCACGAGGTAAAAAATTATGGTATGTGTAGAAAGGTCTTGTCACAAGGAATACACATGTGAAATATCAAAGCCCTACCACTTACCAATCAAAAGATATAGCCAATCTTAGATTTTTTTGAAAAGTAGGTCAAATATCTAGGTCAAGGTCAAGAGGTCAAAAATTATGGTATGTGTAGAAAGGTCTTGTCACAAGGAATACACATGTGAAATATCAAAGCTCTATCACTTACCAATCAAAAGATATAGCCAATCTTAGATTTTTTGAAAAGTAGGTCAAATATCTAGGTCAAGGTCACGAGGTCAAAAATTATGGTATGTGTAGAAAGGTCTTGTCACAAGGAATACACATGTGAAATATCAAAGCCCTATCACTTACCAATCAAAAGTTATGGGGTGTGACACCCAAGTGTGACAGACAGACGGACAGACAGACAGACAGACAGACAGACGGACGGACGGACAGACGGACAACGGACAAAGTGATCCCTAAGTGTCGCTGTGCTTCGCAGGCGACACAATAAAACCGAGTTCCAAACGAAAAAGACGCTGTATATCATAGACGTGGCTACATCGAAATGAATGATTTTCTCAACAACTCAGAGATTGACCTTGATATGAAAGTGTCCATTATCAAGACAAAAGAATTCGATCGGTTGATTGGCCGGGAATTCAAGCGACGTGCACCTGATCATCATCTCTTGACCAGTGATACGGTTCTTGATTTTGAGGTGTCCAGATTTCTGCAAAAGGATATATATTGTACCTGTGACATGTCCATTACTAAAACAAAAGATGTCATGTTTTAAAAGGGAGAAAAGCCTCACACAATCCATTATGTCAGAGAAAGAACTTATCTCGGCCCTGATGGGCCTCGATCAGTACTTTCTCTGACATAATGGGTAGTTTTCGGCTTTTCTCCCTTACATAATATTTCACAATCGCATTATCAATATGAAGGAATTTGGAAATAAAAGACTGAAAATACAAAAATAACAAAACAGTAGGTCAAAGCTTAAGGTCAAGGTCACTACTTCATAGGACATGGTACCAAAAGAAACCTCGTGTCACATGGAATCTAATCTACACACACAATAACATACAATTGTACCCTCGTACTCTTTTGTTAAAGAGACATAGCCCAAAAGGTGTTTTTTTTTAAAGTAGGTCAAAGTCAAAGGTCATAGTCACTCAAATGTTACGACATAAATTGAAAGGTCTTGTCATGGGCAACCATTATGTACATGCATAATATTAATGTTTATTCTGCACACAGTTCCTTAGATTTTGCTTCAACCAGAAACTTTAACCAAAATGTAGACGACAGACGGACGTACGGACATTGTCAATCCATAGACCGGAATTGCTTTGTAATTTGGCCAAGAATTAAGGCCCAGACATTGTCAAGATTTCCCAAATTATGTGTAACGTGACCTCGACCTGTGGCTTTGCATCAAAGTTATGAGATAATCTGTTCCTGGGCAACAAATCTGTAAATTGTTATTCAACTTGATGCAGGTAGTGAAATATCAAAATCAAAGATTTTTTTTCTTGCATGTACTGTGAGCTGACCTATGACCTTGCATCATCGTTATGACAAATCTTTAGGTCGTAGGCAACAATTCTGTGAAATATTACACAGATCCATCAAAGCAGTTCAAAACTACATGTATGGTCTCGACAAGACTTTCCAATCTACATTGACTGTTCCCATGAACAGGTCATGGCATTATCCTTGGGTACTGGGTATATTCTTTGAAATGTTATTTGGATCCATAAAAGCAGTGAAAAGTTATGGTCCGAATATGATTTTATAACACACAAGTCATGTACTGGACGTGGCCCTGAACGATAAAATTGGATCAAGGTCATGACACATCCTTGGGTCCAGGGCGACTATTCTATGAATATTTTTCAGCCATCCAGGTAGTGATTTTCAACCCACACGCACTGACTTTGACCTTTGATCAAGGTTATGCCACATATAATTCTGTATATTAAAATCAGATCTACCAATTTGAAAGCTGTTATTGTCCTGATGTGATTTTTCAGCTGTATCTTGTATATGTAAAATGACCTTGGGCTTCGATCTTGCATCAAGGTCATGACACAACCCTCAGTTCTAAGCAACAACTCTTTGAAATATTATTCAGATCCATGCAGGTAGTTTTTGGCCTTAATAAGCTTATTTAGACACAGGACAAGGAAATCTCTGGTCTCAGTACTCGCTAGCGACTAAAATGCATGACTTTGTACATGTATAGCAAGACAGACAGTGATATCTTAGTGTCAAACTTGAACTGTTACTCATTCCTCTCAAGCTTCATACCAAGTTTCATTCAATTACCGGATTACAGGGTAAAAAAAGCTGAAAGTTCTAAATATTCAACTGATGACATACAGCATGGTATGTTGGTTTGTCTGCACAACCACATAATACACACAAAGTAACCAAACATTGACCTCTTGATCATAAACCGTCCAAAATATATATCCCCTAAATTAATAGGAATTTCAGGTCAAGACATTGAGTGCCATGATTTGTTATTCTACCTCAGAGTCATTTATTTAAGTTTCTATAACAGCAATTTATAAATTAATTTGCTTGGAACTGATAATATCTCCGAGTCAGCATCTTTTCTGGTGACCTTAACTTCAGAATCTGTTTTCTGATTCTGTCAAAATTGTTTGACCTTGGAAGTGAATTCCAGTTCTGACATGACCTCTAGCATCTATAACCTTTGACCTCATTCATAATTGTTCTAGCAATCACCTCCTGGAAATTTGATGCATGCTGATGAATTACTACGAAATGCTCTTTTCAATTATTTATTCTACACAAGATATCTTTTCTTCAAATAGTATAAACAAAATATTTACTGAAAGAATGAAAACCTTGAAAAGAATTAATACATAAAACAACATGTATCAACAGTTATTGTATCAAATCAATGATATTATATCAGTGTAACTTAATAAGGATATAACACAACAAAAATATATGATTCTTCACAATATATATATAATTTTACAAAAGTGTTCAAGGATGAATACTCTAATGTACTATTTGTAATTATCACAATAATTCACAATATAAATAAAATTATTACGAATTAAAATTTGTTAAAAAGATTGATTTCATAAATTCATACTACTCAATTTTTATGCATGAAATTTGAAAATCTTTAAACCCAGAGGAAAACAGATAAAAACCACTTGGGTAAAAACTCTGAAACTGGGTGAAATGATTATCAAAATGTATTACAGTTACTAGCTACTAAACAACTTAAAATGATGATCCATAACTGTCATTGAATTTCATTATTTTGCTGAAAATGATGTGTTTTTAATTATTTTTTTTGCCACAAAAAATTATTACACAAGGATAAACACAATCGACAAGTCTTATAATGATATGTGGAAAACTTGAAAAAATTGAAATTCTCAACTTCTTTTCATTCAAAAACCTCTTCTTTGCATTTTCATTACATTATTACTTTAAGGCCATACCAAATTAAATAAATGCTCTTCGGATTTATGTGTGGAAAAAAAGCCAGCTAAAATATATTATTTTATTTTTTCTTTATCTTTCTGCAAGTTTTTAAGGTGCAAGCAAATGAAATAAGATTTTTAGGATCTATTTCTTTATTTTGTTTTTGAGAAGTTAGCTTGAAAATTAATTGCATATAATTGTCCTTGTGTGCAGTGTAACTAAAACTTGATTTTAAATATAGGTCATGACAAGAAATCAATCATCGTAATAAGATAAGGGAACAGAAAGCAATAAGCAATTTTTAAATACATACACACACAACAAGAATCATTTTCTTGGAAATTAATACAATCTGAGTCTTCTAGAAGCTATGAATTATGTTGAAATTAGAACCAACCCTAAACATTATTGTGACAGTTTTTTTTTTAAGGTGCAGGTGAACAAAATATCTTTAAAAAAATTATTTAATTTTGAAAAAATGGTGTTGGAAATCTGAAGAACATTTAATTAATTTGGTATGGCTTAAGTATATTTCTATAATCAAATATTAATTAATGATATAATAATATATTGATAATATTACTCTATTTGATTTCAGTTTATTTCTATAACCAAACATTAACTTTGCAGTCATTCAAAACCGAACTAGACTATGAATTAAAAGCTTAAAAACATAAGTAAAATTCTTAAAGTATTTAATTAAAATTTCATTCAGCATTAGAGAAACAGCGACATGTCCTGCCTTTTTGACCAAGACTCTAAAAAGATTTTCAAAAGTTTCGGTTCATATAACAATATCAAAACTTATAATGTATCAAACAGTTGTAAGATACTTTGGTTAGATGTAATATGAACTTGTGTATTATCTATATGTTATGGATCATCAACCTTATTACTTAACTTCTCCAGCCATTTTAAATCACTGTATGATAGTGTATAGTAAAACAATAGAAAATATAAAAAAATTGTAAAGTACATTGATTGTATTGAAAAGGTACAAAAACAGGCTACAAACAGACCTTGATCTTTGACTTTACTCTTTACATTCATAAAGTTCATTACTTACTCATGAAAACAGAAAATTATATAGAAAAACTGTTTGATAAAAGAATGATGCATCAAAAATTGATTATAAATTTGAAGATAATTACTTAGAATGAATGCTGGATTCCAAAATGTCATATTTCTTTTGAAAGCAAGTTTGATGATGTGATGTAAATCTTAAAGATAGTATTATGGTGCCTTGTACTGATGGAGATATTCTTTTTTATATCATGTTTCCTAGTGTAAGGATAGTGTGATGATGTCATGTGACTGATGAAGGATAGTGTAATGTCATGTGACTGTTGAAGGATAGTGTAATATCATGTACTGATGGAGGATAGTGTGATGTCATGTTACTGATGGAGGATAGTGTAATGTCATGTTACTGATGGAGGATAGTGTGATGTCATGTTACTGATGGAGGATAGTGGTATGATATTTCTATTAATGGAGGATGTGTATGATTTAATGTTACTGTTTTAGAGAAGTATGATGATGTCATGTTACTGTTAGAGGATAGTGTCAGATGTCAAGTTACTGATAAAGGATAGTGTGATGTCATGTTACTGTTGGAGGATAGTGTGATGTCATGTGACTGATGAAGGATAGTGTAATGTCATGTGACTGTTGAAGGATAGTGTAATGTCATGTTACTGATGGAGGATAGTGTGATGTCATGTTAATGATGGAGGAATATGTTATGTCATGTAACTGTTGGAGGATAGTGGTATGATATTTCTATTAATGGAGGATGTGTATGATTTAATGTTACTGTTTTAGAGAAATATGATGAAGTCCAGTTACTGATGGAGAAGGGCAATGTGATTATGTCATGTTACTGTTGGAGGATAGTGTGATGTCAAGTTACTGATGGAGGACAGTGTGATGTCATGTTACTGTTGGAGGATAGTGTGATGTCATGTTACTGTTGGAGGATAGTGCGATTATGTCATGTTACTGTTGGAGGATAGTGTAATGTCATGTTACTGATTAAGGATAGTGTGGTGATGTCATGTTACTGATGGAGGATAGTATGATGTCATGTTACTGTTGGAGGATAGTGTGATTATGTTATGTCATTTAACTGTTTCAGGATAGTCTGATGATGTCATGTTACTAATGGAGGGATTTGAAGCATTAATGTTGGAAGATAGTAATACTATGATGATGTCATGTTACTGTTGGAGGGTTACGTGATGATGTCATGTTACTGTTGGAGGATAATGTGATGTCATGTTACTTATGAAGGGTAGTGTGATAATGTCATGTTACTTAAGAGGTGGGGGGGAGTTTGACGTTGTCATGTTGCAATGGGGGTTATGTTGTCTATTACTGTTGAAGGATACTTGGTTGATGTCATGTTACTGATGACGGGTTAAGTTGTTTGAAGTCATGATACTGTTGGAGGGTAATGTGATGATGTCATGTTACTGTTGGAGGAAGTTTTAGCTTGTTACTGTTGGAGGGTAGTGTGACGATGTCATGTTACTGTTGGAGGGTAGTGTGGTATTGTCATGATACTGTTGGAGGATAATGTGATGTCATGTTACTTATGAAGGGTAGTGTGATAATGTCATGTTACTTTAGAGGGGGGGGGGTTAGTTTGATGGTGTCATGTTACAATGAGGAAAGTGTGATTATGTTTAGCAGTAATGATGAGTATGAAGATGATTTCAAGTTACTGTTTGAGAATAGTGTAATGATTTCATGTCTCTGAGTATAGTGTGATGATTTTGTTACTGTTTGAAGATAGTATGATGTATTCATGTTACCGTTGGAGGATAGTGTGATGTCATGTCACTGTTGACAAATAATGTGATGTCTTATTACTGTTGGATGTAGCATGATGTCATATGCAATGTTTTTATGTTACTCTTTGGGATGGTGTGATTTTCTGTTTACTTACTCTTCGGAATAGTAGGATGATTTCATGTTACATTTTGAGGATAGTGTGATGATTTAATGTTACTATTTGAAGATGCTGTGACAATTTTATGTTACTGTTTGCGGATATGCAATGATTTCATGTTACTGTTTGAATATTTTATGATTATTTCATGCTACTACTGGTGGAGAATAGTGTGATGATGTCATGTTATCATTTGAAGACAGTGCAAGGATTTCATGTTATTGTTTGTGGGTATGTAATTATTTCATGTTACTGTTGGAGGATAATGTGATTATTTCATGTTACTGAGAACAGTGTTATGATTTCAGGTAGTATCTTACTACTTTTCATTAGATGTCAAATAATTTTGTTTTGCTAATATACTGATAATTATTTGCTTCAAAATATTTTCATTGATAGAAATTTTCCAAATCAATTTACTGTAAAAGAAATAACATACAATTTATCAAAATAGGCAGCTCATATAATTCATGTGGATAAAAACAAATTCAACCACTGATCATAATTCACATGATGAGCACTTGCCTTACAAAATAATCTTATTTACATGACATAAATGTAGACATCTAGTTTATGGCTGGAGAAGTAACAGTGGAATAGGAAAGTTTGGCTTTATGTTACAATAACCAAGTAACAGGACTTGACTCGAGGAAAATAAATCGGAGAGACTATATAGAACAACTAGATGAGAGAGGTACTGGCAGCATAATTCAAAAACTTGTTTGGCTGTGCTTGCTTACATCAGTCTACCACAAACCACCACAACCAAATACCTAACCCGAGACCAAGAAAAAAATAAAAAGTAAAAAAAAAACCAAAAAGACCTGACGTAATCAAGCGTAGTCAAGCAAGTTGTTGAATCAAGATGTCAGGACATCACATCTATGTTGTTCCATAGTCTCTCCAATTTAGATTCCCCATCGTAAATACTGGTACCTAGTTATTGTAACATTTACCTCCCTTTCCCACTCCACGTCTCCCACAGATAGCGGTTCTGTGGGAGAAAAACTGGGCTAGATGCAAGCCCTTCACTACCCTTACTACAAAGGCTGGATACTCTTAAATTACCCAGGCTGGAGGAGAGCATGCTCTGTTCATGACCCCTTTATTACCCCTAAATGGCAAAGGCTGGAGTTGGGCATGCCCTGTTCATCAATCACAGTACAGGCTGGATAAGTAACCCCTTTATAACCTTTAAATTACCCAGGCTTAACAGTTGAGCATGCTCTGTTCATCAAAGTACAGGCTGGATACAATTATAACCAGTTTATTACCCTTAATTTACCCAGGCTGGAGGAGGATATGTAAGGCTGGTACTGAGACCAAATTATCGAGATATTAGTCTGGATAAGAGAAAACCCACTTAAATAATGGACCCTTCATACCATGATTGGGGAATACAAGGCAAAATACTATTGTGATGGAAGGTAATATGTAAGCTTAGATTAGGTTATACATATTCTAGACTCTCAAACATATGTAGTACTAAAATTATCTCCAGTGAATAGTATAAAACATACTAATGTACAACAAATAAAAAATACCATCTAATTTCTATTGTAAAGATGACTATGAATTCTGGAGGTCAAGGTCAGACTAATGGATTATCTCCTCTGGTTTTAAAATTCTTCACTTCTCTTCAGAACAACCGTCTATGATTATTCAGTCCATTTCATGAGGATTTGGCACAACACCCTAGCACTTCCTTCAGTTAATAATGATGGATGCTTATCAAAAGTCTCTTACTACGACTGCTTTTCATCTGAAAGAAGAATTGTAATATCTGAGCCTCTTGATCATTATAAATTTATTATACATGTATTACTTTCTCCTATAAATGGCAACAGAAAGTGTGCTGCTAATCTTAATATATATCTTCAGCAAAGAGGCATTGGATGACAATTTTACTCTACGTACAATGAGGAAAATACCGATAGAAAATGACCTCATGATCATTATAGGTTAGAATTTTGTCAGTCATCAAAAATACAATTATAATTATAGCAGTTGTTTGCAATATGAACATTTCAAAACCTAATTCAATTTCTTATGATTTGGTGAAATTTTAGAATTCTTACAAAAATCTTCGTCCCAGTTGTGACAATACATATTATCCTCACATTAGACTGACAGTGTATGCTTGTGTTTTTTGGTTTTTTTTTCATTATATAATAATTTAATTTCTTTTCAAATTATCTACGTACAATCTATACATGTATATCCCTAAGACACACACATGTATAAAACAAATAATTCTTTGCAATCACTGGATGATGTAAAAAGTGATAGCATAGTACCTTCTTTTATTTCTTTGTAGTTCTTTATCAACTTTTTTTGTCCAATAGAAGCAAGTATCAGCCATCGTCTTCTGAATTTTAATTTAGTTCCGATCTTTATTTAAATCTGTCTTGATCAGTTTTCTATTGATGTTGAAGATAAAACAAATTAATACAAAATGAAAAAAAAAACACTCAATAGACTGTAATATTACTACCTGTTATGATTTAAATACCAAATAATAGCAAGTTAATATTATCTTCTTCATACAGTTACATGTAAATCATAAGGAATATTAAGGTATCCGATGTACAATAGGGCATTTTTCCATGCCTGGTAAGGTACTATAAACTATATATTTTCTGAAAGGTTATAATGCCAACTGCTCAAAAATAATAGTTTTGGGGTCAGAAAAATAAAGGGGAATAACTGGTGAAGCATTTAAATTGTCTATTTTCCCTATATAACCTATGCAAAATGACAAAGTTATACAAGAGTTTTTCCCCTTTGAGTTTTAAGACCTGGGAGTCTTATAACTGTACTCGGAGCATCATTACCTTTCAGAAAATATATAGTTTATAGTACCTTACCAGGCATAAAATTTACCATACTTTACAATGGAGATGATTAAAACGTTATGTAAAACGACTCTATTGTACAACGGATACCTTAATAAAACATCGCTAAAGACAGTATGGCCAGATTGCAAAGTAAAATTTTGTCATAACTGGGTCAAGGTCAATAGGTCAAATAATACAGCATAAATTCAAAGCTTTTGTCAGAGGCAACCTACATGTATAAAATAAAGTTTCTACTGCATACAGCTTAAACCAGGAACTTTAACCAAAATCCTTAACTAGGTAAAAGTCCAAGGTCAAGGTCACTAGGTCAAATGTTACGGCATAAATTGGAAAGTCTTGTCATGGGCAAGCTTCATGAATGATAAAAAGTTTCTACTGCATACAGTTCCATAGATTTTGCTTAAGGGGTAACGAGTGTCTGCTTGTATAAATGACAGAAAAAATTAAAAATCTGAATAATTTTTTTCAGTTATTTGTTATTATTTACTGAAAATATGAGTGGTTTTGAAGCATATGACAGTAATTTTGATACACCTTTCCATCAATACTTCATCAGAAACTGATATTGAAGATGGTGACAGTCTCATGAGACAATGCACAAAATTTGTACACCTAATAGAAATCTCAAAAAATTACTGTTGTAGAATATTTTTTGGGGGATGCAACTTATGTATAAATACTCATGTACTGGGACATAAAAAGTAGAAAAAAGCATTAAACACTGAGGTATCCATCAATACTTTTATGTTACAGCTTGGCAAATCTGATCAGCTTCAAAGTTTCAAATACAAAAGTTGCTAGAGTTATCTTTCCTGTATAGTATATTCTTGTGAAGTAAAGGCAATCACACGACATGTCATTTTCTTCTCATTTTCGAATAATAAGAATTATTTAGACTTTCTAAATGAACGTAATTAGATTTTTTCCTAGGCAAGGGGGGGGGGGGAAGTTCCAAGCAAATGAGGGGGGGTGTTCTCTAACCTATTGTTGTTATAAAATTTATACGTATAAAGACGAATGCGAATATTTCCAGTGCGAAAACTTTTTGGTGCGAGTCAAACCGCTAACTTTTTATGTAACTCTTTGTTAAAGAGTTCCGATAATTTGTAAAATTTGACTCTGACTTTAACGGGAAAACAGTTAAACACGGATTGAAACGAAGTAATTGACTGTGCGAGTTAACTCGCTTACCAGCCACTCGTTACCCCTTAAACCAGGAGCTTTAACCAAAATCTTTAACTAGGTCAAAGTCCAAGGTCAAGGTCACTAGGTCAAATGTAACAGCATAAATTGAAAGGTCTTGTGATGGGCAAGCATCATGTATAATATAAAGTTTCTACTGAATTATTCCTTAGATTTTGCCTCAACAAAAAACTTAAACCAAAATGTTGACGGCAGACAGACTGACGGACTGACGGACATCGTCAATCTATAGGCCTGAATTGCTTTGCAATCCGGCAAAAAATGTAAAAAAAATGAAGAAAAGCAAGCAGACTTTTAATATCTTAATATAATCTCATTACCTTGAACATCATTATTCTGCAGTCCTTGTAACCAGTGACAGTAGCTCAGAGTGTCCTTACTGAGCCTACTCCTGTGAACACTCTGCAGTCCCCATTGATCCAGCCATACAACCAGTGACAGTAGCTCAGTGTGTCCTTACTGAGCCTACTCCACTCATTATACTGCAGTCCTCATTGATCCAGCCATACAACCAGTGACAGTAGCTCAGTGTGTCCTTACTGAGCCTACTCCACTCATTATACTGCAGTCCTCATTGATCCAGCCATACAACCAGTGACAGTAGCTCAGTGTGTCCTTACTGAAACTACTCCTGTCATTATTCTGCAGTCCCCATTGATCCAGCCATGCAACCAGAGACAGTGGCTCAGTGTGTCCTTACTGAAACTACTCCTGTCATTATTCTGCAGTCCCCATTGATCCAGCCATACAACCAGTGACAGTAGCTCAGTGTGTCCTTACTGAAACTACTCCTGTCATTATTCTGCAGTCCCCATTGATCCAGCCATGCAACCAGTGACAGTGGCTCAGTGTGTCCTTACTGAAACTACTCCTGTCATTATACTGCAGTCCTCATTGATCCAGCCATGCAACCAGTGACATTGGCTCAGTGTGTCCTTACTGAAACTACTCCTGTCATTATTCTACAGTCCCCATTGATCCAGCCATGCAACCAGTGACAGTGGCTCAGTGTGTCCTTACTGAAACTACTCCTGTCATTATTCTGCAGTCCCCATTGATCCAGCCATACAACCAGTGACAGTAGCTCAGTGTGTCCTTACTGAAACTACTCCTGTCATTATTATGCAGTCCCCATTGATCCAGCCATACAACCAGTGACAGTAGCTCAGTGTGTCCTTACTGAAGCTACTCCTGTCATTATTCTGCAGTCCCCATTGATCCAGCCATGCAACCAGTGACAGTGGCTCAGTGTGTCCTTACTGAAACTACTCCTGTCATTATACTGCAGTCCTCATTGATCCAGCCATACAACCAGTGACAGTAGCTCAGTGTGTCCTTACTGAAACTACTCCTGTCATTATTCTGCAGTCCCCATTGATCATGCCATGCAACCAGTGACAGTGGCTCAGTGTGTCCTTACTGAAACTACTCCAGTCATTATACTGCAGTCCCCATTGATCCAGCCATACAACCAGTGACAGTAGGTCAGTGTGTCCTTACTAAGCCTACTCCAGTCATTATTCTGCAGTTCCCATTGATCTAGCCATACAACCAGTGACAGTATCTCAGTGTGTCCTTACTGAGCCTACTCCACTCATTATACTGCAGTCCTCATTGATCCAGCCATACAACCAGTGACAGTAGCTCAGTGTGTCCTTACTGATACTACTCCTGTCATTATTCTGCAGTCCCCATTGATCCAGCCATACAACCAGTGACAGTAGCTCAGTGTGTCCTTACTGAAACTACTCCAGTCATTACTCTGCAGTCCCCATTCATCCAGCCATACAACCAGTGAGAGTAACTCAGTGTGTCCTTACTGAGCCTACTCCTGTGAATACTCTGCAGTCCCCATTGATCCAGCCTTACAACCAATGACAGTAGCTCAGTGTGTCCTTACTGAGCCTACTCCAGTCATTATTCTGCAGTCCCCATTGATCCAGCCATAGAACCAGTGACAGTAGCTCAGTGTGTCCTTACTGAAACTACTCCTGTCATTATTCTGCAGTCCCCATTAATCTAGTCATACAACCAGTGACAGTACTTCAGTGTGTCCTTTCTGAGCCTACTCCAGTCATTATTCTGCAGTCCCCATTGATCCAGCCATACAACCAGTGACAGTAGCTCAGTGTGTCCTTACTGAGCCTACTCCTGTGATGACTCTGCAGTCCCCATTGATCCAGCCATACAACCAGTGACAGTAGCTCAGTGTGTCCTTACTAAAACTACTCCTGTCATTATTCTGCAGTCCCCATTGATCCAGCAATACAACCAGTGACAGTAGCTCAGTGTGTCCTTACTGAAACTACTCCTGTCATTATTCTGCAGTCCCCATTGATCCAGCCAAACAACCATTGACAGTAGCTCAGTGTGTCCTTACTGAGCCTACTCCACTCATTATTCTGCAGGCCCATTGATCCAGTTATACAACCAGTGACAGTAGCTCAGTGTGTCCTTACTGAGACTTCTCCAGGCATTATTCTGCAGTCCCCATTAATCCAGCCATACAACCAGTGACAGTAGCTCAGTGTGTCCTTACTGAACCTACTCCTGTCATTATTTCGCAGTCCCCATTGATCCAGCTATACAACCAGTGACAGAAGCTCAGTGTGTCCTTACTGAGCCTACACCTGTCATTATTTTGCAATCCCCATTGATCCAGCCATACAACCAGTGACAGTAGCTCAGTGTGTCCTTACTGAACCTACTCCTGTCATTATTCTGCAGTCCCCATTGATCCAGCCATACAACCAGTGACAGTAGCTCAGTGTGTCCTTACTGACACTACTCCTGTCATTATTCTGCAGTCCCTATTGATGCAGCCATACAACCATTGACAGTAGCTCAGTGTGTCCTTACTAAGCCTACTCCAGTCATTATTCTGCAGTCCCCATTGATCCAGCCATACAACCAGTGACAGTAGCTCAGTCTGTCCTTACTGAAACTACTCCTGTCATTATTCTGCAGTCCCCATTGATCCCGCCATACAACCAGTGACAGTAGCTCAGTGTGTCCTTACTGAGCCTACTCCTGTGAATACTCTGCAGTCCCCATTGCTCCAGCCATACAGCCAGTGACAGTAGCTCAGTGTGTCCTTACTGAGTTTACTCCACTCATTATACTGCAGTCCCTATTGATCCAGCCATACAACCAATGACAGTAGCTCAGTGCGTCCTTACTGAGCCTACTCCTGTGAATACTCTGCAGTCCCCATTGATCTAGCCATACAATCAATTACAGTAGCTCAGTGTGTCCTTACTGAGCCTACTCCACTCATTATACTGCAGTCCCCACTGATCCAGCCTTACAACCAATGACAGTAGCTCAGTGTGTCCTTACTGAGCCTACTCCTGTGAATACTCTGCGGTACCCATTGATCCAGCCATACAACCAATGACAGTAGCTCAGTGTGTCCTTACTGAGCCTACTCCTGTGAATACTCTGCGGTACCCATTGATCCAGCCATACAACCAGTGACAGTAGCTCAGCGTGTCCTTACTGAGCCTACTCCTGTGATTACCCTGCAGTCCCCATTGATCCAGCCATACAACCAATGACAGTAGCTCAGTGTGTCCTTACTGAGCCTACTCCTGTGAATACTCTGCAGTCCCCTTTGATCCAGCCATTCAACTAGTGAGGGAAGCTCAGTGTGTCCTTACTGAGCCTACTCCACTCATTATACTGCAGTCCCCATTGATCCAGCCATACAACCAGTGACAACAGCTCAGTGTGTCCTTACTGAGCCTACTCCACTCATTATACTGCAGTTCCCATTGATCCAGCCATAGAACCAGTGGCAGTAGCTACAATAAAAATATAAGCACATATATTAGTATTCTCTATTTATTTATAATATGCTCTTTATACAGTAATATGGAAATCGAAAGGAAAATAAAACAGAAGTCTCTGATGAGACTATAGCTCTCCTGGTTGTTTTGTTTTATTCACCCATTGACGTGTGAATAAGATACATACACATAATAATAAATTTCCATTTTTTTATCAAAACCAAAGACAATAGAGAGTAGGTGCTCTAACAAATCATAAGTAGCACAACAAAACAACAAATCCATTAGACTACAACTTAATTGGATATCAATATAAATAAATATCCAAGATAAAGTTTTTCAAAAAAGAATGCCAAACCCATTTTTCAAGATCGTAGGGGCCAGGGGCTGCTAGGTCAAATGAACTATTGATGACACTACAAGACTACAGATCTACCATATTGCACAAAGAATTAACTCTCCATCATAAATAGCTTTAGAAGAGTTGAGAGCATAATTATATAGGAAAAATGACCACACCCATTTTATAAGACCCTGGGGGTCAGGGGCAAAAAATAAAATATCAGGTGCACAACAAGACCACAGACCCTTCATTTCATATTGCATAGAGAATTAACTCTCCATTATTAATAGCTTTAAAAGAGCTGAGAGCATAATTATACAGGAAACATAGGGTAACCAAAGATTACATAGCTCGCCTATACAGGTTTTTGTAAGAAACCAGGTTAAAGTTTTTTAAAAGTAGGTCAAAGTCCAAGGTCAAGGTCACTAGGTCAAAGGTGATGGTCTCAAATGAAAGGTCTTGTCACAAGGTATCTACATATGAAATATCAAAGCCCTACTCTTATAGTTCAAGAGATATAGCCCAGGTTAAAGTTTTGTCTATGGACGACGACGACGACAACGATGCCGAGGGTATGGCATTAGCTCTCAGGACTTTTTTGTCCCGGTGAGCTAAAAATGACCACACCCATTTTATAAGACCCTTGAGGTCAGGGGCTCAAAAAAATATCAGGTGCACAACAAGACCACAGACCCTGAATTTTATATTGCATAGAGAATTAACTCTCCATCATTAATAGCTTTAGAGCAAAATCATATAGGAATAAAACACCGCTAAAGACGGTATGGCCGGATTGCAAAGTAAGTTTTTGTCACCAACTGGGTCAAAGTCACTAAGTCAAATATTACAGCATACATTGAGAGGTCTTGTCAGAGGCAACAAGTTTCTACTGCATACAGTTCCTCAGATTTTGCTTAAACCAGAAACTTTAACCAAAATCTTTAACTAGGTCAAAGTCCAAGGTCAAGGTCACTATGTCAAATGTTACAGCATAAATTGAAAGGTCTTGTCATGGGCAATCTACATGTATAGTATAAGGTTTCTACTGCATACAGTTCCTTATATTTTGCTTAAACCAGGAACTTTTACCAAAATCTTTAACTAGGTCAAAGTCCAAGGTCAAGGTCACTAGGTCAAATGTTACGGCATAAATTGAAAGGTCTTGTCATGGGCAACCTTCATGTATAATATAAACTTTCTACTGCATATAGTTCCTTAGATTTTGCCTCAACCAGAAACTTTAACCAAAATGTTGACGGCAGACAGACAGACGGACGGACGGACAGACGGACATCGTCAATCTATAGACCGGAATTGCTTTGCAATCCGGCAAACAAAAATGACCACACCCATTTTCTAAGACTCAGGGGGTTTAAGGGGCTCAAACAAAATATCTGGTACACAACTAGACCACAGACCCTTTATATTGCAAAAAGAGTCAAGTCTCCATCATTTACAGTGTCAAAGGAGTTGCGAGCAAAAGATTACAGAGAGTACATTATGTAGGAGAAAATGACCTCACCCATTTTCTAAGACCCTGGGGATCAGGGGCTCAAACAAAACTAGACCACAGACCCAACATATTGAAAGAAGAATTAAATCTCCATCATTTATAGTGTCAGAGGAGTTGAGAGCACAAGATTTCATAGATTTACAAAACCAAGTCCATTTTCTAAGACCCTGGGAGTCAGGGGCTGAAACCAAATGCTAGGTGCACAACTAGACCACATACCAAGTAGGATGCAAAAAGAATTAACTTTCCATCTCTTATGGTTTCAGGAGTTGCAAACACAAGAACTGTTTACGGACTGACTGACAGACAGACAGAGGGGTACGCATAAGATCAATTGATCTGAGACCAAAAATAGAAAAGCAAAGTAACATACTTTTTAAGATCTTTCACATTTCCTTACCTTTAACATTATCATTCTGAAGTCCCCATTGATCCAGCCGTACAACCAGAGACAGTAGCTCAGTGAGTCCTTGCTGAGCCTACTCCTGTGATGACACTGCAGTCCCCATTGATACATTGTACAACCAGTGACTGTAGCTCAGTGTGTCCTTACTAAGTCTGAGAAGTTTTGAGGGATGCCAGGTTTCTCACCATTTCTAGCTGTTACAGTCTTCATTTGTACTATTGTGTGTATATTGCTAAAACTGGATTCCTACAAGAAAAATGTTTGAAGAGATTACATCTATTGTCTTTGATAGGCAGATATTTGTTAACATATCAACATTAATTTTGAGAACAAAATAATGTGTAAATAAATGAAACACTGATTTCATTGAACATTTGCATCAAATATGATGAAACTGTAACAAATAAAACACCACTAAAGACGGTATGGCTGGATTGCAAAGTAAGTTTTTGTCACCAACTTGGTCAAGGTCACTAGGTCAAATGTTACAGCATACATTGAGAGGTCTTGTTAGAGGCAACCTACATGTATAATATAAAGTTTCTACTGCATACAGTTCCTTAGATTTTGTTCAAACCAGAAACTTTAACAAAAATCTTCAACTAGGTCAAAGTCCAAGGTCAAGGTCACAATGTCAAATGTTACGGCATAAATTTAGGTCTCATCATGGGCAACCTACATGTATAATATAAGGTTTCTACTGTATACAGTTCCATAGATTTTGCTTAAACCAGAAACTTTAACCAAAATCTTTAACTAGGTCAAAATCCCAGGTCAAGGTCACAATGTCAAATGTTACAGCATAAATTGAAAGGTCTCATCATGGGCAACATTAATATATAATATAAGGTTTCTACTGCATACAGTTCTATAGATTTTGCTTAAACCAGAAACTTTAAACCAAAATCTTTAACTAGGTCAAAGTCCAAGGTCAAGGTCACTAGGTCAAATGTTACGGCATAAATTAAAAGGTCTCGTCATGAGCAACCTAAATGTATAATATGAGGTTTCTACTGCATATAGTTCCATAGATTTTGCTTCAACCAGAAACTTTAACCAAAATCTTTAACTAGGTCAAAGTCCAAGGTCAAGGTCACTAGGTCAAATGTTACGGCATAAATTGAAAGGTCTTGTGATGGGCAAGCTTCATGTATAATATAAAGTTTCTACTGCATATAGTTCCTTAGATTTTGCCTCAACCAGAAACCTTAACCAAAATGTTGACGGCAGACGGACGGACGGATGGACAGACGGACATCGTCAATCTATAGACTGGAATTGCTTTGCAATCCGGCCAAAAATTTAGGAGATATGAGCTCGGAGACACAGAGAGACAGACAGACGGACAAACATGACAGTGATTATAGGCTCCCAGAATTTTTTTAGGGGAACATAATAAAAATAAAGCCTGTGTTTGTGAAACACAAATGCCCCCGGTGGCATCTTTGTTAGTATAAACTTCATTTTCTGTAAAGTATGTGAAAGGTCAAGGTCAACAATTTTGGTATCAATAGAAAGGTCTTGTCACAAGGAATACACATGTGAAATATGAAAGCCCTATCACTTACCAATTAAAAGTTATGTCCAATGTTAAAGTTTTTGAAAATTAGGTCGAAGGTCTAGGTCAAGGTCACGCAGTCAAAACGTTTGGTATCAATGGAAAGGTCTTGTCGAAAGGAACACACATGTGAAATATGAAAGCCCTATCACTTACCATTCAAAAGTTATGCCCAATGTTAAAGTTTATGAAAACTAGGTCAAAGGTCTAGGTCAAGGTCACGAGGTCAAAACGTTTGGTATCAATGGATAGGTCTTGTCAAAAGGAACACACATGTGAAATATGAAAGCCCTATCACTTACCATTCAAAAGTTATGCCCAATGTTAAAGTTTTTGAAAAGTAGGTCAAAGGTCAAGGTCAAGGTCACGAGGTCAAATCGTTTGGTATCAATGAAAAGGTCTTGTCGCAAGGAACACACATGTGAAATATGAAAGCCCTATCACTTACCATTTAAAAGTTATGCCCAATGTTAAAGTTTTTGAAAAGGAGGTCAAAGGTCAAGGTCAAGAGGTCAAAACGTTTGGTATCAATGGAAAGGTCTTGTCACAAGGAACACACATGTGAAATATGAAAGCCCTATCACTTACCATTCAAAAGTTATGCCCAATGTTAAAGTTTTTGAAAAGTGGGTCAAAGGTCAAAGTCAAGGTCACGAGGTTAAAACTTTTGGTATCAATGGATAGGTCTTGTCACAAGGAACACACATGTGAAAAATGAAAGCCCTATCACTTACCATTTAAAAGTTATGCCCAATGTTAAAGTTTTTGAAAAGTAGGTCAAAGGTCAAGGTCAAGAGGTCAAAACGTTTGGTATCAATGAAAAGGTCTTGTCGCAAGGAACACACATGTGAAATATGAAAGCCCTATCACTTACCATTAAAAAGTTATGCCCAATGTTAAAGTTTTTGAAAAGTAGGTCAAAGGTCAAGGTCAAGGTCACGAGGTCAAAAATTTTGGTATCAATGGAAAGGTCTTGTTACAAGGAACACACATGTGAAATATGAAAGCCCTATCACTTACCATTCAAAAGTTATGCCCAATGTTAAAGTTTTTGAAAAGTGGGTCAAAGGTCAAGGTCAAGGTCACAAGGTCAAAACTTTTGGTATCAATGGAAAGGTCTTGTCACAAGTAATACACATGTAAAATATGAAAGCTCTATCACCTTCCATTCAAAAGTTATGCCCAATGTTAAAGTTTTTCAGACAAACAGACAGACAAACAGACGGACAGGCCAAAAACTATATGCCCCCGAATCTGTGATTCCGGGGGCATAAAAAACATATACTGTGTAACAACAAAGATTAATATTTTGAAACATAGTGTAATCAAAGATTACGAAGCTCACCTCGCGGCAGCAAAGTTCAATTTAAACATAATTCTAAGTACATGTATATTGGCTTTAGAAAGAATCAATCAATTGCTTTGCAATCCGGCCAAAATTCACTCAAGTGAAAAAAGTAGTTCAAGGTGATTCTTTGAAAGTTTGATCAAAGATAAAAGATAAGGTCATAAATGATTGAAAGTTTAATCAAAGATACATCCAATATACATGTTTCGCACTTATACGTTGCTCAATATTGGCCTTTAAAGGCAAAATCACTCAAGTGGAAAGAGGAAGTCAAGCTAGGTCATTTTATGAAAGTTAGATCAAAGATACCTCCAATATGCAAGTTTGGTACATGTAGCACTTAAACTTTGCTCAATATTGGCCTTTAAAGGCAAAATCACTCAAGTGGAAAAAGTCATTCAACCGGAAAATGTAGGTCAGATGCAGCATCCGATGCATGTGTTCAGCTCAGCATCCAAAAATGAATCACTTGTGCAAGTTTGGTAACTGTAGCATCAATACTTTGTCAAATACTGAATTACCCCAAAAACTTTAACCGGATGGGACACCGGGGTTATAGCATAAGCTCATCTCAAATTTGTCGAGGTGAGCTAAAAATAGGTCAAACTTCAAGGTCAATGTCACAAATGAATGGTATGATCACAAGGTGTTTCGGCATTTGATTTGTCTCATCATGGTCTATCATCAAGTAAAGTTTCAAGTAGCTGCTCCGGACAGTTCTCTAAAACAAGACTTAGACGCAACACTAACTAACATGTTAACTTACTGAAGGACAGACGAACACAACCCCCTCCCCCCTATGGTTATGAAATTGAACTTAACTAACCTTTCACAGTGCTTGCATGCCTCCCTCCTCCTAACTCAAGTGAATTTGTTGAGAATAAGTTCATCTGAATATCCAGCAAGGATTCCAAGTCATGCATACAGGGCTTTATATCTGCATGACAATGTGTGCTCACTGACTGTGTGTTCCCTTTTCTTGACTGGACTTTCATCACTTGCAGCACAATTGTAAGTGGTTGTGCTGTTTGTGCTCCCTTTCCTGGACTGGACCTTCATCATTTGCTGTACATCTTTAGTGTGCTCTAATGTGCTGGCCTTTCTGTTTCATTTCATAATTTGTACCAATACAATCTGCTCCTATTGAATGAAAGTTATAGTTTCAAAACTCTCTTAAAAATAATTCAACAAAATTTGGTGCATTTATAAATAGAGTTATTCTAATAAAAAAATCTATTTGAAACTTAGAACTGCCATAAATATGATAAAGGGATGAATAATAACCAAATGATTACCATCAAGGCATTATGATATATGATTCTAAAAAAAGTCATTTACTAGTTGACCTATAATATTTCACGCTGAATACCCTCATATAAGGTTTTACCCAAAAAGTGTTTTGTGACGTTGACAAACGACCTTGCTTCATGATCATGACATCCAATTGGCTCCGAAATTATATATTAATTCCGTGAAATATTAATGAAATATATGCAAAGGGGAAGAAGTGACCCCCTCAAAGGATTTACCAATAACCATGATAACATCTACTGTGAAATCATTATATTTCCTGGGGGCTCAATTTTTGTGGATAGCCTCATCCATGAATTTACATCCCCAACGAATAATTGTGCAAAAAGTAAGAAATTGGAACAACTTTTAAAATGACAGAACAAGCATGCATATTTTACTGGAAACTGATGTATATAAACACCTTCCAATAAAGTGGACACATACCATATAACAAGCCAACCTTGCGAAACCCGCTTTTACTTGGGTCACATTACAGGGACATCTTGGGGGGAGTGGCAATGATCCAGTTAACATGGAGGGGCTTTAAGGTGGATTTTTCAAGATTGACGTAAACGAAATCATCGCCAGTAAAAGTAAAAAAAAAGATAACTCGCTATCAAGACTTAGTCTAGTATTTTCCGCTTAAGCCGCTATCTCTTTTGAACAGGTGGCATCCACGAAAATTAAGCCCCAAGAAAATAAATGATTTCACAGTAATGTGACCTTGACATTTTAACATATGACCTTGAGTAAAGGTCATAAAACACCCTTGGGTAATAAGTATCATTTTTTTATAGAAATTCATGAAGAGGGAAAAAGGTTATGCCTTAGACAAGGTTTAAGCAATGAAGTCTGTTACAAGTGATCTTGACCTTTGTTCAAGTTCAAGACACTATCAATGCCTCTAAGTAACAATTTTGTAAAATATTATTGAAATCCATGCAGAGGGAAAAAAAGTTATGCCCAAGACAAAGTTTTCACAATGAAGTCAATTGTGACCTTCACCTTTGACCTTGGTTCAAGGTCATGACACAACTATGTTCTAAATTCTGCTAACCTTGGTTTTCTTTCAATGAAATCTTGTAGTGCTTTAAAGTATGACTCTTAGACTAGGCACTCCTTTCTAATTTTACTCCGCTTTCATTTACTGGTTTCTCTAGGTATTCCTTTGTCCTCAATGAACTGAATTCTATCAATGGGTACCATTGGCACTATTTCTACTGTACTTTCTGTCCTTCAAGAGCTCAGTTTGATCATAAGTAATCCTTTTTAATTCACTTTATGTCCTCCACTGGCTGATTGTTATTACAGTGACTGATTTTTCTAGACACTCCTTTCTATTTTGAATCAAATCTCTGTCCTCTTTTGACTGAATTCGATCACTTGCCACTCAAGGCACTTCTTTTTATATTACTTTCTTTCCTCGATGGGCTCATTTTTATCACTGATTTCTCTAGGCATATCTTTTCTAATTTCATCGCTAGTTTCTCTATGTATATCTTTTCTAATCTACTTTCTAAATGTCCTCCTAGGCTGAATTTTATCACTAGTTTCTCTAGGTGACTGAATTCTATTACTGTTTTTTTCTCAGCACACCTTTCTGCTTTACTTTCTAAATGTCCTCCATAGGCTGAATTGTAGAGCTAGTTTCTCTAGGTGACTGAATTTTATCACTCAGGTTTTTTCTTAGCACACTTTCTTAATTAATGTCCTCCATAGGCTGAATTTCACGGCTTGTCTCTTTGCATTAGTTAGGCTTCTTTAATATCCTAATTGGAGTAAGCCATCTTGTCAAATCATTGCTCATCTTAATGCAGGCTTCAAGAACTGATTGTCATATAATGAATGAGGACACTGGAGGACTGGAGGACTTCATGGAAGGCAACTTCCCCTCACAACAGAGTCGTGGAATTTCTTTGATTAAGCCAAAAGTAAAGAAAGTAACTTTACTCTCCATAATCTTTGTGTTACTAAAACAAGACCAGGCAATGGACCAGCAGAAAGACTCAGAATGACTTTCACATTTGACCTTGATCAACAAGAGACACTTTCCTCTCACCATAGAATGAAGGGACACCAAGTTCAGCCATTTCAAAATTTACAGTACAAACCACATCTTGCAAGGAACATCCTCTTACAGAGCTACCCCTTGATCTTAATTTCAATTAATCAGTGATGAGTATAATGAAATTGAAAAGTTCATCAAATATTGCAATCAACCAGTAACAAAACTTCAAAAAAGAAATCTATAGACCAGAGAGACAGTGAGACAACTCAGACAGGATGTTTCTACAGCTTATAATCCAAAATCTTAACTGAGCCTGTTTACATCAGTCTACCCAGCACACCACACCAAGTCTTACCCAAAATGACCCACCTGAAAAAGAGAAAAAAGTAAAAAAAAAATCAAACAGACCTAAATGTAACCAAGTTCAGTCTTGTAAGACCTTGGATCAAGCAAATAGAAACACCCTGTCAAAGTTATTGCAATGTCTGTCTAATCTACATACTTGCAGGATGTGGTCTGTGCTGCAGGTTCTGAAATGGCTGAAATTGGCATTCCTTCATCCCATGATGAAAGGAAAGTGTCTCTTGTTGATTAAGGTCAAGTGTGAAGGTCACTCTGAATCAATCCCGGTAGCCACTGCTTGGTCTTGGAAACCAAAAAACACAAAGACTACAAAGAAATAAAGACTATCTTGCCTTTTGTCTTGCACTCAGAAAATCCAAAATCCTGCTGAGAAGAGAATACGACTTCACCTGTCTAAAGACGAGACAGGCAGTCGTTTGTTTGCCTGTCTTTTGACGACAAGACAGACAATTGCATACTACTAGGAGCACAGTTTTCTATTGGCAGAATCAACTTCTTCTTAAGTGACTGGATCAGATTAACTTCGCTGTATGGCAGAATTCTACGGCCGTCTTTTGCAGTATAGAATTCTACACCCATTACACTTTGGTGGAATTCTGTAATGTTTCCCACTTTTTTACACAAATTACGGAGTCCTCGTCTGGTACACAACAAGGGTTTTATCTCTGGGTCCATGTATAGAGATTCTGCATCAACTTTTCAGTATCAACTACCTGGAATAGTATTTTAAAATATATCCTAACTTTAAAAAGTGCTTTAAATAAATCAAATTAAAATTACAAATAACAAGCAAATAATGACAAATTTTGGTCCGATCTTTTGGGCGTTTGTCACAAAAATAGGTTAATCTCCAAGGCCAAGGTCAAAATAAATTGGTACCGATAGAAGGGTTTTGTTACAAAGAATACATATGAAATATGAAAGCTTAATTACTAACAATTTATAAGCTACAATATACCATGAAAACATTGAAGAATTCATTCATACTGAAAATACAAGTTATTAATAAGTTGAACTTCATTATTTGCAAAGTGCTCACTTGATCTGAGCTTTAATAGACGCAAGTTTGAAGAAGGATGCCTATTAATATAGTTAAAATATTATTTAATTTTATTCAGATTTCTACCTAAATAAATGATATCTATTTTTTCAACTTACCATAAGGAACTTGGTAGTCTTGCTTCCTCCTCCTCCATCTATTTACTGATAGGATTGTCCCTGCCTTCCTCCATAAATAAGCTGTCACTGCCTTCTTCCATAAATAAGCTGTGACTGCCTTCCTCTGCCTTCTCCTAACTTCTGCTAGCTTACATTGCCTTCCTTTATCTTTTGCTAGCTCTCCCTGTCTCTCTCTCTCTTCTGCTAGCTGTCCCTGCCTTCCTCCAAATGTTTCGACAGCTGCCACCTATATCTTTTTCATCTAAAGAATTGAGTACCTGCTCTCTTTCAACTGTTTTCTATCAATTGTCATTGCCTTCCTTCATTAATGTTCTACTAGCTGTTCATGCCTTCCTTCATTAATGTTCTTCTAGCTGTTCATGCCTTCCTCTATCTTCTACTAGCAGTACGTCTGCCTTCAGTCCTCTGCTAGCTATATCTGCCTTCCTCCAATAATAAACTGTCCCTATCTCACTCAGCATATGTTTTGATAGCTGTCATCTGTTTTGAATTTAATAAATATTCTTCTGACAGTACCTGCTCTCCTTCAGCTTTTTACTAACAGCCATTCCCTTCCTTCATTAATGTTCTACTAGCTGTTTATGCCTTCCTCCATTTATTTTCTACTAGCTGTTCATGCCTTCCTCTATTCATGTTCTATCAACTGCTCCTGCCTTCCTTCATGCTCAATATGGGGTTTGCCTCTGTGATCTGATAAAGCTATACTGCTATGCTCAGTGTGAGTCTGCCTCTGTGATCTGATGAACATAATTACAAAATAAAGTATATTTTGAAATTCATGCCAAAAGAGTTGGGGGGGGGGGGTGATTAAAGTTTTGAAAAAAAATGATTTTTTTTTTTTTTTAAAGTAAATAATTTTGCTTTAGTTTTATTTTCTACCAAACTTAAAAGCTGCATTTTAAAAAATTAGCATACCTTTAGGTATGGCTGCTGATGATTTCCATTAGCTTCCACTGTTCATAAGTGAGAACTCCAGTTCCTACTCTATATCGTACTGCTACGCAGAATGTGGGATATGCCTCTGTGCTCTAATGAAACTATATCGCTATCTGGGTTCTGCCTCTGTGATCTGATAGAGCTATACCGCTATCCTCAGTCTGGGTTCTGCCTCTTTGATCTAATGAAGCTATACTGCTATCTGGGTTCTGCCTCTTAGATCTGATGAAGCTTTACCGCTATCTGGGTTCTGCCTCTGTGATCTGATAGAGCTATACCACTATCCTCAGACTGGGTTCTGCCTCTGTGATCTGATGAAGCTATATCGCTATCTGGGTTCTGCCTCTTAGATCTGATGAAGTTTACCGCTATCCTCAGTCTGGGTTCTGCCTCTTTGATCTGATGAAGCTATACCGCTATCTGGATTCTGCCTCTGTGGTCTGATGAAGCTATACTGCTATCCTTAGTGGTGTGATTGATGAACCTACAATGCTATCTGGGTTCTGCCTCTGTGATCTGATGAAGCTATACCGCTATCCTCAGTCTAGGTTCTGCCTCTTTGATCTGATGAAGCTATACCGCTATCTGGGTTCTGCTCTGTGATCTGATGAAGCCATACCGCTATCCTCAGTCTGGGTTCTGCCTCTTGATGAAGCTATACAGCTATCCTCAGTCTGGGTTTTGCCTCTGTGATCTGATGAAGCTATACCACTATCTGGGTTCTGCTCTGTGATCTAATGAAGCTATACCGCTATCCTCAGTCTGGGTTCTGCCCCTTAGATCTGATGAAGCTATACCACATTCTGGGTTCTGCCTCTGTGATCTGATGAAGCTACAATGCTATCTGGGTTCTGCCTCTGTGATCTGATAGAGCAAAACCGCTATCCTCAGTCTGGGTTCTGCCTCTTTGATCTGATGAAGCTAATCTGCTTTTTGGTTCTGCCTCTGTCATCTAATGAAGCTCTACTGCTATCTGGGTTCTGCCTCTATGGTCTGATGAAGCTATACAGCATTATGGGTTTTGCCTCTTTGATCTGATGAAGCTATACTGCTATCTTGGTGCTGCCTCTGTCATCTAGTGAAGCTCTACCGCTATCTGGGTTCTGCCTCTATGGTCTGATGAAGCTATACAGCATTATGGGTTTTGCCTCTGTATCTGATGAAGCTATACCGATATCCTCAGTCTAGGTTCTGTCTCTGTGATCTGATGAAGCTATACTACTATCTGGGTTCTGCCTCTGTGATCTGATGAAGCTACACAGCTATGCTCAGTATGGGTTCTGCATCTGTGATCTGATGAAGAATGTAACTGATAAACATTTTGTGGATTGAAATCTGAAGGTCTAACCTACACAGTGGTTTTACAATTAGAATAGAAAGAAAACTACTCACTTTTGGTTATCTGATTTTTTTTCCTGAATTGTACCTTTCATCAGAAAAGTGAATTAATCTGCTTCTTGAAGCAACAGACCTACAGGGGCCAAATCGCTCACCTGATTTGCTCCAGACAAAAGAATGATAGTGGACAATTGTTGGAGGCCCTTGAGTCCTTGAAATTGTGTCAGCCAACCAGATCCCTCAGCTGTCATATTTGATGACCGATTTGCATGAAAAACCCAAATGTGGTAGAGGACCTTGAGTACCTGCTTCCAGGTTGGTTTGAGAAATTCTGTGCAGCAGTTGCAGAGAAGTTGAAAATGTGTCAGCCAATCAGAGCCCCCAGATGTCATATTTGTTGACCGATTGGCATGAAAAACACAAACATGGTAGAGGACCTAAAGAACGTGCTTCCTGTTAGGTTTTGTGAAATTCTGTGCAGCAGTTGAAGAGAAGTTGAAAATGCGACAGCCAATCAGAGCCCTTAGGGTGGCCATATTCATTGACCAAAACATAAATTTACTGTAAGATTTCATGAAATTATGTGCAGCAGTTGCAGAGAAGTTGAAAATACAGCAGCCAATTAGAGCCATCAGCGGTAATATTTGTTGACAGATCGGTAAACAAAACTTGGTGGAGGACCTTCAGTACTTGGTTTTTGTAAGGTTTTGTAAAATTCTGTAAAGTGGTTGCAGAGGAGAGATCGGAAATGTGTCAGCCAATAAGAGCATTTGGCAGCCGTTTTTGTCTGATTATTAAAAAAAACACAAACTTGGTAGAGGACCTTGAGCACTTGCTTCCTGTGAGGTTTCATGAAATTCTATACAGCAGAGGGGATGTCAGAAATGTGTCAGCAGCCAATCAGAGCCCTCAGCAGCCATTTTTGTTGACAGAATGACACTAAAAACACAAACTTGGTAGAGGACCTTGAGTACTTGCTTCCCGTATGATTTTGTGAAATTCTGTGCAGTGGTTCCGAAGAAGAAGTCCAAATCAATTGTTGCGCTAGGTCAATAGCTCACTTGAGCTTTGCTCAGGTGAGCTAAAAAGATATTCTATAAAAGTGATGAAAATCTAAGTTACCATTGTGTCGTCTTTCATCTCGGATTCAAACTTAATATCAGTTTTGTTCATCTCTCCATTTTCTCAGAATGCTGAATTCCTGTAAATTATCAATAATATTTTGTATTAGTACTCATCTAAGTGAAATTATCAACAAAGAAAATTTATGAGGTACTCTTTTAAACATGAAATTTGCTCCTCGGACATTCATCACAGCTCGCTAAAAAGCTAAAGTTTTTCAAAAGTAGATCAAAGCTCAAAATAAAACACCACTAAAGACAGTATGGCTGGATTGCAAAGTAAGTTTTTGTAACTGACAGGGTCATGGTCACTAGGTTAAATATTACAGCATTAAAATTAAAAGGTATAGTCAAAGGCAACCAACCTGACAGTGTACTATAATATTATGTTTCTACAAAGCATATAGTTCCTTAGAATTTGCTTCCACCAGAAACTTAACCAAAATTTTTAATTAGGTCAAAGTCCAAGGTCAAGGTCACTAGGTCAAATATTACAGCATAAATTGAAAGGTCTTTTCATTGGCAACCTACATATGTAATGTAAAGTTTCTACTGCAAACAGTTCCTTAGATTTTGCTTCAACAAGAAATCTTTTAACTTGGTCAAAGTCCAAGGTCAAGGTCACTAGGTCAAATGTTATGGCCTAAATTGAAAGGTATAATTAAACATAAACCATAAAGGCTGGATTGCAAAGTGTTTAGATGAAGTATTCTTTTTTTTGTGCAAAGAAAAAAGGTCATTGATACTATTGTGAAATGAAAAATAGCTTTGATCATGAGGATTCTACATGTGAAATATAAAAGACCTACCCCTTATAGTTCAAAAGTTGATGAAAGGCCAAGGCCACTAGATCAAAAGTCATGATATCAAATGAAAGCTCTGGTCATGTGGAATCTACAAGCGAAATATCAAAACTCTACCTCTTCTCGTTTAAATGTAGGTCAAAGATCAATGTCAAAGTCACTTAGTCTAAAAGTCATGATATCAAAGAAAGTTCTGGTCATTATGACTCTGTATGTGAAATATCAAAAGCCAACCTCTTATAGTTTAAAAGTAGGTCAAAGGTCAATGTCACTTGGTCAAAAGTCATGATATCAAATGAAAGTTCTGGTCATGAGAAATCTACATATGAAATATCAAAGTCCTACCCTTGCACATGAGATATAGCAAAGGTCAACGTTATTTTCTAAAGTATGTCAGACTCCATGGTCAAGGTCACTAGGTCAAAAGTCAAGATATCAAATGAAAGGTCTGGTAATGAGGTTTCTGCATGTGAAATATATATAAGCCATAATCCTTTATAGTTCATGAGAAGTTTAATTATAGTTCATGGGATACATGTATAGCCTTTGTTTAATTTTGTTTAAAGTAGGTAAAACATAAAAGTTAAGGTCACTAGGTCAAATTTTGTTGCTGCATTTGATTTGTCTATAATAATGTAGAGTTTCAAGTTGCTACTCCAAACAGTTTTCTTGAAAACTACTTAAATGCAACACTTTTACCAAAATGTTGAAGCCCTGACAGAGACTGACATCGCCATTTCATAGACCTGATTTTGCATTGCAATCAGGCCAAAAATTAAAAGATACAAACAATTATTAACTTAAAAATATTTCCATTAATAGAAGCCTTTACAGGATGACAATGGTATTCGTAATATTGTTAACAAAATGCAGAATCAGAATTTTAAGAAAATGAAGTGAACTAACCATTCAGAATAATTGCATTTCTCCTTTCTCCAAGGACTTCACCTGGACACTCAGCAAGGACTCAAATTCATGGGCTTTATCTCTGCTTGACAAGTGTACTCTTTGTGCTCCCTTTCCTTGCCTGAACCTCATCACTTGCTGTACATTTGTAAGTGTACACTGTGTATTACCTTTCTTAGACTGGACCTCATCACTTGCTGACATCTTTAGTGTTCTCTATGTCCTGGCTTTTCTGTATAAAAATATGTACATATACAATCTGTTCCTGTTGATCATGTTGATTGAAAGTTAAATTATTCTTTAAAAAAAGTAATTCCAAAACTTTCTTCAAACTCTGAAGTCAAAGAAACTTACTGAACAACAACAACTCCCAAAATAAGTTGACTCAGCAAGACTTTGTGCACATAGAATTATTCTAACAAAAATATATTTGAATTTGATTGCACTTGGGCTACCGTGGCGTAGCGGTATGAGCGGTCTGCTTTGTATGCTAGGCTAAGCCGCCGTACGGAGTTTACCGACTTTAAAAATATATTTGAAATTCAAAAAAAACGTTTTTCAGAAAAAAAACCCCAGATGTCTACCCCCTCCCTCTAAGTTACTTGGACCTCAAGCGCATGACCTTGGGCTAAGATGATATGAAACCTTTGAGTCATGAGCAAAACCATTCTAATTCTAAAACATGAAAGTGATATATTACAATGTTTAAGAGGTATAGCCCGAGCATGATTAGCATATACAATTTCATTATTAGCATATTGAGTGACCTTGACGTTGGTCACATGACCTTGGATATAGGTAAACAGAAAACCATTGATCATCATTCATGAGCAACAACAAATTGAATTAGCGTACAATTTCATTACTAAAGTACAGAGTGACCTTGGGACAATGTAATAAGAAACATTTGGTCCAAAAAACATCGTATCAAAATATATATGAAAGAAATTGTAAGAAAGGTTCAAAAGATATAGCCCAGACAGTTTCATTAAGAAGAACAAATGATCTTGACCTTGGACACATGACTTTGGGTTACGGTAATAAGACACCCTATGCTCGTGAACACCAGTATACAAAAGTATTAAAGTGATCCAGTATACCACATAAGAAATATAGCCCAGACATGATGGTATGTACAATTTTATTTAAGTAATGCTTGACCTTGGTCATATGACCCTGGATCAAGGTGGTGTGAAACCTTTGGGTCATTAGCATCATCATACTAGAGTATATAAGTGATCCTATAAACAGTTCAAAAGATAAAGCATGGACATAATAGCTTGTACAATTTTATTATAAATGAACTAAGTGACCTTGGCCTTGGTCATATGACCTTGGGTCAAGGTGATGTGAAACCTTCGGTCATTAGCAAAAACATACTAAAACATGAAAATGATCAGGCGAACAGTTCAAGAGACTTTCATTAAAAATGTACTGAGTGACCTTGGTCACATGACCTTAGGTCAGGTGAAGTGAAACGTTTAGGTCATAAGCAACAACATACTTAAATATGAAATTGATCTGGTAAATGGTTCGAGAGATACAGACCTAAGAGGAATGTATGTACAATTTCATTCAAAATGTACTAAGTGACCTTGACCATGGTAATATGACCATGGGTCAAGGTGATGTGAAACCTTTTGGTCAAAAGCAACAACATACTACAGCCCGGACAGGAATGTATGTCCAGTTTGATTAAAAAATGTACTAAATGACCTTGACCACATGACCTTGGGTCAAGGTGATGTGAAACTTTTGAGTCATTGGGTAAACGGTTCAGAAGATATAACCCGGACACAATGTGTGACAGACGGACGCAAAGGCAAAACAAAAATGTCTCTCCCTGTTGAGGGGGGGGGGAGGAGACTAACATTGACCCTGATGAAGCTTTAACCAGTAACATCTACTGTGTCACAGTGACATGAAGTTGGCCTTTTTTAAACATATGAACTTGATTCAAGGTCATGAAACACCTTTTTGTAATAAGTAACCATTTGTTATAGAGAATTAATCCATGCAGAGGGAAAAAAGTTCTGTCCTCGACAAAAATCAAGCAATGAAGTATGTAGTGAATTTGACGTTTGCTAAAAATGTAATATGATATTCAAAATTCTGCTTACCTTGGTTTTCTCATAATGAAATCTTGTAGTGCTTTGCAGTATTACTCTTACTGGCACTCCTTTCTACTTTACTCTCTGTCCTCCAATTTGGCTGGTTTCTAAGGCACTCCTTTGTCCTCCATAAACTGAATTCTCTCTACTTTACTTTCTGTCATTCAAGAGGCAGCTCAGTATTTTGTTCTTTCTGTCCTCCATAGAATGATTTATATCACTGGTTTCAGTCTAAGTATTTCTTTCTATTTCACTATCGGTCCTCCATAGGCTGAATTATATCACTGGTTTCAGTCTAAGTATTTCTTTCTATTTCACTTTCTGTCCTCCATAGGCTGAATTATATCACTGGTTTCAGTCTAAGTATTTCTATCTATTTCACTTTCTGTCCTCCATAGGCTGTTTCAGTCTAAGTATTTCTTTCTATTTCACTTTCTGTCCTCCATAGGCTGAATTATATCACTGGTTTCAGTCTAAGTATTTCTTTCTTTTTCACTTTCTGTCCTCCATTGGCTGAATTATATCACTGGTTTCAATCTCAGTATTTCTTTCTATTTCACTTTCTGTCCTCAATAGGCTGAGTTATATCACTGGTTTCAGTCTAAGTATTTCTTTCTATTTCACTTTCTGTTCTCCATAGGCTGAATTTATCATTGAATTATCTAAGTATTCCTTCTTATATATGTTTGTCCTCCCTTGGGTGAATTTTATCACTAGTTTCTCTAGCAACGTCACTTTATTACTATTTACTCTTGGCATTTTTGCTTTACTTTGTCCTCCATAAGCTGACTAGCACTACTTTCTGCTTTACTTTCAGAATGTTCTACATAAGCTGGTTGCTGGTTCTTTAGTATCCTAATTGGAGTAAGCCATCTTGTCAAGTCATTGATCATCTTATCACAGGCTTCAAGAACTGATTGTCATGTAATGAATGAGGACACTGGAGGACTGGAGGACTTCATGGAAGGCAGCTTCCCCTCACAACAGAATCGTGGAATTTCTTCGATTAAGCCAAAAGTAAAGAAAGTAACTTTACCCTCCATAATCTTTGTGTTACTAAAACAAGACCAGGCAATGGACCAGCAGAAAGACTCCGAATGACCTTCCCATTTGACCTTGATCACCAAGAGACACTTTCCTCTCACCATAGGATAAAGGAACACCAATTTCAGCCATTTCAAAAATTACAGTACAAACCACATCTTGCAAGAAACATTCTCTCACAGAGTTACCCCTTGATCTTGATTTCAATTAATCTGTGATGAGTATAATGGAATTGATAAGTTCATCAAATATTGCAATCAACCAGTAACAAAACTTCAAACAAGAAATCTATAGATCAGACAGATAGTGAGACAACTCAGGCAGGATGTTTCTACTGCTTATAATCCAAAACCTTAACTGAGCCTGTTTACAACAGTCTACCCAGCACACCACACCAAGTCTTACCCAAAATGACCCACCTGAAAAAGAAAAAAAAAAGTAGAAAAAAAAAATCAAACAGACCTAAATGTAACCAAGTTCAGTCTTGTAAGACCTTGGATCAAGCAAATAGAAACACCCTGTCCAAGTTGTTTCAATGTCTGCCTGATCTACATTCCTCATTTGAAGCCCTGATACTGATTGATTGCAACATTTGCCTCCCTTTCCCACTCCACCACTCCCCATAGATCAACCTACCATCAAGATCAAGGGGTAACTCTACAAGAGGATATTCCTTGCAGGATGTGGTCTGTGCTGCAGATTCTGAAATGGCTGAAATTGGCATTCCTTCATCCCATGATGAAAGGAAAGTGTCTCTTGTTGATCAAGGTCAAGTGTGAAGGTCACTCTGAATCAATCCCGGTAGCCACTGCTAGGTCTTGGAAACCAAAAAACACAAAGACTACAGAGAAATAAAGACTAACTTGCCTTTTGTCTTGCACTCGGAAAATCCAAAATCCTGCTGAGAAGAGAATACGACTTCACCTGTCTAAAGACGAGACAGGCAGTCGTTTATTTGCCTGTCTTTTGACGATAAGACAGACAATTGCACACTTCTAGGGGCACAGTCTTCTATTGGCAGAATCCATTTCTTCTTCAGAGACTGGATCAAATTAACTTCACTGTATGGCGGAATCATTTGCCCATGTTATTTGTTGTGAAGAATTCTATGCCCACTGTACTTTAGTCAAGTCTTGTTATGTTGCCTACATTTTTGTACCCAGATACATTTCAGCATCAGCAACCTAAAATAAATAAATAAATTCTAAATTTAAAAAGAGCCAGGGTTTTTTTTTTATTTTGGGGAAGGTGCCTGTGCCTCTCCCATTTGGGAAAATTTGCGACATTTTGCTAAAATTGGGAAATTTTTTGTACAAATTCTCACCAAAGAATAACCTTAAAGTATCATTTATTAACACTGATAATCCATTGATTTGCTTGAACTGAACATGGGATAATAAAAAACTTTAAAAAATGCACTTAGAAATACTGGACATTTTGTGCTGACTTCCAGATTTTGGGTCTTATTTTCTCGGGTGATTTTTTCATAATTCCTCTTTGGGAATTTCAGGGTGATTTTTTGGGAAAAGTAGAGGAAATTTGGCATTGGGAAGGGGCCGAAATTCGGCCCCAAAACAAGGAAAAGAAAACCCCTGAGAGCTCTGAACAAATAAGGTTAAAATTACAAAATAACACTTGATCTGAGCTATAGATGCAAGTCTGAAGAAGGATTATTCAATGAATCATTCAGATATCCATCTACTATCATGACTATGTATTATATCTAGTACTTGATTGTTTCAACTTACCATTAGGAACTTGATAGTCTTGTGACCTCCTCCTCCATCTATAAACTGATAGGATTGTCCCTGCCTTCCTCCATGTTGTCAGCGTTATACTCATGCCTTCTTCTAATATCTACTACTGGTTCCTGCCTTCCTCAATGTATATTCTGCTAGCTGTTCCTGCCTTCCTCCATTTATGTTCTACTAGCTGATCCTGCCTTCCTCCATATATATTCTACTATCTGTTCCTACCTTCCTCCATTTATGTTCTACTAGCTGTTCCTGCCTTCCTCCATTTATGTTCTACTACATGTAGCTGCTCCTGCCTTCCTCCATATATGTTCTACAAGCTGTTCCTGCCTTCCTCTAGCTGTTCTTTGCTTCAGTTTTCCATCATTCTAGTGTATACATGTTGCCTCTGTCTTCTTCAAACTGTTGTATTACTCTTCATTTAGGTTGTCAGTCTGTGGTCAGCGAGCCATTTCTTCAACCACGTGAGTTCTGCCAGCTTATTTTGATTTCCTTCCTGCACTGTCGTCCTTATCAGAACCTTTACTTGGCTCGATCTTCTTGACAAGTTTTCCAATACATTTAAGTGTCCGTGTAATTCAAATCTAACATATCCTAAAACTTTGTCCTCACTCAGAGTCCTAGATGAATCCTCAGAACACTGCCATCTTCATAATTACATCTCTACAATGCTCTATTCCTAACTATGGTGGTCTCCTTTTTGTTGAGTATGCTAAAATGTATATTATAATAAATGTAAAAACTAAGTAAACAAAAACTTGACATACATGTACATATTAAAAAAAAAACTTATAATGAAATTACCCTTAAAATATGTGTTTCATTACCATACTGTAAACATGGTTATTATTGCAGGGAGGGGGGGGGGGAAGGGAATTTTGCAATTATAACATCAAGACGTTACGCATGGGGGTAACATTCACAAAAAAACTGTCTTTCCCATTGTAAAAATGCAGCGGGGATATTTTCGTGTGGGGGAAATTTTCGCGACGTCACTTGATTTACCAAAAATGGGAAAATTACCCCCACGCAAAAATTTCCATGTTTACTGTATGTATAAGTATTGAAGCTTCCAGGATCTTAAAAATGTCCTTGATAAGACCACTTGAAAGGTCAAATCAAAATATTACAAATTGTATGAAAATTCTCACTTTGAAACTGAAGATTTCATTTTAAAGCAAATTAATTGTTGGACAAATGTGTCAATAGAGAGAAAGACATATGGGTATAGATTAATTCCTATTGGACAATGCATGGATTCCAGCATCTCAAGTTTGAGTTCTTAAGTTATGGCACATATATTACCAGTCTCTGGGGTTAGATATGAGCTTAAAATTAAACGAACAATCTGACAGAAAGACAGACAGGCATACAGACAGAGTCAGTCACATAGGGTTCTCTAAAATCTATCCTAAAACTAATAATGCTCAAGTTTCTAAGAAATATGAAAACATATTTTTACCTTTAAGATCAAAAGGAGACACCATAAAGTCTTCTTTCAGCATGGAATAAATAGCTGCTGTGTGAATTCTGATCCTGAAAGATAATAAACAAAACAGTCTCCAGATTTATAGTGATCATATGTAAGCTGAAAATGACTGAAATCATTCAAGGTCAACTTAACTGTAAAGCTTGAGAGTAAAATTGTTACTTAACACAAGAATTTCAGCAAAGTCATTACAGTATGATTTGATCTTTAGATTGAGGTCCAATTAATGAAGCAAGGAATAAATAATTGCACAAGAATGATGATTTCATGTCTCTTTCACAAAAATGTGTGAATTAACTTGAATTAAAATGTTTTATTATGTGTAACAAATTTGTTTTTTAAATAAAGGTAATGCAAGGGTAGCAATCCCCTAGTACATGTAACTGCTTCTCTTCATGACCTTAGAAAGATTTAGTATAATATACTAGCTTTAATTCAACCTTGACATTGGCAGTTGACCTTGCAGTTTTAAAATACCAGACATGTAGGGACATCACAGAGAAGGACATTTTTGTATATTACATGTTACATACACCATAAAAGTGTAACTATGTGGACAGGAGCAGGAGGTTTGAATCAGCAACCTTTTGGTTACTGGTGTAACAGCCAAACAACTATACCAAGGTACCAACAATTGTCCTTGAAAATTGATGGGGCTCCTGATATCCCTATTTGTGGTATGGTTTGATGATTGTACTTATTACAATTATCAAATCATACCACAAATAGCCATATGATTCCTTTGAGGTTTATGCTGTCAGGAAGTAGGGTCCATAATGACCCTGACCTTTGATCCTCAACCCTGGATATCCATTTGCATGACCTTGTAGCATTATAATGCAATTAAGACTAATAGATTTATAATACCTTTCAAAGTGCAGCTAAATCTGTTTTCAGTCTGGTCTGTTGACTCCGGTCCTCCTGTGCCTTAAATGGTTTGATACATGACAAGTCTCTGTACTCCACCTCTGTAGCCCCTTTAGATCCACCACTAATCAACTACTAGTATCTAGGATGAGGACTATAACCAGGCCTTTAAACAAAATAATTCATTAATTAAAAAGTAAATTGAATAAAGAATAAATTTGAGAAATCTTATAAATTAAATTATGTCCTAATTTATCTTGAAAGGTTAGTGGATAACAAAATGTTGACCCTTAAATAACACCAGTCATGCACTCACACAAATAGAAAAATTGAGTGAACTAAGTTTGAATCATAGATTAAAGTCACCAGTGACCATTCTACACTTAGCCCTTAAGAGTTCCAATTTAAAATAAAAATTCATATTCATAAATGAGTAAAATATACAACCTCATGTCATCTGTGGAGTTTTCATGCATTATAGCCACACTGGAATCTGTCCTCCCTGACTCTACTGGAATCTATCCTCCCTGACTTTACTGGAATCTGTCCTCCGCGACTTTACTGGAATCTGTCCTCCCTGGCTCTACACTAGTAATACGTCATCTGTCCTAATACCATTTGTTTCTGAAAGGTGAATTATATAATAACTCTATACCAATATATAAAATACAAAGAAATCGAAACTCAACCTCAAAATTCTTGAAATAATGTAATCGAGAAATTGATCCTTACCTTACAAGATGTTACCATGACTATACCTTCTGACAGTTCATGCTTTTCCGTTCATCATTTGCTAAGGGTCGATCCTTTTATACTGTATGTACTTTAAGAGTCTAAACAAAGATTTACAGGAATTACCATAATTCATAAAAGTAATAATATTAATAATTCTAACAAATCATCAAATTCAAAGATAATCTAAGCCACATTTTGTCTAAAAGATACAATTAAAATAAAAATGTTATTTAAAGAAATTGCAATCCAATAAGTGAAGAAAATAAAATTAGAAAATCCCTGTACATTCCCAAAAAAAAATTCTACAGCATTGAATTTAAAAAAAAAAAATTCTATTAGGTGTACGTATTTTGTACATTGTCTCATCATCTTTAACATCAGTTTCTGGTTAAGTATTGATGGAAAGGTGTTTCAAAATTACAAGCTCTCATATGCTTCAAAATCAATAATATGTTCAGTAGATAATAACAAATTACTGAAAAAATTATTCAGATTTTTAATATCTTCTGTCATTTATACCAGCATTTATACCTTAATTTAATCATCATTTAAAACATTGTAGAAACTTAACTTTTTTATGAAAGAAGTACATGTATATACAGAAAAAATTAATTTAAATAAGAATAAAATTGTAATTAAAAGTTGAATTTTATCATTAGTAACACAAAATAAGCATTTTATAATTAAATCATTTATTTATATTGTATATATTTCCTTATCTGAGTCTACCAGCTGATTACACTTTATCATTTTAAGTCATTCATTCAAAGAAATGTGATAAATACATAGATATAAAAATCATCATATTGCGTTATTTCAAAGAATTTAAAATGCCAACAACATCCCTGTATATATAAAAATAGTTGCCAGAGTCACCTAATGCTCGACTGCATAGCATAATATCTCTCATGACAGCCAATTTATTTAAACTCCCTTTCTCAGGCAACAACATATATCTCATCATAAATCACTGAAGCAGAAAAAGTAGGTCAAGGTCAGATTTCAATAGTCAAACCCAAGATGCATCCAATATGCAAGTCTGGTGCATGAAGCACTTATAGTTAGCTCAATATTGCCAATTTAAAGCAAAATCACTGAAGCAGAAAAAGTAGGTCAAGGTCATATTTCAATAGTCTAACCTAAGATGCGTCCAATATGCAAGTCTGGTGCATGTAGCACTTATACTTTTCTCAATATTGGCTTTTAAAGGTAAAATAATTCAAGCGGAAAAAGTAGGTCAAGGTCATTTTATGAAAGTTTGATCAGAGATACATCCAATATGCAAGTTTGGTACATGTAGCACTTATACTTTGCTCAATATTGGCTTTGAAAGGCAATATCATTCAAGCGGAAAAAAGTAGGTCAAGGTCATTTTTTGAAAGTTTGATCAAAGATACATCAAATATGTAAGTTTGGTTCATGTAGCACTTATACTTTGCTCAATATTGGCTTTTAAAGGCAAAATCATTCAAGCGGAAAAAAGTAGGTCAAGGTCATTTTATGAAAGTTTGATCAAAGATACATCCAATATGCAAGTTTGGTACATGTAGCACTTATACTTTGCTCAATATTGGCTTTTGAAGGTAAAATCATTCAAGCGGAAAAAAGTAGGTCAAGGTCATTTTATGAAAGTTTGATCAAAGATACATCCAATAAGCAAGTTTGGTACATGTAGCACTTATACTTTGCTCAATATTGGCTTTTAAAGGCAAAATCATTCAAGCGGAAAAAAGTAGGTCAAGGTCATTTTTTGAAAGTTTGATCAAAGATACATCAAATATGTAAGTTTGGTACATGTAGCACTTATACTTTGCTCAATATTGGCTTTTAAAGACTTTATTGCTATCTTAACATTTACCTTATCATCTCAACATTTGCCTTATCATTTGAAATAATTTTAAAAATCCCAACCCCAGGGGCTATATCCTCATCTGGATATATTAAATGATGTATAATTAAACATTTGCAACAAAAAAAAACAACAGAATATGAATATAGGAAAGGTAAATGTGTAATCTTAACATTTACCTTATCATCTAGTTCGGACGACGCCGACGCCGACGCGGACGCCGACGCCGACGCCGACGCCGGGGGTATTGCAATAGCTCTTTTGCACTAAAGTGCAGTCGAGCTAAAAATTAGATAGTTTTAGTATGAATACTGACTATTTAATTTGTAAGCAAAATACTTAAAGCAAACTAATATCAGATCTTTTATGTGATACATTGAATGTTATAAAATAAATATGATTTAAATCTATGTTATGAGTCAATATTTTTATATGATAGCTGAAGATCAATGCTTAAGTTATTCCTAGCAGTTCCAATTTGGATCAATGCTTAGTTAGCAGTTCCTAATCAGATCAATGCTACGTTAAACCTAGCAGTTCCTCTTTGCTTTAAATTTGTATGGTTTAAATGTTTGGTTTTAAATTTGGTTTTGCAGCAGATAAGTAAACAGATTGCATTTTTTTCCTACTTGACCTAATCCCTGAGACCAACAGCGGTTACGTGATGGCCTCATTTTCGCAGTCTCCTCATAGCGTGCATTCAGGGTAACGCACTCGATTCAAAAGCTGTGGGATCATCTGGTCCACACACTACTGTAGTGTCTGTTGCAGGCTGGCGAATGCTCTCCATAAACAAATCCACCAAAAGGGGGGTGACGTTGGCAGACCGGCTGGTCCACATCTCCTCCTGGCGCAGCTCCTCCACATCTCCTCCTGGCACAGCTCCTGAAAAAAAAGAAACCCTGAAAAAGAACATCTGAATTAGTAGCTCTGAAAAAGAATACCTGTAAAAAAGAACATCTGAAAGAAAAATATAAAAACATCCCCACCATTGTTGGCTGCTCCCCGTTGGTTGCTGCTCCACATCTCCGGCTGGTGGGGCCTCCGTCAGACCTTGAAGAGAAAGAAAAAACATTAAAAACATCCCCACCATTGTTGGCTGCTCCCCGTTGTTGGCTGCACCCCTTTGTTCGTTGTTGGCCGCTCCTCATTGTTGGCTGCTCCCCATCTCCGGCTGGTGGGGCCTCCATCACATCTGAAAGAAAAAGAAAACAATAAAAACATTAAAAACATCCTTATGAGGATGTCCCTGAAAAAAAAACTCCTGAAAAAGAAAAAAAAAATTAGTAGAATTTGATCTATGAAAGAGTTGTTTGTATGAGTTTAAATGGGATTTCTGCTTTGAAAATGATGTCTTTATCATCTTATTGAAATTATTATTTTCATTAATCAATTTATAGTTAACGGGAGATTAAAACTACTTTGAAAATTATTTCTTTATTACCTTACTAAAACAATTAATATTATTTTAAAATAATTAATCTAAGTAATTCTTAACTTTATATTGAAAGAGAATCACAAAGACCTTCACACTTGACCTTGATGAATTTGAAGCCTTTTCCTCTCACCTTAGGGACATGAGAGTGTTATGTTCAGTCATCCCAGAACTGAAAGTCCCAGCCATGCCATGCTAGAACCATGTTCCAAAGAGTCATCCTGAGAGCTCAGTATCAATCAGCCCGTAATGAGGAGTGGAATGGAAAAGTTCAGTGGTTGTGCAGTGACCCCGTGATAAGTATTGAAATAAGAAATCTAGACTAGACAGATAAATGAAACAATTCTGACAGGACATGTAAACCTGCTTCACCTAAAAGCTCTCTTGACCTCAAACTTGTCTCTATTAGTCTACCCGAGCCACAAACACCAAAACCTAGCCCAGCTGACAAACCTTAAAAGGAAAAAAAAGAAAAAAAGGAAAAAAACCTAAAGTCAACAAGTTCATAGTCAGTCAAGCTTTTGGATCAACAAGTTGACATGTCTTGTCAAAAAATTGTTCCAAAATCGGCCAAATCCAAGAATTCTTTATTGCAAGACTTGTCACAAAGTAACTGTCACCATCACTTCACTTTTCTGTTCTACTTCTCATAACAGACCAACTAATACGGAGATCAAGAGATCACTCTGTGGATAGATGCTCCAAGCATGGCATGGCTGAGAATATCAGTTCTGTGATGGCTGAATATAACACCTCTACTCCCATACAGTGAAAGCAAATGGCTTCTTGTTCTTCAAGTTCAAGTATGCATGTCTTTCTGATTGTATCATGAATAATAAATATACTTATCTTTTGAGGCATTTTAACAACATGGTTTCAAACTCCTCCTCTGGTCTGGTGGTTTTTTGGATAGTTCGGTTCTGTCGTCTGAGTCATCAAAATCACTGCAGTAACTGGTTTCCGGCTCTCCTGAAGAATCCTTGCCTCCTGGATTTTGCAAATTCCTAGCTCCTGTGTAGATTCCAGGTTCTGTACATTCCTGGCTCCTGTGTATATTCTTAGATCCTGTGTATATTCCTGGCTCCTTTGTAGAATCCTTGCTCCTTTGTAGATTCCTAGTTCCTTTGTAAAATCCCCGCTCCTATGTTGATTCCTGTCTCCTGAGTAGATTTCTAGCTCCTTGTTAAATCCTGCCTCCTGTGTAGATTCCTGCCTCCTGTGTAGATTCCTTGCTCCTGTTTAGTTTTTTAGCTCCTTGTAGTTCCTACCTTCTATGCAGTTCCTAGGTCCTGTGTAGATTCCTGTCTCATGAATAGATGTGTATATTCCTGTCTCCTGTGTAGATTTATGTCTCATGTGTAGATTCCTGTATTCTGTGAAGATCCCTGGCTCCTGTATAGATTCCTGTCTCCTGTGTAGATTCCTGTCTCATGAATAGATGTGTAGATTCCTGTCTCATGTGTAAATTCCTGTTTCTTGTGTAGATTCCGGTATTCTGTGAATATTCCTGGCTCTTGTGTAGATTCCTAGTTCCTTTGTAGATCCCTTGCTTCTATGTTGATTCCAGTCACCTGAGTAGATTCCTAGATCCTGCGTAGATTCCTAGTTCCTGTGTAAAGTCCTAGCTCCTGTGTAGATTCCTTTCTCCTGAGTAGATCCCTTGCTCCTATGTAGATTCCTAGATCCTGTGTAGATTCCTAGTTCCTTTATAGATTCCTGCCTCCTGTGTAGATTCCTAATTCCATTGTAGAATCCTTGCTCCTATGTTTATTCCTGCATCCTGTGTAGATTCCTAGTTCCTTTGTAGAATCCTTGCTCCTATGTTCATTCCTGCATCCTATGTAGATTCCTGCCTCTTGTATAGATTCCTGCCTCCTGTGTAGATTCCTAGCTCCTGTTTAGAGTCCTGTCCCATGAAAAGATGTATAGATTCCTATCTCATAAATAGATTCCTAGCTCCCATTTAGATTCCTTTCTCCTGTGTAGATGTCTGTCTTCTACGTAAATTTCAGTCTATGTAGATTCCTGTCTCCTGAGTAGATACCTTGCTCCTGTGTAGATTCCCATTTCCTGAATAGATCCCTGGCTCCTGTGTAGATTCCTAGTTCCTGTGTAAATTCCTACATCCTGTGTAGATTCCTTTCTCCTGAGTAGATTCCTAGTTTCTTTGTAGATTCCTGTCTCCTGTTTAGATTCCTAGCTCCTGTGTAAATTCCTAGCTCCTGTGTAGATTCCTTTCTCCTGAGTAGATTCCTTGCTCCTATGTAGATTCCTAGCTCCTGTGTAGATTCCTAGTCTCTTTGTAGATTCCTGTCTCCTATTAAGATTCCTAGCTCCTGTGAAAATTGATAGTTCCTTTATAGCTTCCTGTCTCCTGTGTAAATTCCTGTATTCTGTGTAGGTTCCTAGCCTCTGTGTAGTTCCTAGCTCCTGTGTAGATTCCTGTATCCTGTGTATCCTATGTAGATTCCTGTCTTTTATGTAGATTTATGTGTTGATTCCAGTCTCCTGTGTTGATTACTATCCTTTGTAGTTTCCTGTATCCTCTTTAGATTCCTGGGTCCTCTGTAGATTCCTGGATCATTTGTAGATTACTGGGACCTCTTCCTGGGTCCTCTGTAGATTTCTGGGTCCTTTGTAGATTCCTGGGTCCTCTTCCTGGGTCCTTTGTAAATTCCTGGGTCCTCTGTAGATTCCTGGGTCCTTTGTAGATTTCTGGGTCCTCTGTAGATTCCTGGATCATTTGTAGATTACTGGGACCTCTTCCTGGGTCCTTTGTAGATTCCTGGGTCCTTTGTAGATTCCTGGGTCCTTTGTAGATTCCTGTTTCCTCTGTAGATTACTTGGTCCTCTGTAGATTCCTGGGTCCTCTGTAGATTCCTGGGTCCTTTGTAGATTTCTTGGTCCTCTGTTGATTCCTGGATCCTCTGTAGATTCCTGGGTCCTTTGTAGATTTCTGGGTCCTCTGTAGATTCCTGGATCATTTGTAGATTCCTTGGTCCACTTCCTGGGTCCTCTGTAGATTCCTTTCTGTTCCAGTCTCCTTTGTAGATTCCTGGGTCCTTTGTAGATTCCTGGGTTCCTTGTAAATGCCTGGCTCCTTTGTAGTTTCCTGTCTTCTTTGTAGATTCCTGTCTTCTTTGTAGATTCCTTGGTCCTCTGTAGATTCCTTGGTCCTCTGATGATTCCTGGGTCCTCTGTAGATTCCTGGATCATTTGTAGATTCCTTGGTCCTCTCTCTCGGTCCTCTATGGATTCCTGTCTGCTCAGTAGATTTCTTGGTCCGTAACAGTTTCCTGTCTCCTCTGTTGATTCCCGGGTCTCTGTAGATTCTTGGGTCCTCTGCAGTTTCCTTCTTCTTTGTAGATTTTTGGGTCCTCCTTCTGTTGATCCGGCTCCTATGTAGTATCAAGTCTCCTTTGTAGATTCCTGGGTCCTTTGTAGTTTCCTGTTTTCTTTGTAGATTCCTTTGTCCTCTGTAGATTCCATATGGTCCTCTGAAGATTCCTTGGTCCTCTGAAGATTCCTGTGTCTTCTGTAGATTCCTGGGTCCTTCGTAAAATCCTGGGTTCTCTGTAGATTCCTGGCTCATTTGAAAATTTCTGGCTCATCTGTAGATTCCTTGACTCTCTGATGACTCCTGTATCCTCTCCTCTGTAGATTCCAAGGTCCTTTGTGGATTACTGCGTACTCTGTTGATTCCTGGCTCCTTTGAAGTTTCCATACTTTTTTGTAGATTTCTTGATCCTGAGTGTGTAGATTCCTGTGTCTTCTGTAGATTCCTGAGTCTCTGTAGAATCCTAGCTCCTGTGTAGATTCCTTCCTCCTGTGTAGATTCCTTCCTCCTCTGTAGATTCCTAGTTCCTTTGTAGAATCCTAGTTGCTTTGTAGAATCCTTGCTCCTTTGCAGATTCCTGGATCCTCTGTAGATTCCTTAGTCCTTTGTAGATTCCTTGGTCCTCTGTAGACTCCTGAGTCCTTTGTAGATTCCATGGTCCTCTGTAGATTCCATGGTCCTCTGTAGATTCCTGTGTCCTCTGTAGATTACTGGGTCCTCTGTAGATTCCCGGGTCTTTTGTAGTTTCTGGGTCCTTTGTAGATTCCTTGGTCCTTTGAAATTCCCTGTCTTCTTTCTGGATTCCTTGGGCCTCTATAGATTCCTGGGTCCTCTGTTGATTCCTGGGTCCTATGTAGTTTCCTAGGTCCTCTGTAGATTCCTTTGTCCTCTGTAGATTCCTGGGTCATCTGTAGATTTCTGCTTCCTTTATAGATTCCTGGGTTCTCTGTAGATTCTGGGTCCTCTATAGTTTCTGGGTCCTCTGTAGATTCCTGGTTCTTCTGTAGATTCCTGGGTCCTCTGTAGATTCCTGGTTCCTTTGTAGATTCCTGTAGATTCTTTGGTCCTCTGTAGATTCCTGGGTCCTCTGTTGATTTCTGGGTCCTTTGTAGATTACTGGGTCCACTGTAGATTCCTTGGTCCTCTATAGATTCCTGGATCCTATGTCGATTGCTGGGTCTTCAGTAGATTACTGGGTCCTTTGAAGATTTCTGGGTCTTCTGTAAATTCCTAGCTCCTGACAGTGTGTAGATTCCTTCCTCCTGTGTAGATTCCTAATTCTTTTGTTGAATCCTTGCGATTTTGTAGATACATAGGCTCTTTGTAGATTACTGGGTCCTCTGTAGATTTCTTGCTCCTTTGTAGATTTCTTGCTCCTTTGTAGATTCCTGTCTTCTTTGTAGATTCCTTGGTCCTCTGTAGATTCCTGAGTTCTCTGTAGATTCCTTGCTCCTTTGTAGTTTCCTGTCTACTTTGTAGATTCCTTGGTCCTCTGTTATTCCTGGGTCCTCTGTAGATTCCTGAGTTTTCTTTAGAGTCCTGGGTCCTCTGCAGTTTCCTGGGTCCTTTGTAGATTCCTTTGTCCTTTGAAATGTCCTGTCTTCTTTGTAGATTCCTTGGTCCTCTAATGATTCCTGGGTCCTCTGTTGATTCCTGGCTCATATGTAGTTTCCTGGGTCCTCTGTAGATATCTAGGTCATCTGTAGATTTCTGCTTCCTGTGTAGATTCCTGGGTTCTTTGTAGATTCCTGGGTTCTTTGTAGATTCCTGGGTCCTCTGTAGATTCCTTGGTCCTCTATAGATTCCTGGGTCCTCTATAAATTCTGGGTACTCTATAGATTCTGTGTCCTCTGTAGATTCCTGGGTCCTCTGTAGATTCCTGGGTCCTTTGTAGATTACTTGGTCCTCTGAAGATTCCTTGGTCCTCCATAAATTCATGGATCCTATGTAGATTGCTGGGTCTTCAATATATTACTGGTCCTCTATAGATTCCTGGGTCCTTTGTAAATTCCTGGCTCCTTCGTATACTCCTGGCTTCTTGCATATTCCTGGCTGCTATGTAGTATCTTGTCTCTGTAAATTCCTTCCTCATGTGTAGATTCTTGGGTCTTGTTCAGATTCCTGGCACCTTTGTACATTCCTAGGTCCTGTTCAGATTCCTGGGTCCTTTGAAGATTCCCATCTTCTTTGTATATTCCTGGGTCCTCTGTAGATTGCTGGGTCATCTGTAGATTCTTGGGTGCTCTGTAGATTCCTTGGTCTTCTGTAGATTCCTGGGTCCTTTGTAGATTCCTGTCTTCTTTGCAGATTCCTGGGTCCTCTGTTGATTCTTGGGTCCTCTGTAGATTTCCTGTCTTCTTTGTAGATTCCTGGGTCCTCTGTAGATTCTTGGGTCCTCTGTAAATTCCTGGGTCCTCTGCAGATTCCTGGGTCCTCTGTAGATTCCTTGGTGCTCTGTAGATTCCTGGGTCCTTTGTAGATTCCTGTCTTCTTTGTAGATTCCTGGATCCTCTGTTGATTCCTGGGTCCTCTGTAGATTCCTGTCTTCTTTGTAGATTCCTGGGTCCTCTTAAAATTCCTGGGTCCTTTGTAGTTTCACGTCTGCTCTGTAGATTCTTGGGTCCTATTTAGATTTCTGGCTTCTTTGTAGTTTCCTGCATTCTTTTTAGATTGCTGGGTCTTTTATCATTTCCTGGGTCCTCTGCAGATTGCTTGGTCCTCTGTAAATTTCTTGGTCCTCTTTGGTTTCCTGACTCCTCTTTGGATTCCTGGGTCATCTGCAGATTGCTGGGTCCTCTCTAGTTTCATGTCTCCTCTGTAGATTCCTGGGTCCTCTGTAGATTCCTGGCTCTTTTGTAGTTTCTTGTCTTCATTGTAGATTCCTGGGTCCTCTGTAGATCCCTGTCTTCTTTGTTGTTTCCTGTCTTCTCTGTAGATTCCTGGGTCCTCTGTAGATTCTAGGGTGCTCTGTAGATTCCTGGGTCCTGTTTAGATTCCTTGCTCCTTTTTATTTCCCATCTTCTTTGTTTATTCCTAGGTTCTCTGTAGATTCCTGGGTCCTCTGTAGATTCCTGGGTCCTCTGTAGATTCCTGGGTCCTTTGTAGATTCCTGGTCCCTCTGTAGATTCCTGGGTCCTCTATAGATTCCTGGCTTCTTTGTAGTTTCTTGTCTTCTGTGTAGATTGCTGGGTCCTCTGTAGATAGCTGGGTCCTCTATAGACTGCTGGGTCCTCTGTAGATTGCTGGGTCCTCTGTAGATAGCTGGGTCCTCTATAGATTGCTGGGTCCTCTGTAGATTGCTGGGTCCTCTGTAGATTGCTGGGTCCTCTGTAGATTACTGGGTCCTCTGTAAATTGCTGGGTCTTCTATAGATTGCTGGGTCCTCTATAGAATGCTGGTTCCTCTGTAGATTATTGGGTCCTCTGTAGATTGCTGGGTCCTCTGTAGATTGCTGGGTCCTCTGTAGATTGCTGGGTCCTCTGTAGATTGCTGGGTCCTCTGTAGATTGCTGGGTCCTCTGTAAATTGCTGGGTCCTCTGTAAATTGCTGGGTCCTCTAAAGATTGCTGGATCCTCTATAGATTGCTGGGTCCTCTGTTGATTGCTGGGTCCTCTGTAGATTGCTGGGTCCTTTGTTGATTGCTGGGTCCTCTGTAGATTGCTGGATCCTCTATAGATTCCTGGGTCCTCTGTAGATTCCTGGATCCTCTGTAGATTCCTGGGTCATTTGTAGATTCCTTGGTCCTCTGTAGATTTCTTGGTCCTCTGTAGATTCTTGGGTCCTCTGTAGATTCCTGGATCCTCTGTAGATTCCTGGTTCCTTTGTAGATTCCTGGGTCCTCTGTAGATTCCTGGTTCCTTTGTATAATCCTGGGTCCTCTGTAGATTGCTGGGTCCTCTGTAGATTCCTGGGTCCTCTGTAGATTCCTGGTTCCTTTGTAGATTCCTGGGTCCTCTGTAGATTCCTGGTTCCTTTGTATATTCCTGGTTCCTCTGTAGATTGCTGGGTCCTCTGTAGATTCCTGGGTCCTCTGTAGATTCCTGGTTCCTTTGTATATTCCTGGGTCCTCTGTAGATTCCTGGTTCCTTTGTAGATTCCTGGGTCCTCTGTAGATTCCTGGTTCCTTTGTATATTCCTGGGTCCTCTGTAGATTCCTGGTTCCTTTGTAGATTCCTGGGTCCTCTGTAGATTCCTGGTTCCTTTGTATAATCCTGGGTCCTCTGTAGATTGCTGGGTCCTCTGTAGATTCCTGGGTCCTCTGTAGATTCCTGGTTCCTTTGTAGATTCCTGGGTCCTCTGTAGATTCCTGGTTCCTTTGTATATTCCTGGGTCCTCTGTAGATTGCTGGGTCCTCTGTAGATTCCTGGGTCCTCTGTAGATTCCTGGTTCCTTTGTATATTCCTGGGTCCTCTGTAGATTCCTGGTTCCTTTGTAGATTCCTGGGTCCTCTGTAGATTCCTGGTTCCTTTGTATATTCCTGGGTCCTCTGTAGATTCCTGGTTCCTTTGTAGATTCCTGGGTCCTCTGTAGATTCCTGGTTCCTTTGTATAATCCTGGGTCCTCTGTAGATTGCTGGGTCCTCTGTAGATTCCTGGGTCCTCTGTAGATTCCTGGTTCCTTTGTAGATTCCTGGGTCCTCTGTAGATTCCTGGTTCCTTTGTATATTCCTGGGTCCTCTGTAGATTGCTGGGTCCTCTGTAGATTCCTGGGTCCTCTGTAGATTCCTGGTTCCTTTGTATATTCCTGGGTCCTCTGTAGATTCCTGGTTCCTTTGTAGATTCCTGGGTCCTCTGTAGATTCCTGGTTCCTTTGTATATTCCTGGGTCCTCTGTAGATTCCTGGTTCCTCTCTAGATTGCTGGGTCCTCTGTAGATTGCTGGGTCCTCTGTAGATTGCTGGGTCCTCTGTAGATTCCTGGGTCCTCTGTAGATTCCTGGGTCCTCTGTAGATTGCTGGGTCCTTTGTAGATTCCTGGCTTCTTTGTAGTTTCTTGTCTTCTGTGTAGATTACTGGGTCCTCTGTAGATTGCTGGGTCATCTATAGATTGCTGGGTCCTCTATAGATTGCTGGGTCCCCTGTAGATTCCTGGGTCCTCAGTAGTTTCATGTCTCCTCTGTAGATTCCTTGGTCCTCTGTAGATTCCTGGGTCCTTTGTAGATTCCTTGGTCCTCTGTAGATTACTTGGTCCTCTGTAGATTCCTTGGTTCTCTGTAGATTCCTTGGTCCTCGGTAGATTCCTGGTTCCTTTGTAGATTCCTGGGTCCTCGGTAGATTCCTGGTTCCTTTGTATATTCCTGGGTCCTCTGTAGATTGCTGGGTCCTCTGTAGATTCCTTGGTCCTCTGTAGATACATGTTTCCTTTGTAGATTCCTGGCTCCTTTGAAGATTCCTGTCTTCTTTGTAAATTCCTGGGCACTTTGTAGTCTTCTACCAATGTCTTTTTATTCCTTTTAATTCCTTGCTTCTTTGTAGATTTGAATTTTACTTTCCTGTTTATTCATTGTTCCTATGTTGATTCCTAGCTCCTTTGTAAGTAATTTTTTTCCCAAAATCATAAAATCCTTCTATGTGAGACTATTGTCATCATGAATTTCGGATACAGATGTAGTAATTTGCGTAGAAAAAAAAAACCACTTGTACAATTATCCCTAAACTGCGTTCGACTTTCCAGTTATTTTTATATAATCCATACACACCGTAACACAAAAATATAATTTTTAATTTAAATTTAAAGTAACCTTTGAACATATATGTAAAAGTGTGACCACTGACAAGATAGACAGAGACCAGACAAAGTGATCCTATGTGCCACTTTGCTTTGCAGGCAACACAAAAATATCAAAGTTGTATGAATTGTATGAAGTAAGCTATATATATATATACATATATATATGTGTGTGTGTGTGTTTGTGAAAGGGTAAACATCAGACATATGTATGTAAATCTATGACTTTTGTCCCAAATATGTGACCTTGACCTTGAAACTTCAAAGTAACCATGATCTAATCTGAATATAGAGCCATATCATTGTTTACCATCCCTGTCATTTCTACAGATGTTTGATGCATATTCAGTAAGTTATAGACATGTTTGTTAAATGTGACTTTGATCCTCAATATGTGACCTTGACCTTGAATATGTGACCCTGACCCACATGTTGAGTCTCATCATGCATAACCATCTGCACTAGTTTAAATGATGAATGCTATGAACATAATATTTATATAAAAGTGTGACTACAAGACAGACTGACAGACAGACAGACAGGTCAGATAAAGAGTTCTCTCATCCCGGACAGAGATATCTACAGAGACAACTCTGTTTTGCATCCCCGTTCTGAGACAACTCTGTTTCGCATCTCCAATGTGTTTGTCTTGAACCCCTATTGTGACGTCATAGACGTTTTAACTTTACGTAAGTTTAGCAGTTTGACGTCACATGGAGCAACATTTATCGCAAAACAAGCAATTTTTATTCATGAATTGTGTGAAAATATATGGGTGAGAGAAAAATAATGAATCATCCTTTCACACAGGGGCAGGGAAATCCCACCCTCATATCAAAGATTTGCATCGTCCACAACTCGGCAAGCCTCGTCCTGGACTGCAAATCTTTGATATTTGGGTTGGAATTCCCTGTTCCTGTACAAAGGGGTGATAGATTCTATAAATCTACATGTGCCGCAAAAGGACTCAATAATATCAAAAATGTAAGTAAGCTGTGAACATAATATGAGAAAATGTCACTTTGAACCAAAATATGACCTTGACCTTATATGGGGGTGTTGGTGAGTCTCATCATGGTTTTCCATCTCTGCAAGTTTATAAGTTGTATAGTACCAAGTATGTTAAGAACATAAATGTGAGAGCGTGACTACCAGACAGACAGACAGACTAAAGACATAGTGATCCCTATTTGCCACTATGCTTTGCAGGAGACACAAAAATATCAAACTTTAAAGTGTATGATGCATATCAAGCTAGCTTATGAAGATGTTTGTGAAAATGTGACAGTGACCTTGACCATTGACACTAAATGTGATCTTGACCATTGACACTGAATGTGATCTTGACCACTGACACTGAATGTGACCTTGACCTACATTGGATGTAGACACAATTGGACGCTAGAAAGTGATCCCTATGTGCTGCTATGCTGTACAGCTTGATTTATCTGGCATTATTGAAGTGCTAATGTGAAATTTTATGGATTTTTGTAGCTAAATCGCAGGATTTTTTTTTTCAAATTTTAGAGGAAAAAATACTATTTAGTAAGGTATTGATTGCCATGCTTCCTGTAGGTCCATAGCTCCCCTGTAGATTCCTGGCTCCTGTAGATTTCTGGCTCCCCTGTAGATTCCTGGCTCCTGTAGATTCCTGGCTTCCCTGTAGATTTCTGGCTCCCCTGTAGATTCCTGGTGCCCTGGGCCAAACATCAAGGTGGCTGAATCAGATCTAGGCATCTCCCTCTGCTTGATTCTGCAGAAAATTAAACATATCATGAACTAAGGGAAAAACTTAGTGCTACATGTAGTTTCTTACATATTTAACTTTTTCTCCCAAAATTAGCAAGTCTTATCTGCACTGATCTTCAGTTCAGCCAAGTTGAGGTTTTTAAAAGTAGGCCAAACTGCAGGTTCGCTAGGTCAAAAGTCAAGGTCTGGTTATGAGGAATTTACATGTGAAATTACAAAGCCCTACCCCCTATAGTTCATATATATTTATATATAAAATAGCCAAGGTTAAAGTCTTTTTAAAGTAGGCCATACTCAAAGGTCAAGGTCCCATATGAAGGATCTGGTCAATCTACGTGTGAAATATGATAGCCTTACCCCATAAAGTTAATGAGATATATCCCAGGTTAAAGTTTTTTAAAAGTAGGTCCAACTCCAAGGTCAAGGTCACAACATCAAAGGACAAGGTTCAATAACAATGGGTCTGGTCATGACAAATCTAATGACGAGTACATGTGAAATGTAAAAGACCTACCCCTTATAATTCATAAGATAAAGCCAAGGTTAAAGATTTTGTCCATCAACTGATGCCAAGGCTATGAAATTAGCTCTCAGGACATTGCTCGATAAAGATGCGCTTCAACTGTCACGAATGTGGAGGAAAATGAGCTACGATCAGAGGCAAATGAACAATCACATTCACAGTAACATTCTTGTCTGTTCTCATGAAGTATTTTATTCATGTTATAATAGCACCACCAATGCAATAAAATTGAAGAATATGCTATGAGTCAGCTATGATAATGAGGCAAGTGTGATAAGAATATACAGAAGAATGAGACACAAATGTGCCCCGATATAAAGACACTGAGGCAGATGGGAGGCGAATGCAGGAGATTGAAACACAATTAGCACAGGTAGTGTTGTAAAATCGGAAGTTTGTTACTATCCACTATCAGGCTGGGGAAAACTTCAGATGGAGCTGTAATAGTTTGATCTGACTATAATAGCTAGATCGAGCTACTTGAAACTAAAATTTTGCAGTACAAAATGTCATTAAAATCAGAATTTTGGAAAAACAGTCACTGATTCCATTTGTACCTCATGTAAACTGTGACATTTGGTAATTAAAACAGTTGTATTTAAATATGGATCAATGATGAGAAATCAAATTTTAAAAATATCAAAATTTTGAGGTTTATTTTCTCTATAATGCCTATTAGTATTTCTTCCACTCCAGGGTTTCTTTACAAAAGTTGTTGTATTTTAGCAGTACAAGTGCAACTTGTAAACAAAATTGAAGAATGACAAAATTTCAATTTTTTTCTTAGGAAAAAACATATACTTTCTGACAGCTACATTGAGCTATTATAGTATGATTGAACTATAATGGCTCAATCTGAAGTTTTCCCCAGCCTGGTTATCGTAAACTATTGAAGGAGTACAACCGATTGCACAATCATAATAATAGGACTAGTACTTTTTTCATGTTTAAAATTGTTGTATGTTTTGTATCTTTTCAGAAGGAAAATACTCAGTGCTTGTGATTTAAGAATGTGATTTTTATCTAAAATCATGGAAATAAATTAAATGTTGAACATTCCTTGGTCTTAATAACAAAATCTCGAGGCTGGTTTTAGTAGGAGGAAGTCTTTCTTTTACTTTCTAAAGCCAAAATGATCCCACACGGCGGACCTAGTATGCCCAGGATATGCTCCTCCTCGACTGTTAACTCTGCCATCGATCATGAGCGCGTGACTAGTTAGAGTTATATCGAAGACGTTTCGCACTGAAATCATTTTGCGTCAAATTAACTTCAACAGCGACAATCAATTGTCAAAACCATTATTGATAGTTAAGGCGACTTTCAAGTTTCAGCGACAATAGCGGCGACATCGGCGACTATCGTTACAATGCTAAGCATAGGTTAAAGTTTTTTAAAAGTAGGTCAAACTTCAAGGTCAAGGTCACTTGGTCAAAATCCAAGGTCTCAAATTAAAGGTCTGGTCCTGAAGTATCTACATGTAAAATATCAAAGTACTACCCCTTAAACTCCACGAGATATAGATCCAAAATGAAAGGTCTGGTCATGAGGTATCCACGTGTGAGATATCAAAGCCCTTACCCATATACCTCATGAGATATAGTCAAGCTTAATTTTTTAAAAGTAGGTCAAACTTAATGGTCAAGGTCACTAGGTCAAAAGCAAAGGTCTCAAATGAAAGGTCTGGTCATGAGGTATCCACAAGTAAAATATCAAAGCCATACCCCTAATACTTCATGAGATATAGCCAAGGTTAAAGTTTTTGAAAAGTAGGTCAAACTTAAAGGTCAAGGTCACAAGGTCAATTGCCAAGGTCTCAAATGAAAGGTCTGGTCATGTGATACCTACATGTGAAATATCAAAGCCCTGCCCCTTATACTTCATTAGATATAGCCCTAGTTAAGGTTTATTAAAAGTAGATTAAACTTCAAGGTCAAGGTCACTAGGTGAAAAGTCAGATTCCCAATGGGAGGTCTTGTCATAAAGTATACACATGTGAAGTATCAAAGCCCTAACCCTTATACTTAAAGGTTAAAGATTTAAAAAAGTAGGTCAAACTTAAAATCAAGGTCACTAGGTCAAAAGCCAAGGTCCCAAATGAAAGGTCTGGTCCAATATGTGTAATCCATGGGGAAGCTCGTACCTCACAAACAGTGCTAACCCGCTGAAAACACTCATTTTTAAGACATGGTGAATGGGGAATTTCCAGAAAAAGTGGCATCAGAATTTTACAGATTCATTTTTTCAAGAAAACCTTATGCATGTAAATAGTTTTAAAAAGTTCTTTCAGAGATGATCATTAATCTTTAAAATATGTTTGATTAAAATCCAACTTGAAACAAGGAAAGCTATTAATGAAAAGAACTTTACTGACTGATCTTTAAAAATTTTTCATGATTTTATTTCTTTGTGTATGTATTATACAATGTTATAGGCGTGGTATCAAATCATTCAAAATTAAGTGCTGAAAATGAATATTAACAGAAAATGCAATAAAAGTTTGAAATAAAGATCTATAAATTTAAAGTTTGCTTAATGTCTGCAATTCAAATTAAGACTTGACTATTTGCCGAGTGCTTGAATGTAATAACCTGATCATTATTTCAACAGCAAGCTAGGGGCATGGCTATATTAAAGAATATGAACAGTTATAAATTCTGAAGGTTTTCGTTTCTTAACTGTCCCATGGGGTTATATGTGAGGTACTATCTACCCTGGAGGTTCACATGATGGGTCTTCATGGTCATGAGGTATCCACATGTGAAATATCAAAGCCTTACCCCTTATACTTCATGAAATATAGCTAAGATTAAAGTTTTTTTTTAAGTTGGTCAAAGTCAAAGATCAAGGTCACTAGGTCAAAAGGCAATGTCCTAAATAAAAGGTCTGGTCATGAGATATCAACATCTGAAATATATCAAAGCCCTATATATATAATACCCCTTATACATGTACTTCATGATGTATCGTAAGACCAGCTAGGTTAATGTTTTTGTTCTCGCAACTGAAGCCGCCATGACCACTCAGGCTAATGACATATTTTAAAATACTTCCCTGGACATTTGTCATAAATCGCTTAATATGTGGATCTATAGGGGGTAGGGGTAGAGAGAAATAAGGAACAGCCCTCCCTAACCCCTCGAATTTGCCAATAAATATGATTTTTCATTTTTACAGAATTATACATTCTTTCAAAATCATAGGCTAAATTAACCCTATTCCCTTACAGACTGGCAGGAAAAAAATCTAGATCCAACCATGTATATGTAATTGCTAAAAGTCGTTTAAACCTGTAAATAGCAGGATTTTCTTCTGTTATCTTGGTCCTAAGGAATGCAATTTAGTCATTGTTCTTAATAACATGCTAAAGGGGACATTTGTTTTCGTTTGGTAGTGTTGTTATTTTCAAAACAGGAAGCAATGGACTATAGATCTGTTGAGAGCAGGGAATGGATGTATAAAATATGAAACTCAAAGGCTCATCATAGGTATAGTATGAAAGATTTCTGCTTTCAAAACTTCTTAACCTAAAATGCATCATAGGCCCAAAGTCAAGGTCACAAGTAATCGATAATACAAATGTACCATAAAAATATTAATTGTAATCTTTGTGGTGAATCCGCCGCAGCGAGTATGAAATATGAAAGGTCTATCATTTTATGTATAAAAAAAAAATGCTTTCGAAAATTCTTAACCTAAAAAAGAAGGGGATCTCCAACAAGTCTGGACTCTGTTACAGCAACAACAGCAACACCCAAAAACATCCCAAGTGAAAACACAGAGGAAGACACACACAGCAAGAGACACAAAAAGGACAAGGAACTTAAAGCATACGTAACATCAAACACAAATGACCACACATAAACCAACGAGACCCATGGACAATCAGTGCTAACTTAAGACGGCCATCTGCTACGTTTTAGTAGCAGATGGTGTGGTTATCCAGATTATGTGCGCACAACTCTCCCACTTTTCTGGTTACCAAAAGGTCTCGAAGAACACACAATTGTGGTTTAAAACTTACCTCCTCACTGTCAGAAGATCACACAGACAAGACAATACAACGTAGCTAGGGGCCCAAGTAGTTCACAGATAAATATGTAAATGTATATAAAGGGGGGGGGGGGGGGGGGGTACAAAATGCAGTCCGTGCTCTGCCAGCTGTAGCGAGCTCATGCATGTTATCACCTGAGGAGTCTGACTGACATTCAGAGAGGACAGGTGCCATAAAATGCAATAAATTAAGGTTCAAAGGTCACAAGGTCAAATATCGTGGTAACAAAATGTTGCACTCCTTTATTAGTCCAGGAGAATACTAAAGATAGTAATATTACTTAAAACTGTAATATTACTATCAACAATATAATTTACCTGAAAACAGTAATGTTGCCACCCTATATTTCATATTTCTGTAATAAAGACAAAGCAAAGTTTTAAAGCCACTAGCACAGTTTCTATCATACAATTCTTTCACTCAACAACAAATTCATGAAATATGAACATGATGAAAAAAAAAAAGATTCAACTGAAAAGTGAAAATAATGTCCATTTGGAACCTATTTTTCACTTTATAACATTTTCTTCAAATATGTTAAGGAAAAAATTTTCCTGATGATCTGGATAATTTTTCAGTGTACATCATTGAATGAGATACAACTCCTAATCACCCTCATTTCTCCCGAAATCCACTGGTATAAGAGCGAACTGACAATCTAAATCAAGGGGTTTTTTTTTCCTTGTTTTGAGGCCGAATTTTGGCCCCTTCCCAATGCCAAATTTCCTCTATTTTTCCCAAAAAATCACCCTAAAATTCCCAAAGAGGAATTATGAAAAAAATCACCTGAGAAAATAAGACTCAAAACCTGGAAGTCAGCACAAATTGTCCTATTTTTTCACTCCTTGTTCAAGCAAATCAATGGATCATCAGTGCTAATAAATGATACTTTGAGTTATACTTTGGTGAGAATTTGTACAAACATTTTCCCAATTTTAGCAAAATGTCGCAAATTTTCCCAAGTGGGACAGGCACAGGCACCTTCCCCAAATTAAAAAAAAACCCTGTAAATGAAATTACTACTTAGAGTGATATAAAGAGATAAATTTCCAAGAAAAGTAACTCTTTGACTGTTTATGGCAATTGTAGATGAAAAGCTCAAAATGTAATACTCTTTGTGATGAAAGTCATCTGTATGAAATATAAAAGGCCTTTCACTCTCTTACAGTATGAAAGAAACTGCTGATTTCAAAACTTCTTAACCTAAAATGCTATTTTAATTTAGGGTAAAAAAATAGCAATCCAAGAAATGCTTGTGTCATCTGCAAAGCGGTTTATTTTTAAAAATTGGATAAACATGTAGGTCAAGGTCACTTAACTAAAAAGTATTGGTATCAGTGGGGAAAACTTGACAAATGAAATTCATATGTAAAATATCAGACCACTTACTTACCAATTAAAAGATACGGTCAATCTCAAATTTCAGAAAAGAGGGTCAATTTTCTATGTCAAGGTCACTACGTACAACATTTTGGTAACAAAGCAAAGGTCTCATCATAAGAAATACATGTGTAAAATATTAAAGCTGTATCACTTACCAATCAAAAGATTAAGCTAGTCTTAATTTCTTTGAAAAGCAGGTCAAACACCTAGGTTAAGGTCACTTAGTCAAAAATTATGGTAACATGTTTCGAAAGATCTTGAATAAAAAAATAAAGAATAAACTTGTGAAATATCAAAGCTCTATCACTTTCCTATCAAAAGATATAGCAAATCTTAACTTTCATGAAAAGTAGGTCAAATATAAAGGTCGAGGTCACTTGGTAAAAAATTATGGTATGTGTAGAAAGGTTTTGTCACAAGAAATACAAATGTGAATTATCAAAGCCCATATCACTTACCAATCAAAAGATATAACCAATCTTTTCATTTTTTAAAAGTAGGTCGAATATGTAGGTCAAGGTCACTAGGTCAAAAATTATGGTTTGTGTACAAAGGTATTGTCACAAAGAATACACAAGTGAAAGCCCTATCATTTACCAATAAAAAGTTATGGGCTGTGACACCAAAAGTGTGACAGACAGACAAGCAGACAAAGCGATCCCCAAGTGTCACTATGCTTTGCAGGCTACACAATAAAAACTATGTTTGTGAAAAATAAATGCCCCTGGTGGCAGCTTAGAGAATATGGCAATAAAAATAAATGCCAAGGTCACTAAGTCAAAAGTCATAGTATCAAATGAAAACTCTAGTCATAAGGAATCTATATGTGAATATCAAATCCCTACCCCTGTAGTTTGGAAGTAGGTCAAAGGTCAACATCAAGGTCACTAGTCCAAAAGTCATTGTATCAAATGAAAGCCCTTGTCATAAGGAATCTATACGTAAAATATCAAACCCCTATCCCTTATAGTTTAATAGAAGGTCAAAGGTCAAGGCCAAGCTTCACTAGGTCAAAATTCAAGGTCTCAAATGGAAGGTCTAGCAAAGCCATACCCTTTGTAGTACATGAGATATAGACTACACTTAATTTTTTCAAAAGTAAGTCAAAGGTCAATGTCAAATGCACTAGGTCATAAGTATCACATGAAAGGTCTGTTCATGAGGTATCCACATGTGAAATATCAAAGCCACATTCTTTGTAGTACTTGAGATATAGCCCAGGTTAAAGTTGTTTAAAAGTAGGTCAAACATCAAGGTCGCTAGGTCAAAAGGTATCCACAGGTGAAATATTAAAGCCTTACCGTTTATGGATTTATGGATACCAAGTTTTTAACTTATTAGTTTGCACCCCCCCCCCCCCTTCCATTCGCTAAGATATCTTGGAAACATGATAAAATTTCAAAAAACCTGTAAAATATATGACATATGTATCACTTGAATATATACATGTACAAAATTTGAAGGCGTTTCAGGAAGAAATAGATTTTATACATGAATTTTTTTTTTTTAGTATTTTCCTTGAAAATTGAAAAAAAAGTAGGTCCAAGGTCAAGACAAGGTCAAAAGGTAAGAAAATGTGGTACCAAATGATGCGTTTTCTAAAGATACATACTCATGCAAAATATGAAAGCCCCATCTTCTCTACTATACCCTTTTATTGAAAGCGGGACGGAATGACGAACAGACAGACCAATCCCTAGGGTTTGACTATAGGCTATGACTAGGGGCAAAAAATGTAGTACTTCTTACAATGAAATTGTACTAAGATTAGATTAGATTAATTACTGTCTAGTGCCCACACCTACCTATACTTGGAGGAGAATCATGATTTTTCCATGTGGATATGAAATGTAAGAACAAACTTTGTTTGCAGGGGGAGGGGGAGAGAGGGGAGGTTGTAATTAGTTACCGCATGTGTAAGACTGTTAGACACCCCAACCCCCTTTGTGGTATCAATATACTAAGGAGAGAGGGGTTGCATTGTTCCTTGAACCTGTGACAGTAACCAGTAGTTAACGGAAGGAAAGATCGCCTAGATTTGCGTATGCATTTCTAAAAAGATATTTTTATAGAAGCGCGTTAAAGTTACGTGTATACTTGTTGTAAGCTGGACTCGTATTCTCTGTAAAAAATATACATCATGTGCAAGTGTACTGCTTGTGCTTGTGTTCTATGCGATGCACGTGATAGGATATTAGTCCGCCGAAAAGATCGTGAACTTACCCGCCAAATTCAAAGGAGCACATGCAGGTCGAGCCCGCGCCCATTTATTTTTTCAAATAAAAACTAGTAAAACGTTAAATTTAATGTTTGAGAGGCAAAGTTTTGAAAATAATAAAAATAAATTACGTTACCTTCTATCGCTTTCAGGCAAATCTTTTTCTTCGTCTTCTTCATCTTTGTTCATGTCTTTGTTCTCCAGAGTTGATCTGATCACGTTGTGGAATGTACGTACCTGAATTCTAATCACTACTCGGAGACAATGAAAAGGTCACGTGACTGGTCAGGAATCCTAGGAAATCACAACATGGTCAGTTGATTGTGTTGATTGAGGCAATCATGGCAATTATTCTTTCATCAAAGTGTGGAGCGCAGATTTTGAGGGGATCAGGCCCTCTCCCTCTCAGTGAAACCTTCCTTAAATTTATGCTGATTAAAAAAATCAAAAGCATATAGTTTTAACCCCCCTCCCACGAGAAAGGATTGATCGGCTCCTGACCATGGTTAAAGCTGAACTACATGTAATTGTTAAACACCCACCCCTCCCATTCATAAAAAAACCGCCGCAAATTATTTTATGTTTGCATCAGTCATTTAAATTACGAATTGTTTTCTCTAAAACTTTGCACAGATTTTCATAGTTTTCCTCTTCTTAGCATTAGACATCCCATTAGCTTTTATCTGTTTGGTTTATTTTTATATTTATTTATTTATCAAATTTTTTTTTGTTTTTGTAAAATTCATATCCTTTTTCATGTTTATATACAATTATTTCATATAGTTTAGTTTAAGTAATAATTCCTTTCTGGGAATTTAAGAGTGATTTTTGGGGGAAAAATAGAGGAAAGGCATTGGGAAGGGGCCGAAATTCGGCCCCAAAACAAGGGAAAAAAAAACATGCTATACTATGTAAACCATGACATTTTTACCATTCCATTGCTATTTCTCGAAATATTACAATTGTCTTCTGCTGCTAATAATAAGTACATGTACCTGCAGTTCTTAAAGAAGTCTTTTCCATTAGAAAATTTGACTTTAGATACCTTATATTCATTTTAATTCAGTTTTCCTTGGATATACACAAAATTTGCGCAAAATATGATTTTCCACTAAGAATGCCCGACTGTGTTCAAGTATTACACCCGGCCTAACGATGCCCTGCATGATGCATATATTTCATACATTTTAGAATATCTGAAGATAGATTTTTAGTTTAGAGAAAAAATAAAGTAAGTTTGACCATCCAAACAGTGTCAAAATAACGATACTTGAACCCCCTTTAGTATTTTGAGAGGAAACAGCCCCCCCCCCCCCTCCCCTCCGTGTCGACTCCGGGTCAATTTCGTCCACTAGATTTCTTCTATTTCATATTATAGTCTGATCTGTCCAAGTAAGGAATGTTTCGACAGGAAAATAGGGAGAGGGTTCTCTCGAAATATGTCGCCCCCCCCCCCCCAAAATGGGTATTGTATAGTATACATGCACATGCATACCCATTGCAGGTACATGTGTACACACAAATTTGAATTTATCAGGAACATACTTGCTAGTTATACACGGAATGAGAAAATTTTCAAGGAAAAGGTCTACTAAGAGAATGGTCCACGCAACCTACGATATGTTCGCGAAATACAGCGTAATAATTGGATTACCGATCTCTGGCAATAAGCAATTAGTCTATGAAGTTTGATTAAGATCCAATCAAAACTGCAACCTCAAGGCTGAATACAAAGATGTTGCGACACACACACGCATCCTTGCACATCCTGTGAGCAAAGTGCAGACAATTCTTAGGCCTATATATATAGGTACAATGTTCTGTGGACAAGGGGCAGACAATTCACAGTCCTGTAGGTACAATGTACTGTGGACATGGGACAGACTTGCAGTTCTTAGGCCTATAGGTACAATGTTCTGTGGACAAGGGACAGACAATTCACAGGCCTGTAGGTACAATGTACTATGGACATGGGACAGACATGCAATTCTTAGGCCTATAGGTACAATGTACTGTGGACAAGGGGCAGACAATTCTTAGGCCTATAGGTACAATATGTTGTGGACAAGGGGAAGATATTATTATTAATCAATTATCTCCCCCTGCAACTATGTTGTGAGGGGATAATAAAAGGAATCCCTATAACTGGTTGCTGATTTTTTTTATCCTTTTGTAAACATCCCAATTCAAATAGTTTTTCAAACAAAATATACGTCTGACCATATTTCCAAATTCTGTTATTCTGTTTATAGGTACAATGTTTCGTGGACAAGGGGCAGACAATTCTTAGGCCTATAGGTACATGTACAATGTACTGTGGACAAGGGACAGACAATTCCCAGGCCTATAGGTACAATGTTCTATCGACAAGGGGCGGACAATTTTAGGCCTATAGGTACAATGTACTGTGGACATGGGGCAGACAATTCACAGGCCTATAGGTACAATGTTCTATCGACAAGGGGCAGACAATTTTTAGGCCTATAGGTGCAATGTACTGTGGACATGTGGCAGACAATTCACAGGCCTATAGGTACAATGTTCTATCGACAAGGGGCAGACAATTTTTAGGCCTGTAGGTACAATGTACTGTTGACAAGGAGCAGACAATGCCTAGGCCACCTCAACTATGCAAAGCCTAAAGATTGTTCAAGCCTTAAGAGGGAGATATAAATTCAAATTTTTTTTGACGTTCATAATGAGATGGAGATCTACTGTAACATAAGAAGTAGGACTGAATCAGAAGCACCATACTTTTACATGAAATTATCTTACTTGAATTTTGAAAGTGACAGATCGAATAAGATCTAGAGTCTGACATTAAATTCATACTAAGTACAGTTCCATGCAGCCAATATTCATGTAAATCATGATATAATGGGTCCTTTATATTTTTACATGCAGATTTCTACAGAAGTACATGTATGTTATCATGGTTATCTTACTATGCATGCTTCTCTTTTTTTACATGCATGTTGATCTATTTAATGTTGTGAATTTTCAAGCATCGTTGTTCAGAAAATACTGAATTATTCACTGATTTTAGTGCAACCAAATTTTAGTGGAAACAATGCAAAATTGAGCAAATGGATAAATTAGTGTAATCATGAATCACTTGACTTAATTATTTTTCCCATTAATCTGTAAGAAGTTTTCAAATGATTTAGCGTATTCTTAAATTAGCGCAGTCTATACAGTGCCAACTACATGTAAAATATGAATCCTACAAGAATTAGTACACATACAATATTATAGAGATGCATTGTCAGTAACTCACTGCCTATTGCACTTTTATGATTATAAACCATGAGCTGGATCATTAGGGAACTGGACTTGTATTGTCATACAAATATTCATTTTTAATTTTATAACGAATCCTAGAAGGTTTCAGTCCTGTGTTGGAGAGGTTCTTCTGTAACACTTGTTCTGATTGGCTGAAAACTCAGCCAAATTCACTATAGATCAATGAGCTTTTGTTCCTTCATCCACAATGAAAACACGACAATACTTTACTGTCATAATATTCTGACAGAAATCTGACTTTATTCAGTAACTGATTCTGTGATACACATGATATAAAAACTTTTTTAAGTGGGAGCATTGAATATGTAACTACTGAGATCATACATGTAAACTGGCGTATAAATATTTCCTGACTATCATTTCAAGCTTTGGTTAAATAAACGCATAAATTCATGTAAGGCCAATGTTTTTCAAAGTTAGCTGACAGATTTGCTGACCAATATGTGTAAAGCATTGCTTGGTATCCAAGCTGAAAACAGTATTGCCTTATATTGCAATATGCCATGATATTAGTACATGTATTGCGATTTACTACAATACCTTAAACATGTTAAAGAATTTGATATTTTACTGAGAAAAAAGAATTCAAAGACAAAATTTTACTTTATGTCTCAGCAAGAACTGACAAAAAATGTCTGTGATGTTGTCATATGTGAGGTAAGTTTGTCGTACTATCTCTGGAGTATTTAACATCCACACTACAATGATTGCAAAGTGCAATATAATTCCTGTTTATTAAAATTTCCCACATAGGCATTTTGAATCTTTCATAATGCTGCTATAAGCAAGTATATCAACTAACTTAAAGCAGTTTTTTTGCAAAAATGTTATGTGGTAAGTATTGCGGAAACATACTGCAATATACAAGTTTTATCACGCAGCATTAGTGTTAATCAAATATTTGTAAAATCAATGTTTTAAATGGAAACCCTAAATTACTTTTCTACAGTGACTGCATTCTAAAAGTCAATTTCTACATGTACATGCTATAGTTTCTCAATACTAATGGCTATATGGTTTGTCTAGCCTGTTAATTATTGACTCATTTGTTGCAATCTTAAATATGGAAGTAAATTTGTACCTGATATTCATTTATATTTTCACAAAATTTTAAAAAACACTGGCCTAATAAGCAATCATTAAATTTTGTTGGAGCTCTATATATTTCCATTTGTTTCTATGGATCAGCCATTTTGCAATGAATTAACATCCCTCTGGAATAAAAAAATCTTGTCATCACAGATTTAACTTTCTTTGAATCAACCTGTAAAAGCAAGTAACCTAGCATTGCATTTGAAAATGAGCTCAACAAATTTAATGACAATCTACAGTAAAATTGATGCACCAAAATGCAAGTGAACACAACATTTAACAAATAAAATAAATACAAGTACATACATACATGTATGTAAGTCGTTGTGAAGAATATCATATATATATGCCTATAAGTTTATACTTTTGGCGAATAAACATTACAAACATCACATAGCAGTGTCAAAATGACTCATAAAATCCGGATTACTCGCGACTCAAAATGACTCATAAAATCTGCATTACTACTGTTTGTGAAGAAATTTCTAGAAGCTGCTGATACTGGATACTTGAAAAAAAAAATATCCTCAAAGGCTAAAATGCCAAAAAAATACATGATGATACATAATACATATTTAAAATCAATGTCTTGAAAATATTTTCCTAAAACTCAGGCTTTCTACTCTACCTTAACGAAAAAGTAGGAAAAAAGTAGGTGGTCCATGAGAAAAAGCAGGAGAAAAGTAGGAAAAAGTAGGAATAAATAGGAAAAAAGGGGGAGATTTTCCATCATTTTTTATAAAAATTTTCAGTAAGTATGACACAAAAAAAAAAAAAAATCAATGGAATGTTATAGACTAGAAATGTTCACCTTTGAAAGGATCTCAGAGAGGAAGGGTAAAGAGCTTAGTAACTGGATTATCCATTTTCTGATATATGTTATTCAAAGTCAGAAATTTACAACTGAGCTGTGCAATTATTGCTCATAGTTTAGAGAATCTGTATGATATCTGAATTTAAATGTTTCAACTTTGAAGAAAGTAAGGTGATTCTCCCCTGAATGTTTTGGTATATAATAGGTGCAAAATCTTAGTCCCTTTCCTGGCCATGGATGAATACTTTGGTTTGTACTTTTCAGCTCTGGTCTAATGTTTATACTTGTATGTCATTAAAACAATCAAAAGCAGGATAAATATTTTTTCGATCTAAATCATTATGTGTGGGTGAGTGAAGTGAGCCCGAAAAGAATTAAATCGTTGATTCAGGTGTCAATGAGGAGCAAAGTGAACTAAAAACTTTTGAAAATTATTTTGCTATTTAAGACAACTTAAGTGAAAATACTTATTTTCTAAAATATTAGATTATTTATATTTTCAGAGTTTGTGAATTAGAGAGCTTTCAAGTGATGTTTATGCTAAAAAGGGTTTTTATAAGGTCAACTTTCATGAAAAATTGGGCATAATAGGGCAAATCTGACATACATGTACATGAAAAGCTTTGGCAAGCCAATTGCAGCAGTATTTTGTGCTAATTATTCAATTTAAAAGAAAGATATAATTAACATTATCATTTTAATGCAAGATATAGCTACCAATTTAAAGTCTTAAACTATAGGCATGGTATAGGAAAATGGGTCATATTAGGCCAAAATACAGGGAAAATAGGGCACATCAAAAGATATAGGATTTTATAGAAATTATAGGAAATATTGGGCTGTTTGAATGCATGATAAGATCTTGATGATGAATAGTTGAAAGCCAGTTCCTCCTCCTCACAGTCAGGTTTTCTGGGCATGGCTTAAAAACTGCCAGTGAAAAAAAAACTTTTCACAATTATTAGTTTAATTTTGTACTTACAATTGTGAGACAAATACATGTGCAAGTTGTGAGCATCTGTGATATAAATGATAGATATACTTTTTACAATTCAGAAGCACTATAATCTAGTGATTAATTGCATTCAAATTCACTTTTATTTTTATTTGACATTGCATACCCAATATTTCAAAAAAAAAAAATTGAGATGAAAAAAGTAGGGAATAGTCTAGTAGGAGGTTTTGAGGAAAAAGTAGGAAAAAATAGGATCAAAACAAAAAAGTAGGAAAAGTAGGAAAAAGAAGAAACAGTAGAAAGCCTGTAAAACTCTCAATTTGAATACACTTAAAAATTATTCTTTGATTTGCATAGTACAAAGTCAAAATACATGTACACCATACTATTTACAGATTGTACATACATGTACATGTATATGAATTAATGAGCAGTCTTGGTCCTGCATTTATAATGAAAGAAAAGTAAGGCCATTTCAGCATAAATTTTGAAATTATTATAATTCTTTCAGAAAGCATATTTCCAATCTTTTAGGTATTCAATGTACATGCAAATGAGTGGAGTTACATAAAATTTAATACAAAATAAGTAAATTGATTGTCACATTTTAGTACTTTGTTCTTTGATATGGAATATTTGTATTAGGATAGTAAATATGAAATATAAAGGATTACTTTTGAATAGGAACAGTTATCTCATCCTTGATGAAAAGAAATCTTTCACATTGACTACAAAAGATCTATGAACTTTTGATTTTTCAGGTTTTTTTTAAGATTTCTTTTTCCAACTTTTATCATGATAAAAAACAACTTAATTGGTGTATATTGGCTGAAAAATATTTTTTTCAATAGTGGCCAATTTAATTCACTTTTTTTAAAAAACGAAAGGGAAAAGTTTTCCACTTGTTTTTACATCAAAACTGTGTCAATCCTTTACTGTATATTACATGTACCTTTTAAAACTAAGGTTGTGCCCAAAGTCAATAAATAAATGTAATTTATAACCTATTGTTTATACACATGATTACAGCCCTGCCTTCAATACATGCATATAGTCAAGCCTTATATACATGTATATAGAGCGTAATTAAAAGTGACCAATCAAGTTCTAAAGATATTTTGTCCCTCATGTGATAAGGCGACATAAATTTAATTTTTAGTTTTATGGATTTTATTTTTTCAATATAGGGTAGGAGGAGGAAATAAAAATAAAAAAATAGTTGCCAGAGTCACCTAATGCTCGACTGCATAGCATAATATCTCTCATGACAGCCAATTTATTTAAACTCCCTTTCTCAGGCAACAACATATATCAAGTCACATAAAAAATTTAAACTCTACTTTGCTCAATATTGCCAATTCAAAGCAAAATCATTGAAGCAGAAAAAGTAGGTCAAGGTCAGATTTCAATAGTCTAACCCAAGATGCATCCAATATGCAAGTCTGGTGCATGTACCACTTATAGTTTGCTCAATATTGGCAATTTAAAGCAAAATCACTGAAGCAGAAAAAGTAGGTCAAGGTCAGATTTCAATAGTCAAACCCAAGATGCATCCAATATGCAAGTCTGGTGCATGTAGCACTTATAGTTAGCTTAATATTGCCAATTTAAAGCAAAATCACTGAAGCGGAAAAAGTAGGTCAAGGTCATATTTCAATAGTCTAACCCAAGATGCATCCAATATGCAAGTCTGGTGCATGTAGCACTTATACTTTGCTCAATATTGGCTTTTAAAGGTAAAATAATTCAAGCGGAACAAGTAGGTCAAGGTCATTTTATGAAAGTTTGATCAAAGATACATCCAATATGCAAGTTTGGTACATGTAGCACTTATACTTTGCTCAATATTGGCTTTTAAAGGCAAAATCATTCAAGCAGAAAAAGTAGGTCAAGGTCATTTTATGAAAGTTTGATCAAAGATACATCCAATATGCAAGTTTGGTACATGTAGCACTTATACTTTGCTCAATATTGGCTTTTAAAGGCAAAATCATTCAAGCGGAAAAAGTAGGTCAAGGTCATTTTTTGAAAGTTTGATCAAAGATACATCAAATATGTAAGTTTGGTACATGTAGCACTTACACTTCGCTCAATATTGGCTTTTAAAGGCAAAATCATTCAAGCAGAAAAAAGTAGGTCAAGGTCATTTTTTGAAAGTTTGATCAAAGATACATCAAATATTTAAGTTTGGTACATGTAGCACTTATACTTTGCTCAATATTGGCTTTTAAAGACTTTATTGCTATCTTAACATTTACCTTATCATCTCAACATTTGCCTTATCATTTGAAATAATTTTAAAAATCCCAACCCCAGGGGCTATATCCTCATCTGGATATATTAAATGATGTATAATTAAACATTTGCAACAAAAAAAACCAACAGAATATGAATATAGGAAAGGTAAATGTGTAATCTTAACATTTACCTTATCATCTAGTTCGGACGACGCCGGGGGTATTGCAATAGCTCTTTTGCACTAAAGTGCAGTCGAGCTAATAAAAATCAGTAAACTCCAACATTTCATGTTTTGTGCCACGATCACAATCTTAATTCAGCTTGTTTTATCAAGTTTTCAAAGCCACATTCTCTTAAAGACTTGTACGATAAAGATTAAGTGAGAATGAAAAGTTAAAACCTATAATTTGGAAGAGCGGAAGAAAAAATCGTACAATCAGTTCATTTTATTTTTTTTCCAAATTGTGGTAATATTAGGGTCGTCGGATCCGTAAAACTAAGAATTAAATTTCGGTCGCCTAACTGAGGAAAATACAAAATAAATTTTTCCCAAAGTTACAAATGTATATATCAGAAAAAAATATAATGGTATGCAAGTAATAAATTAAATGAATAATCAATTCAAAGCTCTTTTGTTAAATGCAGCAATAACTTACAAATACATGCATTACATGCAGGTGGATTTCATATAGTCACAAATTCATTTTAATTAATTATTTACACTATGTATGGACATGACTGTACAGTATCTGAGCATGAAGCCTCTGTATAATTCTACGACATAAAATGTATCTTTTAAAAAGATACAATGTATAACAACCATTCATAAAGAAATCAATAAATACAAAATACATGTATAACTTCATATTCACATTTTATACAGAAGCAATTTATGTAAAAAAAAGTTTGGTAGGGACATTAACAACAGTCACGAATCAATAAAGGATATAAAAAATATGTTCTCTCATATAAAATCTTTCCGTGCAAATCACAATACATTGTATAAATATACGAAAATATCTTTTTATAGAAATAAAATATCCTATGATTTATAAATACATGTGCATGTATATAATTTATATTTATAATAAATATAGAAAAATATAATTATAATATTCATAATGGAAAATAAGCCACCTTAACAGGTAACAAGTCTTTGTACAGATTTAATCATGTATAGAAAAACAAGGCAAATTTACAACAAAAACTATGTGCCTCTCATCAAAAATTTAAAATAAAAAATATCACAACCTTACCATAAATAGTAAAAACTATATTTGTTCTATATTTAAAGTTTATGGCACAAGAAAAGAAAATTTTTAATCATTTAACTTTATATCTTTGCAGATTTAAGTAAACATGTGCCAAATTTTGTGATGTAAAAACATTTTACTTCAAACAAACAAAGCTGCAAAATTTAAACCTAAATCAAAGATGAAAAAATGCAATGTGATGCCATGAATTTTCTAAACAATTTTGTGCAATTGGAAGGGTCAGTTGTATGGCACAAGAAAAGAACATAATAATCATAAAGAAACTATTTTTTTAAGGTAATTACTGAAAAAAATCATAAAAATATAAGAACACATTCAATATTTACCTATTCTGAATCTTGTTTGCGTAAAATCACAAAATGTAAATCTCTGTCTGTAGACAAATCTGTCAAATGACCTAAATAAATAGAGTACCTTGGATTCGAGCTTGGCTTAATTGCTAACACCTCATTCGGTGTTCTTGTAGATATGACATTGATTTTAATATCGCAAATATTAGCCAGGGCAACTAAAACGAGGTAGTCACCCCATTCATTATTCCTTACACCGTATAAATAGTCAGCCCATATAGTGTCGATATCATCTGAATGATGTTTTCTCTGCGTCGACAGGCATTCTTTGAAAGAATTGCAATGTGCCTCCATGTAGTTAGCTACCCAGTTCCTCATTTCCTTGATACTTAGTTTACAGCCGGTGGCTTTCTTTACGCAATGATAAACACAATGCCCGTCATGTTGCACATCTTCAATAGTGTATTTGCCGGAAACTTGATCAGAAAGACTGTTCATAGCATCATCAATGGTTGTAAGAGTGGCAAGAGCAGTTTTGTTTTCAGAAGACTCTAGACTCTGAAAAATCATCAAGTCTTCGATTATTTGAACATAATTTATGACATTTACACAAGACGTTTTTGGTGCAAAAATAGGCAAAGAAGTAATAAGGAAAAAAAAAAGAATATTAGAACCTTACACACTCCATTATAAAAAGCATTTTCAATGTACTATTTATATAGCAAAGTCAACTTAATGAAAACCTACATTTTCTAAGTTCAGATGATAAAATTACTATAACTGTAAGAGCCTATCATTACTCTAGTAATTACATGTATATGTAATGAATATCTTAGAGGGTTTCTTCACTTACAGCACCAGTTTCTTCGTTTTCCCTAGCTTTATTTAGAAGTTCACTTTCTTCGTTTTCCTCTCCATTCTCTTCATCACTATCCCCCTGAATTAAAAGAAAAGAATGGCTTTTGAGTGATGAAATACATGTATTTTTTTCAAGACTTTTCCCCCTTAAAACTATAACAACTTGACTTTCTATTGTTACAGCTGAGTTTTAACAATACTCCAAATTGAAAATGGGACACTGAACATGTCTTAAAGTCTATCAACTGTTTCTTTTGGTGAACAATTTTTGTGAAAACAGTGATTAAAGATAAATACATGCACTTGTAGTTAATTTCCTTCAGAGGCAATAAATAAAATAAAAAACAAATAAAGAACTAGACATTGTCAAGTAGATCAACTGATCAGTGAAATCCCTGCCTTATCATAAATTCTCAAAAAAAACTTTTTATTTCTGATCCCCTTATTATTTTACAGACATTTAATTTATAAAATTTATACAGATTAAGGGATTTATTGCAGTTGCAATATTTTCCTGTCAATTTGACAAAAATGTAACACAAGTTTCAAAAAGACTAAAACTATGCAAAAGATGACTTGGAGTCCATATTATTTAAACCTGACATGTACATTTTTATTCATCATAAAAGCTTTATGACAAAGAAATAGATAAATTAAAATAAAAATTCTAAGACTTCATGTGTTGTTTAAAACTACAGTAATAATTTTCCTTCAAAGGTGTGGGAAACACAAAATATTAATAATTTCCTGGTTTCAAGGGGCATGACGCTACACCTGACCTATATTTACGAAATGACTGTCTTACTTTTGGTGTTCATGGGTGTATAATTCTGGTTGGTTACCTGCAAATTTTGTGAATTGCATAGCGATTCTCGGAAAATTTGCACGTGTCCAACCAGAATTATACACCCATGAACACCAAAAGTAAGACAGTCATTACTTATATTTACATTTATTCTAATCATTGGTCATTTTTATTAGCATGCACGTCGCGCATTTTGCCTGTAACAACGTCAAATGTACATTACTGTTGGTAAATTCTCCCTACATATAAAACTTGAATGTGACGTCATAATAGCAACACAAGTTATTGGAGTATAATTTCAGTTGCCTAATGGGTGTTTAACAAGGGAAATCTACTAGTAATGTAAATATTTGAACTTGACTTGTATTTCTGAAAAGTAGAAGCTCTGTTCAAGAAATGAAATGGTTCTCTGTTACAGATTTCCTTTAAGGTATTCGATGGATAATGAGAAGTAATTGGGCCACCCATTTATACATTCCTGAGACCTAAAAGCACAGCATAGTTATAAAGTAAATATTAATTTAAATTTTTTGACCAATTTGGATATTGAATAAAGCCTGTGTTTGTGAAACACGAATGCCCCCGGTGGCATCTTTGTTAGTATGAACACTATTTTCTGTTAAGTACATGTATGTGAGGTCACTGGGTTAAAAGGTCAAAGGTCAAGGTCACGAGGTCAAAAATTTTGGTATCAATGGAAAGGTCTTGTCACAAGAAATACACATGTGAAATATGAAAGCCCTATCACTTCCCATTCAAAAGTTATGCCCAATGTTAAAGTTTTTGAAAAGTAGGTCAAAGGTCAAGGTCAAGGTCACGAGGTCAAAAATTTTGGTATCAATGGAAAGGTCTTGTCACAAGGAATACACATGTGAAATATGATAGCCCTATCACTTCCCATTCAAAAGTTATGCCCAATGTTAAAGCTTTTGAAAAGTAGGTCAAAGGTCAAGGTCAAGGTCAAGGTCACGAGGTCAAAAATTTTGGTATCAATGGAAAGGTCTTGTCACAAGGAGTACACATGTGAAATATGAAAGCCCTATCACTTCCCATTCAAAAGTTATGCCCAATGTTAAAGTTTTTGAAAAGTAGGTCAAAGGTCAAGGTCAAGGTCACGAGGTCAAAAATTTTGGTATCAATGGAAAGGTCTTGTCACAAGGAGTACACATGTGAAATATGAAAGCCCTATCACTTCCCATTCAAAAGTTATGCCCAATGTTAAAGTTTTTGAAAAGTAGGTCAAAGGTCAAGGTCAAGGTCACGAGGTCAAAAATTTTGGTATCAATGGGCCCTTACAGTTTACATTGAACTCTATGGGAAAAAGTTTATATTCCTTAAATTTTTCAACAGAATGACAGGGAATCAAATACATGAATCAATTGGTCAAAAATTTATGAAAAATATATATTTATCAAATTTCGCTGAAAAATCAAAAGTTCACTAATTAGTTTTTCTGTGATTAATTTTTTCTCTATTTTTCATCAAGGGGAGATAACTCCTAAACACAACCCTTTTCATAATATTTCTTTTTTCAATATCTACTAGGCTAGTGCAAAAGTTTTTAAAATATCATATACTGTATATCGGGAATTTTTCGCATGTTCCTTATTTAAGCAAAGTTTGCGAGCATCATCAAATCGTGAAAATTGGACTTAGCATAAAAAAAAACAGATCTAAACCCTTGATCTAGAGGAACGGTTATATGCAACTGTCCTGGGGTATTTGTAAGAACTCTTCTGATTAAGATAATAATTATATGTTTACAGGTTACAGGTAATGTTAATTTAAATACCCTGCGTAAATCAAACAATTACCAATATACTGCATGTCGGCTTTTATTGTCGTACTGTATTTATGCCATTTAGTGTTTTGATTACCAAGAATTTCTTGCAAGAAACTAAAAATATAAACAATGATTTGGGGGTAAAATGCTTTTTGGATCACAAAACTATATATGTCAACTATATTCATTGTTAGTGAAATGTATATTAATTTTGTATTATTGAGCATGTATTGATACGTAAACCAAACAAAAAACGTTCACAGTTGTATGCAATAATGTATGATCCTATTCTATATCACGTTAGATAAATCTATGTACAGATTTTGAATTTTTGGTCTTTGTAGATTAGTGAAAATTAGACTCAGTGAAAAAAAGACACACCTTTTTAGGGTCATTTTCGCAAAATTTACCAGACGCGAAAATTACCCAATATACCATGTATACGGTAACACAGAAATATATTGAGTGATCAATACATCTAATTTAAATGTTTTTAGCATAATTTCCTTCATTACCCATTGAATACCTTAATAAATGTCCAGACAACACAAATATCTGGATACAGCATGTGGGATGGACGCATGGACAGACAAATGCCTGCATGGATGCATTGAAACACAGACAGACTTGTCACTCTATGCCATTTTAGCAAGGATATGAAAATGAATTATATAACCACTTACCTCATCAGATGTATCTGTTCTTTTGCCAAATTTATTGACTACCATTTTGCCATGATTTCCAACAATTGCATTGTCAACATGTTTAATTACATACACTGCAAAATAAAGGATACGATTAATGAACTGATATTTATCAGACTAGAAAATTACTGAGATTTAAATGCACAGTGAATAAATTAAAATTGATGAATAGCATGCAAAATCTTATGTCCAGTAAAACGATTTTCTCCAGTATTTTTCACCTACTGTTAAACTTATTTGGAGGAAGAAAAAATATCAATTAAAAACGCCCACTAGTAAAGTGTATCGTGATCGTGACTAGAGGTTAAAGGAGGATATAAAACTTGTATAGAAGGACACAGGGGTGACCTCAATTCAGCATTTTTCATTACATCAGTCTTACTGATAAGTCTTCTACTAAAAAGTTGTATCACAAATGCTTCATCATACTGTACATGCAGTGCAAGAGGTGACAAATAGGGATTAATTTTATCTAATGTCTTCCTGTCCATCTATACCTTATCGAGTCTTTGTGGATAACAGAGTTATCACCCCTTTGAGACGGTATCTGACGTAAAACTATTATGACATCATGAATATGGTCAGATAAAGCCGATTTTATACCGTCATTTCTCAGAGTTTTATGATCGTTTCTATAGAATTTGATGACGTCACAATTAGTCTACGTCAGATACCGTCCCAAATGGGAAGTAACTCTGTTTTTCGAAAATAGGGAATAGTCACACTTTCACATGTTTTGATTGATTGCAGGGATGGTAAAGTATGATGAGAGTCATGATCTTCAAGATCAATGTCACTTTCAAGATAAGCTGCTCATGCAAGTAATAAGTGTCAAACAAGCATTTTTCTTCGAAAAAAAGAATCAGATTTATTTGTTTTCCAAAGAATGTTTTGTGCAGGTATCTGAAGTAAACTGATTTTGATATCATCAATTCTAAGGTCACCAGCATAAAAAGCAGGAAAGCAGCGCTAAATGTTTTGCTGCTTTTATATCATCTCATTTAAATTGATCATGCATGCAAATCACTAAATCACCCCCCCCCCAAAAAAATAAATAAAACAGTTACTTTATATTTGGCAAGCTACTCAAGGGCAAGAGAATAGGCCATAGATATTTCCAGGTGTGGATGTATATCATAATAATTCAATTACATGTACAAAGGAAAACAAGTTAAAAGTCATGTTTGTAAAACATTAATGCCCCCCTACCCCTTCTGTGATTAAAGTCCGTCATAATTTTATACTTGATTTTCATTTGATGTGTCTGTACACAAAATTTCATTTCAATATGTGAATCCACTCCAGAGGTATTGAACGGAAACTGATGTCGTGGACCGACCGACGGACCGATAGACAGAAAGTCAGACAGCGGCAAAGCAATATGTCCCCTCTTCTTCAAAGGGGGCATAAACATTTTTGATTGAACCCAAATATGAACTTGACCTAGATTTTTATTTGATGAGTCTGAAAACAAAATTTCATTTCAATATGTAACTCCACTCAAGAGATATTGAACGGAAACCCTGAAATTTTGGTATTTTTCAAAGTGCAAGGGGCATAACTCTGTCAAAATTTTGTTCATTGGACCTAAATATGAACTTGACCTAGTAGATTTTCATTTGATGTGTCTGTATACAAAATTTCATTTCAATATGTAATTCCACTCAAGAGATATTGAACAGAAACCCTGAAGTTTTGGTATTTTTCACATGGCAAGGGTCATAACTCTGTCCAAATTTTTTTGATCTGACCTAAATATGAACTTGACCTAGATTTTTATATGATGTGTCTGTATACAAAATTTCATTTCTATATGTAACTCCATTCAAGAGATATTGAACGGAAACCCTGAAATTTTGGTATTTTTCGAAATGCAAGGGGCATACAACATGTAACTCTGTCAAAATTTTTTTGATCGGACCCAAATATGAACTTGACCTAGATTTTTGTTTTATGTGTCTGTATACAAAATTTCATTTCAACATGTGAATCCATTCCAGAGATATTGAACGGAAACCCTGAAATTTTGGTATTTTTTGAAATGCAAGGGGCATAACTCTGTCAAAATTTTTTTGATCGGACCCAAATATGAACTTGACCTAGATTTTTGTTTGATGTGTCTGTATACAAAATTTCATTTCAATATGTAACTCCACTCAAGAGATATTGAACGGAAACCCTGAAATTTTGGTATTTTTCGAAATGCAAGGGGCATAACTCTGTCAAAATTTTGTTGATCGGACCCAAATATACACTTGACCTAGATTTTCATTTGATGTGTCTGTATACAAAATTTCATTTCAATATGTAACTCCACTCAAGAGATATTGAACAGAAACCCTGAAATTTTGGTATTTTTCAAAGTGCAGGGGACATAACTCTGTCAAATTTTTTTCGATCGGACCTTTATACAAACTTGACCTGGATTTTCATTTGATGTGTCTGTATACAAAATTTCATTTCAATATGTAACTCCATTCAAGAGATATTGAACGGAAACCCTGAAATTTTGGTATTTTTTGAAATGCAAGGGGCATAACTCTGTCAAATTTTTTTTGATCGGACCCAAATATGAACTTGCCCAAGATTTTTGTTTGATGTGTCTGTATACAAAATTTCATTTCAATATGTAACTCAATTCAAGAGATATTGAACGGAAACCCTGAAATTTTGGTATTTTTTGAAATGCAAGGGGCATAACTCTGTCAAAATTTTTTTGATCGGACCCAAAAATGAACTTGACCTAGATTTTTGTTTGATGTGTCTGTATACAAAATTTCATTTCAATATGTAACTCCATTCAAGAGATATTGAACGGAAACCCTGATATTTTGGTATTTTTCGAAATGCAAGGGGCATAACTCTGTCAAAATTTTTTTGATCGGACCCAAATATGAACTTGACCTAGATTTTTGTTTGATGTGTCTGTATACAAAATTTCATTTCAATATGTAACTCCACTCAAGAGATATTGAACGGAAACCCTGAAATTTTGGTATTTTTCGAAATGCAAGGGGCATAACTCTGTCAAAATTTTGTTGATCGGACCCAAATATACACTTGACCTAGATTTTCATTTGATGTGTCTGTATACAAAATTTCATTTCAATATGTAACTCCACTCAAGAGATATTGAAAAGAAACCCTGAAATTTCGGTATTTTTCAAAGTGCAGGGGGCATAACTCTGTAAAATTTTTTTCGATCGGACCTTAATACAAACTTGACCCGGATTTTCATTTGATGTGTCTGTATACAAAATTTCATTTCAATATGTAACTCCATTCAAGAGATATTGAACGGAAACCCTGAAATTTTGGTATTTTTTGAAATGCAAGGGGCATAACTCTGTCAATTTTTTTTTGATCGGACCCAAATATGAACTTGCCCTAGATTTTTGTTTGATGTGTCTGTATACAAAATTTCATTTCAATATGTAACTCCATTCAAGAGATATTGAACGGAAACCCTGAAATTTTGGTATTTTTCGAAATGCAAGGGGCATACAACATGTAACTCTGTCAAAATTTTTTTGATCGGACCCAAATATGAACTTGACCTAGATTTTTGTTTTATGTGTCTGTATACAAAATTTCATTTCAACATGTGAATCCATTCCAGAGATATTGAACGGAAACCCTGAAATTTTGGTATTTTTTGAAATGCAAGGGGCATAACTCTGTCAAAATTTTTTTGATCGGACCCAAATATGAACTTGACCTAGATTTTTGTTTGATGTGTCTGTATACAAAATTTCATTTCAATATGTAACTCCACTCAAGAGATATTGAACGGAAACCCTGAAATTTTGGTATTTTTCGAAATGCAAGGGGCATAACTCTGTCAAAATTTTGTTGATCGGACCCAAATATACACTTGACCTAGATTTTCATTTGATGTGTCTGTATACAAAATTTCATTTCAATATGTAACTCCACTCAAGAGATATTGAACAGAAACCCTGAAATTTTGGTATTTTTCAAAGTGCAGGGGACATAACTCTGTCAAATTTTTTTCGATCGGACCTTTATACAAACTTGACCTGGATTTTCATTTGATGTGTCTGTATACAAAATTTCATTTCAATATGTAACTCCATTCAAGAGATATTGAACGGAAACCCTGAAATTTTGGTATTTTTTGAAATGCAAGGGGCATAACTCTGTCAAATTTTTTTTGATCGGACCCAAATATGAACTTAATCAAGATTTTTGTTTGATGTGTCTGTATACAAAATTTCATTTCAATATGTAACTCAATTCAAGAGATATTGAACGGAAACCCTGAAATTTTGGTATTTTTTGAAATGCAAGGGGCATAACTCTGTCAAAATTTTTTTGATCGGACCCAAAAATGAACTTGACCTAGATTTTTGTTTGATGTGTCTGTATACAAAATTTCATTTCAATACGTAACTCCATTCAAGAGATATTGAACGGAAACCCTGATATTTTGGTATTTTTCGAAATGCAAGGGGCATAACTCTATCAAAATTTTTTTGATCGGACCCAAGTATGAACTTGACCTAGATTTTTGTTTGATGTGTCTGTATACAAAATTTCATTTCAATATGTAACTCCATTCAAGAGATATTGAACGGAAACCCTGAAATTTTGGTATTTTTTGAAATGCAAGGGGCATAACTCTGTCAAAATTTTTTTGATCGGACCCAAATATGAACTTGACCTAGATTTTTGTTTGATGTGTCTGTATACAAAATTTCATTTCAATATGTGAATCCATTCTAGAGATATTGAACGGAAACTGATGTCGCGGACCGACCGACACACCGACCGACAGACCGACCGACCGACCGACCGACAGCGGCAAACCTCTATGTCCCCTCTTCTTCGAAGGGGGGCATAAATATGAAAGGGGTAGGGCCACGAGATCCCTAAATCGGCCCTTGATTTTTCCCTTAAAATAAATTTCATGAGGAATACTTGATATCTCTCATGAAAATACACGAATGTTTATCCTCATAGTCATGAAGTGACGTCATTTTGACGTTCTTGACAATATGGCGAAAAATGCTGGGAATTTTGTCTTTTGTCGTAGAATTCAATGTTGCCGCATGTGTTAACTGAGATAAAACGTTTATGACAAAAGGATATAATGATAGTCTTTCACATATAAATTTTCCATCATAGTTAATGCATGCGGCCATTGCTAATTTAATAGAAATATTGAGTTTTTGCATCATTTTCGCCGAATATGACCTATTTTGGTGTTTTCAAAGGGCTAAAAGGTGTTGATAAAAGCAATATTTACAAAAAGTAGATTCGTGGATTCGTGATTTAGTAGAGAACGTTTCAAAATATCAAATAACAATTAAAAATTCTATGAAGTACATTGTTCAAAATTTATCAAAAATATCGGGCTTGTGGCCCTACCCCTTTGCATGAGCAAAAGTGCTTTAATATACCAGAAATCTCTGACGAGACTGAAGCTCTCCTGGTTGTTTAGTAGAATTCAACTATGTGACACGACTATTTTCTAAGACCCAAGGGTAAGGGGCTAAAAAAGTATCAATCAGATGCATAAGCGTAACATTAAGTGTAAGTCTAAACTTTTTATCAGTCATTCTTTCTAAGTAATGGTGTTCAGAAGATTACATAAAATTGTATACTAGAAAATTACCACATCCATTTTCCAAGAACCTGGAGATCAGGGGCTAAAACTAATTATCAATCAAACTACATACCCTTCACATAATTATGTATTATGCAAAAAGAATTTATACTCTATCAATTATGCACTCTTAGAATTGGTGTTCACAAGTATGAATAATTTATATGATTTATATAGGAGAAAATGACCACACCCATTTTCAAAAACCCTTGGGGTCTGAATCTCAAACAAATCATCAGGTACATGTACACAACTTGACCATAGACCCATCATGTTGAAAAATTGAATTTGTATCCTTTATACTTTCTGAGAAATGATGACCACAAAATTACAGTAAGTTAAACATGTAGGAGAAATAACCACATCCATTTCCTAAGACCCTGGGGTTTGGAGACTCAGATGAAATATCAGGTGCACAACTAAATCATAAACTTTTTAAATTGCAAAAAGAATTAACTTTCTATCATTTATACTTTCTGAGAAATGGTGACCACAAGAAAACATAGAGTTATATAGAAGAAAATTACCACACCTATTTTCTAAGACCCCGGGTCAGAGGCTCAAACAAAAATATCTTGTGTAAAGCTTGATCATAGATCTATAATAAATCAAAACGAATTATCTTTCCATTGTATTATTTATACTGTCTAAGAAATGGTGACCACAAGATTACATTGAGTTATATATACATGTATATACTAGCAGAAATTGACCACATCCAGTATCTAAGACCCTTGGTCAGGAGCTTAAAGAAAACTTCATGTGCAGAACTAGCTCATAGATCTTTAATATTGCAAGTAGAATTAACTTTCTATCATTTATACTTTCTGAAAAATGGTGACTACATAGTGTTATAAAAAAAACATTGACCACACCCATTTTCTAAGACCCCCAGGGTCTTAGAAATTGGGTGTGGTCATTTTTTTTGGCTCAGATGAAATATCTTGTGCACTACTAGATCATAGAATTATAATATAGCAAATAGAATTAACTTTCTATTATTCATACTTTCTGAAAAATGGTGACCACAAGATTACATCGAGTTATATATGAGAAAATGACCACACCTGTTTCCTAAGACCTCAGGGGTCAGGGGCTCAGATAAAATATCAATTGCACAACTAGATTATCGACCTTCAATATTGCAAAAAGAATTAACTTTCTATCATTTATACTTTCTGAGAAATGAAGACCACAAGATTGCATAGAGTTATATAGGAGAAAATGACCACACCCTTTTTCTAAGACCCCAGGGGTCAGGGGCTTAGATGATATATCAGGTGCACAACTAGATCATCAACCTTTAATATTGCAAAAAGAATTAACTTTCTATCATTTATACTTTCTGAGAAATGGTGACCACAAGAATGCATAGAGTTATATAGGAGAAAATGACCAAACCATTTCCTAAGATCCCAGGAGTAAATGGTTCCGATGATATATCAGGTGCACAACTAGATCATCAACCTTTAACATTGCAAAATGAAGTAACTTTCTATCATTTAAACTATCTGAGAAATGGTGACCACAAGATTACATTAAGGAGAAAATGACCACACCCATTTCCTAAGACCCCAGGGGTCAGGGGCTTAGATGATTTATCAGGTGAACAACTAGATCATAGACCTTTAATAATGCAAAAAGAATGAACTTTCTATCATTTAAACTATCTGAGAAATGGTGACCACAAGATTACATAGAGTTATATTGGAGAAAATGACCACACCCATTTCCTAAGATCCCAGGGGTCATGGGCTCAGATGAAATATCAGGTGAACAACTAGATCATAGACCTTTAATAATGCAAAAAGAATTAACTTTCTATCATTTATACTTTCTGAGAAATGGTGACCACAAGATTACATAGAAATATACAGGAGAAAATGACCACACCTTTTCCTAAGACCCAAGGGGCCAGGGGCTCAGATGAAATATCTGGTGCACAACTAGATCATAGACCTTTAATATTGCAAAAAGAATTAACTTTCTATCATTTAATATACTCTCTCAGAAATGGTGACCACAAGATTACATACATGTTACATGTGTTATATACATGTAGAAGAAAATCACCACACCCATTTCCTAAGACCCCAGGAGTCAGGGGCTTAGATGATATATCATGTGCACACCTAGATCATAGATCATAGACATTTAATATTGCAAAAAGAATTAACTTTCTATCATTTATACTCTCTGAGAAATGGTGACCACAGGATTACATAGAGTTATATAGGAGAAAATCACCACACCCATTTCCTAAAACCCCAGGAGTCAGGGGCTTAGATGATATATCAGGTGCACACCTAGATCATAGATCATAGACATTTAATATTGCAAAAAGAATTAACTTTCTATCATTTATACTTTCTGAGAAATGGTGACCACAAGATTACATTAAGGAGAAAATGACCACACCCATTTCCTAACACCCCAGGGGTCAGGGGCTTAGATGAAATATCAGGTGCACACCTAGATCATAGACCTTTAATATTGCAAAAAGAATTAATTTTCTATCATTTATACTTTCTGAGAATTGGTGACCACAAGATTACATTGAGTTATATTGGAGAAAATGACCACACCCATTTTCTAAGACCCTTGGGGTCAGGGGCTCAAACAAAATATCAGGTGCACAACTAGACCATAGACCAATCATGTTGCAAAAAGAATTAACTTTCCAGCACCAACAGTTTCAGAGGACTTGAAACCACAAGAAAAGTTTAACGGACGGATGGACGCTGGATGCAGACACAGGGCGATTGCATAAATTCAACTGGTCATAGACCAGTAGAGCTAAAAAATTGTTTAATAGATATAATACCAATTTGTTTCCTGATAATACATGGTGAGTTGTTTAATGAACCAGCTAGGTCAGGCTGCTGGAGAACACCTGTAATAAATATTAAATTCTTATTGACATTCTGTTTGTTTCACAGATTCTGATTGGTTCACAGCGTCTCTAAAAGCATGAATAACAACAATATACATGCCGCACACCGATTCACTTTAAATTTGCATGTCATAAGATTTACCACAATTTTACGTATGATGTGATGATTCTCTGACAGTGTGCTCATTGCTTAAATGACGTCATGATATGACGTAAAGCTATAAGTTACATGTATGGGCTTGTAAATGGCTTTCTACACGTATAAACAAAAAATGAAAATAAAAATTTAAAGTAATTTCTTCTAAATACTCCAACGCTCATTATTGATTACACTTTGATTTTTCGGCATTGTCACATGAATTAGAAAAGGATAATAATACTTTGTTTTGTGACTCCGAAAGGTATTACATGTATGTTGAATATACTGTTGGAAACATACGTAATACCGTCTGGGCAAGCCTTATTTTGTATGTCAAGGCTTTCATGATGTCATATAGTTCCATATTTATGCCACAGGCAGGCAATACAGTCTAATAATTACAGCTAAACAACAAATAAAACTCCTAGAAATTTACTTGCAGTATGTTCTAGCATACATATAGGTCTCAATAAACATGTACATGTAATAAAGAGGTTACATTGTACTTATGGGTTGCATTTCTCAACCAGTGCCTTTAATGTCAGTTTTTTTTCTGAAAAATATATGTACATGATTAAACAGCAGAAATAGTTTTTCTATAAGTATTATAGAATTTTATGTGAACATACCTGAGATGAGAGATTGGGTGGATCTTTCCATCTGACCAAGATTAAGATTATCTACCTCTTTTGCCAGTGGGCTTTGTTTTGTTCTGGCTGTCTTAAAATCGCCTGCTAATAAAAATTTGAAAATGAAAAATGAATGCCTTAATCAGATTATGAAATAAATACGAACAACCAGTTTATGTATGGTATTTTATATTTTGGAGCGCAATAATTTCTGCTGGTCATTGTTAATTCTCTGTAGCAACATCACCCCTATAGCGATAAGTGAGACCCTCTGAGAGGTATAAAGAATCAGTTAACTTAAAAAATGTCACATGAATTAGAAAAGGATATCAATACTTTGTTTTGTGACTTTTGTTCAATTATGTGTAAGCACTAAACTTTAAAAAAAAACACAGGCATAGCCAAGTTCTGTAAAGAGATGCTGTTAATTAGTTTGCTTTTTGATGTTCATATCATTGAGGGTCAAAAATAAATAATCTAAAGCAGGAGCATTCCTCAGGTCTCAATCAATTAGGGTCACTTACATCACATTTGATCTAGTGAAAAACATGTACATACACGGTCTTTCCAGGAACTCTTTTCAGCCACTAGCCCCAAGTTAAATTTCACAAGTTTTTACATATAGTTTCTTAAAGAATTTCTACTCGCCAATTAAAAATTTTGGTAGCCTCAGGCTTTGAGCTTGTGAGTTTAGAGAAAGACTGTATTTAAAACATACTTTCATATCATATAAGACTGATACACAATTGAAATAAAATTCAAAGAATAGAGATCTCCTGCTTTAAGGTGTTTATTACTATGAAAGTAGGTCCATTCCCAAATTTTAAGATTATTTTGTCAAATTTGGTAGTTCATTTGGTATTGGCTGGTCACAAAAAATATGTGTATGTAATTTAAGAACTGAAGTGCCTATCAAAAAATATATCAACAGTGTTTGAAATTCAGAGAAAATACTAGCAAAATGCTAGTAGAATTTAGAAAATGCTAGTGAAAAATATTGGCACTTGCAAAAATTTGCTAGTGCAATGTAACAAAGTATTTCTTATTTCAGAGGTTTGTTTTGCTTCTCCTGCTAATACCGGGTACCTCCATCAAAAGTTTGGCATTTCAGTGAATTTTTAACAGATTTGTGACTTAAATAAATTGTCACATACATGTACATTGTATCAATTATAAACTGATCAAAGTTTACAAAGGTTCAGTTCAGTGGTTCAGCATGATTGATATGAAAAATATATATCAAAGTTTTTCAAACACAAATCCTCAAAATTAGACGTGCCATTTGCATGGATATTAAAACCTACATTGTATAATGTTTACTTTGAAAAGATTCTAAATTCCTACCATTCTATTTTGCTGGTTGATTTTCAATTTTGCTCGTAGATTTTAAGTTTACCAGGGAAATTTGCTAGTAGTGAAAACAAGAGGCCCAAGGGGGTCACATCGCTCACCTGAGTTGCAAACAAAAGAATTATAGTGGACAATTTGGTAGAGGACCTTGAGTACTTGCTTCCTGTAAGGTTTTGTGAAATTCTGTGCAGTGGTTGCAGAGAAGAAGTTGAAAATGTGTCAGCCAATCAGAGCCCTTAGCGGCCGTATCTGTTGACCGGTCGGCATGAAAAAACATAAACTTGGAAGAAGACCTTGAGTACTTGCTTCCTGTACGGTTTTGTGAAATTCTGTGCAGCGGTTGCAGAGAAAAAGTCGAAAATGTGTTAGCCAATCAGAGCCCTCAGCAGCCATATTTATTGACCGATCGGCAGGAAAAACACTAACTTGGTAGAGGACCTTGTGTTCTTGCTTCCTGTAAGGTTTCGTGAAATTCTGTGCAGTTGTTGCAGAAATGATGTTGAAAATGTTAAAAATTTAAGCTGGACGATGATGGATGACAGACGCTTGATGCAGGAAGGTGCACTATGACAATAGCTCACTTGAGCTTTGCTCAGGAGTGCTAAAAAGTTAATGTCTATCCCTGAACAAAGGTTCAAAGTACAAAATGTATTTGTAATATACATATAGACAGACAGACCAGATTCAATATCTCAACATTTATCCAATGTTAGGGTCAATTACTGTTGTCATTTTGTCAAATGCCTGACATTGCACCTAGTCTCAGACTGTTAAAATATACACTTCAAATGTCTTGTAAAAGCAATGCCCTATAATATAGATGACATGGCTTAAAATACATTTGGCAATTCCTCAATCTTCATTAATGACACCAATTTGAAATATACATGTAATTGCAGAGTCTGACACAAATTGTTGCATTTCATCTAATTCATGGGTAGTAACTCATTCAAAAAACAAAAAGGTATGAAATTTAATAGTTATTACCTAATTTTTCCGATGATCTACATGTGTTTAAGTGTTTCAGCATAAGAAGTTGTGCCATGGAAGGAATTTCTAAGGATGACTCGCTCTTGCTTAAACGTCTCATCCCAGAATATTGAAATGGAAGATTACTACTTTTATCATGTCGTACAGATGCTGTCCTTTTTAGCCCAGGAAAATTATTTGGAACTTGCAATAAATGAGAGCCCCCATTTTCAAATCTGGCCCTCTGTAATTTTGGGGTCTGCATCGGGGTGACGTAAGGAGAGTTTGCGGGCGTGCTATGGGGAGTCCTGTATGTTAATGTGGAACGCGAGGAGAAAATCGGAGGTAGCGGATATGGCTCTTCCTCTTCAGGCGGATCTTTTCCACAACCTAAGACAAATTAAAATCAAACAAATGACATAAACACTGAATTTCATGTTTGTAGTTTAAGACATCAAATACATGTACCATAAAAATAATGACAGAAATGTAGAAACGATTATACAAAAGGTTTCATTTATGAATTTTTAACATGTTTGAAGTGTTCTTTTATTCTGCAGTCTATGTGATAACTCAATGATATCTAGAGTTTTTGCGGAAAACAGAGTTATCCCCATTTGAGACGGTATCTGACGTAAAATTATTATGATGTCATGAAAATGGTATGATAAAGACGATTTTATTCCGTCATTTCCCAGAGTTTTAGGATAGTTTCCATAGATTCTGAATTTGATGATGTCACAATTAGACTATGTCACATACCATCCCAAACAGGAAGAAACTCTGTTTTTCGAAAATAAGGAATATCAAGAGTCTTAATTTGCATGTTTTGATATGGGTATGCAACACACAATAAGTGCATATAATTCATCCATGTAATATTAGCACATAACATATGATACATACATTAATTTTCTGTGTGTTGCATACCCGTAAAAAAAACACACACACAAATTATGACATTTTTCTATACATGTATGTATGCACCACAATTGTCAGATTCATTCTTGTTTTCTGCAATCACATTTTTGCAGGTAAAATGTAGGTCGTCGTGGGTTCAGTTTGCAGGTTTGAACAGTCGTTGCGGCATGTTTCTATAGAGCTTATGCATTGTGACATGATATACTGTACTGTCACATTTTCATGTGAAATGCAACACATACCACTTTAATAGTTTCATTGGTTGTGCATACATGTACTGGTATATATATACATGTATATACATGTATATCAATATCTTCACTATTTACTAATAAAATTTCAAATTGTACTTGTTCAATGTTCAAATTTAAATGCAATGCATAAAATTGTATAATAACTGTTCAATTTAAAACATTTGCATCTGATTCAAAACATGTACATATATTTCTCTTTTTTCCAAAAATTGAACTTCATGTATATACTCACATATTTTACAGATACAATTCCTTAATCCTATAAAGAGAAAATACATTATCAATTGTGATTATAGAAAGGTAAAAAATGTTCAGCTATTGGATCAATTTTGTGAACAAACATGTGTATCAAATTAAAAAGTAAACAAAAGTCATGAAATCTGTACAACTGTCAACAAAGTATCAAACTTACTATGGATATAATAGGTCTTTGGCATACAGATGAATACAGCAACTTAAAAAGAGAAATAAAATCTTCATGTTAAAGGATGGCACTCTGGACTTAAAGTCTCCTCATGTAATTTACTTCTAAAAGGTATTATGCTGCAAATTTACAATAAGGCTACAAAATTATTTTGTTTTCATTTTAGACATTTGTTTTTGGAGTCAATGAATAATTTTTTTTCAGTTGATGGAAGTATCAATACCAAACAAGTTGTTAAAAGCAGGTAGTACACAGCCAATTGTGCCTCACATGAAATTCATATGAAATGAGCATCATGTAAATTTCACATGAAAGTTCATGTAAAATTCATATAAATTTCACATAAGATTTATGTGAAAAATATTTCACATGAATTTCACATAAATTTCCTTCACATGAATTTCACATGAATTTTTCTAAGTCACCTTCACAGCAAACTGAATTCATATGACATCCATGTAAAAATCTTCACATGAATTTCATGTGAAAACTTTCATTTAAATTTCATGTTCGTGCTCGTTTCACATAAATTTCATGTGAACTTTCATGTAAAATTCATGTAAATTTCACATGAATTTCATATGAGGCACAATTGGCTGTGTACAGTATACATGGTATATAAGACACATGTAGTCTTTTTTCTTTTTCCAAACAATTACATATCTAAAGATGCAATAAAAGTAAGTATATATGTAAATTTCAAATAGACCATTTACAAGATGTTTCATTCGATAGTCGGACTTTCATTATGATGTCACAAAACTAGAAGTCTCTGATGAGACTGAAGCTCTCCTGGTTGTTTGCTTAAATTAATAGCGAGCGGAGCTCGCTGCAAAGGCCCAAAGGGCCTTTGCGAGCGAAGCTCGCCCTTATGGTAACACGTATACACATATCCTATTGAGAAAATATGCTGAATCAAAGAATGAGAATGTACTACTATGCTTTCAAAAATTTTCGTCCCCTCGCAGACAGAGTTACTACGGAGATGCTGGATATTGCCATTTAATTTTTTTTTCGACTCCAAGTAGACGTATATGTTATACTCAATTTTTGTTTATAAGTTAAATTTATTGAAAATATTTTTCGTAAATCAGGTAACGATAAAGCATCAACCAGGCGGCGTAACCACGGGAAATCCGACATTTCCGGTTTTAAACGAGACATTTCGCTCTGATTGCTTTTCTCGTCTCGGGTGGTTTCGTAAAAGTCGGAATATGTTTGGTTTTTCTTTTGTTCTTAAGTAATTTATTTTCAGCTAGCCTAAACATTATTCTTACAAAATAAAAATGAATTATAAAGAACCATATTTTTCAAGAACCATATTTTAAGCCCCCCCCCCCCCTCCTTAAAATGTTCATCTGCTGGTCTAGATCAATTTTACTAATGCTTCCGTTTTTCCACTCGCCTTATATACTACCTTTTTTTGGCAGTCATCAAACAGAAAGTTTTGTCAGATAAGATAAACCGTCATAGTCAAAATAAAAAAGAAAAATCATTTTTATTTTATATAATCATATCTATTTTCTCTCCCCTCGCACAAAAAGGCTTTGCCTTGATTCATATTAAAATGCAATGATCGCTGTGCGATATAAGTCCCCTACCGGCGGCATAAATTTATGACTTGCATCTCTGTTCATCAGTTCATCATCTGCAACAACAGCCAGGAAAAGTCTGGGAAACTGAATTCATGAAATTTGCTAAGTCCAAGGGCCATAACTCTTGTGAAAATTAGTCAATCTAAATTAAACTCAAATCTGCATCACACTATAATGTATTCACTATAAAAAAAATTTCATTATCTGAAACTCTTGTGAAAATTAGTCAATCTAAATTAAACTCAAATCTGCATCACACTATAATGTAATCACTATAAAAAAAGTTCATTATCTGCACTAACAGGCAAGAAAAAGTCCGGAAAACTGCACATTTCATGAAATTTGCTAAGTCCAAGGGCCATAACTCTTGTAAAAATAGGCCAATGGAAACCAAACTCAAACTTGGTCTGTATCACACTGAGATGTATTCATTTACCAAAAATCAGTGCATTATTTGCAATAGAACTGAAGAAAAGTCCGGAAAACTGAAATTTTCATAAAATTTGCTAAGTCCAAGGGCCATAACTCTTGTAAAAATAGGTGAATCTAAAGGAAACTCAAACTTGATCTGTATCCCATTGAGATATATCCACATGCCAAAAATGAGTTCAATTTATCCAACAACAGCAGAAAAAAGTCCGGAAAACTGAAATTTTCATAAAATTTGCTAAGTCCAAGGGCCATAGCTCTTGTAAAATTAGGGCAACCAAAAGCAAACTCAAACTTGATCTGTATCACATTGAGATATATCCACATGCCAAAAATGAGTTCAATATATCCAACAACAGCAAGAAAAAGTCCGGAAAACTGAAATTTTCATAAAATTTGCCAAGTCCAAGGGCCATAACTCTTGTAAAATGAGGTCAATCAAAAGCAAACTCAAACTTGATCTGTATCACATTGAGATATATCCACATACCAAAAATGAGTTCAATATATGCAACAACATCGGGAAAAGTCCGGAAAACTGAAAATTTCATAGAATTTGCTTAGTCCAAGGGCCATAACTCTTGTAACATTAGGTCAATCGAAAGCAAACTCAAACTTGATCTGTATCACATTGAGATATATCCACATACCAAAAGTGAATTCAATATATGCATCAACAGCGAAAAAAAGTCCGGAAAACTGAAAATGGGACAGACGGACGGACAGACAGACGGACAGACAGACAGACCGAGAGGAAACTAAGAGTCCCCTTCGGCGTTGCCGGTAGGGGACTAATAAGTGACACATCCACTTTCCAAGACCCTGGGGGTCAGGGGCTAAAACAGACTGATTAATATGATATCAATTATACTTTCAGAGAATGGGTATTCATAAGATTACACGATAGGGGGTCAGGAACTCAACAAAATATCAGGTGCACAACTAGACCACAGGCCCATTAGAATGCAAAAAGAATTTAATTTGTACTATTCAAAGATTCAGAGGATTCGCGCTCACAAGAAAATGTTAATGGACGGACAGATAGACGGACGCCGGACATAGGGTGATCTCATAAGCTTGACTGGTCTTTTACCAGTAGAGCTAAAAATCATAATTGTTATGACATCACAGTTAAAAAAGTTTTAAAAGTTACTGGATGTCCATTGCCTATTGTGCAAAATCATTCTTCAAAAATTGTAAATTAAAATCAGGTTTTGAACAGATGCATCAAAGGATTTGAAAATTGACTATCCTTAACCTTTAAAATCAACTTACTTGAAACAAATATGAGTATGATGGCCAGTATAACAAACACAGTAACTACAACACTGCTACCCTTGTCCTTACTCTTTTCAAATGTTAAACTGCTTACTGCATTCCGTCTCCTAGAATCTATAGAACAAAATTTAAAAATTTAATGTCATAAGGAAGACCTGACTGTGCATACCTGTTGTGAACTAAACTGACAATACGGAAGATCGCAAATACTTCCAACCTTCAGAAAAGGTGCCCAAGTTTTGGACAATGGTTTAGGAAGGTGTCTAAATGCAAATCAGACCGGACATGCTGCATGCACTGTAGTTGTGATCTTGCGTATTGCATGAATTGTAAACTGGGCATTTTAATAGCTTAATGTCCAGTAGTTACGTCAGACAGCTTAACACCAGACACCACAAAATTTGGTGATATTTTCATTGTGATGTTGCAATAGAAAACATCATCATGACAGACTGAGTGCATGAGGACGCAAGATGATGAAATTAACACAGAACTGGAAAACTGACGATTCTTTCACAGTACATATATATAGTATAAGGACAGTGTTTAAAACAACTTTTTTAAAGGGGATTGAAAATATTAATATTTGGCATATCAATGATGTAAATGACAGACATTACGACTAAAAATAGATGGACTTTGTACTGAAAACAGTAATATCACTAAAAATATAACAATATAAAAAAAATTGGAGTAAAACTCAGTTATATTTCTTGAAAATTTATTACTATTTCTAAAGATTGTCAGTTTGCTCCAGTGGATTCGGGGAATAAACAGGGTGATTAGGAGTCTCATTCAAATGTACACTGAAAACTTGATTAAAACAATTTTGAATTTTTTTTCCTCCACCTATTTGAAGAAAATGTGATAACAGAAAGAAGAAAAAGAGAAAAATAGGTTCCAAATGGACATTATCTTCACTTTTAGGTAAACAAACTTGTTCATATTTAATGAATTTGTTGTTGAATGAAAGAATTGTGTGAAAAAAGCTTTTCTTTTAGCTTTAAAACATTGCTTTGTCTTTATCACAGAAAGACGTAATGTAAGGTGGCAACATTACTGTTTTCAATAATATCAGGGATTATTGTTAGCAGTAATATTACAGTTCTTACATGTTTAAGTTATATTACTATTTAAGTATTCTCCTGGAATGATACTACAGATGGATGGGCAGATGGGAATAATCGCAAAAACATATCTTACCAATTCTAATGGCTGTGACAATTTTTGAAGATGGAGGCCGTGTCGTAGAGTTGTACATCATTACATCAGTGAAGGTTGTTACTTTTTCTGAAGTACTGAAATACATACATGGTATTATAAATCTAAGTATTTCAAAGATACACAGGTAACATATAACAAAAGATTCAATTCGTAAACTTGAGTGATTAACCTTAATTGACTTAAATGTATGTGATATTTCCTATAAATATAGTATACAACATATAACTTAATTATGTCATAGCTCTGATAGCTTGCCAAATTTTCATCAAATTTAGAACGGCAGAATTCCAAGCAATGCATACATATTGTGTCCCCTACAAAATATAGCAACACTTGAGGATGTAATTATGGGGGTGACCCTTAAGACAGACGGACGGACGGACGGACGGGCGGACGGGCGGACGGACAGACAGACAGACAGACAGACGGTCGGACAGACAGACAGATTCATACTTCTTTGTAAAATTCTTTTGAGAATTAGAGTTTATACATGTAAATTAAACATTTTTACCTTGTCTTGGCAACGCAGTTCAGACTATGATCAGGTCTATACATTCCTGGGTCACAAACTGGAACACATTCATAAGCTGCAAATAGAATGATGAGAAAAAAATTTTATGACACCTATGAACGAAGCTAAGAAGAACCAAAAATAAACAGGTTTGCATAATAACATGTACATATGTATGTAAAGAAAGAATTTTTGTTTTGTTTCACATGTTATTATCATGTTCAAGTGATATTAAACAGGATGTACATGTAGGTTCATTTTCAATGATCAAAATGAATCAGTTCATACAATGAATCAGTTCATACATGTACTCAAATTAGAAAATAAATGTTGCAGGAAAAGATGCAACCCTATCTAAAAACATTGTATTCTTGTACAGAATAGGAATTTTTAGAATTCATTTCATTTTCATGTACTGGATTACATATAATAATAAATTATACAGTCAATAGTTTAAATAGATTTAACATGTATTTCTTTGATCTAAGTCGACTTCTAGATCACGGCGTGGTTCGCCTCTAGTTCTAAGAAACGTTGATTTCAATTTAGAAATACACATTTTTAAGCAAATTCATGTGATAAAAAGATTCTCAAATGAATTTACATTTCATACAATGTACATGTATTATGAAACTCACCAAGGATTGGGGATATAAAACCCACAACTAGTTTCATAATACTTCATGAAATTAAAATTCATTTGAGATCCTATATCTATAATATCAAGCCTCTCTTGTATCAAACTTCTCAAGTTTTCCCTCTCATGTTGAGCTTTAATTCAAGACAATGGAGGACATTCCTAAAAATATAATCTTTAAAGATCCTCAGCTAAGAAAATCCTCAAGGAAATTTTGATATTGAGGAAAAAATCATTTACTGAAGCTTGGCATCAGCAATGCCTGAGGGCACTACAGGATCACCGAATGTCTAACATTACACCTGCTGGCAGACTTTTACATCATGATGTCATAATCAATGGCATGTCACACAACGCTTTCTTAGGCCATTTTTGTGTCCCCTGCAAAACATAGCCATACTTAGGGGAATCTTTACCAGACTTTGTCTGTTGTCTGTCTGTCACACTTTAGGAGTCACACCCTATAACATTTGATTGATAAGTGATAGATTTGATATTTCACATGTGTATTCCTTCTGACAAGACCTTGCTAAAGATATAAAATTTTCTTACCTACAGTGACCTTGACCTAGATATCTGACCTACTTTTCCACTTAAAAAAGAAACTTTGCAGGCATCACAAGCATTATGATATCGTAATGCATTAGTCTGCAATATAAGATAAGTGTTGGACATTTGGGGATCCCTCAACAGGGAGGTGGGAGGCAAGGTTAAGTATTGGAGGTCTTACCACTATTCAATTCTTTCTTGCCTCTACAAGGTATATAGGCACATCTACTAGACTGTATGCTAGGAATGTAACAGCGTAGTTTCTGAGGATTTCCAAGAGCGTAAATACTTGCTACATATCCATTTCTGTAGTCACAGTAGCACGCCCTATCAGTTGAAGTAGTGCCATCATTGCAGGTCAGCTGACCAGGCGTATTGTCAGAGACACATTCTGTCTTCTCTCGCTCACATTTATATATGAGATTTGACCATTGCCACGAAGGTTGGTAAAGATTTGACGGGCATGGCTCAAAGTATATCCTCTTAGCTGCCCTTGAGTATTTTGCATAGGATCCTGTGTGACAAAATGAAAATGATTGTACAAAATGTATATTTTTCATACAGTCATATAACTTACGCAACATTCAGAAATCTTTAAAATAATATAATGATATTATGTGAGATTGTCAAGTATAAAAACAGTAATTTTGAAGGAAATTTTGTGAATAGGCCATTTTCCAAGATTTTCTTAATTTCCAATGGGCTATTTCTTAAGAGAGCACTGAGACTGCCATAGGCCATTTTGCAAATAAATGGGACTAAGGCGCATAACCCTGTCCTTCAAAATTACTGTAAAAATACTTCATCAATGTTCATACTATTTTTAGATGTAGAGGCAAAATGAATTTCAAATTCATGTACATGCAAGCTTAGTATAAGACCATTAGCACTATTAACTTGAGCCTTGAAAAAAAATATAGTAAAGAATACAACTTATTTCTTTAAACATCAATCGAATAGAATTCACAAACTCAGTATGAAAATTAAAAGCAAACCTGCAGAGATGTTTTGTGGTTTTATACATAATTCTTCATAATCCCCATCCTGTGTGGCCAAACAGTGATATAAAGTCCCGTTCCTTTGACAAAATTCCCAGGCCCTGTGTAACCATTCACCTCCATATAACTGTGGTGGACATACTACAGTGGCAATGCATAGGGGTGTATTCTCAAACAGCGAGGCAAGCAGGATCTATCAAATGAGGAAATAATGACATGAAAAATTTTGAGACTTCAAATTGTATCCACATACATATATTAAAAAGATTCACTTTACAAAATACTTGTGACAGTGAACTTAAGCACAAGGTTTCAGCTTCTCTTGATTACACTAATTTTTTTCTGAATTTATTTTATCAAGATGTCTTAATCAGTTAATAATTTTAACATATTATTCATGATCTGAAATTTGACTTTTGAATTCGCGTCAGCTCATGCCATCTTTATATGTGACTTGATGCAATGAAGTTCATGAACATGATCTAGTACATTTGTATGTGATAAATCTGTCCATTGAAACATGTTCAATTTCATCCCATTATCTCATGAATATGAAAAAAGCCACAAGTCAAGTTGAATTTGTACCAGCCTGTGCTGACATAACAATAAACTGGCTGCAAGTACAACTGATGTTATCATGGGCATTATGTAGAAAAATGATTATTATAACTAATAAGGTAAAGGATTGTTGTTTTAATACCTGAGTCGTTAAGTTATCGATTGTGTAAAACTATTTCATTTAAAAATTGCCAATGTCAACGTTGCCTACATCGTCGGAACCCACGGTCGGTCACGCTAAACTCAGAGGTGAGTTTAGCGTGACCGACCGTGGGTTCCGACGATGCGTTGCCTACGGCGCAGGTGTTTTATACTTGTGTTGAGAAAGTTATGAATATAAAATGTGAACAATGAAATAAAAGACTTTTAAAACATTCACAGAGAAAAATTCAAAAGGGTAGACAAGTTCGCTGAAACGCCACTTTTAGAAATGCGTCCGATAAGGAGCCGTCTACGTATATGGTGTGCGTTTATAAGATTTATTTTTTTCTCTGACGTTTTTTCGTTTGCAGAGGGCAATGATCTAGTGCAATTTTGGATTGCAATATCTGAAGTTCAACCTCCTAAAAGTGTCCTTCTTTATGTCCCTCATTGGCATTATATTTGTCCTGCTTTTTGATGATTTGTCCCTCTTTTTGTCCCTCTTTGCAATGAGAAAACTCCGAATATTATGGCAAGTATGGACGGGACATTTCATAACATTTTAATTTTACAGGAATTTTCATGTCCCGCCGGGACATTTGGCATGTATTGGATTGGCACTTTTAGTTTGGTGAATTTCAAGGATAATCCTGGGTGGGGCCATTGTGAAATTATGAGAAAACTATGCCACATAGGAGAAATCTGACTTCAAATATGAAAGGGCCCCCTATATCAGCTCAGGAATTAATCTACCTCTGTGTCCTGCATCTCTGACGAATAAAAATTGCCCAGGACCTATTCTGATCGCTGCATCCCAGTGTACGCATTATTCACTTTCGTATTATGCGTCTACTTAGTTCATGTTTACATAAAGCTTTCAAAGTCGAGAAAGTGTATTAGCTCTTTTAACGTTTTAATGTCTCGTGTTTATAATTGATCTGACATATTTTGACCACTCCTTTAAATCTGACAATAGGTTGACCATGTCCGTGGTATGGCAGAAATAGCTGCGGAAACAATTTTCGATAAAAGTTATATATGCAATCCCGATGCGATTCTAATTATAACTTCTGTTCATCAAGGGATTCAGATGTAATTCACCCTTCCACGATTCCCATACTTTTATTGTTCTTGCTCCAAAAAGCTCAGTACCTTACCATTGTTACATGATAAGTAAACAATGAAGTGATGCAACTTGACGGAGTATTTGGCGGAGTTTTGTGGAAGGGTGAATATATACATGTACAATATATTTATGAAAATGTCTGCCATAACAAACCTTGCAAGACATTATGAATCAATCAATAGAAATCGTTTTATTCTCGCCCAAGTACCGTTTTCGTATACCGTATCATAATTGGTTTGTTTGGATAACTTTTTAATAAATACATGTATAAATATAGCAACTAAATAAACAATCACTTGCGTAAATATAGCAACTAAATAAACAATCAATATACTTAATTCAGCAAATTTTACTTTTCAATTGAAGTTTGGAAGATAGACGCTTTATTTCTAATAATTCTTCTTGGAACATAACGTTCTCGCAGGCATAAACGCCATGAACCAGTGATCTAACTTGTATTCACGAATTTAAGACGCCGCGAAAAAAGACTGTTTACAGTTCTTGGGACACCTTGATTTTTGCTGGGACCCATTATTTTAGCTTGGGACCCATTGGCCAAATTTCATCGGGTCCAGAGGACCCATTTAGATCAAATTGTAGATTAATCTTTGTGTATAAGCTATCCAAATATGCATTTATTTTGGTCTACTGGACCCCAAATCAGACAATCCGAAAGTCACCAGACATACCAGACAAACCTGGTAAAATTTGCTTCGGTCTGGTAAGATATTTCAACTTTTTCTTAATAAAAATGTTTGAATTTCTACAAAAATTCAAAAATGTCAGGTAAGTTGTAAAAACTTTCCCTATGTCTGCCAAATAAGAGTTCATTGCTTATTGCATATGCTTATCATAGTTCAAAAACAAAAATAATGTTCGTAAATCTGGATAAAATTTAGTTTTCTGATCATTCTTATTTCCATTTCGAACAAATTCTGAAAGTTTGGAATAAATCCATCTATCCATTCATGAGTTATCTGCGTTTTTAATTTCTCATCTCAGACTCGGACTACCACTTTTAGCATTTTTAGTGTGGCAAATTTCAGCTTATAGCTGATTACATGTACTTCCAAGATAAGCAAATATTTCCATTCAAATTATATAAATCGCTTTGTGTGTATAGAATGGATATTTCCTGAAAATTTTATCAAAATCTATTTGCCCATTACCGAGAAATCCGAATTTGCAATCTCAACTCCGTTTTTTTTTGTCTTTGACTCGAACCTGGCTTTTGCTTATTATACTTCAAAACCAGAATATTGTTGATAAATCTGAGAAGAAAAGGTTTCTTATCATTCTAAAATCCATTTTTAGCAATTTCTGAAAGTCTGGATAAAATCCATCCAATCTTGAAATATTTGCGTTTATTGATTTCTCAACTCTGACTCGGACTACCATTTTTAGTGTGGCAAAAATCGGTTTATAGCTGATTACTTCCAAGATAAACAAATATTTTAAATTCGCATAATAGAATTTGATTCGATGTATGAAATATAAATATTTCCTGAAAATTTCATCAAATTCTATCCATGCGTTGCCAAGAAATCAGAATTTAAAATCCCAACTCCGCTTTTTCCCCCCCGACTCGGACTACCACCTTTAGTGTGCACCCTCCGATAAACTTGCATGGTGTCTGATTTTCTTCAAACTTGTGGTGCTTTTCAATATCACAATTTGCATATGCCACGACGCATGATACTGCGAGCCTTTCACCTGTTCACTCTTTTGATTGTCTCGGTTGAGGACCTTCGATTTGCCTATTTATAATGCCTATTTATACTCATGGCATCCTGGGGTATCTTACTTACAGACACTGTCAGTGGTGGAGGTTTCATCATTAAATTGCATTTTTACGTTTATAGCTTGTTATTGGCGTTTACAGTTGTAAAAATATCTCATGTTCTGATTGTTCAACAACACAGAATTTCTGTACTTTCGTTTTGAAAATATTTAGACTGCATTACTGAACCCGATTTCTGTGTTGCTCTTTTTCCCATATGGGTCATTTTCAAAAAATGTCACAATCAAAATATTTTGACTTGAAAAGTCCATTCATTAGAGTAATATATCTCTTCCTTTTCAGATACTGATGTTGTGCTTGATAGAAAATCGATATTTTCTTTTTATTTACTGAAACAAACTGACAATGTCATATACATAGTATAGTTTTGGTGTCAGTGATGTTACCACCACGTACAATTCATGAAAATTGTCTAATATTTCTTCAAGATATGAAAATCAAATATTGCAAGTTCCAATGATCTAAAAAAATATGCTGGACATTAGAATTTAATTTTCTTATCGGATGGAAAATGCCTTTTCAAATTGGAAAAAAGTAATTGAAATAGAGTGTACTCGAAAAATGTAATCTATTTTAGAAACAAATTATTATCATTTTTTCATTAAAGTAGGAAAACGAATAAAGGCAATCTCTTCTGTATGAAGGAATTGACTTTCTTTGACATTCAATGCATTGTAGATGGAAATTATAATAAAGGTAGTAACATGATTGACTTCAAGCTAGGTAACATAAGGGACAAAACTGGTAACATCAAAGCACATATAAAGAATTTGCAAATTGTTTCATTGTCAGAGTGACTTTATATTCTTGACAAAGTTCGGCTGAAGTTTTATAGAATCTCATTTTGCCATACTAGTATGAAATATTGACCAGCATGACTCATCAAAAAGATTTGATTGAAGTAAAGAATGCCCACGATGATACCTAAAAAGTGTGCATGGTGTTATTTTTTCTATACAAAATCTCCTTTTACTCTGAAAAAGAGTTGTAGGAATATGCTTTCATCGTGACAACACTTTATGCTGAATGAGAATGAGGTCTTTTGAACATGCAGTTAAACTGAGATGGAATACGATTCCTCCTTAAAATAGGCTGAGATATTATTACGCAATGTTCATCAGGTATAATAAATCGTGACAACACTTTATGCTGAATGAGAATGAGGTCTTTTGAACATGCAGTTAAACTGAGATGGAATACGATTCCTCCTTAAAATAGGCTGAGATATTATTACGCAATGTTCATCAGGTATAAGTTCTAAGTCAATCTTTTGTCCTAACTTTTGTATATTTATTTATGTATTTAGTAGGAAAATGTATAAAATAGATTGTGTATCGTATCTCTGAAGTAATTATTGAAAAGAAGAAACAATACTGTAAATTTTAATGTCAAAATGTCTCTCAAGTTACAATCAATGTTCAGTGATGTTTCCCTGAAAGTAACATAATGGACAGGTAACATAGCGGCATTACTAGACATAAATTTGAAAATGTATAATGTATGGGCATTTCAAATACTTGAAATAAAATGAGTATGGTGCAAATACCTTTTGACTGAACATTTTGTTGAAACAAGTGCTTTCAACGATAAAATTTAAGCTCTATTTATCTTGACGTAACATCATGGACAAGATTTGAAATTACGGTGTCAGTGATAGGTGATTTCTACCCCATTGCTCAATATTTGTATGTCCTACATTTCTTCTTTTGGCCTCTTGTCAAAAAGCAAACATATGTCTTTACAAAGATGCTCTGATCACTATCCTTTTACAAGAAGATTACCTGAAACATCATATAAAAGCCTTAATTCTGAGTAACAGCAAGGACGCGGCGAAAGTTACATGAAAAAAATGGATGAATATCTTTGATTATTTTCAAGTTTGGTTAAAGATTAGCACCTTTGTGTAGTCAGAATGTATAGACTTACATAAAATGATGCACATAACAATGTCATGACCATGACCATGTACATGTACATGTATATAAAGAAGCTAAAATTTGTGTTGAAAGTTTTGGATTCGGCGAAGTTACTGGTAACATCACTAGCTGGCATTTGCTATACTATCATGTGAATATGGCAAGGTTAATGGTGCTGCTGGAATTAAAAAAAAAGAATCTCAAATTAGAGGTACATGTAGCATAGCCTTACATTGTACTTGACAAGAAAAACCGGCGTAAGTAAAGCAGCTTTTCTTCCAGTATCGAGTTACAGAAATTTGGACATTTTTTGATAATGAACCTGATATAATTCTGAGTAAAAGTAGTCTAAAACTTATCAAGAATAGTATGAGGGATATTTTATTTGAATTTTGGAATGGCAAATTGTAGTCTTTATTTCCTTAATACAATGATTTTAAAAAAAATATGTTTGAGAAAGACAATAGATATACATGTAACTCCTATGATCTACATTAAAGTCTTGATATCAAAAGAAATGTTCTTTGAAAAGGTATAAGATGTGAAGAATAAAAATCCATACAGCTTTTAGCCTTTAAGATATTTAAAGAAAAACCCTGAATTTTCTAATACAGTATGTTATAAAGTTTCGGACACATAAAAAATAAATGAATGATAAAAACCCAGAAAACAAAAACTGAAACCAACATCATCGAAACATGGAAGGCCAACACATCAAAAGAGGCCAATGTTTACATTGAACCGACTTTTGATTGCCATCTAATGTAAATTCGTACATGTAATTAGGTCTTCCGACTTCCGTCGGAAGACCTATTGTTTTCGTAACCGTGGAAAATTGGATCAGCGATTTCTCAAGAACCCTGTAAGCTAGGACAATGAAAGTTCTCCAACGTTACGTTTGGAGTAAAAGCTAGATTGGTCTTTTTTATTTTTGGTCTCTGTTATTTTTTTTATCATGTTTTTTAGTAGATTCAAATATTTGACGGGAGCGTCGAATTACTCAAAAGGACCGAAAATTTCATGTTTTGCTATTTGTAAGCTTAAATATCTCGTATTTTGCTATCTACAATTTCCATTCTTTTTGAAAGTCGACAGCCATGCAAGATATGAAATGCTAGATGCACACTGTAACGATTTATTACGATGACGTCCTTCACCGTCCTTCATATTTCCAAATTCAGAAGTTCATAGGAGGAAGACACTTTTTTGCTTATAATAGTAAACAAAAATTAAGCTTATGAAGTTTCCTAAAAATTTCAATATTATTATTTTTTATCCATATATCTGTCTTATTTAGTCTTTCTGATACTTCCTATCTCTTACTGTTGAAAAGATATGAGCATCGAAATTTTGAGTTGGGTATTTCGATACACCTTCACGCCAACAGATCGGGCGCACACTAAAATTGGTAGTCCGAGTCCGACTCGAGAAAAGCAGTGTTGAGATTTTCAAATTCCGATTTCACGGCAATGATGAATATGCATTTCATAAATACATTTCGATATACACAATTTGATTTTAAAACAGTTGATTAATTTAGAAGAGATCAGCTACAAACCAGAATTTACACACAAAAAGTGGTAGTTTGATTCCGATTTCTAACCTACAAACCTGTTTCTAAACTTCAATAACTATATTTTGAACATCAAGTTTAATTTCTAATTCTAGTAAACGTTCGAACATAATTTTCGGTTGGTTGGTTTATTTACAAATTGATGAACAATTTCTCCAACATTCTTCCCTCCCCTCGTTTTTCGAAAACAGTTCTGTTTATATTGAACGATGTCGCCATGATGGAAATTCAAAATAAACTTTGAAAAAAGGGAAGGGGGGGGGGTCCAAATTTGAACCTGCACAGCGAGAACCTCATGGTATTTATATATATATATATTGAACGTAACTTGTTATTACCATTTCTCTTCTCAAGAAAATTGGTTCTACAGCTACGAGCTCGCCTTTTTTATGGGGGAAGGGGGCAGGAAGAATTTGCAAAAAAAAAAAATCCCGGCTCTGAAAAATGCTGAAAAAAATATTCCGGCCCAAAGGGCCGGCAATTTTTTTTCCCCGGACCATGCAAAAGTAAGGATACATTGCATGATATGGAAATTTTTGCTGGCCCTTTGTGCCAGACAATTTAAAGTCAAAAAATTAATTAATATAAATACAAACTGTTGACATAGATGTATCTACCAGAGACCTAATACGCATAGGCACAAAAATCTAGAAAAGGTTCTATTTAAACATCATACAATCTGTCTGAAATTCGCTAATTGCAAAGAGACATCTGAAGGAACGGTTATTAACTCATACTCTGTAACAGCGGGGAGTTTAACTTACACAGACATTCACAACATTTGACAATTTGTTTAAATCCGGCCCGAAGAACCGGCGAAATTTTTTCTCCGACTCTGTTAATGGCTGAAAAAAATGGCCTGCTCAGAAAATTTTACCGGCTGGCAATAGAATTCCTGCCCCCCCCCCCCCCCCCCCCCCCCCCCCCCCCCAAAAAAAAATCAAATGGTTGCTCACCAACAATTATCGGTTTGAAAATTTAATGTTACTGCTATTTGAAAACTTAAATATATAATATAAATACATGTAATGTGACGTCCTTCATATTTCCAAACCAAAAATTGTATAGGAGGAAGACACTCTTGTTGCAACCGCAACAAGAAACCTTTCTAGTTCTTATATGTAGTTATCCGGATTAATATTACGTGCAAACAACAAATCATTTCCATCAAACATTTACATTTCTAATGAGAGGAAGCAGCGATAAGTTTGTTTGGAGATTGGCCAAAGTGTTATCCGTACATGTATACATGTTGACAGTGGCGGATTGAAAGGGGGCTTTGGAGGCTCGAACCCCCCCACCCCCACCCACCCCTGCAATCACTCTGATCCTTGGAGACAAAACAATTTTTTTCCAACATAAATTTGTGGATAAGTACACACGGCGAAAAACCTATGCATAGGATATTTTTTTCATCTTTTAAATAGAGATCACTCGGGAATAATCGCAAATGGACATATCCTAATTGTTTGAATTCAGAAGATCTTAAAATGATCTCGGAATGAACAATTAGAAAATTGTCTTGCCAGTAGTTCACCTTTACAATTTATGTTGATGCAGAGAATAGGCAAAAGCTGAGCGATGTCTTAAAAAAAATTTGTTCAGGAAATTTTTCACGTACTATTTCTACATAAAACGGATCTAGAGGGAAGGATGGTTGGGGCAGGGGGAGGTGTCTGGACTCCTCTTGGAATTTACTGATTTTCCAGTTTTCAAGATAAAGGTGGATTCCTCAAATAATTTCTCAAAGATTCTTGTCTTCTGTATTTTTCAGAGTGAATTGTATGTGTCAGCAAAGAAAATATTTCTATCAGTCTGATTAAAACCAGTTCAAGGGGGGAGGGGGTGGTTTTGATCAGACTGACTTTTCTATTTGAGCTGAATCAGGGAGTGGGACACACGGGATCTGATGTTCGAGGAATTTTTTATGCACTATTTTGTCAGGGACGCCTCCTAAATTGGAATTTGCTGATTTTTCCAGTTTTTTAATTTGTTTTTCAAATTATAGACTGCATGGATCTTCCCAAATATTGGCTGAACCCTTAGATAACTTTCTTGATCATCCCCTGGCGGTTGAGGTTCTGGATCCGCCACCTCACAACGAACAATCGTACATGATAAAACAATTAAGAGCTACCCAAAGGGGCCACACAGGTCTATCATCTGAGTTGCAGACGAAGTGACCAATTTGGTAGAGGACATTGAGAACTTGACTCCTGTGAGGTTTCGTGAAAATCTATGCAACGCCGACTACTACATGTACAAATTAAGCTGAATTTGCATGGATCACAAAACTACAAACTGCGTACCCCTTGGTTTAAACGATCAAAGTTATGGACAAGGAAACATTTCTTTTGCCTCCACAAATATCAATGTCTTTTCAATCGGCCCTAACGCTAAACGAAAAAGCGACTCATAAAAATTCCATTTCTTAACAAAGGTTCCGATCTTCTAAACACCTCTAATATTTTTTTGGGATAATCACGTACAAAGTACTATTCCTCAATATTTGGAGAATCTAGAACCTTCTCTTATTTGTACTAGAGTATCAGAAACCTATTTTGTAGATTTATGTTTATACAATGTACACGTATGAAAAAGAATTTATCCAAAATCTTCAAAAGCAAAGACAACATGTTTCATTGGTACTTCTAGGTACCCGGATGATATTCTTACTATCGAAAATCCTGTTTTTGAAAGTATAGAAATGTTATTTATTCCCAGGAATTGAATCTAAACAAGGCAAATATTACAAACACAGAAACACCATTTCTGGACCTAAACATAAGAGTGTGTATGACAAAAGAGATGATTTTGTATTCAACATAGTACAATTTCCCTGGCTTGACGGTGATATTCATATATTACCGTCATACGGTATCTACATATTGCAGTTCATCCGGTATGCTAGAACATGTACTGATATGTTTTGGATTTTCATAGTAGAAATATACAAATTACGAAGAAACTTTTAGGTCAAGGTTTTCGCTTTCATAAACTAGTAAAGACTTTCTGGAAATTTTACGAAAATATTGTCAACTTCTTTTGAAATGCGGACCCACACAAGTAGCAGATTATACATGTATTACTTCGGGTATTTCACAATCTGTATTTTATGGTGACATAATTAACAAAATAAGAAGTTAGACAGTATTATCATCGAAATTGTGTTAGAATTATCAAACGATTTTTATACCGTGCACGGATATAATCCATCTGTTACCAGACGGACACTCGGTTTGGTACTGGACCAATCTACAGCCTTGTACCAGCGCACTCTGACTGACTGTGAAGACAGGACTACATGACAGGCCCTGTCCAAATCTCTTTAGAGAAGACAGGACCCCGACCACCTAGCCTATCTGAATCTCAGTCGGACTCATCGGGTGATTACATGCATGAGCTCGCTATGTACAGCCGACAGAGCACGGACCGTATTTCGTACGCCTCCTGTTTTTATACACATTTATATATCCATATGTGAGTTCCTTGGGACCCCTTCGTCATACTGTCTGTTTCTATGGTCATCTTACAACGATGAGCTTATTTTACAACACAATTGTGCGTTATTTCAGACCTTTGGGTAATCGGGAAGGTGGGAGGGTTGTGCGCACGTAATCCGGATAACCACACCGTATGCTAATGGCGTGGAAGATGGCCGTCCTAAGTCGGCACCGATTGCCCGTTGGTCTCGTTGGTTTATGTGTAGTAATTTGTGGTTGATGTTTCTATGTGATTTGGTGTTCCTTGTATCTTATTATAAGTAATGCGTTTACGAGTAAGAACGGCAATCGCAAATACAAAATTTAATTTATTGTTGTTATCAATGACAAAACCTACTTCGTAAAAGAAAAGTCCGATTCTGAGAATAAGTACACTGAAACAGATATTATTCAGATGCTAAATTTTCTGATCGGCAACATTTTTGTGGTGTTGGAGGAAAGGTCTTTTAGCAAATTGTCGGAATTCCAATGGGGACCAATTGTGCCCCACTCCTTGCCGACATTTTTCTTTACTCGTACGAAGATGAATTCATTCAATCTTTGGTCTCTAAAGGGAAAAGATACTTAGCTTCTGACTTCAACTTCACTTACAGATACGATGTGTTATCAATTAATCATCCAAAATTCGCGAATTATCTCAGCAGTATCTATCCTTCGGAGTTTGAAGTCAAAGAAGCTACAGAGACAAATAATTCAGCATCCTATTTGGACATAATGAGAGCTAGGTGTCTTTCAGATAAGCTTCTCAGTCAGGGATATCTTTGTGACCGACTAACATCGTCACTGAGGAAGTTCTACGGTCGATATGGGGAACTCGTCATACACAATGATGTCCCACTCTCCAGAATGGTGGATGATATTCTGTCATAGACCATTTGAACCATTCAACCAAAGATTGTACTCTATGTCTTCAAAAATAGAAGTAACCGGACGTGACAGTTCTACCGAATTGAAGCGGCGGGTGTCGATGCAAGCAGGAGATGATTACTCTTCCTGGGCACCTGGTCTCACTCCCATATCGGGAGTTTGCTTCTTTTCATATGGTGGAGGTTTTTGTTTGTTTGCTTTGGTTCCTGTTTTATCCTGATTTTGTATGCCTTCGGTTTCTGATTTTCTGAATTATCGATTTTGTGCTGTATAGAGGGATATGGTCATTATCCATAATTGTCATTTTACGTCTGTTACTGTGTGTGTCTGCCTAGTGTTTTGCATTGGGTGTTTTGGGGTTTTGCTGTGGGTGCTGCAACCGGGTGTTGTTGGAGATTCTTTCCTTTCTTTTATGGAGAAGTGAAAACATGTTTTAGCCATGCAATCAGATCATTGAGCACTTACTTCCTTTGAGATTTCGTGTAATTCGATGCTGCATGTGGAGAAAAAGTCGAAAATATGTCGTCAAATCAGACCCCTTTACAGTCATATTCATTGACATTAGACATAAGTACATAATTCCTGGAAATTTTCGTTAAATTCTTTGCAGCGGTTGCAGAGGAGATGTCGAAAATGTGTCAACCAATCAGAGCACTCAGCGACCATATTTGTTGACCGATCGGCACGGAAAAAAGCAACATGACCTTCAGTACTTGTTAACTGTAAATTTTAGTTAAATTATGTGCAGCCGTTGCAGACGAGATGTAAAAAATGTTAAAGGTTTACGACGGATGGACGGATATACAGGCAACGGACGGAAGGAGCGCTATTACAATAGCTCACTTGATCTTCGCTCAAGTGAACTAAAAACTTTTTGAGTATATATATAGGCACTTGGCATACGAAAAAATTCCACGCTTTGCTAGCTGAAGAGGGTTCACGATCAATTCACTTTCAGAAAGGACAATGAATCCGAAGCCAGTGCTCTCTGAAAGAATTTCATTTGACAGTGCCCTACTGATTTCTGTCGTCACAGTCAGGCAGTGTGCAATGTTGGAACAGATGCTTGTGCGTGTTGAATAAGTATCTAAAGAAGTTTCTGTACTATGTTTAAAGTTGTCTTGGTGACTTCAGCATCATATCATCTATAGATGAGGAGACGAGTTGTCTTTAAAACATCCAATCATTGTGCAATTAGGGAATAAGTAGTTTCTGACGTTATGTTTGCGGACGGTAACAGCCGGAACGCCAATCCCTACTTTGACGGTTGGAAGCATTGTTTCTAAAAGGGGCGGATAACTCTTGACACACAAAGTAGCGGAATAAGAATAAATTGGGCTAAACGACCTTAATTGTTTATCTCAAATTTTAAATATTATTATAAAACAAATAATACTCAGGTATAATTGACTACATATAACTGAAATTCCTCTGAAAGGGATTTTTGATATGTTTCAGCCCTGCTAAAGATCCAACGAAAATTGTGCATACACCGTTGGTTTTAAAAGCTGACACAAATGCTCCCCTGTGCACTTCTGGTCAAAATTCAATGATAATCTTTTCAACAGAATCCCAATTGAATTATGATACCTATATAGAATTTTAGTCAGTAAGTTCTCTATAAATAGGAATAAAAACGCTATATTGAGGACCCGATTTTCATTAAAATTCATCATTACGGACTCAGAATACACCAAATTCAAGTGGCAATGGAATTTTTAACATTTGTTTGATGGTGTGATACCTTGTAGATGATTTTGTGCCAATGTCATGCTTCATTTTGGCAAATCTAACCACTTCGCAGCACCGACTTGGGTTCATGTGTACTCTCTCTTTACAAACGAGTTTCCATACGTTGACATGGAAGATGTGTGGCGAAATAGACTTTAGACGAGTTGACTCCGAAACTGATGACCGGAAGTCCAGACGGATTGTGGTCAGACTTCGAGATTCATCTATACAGACAAGACGTTCATTGTGTCGAGCAAGATATCTAAATCGACGAGTTACGAAGCCAACAACCCGCCACACACGTTGAGATACTCCGTCTTTGGTGAGTTAATTAACTTAGTAATTAGGAGATTACTTTATCTGGCGTCGCCGTTTACAGAAACCTAGCACCCTAGTTGAAAAAATAACTCCGGTGTGGTGGAAGTTTCCCGCGCTCGCCATTGACCTTTGAACTTTTTGTGTCCCTGAAAAGGTAGACATTTGGTGAATTTCGACTTTGTATTACGAAGTCTAGTGAGCTTTTTCAACTTGTTTTAATTACTTTTGAAATTTTGCAAGAAATTTTCCATCAAACTTGCATTTTTCTCAAATATAAAATTTCGAACGAGTTTACACTCCGGAATTTTCGTAGGTTTACAAAATTATTGTGAACTTTTGTGGAAATAAACAATTTATATGCACTAATTGTTATTAATTTTCCAGTATTAATCACTTTAGTGTTTATAATAGCAGCCTGAAAATGAATGGGGCAGTAAGTAGCCAAGTTTCACAACAAAACAAGGTTAGAATTAACTTTGCTTCTGTCCGTGAGTTACAAGTGTTGCCTAGAGTTGGTAAGGCGACAGCAGAGAATATCATTACATTCAGAGATAGAATAGGTAACATTACCTCTGACAATATTGATTTAGTAAAAAACATCCAGGTAACTGACGAATTGCTTGGGTTGGTGGATTTTGAGCCTGATGCGTCACTAAATGTGTCGGGTAATGAGTTTAATGATAGCCAAGATAGCATAGACTTAGACACGTCACTGCTAACTCAGGGTCAAACAGATGCATCGCAAAATCAAAATGGTGCATCTAGAGAACTTGATGATAAAACACAAAGTCAGAGTGATGCAACTCAAGGACAAAATGGTGCATCAAAAGGTCAAACAGGGACATCACAGGATGATACATCCAAAAACCAGGATGGTGCATCAAAAGGTCAAAATGGTGCACAAGGTGGTAATGGTACTCCAGTCCATAGTCCTAAAAAACCAGATGGCAAACAGGGTTCGACCGATATTAAACCGGACCCAAATGTGAATCCTTTGGCGAATAAGGTTAGTGATATTATAAATCAACAAAATGCAAAAGCTAACCAAATTAGAGGTACTGACAATAAAAAAGGTGCCATATCAAAAACTAGAAGGCGTAGTGCCAGTGGTGGCGCTAGAGGGAGTAATGATGTTAAATATGACCTACGTCAATATTTACCAGCCGGCCAAACGCAAACAAATAATCAAACGGCAGGTACGGACCCAACATCAAACCAATCAATGGGTCAAACTTTAGGTCAAGGTCAAACGCAAACTCAAGGTCAGACTCAAATCCAAGGTCAAGCTATGAGTCAAGGTCAGATGTTAGGTCAACCTATGGCTCAAGGCCAGGTATTAGGTCAACCTATGGCTCAAGGTCAAACTATGGGTCAAAATCAAAACATGACTTCAATTCAAGGTCAAATGAATAACAATATGAACCAAGCTGGTCAAGGTCAGTTGAATCAAACGGGTCAAGGCCAAATGTTGAATATGGCTCCAGGACAAATGGGTCAACCTCAGCAATTTAACAACATGCAAGGTATGTGGCCAAATCAATACATGCCATTTAATATGAATCCATGGATGCCATTTGGTGGAATGCCATACGGTATGTGTCCACCTATGCAAAACAATATGCCAAATCCGTTTATGTTCAACATGGGTCAGTGTTACCCAGGTATGGGTAATCAGTGGCAGGGTTACCAAGGTCAAGGTAACATAGGACAAGTACAAGGTTACCTACCCCAAGGTAACTTAGGGCAACAAGGTTACCTACCCCAAGGTAACTTAGGGCAACAAGGTTACCAAGGTCAAGGTTACCTACCCCAAGGTAACCAAGGTCAACAAATGGGAAACCAGGTACCAGGTAATCAGGGTCAAGGTTATCTACCACAAGGTAACCAAGGTGGAGGTGACAACCAAGGACAACAAGGTAACCCAGGTAATTTAGGTAGAAGGCGTCAACCGGGTCAGAATGTACAACCCCGCAACAACCCAGATTCAATTCCTAAAAGCCTAAAATACGACGGGAAGGAACATTGGTTGGGCTTTAAGCACAAATTTCTTAGGTACATGAATTTTAAAGCATGGACCAATGAAGAAGCAAGAAATCAGTTGTGTTGGATACTCGAAGGTAAGGCCAGTGAGTATTATGCGACTGTGATGGACAGGAATGCACAGATCCCACTTCAAGATCTTTTAACTAAATTGGAAAAAAGGTTTGGTAATATTCCTCAACCAGATACCGCCCAGGATCAATTGTCTAATTCTAGGCAATTACCGGACGAGAAAATAGAGGATTGGGCTGATCGTGTGCAGCAATTAGCAGCAAGGGCGTTCCCAGATTTACAAGAGGAACGTATGATTAAGCAGGCAATTAAACGAATATGTCATGGTTGCCTAGACAAGGAAGGAGGTCAACATGTAGTCAATTTAAATCTTGATTCGGTAGAATTGGTTGTGGATAAGATAAAATCTTACCAATATAACCATAAAAGTATTTTTGCAGGGTCGCATCACTCCAGAAGAGAGGTGCGAGAGTTGAGTGTACTGCCGAGTTACGATTATGAATCAGACTCGAGTGACTACGAAGACAGAGTACCGGTAAGTGTCAAGCAGACCAAGTTTCAGCGTGACACTAGTAGTGGTAAAACTAGAGATCCAGGTAAGTCCAGAGCCATGGAATCTAGTCAAGCAAAAATTGACGAGTTGTCAAAACAAGTTACTGACCTGAGAGGAGATTTCAAGTCTCTTATGCGTCATCTCGAGACTTTAAGGTCAAGGTCACCAACCCCCTCTCAAGGATCAGGTAGAAGTAGGACACCATCGCCAGGAAGCACAACAAAATGCTTTAAGTGTCAGGGTCATGGTCATTTTGCCAAGGATTGTCCCACAAAATTTGACACAAACAAACCTTCAAAAGGAGTAAGCTGGAGTGATCAAGCTCATTTAAACGAGCAGGGATCAGGGAAGAAGGCCTAGACCTGATCCAAGAGAAAGAAGACGGCCTACAATGCACAGAGAGTTCCTTTATTATAAGACAACTTAAGTCAAATTCAAATCTTAAGGTCAAGGTCACAGTACAAGGTAAGCCAGTAGAAGGTATTATTGATACAGCTAGTCAAGTTACCATCATATCTGATGAATTTTACAACACGCTTTCCCCAAAACCCGGGAAAGTAAGAGAGTTTACCTTATGTACTGCAGGACGTAACCTATCAATGAAAGGTTACTTAGTGGAACCAACAAGTCTTGAAATAAATGGTAAAGTATATAAAGAAAGCATTTACGTAGCACCACTTGAGGATACAATGCTTATTGGTCTCGACTTCATGTCAAAATATCAAGTAACCCTTGATATGAAAGAAGGTCAACTTTATATACAAGGTCAACAAGTACCATTTACTGATGAGGGAGATAACTCTGTCCAAGCTGTCAAGGGAATAAATGTAAGAGTAAAGAGAAAAACACACATTCCAGCAAGGTCAGTTGTTAGAATACCATGTACAACTGAAAAACAACTTAACAACGAGACATACGTTATAGAGCCTGACATCAATACAGTGTTAGCTCCTCGTGTTTGTTTCGAGGGGTCAGGGAAGCCAGTGATGTCATTTGTGAACAACTCTGACAATCAGGTAACATTATTTAAAAATCAGAGAGTTGGTGTTGCCTTTGAGGTGGAGGAGATACCGGCAATAAGTGAAATATCTAATAAGATAACGGTATCTAAAGTAAGTCAACAACGAGAACAAGAAGGGATAGGGCAGCTCTCGTCATATCGACTGAAGTGGCTGTAGTGGCTTTCCCTCCATGCACCACGAGAAGGTGGCTGTCCTCTCAACGTGACTGTAACTGCAGACATGGAAGACCTTTTTACATTCCTCTGTCCCTCGATGATGCTCAGAAGGAAAATGGAAGTGATTAACCATGACAGGATGAAGTTATGTACAGACAAGGAACTGCCTATGTGGTTACAGAGACAAAGACAAAATCTTGAGGATGGGTCCCCATTACAGATTAGTAAACCAGGAAACTCAAGTAAGTTCTGTCTTTGTAGGGGTCCAGACACCGGTGAGTTCATGATTCAATGTGAAGAGTGTTTAGAATGGTACCATGAATCATGCGTAAGTATTGGTCCAGCAGAGGCGAAAGACATAGACGTCTACCTTTGTCCTAATTGTGATATGTAACTTTTATTACAGCATCATGTCAGGTCAAGATTCCAGCCCGGAAAAGAGAGCCTGGAAAGTGGTCCAGAAGAAGGACAAGGGCAAAGGAAAGGGCAAGGGCAAGAGTTCTGACAAGGGCAAAGGAAAGGCCAAAGGGACATCCGGTAGTCGTTACGCGGATGTTGAGAGGATGAGAACTGGTGAGGAGAGATGGGAGGAGGTCTTGCGTCGAGCTAGCGAGGCCAATGTATTGTTGGAGCCTACTGGGTTTTATCGACGAATTGCCGCATTGGACCATCATCTGAGGGAAGAATGCGTGCAGCGCCAGTACCAGGTAGCCAAGAGGTTCCGTGATGCCCGTTGGATCTCGAGCATCAGGAGGGATGCAACGTTTGATTTTCCGAACGACTGGATTGAGGAACATATCCCATCCTTAGACGGTAGGAAATTGCCCGTCTCCAAACCTAGTAAGAAGAGTTCTGCAGGTGAATACCAGGCTGGACCATCCAGGGACTTCAGATTGGAAGCAAACCCCGAAATGCGGGTTTATAGAGCGAACGCTGCTGCTGATGACAACGCCGTTCCCAGTGAGTTGAAGGCTGAGGATCCATTATCTTCAGAGGACCCATTACCTTTAGAAGATCCCTCACCACTGGAAGAGCCAATGGATACGTCAGGAGCAGTGCAGGAGGAAGTTCTGGTGGAAACACAGCAGCCTGCAGAGACGGAGGTGTCACCGCCTACCTTGGAACGGTCGGTGAGAGAGGATATGGTCATTCCATCCATTGTTATCACACCGCCTACTGAAGGGTCGGTGTTGGAGGAGAAGTCTGTTCCACGGAGCAAATCTACCGGTATCAGGATATCACCTGTAAAGGCACCGCCCAAACAGGACGTCAGACCGAAATACGATGTAAGATCAAAATCTTCATCTGACAGATCCAGAGCTGACACGCGGTCCAAATCCAAGCCGGTGAGCCGTACGGCATCTTCATCTGCCAGCAGGGGGGCCAGCCGACCGCAGGCTGGTGAGAAGCGGAAGACAAGCTCCGAGGGACAGAGGAATGTAAAAAGGTCTTCCATGTCTGCAGTTACAGTCACGTTGAGAGGACAGCCACCTTCTCGTGGTGCATGGAGGGAAAGCCACTACAGCCACTTCAGTCGATATGACGAGAGCTGCCCTATCCCTTCTTGTAATTCACATGACAGGCGACTGAGGAGACATGTGATTGATAGACATTTACCAGAAGCTTTCCGGTATGCCGTGGCAACCAGGGAGAATATCGCCATCCAAGTGGACGCCCTACGGTGGTTGATTAGGACAGTCTTAGGACCTAGAGCGACTCTCACGGATGCTGTCGTCTGGATGAACAGGCCAGGCAGAATTCCCTACGGAACCTGGATTGGGGATGAACACCAGGACGTTTATGACCAAGCCTGCCATTTCCTGGGTGAGTCATCCAGATGTATGTTTACCGCGCATCCTATCAATTCGCCCGCTGTCCTGATCCATTGGAGGTGTATCCTGGCCCTGTTGTCAAGGTGTTCCCAGGAGCAGGTGCGTGAGTTCAGGAGGTTCCCGAACGTGAGCGATCCGGTTGTATTAGTGGAACCTGAGGAGGAGCATAGCCCTAATGTGGCTATGGTTGTGGACAATGAAGAGAGTGAAGAGGACCCTGGAGATATGATTCTTTTAGACCAGGCAGTTGGCTCTGATGATGAGGAACCCGAGCAGAGACAGGAGCAGAGGTCCGACATGCCGAAGTGCTTTGACAGCCATTTCCATCTCGACCGGACTTGCAAGAAGATCTGGAATTCAGAGACAGGACATACTGTTGAGGACCTTTTGGCATACAGTTTTTCCAGAGCCGTGAATCATAAGCCTTTCGCCAGAGTTGAGGTAGCCGGAGGGGTCGTAGTGTTTAGTGAGCCAAAAAATTACCCTCCAGTGGATTTCTCCATGAATGGACCTTGGATGGTTGCCGTCGGAGTCCACCCTAAGCACTACGACACCCTGACAGTAGAGCGTTCCATTGTGTTGAACCAGTTGTTGTCCCACCCGAAGGTAGTGGCCCTTGGAGAGTGTGGATTGGACAGAACAATTCCTCCATCTAAATGGTTACGGCAGGATGAGGTGTTCAAGCGGATGCTGAATTTAGCCCGGCCAAATCAGCCCCTCATTCTGCATCTCCGTGGTCCAAAAGGTGACATCTACGGACTAGACGTTAACGCACGCTGTAGAGACCTTATGGAGACCAGGTGTGACAGGAACCAGAAGATCCATGTTCACTGTTTTAAGGGCACCGAGGAGATGGTTGAGTCATGGCTTAGGAAGTTCCCAAATACTTATTTTGGTATCACAGCAGCTGTCCAGTCATTTGATGATCTTCAGATCGCTGGTCTTCGGGCCATTCCAAGAGACAAGTTGCTGTTGGAGACAGATTCGCCTTATTTCCCTCTAGGAGGAGCAGAAATCAACACTCCTGCCTACATTGGAGATGTCGGACACTATGTCATGACTCATCTGGATCTTCGTCCATCTGAAGTGTTCCAGAGGACCCTGGACAACGCATTAGCACTGTATGGTGCTAACCAGTAGAAGGGGAGATTGGAACGCTGGTGGTGGTCGCTTTGGTGATGGCGACTAAGTGGAAGGGTGGAGACAATTATGGTGGAACGTGGTGATTGTCAATGTTGTGACAATCTTGGTGAGACGTGGTGATTGCCATTGTGGTGGCAATTATGGTGGAACGTGGTGATTGTCAATGTTGTGACAATATTGTTGGAGATATGGTGATTGCCATTGTGGTGGCAATTATGGTGGATACGTGGTGATTATCGTTGATATGATACGGTAATCGAGTGGATTGGACCTGTAAATACTGTATATATGTTGAATTTTTATGTTTTTATTAACCAAATCTTTACCCAAGGGTTGGTCCAATATGGTGGAGAACATCTAAAACGGGGAGGAATGTGGCGAAATAGACTTTAGACGAGTTGACTCCGAAACTGATGACCGGAAGTCCAGACGGATTGTGGTCAGACTTCGAGATTTATCTATACAGACAAGACGTTCATTGTGTCGAGCAAGATATCTAAATCGACGAGTTACGAAGCCAACAACCCGCCACACACGTTGAGATACTCCGTCTTTGGTGAGTTAATTAACTTAGTAATTAGGAGATTACTTTAGATGGACGCCCAATCAGCATATCGAAGTTTGAAAGGTGACACAAACCCCTTAAGGCAAAGATCGGCATACTATTTTTGGTTTTGGTGACTTCGGTGATATATGAAGTTTACATTCAGATTGTTCCCAATCATTCCTGGCCGGGATTTTAAAAGAAAATAAGCAATAAAATGCAGGTAAACAGATCATTTGCGAAAAACTGCCCTTGACAACGCCCGATTTATTTCAAAATGCCACAAAATTTACCTGATTAAATGTTATGACTTGAAACGGCATCTCTATTGCCATCAAAATCACCTGTGTCATTCTTGTTTACACATGCAGCACAGTCAGTATGACGCGTTTTTGATGACGTGGTACAATGTCGTCATATTCAAAACATTTGTCACGTGACTTCGTTTTTAAACTTCAAAGACAAGTGCCGACTGGCGTTCCGGCTGTAAATGCTGATTTTATGGTCGCAAACTGAGTTTTTCTGAGGGTTAGCGGAGCCAGAAAAACGGATGTTTGCACCGTAAAATCAGCATATTTACCGTCCGCAAACATAACGTCAGTATCTAATTATTCCCATTCTAATGCAATCTTTATTTTTTGTGAATATAAGGCGAATTGTGACGTTAGCAACGTCAAAGCCTAGTATGGTCTCGTTTAACAGCCATAACTAAGGAGTTAACAACCAATGAAAATCGACGTTATAGCGACGTTGCATTAGAATCTACCTTTGATCCATCAAGTCATCGAAAATAAAGACAAAGACATTTCAATTGACACATGTTCTCCGATGCGGAATTTTCCCCCATTTGTGAAATAATCACAATCTTTGTTAACTTCCACAAGGTTTTTATTATAGGTATATGATATCAAATATCTTTAACAAACAAACTTTAATGGTTTGTTCAAATGATACTTCCACATGTATGATATTATGATATACCCATAAAAAGGAAACGCATAGTATTTGCTCATCATATCCTTTGTACACATATTGAATAATCTCATAAAATCCTTTTATCACTCCCATTGATAACATGCAAATAATAGTGTTCTCAGACCCTATGCTTTCATCGGGTAACTCTTAAATGTTAGTGAAAATGGCTCAAGAAACAATATCAGGCGCGTAGCCAGAGTAGAAATGATGTGTACTCAAATCAGTCTAGGCAGGGGGTTTGGTGGCCGCCTTAAGGCCCCCAGTGCGGAAGCTCATGAAATATGGCAATTTGAAACGCACAATTTCAACTGTAAAAAGGCTTATATTCAAGTATAAAGCAAATGTCGAAGTTCGATTCAATATATATCTATTTGTACATTTTTAAATGTTCATAACATGTTGAAGTAATTCTTCTTCTTCCGTATAACGAGTTCTTTTCAATTATGCATCTAAATGTCGTTTTCAATATACAACTACACTCAGTGACGTATGAATAGAAGTTCTTAGTTTAGTATAGATCCATATCTACTACGAAACATCTTTCCTTTTTCTTTCTACTTTGATTATTTTCTTAACATTTTATTTTTATTTATTTATTCATTTTTTGGCAAAATAATGTGTACGCAGTTGCGTACTTGCGTATGGGCAGCTACGCGCCTGAATATGCCCTCGAGGTTCTTTAGAGGCTAAATTGTCTATTTTTCACAGATCCGTGTGCGCTCGTATTCCGTATGATTCTAAAATATTTTGATTCCATGGACAATCGGATGCAGCATACTAATCGGTAACTTAGGGAATAACTAGTTTCTGACGTTATGTTTGCTGACGATAAATGCTGAGTTTTTCTGTCAACGCGTTAGCGGAGCCAGAAAAACGGATGTTTGCACCGTAAAATCAGCATTTACCGTCCGCAAACATTATCAGTATCTAGTTATTCCCATTCTAATGCAAATTATATTTTTGTGTTGTTTGAATTTGATTGCACTTGCCATGGGCTGATCCGAGGCAGTGGATCCTGTCCTTTATCGACCGGCGGACTCCCAAATAGGTGCAGATGTTATATATAAAGTTGCATATATTAGATTCTAATGCACTATTATTTGTGGGCTAGGCGAAGCCGCCGTACGGAGTTTACCGACTTTATATATATTTTTGTGAATATAAGCCATAAGAAGCAACGTCAAAGCATAGTGTGTTATCGTTTTACTGTCGTAACTAAGGAGCAAACAACCAATGAAACTCGACGTTATAGCGACGTTGCATCGGAATGTCTCATAATGGCGATATTACGACGCATGATGCGGTTTTTATTCCTATGACGTCATTCAAAGTTCGCAGAATTCCAAGAATTTGCAAGCGAGTTTTATCGGAGGATATTTTTTTCATAATCAGGAATCAAAGATTCGGGGGCATGTATAGTTTTTGGCCTGTCCGTCTGTTTGTCTGTCTGTTTGTCCGAGGAAAAAACTTTAAATTTAAATTGGGCAAAACTTTTGAATGGTAAGTGATAGGGCTTTCATATTTCACGTATACATGCACTCCTTACAACATTACCTTTCAAATTCTATTTCCAAAATTTTTGACCTCATGACCTAAACCTTTTACCTATTTTTCAAAAACTTTAACATTGGGCATAATGTTTGAATGGTGAGTAATAGGGCTTTCATATTTTACATGTGTATTACTTGTGACGAGACCTTTCGATGAGTACTAACATTTTTTACCTCTTGACCTTGACCTTTGACCTACTTAAAAAAAACTATAAAATTGGGCATACATGCATATTATATACGTGCATATTTAATTTTTGAACTTTGACTTAATGGTACATAAATGGGTTTTTCTTTTGGTTTCTTGTTTGCTTGTTTCTTTCTTTAATCGTGCAGACCTACTTTCACATAAATTGACTTTATTTCAAACATGATTTGTATGTAATATGTATTTGACATCATGTGCTTAAAACTATAGGTATTTTACAATCGTGCAATAATTGAATTTGTATATATCATGTATTTTAATCAATCTACATTAAATCACTGTGTAGCATCACGTGACTTTAGTTGGTGAAACCACGAATAAATAAAAAGCTCTGTTGAAGGAAAGAAAACAGGAACTCCAATAATTGCTTTGATAAAATGTTATCTTTTCATAGCCTATATCCTTATCTAAAATGGTACTTTTACTATTTTGGAATCGTTAGTGAGTAAAACGCCGTTGTTTTTACAAACATTGTGACAAAAGGTGTAGATATTTTCGTGGAAACAACCACAACATCGTGTTTAACATATTTCGAACACGTCTTTCCTTTTGTCAGAATGTCTGTAAAAACTACAATGGTTTCTTGATTGACAAACAAAGAATCATCAAAATATCATCACTTATAAGGACATCGGTTATGAAAAGATAAAATTGAATTTAAATAAGCATCACAGTACCTGTTTTCTTTCCTCCAAACGAACAGTATGTCTCCATTTTGTGTTCGTGGTTTCAACAACTTAAGTCACGTGATGCTACACAATGTAAATGTTATGTTTGGTCGATCTGTTACGCGCAGACTAACATATGGAATATATACTGAGCAAAAAAGTTAAAGTTCCCATATTTTGACAGGCTACAGAATATACAGATGAAACGTCAAATTCCTCGAATTAGTGAATTTTATTCATTTAGGACAAAGACACTTCCTTTTTATTACTTTGACATTGAATGCATTGATGCGTGTCGAAGTAGAGAGTTTTTGCCTTGTAACGAAAAATGCTACGCTTCTTTGCTCTGGTTGGTTGCTCCCGATGGGATAGTGTCTATACAAATCCTGACAATAAAACCAATTCAAAAATTCCGAAACAAATAGCGTAAAAATCAGTAGAATGACGCAAAAAACAGGAAAATCAAGCTTAAAATTCACCGGAAGGCCTGAGGTCATGCGCGATACCGAAAATCCATACCACGTTGTAAGGATACTTAAGACGGTACATGGACGAATCAAAAAGTTTTACTTATAAATAATTGAAACAAGAAATGGAACTAGAGGAGGTCAAATGTACATTTGTATATTAGGCATATCTATGATCCCTTCGATTTCAACAATTAATGATGACGTCACATGTACGTCAGTTTATCAGAAACATGACAAAATCGAAAACTGGAAGAAGATACAGTTTACCTCTGATTTCAAATGGACGTTTTTCAAGGATACCTAGTCTACACAAAATTTCATAGAACGTGCCATATAAAACATATTCGAAAAAGCGGGCACTTTCTTTTTTTTGCTCAGTATATTTCATCAACCGCTACGTGTATTAATACATGTAAGGGAGTGAAAATGATGTTTAAAGGTCAATGAAGGAGTTTGCGCATGCAAGATTCCATTGAATATTAAAACCCCCGTTCCACTGCAATCCCGCGGTATACCTACATGTACGCTCTTTCCCGACTCCGAAAATTGCCAGGTCGGGAGAGGACGGCTCTTATCTTTGTCTGGTACTGTGTGTGTAACAGCGTGTGTTGGTCAAAAATCGATCTGTATCCACTACAATTTCGCAGTACCTACGCTTATTCCGACACCAAAACATGGCCAGGTCGGGAGTGGACGGTTCTTGATCGTATCTTTCAAAGTTTGTCTGGTACAGCGTATGTTGTATGTTGTATCGGAGTTTAACCGGATAGAACGGGTCTGGTTGGCAATATGATCGTGTGTATCAAGCGGGTAAAGTGTGTGTAAGTCCGCGTTTATCGGTCATAAATTGATCAGGAATCGGCAAGGAATAGATCGTGATGTTAAAAAAATATTTTAAAAAGTCGGGAATGTTTTACCCGCTCGTATGAAAATTTCGGTCGGGAATGGTCGTAGAAGTGAAAATCGATGGCTTTATGTTTAAAAGATACACCCCAGCGATTAACTTTTTACATAATGACACGAAATAAGATGTATTTATACCAATCTACCCAAAATGGATTCAACGCAGCTCCTTGAAGTTATCCCTAAAATGTATTGAAAAGAGAAAACATCATTTTGGTAAGGAGTATATTGAAAGTGATAGCAGCAAACTTGGCAACTTTCTACTTTATTTTGACAGTCAGTGGATTTATAAAGCCAGACATAATCATGATAAATGTGGCATATGTGAATCTCAATGTCTAGCTTTACCGATATCTTTTTGATAAATCCACTTATAACGTTATATAATCCATTTAAATTATGAAAACAATATAAACAAGGAAGTCAAAATAGAAAAAAAGGTTGATAGGCACAATGAAAGTTCAAACGATGAAAATAAAGAAATATCGGTTAACAGGTTAATTCCTTAACTTTAAACAGGATCATTCCGTGTTACTCAAACCACCTGGCGACTTTTTCAGAGTTGATATTGGACCTGTGTACAATATTTCTGGCAGAGATTGCTACAATTCAGAAAAATGTTGTAGAGTGGAAAAGTTTTATTGCAGATAAGAGTATCAAAACCATAAGAATAAAGATATAATTTCTTTGGTACATATGTATGTATGTATGTATGTATGTATGTATGTATGTATGTATGTATGTATGTATGTATGTATCGCCTATAGTCGCAGCTGACCCATTACCAACTTCTCAATGAGCTGATTTGAATTACATGTACATGTAAATTAAATCCAAAGAAACCGAAGCAAAATTGCTGCTTTTAAAAAGCGAATATCACCAACTCTACCGCGAATAAATCTACGTTGATAAATCTCTTTCATCAGATTAATCATATATACTATCCGGATTCATGACGAATCTTGTGGTTGATTGAACGTTCATCAACTGGAATTTAATTGTTTTTTGTTTAGAATAAGCAAGGACTTATAAACAGAAGGATTGGAATCTCGTCTTTTCCCGTTAACATCTCGCGTGCCCTTTTGATATGCAAATTAGGCGACGAGATGTTAGGGTTGTGATATTCAAAACCATGAGTGTCCTAAATATGTTAATTACTACAACATAAAAACGACTTGAATAAGTAGAATAGATTATCCTGATCATTTTGGTACCAATATTTTTATATTACGTCTTGAAATAGTCGAGAAAATGGTAAATTAAATCGGGCCTATTTATATAGGTCATGTTTTACTCGTAGTCGTAATGGCGAGGGCAAACTTGCGTCGAGATCCCTTATATCTGAGGCAGTTATATTATGGTCAATTATCGACATCTATACATGAAAAATAATTCTAGCAGATACAAAAAAAAGTCCAGCTTTATTTTAAAAACAACTTTTCTGAGATACTTTATAAAATAAAACAGAAAAAATGGTTTTTAGATGGCTTGTTTACCTTCTTCGTTACAGGCCGTGGGAAACAGGTGATCGTAAACACCCCCATTTTCGAAGTCTTGTATTCTTATTAATATCAGGTATCATGAAATGAAAATGGTACTAATGCACGCATTAGGATTTATTAATTATTTTGATAACAATATTCCTTGTGTTTATCGTGTTTTGTTTGAGAAAACGGGTCAGAGCGTTGACCTGCCTACGCCTTTTGGGAAAATGGCCGCGCGTACCGACGAGTGAAAACACCCATTTTCGAAGCCCCGTAAAACAATAAAATTGTAGAATTAATTAAATAAAATTGGTCCTAATGCACACTTTAGGTTTAGTCTTTATTTTGATAACAATATTTCATATGTAAATCTTGTCTAGTTTGAGAAAATGGGTCAGAGCGTTGGGCTGTCTACCTCTTTCAGAAAATGGCCGCGCGTACCGACGAGTGAAAACCTCTATTTTTGAACCTCCGGTTTACAATGAAATCGTCGAATAAATTAATCAAAATTGGTTCTAATGCACGAACTAGGTTTTCATTTTCGATTTGCCACCAATATTTTATGTGTAAGTCTAGTAATGACTGAGAAAATGGGACAGAGCATATGCCTATTTAACTCTCTTTTACGATATCTGGGTCAGAACGGCGAATGTCAAGGCTCCGCTTTGAAGCTAGATATTATAACAATATATCAATATATTTTGATAAAATTGGTATTTATTGAAACAGTAAGGTTTCATCTACATGTACGTATCAATATTTTATATGTTTATTGTGTGATGCTTGAGAAAATCATGTTATTTAATCACCCTTCTCGGATAGTACTTGGCAATGTTTTGATCTCGTTCAGATCTCGTTACACGCGAGTTTTCGTTACTATTCTAAAGGCGATGTAGAGAGTTGCGAATCCTTCTGTTTATAAGTCCTTGGAATAAGCAACCTTTGCAGTTTGTATGTCTCGTCGCATTATATTCTGTCAATGGTACATGTTTCTTCAAAAGAAATTGATTTTTTTCAAAAGTGTATTTTCAGTCCTTTTTTATCATCAAGGAATTCATTATCATAATGCTTAGAAACAAGTATCTGGACAAGAAACCGTTAGTCTATGAATAATTTACAAACTTTGTTAGATCAGAGGAGCAATGTTGTCGCCATGTGCTAATTACTAGAAAATTTATCAAAGCAAACTTATTGAAAATTCAGAATCGAAGTACATGTATTACATCATGAAGCATATTTTAGTTTGAAAATTTCAAACAGTTTACTTGTTAACATTTTAACAAGGACAAACAATTTTAAATATTTAAGTTATGTCAGTAACACAAATTGATCAATTTATGGAAATGTATTGGGTTGAACAAATCAACTCTCTTTGTACGTTCTGATTGTTTCTTATCTTAATTTGATGGAACTTATTTTGCTGTGGTCAATGAGAAATAGTCTTTTTGACAATCCAGCTTTCCTCACATGCAGGGATTTATTGAACTTCATGGTTGCGTGATGGAACTATGGGTTATATTTTTAACCTACATGTACGTATTAATGAGCGCGTACATACATGTATCCCTTAGAAGAAAGGGGGGATCACCAACAACACTAGGTTGCAGCACCCACATCAAAATCCCAAAACACCCAATCCAAAAACACAGAACAGACACCCCCCACAGAGAAAGACACAAAAGGGACAAGGAACACCAACTCACACCATAGAAACATTAAACATAACAGACGCGACAAATCCTTGCGCTTTCCCCCATTCTTCATCCTTTCAAGGGCTTTCTCTTGAAATACCAGACGGGCTAGGAATTATGAATTCTTTTTCGGTCGTGGTAATATTTGTCAAGTGTTCATTTATTTCAATAATCAAATGTCTTTTAAAATACACGATAAACAGTTCGAGAGGTTTGCGTCATAAGCAAGCTATGCAAGATTGCCAATGCCAGGTTGTCTGATTGGGAACTTCCTTGTCCTTCTTGGCTTTTATGTTAATGCATGTTATTCCCGATTTCAAACAACTGATCTTAAGAAAAGCGACGTGTTCATTGGCTGACATACATTTAAATAGTATAATGCTCTTTGACAATAATATACATCTATTGAAATTATGACCTTCATATCAAAAAGGAAGCACTAGTAGTTTGATGAACTATTTTAAGGAGAGATAAAAAAAATCACAGGGGAAATATAAATGACCTTAACTGCCAAATAAAAATCCAGAAAAAGATATGATTGGCTGATTTATTATCTCAATTACAAATCTTCTTGTCAACCACTACAAGAAATGGAATGATAACTTTCAATAAGCAAATTAAGGTTTTTCTACCAAATTCACTAGATTCACCCGAAGGTCATATGTCCATCAAAGTAGGGGATCTCCAATAACACCTAGTTACATCATCAACAGCAAAATTCCAAAACACATATATGTGATCCACTTTCTAGAATAAGCAGCTTCGCAGGCGACGCAAGCATTTATTGGATTGCTATTTTTGATATAACCTAGTTTGAAAAGGCCTTTCCAAGACGGTCATTTTGAATTCAATATCAATAAAATCGGACCTGAAACAAAAAAGTAATAAGCAAAAAAGAAAATTGATGACCATTTTTAAAATTGGAGTATTGTAGTCGTGTTTTCAATTTCTTTTATCAACAATTCCTGAAATTTATTAAATGTGGGTCATGTAGCATCATATCCCATCCATCATACTACGTCTTTGGTAACATTTTTGGACAAAATAATTTTCACACTCTTTGGCTATATTACATTGTTTGGATAGAGGATCACTGACGAGGAAGTACCCGAAACGTGCATGTTTGGTCCATGCTGCAAATTTATCTGTTGTTCTTTTTCGTTCCTTGTAATATTTGTCAATTGTTCATTTCTTTCATTACTCAAATGTCTTTTAAAATACATGATAAACAGTTCGAGAGGTTTGCGCCATAAGCAAGATATACAAGATTGCTAATGCCAGGTTGTCAGATTGGGATTTTCCTTGTCCTTCTTGGCTTTTATGTTAATGCATGCTATTCCCGATTTCAAACAACTGATCTTAAGAAAAGCGACGTGTTCATTGGCTGACATACATTTAAATAGTATAATGCTCTTTGACAATAATATACATCTATTGAAATTTTGACCTTCATTTAAAAAAGGAAGCACTAGTAGTTTGATGAACTATTTTAAGGAGAGATAAAAAAAATCACAGGGGAAAAATAAATGACCTTAACTGCCAAATAAAAATCCAGAAAAAGATATGATTGGCTGATTTATTATCTCAATTACAAATCTTCTTGTCAACCACCACAAGAAATGGAATGATAACTTTCAATAAGCAAATTAAGGTTTTTCTACCAAATTCACTAGATTCACCCGAAGGTCATATGTCCATCAAAGTAGGGGATCTCCAATAACACCTAGTTACAGCATCAACAGCAAAATTCCAAAACACATATATGTGATCCACTTTCTAGAATAAGCAGCTTCGCAGGCGACACAAGCATTCCTTGGATTGCTATTTTTGATATAACCTAGTTAATGTATGTATTTTTGAAAAGGCCTTTCCAAGACGGTCATTTTGAATTCAATATCAATAAAATCGGCCCTGAAACAAAAAAGTAATAAGCAGAAAAGAACATTGGTGACCATTCTTGAAATTGTACATGGATTTCTTTCTTTATTAGAAATTTCAGGAAATGTTTATAACTTATATGATACATTTGCAGTCTTTATTACAAAATACCAAATTAAACCCATCAATTGAAAGGAAAGTTGATTTTTATTCATTTCTTCTAGTTGAAATAGCAAATATGGAATAAAAAAATTGTAGAGACTTTTAGAAAATAATAGAGACTCCAATAAAGAGAAAATAAAAACACGACTTACATTGGAGTATTGTAGTCGTGTTTCTATTTTCTCTTATCAACAATTTCTGAAATTTCTAAAACGTGGATCATGTTCATGTACATGTAGCATCATATCCCACCCATCCAGTCTTTGGGTACATTTTTGGACAAAATAATTTTCACACTCTTTGTCCATATTGAATTGTTCGGATCGAGAATCACTGACGAGGAAGTACCCGAAACGTGCATGTCTGGTCTATGCTGCCAATTTATCTGTTCTTAAATGATGCAATTGAATTTAAAGACGTTTACCATTCGTACCATTTGGTGAGTGTCACTGTTAGAAGACCAGAAGTCTGTAAGGGCACATGTAGCCAAGGTTGATCATCTCTTCAACGCATTCAAAAATTTCTGTTATCAAAATTTCTTGAAATTTCTAAAACATGAATGCTGTAGCATCATATCCCACCCATCATTCTACGTCTTTCGGTACAATATTGGACATAAATAACTTTCACACTCTTTGACCATATACATTGTTAAGATCGAGGATTACTGACGAGGAAGTACGCGAAACGTGCATGTCAGGTCCATGCTGCAAATTTTTCTGTTCTTAAATGATGCTACTGAATTTGAAGACGTTTAGCATTTGTGAGTGGTGAGTGTCACTGCTGGCGGACCAGGAGTCCCTGATTGCACATGTAGCAAAGTTTGATCAACTTTGATTGATCATCTTTTCGACTCATTTGAAATTTTCTGTTATCAAAATTTCTTAAAATTTCTAAAACATGGGTGCTGTAGCATCATATCCCACCCATAGTGCTACGTCTTTCCGTACAATTTTGGACATAAATACTTTTCACACTCTTTGACCATATTACATTGTTTGGATCGTAAAATGAATTCATAAACAGTTCCCATATGTGGTCGCTATACTACCCGATTGTCACCCAACAACTTGTTGGTCTACCTGAAAATGTAAGATACAGGGTAAGGATATAGCTCAGCTTGTAAGGAAGATATACTAATTTCAAATTTGGTATGAAGACCCATTATGAATAATTAAATATATCGGAATATACCAGAGAAAAGGGGTTTTGACATTGGTAAGCATATTTCCGAAAACTGAAACGATGAATTGTCGATTTTTCGGTACAGTCCGAGTTAGAACCCCATACATAATCCATAGTACCATCATGCAACGAGGAAGCGAAATAAATCCCTAACGGGTGCTTTCCCTTTTCTTCAGTTTTTTCAAGGACACACCAAACGGGCTTAGTGTTACGAATCCCTTTTCGTTCCAGATTTCAATTTTTAAGTATTCATTTATTTAATGAATTAAAGACGTTTGCGTCATAGTAGACTACTGATAGCATATTGGGAACTTCCTTGTCCTTTTTTGGCCTAAATGTTAATGCATATCTTATGTAAAGCGACATATTAATTGTCCGATAACATCGATAATAGCCTGATACACATTTAAAGTCGTACACGTATGATGCTCTTTGAAGATCATATTATGTTGACATGTTTGAAATTCATATCAGGAAGAAATTATTAGTAGTTTGATGAAATGACTTAAAGTCGGATTAAAATCGTTTGGAGAAAAGAAAGCATCCTTAAACTCCACCAAATGATATGATTGTCTGATGTATTATTTTCTTTCAAATATTGTCAATCATCACATGGGATGGAATGGTAACTTAAATTATACAAATTATTAAGGTTTCTACCGAAATTCATTAGATTTATCCCGAATGTAGCATGTACATGTACTACAAAATGTACAAGAACACATAATTATGAACAAATATGGTAAGTACTATAATCTCTTCTTTTTTACATGCCTCCGTAATAAAGATCGGGGGATTTGCTTTTGTCTGGTCTGTCTATTTGTCAATCAATTGGTCTGCTGGACCGCTTCTTTGCATGTTTCTGTATTTGTCTCACAGTCCGAGACTTTAAATATCCGTATGCCGTATCTTTCTAACATATTGGGCAATAGTTTTGATATTGCACATGTGTAAACTGTACGTGACAAGACCTTTCACTTTACATTTTGACATAAGACCCAAAGAACTTCATGTGCAGCAACATTCTCTCTTCGCCTGCCTATGATGTATTCATTTCACAATTAATACGCTTTACAAGGGCATGTTCTAAGTACCAAAACGTCATGTTGAGACCAAACAGGCTCGCCAGTCTGCTGCTTTCTCAAGGTTATTTAGGGGTCGGCTTCAAAATATGTAAGTGAGAAAGTTACTGAGGTCGCTACAACAGCAAAGAAAAAATGATGATGTGAAATGTTTCATTGGTACTTCTAGGTACCTGGATGATATTTTTTTACCACCGACAATCCTGTTTTTGAAAAGTATAAAATAATATTTCTCAACAAGAACTGATTCTAAACAAGGCAAACGCTACAAACACAAAAATACCATTTTTGGACCTAAATATCAAAATTGTTTTTGGAGAGATTCATACAAGTGTGTATGACAAAAGAGATGATTTTGGATTTTTAGTCAATTTCCACTGGCTTGACGGTGATGTTCCTAGATTGCCGTCTTATGGAATATACGCTTCACAGCTCATCCGGTATGCTAGCGCATGTACTGATGTTTTGGATTTTCATAGTAGAAATTTACAAAATACCAAGAAACTTTTAGGACAAGGTTTTCGCTTTCACAAACTAGTAAAGACTTTCTGGAAATTTTACAAAAATTATTGTCAACTTATTTTGAAATTCGGACCAATACAGGCAACAGAGTATATTGCTTTGGGTATTTCACAACCTGCATTTTATGGTGATATAATAAACAAGATAAGAAGGATCAAAGATAGACAACATAACTATCGAAAATGCGTCAGAATCATCAAACGCCTTTTATACCGTGGATATGATCCTTCTGTTACCAGACGGACACTAGGCTTGGTACTCGACCAATCTACAGTCTTGTACAAGCGCATTTTTAAAACTTGCACTCTGACTGATTGTGACGGCGGTACTCCATGACGGGTCCTGTCCAAACCTCTTTATGAGAAGACAGGGCCCCGACCACCTGTCCTCTCTGAATGTCAGTCGGACTCCATACATGAGCTCGCGGCGGCAGAGCACAGATTGTATTACGTACGCCCTCTTTTTATATTCATTTACATATTCATCTGTGTTGCTTGGACCACTGCGTTTTGCGGTCTTGTTTGTGTGTGGTCATCTGACAGTGAGGAGGTTGTTTTACACCACAATTATACGTTCTTCAAGACCTCTGGGTGATCGGAAAAGTGGAAGGGTTGTGCTAACGTCATCCAGGATAACAACACCTTCTGCTATTTCCGTGGTAGATGGCCCTCCTAGGTCGGCACCGGTTAACCATTGGTCTTGTAGTTTATGTGTAGTCCTTTATGTTTGATGTTTTTCTGTTGTGCGTTGATGTTCCTTGTCCCTTTTGCGTCTCTTTCTGTGCTTGTCTGCTCTGTGTTATTGCATTAGGTGTTTTGGGGTTTTGCTGTGGGTGCTGCAACCTGGTGTTGTTGGAGATCCCCTCCTTTGATGTACAAGGGACTTATTGTACCTTTAGACATTTTGGTATCAAGGATGATTAAGGACATTCTTGATAGCAACTTTTGGAATTTACCGGATTTGACACGTATCCATTAAGAAGCCATTTGTGGCGGATGTTGTATGCAGTCAGAGGAAGCTCAATCCGTCGGGACACCTGCTCCTGCCTCCAATCGAGGATTGTCTTTTTAATTTCAGACTTACACATTTATGCTGTTTTCCCGTGGATCTATAACTGCGGAGTTAGGATTGGTACCTTTTTTGGTATACACTGGACTTCAACCTACTTTTAGGAAATTTCAGAGTAAAACTCACAAAGAATCCCCCAAACATAGAGAAGATCTTAAACAAGACCACAGGAATCAAAGCAGAACACACATGCATGAGACTATGAAAAAAAGAAATAAGATAAACTAAGTTAATAAAAAGCCACCTCATGAACAAGTTAAAGAAAGAAGAATAATCACACCAAATTGACAAATGCAACTAAAATTTGAAAGACTACACATAAAAGGAATAAGACCAATGGAAAGAAATCAGGGGTCACTACTGAAATAAATTTGGCTGTGTCAGAAATCACTTCGGCATTTAATAAGTACCACCGAAACACGTTTCTAGTGCATTAAAATTGGTTTGAAACATTCTTCAAGAGGGTAAAGAGTTGGAACACTTCCGTCTTATTAGAAAATAGTACCTCCAGAAAATCCATCTATTTGCAGAAGTGAAATTCTCATCAGTGGTACATGTACTTCTTCAATATAGAAATTAAAAGGGGTGACACCACACTAAATTGTTTTACCTGTTGAAGGCAAATTTGAATTTAAGTACCACTGATAAGGACTCTCTTGTGACCCCCCAACCATTATTTTTTAATCTGTAGAATGATGCTTTGATTTGACATCTGAACCAATTCAGAAATATGGCCGATTTTCCAGGTATCCTTCATTTATTAATGGTATGTCTTACTGTTAATTGAAAAGATAAAATGCTATCTTTGTAGGTAAACTGTAGAAAAAAAACCAATCAGATTTTGTAATGAAATCTAAGATTGCATGAAAATTTATAGACAATTTTCATGCAGATACAGTACATAACTTAATATTATTTATAACAAAAGTTAGAATAATAGAAAGATGACTAATGTTTAGGATTTGACTTTATTCAAGGTTAATATTTACTACAGTCATGGTGTATATATGAAACAAGAGTCAGTATATTTTTCAGGTAGAATTTTCCTCATTATTTGAGAAAGGATTTTAACGAAAACATGATCTAAGAACGAGAGGTTAAACAGCTTAGCAGATAACCTATATATATTTCAGAAAAGGGACTTCTTCCTCCTTTAATTTGTTATCAGTTTGATATCACACGACTTTATAAATCTATTACCGAAAACTATTCATTTTTAGGTGATCTTTTACACTTTTTCCCTCTCAAATTCAAGAGTTAAGTGAACAATTGTAAGATTTGAGGGGGATCCCCAACATACCAAGGTTGCAGTGATCACAACGAAATATCAGACGAGACAAAAAGATAACAAACAGACGGAGACAATTATAACAGAGAATAAAAGTTAAACGCAAAATCTGAAATGAGATTCCAAAAATCGCAATAAAAAACAAAAAGTCTTGAAAGGTTATTTCTCACGAGATAAAGAAATATGGCAAACAGACGGCGACAAATCTGAGATAAAATCTAAACCTTCATAGCTATCCATAGTGATTTTTTTTAAGCTGTGTTATTGTCTGCGTCTATTTGTCGTTCGTGTTTTATGAAACTGTGTTATTGTCTCCGTCTGTTTGTCCTTCGTGTTTTATGAAGTTGTGTTATTGATCCCATTTGTTTGTCCTTCGTGTTTTATGAAGCTGTGTTATTGTCTCCGTCTCCTTGTCCTGCGTTATTGTTTGTCTGTTTGTCCTTCGGGTTTTTGAAGCTGTGTTATTGTCTCCGTCTGTTTGTCCTTCGTGTTTTATGAAGCTGTGATGTTGTCTCCGTCTGTTTGTTCTTCATGTTTTATGAAGCTGTGTTATTGTCTCCGTCTCCTTGTCCTGTGTTATTGTCTCAGTTTAATTATCCTTCGTGTTTTATGAAGCTGTGTTATTGTCTTCGTCTGTTTGTCCGTCGTGTTTTATCAAGCTGTGTTATTTTCTCTTCCTGTTTGTTCTTCGTGTATTATGAAGCTGTGTTATTGTCTCCGTCTGTTTTTCCTTCGTGTTTTATGAAGCTGTGATATTGTCTCCGTCTGTTTGTTCTTCATGTTTTATTAAGCTGTGTTATTGTCTCAGTTTAATTATCCTTCGTTTTTTATGAAGCTGTGTTATTGTCTTTGTCTGTTTGTCCGTCGTGTTTTATGAAGCTGTGTTATTTTCTCCTTCTGTTTGTTCTTCGTGTATTATGAAGCTGTGTTATTGTCTCCGTCTGTTTTTCCTTCGTGTTTTATGAAGCTGTGATATTGTCTTCGTCTGTTTGTTCTTCATGTTTTATGAAGCTGTGTTATTGTCTCCGTCTGTTTGTTCTTCATGTTTTATTAAGCTGTGTTATTGTCTCAGTTTAATTATCCTTCGTGTTTTATGAAGCTGTGTTATTGTCTTCGTCTGTTTGTTCTTCATGTTTTATTAAGCTGTGTTATTGTCTCAGTTTAATTATCCTTCGTTTTTTATGAAGCTGTGTTATTGTCTTTGTCTGTTTGTCCGTCGTGTTTTATGAAGCTGTGTTATTTTCTCCTTCTGTTTGTTCTTCGTGTATTATGAAGCTGTGTTATTGTCTCCGTCTGTTTTTCCTTCGTGTTTTATGAAGCTGTGATATTGTCTTCGTCTGTTTGTTCTTCATGTTTTATGAAGCTGTGTTATTGTCTCCGTCTGTTTGTTCTTCATGTTTTATTTAGCTGTGTTATTGTCTCAGTTTAATTATCCTTCGTGTTTTATGAAGCTGTGATATTGTCTTCGTCTGTTTGTTCTTCATGTTTTATTAAGCTGTGTTATTGTCTCAGTTTAATTATCCTTCGTGTTTTATGAAGCTGTGTTATTGTCTCCGTCTGTTTGTTCTTCATGTTTTATGAAGCTGTGTTATTGTCTTTGTCTGTTTGTTCTTCGTGTTTTATGAAGCTGTGTAATTGTCTCCGTCTGTTTGTCCTTCGTGTTTTATGAAGCTGTGTTATTGTCTCCGTCTGCTTGTCCTTCGTGTTTTATGAAGCTGTGTTATTGTCTCCGTCTGCTTGTTCTTCATGTTTTATGAAGCTGTGTTATTGTCTCCAACTGTGTTATAATTTCTTCCGTCTGTTACTCCTTCGTATTATATGAAGCTGTGTTGTTGTCTCTGTCTGCTTGTCCTTAATGTTTTATGAAGCTGTGTTAATGTTTGTTTTGTTTTTTGTCTTTCGTGTTTTCCACACCTTCTTCATTTTCGGTTGCAGAAGGCTGTCCTAAGTCGGCACCGGTTTCCCAATGTTGTCGTAGGTGTATGTGTAGTCCTTTGTGTTTGATGTTTCTTTGTTGTGTTCCTTGTCCCTTTAGTGTCTCTTTCTGTGCCTATATGCTCTGTGTTTTTGCGTTACGTGTTTTGGGTTTTCCTGTGGGTGCTGCAACCTGGGATTGTTGGAAATCCCCTCCTTTGATTTAGAAGCTATGTTATTGTCTCCGTCTCTTTGTCTTCGTGTTATGGATAATGACCATATCCCTGTCTACAGTACAAAATCGATAATTCAGAAAATCAGAAACCGAAGGCATAAAAGATCAGGATAAAACAGGAACCAAAGCAAACAAAAACAAAAACCTCCACCATATGAAAAGAAGCGAACTCCAGATATGAGAGTGAGACCAGGTGCCCAGGAAGAGTAAGCATCTTCTGCTTGCATGCAACACCCGTCGCTTCAATTCGGTAGAACTGTCACATCCGGTTACTTCCATTTTGGAAGATATAGAGTATAATCTTTGGTTGGATGGTTCAAATAGTCTATGACAGAATATCATCCAACATTCTGGTTAGTGGGACATTATAGTGTATGACGAGTTCCCCATATCGACCGTAGAACTTCCTCAGTGACGATGTTAGTCGGTCACAAACATATCCTTGACTGAGAAGCTTATCTGAAAGACGCCTAGCTCTCAGAACAAAATCCGTATATTTGGTACTTGCTCTGGCATAGCGTATCAACTGAGATATGAACACGCCATAAGCAGGCGATGAAGGGATGTTGCTACTCTGAAAAGGAAAGTTCGTAATGCTGAAATTGAAGTCGTCACGTTTGTCATAGAGTGAGGTGTTCATGTGACCATCAGTGTCGTAGGACAACATTATGTCCAAATAGGATGCTGAATTATTTGTCTCTGTAGTTTCTTTGACTTCAAGCTCCGAAGGATAGATACTGCTCAGGTAATCCGCGAATTTTGGATTATTGATGGACAACACATCGTCTATGTATCTGTAAGTGAAGTTGAAGTTAGAAGCTAAGTATCTTTTCCCTTCAGAGATCAAAGATTGAATGAATTCAGCTTCGTACGAGTAAAGGAAAATGTCGGCAAGGAGTGGGGCACAATTGGTCCCCATTGGAATTCCGACAATTTGCTGGAAGACCTTTCCTCCAAACACCACAAAAATGTTGTCGATCAGAAAGTTTACATTTGAATAATGTCTGTTTCAGTGTACTTATTTTCAGAATCTGACTTTTCTTTTACAAAGTAGGTTTTGTCATAGTTAACAACAATAAATTTGTATTTGCGATTAACGTTCTTACTTGTAAACGCATTACTTATAATTTTTGCGAGTCTTTCTTTCAATTTAGAATGTGGAATTGTAGTGTAAAGTGTCGAAAAATCAAAGGCTTTGATCGAATTGACTCTACTAAAATGAGTGGATTTCAGATTTTCTAAAAGTTCCTTCGAATTCTTTAAAATCCACATCTGGTTAATACCACTGCGAGAATAAACTGTCGAACAATATTTTTGTAGCCCAGATTTGATTTCAGATAAAACTTTGGTGAGTAAGATCGATACAGATTTGGTAGAACATTTTGAGGAAGCAGCGATGAAACGTTGTTTGTACGAATTCTTATGCATTTTAGGTATGCAGTATAAGTATGGTAAATCTAAATCTAAATTGGTAGTGTCGAAGCCAAAGGTAGCAAGAGCTGATTTGTGGTTATCTATTATTTCAGAGGCAGAAAGGTTTGTTAGGGTGTAAGTGGGATTTCCAGGTGTCGAATTTAAACCCAACTCTTTAACTAGACTGTCGAAATAGTACTTTTTGCAAGTAAATGTGTAATTATTTGAGGCTTTGTCCGCTGGTGTGATGACATAATGTTCTTGGAGGTAGGTAGGTTCTGTGATAACATCAGGGTCTTTAAATATAGACACGAATCTGGTGTTCACAGTTGATTTTAATCGGTTAATTCTAGATAAAAGTAACCCTCTGATTGATTTTATCCATTCGGAAAGGGCGTCGAGCTGTACATCCTCTTTCTTTGCCCAACGTCTTGCATATTCCTCACAAGAGTCCATGATAATTTTGACATTTTGGTTCCATGTAAAGAACATACTTTCTCTGTATTTGGGACCCTTTTTTTAATAATTCTCTCAACTTGTCGTTCTTGACTATACTAAGGTCACCAGTGATAACGTGTCCACAAATGTCTCCGTTTGTTTGTTTTTTGAAGCTGTGTTAATGTCTCCGTCTGTTTGTCCTTCGTGTTTTATGAAGCTGTGTGTTATTGTGTTCGTTTGTTTGTCCTTCTTGTTTTATGAAGTTGTGATATTGTCTCCGTCTTTTTGTCCTTCTTGTTTTATGAAGCTGTGTTATTGTCTCTAACTGTTTGTCTTTCGTGTTTTATTAAGCTGTGTTATAATTTCTTCCGTCTGTTACTCCTTCATGTTTTATGAAGCTGTGCTGTCGTCTCCGTCTGCTTGTCCTTTATGGTTTATGAAGCTGTGTTATTGTTTGTTTTTGTCTGTTAATCCTTTTTGTTTTCCACACCTTCTGCTATTTCCGTTGCAGATGGCTGTGCTTAATCGGCACCGGATTCCCACTGGTCTCGTTGGTTTATGCCTATTCGAATTCCTTTGCGCTTGTTGTTTCCGTGTTGTGCGTTGACATTCCTTCTCCCTTTTTCGAATCTTTCTGTGCTTATCTTCTCTGTGTTTTTGCATTGGGTGTTTTTGGGTTTTCCTCTGGGTGCTGCAACCTGGTGTTGTTGGAGATCCCCTCCTTTGATTTAGAAGCTGTGTTATTGTCTCCGTCTCTTTGTCCTTCGTGTTTCATGAAGCTGTGTTAATGTCTCAGTTTGATTGTTCTTCGTGTTTTATGAAACTGTGTTATTGTCTTTGTCTGTTTGTCCTTCGTGTTTTATGAAGCTGTGTTATTGTCTCCGTATGTTTGTTCTTCGTGCTACTGAAATTATTTTTGGTGGCGCCGCTGAAAGCATCACTGATGAGAATTTAATTTTCGAAACAAGTATCTGGTGCATGTTAATTGATTTGAAATTTTCATCAAGAAGATAGGGAGTTGGAACCCATCGACATTATTATGAAGATGTGTTAAACTCTCAGTTTGATTGTCCTACGTGTTTTATGAAGCTGTGTTTTTGTCTCCATCTGTTTGTCTTTCTTGTTTTATGAAGCTGTGTTATTGTTTCTTCCGTGTGTTACTCCTTCGTGTTTTATGAAGCTGTGTTAAAGTCCTCAGTTTAATTGTCCTACGTGTTTTATTAAGCTGTGTTATTGTCTCAGTTTGATTGTCCTTCGTGTTTTATTAAGCTGTGTTATTGTCTCCGTCTATTGTCCTTCGTATTTTATGAAGCTGTGTTATTGTCTCCGTCTGTTTGTCCTTCATGTTTTATGAAGCTGTGTTATTGTCTCCGTCTATTGTCCTTCGTATTTTATGAAACTGTGGTATTGTCTCCGTCTGTTTGTCCTTCATGTTTTATGAAGCTGTGTTATTGTCTCCGTCTGTTTGTCCTTCATGTTTTATTAAGCTGTGTTATTGTCTCTGTCTATTGTCCTTCGTATTTTATGAAGCTGTGTTATTGTCTCCGTCTGTTTGTCTTTCATGTTTTATTAAGCTGTGTTATTGTCTCCGTCTATTGTCCTTCGTATTTTATGAAACTGTGTTATTGTCTCCGTCTGTTTGTTCTTCGTGTTTTATGAAGTTGTGTTATTGTCTCCGTCTGTTTGTTCTTCGTGTGTAATGAAGCTGTGTTATTGTCTCAGTTTGATTATCCTTTGTGTTTTATGAAGCTGTGTTATTGTCTTTGTGTGTTTGTCTTTCTTTTATTATGAAGCTGTGTTATTGTTTCTTTCGTCTGTTACTCCTTCGTGTTTTATGAAGCTGTGCTGTTGTCTTCGTCTGCATTTCCTTTATGAAGCTGTGTGATTGTTTGTCTCCGTCTGTTTGTCCTTCCTGTTTTATGAAGCTGTGATATTGTCTTAGGTTTGATTATCCTTCGTGTTTTATGAAGCTGTCTTATTGTCTCCAACTGTTTGTCTTTCTTTTTTTATGAAGCTGTGTTATTGTCTTTGTCTGTTTGTCTTTCTTTTATTCGGTCTTTTCGAATATACAGAGTTACTTCCCATTTGTGCAGGTATCTGACGTCAACGCATTGTGACGTCATCAAATTCTATGGAAACAAGCGTGAAATTCAGGGAAACAGTGTCACATATATGATGTTTTGAAAGGAATTTAATGACGTCACAATGCTTTTACGTCAAATACCTGCACAAATTGAACCTAGCTTTGTAAAATCGAAAAGACGGAATTATGAAGCTGTGTTATTGTTTCTTTCGTCTAATACTGTACTCCTTCGTGTTTATTGAAGCTGTGCTGTTGTCTCCGTCTGCGTTTCCTTTATGAAGCTGTGTGATTGTTTGTTTTCGTCTGTTTTTCCTTCGTGTTCTCCACACCTTCAGCTATTTCCGTGGCAGATGGCTGCCCTAAGTCGGCAAGGTTTCCAACTGGTCTCGTTGATTTAAGTGTAGTCCTTAGTGTTTGATGTTTCTGTGTTGCGCGTTGACGTTATTTCTCCCTTTTGCGTCTCTTTCTGTGCTTGTCTGTTCTGTGTTTTTGCATTGGATGTTTTGGGGTTTTGCTGTGGGTGCTGCAACCTGGTGTTGTTGGAGATCTCCTCCTATGTTTTATGAAGCTGTGTTATTGTCTCGGTCTGTTTGTCCTTCGTGTTTATGAAGCTGTGTTAATGTCTCAGTTTGATTGTCCTTCGTGTTTTATGAAGTTGTGTTATTGTCTTTGTCTGTTTGTCCTTCATGCTTTTTGAAGCTGTGTAATTGTCTCCGTCTGTTTGTTCTTCGTGTTTTTTGAAGCTGTGCTATTGTTTCCGTCTGTTTGACCTTCATGTTTATGAAGCTGTGTTATTGTCTCAGTTTAATATTCCTTCGTGTTTTATGAAGCTGTGTTATTGTCTTCGTCTGTTTGTCCTTCGTGTTTTATGAAGCTGTGTTATTGTCTCTTCCGTCTGTTTGTAAGTTCGTGTTTTATGTAGCTGTGTTATTGTCCCAGTTTGATTGTCCTTCGTGCCTCTATGAAGCTGTGTTATTGTCTCCAGCTGTTTGTCTGTCGTGTTTTATGAAGCTGTGTTATTGTCTCCATCTGTTTGTCCTTCATGTTTATGAAGCTGTGTTACATGTTTTGTCTCTGTCTGTGTTTCCTCCGTGTTTCTGTGGTGTTGTTTATTGTGTCCGTTTGTTTATCCTTCGTGTTTTATGAAGCTGTGTTACTGTATCAGTTTGTTTGTACTATTTTCCTTTTCACGTTAGAAAGTTCTGTTTAATCTATTTTCAAGAATGTGAGACCCATTTGATTGTGATTTTTAAAATCTGATTTCGGGTTTTGTGTTTGAATTTCTTTCACTAAATTGGAAGCTGTTGTGACACTGTAGTGTTGGACTCAGCCAGATGTTTCTAAATCTCAAATTAACTAAGATTTAGCAATATAATATATACTTTAAAATCAGTTATTGAAAGTACAAAAAATTCCAAAATCATACTCCTTACACCATAAAGAAGGACATGAAAACGAAGAGGGCTACAAAACTGAATAAAATATCGAAACGTCTATACATTCGGTTGAGGAGAAATAGTGAATCCCTAATGGAAATGAAATAAGATGTCCGGGGAGATTTCTTACTAAATAATAATTTGACGTTTAAAGTACTGCATAAAAAGGGTAAATAGATATATTTCCAAATAACATGATCTATATTTCATGAAAGGTAAGTGAGATTCTTAGATAAAGAATACTAAAACACCTGTTAAAGGAGCTTATGTATTCAAAGGAAAGCTTAAATTATTGTTTTCTGTCACCAAATTTCTTGAAATTTCTAAAAAGTGGGTCCTGTAGCATCATATCCCACCAATCCTGCTACGTCTTTCGGTACATGTTTGGACATCATTATTTTCATACTCTTTGGTCATATTGCATTGTTTAGATTAAGGATCACTGACGAGGGTTAGTACACGAATGTCTGGTCCATGCTGCAAATTCATATGTTCTTAAATGATGCTAAATGAACTTGAAGACGTTTAACATTACACGGACTTGCGAAACGTCCTTCACAGAGAATTCTCTGGCGAGGGTAATATTTCACTTGTGAACTCCAGGCCACATCCATGGGGACATTTCTACGGTTGATTCTATTCACATATGAAACATAAAATAGTGTATTGTTGACAAGAATGTTGGACTGTGTTCATGATCTTGCCTGTCTATTGTTTCTCTGAATAGACTAAATATGGAAATAATAAATCTCCCTCCCTGGATTTGACTACCTTATACCTCGCTCATTATATGAACACAATCTCCCACAAGACATCATGAAATGACGTGTTTGGTATGCCACCAACATATCTCCCTCCCAGGATTTGGCTACCTTATACCTCGCTCATCATATGAACACAGTCTCCCGTAAGACATCATGAAATGACGTGTTTGGTAGGCCACCAACAAATCTCCCCCCTGGATTTGACTACCTTATACCTCGCTCATCATATGAACACAATCTCCCACAAGACATCATGAAATGACGTGTTTGGTATGCCACCAACAAATCTCCCCCCTGGATTTGACTACCTTATACCTCGCTCATCATATGAACACAGTCTCCCGCAAGACATCATGAAATGACGTGTTTGGTATGCCACCAACAAATCTCCCTCCCTGGATTTGACTACCTTATACCTCGCTCATCATATGAACACAATCTCCCACAAGACATCATGAAATGACGTGTTTGGTATGCCACCAACAAATCTCCCTCCTTGGATTTGACTACCTTACACGTCGCTCATCATATGAACACAATCTCCCACAAGACATCATGAAATGACTTGTTTGGTATGCCACCAACAAATCTCCCCCCTGGATTTGACTACCTTATACCTCGCTCATCATATGAACACAACATCCCGCAAGACATCATGAAATGACGGGTTTGGTTGGCCACCAACAAATCTCCCTCCCTGGATTTGACTACCTTATACCTCGCTCATCATATGAACACAATCTCCCACAAGACATCATGAAATGACGTGTTTGGTATGCCACCAACAAATCTCCCTCCCTGGATTTGACTACCTTATACCTCGCTCATCATATGAACACAATCTCCCACAAGACAGCATGAAATGACGGGTTTGGTAGGCCACCAACAAATCTCCCTCCCTGGATTTGACTACCTTATACCTCGCTCATCATATGAACACAATCTCCCACAAGACATCATGAAATGACGTGTTTGGTATGCCACCAACAAATCTCCCTCCCTGGATTTGACTACCTTATATCTCGCTCATCATATGAACACAATCTCCTGCAAGACATCACGAAATGACGGGTTTGGTATGCCACCAATAAAAGCCTTCTCTTCCCGGAAAACTTGTCCTATTCCAAGTTTTAGAGATCATGTCTGCTCGCTCGGAAGACTTTATTAGTTATATATCCTATGTTCTCAAGTACGCCTTGTTTTGTATGCAATTCACTTCATGATTTTCAGCAAAAGCGAACAAGATACCGATGTTCAGTTTTTCTATGTTTTCCAATTCATAAGATTGCCAATGTATTTTTTAAAAAGGAAAGAAGAAAGAATCATTGTTCATATTTTAATTATACTCACAATATATGTAAAAACATGCAGATTCCATATGTATGGTTAAAATTAACATAACAGTATACGAGTACATATTACACAATATACAGTTAAAGTATACCATTGAGGGAGCTAGCACGATTCTGGTTCTCCGAGACCCGAGACCCGAGGCGAAGTCGAGGGAAATCGGTCTGGTCGAGGGGAACCAGAATCTTGCGCACTCCTTCAATGGTATACTTTAACTGTTTTATTATACCGAAACAAACATTATACTGAAACAAACATATTTCTTAGGTATACCGAAACAAACATTATACTGAAACAAACATATCTCTTAGGTTCACATGGTTCCAATGGAAATTCTAATGATTTTGCCTTGCCTTCTCGACTGAATGACTTAGTAACGGAAAATATTAATTTTTGATGATAAGATAAACAGAAACATCATTTATCATACTCATACATGTTTAATGTTTGATTGTTTTATTTTATTGCGGATTAATCTATGTGCTAAGCGGATATGAGGCGAATTACTCTGCTCGCGTATTAATTGCGTCATCTGATCAACCTTCAACGGCGCTGATTGGCTGATACTGACACACCCCCAAAGAAGCTCCGCCCCATTTTGAAACTAACTCCCTAGGGTAATAGTCTTCTCAACTAACGCACCCCTTTGCAGGGAAATAGTCTTATCAGGCGATTTTCAGGGATTTAGTTAAATTAAATGAGTCTCTTTTGATATAGGAAAAAATCAGTAGAGGTATAATAATCTAATTTAACATAGTCTGTCGATGTTAGATCTCTTTTTATAGCGTTTATTATAAACATCTTAATTTTAATACAATTGTATTGTTACCTCCATTAAAATACATTTTTTTACAAAGTACGTTTGCTGTTATAATCATTTTGATAGGGACAGATATGCGCTTTTTAAAGCTTACCGTCACACTTAACTTATTAAAATACGAAAAAAAATCTTGCTAGCACTTGTATGGACTGATTTATTTTCAGATAGAATTATTTCTTTCCAATAATCAATAGTATTTTTCAAAAAAAAAAATTGCGTCTTATCAATTTGAATATGCACGAATACATTTTCAGTTGATTGTTCCAATCTTTTTTCTTTTTTTTTGTCTTTTTTATTATCATCATTAATTAAATTGATGAATTATTTTCTTTTTCATGGTAAAGTGCACAATCGTCCTATGGATAATTATCTATATAATATTATTTATGATACAAAGAATACAAGCAATATGTTTAAGACAATTTCCACATGACATCAATATGAATACATAATATATGTACCATGATAACTAGAAATGGAATCCTTTATTTACACTACCAGCTTCATTCAAATCGAGGCTTTTCTATTGTTTTCTTAGTTTTGGTCCAATAAATGATAATGCTACAGGTATGAAGAACAGAGCATGAACAAATTCAAAGAGAATGACAAGAAGCATCACTTTAAAAAAAGACCGAAAGACGAATGATTTTGAGAAAACTAACATAATGAGTCCAACAATAGACGATACTGCACAGTTGAATATAGGACCGCCAGCTTTTTTGAAAGCAACATTGATACGTGCTCCCCTGTCAAGCCCATTACTAGACATGTTTTAATAATTTTCACACTCTTTGGCCATATTAAATTGTTTGGATCGAGAATCACTGACGAGGAAGTACTCGAAACGTGCATGTCTGGTCCATGCTGCAAATTTATCTGTTCTTAAATGATGCAATTGAATTTGAAGACGTTTAGCATTTGCACCACTTGGTGAGTGTCACTGTTAGTGGACCAGGAGTCTGTGAGGGCACATGTAGCCAAGTTCGATAAACTTTGGTTGATCATCTCTTCAACGCATTCGAAAATTTCTGTTATCAAAATTTCTTGAAATTTCTAAAACATGTGTGCTGTAGCATCATATCTCACCCATCGTGCTACGTCTTTCGGTACAATATTGGACATAAATAATTTTCACACTCTTTGACCATATACATTGTTTAGATCGAGGATCACTGACGAGAAAGTACCCGGAACGTGCATGTCTGGTCCATGCTGCAAATTTATCTGTTCTTAAATGATGCTACTGAATTTGAAGACGTTTAGCATTTGTAAGTGGTGAGTGTCACTGCTGGTGGACCAGGAGTCCCTGAGGGCACATGTAGCAAAGTTTGATCAACTTTGATTGATCATCTTTTCGACTCATTCGAAATTTTTTGTTATCAAAATTTCTTAAAATTTCTAAAACGTGGGTGCTGTAGCATCATATCCCACCCATAGTGCTACGTCTTTCGGTACAATTTTGAACATAAATAATTTTTACACTCTTTGACCATATTACATTGTTTGGATCGTAAAATGAATTCATAAACAGTGCCGATATGTGGTCGCTATATTGCCCGATTGTCATCCAACAACTTGTTGGTCTACCTGAAAATATTAGATACAGCTCAGCTTGTAAGGAAGATATACTAATTTCAAATTTTGTATGAAGACCCATTATGAATAATTAGATATATCGGAATATACCAGAGAAAAGGGGTTTTGACATTGGTTAGCATATTTTCGAAAACTGAAACGGTGAATGTCGATTTTTCGGTACAGTCCGAGTTAGAACCCCATACATAATCCATAGTACCATCATGCAACTAGGAAGTGAAATAGCTCCCTAATAAGTGCTTTCCCTTTTCATCAGTTTTTCAAGGGCATTCATCTGGACACATATCAAACGGGCTTAGTGTTACGAATCCCTTTTCGTTCCAGATTTCAATTCTATTTAATGAATTAAAGACGTTTGCGTCATAGTAGACTACTGATAGCAGATTGGGAACGTCCTTGTCCTTTTTTGGCCTAAATGTTAATGCATATCTTACATGTATATAAAGCGACATATTGATTGTCCAATAACATCAATAATAGCCTGATACGCATTTAAAGTTGTACATGTATAATGCTCTTTGACAATAATATATATGTTGACATTTTTGGCATTCATATCAGGAAGAAATTAGTAATAGTTTGATGATTTTAATTTTTATGGTTTAAAGTCGGATGAAAATCATTAGAAGAAAAGAAAGCAACCTTAAATGCCAAATAAAAACTCCACCAGTTGATATGATAATCTAATGTATTATTTCTTTTTTTCAAATATTGTCAACCACCACATACCCGAAACGTGAATGTCTGGTCCATGCTGCAAATTTATCCGTCTATAAATGATGCTATGGAATTTGAAGACGTTTAACATGGGTGGAATGGTAACTTTAAATATGCAAATTATTATAAGGTGTCTATCAGAATCCATTAGATTTATCCCGAATGAGCATGTACATGTAATATAAAATGTACAAGAACAAATATGGACAAATATGGACAAATATGGTCCTTTCTCTTCTCTTTTATATGCATCCGTAATGAAGATCGGGGGGATTTGTTTTTGTCTGATCTGGCTATCTATCGATCAATCAGTCTGCTGGACTGCTTCTATGCATGTTTCTCTATTTGTCTGTCCGAAACATTAAATATCCATTTGCTGTATCGTTTTAACTTATTAGACAATAGTTTTGATATTACTATGTTGTTAACTGTTTGTGACAAGACCTTTCACTAGACATTGTGACATTAGACTTCATGTGCAGCGACATTCTCTTTTCGCCTACCTATGACGTAATCATTTAACAGTTAATACGCTTTGCAAGAGCATGTTCTAAGTTCCAAAACGTCATTTTAAGACCAAAGAGGTTCGCTAGTCTGCTGCTTGCTCAAGGTTTTTTTTTTGGGAGGGGGGGGGGGGGCTTCAAAATATGTAACTGAGAAAGTTCTTTAATGGTCGCTACAAGGAACTTATCGTACCTTTCGACATTTGCCTATCAAGGATGATTAAGGACATTCTTGAAAGCAACCTTTCGAATTGACCGTCTTTTACTCATTTACCGGATCTCCATTAGGATGGCATTCGTGGCGTGTGTTGAATGTAGTCAGAGGAAGAACACTCCTCCCGGGCACCTGTTTCTGCCTTCATTCAAGGGTTCACGATTGCCTTGTAATTTTAGACTTACACATTTATGTCATTTTCCCATTGGTCTATGACTGGGGAGTTAGGATTAGTACTTTTTGGCATACTCTTGACTTCAACCTACTGTTAGGAACTGCAGAGAAAAAACTCACAAAGAACCCCCCCCCCCGAAACATAGAGAATATCTCAGACAAGACCACAGGGATCAAATCAGAATACACATGCATGAGACGATATGAAAAAAAAGATAAGATATACTAGCTAAGTTGAAAAAAGACACCTCATGAACAAGTTACAAAAACTAAGAATAATCACACCAAATTGACAAATGCAACTAAAATTTGAAAGACTACACATATAAGAATTAGACCAATGCCAATGAAATCAGAGGCCACTACTGAAATCAGTTGGCTTTGTCAGGCATTAAATAAGTACCGCTGATGAGGATTTACTATCCGAAACACGTACATGTACGTTGTGCATTAAAATTGGTTTGAAAATTCTTCAAGAAGATTAAGAATTAGAACACTTCAGTATTATTAGAAAAAAGTAACTCCAGATAATCCGTCTATTTGCAGAAGTGAAATTCTCATCATGCGTACTCCTTCAATTTAGAAATTAAAAGGGATGATAATCTCTACTAAATTGTTTTATCTGTTAAAGATAATTTTGGATTTAAGTACCCCTGATTAGTACTCTCTTATGACCCCAAACCATGATTTTTATTGTCTAGAATGCTGCTTTGATTTGACGATATAATTACAATTCTTCTTTTTATCAATATAGCTCAGTTCCGCGTGACTGAATGACAAATATGGACAATGACCATATCCCAATATTACAAAATCGATAATTCAGAAAATCATAAACCGAAGACATACAAAATAAAGATAAAAAAGGAACCAAAACAAACAAAGAAAATCATCCACCACATGAAAAGAAGCGAACTCAAAACATTGGAGTGAGACCAGGTGCCCAGGAAGAGTCAGCATAACCTGCTTGCATGCAATAATACTGAAGTGCTTCAACTCTATACTCTTTATATTTCAATTAGAGCGGTTGGTAACCTCGGAATGAATAACATTTGAAGTGAGACAAGGTGCCCGGAGAAAGTCAGAGTCTCCGTCTCCCTATTGCATGCAACACCCGTAGCAATAGCTCCATGGAAACTTGTCAAATTCGGTGATAATCTCGATGTACAGATGATGTACAATTATCAGGTAAGTACAATACAATACAATACAGTCATTTATAGAGCGCCCTATACTATATATACATACTCTAAGGCGCTTAACAATTATGAAAAAGGCATTTAGTCTTTAAAATAATTTTGAGTTCTAAGTATAAAAAAAAAATAAAAAAATGCTAAATTAGCAGATAAACAATGTCTTATATCTCAATATTAAAAGCTTTTTTGAAAAAGAATGTTTTAAGATTTCTTTTAAAAGAGGGAAGCGTGTCAGTTTTCCGCAGCGTCATGGGCAAAGAGTTCCACAATATAGCTGCCGACCTAACAAATCTTCGTTCTCCATTGGTTTTCGTGCGCACGGACGGGATTTCTAGGAGAAGCGCTGATTCTGACCTAAGCGACCTTGATTGCACATAGGGTTTGATAAGGTCTCTCAGGTATATGGGAGCCATCCCTTTCAAGGCTTTAAACACAAAAAGCAATATTTTATATCGAGGTCTAAATTCGACAGGGAGCCAGTGAAGTTCAATCAAAATAGGTGTAACATGCGCTGATCTTTTAGTTTAGTTTTCGATATCAACCGCGCCGCGGTGTTCTGCACCATCTGCAACAAAGCAACGTTTGTCTTTTTTTCGCCATGCAGCAACGCGTTTCCGTAGTCAAGCCTTGATGTGACAAGTGAATTTACAAGAGTCTTGCTCGTATCCGTCGTAAGGTATTTTCTAATTCGACCAATGTTACGGATATGATAAAAGCATGACCTTGTGATCGCTTTACACTGGTTGTCCATTGTCAACAATTTGTCAAAAACCACCCTTAGATTTTTGACCACGCGTGCATCCGATATAATGCTGGTACCATACGAGACAGTAAGATCTGCAAATTGTTCTTTTTTTGTTCTTTGGCGCAAACACTATCACCTCAGTTTTGTCATAATTAAGTTTGAGTAAGTTAGACTCATCCACGTTTTGATTTCCTTAAGACATACGGCAAGTTTAGTAGACGTGTTTTGCAGACTATCAATGACCATAAAAATTTGCGTGTCGTCCGCATAGCAATGATAATCCATATTATGATTCCAACATATTTGCGCAACAGGTTTTGAAAAGATGCAGTAAAATTTGGAGGCCAAAACTGAGTCCTGGGGCATGCCGATGTCCAGCGCATGCACCTTTGATGATGTCGATCCAATGACAATACGCTGAGATCTTTCGGACAAATAAAAATGTATCCATGCCAGAGCGGACCCAGTAATTCCGTAAGAAAATTCCAATCGACGAAAAAGGATGTCATGGTCTATGACTTCGAATGCTGCGGATCTCTTGTTTGGTGATGATGACAGCCATTCAATCACAATCCAGGATGTTACTTATCATTATGGAAAGGGGGATCTGATATGCTTTTATTATATCCCTGTAGCGACCGATGAACTCCCTTAATGATGATTTTGATTTTAGCCGTTGTGTAATAAAACACTGAACAAGTAGCTTACTTGCAAGGCTCTATTGATAAAATCTTCAAATTGCCATTTGCGTCGAAAGATAGAAGTATATCCATGTACGAAGCGGATCTGTAGCTATCGGTTATTTCCTTGATCTCTAATTCGTGAGGACAGATTTCATATAAATGACCCTTAAATTCGGATCACTTATGCACGTCATCAATGTATCTGAATGTAAAATTGAACTGAGAGTTGTTTTCGCCCAGTCGAGAGCAAGGTCTGGATGAAATCAGCTTCGTATGAATATAAAAATAAGTGATTTTCAAGAGAAGCCAAAAATTCATTTCCGTTGTCCCCTCTGGTATTTTTTGGAAATTAAATTTGTGCATCTACTTTACAAAGAGTGCGCGGCACCAACTTTCCTGTAGGGTCGATTCAGTAGCATATCCAAATAAAATCTCTGTCCAGAATAGCATTGGAGGGATTGTGCTAAGATGTTAACCTCCTTTAATTTCGATGATATTTTTGGATAAAATGACAAGTTTCCGAAAAAGCAAAATAATATATTTGATGTCAAATTGATAAAATGCCAAAACAAAGCTTCTTTCAGGCGACAGAGACGGAAAGAAATAATTAATACTCTTCAGAAACATCCAGTTACTTGGGAACGAGTTAAATTGCTCCCCACTGCGAATAAAACCCGTCGCTTCAATTCGGCAAAAATAACATACTGTAAACGTGGTTATTTACGCGGGGGAAAATTTCGCGATTATAACATCAAGACGTTTCGCGTGGGGGAAATATTCGCGATAAAAATGTATTTTCCATTGTAAGAATGCAGCGGAGATATTTGAGCGAGGGGGGAATTTTCGCTAAATCCCTCCATTCCAATTACCTCCACGCGAAAATTTCCACGTTTACAGTACCCGGTCACTTCTATTTCGGAAGATACAGGTATATACTGAATAGTCAAAGATTTCCGAAGGTGTATGAAAGAGAATCTTTTCAAAATACATTGTACATGTACTTCTAAAGTATGTAATTCTGCCATCTATTCTTAATCAAAATCAAAATGTAAACACACTCAGACTATCCCATTCATTGTTTTTGGCCAGTTTCATGTTAAATGAATAGCCCACTCAAGAAAGTTGTTCATCTCTTTAAGAATTTTGGATGATTTTGTAGCCGTATATTTCATTCAGTTGAATGCTTCAAGATCGAAATATTTAACTTCAGTGGATGTTGCAAACAACCAAACATGCTCTGATATACTAGTATTGAATATATAACAGAAATCTTCCGGGTAACATTTTCTTCATTTGTTAATGATATGTCTTTCTCTTAATTGAAAAGATAAAATGCTATCTAAAATTGTGGGTAAACTGTAGAAAAAAAAACCCAATCAGATTTTGTAATGAAATCTAAGATGCATGAAAAGTTATTGACAATTTTCATTCAGATAAAATACATAACTTGATATTATTATTATGATCATTATCCATATTAATATATCCCAGTTAGCAGTAGTAAATGTTATGGAAACGTGATTTTGTATGATTCCAGAAATATCAATAAAACATTTTTGGAAATATTTCATTTTGTTCAGCGCTCTTAAATATTGTTAAAACGTTTTTAAAACATTCTACTACTGCACAGTGTTTTAAAATTGTTCTTCGAACGTTTTGTCAGAAATGTCTCAACAGAACCTGTTTGAAACCATACAAAAATATTTCGAAAATGTTTTGTGTTACCTGGTTTTGTCATTATTTATAACAAAAGTTACAATAGGATAATAGAAAGATGACCAATTATTTAGGATTTGACTTTATTCAAGGTTATTATTTACTACAGTCACGTTGTATATATGAAACGAGAGTCAGTACATGTATATTTTTCAGGTAGGAACTTCCTCATTATTTGAGAAAGGCTTTTAAAGAAAACATGATCTATGAACGAGAGGTTAAAAAGCTAAACAGATGACCTATATATATTTCAGAAAAGGGACTTCTTCCTCCTTAAATTTGTTATCAGTTTGATATCACACGACTTTATAAATCTATTACAGAAAATAATTCATTTTAAGGTGTTCTTTTACACCTTTTCCCTCTCAAATTCAAGGGTTAAGTAAATAATTGTAAGATTTGAGGGGGATCCCCAACATACCAAGGTTGCAGTGATCACAACGAAATATCAGACGAGTCAAAAGAGAACAAACAGACGGAGACAATTATTACAGAGAATGAAAGTTAAACGCAAAATCTGAAATGAGATTTCAAAAATCGCAATAAAAACCAAAAGTCTTGAAAGGTTATTTTTCACGAGAAAAAGAAATATGGCAAACAGATGGCGACAAATCTGAGATCAAATCTAAACCTTCATAGCTATCCTAAGTGTTCTTTTTTAAGCTGTGTTATTGTTTACGTTTATTTGTCGTTCGTGTTTTATGAAGCTACGTTATTGTCTCCGTCTGTTTGTCCTTTGTATTTTATGAAGCTGTGTTATTGTCTCCGTCTGATTGTCCTTGGCGTTTAATGAAGCTGTGTTATTGTCTTCATCTGCTTGTCCTTCGTATTTCATGAAGCTGTATTATTGTCTCCGTCTGTTTGTCCTTCATGTTTTATGAAGCTGTGTTATTGTCTCTGTCTTTTTGTCCTTTATGTTTTATGAAGCTGTTTTATTGTCTCCGTCTGTTTGTCCTTCGTGTTTTATGACACTGTGTTATTGTCTCCGTCTGTTTGTCCTTCATGTTTTATGAAGCTGTGTCATTGTCTCCGTCTGATTGTCCTTGGCGTTTAATGAAGCTGTGTTATTGTCTTCATCTGCTTGTCCTTCGTATTTTGTGAAGCTGTATTATTGTCTCCGTAAGTTTGCCCTCCGTGTTTTATGAGGCTGTGTTATTGTCTCCGTCTGTTTGTCCTTCGTGTTTTATGAAGCTGTATTATTGTCTCCGTAAGTTTGCCCTTCGTGTTTTATGAAGCTGTGTTCTTGTCTCCGTCTGTTTGTCCTTCGTGTTTTATGAAGCTGTATTATTGTCTCCGCCTGTTTGTCCTTCGTGTTTTATGAAGCTGTGTTATTGTCTCCGTAAGTTTGCCCTTCGTGTTTTATCAAGCTGTGTTATTGTCTCTGTCTGTTTGTCCTTCGTGTTTTATGAAGCTGTGTTATTGTCTCCGTTTGTTATTCCATCGTGATTTATGAAGCTGTGTTGTTGTCTCCGTTTGTTTGTCCTTGAAAGTTCGTGTTTTATGAAGCTGTGTTAATGTTTCAGCTTGATTGTCCTTCGTGTTTAATGACGCTGTGTTATTGTTTTCGTATGTTTGTCCTTCGTGTTTTATGAAGCTGTGTTTTTGTCTCCGTCTGTTTGTTCTTCGTGCTTTATGAAGCTGTGTTATTGTCACTTCCGTGTCTTTGTCCTTCGTGTTTTATGACGCTGTTTTTTTGTCTCGTTTTGAGTATCCTTCGTGTCTCTATGAAGCTGTGTTATTACCTCAATCTGTTGGTCTTTCGTGTTTTTTGAACCTGTATTATTATCTCGTCCGTCCGTTTGTCCTTCGTGTTTTATGAAGCTATGTTAATGTCTCCGTCTGTTTGTCCTTCATGCTTTATGAAGCTGTGTTACATGTATTGTCTCTGTCTGTCTTTCCTCCGTGTTTCTGTGGTGTTGCTTATTGTCTCAGTCTGTTTGTCCTTCTTGTTTTATGAAGCTGTGTTACAAGTATTTCCTGTGTCTGTCTTTCTTCCGTGTTTCTGTGGTGTTGTTTATAGTGTCCGTTTGTTTATCCTTCGTGTTTTATGAAGCTGTGTTACTGTGTCAGTTTGATTGTCCTATTTTCCTTTTCACGTTAGAAAGTTCTGTTTAATCTATTTTCAAGAATGTGAGACCCATTTGATTGTGATTTTTAAAATCTGATTTCGGGTTTTTTGTTTGAATTTCTTTCACTAAATTGGAAGCTGTTGTGACACTGTAGTGTTGGACTTAGCCAGATGTTTCTAAGTCTCAAATTAACTAAGATTTAGCAATATAATATATACTTTAAAATCAGTTATTGAAAGTACAAAAAAAAAATTCCAAAATCATACTCCTTACACCATAAAGAGGGACATGAAAACGAAGAGGGCTACAAAACTGAATAAAATATCGAAACGTCTATCAATTCGGATAAGGAGAAATAGTGAATCCCTAATGGAAATGAAATACATTTGTAAGATGTCCGGGGAGATTTCTTACTGAATAATTTGACGTTTAAAGTACTGCATAAAAAGGGTAAATAGATATATTTCCAAATAACATGATTTATATTTCATGAAAGGTAAGTGAGATTCTAAGATAAAGAATACTAAAACACCTGTTAGAGGAGCTTATGTATTCAAAAGAAAGCTTAAATTATTGTTTTCTGTCACCAAATTTCTTGAAATTTCTAAAACGTGGGTACTGTAGCATCATATCCCACCAATCCTGCTACGTCTTTCGGTACATGTTTGGACATCATTATTTTCATACTCTTTGGTCATATTGCATTGTTTAGATTAAGGATCACTGACGAGGGTTAGAACACGAATGTCTGGTCCATGCTGCAAATTCATATGTTCTTAAATGATGCTAAATGAACTTGAAGACGTTTAACATTACACGGACTTGCGAAACGTCCTTCACAGAGAATTCTCTGACGAGGGTAATATTTCACTTGTGAACTCCAGGCCACATCCATGGGGACATTTCTACGGTTGATTCTCTTCACATATGAAACATAAAATAGTGTATTGTTGACAAGAATGTTGGACTGTGTTCATGATCTTGCCTGTCTATTGTTTCTCTGAATAGACTAAATATGGAAATAACAAATCTCCCTCCCTGGATTTGACTACCTTATACCTCGCTCATCATATGAACACAGTCTCCCGCAAGACATCATGAAATGAAATGACGTGTTTGGTAGGCCACCAACAAATCTCCCTCCCTGGATTTGACTACCTTACACCTCGCTCATCATATGAACACAATCTCCCACAAGACATCATGAAATGACGTGTTTGGTATGCCACCAACAAACCTCCCCCCTGGATTTGACTACCTTATACCTCGCTCATCATATGAACACAATATCCCGCAAGACATCATGAAATGACGGGTTTGGTAGACCACCAACAAATCTCCCTCCCTGGATTTGACTACCTTATACCTCGCTCATCATATGAACACAATCTCCCATAAGACATCATGAAATGACGGGTTTGGTATGCCACCAATAAAAGCCTTCTCTTCCCGGAAAACTTGCCTTATTCAAAGTTTAAGAGATCATGTCTGCTCGCTCGGAAGACTTTATTAGTTATGTATCCTATGTTCTCAAGTATGCCTTGTTTTGTATGCAATTCACTTCATGATTTTCAGCAAAAGCGAACAAGATACCGATGTTCAGTTTTTCTATGTTTTCCAATTCATAAGATTGTCAATGTATTTTTGTAAAAAGGAAAGAAGAAAGAATCATTGTACATATTTTAATTATACTCACAATATATGTAAAAACATGCAGATTCCATATGTATGGTTAAAATTAACATAACAGTATACGAGTACATATTACACAATATACAGTTAAAGTATACCATTGAGGGAGCTAGCACGATTCTGATTCTCCGAGACCCGAGACCAGAGGCGAAGTCGAGGGAAATGGGTCTGGTCGAGGGGAACCAGAATCTTGCTAACTCCCTCAATGGTATACTTTAACTGTTTTATTATAACGAAACAAACATTATACTGAAACAAACATATTTCTTAGGTATACCGAAACAAACATTATACTGAAACAAACATATCTCTTAGGTTCACATGGTTCCAATGGAAATTCTAATGATTTTGCCTTGCCTTCTCGACTGAATGACTGAGTAACGGAAAATATTAATTTTTGATGATAAGATAAACAGAACATCATTTATCATACTCATACATGTTTAATGTTTGATTGTTATATTGTATTGCGGATTAACTTATGTGCTAAGCGAATATGAGGCGAATTACTCTGCTCGCGTATTAATAGCATCATCTGATCAACCTTCAACGGCGCTGATTGGCTGATACTGACACACCCCCAAAGAAGCTCCGCCCCATTTTGAAACTAACTCCCTAGGGTAATAGTCTTCTCAACTAACGCACCCCTTTGCAGGGAAATAGTCTTATCAGGCGATTTTCAGGGATTTAGTTAAATTTAATGAGTCTCTTTTGATATAGGAAAAAATCAGTAGAGGTATAATAATCTAATTTAACATAGTCTGTCGATGTTAGATCTCTTTTTATAGCGTTTATTATTAAGATCTTAATTTTAATACAATTGTATTGTTACCTCCATTAAAATACATTTTTTTACAAAGTACGTTTGCTGTTATAATCATTTTGATAGGGACAGATATGCGCTTTTTAAAGCTTACCGTCACACTTAACTTATTAAAATACGAAAAAAAAAATCTTGCAAGCACTTGTATGGATTGATTTATTTTCAGATAGAATGATTTCTTTCCAATAATCAATAGTATTTTTCAAAAAAAAAAATTGCGTCTTATCAATTTGAATATGCACGAATACATTTTCGGTTGATTGTTCCAATCTTTTTTCTTTTTTTTTGTCTTTTTTATTATCATCATTAATTAAATTGATGAATTATTCTCTTTTTCATGGTAAAGTGCATAATCGTCCTATGGATAATTATCTATATAATATTATTTATGATACAAAGAATACAAGCAATATGTTTAAGAAAATTTCCACATGACATCAATATGAATACATAATATATGTACCATGATAACTAGAAATGGAATCCTTTATTTACACTACCAGCTTCATTCAAATCGAGGCTTTTCTTTTGTTTTCTTAGTTTTGGTCCAATAAATGATAATGCTACAGGTATGAAGAACAGAGCATGAACAAATCCAAAGAGAATGACAAGAAGCATCACTTTAAAAAAAGACCGAAAGACGAATGATTTTGAGAAAACTAACATAATGAGTCCAACAATAGACGATACTGCACAGTTGAATATAGGACCGCCAGCTTTTTTGAAAGCAACATTGATATGTGCTCCCCTGTCAAGCTCATTACTAGACATGTATGCATGACAAAAATGAGCACTTAAATCAACACTAAATCCGACGCTCAGGATGAGGTGTATCATTGTTATGGAACTCAAGGACAAATCCCATAGGTACATGAATCCGAAAACTCCGAACAAAATGGAGGCCATTGAAAGTGTCACAAGAAGAATCATGATTGGATGCGGAATAAGTAAAATTGTTACCAAAAGCATTGTGCCCACAGCAACGCTAACCATTTGCAGCGAATTCGGCAAAACAGCAACGTACTGCTCAAAAAAGATAAATGCCGGAGAGTACGCAATAACTGAAAACTCTTCTGCGATATCCCTCATCTCGTTCATAAGGATACCCTGGTCTTTAGATTCTTTTATATCCTTCGTGAGGACATGAAAACGAGAGTATATTATTTCCGAAAAATTTGTACCAAAAACAATGTCGTTGTTAAATAGATCGTAATATTTAAGAAAACCTGTGTGTAAACTTTTACAAAATTCTGTTTCCGATTTATTATTCAAGAATGCGGAACCTGTGTACGCTTCATACCAATCGAAAGCCGATTCAATTTTAGGGTGAGAAAGTACCTTTTCTTTCAGACGTATTTGCTTATCATAATAAGTTCCAGACGAATAGATTTCCTTATTTTCGGTGACAAAAGAAACAAAAAATTTAGTTGTGAAAAGGTCAAAATCATATGAACTGTATTTGTAGTAATAGGATTTATCTGATACCAAATGTGTCAGAGCAAAACCTTCTTTTAAATGCGATGCCCCATATGCCGCAAATCCAATATAACAAAAGAAACTTAGTACTATGAGAATCTTAGCCGGAGGGAAGGACACCAGCTTAGGGAAGATGAGTTCTGGTAACATTTCTAATTTACTCAACATTTCTTCACGTTTCGTCGCTGTATTTCCGCTACAGAATCTTGACTTCGTTTCCAAATCCTCGTTATTCGGTACCTTTCTACAAGTCAAACAATGTCTTCTGGATTTTACTCTTCTTTCATGGAGTGTCATGCATCCAACAAAGAAAGTCATTTGATTCACATAACACAAAACCACTGCAATGCCTGGAATAGAATTCATTATCTAATATCAATGTTTTGAATTAAAAATGAGAGTAAAGGTCAGTAAAATAAATCATTAATTAGCTATGATAATATTTGTCTTATACGGGGTTTTCTGCCAAAACAATAGAAGAATGCAAACTAAGCCAATATCGACACAACTAAGCCAATATCGACATAAGTACGCCAATATTGAAAAAATCGGCATATATTGAAGTCACGTGATTAATGCAAAGTTTAAGCGATGAAAGTAAAATGGCGGCGCTCGAACGTTAAGCCAATATCGACACAATTAAGCCAATATCGACAAAAGTATGACAATATTGAAGAACTCGGCCAATATTCAAGTCACGTGGTACATGCGAAGTTCAAGCAAAGAAAGCAAGATGGCGCCGTTGCTGTAAAGAAAAAATACGAGAAAAGCATTGTTGCGTTTTTGATAAAGAAACACACTAGCATTTTCCTAGTTACATGTATCTGCAGTATTGGTTTAGTTCGATATCAAATTGGTCGAGTTTATCAATAATATGATCATTAATAAGTGTTTTTCACAATGGCCTAGTTATTGCGCTGAGGTCTGTGGTATTGGTCTGAGGCGCCTTCGGCTTCGTCTCATGCCAATATGACAGACATCAGCGCAATAACTAGGCCAATATGGAAAACACTAACTATTAACACTATAATACCGTGGACATTTTTTTGTTTAGATTGATAAAATGAAGGTTTACCTGTGTAAATGCAAAAATGTCTCACACTCATAAATACAGACAAATATCCTGTACAAAACACTATAAAGTTTGTGATGGATGTAATTGTGATGGATTTTCCACTCGTTTTCATTGTATGTCCAATTTTTTCATTTATGCTGACGTCTAAGGGAGCACTGACAAGACCAGAGAGTTGCACAAACGTGTAGTCGACTCCAGTGCCTAAAATCAAAATACATGATCGGTTCTAATAACTAGGAGAAATATGCAGTTTAAATGTGTTAAACATTAAGCAATCAGTATCTGAATCAAATGATTTCATCTTGCACGGACTAAATATTTCTAACATGAAGGGATATCGAAATATAAAATAAAAAATATTGAACTGGAGAACTTCCGTGTAGGTTTTATAGGCTCTAGTTATAGTAAGGATGTTGTCGGTGTATTTGATTAAAAGTTCGAATCTATTTCTAGAGGAAGTAGAAAGAAGATTCGAACCTATTTCGAATTTAGCCTTTGAAAATGTAAGCGACAGTTACTGAAAGCAAAATTTTAATTTCATAATCTTAGAATTGCTCCATGATGTCCTAAAAAATCAGGTTCGAGATCCAATCTTTAGGTAAAAAACAATACGGCTTATGTTAGTATGTGAACGTTGTCTCCGTATGATGAAAAAAAAAAGTTCGATAATTTTGGATCCGAAAGAGGCGAATTCCATTTTCAATTGTTTGATTATATGTATTATAGAAAATATGGTAAAAATGTGTTTGTTGCAAGGGATACAGTGGAATTGAATGGTATCAGATTGATTTCTGCAATTATTGAACTTTTGAATGACATCTTTAGTAAACATCTTTACGATGTTTTTTTCTGCAAGCTTAAATATATTCAAAGTATATATCCGAATAATTCCTGAAAATCGAGAGAAAAAAACCCCAAAAACACAAAGCGTGACAATTCTGAAGTTATGTCGGTTTTTGAAGCTCAAAAAGACTCTCTGTCCATATTGGAAAATAATGGTAAATAATATATTCTTACCAACAATCAAAAATGGCATGACACCCACTATATGGACAAATTCAATGCCTGCTGCTGCACAAATTCCAAATGCTCCTAAGATAGCTAATCCGGTTGATATGACTCCGGCTCTTCCCAAATGTCCTCTCTGTGTCAGACAGTTTCCGCCAGCAGTTACAAAGGATGCGTAATTTATCATCAGTGAAAATGTCAAAGAAAAATAAACTACATCATTATTAGTATTTGCATCAAGCTCTTGATTCAGTGAATCTGAATGGGCATAAGCTACATCAATATTTGGGTTCTGTTCTATGTTCTTCATGGCTTTTACAAGTTTGTGCTCCCATTCTCTAGAAACGTCTATGAAGTAATCAGAATCCTGCCTTAGGTAAAAAATTAACTTGATAGCTTTAGCTCTTTGCATAATTTGACCTTTGATCGTGACACCTCCCGTAATTGTTTCTAAATCGGTGACAGTTCCGTTCATGTCACGAAATAGAGGGAATGTTACGTTTTGTCCGTTTAATGCTGCCCAAAAGAAATCGGAAAGGAATATTTCACCATCAACAATGCATTTACCTTGGCGTTTAGCACAAAGATCCTCGTAATCTAAAGAGACGCCATGTTTGTCTCTGATTTTCATGCGCCTTATGTATTCTGATACATTTTGAAAATATTGAAGGTACGACTGTTCAAAAATGTTATCATTTGATGCCAAAATTACGCTACCATAATGACCCAAATCTGGAAGATGTTGCAGGTAAAAACTAGATCCGCTTCCAGCTGGGAATAGCTTTTTCATTTCAGATCTATCTTGACTCGCACGGCTATTGGTTGGTGCATACAAATGTTCTGAGTCAGAATCTGATTTTATCCACATGATCTGCAAACCGAGTAAGCCATTGAGTAAAATTGCAAAGCCAATCGCCGATACTGGATACTTAGAAATGAAAACCCCATACTTGAAGAAGATGTTACCAATGAAGTTTTCCACTGCGTAGTAAACCCTCATAATTGAATATCTATGAATAAGAAAATAAAACAAACAAGAAAACATCAAAGATGCCCACGCTTACAATGTAAAACAAAATATAAAACACAGAAAAAGATTTTTATAAAGATGCAAAATTTAACTAGGGAATTATTTGCAGAATGAAAATTTCACAATAAGACGATGACGATGTGATTAGGGGGACTGATTTAAAAGAAATTTATCTGATTCCCTAATCTGTAGATAACAAATATTCAATCAAAGACCTCCAACAAAGCTAGAGGGAGAAGTTTCATATCAAACATTATTTTTGTGTGTTGTTCGCCAAAATTTAAGAAATATATCAACGACAGGCTAATGTTGCCCTTCCAGGATATTTAAAAACATGTTTACTTCAAGCATCTAAATTTGAAGACGTTTAACATTTATATATTATTGAAATAATGTTAATACATACACCAGTGCTCAGAAACTTAAATTGGTTTAACAATGAAACAATGATTTTTTTTCGTTCCTATGGGAATTCTAATGACTTTGCCTTGCCTTTTCGACATATTGAGACTGAATATCTTTAATCATTTTGTTTATTATTTCTCTTGGCATAATTTTTGTAAAAACTGAAATTTTCTCACATAATTCAATGCATGAAAACAACTAAGTTCATCATTCTGTCATAGACCATTTGTACCGTCCAACCATATATTATACTTTATATCGTCCACTAAAAAGCACTCAAAAGGACTAAAATGTACTTCTTGATGTTTATTATTATCAGTATTGATCACCACGTTCTTTCATTGCTTGAACATTAATATAATTAATATAATTGAAAATTAATATTAATATAATGCATTGTCAAAATAAATGTTTTATATGGTGAAAAATTTTAGAAATCTTCTTAACAATGTTTTTGTTTATTTAAAGAAGAAATAGATTATGCTTTAATGCAACCTTATATAAAGGTACATAATTAGGAAAAATGAAAACGCAGAGAAAGATTATTAAAGAAAAAAAAAAACAACTACAATCTATATTTGCATAATTTGATTCTGTTTTTACGGAAGAATATTTTGTCTTTTCCCGTCTCCTAACCGAATAAACCAAAAACCAACCCCCCTAAAAAAACAAAAACAAAACAAAACAAAACAAAACAAAAAAACCAAAACAAGACAAAACAAAAAACAAAACAAAACAAAACAAAAGAAAACAAAATCAAAACAAAACAAAACAAAACAAAAAAAAAAAAAAACAAAACACAAAAACAAAAACTAAACAAAAACAAAACAAAACAAAACAAAACAAAAAGACAAAAAAAAACAACAAAAAAAAAAAAAAAAAAAAAAAAACAAACCAAAAGCCAAAAATTAAAAATCAAAAACAAAGCAAAACAAAACATTAAGAAAAAGAAAGTAATGATTATAATTTTATAACAACTTTAGTCGTTAGCATTGAATCAGAAGTTTGAAATGAAGAAATAGATTATGCTTTAATGCAACCTTATATAAAGGTACATAATTAGGAAAAATGAAAACGCAGAGAAAGATTATTAAAGAAAAAAAAACTACAATCTATATTTGCATAATTTGATTCTGTTTTTACGGAAGAATATTTTGTCTTTTCCCGTCTCCTAACCGAATAAACCAAAAACCAACCCCCCTAAAAAAACAAAACAAAACTAAAACAAAACAAAACAAAACAAAACAAAGCAAAAAAAAACAAAACAAAACAAAACAAAACAAAAAACAAAACAAAGCAAAACAAAACAAAAACAAAACAAAACAAAACAAAACAAAACAAAACAAAACAAAAACAAAACACGAAAACAAAAACTAAACAAAAACAAAACAAAACAAAACAAAAAGACAAAAAAAAAAAACCAAAAGCCAAAAATTAAAAATCAAAAACAAAGCAAAACAAAACATTAAGAAAAAGAAAGTAATGATTATGATTTTATAACAACTTTACTCGTTAGCATTGAATCAGAAGTTTGAAATGTTAAACGTCTTCAAATTCAATAGCATCATGTAAGAACATATAAATTTTCTGCATGGACCAGACATGCACGTTTCGGGTACTTAACCAAAGATGTATACATTTTTAATATCAAAGGACTTTTTGTGATGTGAAAATTCAGAGAAGATAGAAAAACAATTATCACACTTACTATATAGAGTCCGATTTAAGCAGTATAGAATTGTTCCACATCTCATCGAATGATAAATGGAGGACCTACGCACAGGTGAAATGCATTGCTTGATTTTAACATACGGTTTTAAGGGAGATAAGGCTAAGGATAGATAATCATTATGGAAACGTGTACCTTTGAATTTGTAATGTTTATTTCCAAGGAGACAAAACAAAATTAAGAAGAAGAAATTGTCAATATTGAAATATATGTTCTATAGTACCAATTGTATTATACTAGACACGTGTTTCGGCTATTGAATCCTCGTCAGTAGAACTTCATGTCAAGCAGTTTAAATATAGCCAAAGTGAGTTTTCCTGGCGCCATCTACAATATAGACTTTTAATTTCCTCGTGTTAAAATTAGCGGCTCCAAATTTTGTGTAGGGTTTATTCAGTAGCGTATTTAAGGAGGGTTTGAACACCAAGATGGCGGCCGCATTATTTGTTTTCTCACTTCCTAGGAAAAGTACAGTCTTAACTTCCTTAAAACATTTGATATGCTGATTGATATGTAAATTTGAGTATCCAGATGAAGTTTGAATAATATAAGAAATTATGGCGTTTTTTTCTTATTGTGGACTGTTTTATCTATGACCAAGCTACGACGTCATGGCGTCAAAAACCTTCGCATTCAAAATGCAATAAAAATATTAATACCGAACGTATCGTATTGAAACTTTGCATGAATAAAATAGCAAATTCAATCTTTATTATATTGCTTTTGTTGACAAAATTACATCGCAGGAAAGTCACGTCGTTAAAAACGGATGAATTTTGAAGAAAAATAGGAAAATCTGAAAGCTTTGTAATATTTTATTCCTGAATTCAATTTTTCTTATCTTATCAGGAAATCATCTCTGGGCATTGTTGTTCATTTTCTTAGTTTTTGACAAAGATTTTTCCACAGGATTTCTAATAATTAACTATCAATTACGGTCAATTGGCTCAAAATTGCATTTTTTAGCGCTAATGTCATCATGGATTCCAGTATCCTGCCTTTGATTAAAACATTATTCATTTCATCTTTTCGGTATGTAAGTGCAATACATTTATGAGGATTTTGGAAGCTAATTCAATATTGATTTCCAATACCTTCCCCAGAACTGGAAAGACACTTTTAAAAGTATGACGTCATCAAGAAATTCATGGAAACGTTGAAAAATGCATATTTCCAAGTCTCATAGACAAATTTCCTGTGGATAGAGTAAAAAATAAATTTGTGCAGCCAAGGACGGACAAGAAATATATAATATCATAAATTTTGAGAAAAATTGAATTATGCGTCCAAGTGTTCAATACCTTCTTAAGAGAAAATTATGTCCAAAAATCGTTGGAGGGTAAAGTATCTTAATTCTTAAAGTAATGATTACGATATTATAACAACTTAAAATTCAGTGTAAGCGTTGAATCAAAAGGTTGAAAGATGTGCACATTTTTAATATTAAAACACTTTTTTGTTAAGTAAAAAATCAAAGAAAGATAGAAAAAACAATTATAACTTTCTATAACACTTATATTAACACTGTTAATTTTAATACTTATATTGGATATTCTATAGGAGCACGGCGTGTTTTAATAGCACCTACCATTAATCCATCCTTGCACTGGACCCTGGAGACTGTTAATCATATTAGCTGTCTTTTGTGTTTCTAGATGGAGCTGTGTTATTGTCATCGTCCGTTTGTCCGTTTCTTCATTTTCTGGAGAAAATTCTTGTTTACATTTTTCCAACATGAGCCGGTTGATTGGTATTTATGGATTCTGACTTCAGATTTTATGTGTGACTATCTTTCACTGATATTGAATGAGAAGATTGGAATCATTATGTAGGTCATATTCCGTGAGGTGATTTAAATCCCTTTCAATCTCATGCAAATCATGAGTGTTTGCTAAATAACGAATGTAAATCTAAAGTTATACGATTTTCAATAGAATGACAGACATGTAAATCAATTTCGTATTCATAAATTGTGTTACGGTATTTGTTTAAGCGTATCGGAACTATAACTAAGAAAAGTTTCAAAATATTGCTTCTATAACTAGCTTCAGTAGCTTCATTATCTGTGCGAAATTAGACAAAATGGAAAAATCATACTTTCTTTGTTTTGAATCATTTCTCAGAATAAGAGCATTATGATGTTTTGTCCGAATTTTTAGCTGACAATGCTGACGGCAAATAGTTCATTACATACTATTTGCATTCCATCAAATATTTCTTTGTCAAAACTTTACTTTTTGCACTTAAGGGTATGGATCGTTGTACAAGAGAGTAATTTTACATAGCTTTTTAATCATTTCCATTGTAAAGTATGGTACAATTCATGCTTGGTAAGGCACTATAAACTATACATTTTCTGATTGGTAATGATGCCCTGAGTACAGATATAAGACTCCAAGGTCTTAAAAATCAAAGGGAAAAATTTTGCACAACTGTTATTTTGCATTAGTTATATAGAGAGAAAAGACAATCTAAATGATCAATCAGTTATTCCCCTTTCTTTTTTCTGGTCCCAACATTATTATTTCTGAGCAATGGGCATTATAACCTTTCAGAAAATATATAGTTTACAGTACCCTACCAGGCATGGAAAAATGCCTTATGGTACATTGGATACCTTAATGTGTGGTGCTATACACTTTTTGTAGAAGAATTTTCATTTGAATAACTATGTAAAAGACGGTCAGTTAGAAAGTTATAACTCAGAAATGTCCCTAACTTACAAGGCATATAGAGAAGCCAGATAATTTAACTCGCAATTTCTCGTCATATACGATTATTCAAGGTTCTGTCAACACGTCTGCTTATTCATGGAGAGCAGCATATATTGTTTAAAAACGATCTTAGTTTCTTAACAGTAAGTGTTTTGAATATATTTCCCTGACATGGTCGAAATAGCACTTTCTATATCGACAACACCTCAGACAGTGCATGTATTTTAGATATTGTTTTCATATTCGCTCAATAACATCGACGTAGGATACGGCTAGCCAAACAGGGGATGCTTACTCCATTCCGGGCACCTGGTCCCAACTCTAGCTTGTGTGCTCTATTGTGAGTGCTGTTGAGATTATTGTCAGGATCTTTTTTTAACTCATTAGACTATAGTAATCTAATTCATCATTTTCTAATTTGATTACATACATTATTACTACTGTTACACCAGAAACTTACAGTATGATTAATTTTATTGAACAAACATCGAAGAATAACCTATTTATTATTCAAGGGGTAGGTTCTCTTGAAACTTCTGAATAAGTACTTTAAAAGAGATATTGCGACGGGTGTTGCATGCAAACAGGAGATGCTTACTCTTCCTGGGCACCTGGTTCCACTCTCATATCGGGAGTTCGCTTCTTTTCATATGGTGGAGGTTTGTGTTTGTTTGCTTTGGTTCCTGTTTTATCCTGATTTTGTATGCCTTCGGTTTCTGATTTTCTGAATTATCGATTTTGTGCTGTAAACAGGGATATGGTCATTATCCATATTTGTCATTGGAAAATTTTAAGGAATCAAATTTTGTCAAATTATGTGATTGTCTCGATGTATATATTGATGTACATATCAGGTAAATATGTCTTGTTTGGTGATGATGACAGCCTTTCAATTTTCCGACTCGTCAACCTAAAAAAAAAATTTAAAGAAAAAATCCTCTTTAATGTTAATCCCATATGGAGAAATACGTCCGTTTTACTAATTTGCATAATTCGGCCATATTTGATTTTTTCTGCTATAATTACGGTCATACATAGTTATAAGTGTCTTAATTTGTGTTTTGTTACGGGTATGCAACACAGAGAAAGTGCATAAAATCCTGGACATGTAAAGCGCGTTAGCGCCTTTCATGCGATAATCATTTAATTTCCATTGTCATTTTCAAGAAAAGAAGATTCTGATTGGCTGAGAAATTCTGTTGATACATAGATCAACACAATTTTTCACGGAAGTCTATTTATAGCACTATTTTTAGAACTGGGGCTTCCCTCAAACACGAATAAACTCGTTGCTGAAAATACAATTTGTTAATGTTTGCTTATGATTTCAAGGGCACCATTTCTTTTCTACTTACTCAAAAGTTAACAGTGCATGTAGAATTGGCTCGAACTGGTCCTTATTCAAAAGATATAGAGGGACGATCGTTCGCTGTTTGAATCATGGCGGCTGCAATAACTTGTTTTGACAGACGTATCACTGCGAAACCTTCCGACTTACGAAATATAGTGCGGTGATTGATTGTTTTTAGATCGAAGAATTCAAAACAGTCTGTTTTCCACAATTAAATGATAAGAAATGAATTTTATATTTTTTTCTGTTGATGCAGGTATCACCCGAAAAATTGAACAGAAAACTTTTGCATCAACGCGCTACGCGCATTGATGCAGTTTTCTGTCCAATTGTTCGGGTGATACCTGCATCAACAGAAAAAATATAAGATTCATTTCTTAAATAATATAATTGCTATTGCTAATTAAATTGCTGTGTTTAATAGCATCTTTATTGAATATTACGTATATTTTCGGCCTTCATATTCCAAAATGCATGAAATTGTTCATTTTATCTTATGGCGGTAGAGGAATTTCGGAGTTAGGATGGATTGACTTGAAATTTAGCACTACAACGTACTTCATAAGACACCGGGCATTCCATTTTTAGATAATAAACCTAAAGGGGTGCACACTAGGGAAATTCTTTATTTCATTTCTTCCAACCTTCTGAACCTTTGATGGAAACGTCAGTGCCATGTGATTATGCTCATTGATATTAATGAAGAGGAAGCGAATGCATTTCTCCATATGCATTTCGTTAAGTTGGATTCAGTTAGAAAATAAGATAGTTGTATGATACCTTAACGAACCATAACGGATCTTCCGGATGATGCAGTTTTTGTCTTCGTGTTTGTCAATGGATTACTGACATATCACGAAACACATTACAAGTGAAGTTTCAAAACAAAATTCTCCTAAAAATAATCGAAAAAAGACATACAATATGCAAAATACATCTAGAACAATTTGGCGTAAATACAGGACAAGATTTGCGCCATGTCAAGAGGTAGCTTTAAATTTTGGCGTACTTGTCTATTCTTCCGTTTGGTGTAAATCTACGTCATATCATGAAACGCACTTACGTCAAAAAATGGCGCTAGTCCATATTTACGCCAAAATTTACGCTTATAATTAGTATATATTTTCGCCCAATGATGAAACGGCTTCATGTGCCCAGGAAGAGTCAGCATCTCCTGCTTGAAGACAGTTGTTATCCTGATATTGAAGACAGACGTTTTCCTTATATGTAAGAAAGGATGGGATCCAACAACACTAGTAAAGTTTAATACATGGTGCAACATGTGACGCCATGTACACTCTTGATACTACCTCTACCTTTCCTGTACCAATTTTCATTGAATCTTACACTGACCTGTGCATCTTAGCACATATCACAACTTATAATTGATTCTCTTATACCAATACCAATAACACGCAGATACGTAGTGCCTTTGTCAATTTTTATTTCTGTAACACACGTCTAATTTGAATGAAAAGAAATGTTTGACTGATAATAAATCTACTCAAACATGAAAAAATTAACTAATGAATCTGAAACAAATGTTGATGAAATGCAAATACATTCCAAACAATGTCATATAGATAAAACATATAAATGAATAACTTAAACAACAAGAAAGACAAAAATCAATGAAAAAGGCCAACAATGAATAACAATGAAAATAAAAAAGAGACAATCATTATGAATAAAAACAACATTGATAAATTCCTCCCGTCTACGATGCGAAACTACTATTTAAAAGTTGTTCCACCGTTATTCATGAAATAGTTTGCTAACATTATGTAAGTTGAATAAATTACAAAATTATAATTAAATGAATGATAACAAATAATATCATACATACACAAAATTCTGCTTAAAGTTGTATTGACTCAAAATGTATGTATGTATACATACATCCTTCTTCAAAATGTTTTGTAATTAAAGAAGTTCTCTAGTCGTGGAGATTTTCATGGATATTACAGTTCATATCAAACTAAATTCCAACAAGAAATTTCCCCATTATGTTATTTCTTTCAGAGCTGATATAGACCAATTTATATTTTTCCACCTTTTCCAATTTCTCAAAATAGCTGTACACACCGGACGTACGTCAGAAGTATGTAAAAGGGAACCACGTTTCATAACGCTATATATAGAAATGTACATGCATGTTGTGGATACATGTACTAATGTACTCTTATAAATGCCAAAATATGAGTGATAAATATGATAAAAGAGCATTTAATAATGAAACCTAAATATTTACATAAAAACTATAAGATAAATATTCATAAGCTCAACTAATATATTTACGAACGTACATGTATTGATATATTTTAAACGACTTCCAGAATCCTAAAGTTTATCTCAGAAAGGGATTCTAAGGCATATATAGATAAAATAGTTTTTAGGGAATCCATCCTTCCTTTCCCCCGGTGAGAAAATGGGGGTGGGGGTAAGCCGTCTATTTCGGAAAAAATACATACTAGTAAAACAAAGAAAAAAATCTGCATTTGGGGTAAACCCAAGGGGTCATGCCGTCCTAACCGTCTAGATCCCTCTTGTAGATGGTTTGGGTCTGGTAGAGGGTATCCTATTTACAAAATTCTATAGTTTCCCCGGCACTCTGACTCCCTCCCGTTCAGCCTATTGATACCACCCTCCTTCGTTGACATTTGTACCTCCCCACTTCCAGTCGGCACGTACATACTTCAATATTACCTTCCTTACATTGGAAAACGCGTATACATGTTAAAAGAGGGAGACATTAGGCCTCTGAAATATAGGTGAGAATTGAATGTAAAAATATAAGTCATCGACATGTTCTATGTACTTATTTTTGTGAGCGGGGAATAAAAGAAAGAAAGAAGGAAAGATACAAGCTATTTTTTTTTACATATATACAGGCCCAAAGTGCCGACAAAAAAGTCAGTATGCAACAACTGTGAAAGAAAAATATTAACGCCCCCCTCGCCCGAATTTCCTGACATAACTCTCGTCTCCAGAGCCCCCCCCTCATTAATAACAATACGATGTTTGTTAATTGTTGTTGTGTAAAACACAATTTTTAAATGAATATAAACATATAAATGTCCATCAAATGTTTCATCAAACGGATCCGTGTGGAACATAGAAATACGCAAGAACTTCAGTTTTCAATATGCAGAGCATAACCTGTGAAATGTTTACAAAATTTTCGATAGATTGGGATGGGGACGTAAATTTTAACTGCGGAAGGAGTTGCGACTGAATTTTGAAAAAAATATATTTTATAATCATAAACAAGATACCATATCAAGTACTTGTATATGTATTCCGGGTATCTATTTTCTTATTGTTCTGGGCAACACGGTGATCATATTCTTTTGGAGCGGAGATAGTATTATTAATAAATTAAGTCTGTCGTGAATTATTGTAATGTACCTCGGAAATGAAAATGTTTCTCTCTCTCTCTCTCGTACTGAGATACTCGATCAGTTAATGTTGACGAAGAACGCTCGTTGCTTTCCATCTAATTCTGAGACGATTAGAATTTCATTTTATTCGATATACATTACATGATCACTTCTCCCGGTGTTGAATTTCAAGAAAGTCAGTTGTTTTAAAATTAAAGTCATTTAAATCTTGGAAAAGGTTGTAAAATACGACAACACATATTTGATTGTATATCACTGAATGTATATCATGATCGTTTTGGAAAAGGTAACAACAACTAGATGGCTACTGTTGCAAGAAACAGACGGATTCCTCCTTTATTAGACCAGAAATGTTAAAATCCGAATAAAGAAGATAGAAAAAAAAAGAATTGAAATCTGTATATGCTCTTTTACATGGTTTTTTCCACTTTATCATATGTTGTGGTACTTTTTTGTACAGTGTCATGAACGGTTGGGGGTAAGAATAATAATGAGAATAATAAGAATAAAGAAACGACAATAGGATAACAGGAAGGATTCTGATGGAAGTCGGAATCATTAATTAGACCATAGATTTCGAATGGGTTTCTTTAAGTCTTTAGTTTCACTTCATTTCTATTTGGGAGCACGAAGCTGATGAACTTTTTTCCGGTGGTTTAAATGTTAGTTGTTCAGTAGCAGTTTGTCGACAAGAAAGTGAAAGAATAACTGGCAAGAAAAGAAGAGAATGAAGCATGCCAAGAACTATTATCAAAAACATGACTTTAAAAAAAGACCGAAAAATGTACGACTTTGAGAATGTCAGCATAATTATTCCAATCAATGATGATATAGCCCCATTACAAATTGGACCGCCTGCTTTCCTTACAGCCTCTCGAACTCTATCTTCGTTTGTGCTTTGCTTTGAAGATGAAAATCCATGACAGATGTGTGCACTAAAATCAACAGAGAAACCAACACTCATTATGATGTGAATCATAGTGACAGAACTGAGACTAAGATCCCACAAAAACATGAAGCCAAAAAGTCCAGCCATCAATAGTATCATAGACATGGATACCAGAAATATGACTCGCACTGATGGCATAAAGAAAAACGTAACCAGAAATATAGCACCCACAGCTATACCGACAGTTTGTAGTGTGTTCGGCAATATAGCTACATATTGCTCAAAGAAAATGAAACCTGGTGAATAGGCAATTACGCTGCTGTGTTTATATGCAATATTTCTCATTCGTTTCATAAGCTGTCCTTGTTCTGTCGAATCTTTAACATCCAAGGAAAAAACATAAATCCTTGAAGATACAATACTTGTAAATGTTGAATCAAATTTAATGTCATTTTCGTAGAAACGATACGCTGGCAAAAAGTTATTCCTTAAACTCGAAATGAAATTTGCTTCTGTTTGATTCGGGGTGTAGAAGGTTGATTGAATAAAATCAAGATACCAGTTAAGCTGTTGTAACCCATCAATAGAATGATCATTTTGCGCATCTCGTATAATTTCTTCAATAAGTAGTTTCGATTTGGGATTGGAATACTCTCTCTGATTTTGGATTATAAATGAAATCGGCAAAGAACTTGAGAAAAACCTATCACTCCACGTGCTATATCTGTAATAGTAAGAATCCTCAGAAACCAAATTACTTAAGATTAGACCTTCCCTGTACATTGTGCATCCCCATATAGCGACAGGAACGTAAACAAGCATAAGAACCCCAACGAAAACCTTAAATACTGTTTTCGATAAAAACCAATTCAAAATTGCAGGAGGTCCCCATTCGAGTGGTCCTTCAATTTGTCGACGTCTTTCAGTACTGCCTAATCTTTCATATTCAATCATTTCAGTAAGTTTTTCTTCATGAGCCTTCTTGAACGATTCGTAAGTACCCTTTTCATCATCTTTAATAACCACGTTTTCGACATCATCAATAATTTTATCCATGTCACGAAAAGCAGTGATTCTGCACATTTCTTGTATATCTTTTTTCTGAACATGTTTTCGTTCTTCTGTTATCCGTTTGATATTTTTCTCAATAGCTTCATCTAAATCTTCTGGTTTTTCAGCCTTAAAAGAAGTATTTGAAATGAATGAATTCATCAGAAGTAGGTTAAAATGTAATTTTCGTTTAATTATATCTTCATCTGGACTTTGACCAGCGCATAAAAACCGTTGAAGAGGATTTAATTTCTTCCTGTCAATATTAGCTAAAGAATAGAAACATAAACAGCAGTGGTTATATTCCTCCATACGTTTTAGATGTAAAACAATACAGGCCAGGAAAAACGTAATTTGGAAAATATAGCAGAAGAATACAGCTGTCCCTGAAAAAAGGAAAGAAAAACCTGATTAGTAAGTACTCAAATGACAAATCAAAATTCAAAATGATATCTTTTAAGAAAATTCATTTGTATTTGTCGATCTGGAAAAACAACTTCCTTTACCTTTGATCAAAATGGTTAATGAGTATCTATGGGTAGTGTGATTCGAACTCTTTGGTCCTTCTTATCGATATCATTACATAAATGTGCATGGTCGTGCAGATGTGTATTTGATGTCTGGTCCATGCTGCAAATTTATCTGGTCTTAAATGATGCTATTGACTTTGAGGACGTTTAACATTTGATAGATAATTTAATTTACCTGTAAAAATACAGAAATTTCTGACGCCAAGAAACGACGAAGAAATTCCCGCCATAAACGCTATAATGTCCGTAACTGACGTTATCGTTATGCCAACGCCACTTTTCCGCATCATATACATCACACGAGATTCAACAGTCCATTGTTTTCCATCATTGGTTGCGGTTTCGTACGTCTCGGACAATCCCGCAAGTAATAAAAACATGTCATCTACTCCAATACCTTAAAAAAGATGTATGGGCTTCTAAATTATACCATCAAAAAAGGCAGTACAAGATGAATGAGTAAATGATTTAACATCGCAAATCATAATTTACAATAAACCCAATGAATGGGCGAAAAAATATAAAAAAAAAGAAAGATCAGACAAAATAATCAAAACATTCTGCAAAGAGGCTAAAGTGAATAAATTATGGCCATAAGAGAGAGCGTAGCAGAAGTTTTGTTTTCTACAATTATTCATCGCTGCAATTCAGTTAAGTGCTTAAAATTTTATTTAATTTTTACAAACTGCTGGAAGCCAGGGTTAGTCAAAATATTTTCCGCGATTCTTGAAGTCCAACAATTTTATTTAATCTTCAAAAAAGTGTATATGGTCGAACTTGTTGAAAAAAGAATTAGAGAATTAATCTCTTCAATTTATCAGGGAACTTTCCTTATGTCTATTAGCAATATTCAAATATAGAATAAGTGTCTTAATTTGTGTTTTGTTACGGGTATACAACACACAGCAAGTGCATTTATCGTAAATGTAATGCGCGTTAGCGCATTTCATGCGATAAATGCTCTTGCTGTGTGTTGTATACCCGTAACAAGACACAAATTATGGCATTTATTCTATATATATATGCACCATAGTTGTCTATTTCATTCTTGTTTTCTGAAATCGCGTTTTCTAGGTAAAAGGGTGACGTTAAAATTCAGGTCACCGCGGGCTCAGTTTGCAGGTTAGAACAGCCGTCGCGGAATGCTTCTTTAGATCTTATGCATTGTGACGTCACGAGTGTTAATACACGAATTGCAGCACGTTTCTTTCAATAGTTACATCTCAGGGAATTACATTGGTTGTGCATATATATGCTAGTACTTCAAGCGAAATGGAACTCTTTGTGCGTTTCTGATGGTTCCATCTCTGACGAAAGACAGATTATTTTTTTCAGAAATGTATCGGGATGTTTAAGAAACCATTTTATTACTTTGTCTTTGTAATCGCTACCACTGTATATTTCTACCATATAATTTGCATGATGAAGAAGGGATGTATTAAATATTTGGATTAAATCTTTTGTTTTTATGGAAATTGAAGGAAGGGAGGAGATCTCCAACAAGACCCCGTTGCAGCATCAACAGGAAAACACCAAAACACCCGATGCAAAAACACAAAAGACGAGTACAGTACGAGACGGAAAAGAGACACACGACATGTAAACATCAAACACAAAAGACTACACATAAACCGACGAGACCATATGCAGTTTGTATGTAAGTCGACCTAAGACCTATTTGAGCTTTCGGATTCGGTCTTTAAACACCAACCTGTTCTCTCCATGGACATCTTACCTTCATGCCTAAACTCAATCTTCATACTATACTGCATGAATTTACATTATAACAAACTAATCTAGTCCGGTCAGACTTTTTCTTTCATCATCTAATATAGATATTAGTGCATGTCCTTAAATTATGCTTTTCAATTTGAAGACGTTTAACATTATTGTATTTTCAAAACAAACATGTTTGTCAATGTTACATCATACATACCAATAATGAGAAAAGGCATCACTCCAACGATGGAAACAAATTTAACTCCGCACAATGATACAAATCCCATGGAAGTTACAATTGCAAAACCTGCAGCTAGAACACCAGCTCTACCAAGATGTTGACGGTCAGTCACGCAGTTGCAGGCGAAAGAAGTTGTTACCAGTGTTGCATATACAATCATCAGAGTAAATGTTACAGAGAAGAAAACGATGTCACCTCCAATATTGGCATTCAACTCTTCATCTAGCGACTTGGAATTAGCATACGCAATGTCTGTAACATTTGATGTCATGTCCGCCATCTCATCGATGAACTTATCTTCCCATTTTCCCGATAGAGATTTAAAGTCATCAGTGTCTTGGCGTAGGTAGAACCGTAGTCTTACAAAGTTAGCATATATCAATTTTCCGCTTGATTCTTTGATGTTACCAAATGTTGACTTGATAGAGACATTGTTGATGTACGGATACGTCACGTTAGATGTTCTTATTCGGTTGCGGAAATCATTTGTAAAAATAATGTCTCCTCCTACAACACAATTTCCAGCTCGTTTTGCGCATACATCTGAATATTTCAAAGTACCATTGGCTGATGGTATTGTAATTGCGATGACCTTATTATATATTCTTTCAACTTCGTTTATAATGGCAATCTGGAGGATTGTCTGTTCTTGTTTGGTCCTAAAGATGATATCACCATAAAGTCCACTGTATACTAGATTTTGAGAGTAGAAATTGGATCCCGTTTTATCGCCAAATATGCTCAGAATTGTTGCCCTGTCTTTACTTGCTTGACTATTCATAGGTGTGAAAACCTCTTCAGCATTACTTGTTGAATCCAAGCGAAGAAGGCCAAGCCCGAAGAAGCATAGGACCAACGGCGAAAGAAGAAATATCTTTGGCCATTTTGCAACAAACTGACCATATTTCGAGAAGGCGTTTCCTATCTTTTCCTGAAGTCTATCCAAGCAGCTTTAATAGAAAAGAGGACCGTTTTGTTAGTAGCATTCATTGAAAAATTTCCTAAAACAATTGGATAAAAACAAGAAAAAATAATTATATTACTCACTGGGTGAAAAAATAAGTTAAAGCAATGCTTAAACCATATATACAATTTGCGGAAACATGAATGACAAATATGGATAATGACCATATCCCTGTCTACAGCATATATCACAAAGTTTATATTACTCAACCCTTCGACATTATCAACGAGGTATTTCTTTTACCAGATTTGACAATTAATTTCTATTACCTACAAATAGTATTTGTGAGGAAGAGGTACACAAAGCAGTGGTATTTTTTATTTTGCAACGCAAGAAATATTGGTCTTGTAAGTCCTCCATAGCAACGTCAGCTCTAATGTGATACGTGAGACCCTCTTAGGGTTATAAAGAGTTAAAATATGTCACATGAATTAGAATAGGTATAGATATACTGTACTGCGTTTTGTGGTTTCGACAGGTATAACTGCGTTTCCAATAGTATATCCAACATATACCTGTATGAACCGCAAAGCACAATACGACTGTCCCCTACTTATTCCATTTTTTTTTATATGGTCAAGTCTAAACTTATTTATCTGAGTATAACTAATTCAGACCATTTAATTTACATTGTGGGATAATTGTGTTTTTTTCTTTATGTTCATATCTAGATATCTATCAACAGATTACAGTCCCTAAATTGATTGCTGTCAGGTACTGTCAGAACCATCCCTCTAGGCTCTGGACTCCGACGATTTATTTGTTGAATCAGTTTATTTAAAATATGATATTGCTACATCCAAAATGAAACATTTTTTTAAAGATGCACATCGTCTCGTCAGGATTATGTCATGAATAATCTATTTTTGTCAAAAGTTTAATGGAAACGAAATTATCATACAAAATACAGAAAATTAGAAACATGGACCGAATATTTTTCATATAAGGACCCGAAACGTGCATGTCTGGTCAATGTTGCCAATTTATTCCGAGCCGCCAGGAGGAGGTCCGTCTACTGAAATGGTTTTAGGTTTTTGCAATGTAATTCTGCGGGATAGTCATTGATATTTGTACATGATTTTAAAATATTTAAGTTGCTACAGAGAAATAACAAGTTTGATTCTTTCATTTTGAAATAAAAATGATTACTAAGTAAAGAAAATTTACTGTATTTTAATCTAATGCGTATATGCAGCCGATGCTCTATTTTTAGCATACAGTATGTAAACAGGCACGCATGCTTAGCCTGACAAACACTCGGCAGCTAATGCGTATCTATAAATAACTGTTAGGGCATCCCGATTTATGGTACTTGATGCATTTCAAACTCATGTCACTTTCAATGGAAGGACTAGTATATGGCAAGGAAAAGTGAAAAAAACTCGGTATTTTCTAATACAAGAAATTCATTTTCTTATATGAGGAATTCATTTTCTGGTATTAGAAATTCATTTTATTCATGTTAAAAATTCCCCAATTTTTAATACCTACTATTTTCTTATATTGGAAAAATAGTTGTTTTTCTTTAACTCAGAAATCTATTAATTTTATTTTCTTACATAAGAAAATGATTTTCAGCTATTAGAAAAGTTAACTTCTTGGTATAATTTCTAATATTGGAATATTTTTATTTTTCATTTCACATTTTTTTTTTGAAAATCCAATTTCTTGTATAAAAATTGATTATGTAATACATGTATTTGAAATTCAGTTTCTGTTATAAGAAATAAAAAAAAGCCGACTTTCTGATAGAGAAATTCAAAATTACCTATCATAATCATGATAATGACTGCTTCCATTCGTCATGGCTGACGCATACCTAGTCTTAGATATTCATTTTATAATCCTAGAAATTCAGTTTATCTTCTGATATATGAAATCTATCTTTTTAAAACTATTTGAATTTTATTTTTAAATATTAGATCTTCATTGTCAATTATAAGAAAGAAATTTTCTATTGTATGAAATCTATTTTTCTAATATCAGAAAATAAATATTCCATATCAGGAAATGAATTTCTTATATTAGAAAATAATTTCTAGTATTAGAAATGAATTTCATTCGAAATGAATTTCTAATGTAAGAAATGAATTTCTAATGTAAGAAATTAATTTCTAATATAAAAAGAAGAATTCCTTATACTAGAAATGAATTTATAATATTACAAAATATCCATTTTTATACGCCCGTCACTTGACGGGACGTATTTTGGTGTGGCGAAGTCTGTCTGTCCGTATGTCCGTCTGTCTGTCTGTCCGTCCGTCCGCTTATGGAACGCAATAACTTGAATATGCGTTAACGAATTTTCACGATGTTTATACATTATGATCATACTGTTAAGAGGAAGCCGCCTTTCGAATTTTAGGTTCATCCGATTTGGCGTTATGCAGTTATGGGACTTAGATATTTTGGTGTTTTGAAAAAATCCCAATGTGGCCGGGCGTATCTTGCTGCGCGAGCGTAGGCTTTATTGTAATCATAGACCTGTCGTACTAGTACACAAAGTTTATATTACTCAACCCTTCGACATTATCAACGAGGTATTTCTTTTACCAGATTTGACAATTAATTTCTATTACCTACAAAAATGATGTTAGATTATCTCCTTTTATGGATTTTCAACAATTTAAGAAATAAACCGCAGCATGTTTTAAATAATGTCCACAAGTCACCAGATCTTAGACTGTAGTAAGAAAACAAAAAGACATCTGAAACATTTCCCCAAGTATTGAATATAGCACATTTGTACGGCCCGAAATTTTGACGCGTGCGTCAATTTGTTTTCTTGTCTGTTCTTAAACGATGCTATTCAATATAAAGACGTTTAACACATATCCTAGCTAGTGACATACTGTATAACGAATTGAATGAAACATATTTTATTGTCTTAGTAAACAATTGGATCGGGCACAAGTTTTCACAACTTAGAAAGCCGTCTCCATACAAGTATATACAAAAAATTATCAATTTAAAGATTTACAGTGGTACTTATTGTCATGTAATAAAACAATATGTGCGTGTTGTGTGACGTGCACGAGGTGAAGAAGATAGAGAAGAGGATTGAGAAGAGGAAGATACAGGGAAAGAGGAGGTGCAGTGCAGGTAAGTTGATGAATTAAGAGAAACGTTTACTCTGTTTAATGAATGTCTGGACAGCATTTACTATACGTGTATTACAGGATAGGGAGAGAGTTTCGTCTCCACAAAGTATACAGTACCTTCGTTTTGAGTGATCGCACTTATAAGAGGAAGTCGGATATTGTCGTAAAGTTTGCAGTCAAGAAAGAAGTGTTTAGATGTCTCTGTTTCTCCACAGTTGCATCGATCACTAGTTGAAATATTATATTTAAATAGATGAGCATTTAGCGAGCTACAACCGTGTCGAAGCCTTGTGTGATGGATATTTGTCAAACGGTTACCATAACTATAGTGCTTAGGAGGTAAGTATATATTAGTGTTGATATTTCTTTTGAATGTGTTTATTGATGTTGAATTTCTAGTATCCAGAGGAAAATCATTCCATAGTTTTATTGTTGTCGGAAAAAATGAAATTTTTTGTAAAGGTTGAGTCTAGTATTTAATTGTTGAATATTATGACTGTTTCGTAGATTATATGGTGTATTTTCATGAACTTCAGGGGGTAGTATATCTGATAAATAATCGGGGACTAAGCCATTTTTAATTTTGTACATAATACCTAATTTTTGTTTTTCGCGCCTTTTTTTCAGTGTTTCCCAACTGAGTTCAGAGTAAAGAGAATTTAAGGAGCAGTATTTAGGGAGGCCAGTTACGATTCTTGCCGCCTCATTTTGAAGTTTTTCTAATCTGTTTGAATCATTAATTGTTATGTTATCCCACACCTCGCAAGCATATTCAAGATGTGGACGAATAAAAGTATGATACATTTTATTTATTTATAACGAATTTATCCCACCAATGGCTATTTGTTCGTGTATATTTTAATTTTATTTAAATGTATCTCAGTGACGTCAACAACGTAAAACTTCCTATAAAGAACAGGATATTTATCAATGACATATTACAATATGATATTTGGTTCTTCACAGACGATCACATTGAAAGAAATTTGACAGAGGTTGGATAAATTCAAATATGTATATTTACAGTAAAAGTATATTAAATGTCAATAATTCTGATTGCCTATCATGACGTCACCTCCAAGTTTTGAAAGTAGGAAAAAATTACCAATGTTTAGATACATGTACACATTCGTATTTGGCAATGCTACATGCAATAAATGATGCTATTGCAAAGCAAGGTTTTCAATTTTTACGATGGCTGATTGATATGTTGTGAGCCTCGTATGGAACGGTTTGAATTTTATCAGACGTTTTGCATTATTATTCTACGTAATATACTTCAGTATCTATACACTTTTGCTACCGGAGTTTAAGGACCTCAATATCACTTTTAAAAAAGTCATTTTCTTGAATGGTCAGAAAGCCACCCATTGCTGGTATGACGTCATTGTCTGACTAAATGTTGGTGCCAGAAATAGCTGCTGTCAGTTTTGGAAATACCTGAAAGTCTAATGGAGCAAGATCAGATGATTAAGGCGGATGATCAGTCAAATTAAAGCCACAATTATGAATGGCAGCCATGGCAGTGAGGAGCATTGTCAAGATGGAACAACACACCTATAACCAGTGAGCTTTCCTCGGCGCTTAATATTAATATTTCCCCGTAACTGTGTCAGAAGTGAAGCATAGTACGTGCTATTGATTGTATGTCATTTTTGGAGATAATAAATCAGCAGAAAGAACTTCTGCATCTCAGAAACCGAGGCTCACAAAATATCAATCAGTCCTCTTAGTTCGAATGTAAATTTCAGTAATAATTTCCTACTTTTGGTGTACAGGAATATATACATGTAACTATAACTAGTATATGCCACGTATAGATTTTCCGAGAATAACTTCGAGACTCACGGAAAGTGCATATGACCAACAATAATCTTACACCCAAAAGAAAGCCAGTCATATGTCGAATGTTTCCCAAGCAGAAAACATTATGAAAAAAGGGATTTTAAGAAAACAAATTCATATTTAAATAAATATCGTAGAAGTAACCATCAGCATGATTAATTACGTGTATTCAGTCGCAAAGTCGATGAAGGTAACATAAATGATTATACCTTAAATAAATTAAATGAATAAATAGATGGTAAAAATAAAGGAATAATAGATATATGAATAATAAATAAATTAAGAATTGATCAATGAAAAATAAATAAATATATATAAATTAATAGATAAATTAATAATAAATAAATGAATAGATAATAAATCATCAACGAAAGAAAAAAAAATCCCTCTCAATACCAGGAAATAATCAATGACGTGCGTATTTACAATTTGACATATGTTAATTCTATGTTATCTAATAAATATATGGGTGAGTAAATAACAAAAGGATAGAATAAATCATATAATTTTATGAAACTCTCCCATGGCACTTGACACTAGGCTTGGTACTTGACCAATCTACAGTCTTGTACAAGCGCATCCTTGAGACTTGCACTCTGACTGATTGTGACGACGGGACTCCATGACGGGCCCTGTCCAAACCTCTTTAGAGAAGACAGGGCCCCGACCACCTGTCCTCTCTGAATGTCAGTCGGACTCCTCGGGTGATTGCATACATGAGCTCGCTACAGCCGGCAGAGCACGGACTGTATAACGCATGCCCTCTTTTTATATCCATTTACATATTCATCTGTGTCTCTGGGGCCTCTGCGTTTTGCGGTCTTGTTTGTGTGATGTCATCTTACAGTGAGGAGGTTGTTTTACACCACAATTGTAAGTTCTTCGAGACCTCTGGGTAATTGGAGAAGTGAGAGGGTTGTGCGCACGTAATCCAGGATAACCACACCATTTGCTACTTGCGTGACAGATGGCCGTCCAAAGTCGGCACCGGTTACCCATTGGTCTCGTCGGTTTATGTGTAGTCTTTTGTGTTTGATGTTTACATGTCGTGTGTCTCTTTTCCGTCTCGTGCTGTACTCGTCTCTTGCGTTTTTGCATCGGGTGTTTTGGTGTTTTACTGTTGATGCTGCAACGGGGTCTTGTTGGAGATCTCCTCCCTTCTTTTTGAGCTTATCTCCATTGGGAATTCACTTTTGCTTCTTTGTAGAATGTTTAAGTTGATTGACATGTATTATTTGAATCCCATAGAAATTTGTATAAAATCGGTGTTGATGGTATGATGCGCTGTTAAACTGGTATAGATGTAACTCCCTTCTGATTAGTTGATTTTTTGTATTTAGTTTAAGAATAATTAAACAAATAGAATGTATGTAAGTTGATTGATGTATTATTGTAGTGTTAACATTCGTTGTATTTCTATCTTGTACTGGCAGATTCCACAAGGAAGTATAATGTTTGCCAGACTTTGGGATCAATGAAATGACATTTTTCAGTTGTAGTGTTCATCTTAATTCTTCATCGAATTCATGCTACTTACAATTATTTTTGGTAATTTTCTTATTCTCATTTGACATACTGTGGCCAATGAGCGAACCCCTCCCCCCTCTTTGAGTTTTGGTAAGACTATGACAAAAACATCTTCTTTAACACATTTGGGAAGGAGTTGAGTTTCCTTTTTTATCCTACTTACTTACTTCTCTGACTTTGTACATGTAACATGCCCTTAATTACATTGTAACAATTTAAAAAAAATTGAATGTAAGTTTTGATTGATTGCCTCCTGAAGAAGAAGCCGCTGAGCTTGGAAAATTTGAGTTATAAATCAATTTTAGTGTCTTGAGTCTCTTGCACCATTTTTGTGCTGTTTATATCTTCTTTTCTGCGAGTGACATGCATTAGCCCCGGGCCTATCCGACACTTACCGAATACTTAACGTTGTTGTTCATTTCTTCCTTGTACTTTTTGTAATATAATTCTGATTATATATCAATTTATGATATAATTATGATATTAATTAATAATATGATTATGATATTAAGCTTACCCGATGCACTTCTTTATTCCAGACATTTTGTCAAACCTACAAGAAAACAAAAAAATGTAGCCTCATTCATCAAAGAATCATCAAATATAACTAAAAAAAAGAAACCCAAACAAATCACAATCTACGATTATGAAAATTTATATTCTTTTGTGGTGATTCTGTGTATCATATGCAAGATTCGGCAACACATTTCTCATCAGATGTGCTAGAAGCCAAAAAAAAAAAAAAAAAAAAAAGCAAATCTTGTTAAAAAGTAAATATATGAGGGGAGATATTCAATTTAAAGTCTGAAATTATGCCAGTGTACCAGATAAGGATAGAGTTATGCATGTAGATTAGTACAAGATAAATATGTCTATGTCAATAGGGAAAAACGACTATATATGATATTATCCCTAATTTTCTTTTCAAATTTTGTTCAAGCAATGATGAAAGGAGTACCTTATCTTTATGCCGTTACGAAATATGCAACATTACCATAACTTCAAAAACAAACCCGAAAATAAAACGGAGAACATAAGCCATTTGACTTAACTCTAAAAGTTATGGAGACCAATTGACTGAATTCAGTATGTTCAACCGTTGGCAATATTTTACGTGATAAACTAATTCAATTTACCTTATCGTATTACACAACGCAATGCTTAAAAACACTTTATCTCTGAATCTTGACACAAAAAATCAATTAGAGTATTACATGATGTTTTATAAATATTGTGTGCGGATAAGAATATTGACACGAATATCCTGTTACTTTTTGAAAACATGGTTACCATGGTAAAGGACACGAGTGTCGTGCCAATCACCTCTTTCATGTGAGAAAATTTGTAAGGGCAAGGTTTTTAAAAAAGATAAAGGACATATACCTATACATATACCGTTTCTAACAACAAGTGCATAATTATAGTTCAAGAACATATAGGTCGGACTCTTCGGGTGATTTCATGCATAGGCCCGAAATGGACGGTTTATCACTATGATTTTGATACATATTCAAACTAAGGCCCCTGCGTTGTGCTGTCTTGTTTGTGTGGTCATCTTACAGTGAGGAGGTTAAGCACGATTGTATGTACTTCAAGACGGTTGGGTAACCTAGCAAGTGGGAGGGTTGTGTTTGAATTACGTGGGCCCCTGTGTTGTGCTGTCTTCTTTGTGTGGTCATCTAACAGTGAGGAGGTTAATATGCACAACAATTGTGCGTTCCTAAAGATCACTGGGTAAACGGGAAAATAGGAGGGTTGTGCACAATCGTCATCGTACGTAATCTGGATAACTACACCATTTGCTTATAGCTTAATAACGTGCCTGATTGTCATATTTCTTTTCTGGGAATCTTTTGTCACAACTAAGAAAGTATACCAAATAAAAAATGTTTTTCTTTTTCGGTTTTTGTCAACATACATGAATGAAAACACACATTTTGCCCCATCCTGTGGTATTTTTCTTAACAATATAAGTGTAGAAGGGGACACAATACACCAAAACGTGACTGCTTGTGATAGGAAATAAAACGATAAACATTAGAAACATGTCTGATAACCAATGAAAAGCAATTTAATATCAAACCACGGAATACTTTCACCGTCTAAATATGCGTTCCTGCTCTATATATAAATTTCTGTAGAAAGATCAAGGCATTCCGGTACACGTATGAAGTAAAACGAAATGGAAATTTCAGACAACGAAGTGGAATTCAAACTTTATCAGGGCGTCTGACTTTTTATGATTATATCATACGACATAGTGATGTTGATATGAAATCAATTTATCCGGTAATACAGATCAGAAATTGTTTTGGTTTTTTGGGGGAAACAACGAGAGAAATATCGAAATAACTAATCAACGTTTTCATTAAAATATATAGACATGCATTCCTTAGTTTTCATAAGTAGTTACACGTTCTCCTGTTTCCTGTTCCCAAACATATTTTCTCCTTCATAAGTTTTGTTTTGGCGGGAAGTTCTCAAGTGGCATCCTCATGTTATCGTCTCAACGGGAAAACATATCGCAAAAGCTTTGATAGTCCAATATCGAGATCTTTACTTGATTGATACATGATTCATCTATACTACTTTAGATGTCAACATTTGAGCTGACTCAATCACAGGCTATCAAATTACTCGTCTTAATTGTGAAAAATCTGCGAAGAAACCGTGTCATTGTCGTCATGGATCCTGCATCCTACAAAAGCTGCACAGTGTATACTGATAAATATGTGGCGTGAGTGGAGCGCGAACTCGAGGCCTTCATCGTGCTCACCGCAATGCTATCCGTGTGCCCTATCCACTACGCCACTGGGGTAGTTGCCGTTTCTACATGAATCAGAATGGGTTTCGCTGACGCTATGCTCACGTCTTATTCTTTTAGAAATTCCAAAATTCCCTTTTGCCTTTACAAATGAACGAATTAGCCGATTCTCCGTCGAAACGTAGAGGACAAAAATAAATGGTGTGATATGAAGATACAACATATGGTATAACAATGTGAATTTGATAATTGTTTTTAAGGAATTATTTCAAATCAATCTGTTATCATTAATTCTGTCTCACCATCATTTTCCTAGAACAAATCTATAGTTCAAAACCGGCTTCGGATACTAACCAATAACTCCATTTTTTTCCCCTGATTTATACTCCTTTTATAATTCCCGACTTTTTAAGTATCATAAATTTAGTAAGACGATTCTTGCTAGACGTTCCTCATGTTAGTAGGAGGTAAATTTCTCGACACGAATTCAATATTCCATTTTCTTTTCTGAAATATACGACTTACAATCTTACAATAAAATAATTTGAAAGTGGGGTATCAAAGCTCAGTGAGTAGAGCGCCGGACATCCATTCTGCCGAGCCTGGGTTCGAATCCGAGGGCGTAGTTTCTCAGGGACGTTTTATCATCTCGCTCTCATCTGTTCTCTGGCTAGGAGGAAAACGGTCTGAGTAGACCTCTAAAGCATTAATAGTATAATATGAGTACTATATCTTAAATAATGAGTGCTGATTTTTCCATGGTGTTTAATTTCCATTGGCTCAATGTCAAACTCAGAAATGGACACTTTCTTCTTATTATTTTTTTACACTTTTGTGTGCAAATAATGTGTTCATTGTCATGATCAGTACGTTCTTACAATACACTAACGAACGAAACTCACTTCGGAAACTGGATAAGCGCGATTTTAACACTTTATGATACAAAAATATATGAAATTGATAAAATACAATAGATCTTGCTTCGTCGTTTATTCGTTGGTTTTTCCTGCTGACAGATTGAGTAATTGGTAACGGTCATCCGCTTACCGATGACAATGAAAATTATATTATTTCAAATTCATGTGGAAAATTTATTAATATCAGTGCCAAACAATATAAATCTGAACACAGTCCTCATGCATATGTATTTTATACTAGAATCATACATACATAAGTATCTACATGACATTTGTTATGATCGTATCTATAACAATTTTTCCCGCGCTTGCGCTTTAGATTCATGCAGCTTCATAATTACCGATTGCATCTTTATTGATTTACGATAGCTTGTTTTCATGACCAAAAAAGAGCTTTTTATCAGAACAGAAACGTGTATGTTGCAACAATAATTCGTTGTCAGACAAAACAACCACTTAAAGGCCGACATTAGCAACCATCGGGTCATTAATACGCATACCTGAGTGACATAGGCTTGGTAGGCGTGGTATGCCGTCTTTGAAAATAACGCCGTCTGCGAGCAGCGTGTTGCATCAGAGACATACCGACTGGTAATCCTTTATTATGCTAAAGAGATACCTGAGTCCCATCTGTTTTGAGCTGTCAATCAAAAATCGATAGGGGTAAAAGGATTAAAAGGAACCAATCAGATACATATTAGAGATCTTACCCCTATAGAGGTCAGTGAAAAAATGACAGAAAGTTTACCTGTCCCCTTATATAGTCCCCCATTGGCCTTAAGAACTAACATCCGGAAAACTACGAAGGACTCAAGAACATTACTTGTGAGACAATATAGATATTATAAATATATCTAAAAAATAAATATAATCATATATGATATAATTCAGAATTACTATGCTTTTTCGTGTAAGTCCATAAGGGCAAAGGCTCATATGATTTTACAGTCCTAAATTGGTCAAAAATCAAGAGAGGCAATAAGAGTATAGGATGTCCTTAGTCCATTTTAATATTGAAGATTCGCTTGGTGTATATCTGAATGTATAGTCATGTTTACAATTTCGTTTTTCATATATTCACCATTTTGATTTCCTCTCTATCGGCTTCTAACATCTAAAATAATATCTATGTCAAATCGATAAAGGCCTAATAACAAAGCTTCTTTCATGCGACAGAGCTGGAAAGAAGTCATAAATACACTTCTAAACAACAGGTCACGGGGAACGATTTTAACTGCTCCACACTGCAACATGAAATAAGTGTTTATAAAAATGATACGGAAGTGTTCCAACTCTATACCTTCATGAGGAAAATTCCAAACCAATTTTTCCTGCACCAGACAGGTGTTATGAATATCAAATTCTCATCAGTGATGCTTCCAGCGGAACCACCATAATTTATTTCAGTAGCGCCCTCTTTAATGTTTTGAAGTTTGATTTGTATATTTACTTTACAGAGAGTGCGCGGCTTCAAATTTCCTGTAGGGACGATTCAGTAGTATATCCAAATAAATTATATGTTCGAAATAGCATAGGATTGATGGGACTAAAAATTATAAATGTTAATAATTGAAACATACTTTTTCTACATGCAAAGTTTTATCAATTTTTTACCGTTAGTTTTGAAGCTACGAACGTTCATATATACCCATTAAAAGCCCCAAAATGAGCCGTAAATGTGACGTTGAAATTAACACACTTTAGGTAATGAAAAACAGTTACAAATCTTCTGAAGAGGCAGAATATTAATAAGTTCAGTATTTTTCATTTCGATATGATGTGGCCAATCGGATATGTATAGAATTATAAATGATCATTAATACTTTTAAAAGAAATTGTCGTAATGAGATAGATTTATGTCTTTTTTCAAAACGTCTTTGAGTTGCTAATTTTTAATTATAAAGTCCGTTTATCTGAAACCCTATCATTTATTTTCCGTAAAAACTTGATATTATCTCCTTCATATGTCAAGTGAAACACATATAAATTCCTATTAAAATTTGACCGTCAGTTTTTCAGTTATATTGATTTTGTCCCCCTCCCCCTTATTTCAACGTTACCTAATCCTGACGTTGTTGTGAAAAAACGCGCCAATCTCGCCGTTTGTATTGTGACGTCATAATTGATCCAGATCTTTCCGATGGGTTTCTTTCGGATACTGTTCTGGACCCCCTTAATTTCGATGATAGTTTTGAATTGAATGATAAGTTTTCGAAATAGCAAAGTAATACCTATGTCAAATCGATAAAGGCCAAAAAAAAAAAAAAACAACAACAACAACAAAAAAAACAAACAAACAAACAAAGCTTATTTAAGGCGCCAGAGCTGGAAAGAAGTCACTAAAACATTTCTAAACATCAGGTCACGGGGAACGATTTTAACTGATCCACACTGCAACATGAAATAAGTGTTTATAATAATAAGATGGAGGTGTTCAAAATCTATACCTTCATGAAGACTATTTCAAACCAATTTTCCTGCACCAGACACGTGTTTCGAATATTAAAATCTCATCAGTGATGGTAATAATTTCAGTGTATTGTAACAAATATTTTTCATTAGTGATACCCTAGTTCGAAATAGAAGAAAACATGGAGCATTTAAGTCTAAAGTTGACCTTATATTTAAGACAAATACTAACGACAAACCCGCGTTTCAAAAATATTATATCGTACGTAAAATATTTTACTAATGTTTTTATTAAAATGTACCGATTGCCAATATGTATCGACAGTATTCTATGTAAAATAAAAAAAAAAAAAAACATAATGTGACTGTAATGTATTGAAAGAAAATTATAAACATTTCCTCCTTTCTTATAATCGTTGTTTTTAAAATTAATATTGTTATTCAGCTTTTATACTGCAGTAGGCATGAAGATTTTAGAGTTTAGGATAATGTTTAATATTCCTTGCATCATAAGTTACTAAGGGTAAGAGAAAAAGAGAGAAGACATACAATACTTTATAGAAATTTATTACATAACGATCACTTAAAAATAGAAGATACAATTTCTAATGAAAATTCATAATCACAGATTTAGTTCCTTTATCGAAAAATGCTTATTTCGGAATGTCAAATAAAATTTCATAGCCATGTTTCGTTACTAATAAATTATTGTGAAAGAAATCTCCAAAACGATTTCTGTTGATAAATCAATGATACTCATCATATTTAAAATCCATTTTTACATTAATACAAAGCATTCTAGTTCAAATCAGGGTCAAGTATAGAAGTCATTTGGTTCTTTGCAATCCACAAGGGACACGACTTTGCAAATAAAGGGTATTTACTCTTTTATTTGATACTAATTTATTAAAAAGATAAAGATAGTAATAGACATACAATATGTACGATATCACTACCACAGAAGTATCATAATCATAGATTCCCTTTTCATTGTCTCTGTCTCTTTTTGTCCGATGTTCTTTCGCATGGGAAAGTGTTGTTTTATCTTTTTTATCAAATAGTTTTGAGCCTTTCGATATTGAAGCTTTGAATCTGATTTCGGATTTTGTGTGTGACTATCATTGATCCACCTCACTATGGATCCACCCCATTTTGGACAGTAACCCGAGACGCTACTGATCTATAAGAAATAGATATTGATGTCATAATAATTCTTCAGTTTAATTTCTTTTACTAAACATTGATTTGTATATTCATACAAAATTTGTAAAAACACCCCCCCCCCCCAAAATAAAACAAAACAACCCCCTCCCCCCCCCCAAAAAAAAAAGATAGAAAGAAATACCGGTAACCTCCAAAGTTTATATCAATATGGCTTTTAGCCGGAATGTTGCTCTTCTCCCGTGTCAAAAATATAGAATGTTTGAATTTTTCTTAGTGATCTATTTTCTTAGTGTCTAAAGTGATCCTTTAATTTGTTATAAGGTCTACATGTAAGTACAATTCATTCATATCTAGAAATTGAAGAAAATGCTTCTGTAAAACATTAACAGAAATATCAAATAAAGCATATTAATGATAGGTCCCAAGAAAATTTTAGTAATCTGTCAAGCTATTTAAAGAAAACTAAAATAAACATAAAATAACTGAATATCAATGACACTCACAGTACTGAAAATCCCTTATTACATTTATACAAAATACGTTGCGATCAATAAGGGACACAATTTTGTACAATTATTTTAGGGAGGTGAGGGTTGCAACTGATTAATGGAGGAATTAGGAACGATAAGAAAGCTTATCACCTTTAACAAATTAAAAACATAATATCTCTTCCGGGTCTGTCGTTCTTTACTGCTGTGCACAAGAACCTCAAATTATCTTACTAACTAAATGTTATTGTTTTTTTCCTTTTGAAATATCTTTTTTAGATTAATAAGTACTTTATGCAATGCCAATTTCATATGTTATATGTATGTACAATTTATGACGATCTTTCTGTGTGTGGGGGGGGGGGGGGGGGTGTTGATATTCACTGCGCTTACAAACCATTTTTATCGGACAGTCAGGCTTTATCTATGCTAGACCGAACAGACAAGTATATGCAACATGTTTTTGAGCTAAGAAATTTATATGATACAATATTTGAATTGATCTAAGAACTCCTATTAAAAGGATTAACACAAAATAATGTTAGCTCAGTATGTTATTCTGGTGTAATGACTACTCTTAGTATCATTTCTGAATACATAAAAATTTTACTTAAATTTCATTTTTGAACTATAAACATGGATAAAAATACGTTACAAACATGTATCATTAATCATCTTACCTTATATCTTCTAACAGCCGGTAGAAATGAAATCTGAACAGAATAAGGTATTTTAGTTTATCGGCAACACTGAGAGGGGCTATGCGCAGACTCAGCTAGATAAGATAAGGGAAAAGGAATAATAAACACATCGATTACACATGTTTGACAGCAAAATGTACGTTTTTGAAAAAAAAACCTTCACGGCATCAACTTAAGTCACATGCCATTTACATATTTGTCGTTATAGACGTACAATATTTACATAGATACTTTGTCCCATTTCTTGTCTATTCACATTTATAATATATTACATAAATTATCAAAATCATAGAGAGTTTATATATAACACTGCCTTCGATACGTTGAACTTATGACAGCGATCTACTACGCAAACCGTAGATTATAACATTATATATTTAATCAATCAAAACCGCCATGAAACAATTTAAAGATTGGTTTGAAATCTTCTTCAAGATGGTATAGAGTTGGAATACTTCCGGGGATTAAACACCAAAATGGTGGCCGCATTATATGTTTCCTCACTTCTTAGGAAAATTACAGACAAAACTTGCTTTAAACATTTAATACACTGATTTATTAATGAAATTTAATCCCAGGATGAAGTTTTTATTCTTTCTGACATGGTTTTGAAAAAAATTATGCCACATTTAGTATATATGGACCTTGGAGTTTTTATCCAGGAACAAACAACGACGTCATTTCGACGTTATCGGGAGAAATGGCGTTACAAACCCTCCCATTTAAAATATCATAAATGTATGAATTAAAATTAAACATGTCCAATTGAAACTTTGCTTTTATAATAAATAGAATAGAAAATTTAACCTTATTCGCAGTATATTCGTTGACATCTCCAACAACACCAGGTGAAAGCACCCACAGCAAAACCCCAAAACAACAAAACACAAAGCACACAACACAGAAAGAGACGCAAAAGGGACAAGGGACACCAACGTACAACACAGAAACATCAAACACAAAGGACTACACATAAACCAATGTGATCAACGGGCAACCGGTGCCGACTAAGGACGGTCATCTGCCACAAAAATAGCAGAAGGTGTGATTATCCTAGATTACGTGCGCAAAACCCTCCAACTTTTCCGATTACCCAGAGGTCTCGAAGAACGTGCACTTGTGGTGTTTTACAACCTCCTCACTGTCAGATGACCACACAAAAATTTACATTAAATAGGCGGATGTCCTTTTGTTGAAGGACGATGCAAGAAGATGACAATCGGAAACGTCTTGTTATATCTTAATCCTAAATTCAATTTTTATCATTTGATCATGAAATCATCCTAGGGCAATATTGATCATTTTGTTAATATTTTGGTAAAGATGCATCCACATAGAAATCTAAACGGAATTAAAAAATATATATTACAAGTATGAAATAAATCGAATGCAGCAAATGCGTAGAAATGATAACATTACACCATATATGGCAGAGTCTGTTATTATGTTAAGGTGAGAAAATCATCACTTCAGAGTGAACCAAAGATCGTACCAAAGACGTATATCTCGGTACTGAGAAAGTGTTTCAAGAAACCTTTAACTTGTGCGATTTGATATCTAATTGGTTAAGATATAGTCAAAGGGAGGCAACCCAATTTCATTTTGAATCCTCCCCATCAAAATAAAACTCACTTTTACTTTTTGATTCAAATCTATCAGAAACAATCAATTTCAAATAACGAACATATGTATTTATACCGAATAAAAAGCGCAAATCTAGAGGGGGTGGGGATTAAGGGTTTCTCATCGGGTGTTTTGGGGTTTTGCTGTGGGTGCTGCAACCATGTCCTTTCTTTGACAGATGCCAAATTTTGAAATATTTTATTTATGGCAAAATTGGCCAAAATTCCAAGAATGAAATGTTTACAAATCGGGTTAAAAAGGCTACATCATTTTATTCTTAAATGCCCCAAGTTTCATTCACTTAGAATCAAATATATTAAACCATTATACTTCTGAAAACCTAGTGTATTTAAGCTTATTCTTCTTCTTAGTGTCAATAAGTAGCAGAACTATGTAACCTGGTAAATATCTTTATTATGCAAATAGAATTAGGACAAAATTATTATGAATATGATTTATGTCTACTTTCACGTTCCATGTTATATCATCGTATATTATACTATTTTATCATACATTTCATATATCATACACTGTGTCATACTAGTATATCATATTGTTTAGACGAACACACTCGCTTTATTATCCTGTGTTCATTTTATACATTATATATATATATATATATATTGTATATATTGTGTAACCTATGAGCTGTGTGGCTTACGGTAAATAAAGAACTTGATCTTGAAGTTCTCAATTTATTTCAATAACATTTCTGAAATTAAATGAATTTGTAGAAATAAAACAACAAATAACAAACTTTAATTCTTAAAAGTCCGATGCTTGCTTGTGTTGAAATGCATAAATTCAGAGTTTTGACTTTTAAACACACATTGCATTTTCTGCAAAATACACGTGAATGCAAATGATCCGGTTATTCAACATATTTAAATTTGAATATTTATTGCTTATTTCTAATATAGTACCTTATCATCGCAATATATTTGCATACATGTTTTACATGGTAACCGTAAACGCTACTTGGTGAGAAAAAAATTCGTAAGCATGCAACTGATAACAAAATGAATTCATCCCCATTGGCTATGTGATTCACCAATCGAATTTCTTTTTACTCTATAAAAGAGTTATCCTGCAATGTCGATTCAAAAGAAAAAAAATTGAACAGAGAGTGAGTATTTTTCTTTCCATATATTAAATAAAAAGTTATGATCCTTCAAAATTTATTTTATACACAATTCATTATATAATAAATATAGATAAATGTTGTTTTTTTATTAGTAATAAAGATCAAACCTGAATGTAACGTTTCAATAGAATTCCGCATATTTCTTTTTCATGTAAACGCGTCTGCATCAAAATTCAAGCATGCATTGATGTTATTTTGCAGATCTTTTTATGTTTTATCTTGTATAGTCGATATTTAGATTATTGATGACTATGTTCAAAACTTTAGCGTGCAAGATAATTATCACTAATACTGTTTCATTAGCATACCTATATCGTTAATAATGAATATAAAATTTTATTGTTTTGAAATCTTTTTCAGTTATTCTGTTATAAATAAAAAAAAAAATGCAATTTGATTTGTAAAATGAAATGATATTTAAATGGTTTTTCTGTATGTTTTGATAGTTTTAAAAGACATTTTGCACATCCATGATTTCTTGTAAAGGGGTGATTGAATTTTCTTGAGAATGGTGGGAAATGAATATCATGAGTATTGACAGTGTTCAACTTTTATATCTCTACCTAAATTTGATCAATATCCATCAATACCTTATTTGAATAATCGTCATATATACAGACAATAAATAAAGTTCCAATTTTCGACCATTCTAGGATAAGTTTAAAAATCATTAAGGACGTGTTTATAATCAATAATAAATGCAAGTATAATAATAATGATTTAAGAAATAGAATTTCTGTAATCAAACAATATGTTGAAAATACATATATGATCTCCATAGAATGAAATTCTCAAATCAAACAAATAATTTTTACAGATCAATATTATAGCATTGTCTTAAGGGGATCGAGTTCAGTAACCCCCCCCCCCCAAAAAAAAAAATCCCGCCAAAAAGCTCTAGAACAAATTTGACGTCATACTAGAAACGGTGACTGCGGCCCGTTTTTCGCAAGAACATTTTGCATTAGGTGACGTAAAAATAAGGGTAACATATCGGTGTTTAACTTGACATATGCATGAAGAAAAAATATCAAGTTTTTACGGAAAATAAATGAAAGGGTTTCAGATAAACGAACTTTATTATTGAAAATTGATAACTCAAAGATGTTCTAAAAATAGACATTTATCATTTTCTTTTAAAAGCCTAAGTGATCATTAGGTCTTCCGACTTCCGTCGGAAGACCTATTGTTTTCGTAACCGTGGAAAATTGGATCAGCGATTTCTCAAGAACCCTGTAAGCTAGGACAATGAAAGTTCTCCAACGTTACGTTTGGAGTAAAAGCTAGATTGGTCTTTTTTATTTTTGGTCTCTGTTATTTTTTTATCATGTTTTTTTAGTAGATTCAAATATTTGACGGGAGCGTCGAATTACTCAAAAGGACCGAAAATTTCATGTTTTGCTATTTGTAAGCTTAAATATCTCGTATTTTGCTATCTACAATTTCCATTCTTTTTGAAAGTCGACAGCCATGCAAGATATGAAATGCTAGATGCACACTGTAACGATTTATTACGATGACGTCCTTCACCGTCCTTCATATTTCCAAATTCAGAAGTTCATAGGAGGAAGACACTTTTTTGCTTATAACAGTAAACAAAAATTAAGCTTATGAAGTTTCCTAAAAATTTCAATATTATTATTTTTTATCCATATATTTGTCTTATTTAGTCTTTCTGATTTTTCCTATCTCTTACTGTTGAAAAGATATGAGCATCGAAATTTTGAGTTGGGTATTTCGATACACCTTCACGCCAACAGATCGGGCGCACACTAAAATTGGTAGTCCGAGTCCGACTCGAGAAAAGCAGTGTTGAGATTTTCAAATTCCGATTTCACGGCAATGATGAATATGCATTTCATAAATACATTTCGATATACACAATTTGATTTTAAAACAGTTGATTAATTTAGAAGAGATCAGCTACAAACCAGAATTTACACACAAAAAGTGGTAGTTTGATTCCGATTTCTAACCTACAAACCTACGAGCTCGCCTTTTTTATGAGGGAAGGGGGCAGGAAGAATTTGCAAAAAAAAATCCCGGCTCTGAAAAATGCTGAAAAAAATATTCCGGCCCAAAGGGCCGGCAATTATTTTTTTCCCGGACCATGCAAAAGTAAGGATACATTGCATGATATGGAAATTTTTGCTGGCCCTTTGTGCCAGACAATTTAAAGTCAAAAAATTAATTAATATAAATACAAACTGTTCACATAGCTGTATCTACCAGAGACCTAATACGCATAGGCACAAAAATCTAGAAAAGGTTCTATTTAAACATCATACAATCTGTCTGAAATTCGCTAATTGCAAAGAGACATCTGAAGGAACGGTTATTAACTCATACTCTGTAACAGCGGGGAGTTTAACTTACACAGACATTCACAACATTTGACAATTTGTCTAAATCCGGCCCGAAGAACCGGCGAAAATTTTTCTCCGACTCTGGTAATGGCTGAAAAAAATGGCCTGCTCAGAAAATTGCTGAAAAATTTTTACCGGCTGGCAATAGAATTCCTACCCCCCCCCCCCCCCCCCCCACCCCCCCCCCCCCCCCACCCCAAATCAAATGGTTGCTCACCAACAATTATCGGTTTGAAAATTCAATGTTACTGCTATTTGAAAACTTAAATATATAATATAAATACATGTAATGTGACGTCCTTCATATTTCCAAACCAAAAATTGTATAGGAGGAAGACACTCTTGTTGCAACCGCAACAAGAAACCTTTCTAGTTTATAATTCTATACATATCCGATTGCACACATCGGATCTTAATGAAAAATACCGTACTTGTTAATTTTCTGTTTCTACAGAAGATTTGGTACAACTGTTTTTCGTTCCCTAAAGTGTGTTCATTTAAACGTCACATTTGCGGCCATTTTTGGTGCTTTTAAGGGGTAATCGTAGCTTCAAAACTGACGATAGAAAATTGATGAGACTTTGAATATAGAAAAAGTCTGTTTCAATTATTAACATTTATAAAATTAAATAATAGGATCTTTCTTAAGTCTGCTTGCCCTGGATCATCTTAAACTGGGCTTCAACTGTCGCGAATGCAGAGGCGATCGAGCTACGATTAGGTAATTGTGTTTAATTATAGCGCACTCTCCTCTCAATCACGGGCATTTTTGTCTCATCGTGTTACAATCCTGTCATATTCTCCTGCATTCTCCTCTGCTCGCGGCACCGACGCGAATGTTTCATTAGCGTTTGAATTTTTAAAAGCCTCATACTCATGGCACATTCGCGTTGCATTCTCCTCCATTCGTGTGCATTCTTGTTTCCAAGGTGGAGGATAATGAGCTACGATAGAGCCCTGATAAGAAAGAATCTGACAAAAATGTAATGCGAATGCGCCAAGAATATGACAAGATGAAGAAAACCCAACGCGAATCAGCCAAGATAGTGACACGATATTGCCAAAATTTTACTACATACACTCACGATAGTGACAATAATAATTATCTCTTAGTTGATGTAAAAGCGCGCGGATCAATATTCTTAAGAAGACAATGCCTCCAAAGCGAAAACAACCTGGAAAGGGGTCAAAGTCAATTAAGGGTACTGATGCTCCTGGATATGTCAAATGATTTTGGTTTTGTTCTTGTCACAATATTGTCATGATCGCTATCGGGTAAAAGTCGTGTCTTAATCTCCTGCATTCACTTCTCATTCGCTTCAGTGTCTTTTTGTCATGGTACATTCGTGTCGCATTCTTCTCTTTTCTTATCACACTCGCCTCACTATCGTAGCGGAGTCGTAGCATATTCTTGTTGCATTCACTGCGCTACCGTTTGCCTGTCGCACCAAGAATACTCATGAGAACAGACAAGAATGTGACACGATTGTTTATACATGTACGCCTCTGATCGTAGCTCCTTCTCCTTTACATTCGCGAATGTGGAATCCCGGCTTTATACTAAACTGATATATAGAAAGTGCCCCAATTATTTGATAAATGCTCTGTTTTCAACATTCATACTGCATAGCTAAGATCCCAATCTCTCTTATAGAGTATTTTTTTAACTAAATTATTATCTACTAGTAATCTATAAATCATTAACGATTAGATTGATTTATGTATGACATTTATAAGGAATTGGCTCTCATTTCATTTTTCATTACTATTGCAATATTTGCAGATTTCATGTTTTCTTTTCATTTTTACATATCTCAATGTGTAATTTGTGTTGTGAAATTCTAAAAAATCAAGTTCCTTTAACTATGTTTCAAACTTGAGGTTATTCACATTTTGGAATGTTACTCACTCTTGGTGAGGATCTTTACAAACAGGCTGTATGAGTATGAACTGTGTGCCTCTTCTTGCAGATTTATTTTTTATGTACTTATGAAAAAGAATTTATCCAAAATCTTCAAAAGGACGGAAAATTTGATGATTTGAAATGCTTTACTTATACGTCTAGGCACATGGTTGATATTATCAATATTGACAATCATGTTTTTGATACATTTAAGAATGATATTTAGGAATTGATACTCAACAAGGCAAAAGTTAAAAATACAGAAACACAATTTTTGGACCTAAATTTCAAAATTACAAACTAAGAGACCCATACAAGTATTTATGACCAAAGATATGATTTTGGATTCAACATAGTAAATTTGACGTTCCCAGACTACCGTCATACGGCATTTACATATTACAGCTCATCCAGTACGCTGGAGCGTGCACTAATGTTTTGAATTCTCATAGTAGAAATTTATATTTAACCAAGAAACTTTTAGGTCAAGACTTCCGCTCTCATAAACTATTATAGACTTTTTGGAAATTTTACAAAAATTACAGTCAGCAGTTTTTAAAGTTCATACAAAACAAGCAACAGAGTATGAATTTGAAGACGTTAAACATTTGTACCACTTGGTGAGTGTCACTGCTGGTGGACAAAGAGTCCCCGAGGGCACATGTAGCCATGTTCGATCAATATCGGTCAGTCGTTTCTTCAAACGCATTTGAAAATATCTGTTTACAAAATTCTCTCAAATTTCTAAAACCTGGGTCCTGTAGCATCATATCCCAGCCATTTTGCTACGTCTTTCGGTATATTTAGGACATAATTGTCACAAAATGTGGTCATATTTCATTGTTTAGATTGAGGATCACTGACGAGGGTTAATTAACCGAAACGTCATGTCCGGTCCATACTGTAAATTCATCTGCTCTAAAATGATGCTAATGAATTTGAAGACGTTTAACATTTGTACCACTTGGTGAGTGTCACTGCTGGTGGACCAAGAGTCCCCGAGGGCACATGTAGCCAAGTTAGATCAATTTCGGTTGGTCGTTTCTTCAAACGCATTTGAAAATTTCTGTTTACAAAATTCTCTCAAATTTCAAAAACCTGGGTCCTGTAGCATCATATCCCAGCCATTTTGCTACGTCTTTCGGTATATTTAGGACATAATTGTCACAAAATGTGGTCATATTTCATTGTTTAGATTGAGGATCACTGACGAGGGTTTATTACCCGAAACGTGCATGTCTGGTCCGTACTGTAAATTTATCTGCTCTAAAATGATGCTAATGAATTTGAAGACGTTAAACACTTTAAGTATTTCACAACTTGCGTTTTATGGTGACATAATACAGAAAACTAGAAGGATCAATGGCGGACATCATAACCATTGAAAATGTGACAGAATCATCAAACGCCTTTTATGCCGTGGATATGATCCAAATGTCACCGGACGGACACTCGGAATGGTACTGGACCAATCTACAGCCTTGTACCAGCGCATCCTTAAGACTTGCACTCTGACCGACTGTGACGACGGGACTCCATGACGGGCCCCGTCCAAACCTCGTTAGAGAAGACAGGGCCCGACCACCTGTCATCTCTGAATGTCGGTCGGACTCCTCGGTTGATAATATGCATGAGCTTGCTACAGCCGGCAGAGCACGGACTGCATTTCGTATATATATTTACATATTAATCTATGTTCCTTGGGCCCCTGCTTTGTGCTGTCTTGTTTGAATGTCATCTTACAATGAGGTTTTTTTTACACAACTGTTCATTCTTCGAGACCTTTGGGTAATCGGAAAAGTGGGAGGGTTTTGCGCATGTAATCCAGGATAACCACACCATCTGTTACTTATCATCTCATTTACAGACACTGAAACACCATTTTTGGACCTAAATATCAAAATTGTCAATGGAGAAATTCATACAAGTGTATATGACAAACGAGATGATTTTGGATTCAACATAGTAAATTTTCCCTGGCTTGACGGTGATGTCCCTAGATTACCGTCATACGGTATCTACATTTCACAGCTCATCCGGTATGCTAGAGCATGTACTGATGTTTTGGATTTTCATAATAGAAATCTACAAATTACAAAGAAACTTTTAGGTCAAGGTTTTCGCTTTCACAAACTAGTAAAGACTTTCTGGAAATTTTACAAAAATTATGATCAACTTCTTTTGAAATTCGGACCCATACAAGCAACGGAGTATATTACTTTGGGTATTTCACAACCTGCATTGTATGGTGACATAATTAACAAAATAAGAAGGATCAAAGGTAGACAGCATATGTATCGAAAATGCGCCAGAGTCATCAAACGCCTTTTATACCGTGGATATGATCCTAATGTCACCAGACGGCCACTAAGCTTGGTACTTGACCAATATACAGTCTTGTACGAGCGCATTCTTAAGACTTGCACTCTGACTGACTGTGACGACGGGACTCCATGACGGGCCCTGTCCAAACCTCTTTAGAGAAGACAGGGCCCCGACCACCTGTCCTCTCTGAATGTCAGTCGGACTCCTCGGGTGATAACATATATGAGCTCGCTACAGCCGGCAGAGCACGGACTGTATTACGCACGTCCTCTTTTTATATCCATTTACATATTCATCTGTGTTGCTTGGACCCCTGTGTTTTACGGTCCTGTTTGTGTGTGGTCACCTAACAGTGAGGAGGTTGTTTTACACCATAATTGTGCGTTCTTCGAGACCTCTGGGAAATCGGAATAGTGGGAGGGTTGTGCGCACGTAATCCAGGATAACCACACCGTCTGCTATTTACGTGGCAGATGGCCGTCCTAAGTCGGCACCGGTTGCCCATTGGTCTCGTTGGTTTATGTGTGGTCTTTTGTGTTTCATGTTTCTATGTTGTGAGTTGGTGTTCCTTGTCCCTTTTGCGTCTCTTTCTGTGGGTATCTGTTCTGTGTTTTTTTGCATGGGTGTTTTGGGATTTTGCTGTGGGTGCTGCAACCTAGTGTTGTTGGAGATCCCCTCCTTTCTTTTACGTGGCTGATGGCCGTTATAAGTCGGCAACGATTGTCCATGGGTCTCGTTGGTTTATGTGTTGACTTTTATGTCTTCGGCTTCCTGATCTCACCCAATATTTGTTTTTCCTTTCGATTTATTGATTAGTTAATGAAGTCAAACACAGAACCCGAATCAGATTCCCAAAATATCAATAATTTTGATGATTTGAGGTTAGCTTGATTTTGAAACCCTCTGATTTAAATAAATGACTAACAAATTAACGTTTACATTTCATACGCTAACTATTTCCATTTATTAAGCAATCTTAAATTCGCAGGAAAATGGACGGAAACGAAATAGTTATCGTCGGTTACGGTGGTAAATTCCCAGGAGCTGACAACTGTGAAGAATTCTGGAGACTTCTTAAAAACGGTGAAAACCACGTTAAAGACATTCCAAATCACAGATGGAATACCGATGCCTTCTATCATGAAGACTACAAGGAGCCAGGGAAGACATATGTCAGAAAAGCAGGCCTCATTGAAGGGTATGTTACTTATTCTATGATTGTATCGGTCAGTTTCTCCTTATTGTGGCGAAACTGTTATTTAAATTTTCTATTACACTCCCTATTGAATTTTATGTATAGTTTTATACATTAGAACTTTTTTTTCTTTTAGCCATGATGAATGGGACAATAAGATGTTTCAAATCAGCGACGTCGAAGCAGCTAGAATGGATCCTCAACAGCGTTACACCTTAGATTGTGTCCATATGGCGTTAGAAAATGGCGGGATTACAAGAAACGAAATAAACGGATCAAACACAGGAGTATTTATAGGTAAGCGTAAATATTTTATCGTATTTCTTTGATTTTAGATTTTCAAATGAAGAACTTTATGTTTATGATTTAAGCTGACCTGAGCCAACTGTGCAAAGTGAGCTATTGTAATCGCCCACCGTCTGTCGTCCGTCCATCCATCTTTTAATGAAACTTATTAACTTGTGCGTTCTCTTGCGTTTACGTTCTTTCTCCCTTTTTGTGTCTTTCTGTGCTTGTCTGCTTTATGTTTTTGCATTTGGTGTTTTGGGGTTTTGCTGTGAATGCTGCAACCTGATGTTATTGGAGATCCCCTACTTTGATTTAGCTTTAAAAAAGCATAGTAGAAATTAGATTCGTATGATTCCCTACATGTGTTGCTGTTTTTCGTCGGGATCCGTCTATAGCAGGCGTGACCACAGGCAAAAGTAGGTCACGGGGATCAACTCCTTTGACAAACTTTCCTTCAGAACCAAAGCTCATACCGACAAACCGAAAGCATCTAGATTTGGTTAAAATAATTTTTGACGCGTTTTCAATGCCTTTTGGGACCTTGTCAGTTTCTTTGAATAATTCAAACGTGACGACTTCAATTTCAGCATTACAAAATTTCCTTTTTTGAGTAGCAACATCCCTTCATCGCCTGCTTATGGCGTGTTCATATCTCAGTTGATACGCTTTGCCAGAGCAAGTACCAAATATACGGATTTTGTTCTGAGAGCTAGGCGTCTTTCAGATAAGCTTCTCGGTCAGGGATATGCTTGTGACCATCTTACATAGACACTGAAGAAGTTCTACGGTCGATATGGGGAACTCGTCATACACTATGATGTCCCATTCTCCAGGATGGTGGATGATATTCTGTCATAGACAATTTGAGCCATCCAACCTTCCGAAATGGAAGTAACCGGATGTGACAGTTCTACCGAATTGAAGCGGCGGGTGTTGCATGCAAGCAGTGGATGCTTACTCTTCCTGGGCACCTGGTCTCACTCCCATATCGATAGTTCGCTTCTTTTCATATGGTGGAGATTTTTGTTTGTTTGCTGCAACTAGGTGTTGTTGGAGATCCCCTCCTTTCTTTTTGGTTTGGTTCCTGTTTTATCCTGATTTTGTATGCCTCTGTTTTCTTATTTTCTGAATTACCAATTTTGTGCTGTTTACAGGGATATGGTCATTATCCATATTTGTCACTGTTAATGTGAAGTTTTGTGCACATTTACTTATATTTGTCATATTTATCTATATCGTAATATCTTTCATATATATTGGCCGCCTTCTTCAGAACCCTATAGGAATTTTTATGATTCTTGATAACAATGAAGTATTCATGGTCCCCTACAAGTGCTGTTGTTTTTCATCCGGATCCGCAAACACAGTCAAAAGAATGTTATGGGGTACCCTCTTTTGATAAACTTCTTCAAAACCAACCGCATATCAAAAAACTGAAATAACCAGGATGATGTAGCAGTGATGTTCTTTTTGGTTTCACATGGAAGTCATTTTGACGTGTTCTTTTACGTATTTTCGGACTTTATCAGAAATGCTCGTTTTTTAGCTGTTTCCTTGAAACCTTTATTAATGTGTGGTTTCGTGCGCTGATTTACCACGTATTTGTCATATTTAAGTCATTCAATTGTTCAATATTGATTTTGGTTGAATATTCAATTTTTGTAATTTGTCATGAATATCTTTCTTACATGTGTTTGTAGAAATTAGTAGAAATTTACAAATTAACAAGACATTTTTAAGTCAATGTTACTGCTTTCATAAACCAGTTAAGACTTTCTTAAAATTTTACAAAATGAGAATAATTTAATGTTAAACGTCTTTTAATTCGAGAGCATAATTTAAAACCTGATAAATTTACAGCATGGACCAGACATGCACGTTTCGGGTACTAAACCTTCGTCAGTGATCCTAAGTCTAAACAATGTAATATGGCCAAAAGGTATGAAAATTGTTATGTCCAAAAATGTACCAAAAGACGTAGCAGAATGGGTGGGATATGATGCTACAGGACCCACGTTTTAGAAATTTCAAGAAATTTTGTAACAGAAAATTTCAAATGCGTTGAAGAGACAGACGATCAACCAAAGTTGATCGAACTTGGCTACATGTGCCCTCGGGGACTCTTGGTCCACCAGCAGTGACACTCACCAAGTAGTTCAAATGTTAAACGTCTTTTAATTCGAGAGCATCATTTAAAACCTGATAAATTTACAGCATGGACCAGACATGCACGTTTCGGGTACTAAACCCTCGTCAGTGATCCTAAGTCTAAACAATGTAATATGGCCAAAAGGTATGAAAATTGTTATGTCCAAAAATGTACCAAAAGACGTAGCAGAATGGGTGGGATATGATGCTACAGGACCCACGTTTTAGAAATTTCAAGAAATTTTGTAACAGAAAATTTCAAATGCGTTGAAGAGTCAGACGATCAACCAAAGTTGATCGAACTTGGCTACATGTGCCCTCGGGGACTCTTGGTCCACCAGCAGTGACACTCACCAAGTAGTTCAAATGTTAAACGTCTTTTAAACGGATAACCACATCAAATGTTAAACGTCTTTTAAAGCTAGACATCATAACCATCGAAAATGCATCAAAATCACCAAACGCATCTTATACCGTGGATACGATCCTTATGTCACAGACGGACACTCGGCCTGGTACTTGACAAATTTACAGCCTTGTACCAGCGCATTCATAAGACGCACTCTGGCTGACATCATGACGAGCCCTTTCCAAACCTCCTTAGAGAAGACAGGACCCGACCACCTGTCCTCTCTGAATGTCAGTCGGACTCCTCGGGTGATTACATGTATGAGCTTGCTACAACCGGCACAGTACGGACTGTATTTCGTACGCCCCCTTTTTGTTTATAATGTACCCATTTACATATTCATCTGTGTTGCATGGGACCCTGTATTTTGCTGTCTTGGGTTTTTTTTATCATCTAAATATTAGGAAGTTTTTTACACTACAACTGTGCATTCCTCGGATTTCTGTGTGGCCGGAAAAGTGAGAGGGTTGTGTACATGTTACCCGGATAACCACACCATGCTTCTCTCCTGCAGTCCTAAGTCGGCAACGGTTGTCCATTGGTCACGTTTGTTTTATTGTAGTCTTTTATGTTTAGTATTTTTATGTAGTAAATAGTGTTCATTCTCCTTTTGCATCTCTTGCTGTGTATGTCGTCAGTGTTTTCGCTTTTGGTGTTTTGCTGTAGATGCTGCAACCGAATCCTGTTGGAGGCCCCTTCCTTCATTTTACAAAATGAAATGATTTATCTAAATGACGACTTATTTTTCAAACTTTATCAAACAAAGTAAAGGCATTTCGATTCCTTTCATCAGTGTAGTCTATTCCGAATCACAAACAGTCATACCTTTCAGTGTAATATTAACCTTTCTCTAGGTGCAATGAATGATGACTACAAGGCTGCAATCAATGAAGATTTGAAGGAGACGAATAACTACACTTTGACAGGGTGTGCACAAAGTATCATAGCAGCAAGGGTTTCTTACGTGTTTAACCTACTTGGACCTTCAATGTCGATCGACACGGCTTGTTCGTCATCTCTCGTCGCCATTCACACAGCAATCCAGGCAATAAAGAGCGGTGAGTACCAAATAATGTTATTGATTTATATACGTGTGTATAATTAGATTATTATTGTAAAACGTCCATTGCCAAGAGTAATGATTTTGAAATTCGAAACTAGGCTTCTCCTTGTCTCTGTGTAGGGTCGGCTTTTTGTAAATTTTGAAAGGTATGAGATGATGGTTTCCAGATCGAATCATATTAAATGATTTGTATGTATAAAATGGACAGTATATTGAATTTGATCGACAATCGTTTACGAGTTAGAAATTTTGATCTGGAGTCTCATCTCAGCTATTTGTCATCTCTGACTTGAACTTACAATTATAGTTAGCACCATGCAAAGACCGTTCTCTAGTGAAGTTGTTCTATTGATATATCGGTCGCCTGAAATCAAAGTGTTTTAACACTTTGACTCATTTTATCCGAATGAAAAAGCACTTTAGATTCAGGCAACCGATATATCAATCCAACAGCTTCAGCTTCTCTGGCAGTATGACTCATTTTATCTGAATATGGTTAAACGAAATTAGTTTTCTCTTAATTCATTACATTTAAATTTAAATTCATTTTTGGTCAGTGTTGGTGCAAGACGCTCGTGTTTTCAAACGATTAAAAAAAATCCATTTATTAACAAAGGTTTCGATCTTCTAAACATCTCTAATATTTTTGTACAGAGTGTTATTCCTCAATATTTTGAGAATTCAGAACCTCCTCTTATTTATTACAAGTATAAGAAACCTATTAGAAATTTCGTATTTAACTACAATAAAGTAACATCAGATCCTAAAATACTCGAATCAATTCATGCTTCTTGAGAATGCGCAACGTCTGAATACCTATATAAACCAGCTGGTCATATTGTTACAGGTGATTTTTCAATAATCCAGGACAGACAGCTCCGTGGTCTCCTCAAAATATGTCCTAAGCATAGAATCCCATCAAAGATAGACTTTATTAAATTTCGCGAAGCCTTCCTAGATAATTATACCAAACGGTGGTGTTAATCCGAAGGAGTCAAATCGCATTCTCTGAATGACTGGAAAAACCTCATTTTGGACATTACTGACATTAAAAAATCCTCATCTTTTTGAAAATACAAGGTCTAGATCTGAAAGATATTTCAAATCCAAATTACGCAGTTTACATGAAAAATTTGTCTTCGCTCCTGCAGATAAAGCAGCCAACAACACCATAATTATTTGGAAACGCTACTATATACAAAAATGTATCATCTTAAGTTTCGGAATTTTCGTCTACAAATACTTATATCAAAAGCAATGAAAGAGTTCCATTTTGACATTTTGAGCAAACATTACAATGAAATTTCTTCATTCAACATCCCTATTTCTAAATTGGATCTTCCTACAATATACTGCATACCAAAACTGCACAAATCCCCTTACAAATTTAGATACATTGCTAATTCTACCACTGTTCAACTACAATTTTGTCTACAAATCTGACGTCAGCCCTCACGGCGGTAAAGAAACACGTTGCAAAATATTGTGAAACTGTTCTGAACAGGAATTATGTAAATTTATTTGGGTCTATGAAAAAATCAGGGGATGTGATTGACAAAATGAAATCTAGAAATTTTCAAGCCAATACGATTTCTTCATACGACTTTTCAAATATGTACACCACGCTTCTTCACGACAAGATTAACGACCAATTGTCCAAACTCATTAAATGGTGCTATAATGGAGAGGGGAAAACTTATATTTGTACATCTGAATCAAAGGGTTTCTTATCCGCTCTAGAATACAAATCATACAAATCATGGATATGTAGCGACCTGTGTAGTGCCTTGTCCTTCCTCTTGGACAACATATATGTAAGATTTGTTGAGAATCTCTACAAGCAGATTGTAGGGATTCCTATGGGTACAAATTGTGCGCCTCTTGTTGCAGATTTATTTTTATACACATATGAAAAAGAATTTATTCAAAACTTCAAATGCAAAGAAGACATCATGATGTGATATGTTTCATTGGTACTTCTAGGTACCTGGATGATATCCTTACTATCGATAATCCTGTTTCTGAAAAGTAAAAAGATGCCATTTATCTACAAGAATTGACTCTAAACAAGGCAAACGTTACTGACACAGAAACACCATTTTTTGACCTAAATATCAAAATTGTCAATGGAGAAATTCATAAAAGTGTGTATGACAAACGAGATGATTTTGGATTCAGCATAGTAAATTTCCTCTGGCTTGACGGTGATGTCCCTAGATTACTGTCATACGGTATCTACATTTCACAGCTCATCCGGTATGCTAGAGCATGTACTGATGTTTTCATAGTAGAAATTTACAAATTACAAAGAAACTTTTAGGTCAAGGCTTTCGCTTTCACAAACTAGTTAAGACTTTCTGGAAATTGTACAAAAAATTATGATCAACTTCTTTTGAAATTCTGAACCATACAAGCAACAGAGTATATTACTTTAGGTATTTCACAACCTGCATTTTATGGTGACATAATAAACAAAATAAGGAGGATCAAAGGTAGACAGCATAACTATCGAAAATGCGTCAGAGTCATCAAACGCCTTTTATACCGTGGATATGATCCTAATGTCACCAGATGGACACTTAGCTTGGTACTTGATCAATCTACAGTCTTGTACCAGCGCATTCTTAAGACTTGCACCCTGACTGACTGTAATGACGGGACTCCATGACGAGCCCTGTCCAAACCTCTTTAGGGAAGACAGGGCCCCGACCACCTGTCCTCTTTGAATGTCAGTCGTACTCCTCGGGTGATAACATATATGAGCTCACTACAGCCGGCAGAGCACGGACTATATTGCGCACGTATCTTTTTATATCCATTTTAATATTCATCTGTGTTGCTTGGAACCCCTGCGTTTTACGGTCTTGTTTGTGTGTGGTGATCTGACAGTGAGGAGGTTGTTTTACTCCATAATACGAAAGATCGCAAATACCTCTAACCAAGACCATACGAATGTTCTCGCGCACTATTCGATTGTTCTCCATTGTTATGACGTCATCAATGTACTTGGGCAAAAAAGGTGCCCAAGTTTTGAACAATGGTTTAGGTAGGTGACTAAGTGAAAAATCAGAACGGACACTCTGCACGCGCTGTATTTGCGATCTTGCGTATTGTGCGTTCTTCGAAACCTCTGGGAAATCGGAATATTGGGAGGGTTGTGCGCACGTAATCCAGGATAACCACACCGTCTGGTACTTACGAGGCAGATGGCCTTCCTAAGTCGGCACCGGTTACCCATTGGTCTCTTTGGTTTATGTGTGGTCTTTTATGTTTAGTGTTTCTATGGTGTGAATTGGTGTTCCTTGTCCATTTTGCGTCTCTTTCTGTGGTTGGCTGTTCTGTGGTTTTTTTTTTTCATTGGGTGTTTAAGGGTTTGGCTGTAGGTGCTGCAACCTGGTATTGTTGGAGATCCCCTCCTTTCTTCAAAATATGAATTTCCTTTAATCAAGACTTCGAACGGAATTGATGTGACACTGTGTTTTTTATTTAGTGTACATACAATGTATGAACACTAAATTCCTACCATTAAACATCTTTCAATAATAGATTTCAAACCCCATTTATAGCGGATCGGATTACATGTTTATACTGTCTAATCATTGCGGTCCATATGTCTGTTTGTTCAAAAATTATGATCAACTTCTTTTGAAATTCGGACCCATACAAGCAACGGAGTATATTACTTTAGGTATTTCACAACCTGCATTTTATGGTGACATAATTAACAAAATAAGAAGGATCAAAGGTAGACAACATATGTATCGAACATGCGTCAGAGTCATCAAACGCCTTTTATACCGTGGATATGATCCTAATGTCACCAGACGGACACTAAGCTTGGTACTTGACCAATATACAGTCTTGTACGGGCACATTCTTAAGACTTGCACTCTGACTGACTGTGACGACGGGACTCCATGACGTGCCCTGTCCAAACCTCCATAGAGAAGACAGAGCCCCGACCACCTGTCCTCTCTGAATGTCAGTCGGACTCCTCGGGTGATAACATATATGAGCTCGCTTCAGCCGGCAGAGCACGGACTATATTACGCACGTCCTCTTTTTATATCCATTTACATATTCATCTGTGTTGCTTGGACCCCTGTGTTTTACGGTCTTGTTTGTGTGTGGTCATCTAACAGTGAGGAGGTTGTTTTACACCATAATTGTGCGTTCTTCGAGACCTCTGAGAAATCGGAATAGGGGGAGGGTTGTGCGCACGTAATCCAGGATAACCACACCGTCTGCTATTTGCATAGCAGATGGCCGTCCTAAGTCGGCACCGGTTGCCCATTGGTCTCGTTGTTTTATGTGTAGTCTTTTATGTTTCATGTTTCTATGTTGTGAGTTGGTGTTCCTTGTCCCTTTTGTGTCTCTTTCTGTGGGTGTCTGTTCTGTGTTTTTTGCATGGGTGTTTTGGGATTTTGCTGTGGGTGCTGCAACCTGGTGTTGTTGGAGATCCCCTCCTTTCTTTTGTCTGTCCTAAAACTTCGTGTGAAAAAGTCATATTTAAGGTTAGCATATGCACCTTGTAGAAAAATATAAAATCTGAGACATGTCGTATTAAGCATGTCTGAATTTGTCTGGTTTTCACGAGAATCTATGTTTGTGTTCTAATTTTCGTCACTGTAGTTTTATATAAATAGTACTTTACATTTATGAGCTACCACTAATCTGGTATAATAGAAGCTAAATGAGACTTAAATGTCGTCTTCATGTGCAATCTATTCTTTTGATTTCCGTATTAAAAAATATCAAATAGGCGACTGTTCAATGGCTATCTGTGGTGGAGTCAGTAGCATCCTACATCCAGACATGTTTATACCTTTGACAAAAGCTAGAATGGTTTCACCGACGGGACAGAGTCAAGCATTTTCAATAAATGCAGATGGATATGCAAGGGGAGAAGGTTGTGGTGTAGTGATATTGATGTCACTCAGACAAGTAAGAAATCGTTGAATGATTCTAAATGATCGGTAGATAATAGTTATGAGCTTGTGTTGTTCAATTAACAAAAGACTAGAGAAAAGAACGAAAATTTGTGAAACAATAGTCGAAAATTTGTAAGCCAAGGAAAATATAATTCGAAATTGTATTATTCTTGTTCCATAATAGATACTTAAGGAATGATTCTAAAATTCTTTTTGGTTATGGGAAATAACCTCAAAAAGCCGATGCACAAACGTGGTATAATTCGCTACGCGAATTATACCGTTTGTGCATCGGCTTTTTGAGGTTATTTCCCATAACCAAAAAGAATTTTAGACACATTCCTTCTAATTTAATTTTAAGTTATATAATACATTATGTGCATCTTATTAGATCTTGGAAAATCGTGAAAATGCTCAATGCAAAGTTCCTGCGTAGGGATTATCTCCCTCGTTGCTAATAACAACAGCCGACAGTACAAGAGGCTGGTAGTTGAACGGCGCCGGCGTTTGTTTTCATACATTTCAGCCCGGGTCATTTGATATATTTCAAACGATGAGAATACAATGACTCTGGATGGGATGGCAAAGCATCTGACAATCAGGTACATGTTTGATATTGGTAGATTTTGATTAAAATGCAATCTTTCATCAGCGTGACCTATCATCGCACCGACACGATATGTTTACCTACAAACCTCGTGGTAACTACTTCATTTAATTGTCTACCTTTTGCTACAATCGATTATGATTGTATATCTAAAGATGAAAATAGTATAAATGACGTGTATCTTGTATCTAGTCTTCGAATTCGAGGTAAAATTCAGTGTATCAAGTTTACGGGATCTGCCATTTTGCTTAAGTTTGGACATAGTTCCAGAAAAGGGGGCGTGTCCTAACATTTTTCAGGTTATGAAAAATAACCTCAACTTTTAAACCAATGAAAATCCTTGTTACATGCAAAATTAAAAGAATGGTTTAATTTGGTTGAATTTTCGTTGAAATATGTACAAATTGATCTATTTAATAAGGAAAGTCAATTCTGGAATTGAATGAAGACGTAGAATAGTAATTTACAAATCAAATTTACCACTTGAAAGTATCTAAATATGACTTGATTTAAATAAATTTCACGAGATGTTCATGCATAAATAGAAAGAATTTGTCAAATCTAATTCTGATGTAGGCTTTGAAAGATGGACGGGAAATAGTCGCTGCAATATACACCGGAGTAAACCAAGATGGCCGAACAACCACTCCTATAACTGCTCCATCAGGACAGCAACAGATCTCATTGTTACAGTCTGTGTACACAAGTCACAATATCAACCCAAGCAACATTGGATACATCGAAGCTCATGGTAAGTTAATGAAATTTGAAAGGTATATGATATGATATAATGCTGTATTTATGTAGCGTGATCAATATCAAAAATATGAAAGCAAAGAAAAAGAATTAAGATATCAATTAAAGCATTCTTTTTAAAGTTAATTAGTTCATTACATAAATAAAGAATTTGCATTATTGGACTTTTTATCTGAAAGCGTCTTACTAAATCTATAAAAAAAAATTTGAAGTGATAATGGTGTTCCTATAATCTACTTAAAATGGGTTTGGAAAATATTTGAGATTTGGAAGATGTATTTTGAATATTAAGGAGGGTTTGAATACCAAGATGGCGTCGGCATTATTTGTTTTCTCGCTTCCTAGGAAAAGTACAGTCTTATCTCCCTTAAAACATTTGAGTATCCTGATGAAGTTTGAATAATTTCCGGCGTCATTTGAAGAAATTATGGCGATTTTTGAAATTTAGGACTTTGGAAGATTTATCCATGAGCAAACCACGACGTATTTTCGACGTTATCAGGGGAAAATGGCGACACAAACCTTCTCATTCAAAATGCAATAAAAAATTATTACTTAACGTATTGCATTGAAACTTAGCATATATAAAGTAGAAAATTCAATCTTCATCACGGTGTATTCGTTGAAAATTTACGTTACATGAAAGCGGATGTCACTTAATTGAAAATTGACGATTTTGGAAGATACAATTTGAAAATATAAAGCCTTGTAATATTTTAATCCTGAATTCAAAATTTCCCATTTAATAATGAAATCATCTCTAGACATTCTTGATAATTCTGATAGTTTTTGACAAAGATTCATCCACAGGATTCCTAATAATTAACTAGCAACTACAGTAAATTGACTCGAAATTGCAATTTTTTTTAGCAACAGTATCATCTTTTATTCAAGTATCCTGCCTTCACAATTCATCATATCTTTTCATAATGTACATGTAATACATTAATTTAATGAATATTTTGGAAGTTAAATCAAAATTAATTTCCAATATCATTACGAGAACTGGAATGGCACTTTCAATATTATGACGTCATCAAGAAATTCACGAAAACGTCGATTTATGCATATTTCAAATTCTCGTAGAAAATTTTCCTGTGGATAGAATCAAATGAAAGTTTGTATAGTCAAGGACAGACAAAAAATATTTAATTTTAGTAATTTTTAGAAAAATTGAATTTGGCGTCCAAGTGTTCAATACCTCCTTAAAAGCCATGAGGGATGAAGTTCTTGCTTGGAAGTTGGTTATTTGTTTGTTTAGTTTGGAAGTTATGTGATCCACAATTCGATACAATGGTATTTGTATTTATTTGAAACATATTGAATTTGAATTCATTTTTCCCTTTTGACACTTTCATTGAAAATTATTCATATAACTAGTGTTAATGATATGATGTTATCATTATCGTCATCTCCGTCTGTTTGTTCCTATTTGTTGATGGGTTTGCGTATGTGTTCCTCTGCGATCCGCTCCTTATCTCTGGAGATGACCTACAACTACAAGGAGTTATGTCGTAGTTTGAAGTGACACTTTGACTTATGATACGTCATCACATTTCCAATTGAACTTTTTTTATATTTGTTCATATTAGACCTTTGACGGGTTCCCGTGAACATTCTCGATTCTCTCTACTTTGAATAGGTACTGGAACACCAAAAGGAGACCCAATAGAGGCAAATGCACTAGGGCACTTTTTCAGAAACAGTAACGATGAAAGAATCAAACCAATAAAAATAGGTTCTGTTAAAACAAACATTGGACATCTTGAATCCGCGGCAGGGGTTGCAGGAATTATTAAAGTTCTGTTGATGATGAAAAATCGATCATTCGTTCCTTCGCTTCACTTCAACGTTGCAAATCCAAAGATAGACTTTCCCAAATACAACTTCGAAGTTTCAAAAAGAACAGAGGAATGGGAAACGCGAACATGCAAATGGGCTTGTGTAAATTCATTCGGATTTGGAGGAACAAACAGTCATGCCATCATCAAAGAATATACCCAGAGTGACAATGCCATTGACACTAAATCGTCACCGTCCTCCACGAAGGTTCCATTTGCTATCACCGCTGAAAATAAAGAGAGTTTAAAGCAAAGCATAAATTTGGTACTGCAACATGTTACCTCTGGATATTGGAATTTGGAAGAGCTGGCTTTCACAAGTACAGTCCGTCGCCATTTCTTTAAATTCAGAATTCTGTCTTTTACAGACAGTATTGGCGATTTAACTAAACAATTGCAGAATCAATTGGAATCTCTAGAGAAAGTACAACCGGTCAGTGTAAACAAACCAAACGTTGTTTTCGTGTTCTGTGGGGTCGGAACAACATATACTGGCATGTGTTCTGAGCTTCTAAGAAGTGAACGAATATTCAGAGAGACTATTCTTAATATTGACAAGATCTTGAAAAAATTCACATCGTGGTCAATTTACGAGCATCTTGAACAACAGAGAAATGTCGATGATCCCTTTATAGCTCATCTATCAATATTTGGCTGTCAAATAGCTTTATCGGAGCTTTGGAAGTCATGGGGAATTTTACCAAACGCTGTTGTCGGGCAGTCTGTCGGAGAAGTTGCTGCAGCATTTGCTGCAGGCGCTATTTCATTAGATTGTGCGGTCAAAATAATCTATCATAGATCGGCAATTCTATCAAAGAAAACGATGGGCACTATGGCAGTTGCCTTGAACATAGATATTGATGAAGTTCAAAATATGTGTGAGGAAATAGGGAATGTTTCAATAGCAGTCTATATAAGCAAAACTGCTTGCACCTTGAGTGGAGATAGCGCAGCCATAGAAACATTGAAAACCACAATAGGAAAGAAAGGCTATAAGGAAGCTATGGTGAAACATTTGAATGTTAACTGCGCATACCACAGTGAATTTGTTGAAAGTGCAAGCATTGAAGTCGAAGAAGCATTACTAGGCATATGTGGTGAAACACCAAATGTCAAACTTGTCTCAACGGTCACAGGCAAAACTGCTGTTGATGACGACTTTACTTCTGCTTATTACTGGAAGAAAAATGTCAGAGAACCAGTCCGATTCTATGAGGGTGTGGTTGAATGTGAAATGCCGAACGCAACAAACATTTTTGTCGAAATTGGACCAACAACGGTTCTTAGTGCACACTTCAAATCTTTATTCCATTCAGAACAATGCTTTTGTTTACCGTCGATCAAAAAGAACTCGAATGTCAATGTAATATACTCAACCCTTTCAGAGCTATTCCGAATAGGCATTGATCCTCGATTCCGCCCAATGTTTGAAATGCAATTCAAGAATTCAATTCTTCCACGATATGTCCCTACCAAGGCAAAAATTCTTTTTGAATCTGATATCAGAAAACAGAAAAGCGGAGGCGTAGTTCCACGTAACGCGACACACCTTTTTGTCAAAAACCTGGAAGAGGGCCTATACAGAGTAGAGATAAGTCCCGAGAAAACACCTTTTGTCTATGAGCACGTTGTTTCAGGAGCCATTGTTCTTCCAGGTGCCTTTTATGTTGAGGTTGCATTACAGATCGGAATGGACATGCTAAAAACAACTAGCAACAGGGTTTGTGTCTCTGCCAATTTTGTCCGTCCCGTCAATTTATCGAAAGGAAAACCAACCTTTCTTGAAGCAACTGTTTTGAAAGCAGGAAAAGACATGTTTAAAATTGAATTAAAGAAAAGAGAACACCTTGTATCAAAATCACTAGTGTCTTTGCACGACAGCGGAAATGGCAAACAGTTTATGGACTTCCAAAAACTTATAAAAGTGTGTCGAAAAGAAAAATCATCAAATGAAATATATTCAACGCTAAAAAACCTAGGTTTTGAATATGGTGTTGATATTAGAATACTTGGCAATGCTGTAAAGAACGAAAGTCATTGCGTGGTGAAAATGCAATTATCTGACAAGATTTTAGAGGGCATTCATCAAACGAACATCCATCCGGCTATACTGGATGGGCTGCTGCAAACACTAGGTGTTATGCAAAGCGAAGACGATAAACGGGAACTGTTACCAGGTGGAATAAGACATCTCGTCCTTCATCGACACCCAGAAAAGCATATGATAGCCGTAGCACAGGCTACTTCTAAAGACGAGAAAGGAGTCCACTACAACCTTTTCTTGTTGAACACCCAAGGTTCAATAATTGCTGGCATACATGATTTTTGGGTAACGTTTGTTGCAAGTTCAAGAGAGAAAGACCTCCGATATTCACTTTCTTTACAACCAATACAGTCTCTAATGCAAAGCGGAAAAACGACTGACCTGCCTAGAAAAGTTACACTTCTTTGCTATACCATAGGGGAATATGAGAAATATGAAGAACTCAAAGAAACAGAAAACATGTCCATTCTATGGATGAATGATTTAGCAGATCTTGATACTTTACAGAGGAAAATAAGAAGTGAGATCCATACCTCTGATGTTCTAGTTTTCTTGTCAAATGGAAAACTGACAAACGTATCTGACCAGCCAGAACGCTTATTCGAGCAATCACTTTCTAATACTCAAACTTTATTGGATATTTGTAAAGTTCTTGCTGAAGAAGAGCAGCGCATCCCACTTGTTGTGATGACGTATTGTACGCAACCTCTAGGTGAACACTGTGGTGAACATACCGTCAACTTGTTTGGGGCAGAGCTATGGGGTTTCACGCGATGTATACAAAAAGAAAATGTATTTTTGCGAGACCCAATATCCATAACACTCATTGATATTCATTCGCTCTCCCAGTCTAAAGATATACCGACTCCATCTCTTGTTTTGTGGCATCTGCAATCCGTCCCTGGCATGACAGAGTATTCAGAGTTGATCTTGTGTGGAAACTCCATCTATTCCAGTGAGTTGTACCTGGAAAATATCCATGACAAACATTTATATCGACAAACCACCTTGGACAAGCAAAGTCTCGTGGAATTTAGAACTACTGATAATGACCTGAATAGGATTATCGTTCTCAGTAGAAGGGGTAAGGATATTCAAAGAAGCCCAAACACAGTACTCGTAAAGATTCATTCCTTCACCTTACACGAAGAAGCTATGTATCCAAGGTCACCATTTGAAAGCGAGAACCCTTTTGATGATTCAATAGGCACCAGTCAAATAGGAAAAAACATCCTCACTTTTGAGATTTTGGGGAATCTACACGGTTCCTCTAAGGTATCGGACAGCTTGCGACCGTCCGTAATTGGATGTTTTCCTATGACAGTCTCAAATGTGCAACAAATCCCAAAAAGCTGTTTATGCTCATCAGAAGAGATTCCCTTCTACTCGCCTGGTTTATTGATAACGAGTGTTCTTTTAAATGCATTGCGTCAATTCATAAATCCAAATGATAGTGTCATGGTCATCATAGAAGATGAAAACTCTAGAGAACACAAAATGTTACAGCACATACTCTGGAACAAAGTAGCTGTTATCGATTGGAGACAAGCTGGAAGCACCCTTTCTACTCAATGCTCAAAGGTTGTAATTCTCACATACTTAACAGTGACAGAACTTTCAAACATGGTTCATCGGATGAAAAATCTTACGTCTATCATTTCGTACAACTTTTTGATAGACGTAGATTTGAGACGTTTCCTCCTAGAAAAAGCATCATCCATCGATCTTAAAGTTGTAGAAGAGGACGTGTGTCTATCAAAAGCTTACCTAGCGAAGACAATGCCTCATATATTCAATTTACTAAAGGCAGAAAATAAGCATTTTGCAAAGTACAGCAAATTGCGGTCATCGTTGTTCCAATGCAAGGGCGTGTCAATTGAGAATCTTGTGTCTCCAACAAATGGTAAAATGCTTGTAACAAGCGAGACCCTTTTCTGCAAAGATGCATGCTATGTTATCATTGGAGGGACAACTGGCCTCGGATGGGAAGTTGCCAAGTTTTTGGCGAATAATGAAGCTGGAGTTTTAGTTAGCATTTCTAGGAGCAAACCAGACATATCAAAATTGCAAGATGTAGAAAAACTGAAACAGGAATACGCATGTCAATTTGAGACAATTCAGGCTGACGTAACAAAAATTGAAGAATTGCAAACTGCCTTCGACAAGATTTCACTGACATTTAGAAGACCTATAAAAGGAATATTCCAGGGTGCTGGAATTCTTAAGGACAGCCTCTTCCAAAAAATGTCAAATGAATCACTATCAAGCGTAATGATGCCGAAAGTATTAGGGACATGGAATTTACATTTGATATCCCTGAAACATGACTTAGATTACTTTGTTATGCACTCATCAATGACGTCTGTCATTGGAAATCCCGGCCAATGTAATTACGCTGCAGGAAACTCATTCATGGACACCCTTGCTCACTTTCGTCGGAAAAATGGGTTGTGTGCACAGTGCATCAATTGGGGTCCATTAACGGTTGGAATGGTAAAGGATTCGAACATAGATGAATTCCTTAGGAAAGCAGGTTATATCCCTTTGGAAAAGGATGAAATTTTATCGTGTTTCGCGGAGATGTGTTTACAAGATCATATTCAGATGACTTACGGCAGATTTGAATGGCAGGTCATTGCTAAGGATTTGTCGTCTTCGTCTCTGCAAAATGTACGCAACAAGTTTAGAGGCTTAATTAGAGGAGGTATACAAACCCACAAGAAGAAATATGAATCTGAGTTACACCAACAAAATGAAAGCTTCGAGGCATTATTTGTTGGAATACCCAAGTCGGAGTGGAAACACAGAATTACTGAACTGGTGCTGGAGATAACATCCGATGTCTTTGCATTAGATAAAACCCAAATCAATGCGGACACACAGTTTAGATTTCTTAACATCGATTCAATGCTAGCGATGACATTTTCAAATACAATTGAAGACAAGACCAATAATAAAATTCCAATTGTTTACCTACTCTCTGATGAAGCCACAGTCAGTTCCGTATCTGATATGATCCTGGAGAAATTATCTGCAAGTCCAACGCGAAACATACCTGAGGAAAGTCCTGATTCTCAGAATGATAAAACGAATGAAAGAGTTCGCTTTCTTGATGGAGCAATGACACCTTTTGAGAAAAAGTCTTATGATGCATTCCTTGCCAATCCAAACGATCCTTCTCTTTTTATCTTTGTGGATTTAGAAGTATCACATAATTTAGCAAATCCTGAACTTTGGAGAGAAATGCTAAATTCCCTTCATCAAAGATACCCTGTTCTTCGAACGGTTTATCATCCGAATGCCGACAACACAAAATACAGAGTAAAAAAGGAGGTTTTAGATCACGCAGGAATCATAGTCGATTTCAACGAAGTTCCAGTTGCAGCATTAGCACATGAAACACGCTTTCCAAAAGACTTACATCTATACAGTTTTGATCCAGAAAGACACCTTCCACTCAGAACGTTCTATGCACATGACGGTTCACAGTGCATTCTGCGATTCGTATTCAATCATCTCTCCATGGACTTGACGTCAATTTCTATTTTAATGAGAGAGATAAATTATTCAATATCAAACAAACATTTGCATTTAACAGAGAATCATGATGTAATATCATTGTTCGAAAAAAAGCTTGATAAAGAACGAAATGAATTTGAGTCTTTTTGGAGAAAAGAGATACCAGAAGAATCATTGAACATGTCACTGTCTTCGGAGGATGTTATACTTAGTCCACATCACATCAGGTTTATCAAGTTGCAGATAGATCCAACAAAGATTTTAAGGCTACGAGAATTCTTAGAAGAACAAGGATGTACCTTGTTTCATTTCGTTGTAACCGCCTATCAGTTATTGCTGCAAAACAAATTGAAATATCAAAGATCTGTAACAATGGCAACGGTGGACATGAGGATCCACTTCAGAGAACTGAAAGAAACAGTTTGCAGATTTACCAATTCTATACCCCTTTTTCTGGAGGTTCATGACACTAATTCGGCTTTCAAACACATTCTTCGTGAAAATAGCTCACATATTATTCAATGCATTGAAAATAGTCTCTTACCCTTTGAAGAGATATCAAAATATGTTGGTGGTACATCTTCATCAAAGATGTTTCTGCATCAAGTCATCATGGATGATATCTCGCAGTTGTATTCTCTTACACAAAGTGATGAATACTCTGTCAAAATCAAACGAGTCATCAGCGGAAATCACTACAGTGAAACAGTATTGTACATTTGGTATGACAATGTGAAGAATGGGTTGACACTTGAACTTGCATACAGCACAAGAGCTCTTACTGATGACTATGCTCATGAACTATTAGGAAAACTTGTTCAGTCTATTGACAGCTTTTTAGATAATCAACAAGTATCAGTGAAAGAAATGTTTGACAAAACACCAGAAACTCTGATTACAAAATTGCAGAATGACGAGTCACACACAGAAACAACATACGAAAGTATTAAGAGCGCATGTCTGAAAGATGGTGGGAATTATGAAGAGGACAACATCATGATCAAAGGTAAGCAATAAAGTCTTACATTCAGAAATCATATACAATATCAATCGTGTCTGAAATGTTAAAGTTCATATGACTTATCTGATTATTAGCAATGAAAATGTAGATTACTTTTACAACTTTACAATTTGTTTTACATATCATCCATTTGTGAGAAATTGATTTATTCAACAAACAAAAAAATAAAGAAAGATATTTGCCAAAAATATTGTGAACCATAGGCAGATTTCAAGAATGATGTCTCTTTAGAATTGTCCGAGGCTAATTCAAGTAAAATCGAAAGTAGCCATAAACATTTGAAATAATATGTGTTATGGATAAATTGCTTTCATGAAACCCAAATAAGTCTGAAGTTTATTTTTATCTACACCTTTAGATGGGATGTGTGTTTGCATACAAATTATAAGTTTTTTACAGTTATTCCTAGGTGATTTTGTGTTCAAATAACTCTAATAACTACACAATTTTCTATTGAAAGTGACATATCTGGCTTTCTTGCTTTTAAGCCGTTTCCGTATCATTAATATAAACACTTATTTCTTGTTGCAGTGATGAGCAGTTAAAATCGTTGATGTTTGTTAAGTGTATTAATTACTTCTTTCCAACTCTGTCGCCTGAAAGAATCTTTGTTGGTCCTTTATCAATTTGACATCATATACATTTATTGTTATTTCGGAAACTTGCCATTTCATCGAAAAATATCATCGAAATTAAAGGAGGTTAACATCTTAACACCATCCCTCCAATGCTATTTTGAACATAGATTTTATTTAAGATATGCTACTGAGTCGACCCTACAGGAAATTTGGAGCCGCTCATTTTCTGTAAAGTAAATGTACAAATTTTAAATTCTAAAGATAAAACCAGACGGCGCTGATGAAATGAATTTTGGTGACTTATGAAAAGCACTTTGGCTGGAAGCATCACTGATGAGAATTTAATATTCGAAAGACGTGTCCGGTGGATGAAAATTTCTTTGAAATTTCCTTCAAGGAGGTGTAGAATTGGAACACTTCCGTATCATTTAAACAGGTTTTTCAATCGTTGCTGATGGTGCCTGTTTGGAAAATCGTTTTGATAGATCTTTCTTAAATTTACTTAAGTGTGAATGGGATATCCTTGTTCGTTGAAGGTATTTCCTGTTTTTTTAATGTTCAATTGATGCAAATCAATTAGGTTCTCACATGGGGTTTTCGAAGGCGAATGGTAGAAGACGTGTTTTCTCTCTTCAAATTCTAAAATTTGAATTTTCTCGAAATACACACATATCAGTAGTGTTCAAACTCTATACCTTATTGAAGAAAATTTAGAACCAATTTTTTATACAACAGACACCTGTTTCTGGTATAAAATCCTCATCAGTAAGGCTTCCAGCCAAAGTGATTTTCATAAACCGCTTACATTCATTTCAGTAGCGCCCTCCGGTTTATTTTCTTGAACTTAAGGTCATTGCTGGGTAATTAGGAAAAAGGGGGAACTTCTGTTCACCCGTGCATGTCTTTTTGAAAATTTGTTAATTTACTTTACAGAGAGCGTGGTTCCACATTTCCTGAAGGTCGATTCAGTTGCATGTAATGAACGTCTTCAAATTCATTAGCATAATTTCAAAGCAGAGAAATTTATAGCATGGACCAGACATGCACGTTTCGGGTATATCATCAGTGATCCTCAATTGAAACAATGTAATATAGCCAAAATCTGTGAAAAGTATGTCCAAAATGCACCAAAAGATGTAGCAAGATGGCTGGAATATGATGCTACAGGACCCAGGTTTCAGAAATTTGAGAATTTTGTAAAAAGTAATTTTCGAATGCGTTTGAAGAAACGACCAATCGGAATTGATCGAACTTGGCCACGGGTGCCCTCGGGGACTCCTAGTTCACAAGCAGTGACACTCACCAAGTGGTACAAATGTTAAATATATTCAAATTCATTAGCATCATTTCAAAGCAGATGAATTTACAGCATGGACCAGAAATGCACGTTTCGGGTATTTAACCCTCGTCGGCATATCCAAATAGAATCTATGTTCGAAATAGCATTGGGTGATGGTGCTAAAATGTGAACCTCATTTAATTTTGATGATATTTTGATGAAATGACAAGTTTCCGAAATAGCAAAATAATATGTATGATGTCAAATTGATAAAGGGCCAAAACAAATCTTCTTTCAGGCGACAGAACTGGAAAGAAGTAATTAATACACCTAAAAAAAACATCAAATCACGGGGAATATTTCAATTGCTCCACACTGCAACAAGAAACAAGTATCAATATCAATAATACGGAAGTGTTCCAACTCTTTACCCCCTTGAAAAAAATTTAGAACCAATTTATAATGCATCAGACACGTGTTTCGGATATTAAATCCTCATCAGTGATGCTTCCAGCCAAAGTGATTTTAAGTTTTTTTAAATGACTAAGCTTCGTAAAAAATATGCTAATTTTCAACTGTTAACTCAGCAGGGCACAGCCCAAACGGATATTGTAATTGAAATACATCCATCGTAATGTTCGTCGTCGTTGTCTTTGTTAAGTGTACGACGTTCTTATATAAAATGGTTACGGTCTAGACATCATGTCACCACTACAAGGAATCCTTTGAAAAAATGAACCCACTCCCATATATGGAGTTCGCTTCTTATCATATGGTGGAGGTTTTTGTTTGTTTGCTTTGGTTCCTGTTTTATCATGATTTTGTATGCCTTCGGTTTCTGTTTTAATGAATTATCGATTTTGAGCTGTATACAGGGATACATGTATGGTCATTATCCATATTTGTCATACATATATGTAACATGTTCGACTCCATCTGATAAGCAAAATTTTAGACTGCTAGCATTTAGACAAAATTTAACGATAAGTTTTTTTTTTGTGTTGACCAAGGATCCCTGTATGTTTCTGTATTGTTTGTGATACCAACGTTCGTTTTGACGGCCTTTTCTTTTTACATCTTCTGTGTGTCACCGTATGTGGAAGATTTTGTGCGCACGTAATCCTGATAGATACATGGTCTGCTTTTATACCGTCAAATGAGGTAAACAAGATCCTGACGATAAATCTCAACAACACTCACAATAGAGCACCTAATTGAGCATCGACGGACCCTTAGCAAGCTAGAAGTGGGACAAAATCCAACTTTGGCGACATATGCACATTGGTATTTCACAGTTAAAGTGATGTAGTTATGTGCGCTGACTATGTGTTGGTTCCTTCGTTGTAGATGTTGTATTTCTAATAACCATTGTATGTTACAAATCTACGTCAGGACATTTTCAATTTAAGTATTTTAGTGAAATCAATCTAAGAAATATTCTACAGGGATGAAGAAAGCAAAGGTTGTAAGGTGGAAAAGTGATTACATTTTGAAAAAAAATCATTCTTTCATAATAAAGAACTTTGATTGGAGGAGACAAAATTTGATAATAAAAAAAAATATTCCTTTTAAAACTGATGAATAATGTTGAAAGTAAAGCCATTAATGATGGTATTGAAAAAAATTCCTATTATATAATGTTTTTTGTTATTTAGATTAATTCAAATCAATGAACATTTCACAATATAATATTCATATAAACATAAGCCCTTAAGCTCCAATAGACTTAAAACTGACTCACAATAGAGCACAAAGTTACTATCGACGGACCCCTAGCAAGCCAGAGGTGAGATCAGGTGCCCGGGAGGAGTAAGCATCCCCTGTTGGCTAGCCGCACCCGCCGTTGACGGTCGACGTCCACGCACGAATATGACCGTATCTTCAATTATGCACTGTCTGGGGTTGTGTCTATATAGAAAGTGCTATGGCGACCATGTCAGGGAAAGACATTCAAAACACTTTCTGTCAAACCCCTCGCGGGGAACTTTTTTGCGAGCTCCACACGGCAAAGGGCAGAAACAAGCACAGAAACAAAACTATTCTCACTTTTTGTAATTATAGAATTTTCTTAATCATCTTCATGTTCTACGTTTTGAACATTTAAAAATTGATCGACGTTTTTGGAAACAATATTATCCGAAACGTATAAATCTGCTTATAGGTATTTTAAGGGAGCAACTTTTTTTATACATGAAATGATGTAATGAATTTAACATCTTTGGAAAAACTCCTTATGATTAATCAACAATGAACAATCCATATGATAAAAAGATTCGTTAACATGTAGAAAGTTAAAAGTAAGGTCGATGAATACATCATCATTTTTGTTTAAATTCTAAATTGTTTGTATACTTCTATTTGTATATCTTCGGTATTATTATTTTTTTGCAGAATCCATGTTGAAACAGACTTCAAGGGGTTGGGATCACGAGGTTACAGTACAGATTGAAAACCATGAAACTTGCTGGTTGAAATGGGGTCCAATGCCAAACAAAATGAGACGCAGTATTCCATTTTCCAAGATTACCGATGTACAGACGTACGAATTGACAAGTGAGCAATTGCATATCACCCTGTTTTAATAATATTTAAAAACCATGAACAAGATAAAGTTTAAATGAAAGTTTATAATAAAATAAAGTCTAAAAGACTATAGCAATAGGGTTCTATTACAAGATAAAAATTAGAAAGCTTTTTCACTTCTAACAATTCATAAAAGAAGAGACATTTAGTTTGAAAGCATTTCACAATTCCTATTGTTCGTATTGATGGTTTTGGGCATCAAAACTTACATCTACCATCACGCAAAACAGAAACAAGCAAAGAAACTGCCTTATATGAAAAGTAATTTTCTATTATAAAAACCATTTTATGAATGAGAATAAAAAGGAATAAACTTAATTAATATTTTTTTTTGTTCTCGAATAAGAGATTGAACTTTGTCAGATATTATAAGCTAAATAAGATGCGAAGTCTATTATAAAAAATCAGCATTACATCAGTATTATCAATACTGAAATATAAATTCTATGTTAATTTCAGTGCATCACATAGGTATTTCAACAAGTAATGCCTCGTCTGTGGTACTCACGACCACAATAGAGGAAACAATGAATATATGAAGAGAGAATATTTTAAACTTAACAAATTTATTTCAAAGAACAAAATTAAAACATAGCTCTGCCTTTAGAAAGATACCCCTTTATTTTTGGAATAATTTTTCAATCGTTGTGACAAAATATATTTCAAGTTAAGTATCAATAACTGTTACAGTGAAGCATCCTCTGGGACGAACAGTCCACCAGCGGAGATAGCAATCTTATGATCAAAATTGTCAATAGATTTAGTGTCTCGGAATTCCATTTGTTAGGCATATACTATTAGGTACCATGAGACATCGGGCACTATTTCTTTTTGCTCAACAGAGATACGTTCCTCAACAAGCCGTCATGAATGTTAAACGTCTTCAATTTCAATAGAATCATTTTTAAAGAACAGAATTTGCATGAATACAGACGAATGTACAACGAATGTATGAATAGTGCATGAATACAGACGAATGAACGCGAAGTGAAAAAATGACTCTTCTCTATGATATTCGAAGTATGTTGCAGTTGATTCTGAATTTAGTCATGTGATGCGATAATCCTATGAATTCCCGATTTAATGCCCGCTTGTGTGGGGTTTTTTCTCTCTTGGTATTGTCTGTGGAAAGAATATTGTCTGAGCGTTAGTTCCAAAAGCAACACTTTGAAAGAATAGTGCCCACACAAACGGGCATTTATAGGTATAGTGCATCACATGACTACATGTAGCCAAGTTCGATCATTTTCGGTTGATCGGCTGTCTCTTCAACACATTCAAAATTTTCTGGTACTAAAATTCTTAAAATTTCTAAAACGTGGGTCCTGTAGCATCATATTCCACCCATCCTGCTACATATTTCGGTACATTGTTTGACTTAATAATTTTCGCCCTCTTTTGCCATGCATATTACATTGTTTAGATTGAGGATCACTGACGAGGACTGAGTACTCGAAACGTGCATGTCTGATCCATGCTGCAAATTGATCAGTTTATAAATGATGCTATTGAGTTTGGAGACGTTTAACATCCGATAGCATTAACAAAAATCAGCAGAATATTGATATTAAGGAGGCGGCACACCTATAGCGCATTATTCTACAAGTGACGTAACTCTGTAAAGCAAAACGCAATAGTGCCCGGTCACATGAAACTTTTTTCTCATAGTCCCCGCGTGCTCAACCAAGAACTGATCATGTGATGCACTAATCTCTCATAGTGATGCATTTCAAAGGTAACACTATGAGAGATTTGTACCCACACAGACGGACATTTCTAGGTAAATATATCTTCTATCGTAATAATTTCAGTGCACTATATGCGCATCATATACCATACTTGTTATTCGTAGAGACATTGTTATATTGTAGACAATTTCGCACTGATTGTTGAAACACGGCATAGGAGGTATATCTTCAAAACAAACGACAAGGACAAGGTCAGAAGGTTAGCCATTATGCTTCATGGGAATTCTTGGGACAAAGTACATAGAGATTTTGTTGATCCCGTCCAACAGGATAAGGAGCAAGCAAGTTTTGACATTAAATTTTGACAATTCTAGATAATCTGCACCTTTAAGTTATCATGGAATAATTAAAAATCTTAGTATCATTATATATGTTTGCAGATCTTTGTATACGTTTGTTTATAAGGAAAATTTCTTTGAAAAGTTTATGTTGCAAGTATGATATTCAGATAGATTATTAACGACTTTCAATTTCATTTGTTATGTTTGTTGCCATATTTTCAGCACACGTTTCATTACTTTGTCTTTAACAATCATTTGCCATCCTGCAATTTTTCTTTTACTTTTTGAAAATACAATGAATAAAATGTTCGGCAAACAATTGATCAGTACAATAATCTTTTTTGTCTCCGGGAATATTTTTGAGAAATCTAGGTCATGGAAAACACACGTAGATTGTAAATCGAAATGCAGAACTCAACGTTTTGAAAATTGCCCCATTTAATTCTATTTTTCTTTGGTTCAGAATCCATATTATATTGCCATTGTGCAAAAGACTAAATTAAGGAATCTAAAATAGAAAAGACAAGCGACTCGGAATTGAGAAAATGGCTGTTCATTTTTCGAGCTCCATATACCCATAAAAGTGATGATTTTGGAATGTAATTATTGAATATACATGTATTATAGAAACAATTTATTAGCTATCACATCAAATTGCTGTCATTCGCATAAGCTTGTCTTTTAAATTTTGAACCGATTATGGGTAAGGGGTCGAGGAGGTGTCAGTAGTGATTCTTCGCATACTTTGTATATGAGTACGAAATTATTAAACATGCTAAAGTTAAAATAAGAATGGTTCTGCGAAGCGGACGTACCAAGCAAAAATGTCCAAATACACATTTTTTACGTAAAAATGTTTTAAATGTGTGTTTATTATATATGTGAAATATACGCAAAAAAAAAAACCGCGGTATACATGTATAAACGCTTGTGAATAGAAAATTTTGAAAAATGTCCAAATACACTTTTTACACGTAAGAATTTATTTATTCATTTAAGCGTGTGTTTATTATGTATTTTTACCCTTTTTACACGTAAGAATTCATTTAAGCGTGTGTTTATTATATATGTGAAATATACGGAAAAAAAAGCTTTTAAATTAGATGTATATACGATCGTGTATCAATACTTATTTGTAGTAAATTTTGGAAAATGTCCAAATACACATTTTATACGTAAAAATGTTTTAAACGTGTGTATATTATATATGTGAAATATACGCAAAAAAACCCCCGCGGTTTTAATGTATAAACGCTAGTGTATAGAAAATTTTGAAAAATGTCCAAATACACTTCTTACGATTTTTACACGTAAGAATTTATTTAAGCGTGTGTTTATTATATATATTTTTCTTTTTTTACACGTAAGAATTCATTAAAGCGTGTGTTTATTATATATGTGAAATGTTCGAAAAAAGCTTTAGATGTATATACGATCGTGCATCAATACTTGTGTAAAGTAAATTTTGGAAAATGTCCAAATACACATTTTATACGTAAGAATGTTTAACGTGTATTTATTATATATATGAAATATACGCAAAAACGCGGTTTACATGTATATACGCTTGTGTATAGTATACAATTATGGACTTTTTCGAGGTGAATATGGTGATATATTTTCTTCATTTGAAAATATTGATCGAGACGATAGCCGAGGTCAATATTTTCAAATAAAGAAAATATCACACCATATTCACCTCGTAAAAAGTCCATAATTATTTCATTATATACTGGATTTACTCAGTATTTATAATGGCTTCGTTTTCGAAAATAACTGAAACCGACTTTTCTTTTAAGAAATATTTCGAAACCAAAATAAGCATAATCTGTCGCTGAATAATACTAGACGTAATATGATAATCATTCAAGATAATTTCAGGGTCATAATCTATCGTAATTCATAGATTGGTTCAAAATTCAAGGATTTTATAGCTCAACTTCAGTGTCATTGCTGCTGTTTACGAAATGACGTCACAGATAAAAATTTCGCGAGTTTTCGATATTTCATGGTAAACCGGAAGCAAGAGTTTTCGCGGTAGTGTTGTTTTATGAGATCGCATTTCACAGGTCAATATGATGTGACAATGACTCGTCACATGACAGTTCTCAGCCAATGAAAGTGAGAATAGAAACAGGCTATATAATACTTAATTTTGAAAAATGTCCAAATACACTTTTTACACGTAAGAATTTATTTAAGCGAGTGTTTATTATAAATGTGAAATAAACGATCGTGTATGAATACTTGTGTATAGTAAATTTTAAAACATTAATTGTTTTGCATGCGGCGTATAAATATACATACGCTCGTTGTTGGTGTATTATCTTGTATGTGAAAACGCATGGTAAACGTTAGATTTATTCCATATGTGGAGCAAATCAGAAAATACATTTAAACAATTATTTGTATGAATCACATTTGGAATTATTAATCAAAATAGGGAAAAACTTTTTTCCCAAATTAAGAAGACACATTTACAAACAAACTAGTATATTAGAGTATTTGTGTGTTTCTTTATAATTCATTTTAAATTCCTTTTAGATAAATCAACTGATATTCATTATATTATTAATTTGTAAAATGTCGAAACCATTCACATGTATATAATGCATCTTAAAGAGATGTACAATATATGTTTGGAATGTATATATAGATAAATATAATTTATAATGTTTTCCCGCATAATCGATTGATAATATATTTATTTCTTTTTACGTGTTTTTGACACACTTAAAGTCCCTGTCACACCTTCACGTTCTGGCATGGCGTTCGTACTACGACCGCCAATATAACCACGTTCTTGGCTTTAGAGGTAGAAAAAATCAAAATAGACCTCGTACAAACTATTTATCCTTTGACCGTGTCATGATCGAAGCATGACGCAGAAAGGACTTCGGGAACGTCGTAATAACGCCGTACTATCGTAACACAGACGCCTTCGTCGTAGAGTGAACTTGGGGCCGATCGGAGTGCGAACGTGAATATATGTTTTAAAGACGGGAAGGACGCGCTATTAACGTGTTACGGACGCATTAGTTCGTGTTGCATACGTATTGGAGTCGTCAATTATTGTTTCGGAGAGCCCTTCGGGGTGAAAAATGCCACGTTCTTACTACGTTCATGAAAAATTTCAAGGACTTCAAGGACGTAGTAAGTTCGTCTCGAGAGAACGTGTAGGTGTGACAGGGGCTTAACATACAAACGTAACACTATAAACGCATCGTAATTTGGTAAAGAGCTCAAGATCATTTATGATATCACAATAGAAACGTAAAAGCGTTATAAGCAAAATTAAATTAATCGAAATGTTAAAATTTTGAATTTGATAGACTTAAAGACAATGTATGTCATACGAAGAAATACTATCCTTGGTTATTACTTTACTTTCCATATGGTATTCATCTGAATTTTGGAATCCAAAAACATAAATCATTTTATCATTACGAGTTTATATTAGATTGATACATACATGTATTAATGAATCTACGAATAGGATAAAAATATCTTAATTTGATCAATAATTGACCCTTCCGATTGCGGGAAATAAATGCAAAATTTCGTGACGTCACAATGCTTTTTTACCTCGGACAAACTAGCTGCATTGTGAGGTCATGGAATTTCTTAATTTTTTCCCGCGTTCGGAAGGGTAATTTCTTACGAAAATCTACATAGCACACCAATGATATGAAGTCCTGAACATGAAAACACTAAATTGTAACTTTCAAAATTCTATCAATGTTTGGGGGGTTTTTTTTTGGTTATTTTTCTACTTTAGTTTTATCTCCTTAATAATCATGGAGACGTACTCTTAAGCATTCAGTTTCTATATTTTTCCAATATACATAATAGTATATACTTCACAATGTACAGAGAAGTTGATCATTGTATTTGTATCAAAAGCAATATAAGGACATCTTAAAGGTACACATGAATATTGATGTTTTAAAGCCGAAATTCTTTCTATATGTATGTAAAAGGAAAAACATTCACTTCAATTTACGTTAGATCTGTCAAATCAAATGTACCTCAATAATTAAGAGCATCAATGTACACTCATTTTCTTTAAGGAAAAACAATTAATAGATGCCTTTGCACCTAATGTGATAACAGAGTCTTTACATTTTACAAAAACAAACGGGTACATCAATGAGTTCTAAAGATGACAAAATGTGCATTATTGCTGATAATAATTGTGTGTGTTAATGCACGGTAACCAATGAATTAAAGGATTTTTCTTCTGCTAATAAATACATCAATCTTCATTGTTTTATTCCTTTTTATTGTATTTGGAAATGGCAAAGTGAGAAAGGATAAGCATCACTAAGCGAAATTCACACACAGAACCCAAAATCAGAATCCAAAAGTCTGAATCAGTGGTATATTCAGCCATTATTACACAAAATATAAAATAACCAGGATATTCTGCGAAGGAGAAAATTGTCAAAGTGGGTTTCCCGTTATAAATTGTAGCCCATGGTAATGATGGTGGCGAATCTGTACAAACAACATTATATGTTGGGATCAAATTATGAAGTTTTCGTTCAAATCAAGTTTGATCAATATATGTCCCTTTGGTTCTGGTGATTAAGCTGATATTATTTACCTTCTAAAAAGATGAAGATTAACGATAAACAAATGTGTCTTCAAATTCAATTGCATCATTTAAGCACAGATGAATTTGAAGCATGGACCAAACTGAATGTTTCGGGTACTTAACCGGCGTCAGTAATCCTCAATCTAAACAATGTAATATGGCCAAAAAGTGTAAAAGTTATGTCCATAAATGTACCGAAAGACGAAGCAGGATAGATGGAATATGATGCTACAGGACCCATATTTAAGAAATTTCAAGAACTTTTTCAACAATTTTTTTTTATGAAATACAACATCTCTATCGAAGTACCGACTATGCAGTAAATACATGTAAAATGTGTAAGAGAACAGATTCATGCTCTCTTAAATTGGTTTATTCAAGGAAATAGTAAAAAACATCAACATTCATTAAAAAAAGTCCAAAAAGACATTAAAATCAATTTTACAACACTTTCTATGCATCTCTTTATCGTTCTGATTTTCAGATGTCGCGTCGGTTTATGTATAGTCTTTTGTTTACATTGTTTGATGCCATCTTTGGTGTGTGGTCCCTTTACTGTATCGTTTTGTGTTTGTCTACTCTTTGTATTCCAATCTGGACGTTTCGATGGAACAAGTCTTGGGTACTGCAACTGAATCCTTTTTGTTTTGGTATAAATTAAATTCTCAACCAAAACAATGTAGAGCTTATTTCTTTATGAGGAAAAAAGGGGATCTCCATCAAGACTCTGTGGCATCCAACACATCATAACACCGAACCAAAATGCGAGAATATGGAGGGGACAAGAACAACAAGACACACCAAAGGGACAAGAAAGATTACAGACTTAACAACAAAGACGGCATCTAAGCAATGAACACTTTAAGACACAGAAAGCTTTACCATTCGGATGTTCTCGCCCTTCATTTGAAACTGCCATAAAAAGTCTCGGATGCCAATGGTTACAGGATTTACATCAAATAGATGTAAAAGTAAACATTCACTTTCACAACATTAAACATTCTCCAACTTGAGTGAGTGATGTTTTGAGTAACATATTTGTCAGTTACGATCCAGTGTTTGAACTTGTATTTCATGATATACTATAACAAAAACTAAAATATATAGACCAATGAGTTCTAAAGATGACAAAATGTGCATTATTGCTAATAATAATTGTGTGTGTTAATGTACGGTAACCAATGAATTAAAGGATTGTTCTTCTGCTAATAAATACATCAATCTTCATTGTTTTATTCCTTTTTATTGTATTTGGAAATGGCAAAGTGAGAAAGGATAAGCATCACTGAGCGAAATTCACACACATAACCCAACATCAGAATCCAAAAATCTGAATAATTGGTATATTCAGCCATTAAGTACACAAAATATAAAATAACCAGGGTATTCTGCGAAGGAGAAAATTGTCAAAGTGGGTTTCCCGTTATAAATTGTAGCCCATGGTAATGATGGTGGCGAATCTGTACAAACAACATTACTTGATGGGATCAAATTATGAAGTTTTCGTTCAAATCAAGGTTGATCAAAATATGTGCCTTTGGTTCTTGTGATTAAGCTGATATTATTTACCTTCTAAAAAGATGAACATAAACTATAAACAAATGTTAAACGTCTTCAAATTCATTTGCATCATTTAAGCACAGATGAATTTGAAGCATGGACCAAACTGAATGTTTCGGGTACTTAACCGTCGTCAGTAATCCTCAATCTAAACAATGTAATATGGCCAAAAAGTGTAAAAGTTATGTCCATGAATGTACCGAAAGACGTAGCAGGATAGATGGAATATGATGCTACAGGACCCATATTTAAGAAATTTCAAGAACTTTTTCAACAATTTTTTTTATGAAATACAACATCTCTATCGAAGTATCGACTATGCAGTAAATACATGTAAAATGTGTAAGAGAACAGATTCATGCTCTCTTAAATTGGTTTATTTAAGGAAATAGTAAAAAACATCAGCATTCATTAAAAAAGTCCAAAAAGACATTTAATTCGATTTTACACAACACTTTCTATGCATCTCTTTATCGTTCTGATTTTCAGATGTCGCGTCGGTTTATGTATAGTCTTTTGTTTACATTGTTTGATGCCATCTTTGGTGTGTGGTCCCTTTACTGTATCGTTTTGTGTTTGTCTACTCTTTGTATTCCAATCTGGACGTTTCGATGGAACAAGTCTTGGGTACTGCAACTGAATCCTTTTTGTTTTGGTATAAATTAAATTCTCAACCAAAACAATGTAGAGCTTATTTCTTTATGAGGAAAAAAGGGGATCTCCATCAAGACTCTGTGGCATCCAACACATCATAACACCGAACCAAAATGCGAGAATATGGAGGGGACAAGAACAACAAGACACACCAAATGAGTTAAAGAAGATCCCGACGACAATCTCAACAGCACCCACAATAGAGCACAAAATTAAGCATCGACGGACCCCTAGCAAGCTAGAGGTGGGACCAGGTGCCCGGGAGGAGTAAGCATCCCCTGTTGGCTAGCCGCACCCGCCGTCGATGTTTAAGCACGAAAATGAATACAATATATGACATCCATGCACTGATTGACGTTATGTCTATATAGAAAGTGCTATGGCGACAATGTCAGGGAAATATATTCAAAACACTTACTGTCAAACCCCTCGCGGGGAACTTTTTTACGAGCTCCACACGGCAAAGGGCATAAGTGTGACACAAATGAGTTAAAGAAGATCCCGACGACAATCTCAACAGCACCCACAATAGAGCACAAAATTAAGCATCGACGGACCCCTAGCAAGCTAGAGGTGGGACCAGGTGCCCGGGAGGAGTAAGCATCCCCTGTTGGCTAGCCGCACCCGCCGTCGATGTTTAAGCACGAAAATGAATACAATATATGACATCCATGCACTGATTGACGTTATGTCTATATAGAAAGTGCTATGGCGACAATGTCAGGGAAATATATTCAAAACACTTACTGTCAAACCCCTCGCGGGGAACTTTTTTACGAGCTCCACACGGCAAAGGGCATAAGTGTGACACAAATGAGTTAAAGAAGATCCCGACGACAATCTCAACAGCACCCACAATAGAGCACAAAATTAAGCATCGACGGACCCCTAGCAAGCTAGAGGTGGGACCAGGTGCCCGGGAGGAGTAAGCATCCCCTGTTGGCTAGCCGCACCCGCCGTCGATGTTTAAGCACGAAAATGAATACAATATATGACATCCATGCACTGATTGACATTATGTCTATATAGAAAGTGCTATGGCGACAATGTCAGGGAAATATATTCAAAACACTTACTGTCAAACCCCTCGCGGGGAACTTTTTTACGAGCTCCACACGGCAAAGGGCATAAGTGTGACACAAATGAGTTAAAGAAGATCCCGACGACAATCTCAACAGCACCCACAATAGAGCACAAAATTAAGCATCGACGGACCCCTAGCAAGCTAGAGGTGGGACCAGGTGCCCGGGAGGAGTAAGCATCCCCTGTTGGCTAGCCGCACCCGCCGTCGATGTTTAAGCACGAAAATGAATACAATATATGACATCCATGCACTGATTGACGTTATGTCTATATAGAAAGTGCTATGGCGACAATGTCAGGGAAATATATTCAAAACACTTACTGTCAAACCCCTCGCGGGGAACTTTTTTACGAGCTCCACACGGCAAAGGGCATAAGTGTGACACAAATGAGTTAAAGAAGATCCCGACGACAATCTCAACAGCACCCACAATAGAGCACAAAATTAAGCATCGACGGACCCCTAGCAAGCTAGAGGTGGGACCAGGTGCCCGGGAGGAGTAAGCATCCCCTGTTGGCTAGCCGCACCCGCCGTCGATGTTTAAGCACGAAAATGAATACAATATATGACATCCATGCACTGATTGACGTTATGTCTATATAGAAAGTGCTATGGCGACAATGTCAGGGAAATATATTCAAAACACTTACTGTCAAACCCCTCGCGGGGAACTTTTTTACGAGCTCCACACGGCAAAGGGCATAAGTGTGACACAAATGAGTTAAAGAAGATCCCGACGACAATCTCAACAGCACCCACAATAGAGCACAAAATTAAGCATCGACGGACCCCTAGCAAGCTAGAGGTGGGACCAGGTGCCCGGGAGGAGTAAGCATCCCCTGTTGGCTAGCCGCACCCGCCGTCGATGTTTAAGCACGAAAATGAATACAATATATGACATCCATGCACTGATTGACGTTATGTCTATATAGAAAGTGCTATGGCGACAATGTCAGGGAAATATATTCAAAACACTTACTGTCAAACCCCTCGCGGGGAACTTTTTTACGAGCTCCACACGGCAAAGGGCATAAGTGTGACACAAATGAGTTAAAGAAGATCCCGACGACAATCTCAACAGCACCCACAATAGAGCACAAAATTAAGCATCGACGGACCCCTAGCAAGCTAGAGGTGGGACCAGGTGCCCGGGAGGAGTAAGCATCCCCTGTTGGCTAGCCGCACCCGCCGTCGATGTTTAAGCACGAAAATGAATACAATATATGACATCCATGCACTGATTGACGTTATGTCTATATAGAAAGTGCTATGGGGACAAGAAAGATTACAGACTTAACAACAAAGACGGCATCTAAGCAATGAACACTTTAAGACACAGAAAGCTTTACCATTCGGATGTTCTCGCCCTTCATTTGAAACTGCCATAAAAAGTCTCGGATGCCAATGGTTACAGGATTTACATCAAATAGATGTAAAAGTAAACATTCACTTTCACAACATTAAACATTCTCCAACTTGAGTGAGTGATGTTTTGAGTAACATATTTGTCAGTTACGATCCAGTGTTTGAACTTGTATTTCATGATATACTATAACAAAAACTAAAATATATAGACCAAATCCGAACTATTTCAAAATTGTGCCAACTGACATCCGTGTCTTTTTTCGAAAAAAAGGTCGAGGCTAATGAAGGCTGTTTGTTAAAGTAACGACATGTGCGGTTTAATCAGCGAAACGCAAACGCTTATTTCAAGGACAAAGAAACAAATCGGAGAATGAAGAATAAATCGGGGAATGAAGACGTTTAACACTTTCATATCTAAAATGAACATATCCGATTCTCATCATGACTCTGTCCTTTGCTGATTATTTGGCATAAATTCTCGGTCATGTGTAGAATTTGGCTATTGACAAATTCGTTATTTGAATTTCCAGTATTTTGACCTCGAGTATAAATTATCAGAATAAGCACCTGAACATTATTACAATAGAACACACATTAGAAAAATTGATAATATAATAGATAAACATTTTCAATTGTCATCTATTGAAAGAAAAAAAAAACCAGAAAAAAATCTCAAACAATTTAATGTCGTAATGTTAGAAGGCATTGAATGAGATGCTGTTTGTGAGGACTTTTCTGCATTTAATTCTATATCTACAAAGAATAGAAAGCGTAAAAATATAATGAATAAAATAATGCATAATGCAAATAGAAATACATTTATCAAACATTTTCATGTATGAAGATACAATATCATTTCATTTTTGTGTCGCCTGCGAAGCATAGCGACACTTAGGGATCACTTTGTCCGTTGTCCCTTTGTCCGTCCGTGCGCCTGTCAGTCCGTCCGTCCGTCTGTCGGTCTGTCACACTTTGGGTGTCACAGCCGATAACTTTTGAATGGTGAGTGATAAGGATTTCATATTTCACATGTGTATTCCTTGTGACAAGACCTTTGTACAGATACCATAATTTTGACCTAGTGACCTTTACCTTCATATTTGACCTTCTTTTCAAAAAAAATTAAGATTGCTTATATCTTTTGATTGGTACGTGATAGCGCTTTGATATTTTGCACATGCATTCCTTGTGACAAGACCTTTGTACACATACATTGATTTTTGACCTTGTGACCTTGACCTAGATATTTGACCTACTTAAAAAAAGTTAAAATTTGCTATATCTTTTGAATGGTTAGTGATAGGGCTTTGATATTTCACATGTGTAATGCTTGTAACAAGACCTTTCTACAGATACCATAATTTTTGACCTGGTGACATTGACCTACATATTTGACCTTCTTTGAAAAAAAATTAAGATTGTATATATCTTTTGATTGGTAAGGGATAGGGCATTGAAACTTCACTTGTGTATTCCTTGTAACAAGACCTTTCTGCACATATCATAATTTTTGACCTTGTGACCTTGACATAGATATTTGACCTACTTTACAAAAAAAGTTGGAATTCGTTATATCTTCTGATAGATTAGTGAAAGGGCTTTGGTATTTCGCATGTGTTTTCTTTGTGACAAGACCTTTCTAAACATATCACAATTTTGTTACCCAGAGACCTTGACGTAGATGTTTGACCTTTTTTCTCAGTATTTTGTATACCTTTTGATTGGTTAGTAGTAGGGCTTTGATATTGCAGACATAATTTATATTTCTTATAATGTGACCTTTGTTTTGTTACCAAAGTATTTACGTGATGACCTTTACGTGGATGATTGACACTATTCTCTGAAAATTTGAGAGTGACCATATCTTACAATTGGTAAGTAAGAGGTCTGATATTTCACATATGAATTTCATTAGACAAAACTCTTATAGTAATACCAGTAATTTTGAACCATATGATCCACCTTCGCAGGCGACACAAGCATTCCTTGGATTGCTATTTTTTAATATCATTATTTAATTACACGCAATGATATGGATTATTTGATAACTTCATTTTAATATGGAGCAGACATGTAAGGTTTTTTAGAATTCGATCTAGAAAGAAAACGAACAAGTTATATCTAGTTCCTTATCTATTTTCCCTCTTTTTCAAATTGAAATAAAAGTCAATCAATTTTGAAGTAAGCGCGAAATTAATACCGTAGAGCAATACATCATAACATGATCTATAAAAAACCATGTGCTCATCATAACTCCTTTTGTTGTTTCTTCGACACATCTTTTGCCTCATGCAATTCTTTTCGATTTGATAAACACAAATCCAACAAGACTCAGTTGCAGTATCTACAGCAGAACATCCGAATATTCCGATATCAAAATACAGAGAAGACGAGCACTAAAAGACTACATATAAACCAACGGGACCTATGGGCAATCGGTGCCGACTTAGGGCGGCCATAAAATAATTCCAAAAAATACAGAGCGTATCAAAAATAAAACAACGCCTAACAACTATTATGCCCTTGGTAAGTATTCATCTCAGTTTTTAATCGTGACGTGGTTTATTCATGACGTCTCTGTATTTAATCGTGACGTGAATTCGTGTTGAAGTTTGAATGAATTCGTGATTTAATCGTGACGTCTCAGTTTTTAATCGTGACGTGAATTCGTGTTGAAGTTTGAATAAATTCGTGATTTAATCGTGACGTCTCAGTTTTTAATCGTGACGTGAATTCGTGTTGAAGTTTGAATGAATTCGTGATTTAATCGTGACATCTCAGTTTTTAATCGTGACGTGAATTCGTGTTGAAGTTTGAATGAATTCGTGATTTTATCGTGACGTCTCAGTTTTTGATCGTGACGTGAATTCGTGTTGAAGTTTGAATGAATTCGTGATTTAATCGTGACATCTCAGTTTTTAATCGTGACGTGAATTCGTGTTGAAGTTTGAATAAATTCGTGATTTAATCGTGACGTCTCAGTTTTTAATCGTGACGTGAATTCGTGTTGGAGATCCCCTCCCTTCTCTCACTATCAGCCATCTGGTTGGAGTATGCTGTTCCGTTTTTTTAGTAAAATTTATTGCATAATATAATGATAATTCATCACATACATATAATCACAATGCCCATTCAACAATACATGTTATAACCGGGCCAGTCATGCACTTTAATGAAATATATGTTGACATATTTATTCAAAATGCAAGGAATGTTGACGAATAAAATTCGTTCAATCAAAAACAACATAGTTTTTCTTTGACAAAATTTCGTTGAAATCAACGATTTTTATTTCAACTAATCTGAAATGTGATGTAGAAGTAATATCTGCTTTCTCAAATGTTGAAAGAAATTATGTTCACTTTCCTCTAAATTTTTCATTCTGCAAAACATGTTATATTTATATATCTTACATGCAACATAAGATATATTATTCAACATACGTGTTTTATCATTCGGTTCTAAATAAATACCTACCACAACATTTCTCCATGTTATATCAAAACTCATTACTAAATTCAATAATTTCCAGATTTTAACAACATTTTTACAGTCAAAAATAAGATGCTTGAAGTTTTCTATTTCTGTTAAACAAATATTACAATGTTTTTCTATATTTTTCCATTTGCTTAGATACAGATTATGAACAAGAAGAAAATTTAGAAGTCGAAAATCAAAATCTGCAACATTTCTGTCAAAAAATGTTTTTTACCCCTGTATATATTTCTCCTTGATTCATTCTCAATATCAAATACTTTTGAAAAATATGTTTACTGTGATGGTTTTTGAAATTCTTTAACTAATACATTTCCATATGAAAATTTACAGTTGACTTCTGATAATTGACAATATTTATTTTTAAACAAAAATGCATGTCTATCCTTGTTGTTAACATTTTCATTATTTGCTATATTAAAGTGACAAATATGGATAATGACCATATCCCTGTTATATATATATATATATGTAAATAATAAATATCCATTCCCGGTATAGTCAATATAATCAAAATCAAAGTGACATAATGACGATTAAATTTGTTTATTGCACTAAACGTTTTCGCCTGTTGGCTCTTCAGAGTTGCAATGAATATAAACAATAACAATAACAAAGAACAGTAGGTAGGCAGCGTCTATGACGTCATCATAACGTTACAGTTAGGCGCGTCACGTACAAATGTCCCAGACGTTGGCGCACTTATTATTTACGTATATTGATGCTTTAAGAACAATAAAAGCTACAAAAAGCTATTTATTATTGTTCTTAAAGCATCAATATACGTAAATAATAAGTGCGCCAACGTCTGGGACATTTGTACGTGACGCGCCTAACTGTAACGTTATGATGACGTCATAGACGCTGCCTACCTACTGTTCTTTGTTATTGTTATTGTTTATATTCATTGCAACTCTGAAGAGCCAACAGGCGAAAACGTTTAGTGCAATAAACAAATTTAATCGTCATTATGTCACTTTGATTTTGATTATATATATGTATATATATATATATCCAAATATGGATAATGACCATATCCATAAACCTTTTGTTTATTGATTTCATTGAATTTTTAAGTTGTTTTTCTGTTGTGATTCTTCTTATTTCGTTTTAAGGTATCCGATGTACAGTAGGACATTTTACATGCATAACAAGGTACCATAAACTATATATTTTCTGAAAGGTTATAATGCCCACTGCTCACAAATAATAATATTCGGGCAAGAAAAACAAAGGGGAATAACTGATGAAGCATTAAAATTGTCCATTTTCTCTATATAACATATGTAAAGTAACAAAGTTGTACAAGAGTTTTTCCCCTTTGATTTTTGAGACCTTTGAGTCTTATATCTATTCTCAGGGAGTCATTACCTGTCAGAAAATACATAGTTTATAGTACCTTACCAGGTATAAAATTTACCATACTTTATACAAAAGAGATTATAAAAGCGCTAGGTAAAATGACCCTACTTTACAACGGATACCTTTAATGTTTGAAATCGTCCAGCTTTTTGAAACAGCCATCATTATTATATAAATCTTTTATGTCAAGAATACCCCGATTTATCCAATTAAAAAAAATAGTGTTTTACCACTATTATTATCATAAATATTATTCCATAGTGGCTCTTGTAAAATATTTTCTTTATTTTGTTTACTTATTTCTAAAATCTTTTTACATTTATTGAATTCGATAATTACTTCTTTATAAAACATAGGTAATCTTTTTATCATTTCAAAATTCTGTATTATGGTTTCATTTGTTTTTATAACATATTCTAAATATATAAAATTTACTTTAAGATAGCTATTCACTGTTTTATATGTATAAACCTTTGACTTGAGTAGTCTTATTATCCAATTTGATTTTAGAGACTTCAGTTTTGTTTCAATGTCAACCAATCTTATCCCACCCATCTCTATTGAGCCAATTAATTTATTTCTTTTGATTATGTCTTTGGCGTTCCATATAAAATAATAGATGTGTTTATTAATCATTTTGATGAAATTTTCCTCTGGTAATGGCAAGACTGAAGCAACATAAATACGTTTCGATTTTGCTAGAGTGTTTATGATACAGTCAAACCTGTCTTAAAGTGACCCTCTTTTAAGCGACCTCCTGCTTGATGTGACCTTTTTTATTCCTCCCGAGCAATTTTCCTATCAAATTAACCGGTATATAGCGACAACCTGTCTAACGCGACAACGACCGGGATTTTTCTGTCCCGTACCGAGTTCCAAACCTGTATATTACGACTTTTAGTGTTGGAAGGGACCCAAACTACATAATATTTTACATTAAATCCTTTCATCAGTGTCTTTCATAATTCTTCTGTGATCAATGAAATGTGATGTGATTTTATATGTGTAATACGATTAATCAATGAATACACGAATTGATATATCCAGTGAATCATTTAATAGTATTGCTCTTATACTACGAACATTTTGTTTGTCAAAATCAGATCAGCTTGAACCTGTATTCAGTGACCACCTGTCTTATGTGACCTATTTTCTGTCGGCCCTTGCAAAGTCACATAAGACAGGTTTGACTGTACAACATGTACCAAAACTTGTCAGTTTTCTTTTTTTTACCATGACTCAAATAATTTTTGCATATTATCATATATATCCATCCAATTCTTATTATAACATTGTTCTTTGTCGTGACCTAAATAAATTCCAAGGCATTTAACCATTTGTTTGTTTACTTTTATACCAAAAAATGTTGTCTTTAGTGTCTTTCAAAGATCCCATAAGGTTACATACAGTTTTTTCTATGTTTATTTTGGAACCAGCAAATTTACTAAGTTCGTTTACAGTTTCAGTAACAATTTCTAATGACTTTTCACCTCTTACTGCAACAGTCAAATCATCTGCATGATGAATATTTTATTTCAAAATACCTTTAATTTCATTATCATTTTTCAGTCTTTAGGCCATTTCCATGTTATTTTCTGTTTTGCGTTCTCGTGCTGGTAGGTTTTGAGCCCAAAGTCATAAAACAAAACAAAATTAGAATAATAAATTCTATTGAAAATTAAATGTGCTTTCTTCAAAACACATTTAAATAAAATTGTTTAATTTTTTCACATTTTATGTAAAAATTCAAGAGTACTGCAAAGATTTAAGACATTGCCTATTCTACCATTCTTTTGTTGACTAAAATCTGTTAATAATAAAATGAAACAAGTTTCTGTCAGATTTCACATAGTCCCATTGTATGAAATTGCAACTTTGTTTTATGTGTTTGTTTGTTTTTCTCCCTGGCTGGCTGGTAGGTTTCTCAATTTCAAAAGGACGCAAAACAGAATAAAAACAAGAAATGGCCTTATGATAAGATTTCTGCCACATAAAGGTATAATCGCCGAAATCGGACACCCTTGTTTAATACCCCTCTCAATATTACAAGTTTTAGAAATCCACCATTTTTGAAGTCTGAATATAGGCTTTGAATACAGAATTTTCATCCATTTTACAAAATTGGAGCCAAAGTTAAAAGTTTCTAAAGTTTTAAATAACAATTGCCAATTAACGGAATCAAAAGCTTTTTGAAAGTCTAAAAGAAGTAAAATCCCATCTTCGTTTTTTATTTCACAATATTCAAAAATATCGAGTATCATCCTGGCATTTTCAACAATATATCGGCCCTTAATATATTCAGATTGTTCTTTTCCTATATATCTATCAATTATTTTTTGTAATCTTCTTTCAAAGACAAAAGCAATAATTTTGTAGTCAATATTTGTTAGACACAGCGGTTAATAATTCTTTAATTAATTTCTTTCATCTTTTTTGTGAATGAAAGAAATAATAGAGAGTCTCTGAGATAGGTTCATCTCTCCATTTTGAAAAATCTCCTTCAATGTATTATAAAATAACTACTTAATGTTCCCCAGCAACAATTGTAAAACTCCCCTGGAAGCACATTATTAGCTGGAGACTTATTTTTCATATTCTTCACAGCATCTGTACATTTATCGATTGTAGGAAAAATGTCACATAATAATTTATCATGATTTGAAAGTTTAGGTGTATTTGATTCTAGTAAATATGATTTTACTTCATCTTGATCTTGTATATTATTAGATTCATATAATTGCTCATAAAAATTACACAATTCACTTGGATCATATCTTGGTCTGAAGTAGTAGTATTATTTTCTAGTACAGGTTCTTTGATTATGTTATGGGATTGATGAGTATTTTCTAAATTCAAAAAGTATTTGGTATTTTTTCCCCCTGGCTTATCTAGTTAGACCTAGACCTTATTTGAGCACCCTTTGATTTCAAGTCATATATTTTATCAAGTTTCATTTCTAAATCTCTTTTACAATTAAAGTTGGACACTTGTGATTAGCAATTTTCAATTTGTTCTAACTCTTTTTCGATTTTGATCGCTTGATCTCTTAAACGTTTTGTTTTTCTGTTGAGAATTTGATACAATACTGTTTAAGGTATCCGTTGTACAATAGAGTCATTTTACATAGCGTTTTAATCATCTCCATTGTAAAGTATGGTAAATTTTGAACCTGGTAAGGTACTATAAACTATATATTTTCTGAAAGGTAATGATGCCCTGAGTACAAGTATAAGACTCCCGGGTCTTAAAAATCAAAGGGGAAAAACTGTTGTACAACTTTGTCATTTTGCATAGGTTATATACAGCCCCGACGAGTCGAAAGTTTAATATTCGCTTTCAATTCGTAAACGAATTGAAAGCTTTTTGAAAGCTTAGCTTTCAAAATTTCGTCAGCGATTGCTTTCAAAATTTTGAATACTCAAGAGATGACGAAATTTCGTCAGCGATTTTTCGTTAACTAATTTTCGTCAGCGATTCCCTAGCTTTCAAAACTTTCGTCAGCGATAGCTTTCAAAAATTTTGAAAGCTATAGTTAACGAAATTTCGTCAGCGATTAGCTTTCAAAATTTTTGAAAGCTATAGTTAACGAAGTTTCGTCAGCTATAGCTTTCAAAATTTTTGAAAGCTAATCGCTGACGAAAATTTCGTTAACTATAGCTTTCAAAATTTTTGAAAGCTAATCGCTGACGAAAATTTCGTTAACTAGCTTTCAAAAATTTTGAAAGCTTTTCTCGTAAGCTATTTTCTGTCGAGAAAACCAAGATGGCCGAAATCAAAGCAATCATTTTCATAATTTGCTTGATGAAATAGTATTCATTCTGATGTTTATTCATTATGATTTATTAAATTATGAAAATATATATTCCTTGATTAACTTAAATATTGGTTCTTGTTTATTTTTATAAGTTTATTCGAAGATTCCGTGTTTCCCAGATCGATGTGTTCCCCATACACCTACTTGATTAAAATAATATTATGTTAATTGGGGGTGAATGGGGCCATCAAAAGGGTATGTTTTGCACTAATTAGTTACATGAATTTACCTGTATTTGTATTACCTGTAAAGGTATTCCATCTTTAAGTGTATATATGAACAACTTCCATTTCATCTTATATATACCAGAAAATTTACATCTGACCGGCCAAATTCTGACTAAATGAGGGGAATTTATATCCAGTGAAACCCTGGCTTCTCTGTGACTGTCGGAAGCTTTGAAAGATATTTCACAATCGGTGAATTTTTAAAGTGCCACGCCGAGAAAGAGACGGCTTCTTTCATCCTCTAAACTGTGCAGAGGAATTCGCCCGATGCGTGCTGCAGCCATTGCAAAAACAATATGGCACCCGAGCGTTCAAAAAGCTTTCAAAATTTTCGTCAGCGATAGCTTTCAAAACTTTCGTCAGCGATAGCTTTCAAAAGTTTCGTCAGCGATAGCTTTCAAAATTTTCGTCAGCGATTGCTTTCAAAATTTTCGTCAGCGATTGCTTTCAAAATTTCGTCAGCGATTGCTTTCAAATATTTTGAAAGCTCAGAGATGACGAAAATTTGAAAGCTCATAGCTTTCAAATTTTTCGTTAACTAAGATTAGTTAACGAAATTTTCGTCAGCGATTTTTCGAAAGCTTTTTAGAGCTTTCAAAATTTCGTCATCTTAGTAGCTTTCAAAAAATCGCTGACGAATAGTTAACGAAACTTTCGAATACAGCTGTCAAAATTTCGTTATCTCGGCGTTAAAATTTCGACTGGTCGGGGCTGTAGAGAAAATAGACAATTGAAATGCTTCACCAGTTATTCCCCTTTATTTTTCTGACCCCAGAATTATTATTTTTGAGCTGTGGGCATTATTACCTTTCAGAAAATAAATAGTTTATAGTACCTTACCAGGCATGGAAAAATGCCCTATTGTACATCGGATACCTTAACATTATATTTGAATTTTTCCCAAGTTTCGATGTAATGACTTGACTCACTTATATCTATTTCGCGTGTGATTTCATTGATACATTTTATATAATCAATATCCTCTGAATGAGAAGTGTTTAGTTTTCAATATCCACTTCCTCTTTTCAAATCGCTAATTGTTAAAGAAAATTTTATAATTCTATGGTCTGTTAATCTAGTATTATTTATCTTACCAGGAGTTTTTCTTATTAATAATTTAATTTTTTACCATTTTTACCAGGAAGCATAAAGCTTCTGATAAAAGTACAGAGTCTATTCTGGAGTTAGCGGTGTTGTTTGAGTACACCACGTAAATCCATTTAGGTCAAAATATATCCATCAAAAAGGGTTTGCGTTTACAATGTATCAATTACAATTGAAATCCCCAGTGATGATTTAATCTTCCAAATTTGCTGCATGTTGATATATGAAAGTTTTAAGTCGTTTGAAAAAAAAATCGATACCCCTCTACTATGAGGTGAATCATAATAACAATGTATGGAATTACAAAACCAATGGGAATTATCTTTGCATTCATTCTTTTTAACATAGTGAGTTTCTTGCAAAAATAGTATACCTGATTTTGTTCTGAGAGCTAGGCGTCTTTCAGATAAGCTTCTCAGTCAGGGATATGTTTGTGACTGACTAACATCGTCACTGAAGAAGTTCTACGATCGATATGGGGAACTCGTCATACACTATAATGTCCCACTTTCCAGGATGGTGGATGATATATTTGAACCATCCAATCAAAGATTGTACTCCATATCTTCCGAAAGTGAAGTAACTGGATGTGACAATTCTACCGAATTGAAGCGGCAGGTGTTGCATGCAAGCAGGGGATGCTTACTCTTCCTGGGCACCTGCTGTCACTCCCAATCGTAGATTTTAACCTTTTTATTGTACGAGTTAAGTCCTCGAACATTCATGGAAATGCAATTTAACTCCTGCATATAAATATATATTCAAATTGTAATACACATATAAAAGGAATTGTCAAATTCGTATAGAGTAAATATTGTAAAGATAAATCATATTTATTATGTAAGCAAATATCATATGTATTTTCCGTAGATCTGTTTCATGGTTCGTGGACATAAATAGTTAGTTTGTAGAACTTAAGATCACTTAAATATATCAAAAGTTCTAGTCCGCGTCGCTGTCATCGTGCGAGAGGAAATCTTCCCTGCGAATTCGTCTATCATTCGCATGTTTCCTGGTTCTTGTTCTCTTACGCGGCCGGCTCAAATCTGTGAACTTGGCTCGGATGTTTGTTTGGCGGGAACACACACGGGTAGTTGCTCCGTTCGATGAGCTTTCACAACACGACTTTTTCACTTTTTCTGCGATCACTTTAACCATCTTCCCCAGAGTATTATTTCAGGGCCATTTATCGCTTCTTGTGTGAATCGTCTAAACCGGAGCCCAATACGTCATCTTTTGATGTCTGAACGAATTGTGCGTCATCAGACGATTTCTCTAAAACTTTGCTGAACAGCTTTTAAAATCTAGGATATCTCGCATAACGTCAGTGTTCTGTGTCGGTAATTTGGTATCCAATCTTATTCGCAGTGAGGGGGACCTTTGCATCCTTGATAAGTTCAGCTCGTGTCATGTCTCCACATCTAAGTGCTTTTATATGCTGGAATGCATGTTCGGCAGATTTACATGTTACGCCATACACCCATTGTTCATATAAAAAATTGGACAAAACATTTCTCGATCCGTTCAAAGAGTGTACGGTTCGATCTCCTCCGTATTATTTACGTAATATTTACAAGTCTCTGATCCAGGTAAGTGTCTCTCCTCTTTGTATACCCTGCATACTACCGTAACGAAAGTTGCAAGTCGACCAACAATTAGTGCAAAGTGGATCTTTCCTTGTATTCGGCTGCTCCGGGTGATACATTTGACATCTTAGTCCTGCACAATACGCATTGCGTGGCAAGTAAGTCCGTTTTCCAGGGCTTTAATGTACAGGAACCTATTCCCGTTTAGAATATCAGAAATATTCCTGGTAGTAGGATCCCTGATATTTTCATACTTTCTTTCACTAGAAGGTACGACAAAGTCGAATTTTTTCAACATGTCACGGATACACTGGTCGTCAACAGAGAGAGGAATCCCTTTAATAGTCAGTCTCAAAATTTTCTCACCAGGTATTTCAATTCCCACAGAAAATGGGGTTTGTATCAATAATGTCGAAGGATTCCAACTCTTTACCTTCTTGAAGAAAATTCCAAAACAATTTCCATGCACCAGACACGTGTTTCGAATATTAAATTCTCAACAGCGATGTGCCTGTTGTCCAGATCAAATCCGTCTAAAATCAGCATATCTCTACTCTCCTTTGATTTCATGTAAATTCTCCATAATTGTCTATCACGTTGTAAAAATCTTATGTCCGATGCAGTTTTACGCATCGCTTGAGCCAGGTCGTAATCGCTGATCGATATCTCCTTTACTACCTGTAGATCAGTGTCCCTCAGGTAAACGAGTTTTAACAGTGAACTCGTCATATCGACAGTCTGATAACCACTCACTGTCAGAATGTAACAAATAAGCACAAAAATTTAAGTAGAATTAAACTCCAAAAGTAGGTTTTTTGTCCATTAAATCTTATGTACATATTCCATGAATATAAATATAAACGTCTATATACAAAGTTCAAACAATAAAGGTGTTTAACATCTGTAAATATCAAATAACTGAGTGTGATGTAAAACTCGTCCAGAGTGTGCTGTTACGTTGGAAGGAAACTCATAAGATTTTGGTCTCTACTTATTACACAGATAACAAATAATTCCGACTGATACGCAGCATCCTAGAAAGAAAACAACGCTACAAACTATCATGCCTATGGATAATGGATTTAACTTTGAGCATTGGTTAGTATCCGTATTTGATTCGATATTGTGATCATGATACGAGTTACTTTCAGCCATCTGGTTGTGCGTGTAGCACGCTGTTATATTAAAAGGAAATTCAATGGGATTCTGGTCTTTGCATATAAATGACAACTTGTCCCCTGTGGTGTTACTAACAGTTACATGGATACAAGAATCCTTGACCAATATTTGATAATTTGGGTATTGAGCACTATCAAAAAGAGTGTTCGAAAAGTCCGTGCTGATGATAGTTGAATAGTCAGCTGAATATATGTCCAAAGTTGAGGTAGTTGTACAACAGATGACTTGGATTCTGTTATCACCGCAAGATGATGTGTCTATATCAACAGAGACTGCTTGATATACTGCAAGAAAATAATAACGTTATATTGTTTTTATATGAAGTCTTTTCTACCAATCAAAAGAGCTATTAAATAATGGAATTGTATCATTGATTTAAATATTAGACGGAAGAGTAGAATGAAACAATTCTACATTTCGGAAATAGTTTGTTTGTAAGGTGAGTATGGGAACACATTGTGACCCACTTCTTGCCGACATATTTACTCGTACGAAGCTGAATTTATTCAACATTTCGTCTCTTTTTGACACGTTATTGATACGTTATGCAAGTACATGTACCAAATAAACAGACTTTGTTCTGAGAGCAAGGCGTCTTTCAGATAATCTTCTCGTCAGGGATACCTTTGTGATAGACTTACATCGTCACCCTACAACGAGTCATGTCTGCGATGGATGGATTCCGAAAATTCTTAGAAATCTAAATTTAGCTAGGAGAGTAGATTTGTCAAAACACTTTATAACAGATAACGTCAAGGATTTTCATTCTAATGCTCCGGGTATGAGGAAGTGTCCTTTTTATATTGTATTGAAATATAAATATTTTTGCTTTGCTTGTGATGAAATTTAGAGTATTATTGATATGGAAGTTGAATTTAAGAAAAATGACATTTTCATTTATTCTACGATCGTTTGCTAGCTTTTATTAAGGCAATCCACGAACTTTACGGATAACCGTCGTACGCGTCACCGTTTGACGTCACAATCAAAAGACATCGTTAAGTTATACGTACGACTCCGAGAAGGTCTAGTATAAATATGTTTGAATTACGTTTAGCAAGCTTTTCAATCAATTTAATCTGTGAGAAAGAAAGGAGGGGATCTCCAACAACACTAGGTTGCAGCACCCACAGCAAAATCCCAAAACACCCATGCAAAAAACACAGAACAGATACCCACAGAAAGAGACGCAAAAGGGACAAGGAACACCAACTCACAACATAGAAACATGAAACATAAAAGACTACACATAAACCAACGAGACCAATGGGCAACCGGTGCCGACTTAGGACGGCCATCTGCCACGTAAATAGCAGACGGTGTGGTTATCCTGGATTACGTGCGCACAACCCTCCCACTATTCCGATTTCCCAGAGGTCTCGAAGAACGCACAATTATGGTGTAAAACAACCTCCTCACTGTTAGGTGACCACACACAAACAAGACCGTAAAACACAGGGGTCCAAGCAACACAGATGAATATGTAAATGGATATAAAAAGAGGACGTGCGTAATACAGTCCGTGCTCTGCCGGCTGTAGCGAGCTCATATATGTTATCACCCGAGGAGTCCGACTGACATTCAGAGAGGACAGGTGGTCGGGGCCCTGTCTTCTCTAAAGAGGTTTGGACAGGGCCCGTCATGGAGTCCCGTCGTCACAGTCAGTCAGAGTGCAAGTCTTAAGAATGCGCTCGTACAAGACTGTATATTGGTCAAGTACCAAGCTTAGTGTCCGTCTGGTGACATTAGGATCATATCCACGGTATAAAAGGCGTTTGATGACTCTGACGCATTTTTGATACATATGCTGTCTACCTTTGATCCTTCTTATTTTGTTGATTATGTCACCATAAAATGCAGGTTGTGAAATACCCAAAGTAATATACTCCGTTGCTTGTATGGGTCCGAATTTCAAAAGAAGTTGATCATAATTTTTGTAAAATTTCCAGAAAGTCTTTACTAGTTTGTGAAAGCGAAAACCTTGACCTAAAAGTTTCTTTGTAATTTGTAGATTTCTATTATGAAAATCCAAAACATCAGTACATGCTCTAGCATACCGGATGAGCTGTGAAATGTAGATACCGTATGACGGTAATCTAGGGACATCACCGTCAAGCCAGGGAAAATTTACTATGTTGAATCCAAAATCATCTCGTTTGTCATATACACTTGTATGAATTTCTCCATTGACAATTTTGATATTTAGGTCCAAAAATGGTGTTTCAGTGTCTGTAAAGTTTGCCTTGTTTAGAGTCAATTCTTGTGGATAAATAACATCTTTATACTTTTCAAAAACAGGATTATCGATAGTAAGAATATCATCCAGGTACCTAGAAGTACCGGTGAAGCATTTCACATCATCATGTTTTCTTTGCTTTTGAAGATTTTGAATAAATTCCTTTTCATATGTGTATAAAAATAAATCTGCAACAAGAGGCGCACAATTTGTACCCATAGGAATCCCTACAACCTGCTTGTAGAGATTCTCACCAAATCTTACATAAATGTTGTCCAAGAGGAAGGACAAGGCACTACACAGGTCGCTACATGTCCATGATTTGTATGATTTGTATTCTGTAGCGGAAAAGAAACCCTTTGATTCAGATGTACAAATATAAATTTTCCCCTCTCGATTATAGCACCATTTAATGAGTTTGGACAATTGATCATTGATTTTGTCGTGAGGAAGCGTGGTGTACATATTTGAAAAATCGTATGAAGCAATCGTATTGGCTTGAAAATTTCTAGATTTTATCTTGTTAATCACATCCCCGGAATTTTTTATAGACCAAAATAAATTTACATCATTCCTGTTAAGAACAGTTTCACAATATTTTGCTTCGTGTTCCTTTACCGCCGTGAGGGCTGACGTCAGATGTCTAGACAAACTTGTAGTTGAGCAGTTGCTAGAATTAGCAATGTATCTAAATTTGTAAGGAGATTTGTGCAGTTTTGGTATGCAGTATATTGTAGGAAGATCCAATTTAGAAATAGGGATGTTGAATGAAGAAATTTCACTGCTATGTTTGCTCAAAATGTTAGGGACACTTTCATTGCTTTTGATATAAGTAATTGTAGACGAAAGTTCCGAAACTAAAGTTGATATATAGTAAAGTTTTCATATGATTATGGTGTTGTTGGCTGCTTTATCTGCAGGAGCGAAGACAAATTTTTCATGTAAATTACGTAATTTGGATTTAAAATATCTTTCAGATCTAGAACTTGGATTTTCAAAAAGATGAGGATTTTTGTGGAAGTTGTCTATTCGAATGTCAGTAATGTCCAAAATGAGATTTTTCCAGTCATTCAGAGAATGCAATTCGACTCCTTCCGATTTACACCATCGTTTGGTATAGTTATCTAAGGCTTCCTTTAGTACTTCGCGACATTTAATAAAATCTATCTTGGATGGGATTCTATACTTAGGTCCTTTTTTGAGAAGACCACGGAGCTGCCTGTCTTGGATAATTGAAAAGTCACCTGTAATAATATGACCAGCTGGTTTATATAGATATTCAGATGTTGCACATTCTCAAGAAGCAGGACATGATTCAAGTATTTTAGGAATCTGATGTAACTTTGTTGTAGTTAAAAACGAAATTTCGAATAGGTCTCTTATATTTGTAACAAATAAGTGGAGGTTCTAAATTTTCAAAATATTGAGGAATAGCACTTTGTACACGATGATCCCGAAATATATTAGAGATGTTAAGAAGATCGAATCCTTTGTTAATAAATGAAATTTTTAAGAATCGTTTTTTAGGTGGGATGTTTTTAACAACTGGATAAAGTTTATTCTGTGCGAATGCAACAATGATATTAAGTCTGAATCAATCAGTATTTCTTAAGAATGCAACCAGTGCTTCATCCAAGATAGATTTCAATTGAACTGCTGGAACTGATGAGAGAGCATGAAGCAGTTCATGTCTGCCGCCTGTTGCGAGCAATGATCAGAAGATCGTTGAGGGTACGGTGTAATCTAGATCTTATTCTGAGTTTTCGGTTTCTTCGTCTTCCGTGAGACCTATGCTTCCGTTTAGTGTTTGGGCGGATTGAAAATGCATTAATATTAGTTGACGTCGAGGAAATATTTCCTTGTCCATAAATTTGATCGTTTAGACCAAGGGGGTACGCAGTTTGGAGTTTTGTGATCCAGGCAAGTTCAGCTTGTAGTCGGCGTTTTTTAATTTCCGTTTTACTAAGATTTTTAAGTTTAGAAAAAGACTGAACCGGTGTAATAGTTATATCCGAAATGGAATGATTGTATTTAACGAAGTGATTATAAAGGAAATTTCTTTGTTTTTTGTGATGTGAGTTTCTTATCTGATACGAATGACTTCTAAAACGAGATTTTAAGGCCTGACCTGTTTCTCCAACATATTGGGCGCCACATCCCCTAGCGTTTCATGTTATAACATAAATGACATCTTGGTACGATCAATCGATGTCGTTTTCAATCTCAATTTTAAAAGTCTGCCCGTTAACACTTGATTTAATTGTGGAATTGCAATTGATGAGCGGACACATACCGCATCTTTTCCCTTTGCACGTAGAAACTGCTGAGAACCCTCTATGTTTGTTGTTAAATGTAGAGCCTGCAGATGGAGAAGTAGGTGTAATACGTCTACGGGATTTAAATTAAAGAGGTGAAAGAAGTACTCTGGGTGAGGAAAAAAGTTTATTACTGTTAAAAGTCGATGATGGGAAAGTTACTGTAGTGATAGAGGGTAATCTCAGAGGAGTAAGTTTAATACGAGGCGACCTTAAAAATGCCATAGTGAGATGATCAAAGAAGGGTGAGTAGAGATCCTGCATGGAAGACACTACAACAAAGTCAAGTTAGAGAACGAAATGGAATTAAAACACTTCAAACATCGGGTCACGGGGAATTGTATTACCAACTCCACACTGCAACTCGAAATAAGTGTAGATATAAAAGAAAGGAGGGGATCTCCAACAACACTAGGTTGCAGCACCCACAGGAAAATCCCAAAACACCCATGCAAAAAACACAGAACAGATACCCACAGAAAGAGACGCAAAAGGGACAAGGAACACCAACTCACAACATAGAAACATGAAACATAAAAGACTACACATAAACCAACGAGACCAATGGGCAACCGGTGCCGACTTAGGACGGCCATCTGCCACGTAAATAGCAGACGGTGTGGTTATCCTGGGTTACGTGCGCACAACCCTCCCACTATTCCGATTTCCCAGAGGTCTCGAAGAACGCACAATTATGGTGTAAAACAACCTCCTCACTGTTAGGTGACCACACACAAACAAGACCGTAAAACACAGGGGTCCAAGCAACACAGATGAATATGTAAATGGATATAAAAAGAGGACGTGCGTAATACAGTCCGTGCTCTGCCGGCTGTAGCGAGCTCATATATGTTATCACCCGAGGAGTCCGACTGACATTCAGAGAGGACAGGTGGTCGGGGCCCTGTCTTCTCTAAAGAGGTTTGGACAGGGCCCGTCATGGAGTCCCGTCGTCACAGTCAGTCAGAGTGCAAGTCTTAAGAATGCGCTCGTACAAGACTGTATATTGGTCAAGTACCAAGCTTAGTGTCCGTCTGGTGACATTAGGATCATATCCACGGTATAAAAGGCGTTTGATGACTCTGACGCATTTTCGATACATATGCTGTCTACCTTTGATCCTTCTTATTTTGTTGATTATGTCACCATAAAATGCAGGTTGTGAAATACCCAAAGTAATATACTCCGTTGCTTGTATGGGTCCGAATTTCAAAAGAAGTTGATCATAATTTTTGTAAAATTTCCAGAAAGTCTTTACTAGTTTGTGAAAGCGAAAACCTTGACCTAAAAGTTTCTTTGTAATTTGTAGATTTCTATTATGAAAATCCAAAACATCAGTACATGCTCTAGCATACCGGATGAGCTGTGAAATGTAGATACCGTATGACGGTAATCTAGGGACATCACCGTCAAGCCAGGGAAAATTTACTATGTTGAATCCAAAATCATCTCGTTTGTCATATACACTTGTATGAATTTCTCCATTGACAATTTTGATATTTAGGTCCAAAAATGGTGTTTCAGTGTCTGTAAAGTTTGCCTTGTTTAGAGTCAATTCTTGTGGATAAATAACATCTTTATACTTTTCAAAAACAGGATTATCGATAGTAAGAATATCATCCAGGTACCTAGAAGTACCGGTGAAGCATTTCACATCATCATGTTTTCTTTGCTTTTGAAGATTTTGAATAAATTCCTTTTCATATGTGTATAAAAATAAATCTGCAACAAGAGGCGCACAATTTGTACCCATAGGAATCCCTACAACCTGCTTGTAGAGATTCTCACCAAATCTTACATAAATGTTGTCCAAGAGGAAGGACAAGGCACTACACAGGTCGCTACATGTCCATGATTTGTATGATTTGTATTCTGTAGCGGAAAAGAAACCCTTTGATTCAGATGTACAAATATAAATTTTCCCCTCTCGATTATAGCACCATTTAATGAGTTTGGACAATTGATCATTGATTTTGTCGTGAGGAAGCGTGGTGTACATATTTGAAAAATCGTATGAAGCAATCGTATTGGCTTGAAAATTTCTAGATTTTATCTTGTTAATCACATCCCCGGAATTTTTTATAGACCAAAATAAATTTACATCATTCCTGTTAAGAACAGTTTCACAATATTTTGCAACGTGTTCCTTTACCGCCGTGAGGGCTGACGTCAGATGTCTAGACAAACTTGTAGTTGAGCAGTTGCTAGAATTAGCAATGTATCTAAATTTGTAAGGAGATTTGTGCAGTTTTGGTATGCAGTATATTGTAGGAAGATCCAATTTAGAAATAGGGATGTTGAATGAAGAAATTTCACTGCTATGTTTGCTCAAAATGTTAGGGACACTTTCATTGCTTTTGATATAAGTATTTGTAGACGAAAGTTCCGAAACTAAAGTTGATATATAGTAAAGTTTTCATATGATTATGGTGTTGTTGGCTGCTTTATCTGCAGGAGCGAAGACAAATTTTTCATGTAAATTACGTAATTTGGATTTAAAATATCTTTCAGATCTAGAACTTGGATTTTCAAAAAGATGAGGATTTTTGTGGAAGTTGTCTATTCGAATGTCAGTAATGTCCAAAATGAGATTTTTCCAGTCATTCAGAGAATGCAATTCGACTCCTTCCGATTTACACCATCGTTTGGTATAGTTATCTAAGGCTTCCTTTAGTACTTCGCGACATTTAATAAAATCTATCTTGGATGGGATTCTATACTTAGGTCCTTTTTTGAGAAGACCACGGAGCTGCCTGTCTTGGATAATTGAAAAGTCACCTGTAATAATATGACCAGCTGGTTTATATAGATATTCAGATGTTGCACATTCTCAAGAAGCAGGACATGATTCAAGTATTTTAGGATCTGATGTAACTTTGTTGTAGTTAAAAACGAAATTTCGAATAGGTCTCTTATATTTGTAACAAATAAGTGGAGGTTCTAAATTTTCAAAATATTGAGGAATAGCACTTTGTACACGATGATCCCGAAATATATTAGAGATGTTAAGAAGATCGAATCCTTTGTTAATAAATGAAATTTTTAAGAATCGTTTTTTAGGTGGGATGTTTTTAACAACTGGATAAAGTTTATTCTGTGCGAATGCAACAATGATATTAAGTCTGAATCAATCAGTATTTCTTAAGAATGCAACCAGTGCTTCATCCAAGATAGATTTCAATTGAACTGCTGGAACTGATGAGAGAGCATGAAGCAGTTCATGTCTGCCGCCGTTGCGAGCAATGATCAGAAGATCGTTGAGGGTACGGTGTAATCTAGATCTTATTCTGAGTTTTCGGTTTCTTCGTCTTCCGTGAGACCTATGCTTCCGTTTAGTGTTTGGGCGGATTGAAAATGCATTAATATTAGTTGACGTCGAGGAAATATTTCCTTGTCCATAAATTTGATCGTTTAGACCAAGGGGGTACGCAGTTTGGAGTTTTGTGATCCAGGCAAGTTCAGCTTGTAGTCGGCGTTTTTTAATTTCCGTTTTACTAAGATTTTTAAGTTTAGAAAAAGACTAAACCGGTGTAATAGTTATATCCGAAATGGAATGATTGTATTAACGAAGTGATTATAAAGGAAATTTCTTTGTTTTTTGTGATGTGAGTTTCTTATCTGATACGAATGACTTCTAAAACGAGATTTTAAGGCCTGACCTGTTTCTCCAACATATTGGGCGCCACATCCCCTAGCGTTTCATGTTATAACATAAATGACATCTTGGTACGATCAATCGATGTCGTTTTCAATCTCAATTTTAAAAGTCTGCCCGTTAACACTTGATTTAATTGTGGAATTGCAATTGATGAGCGGACACATACCGCATCTTTTCCCTTTGCACGTAGAAACTGCTGAGAACCCTCTATGTTTGTTGTTAAATGTAGAGCCTGCAGATGGAGAAGTAGGTGTAATACGTCTACGGGATTTAAATTAAAGAGGTGAAAGAAGTACTCTGGGTGAGGAAAAAAGTTTATTACTGTTAAAAGTCGATGATGGGAAAGTTACTGTAGTGAAAGAGGGTAATCTCAGAGGAGTAAGTTTAATACGAGGCGACCTTAAAAATGCCATAGTGAGATGATCAAAGAAGGGTGAGTAGAGATCCTGCATGGAAGACACTACAACAAAGTCAAGTTAGAGAACGAAATGGAATTAAAACACTTCAAACATCGGGTCACGGGGAATTGTATTACCAACTCCACACTGCAACTCGAAATAAGTGTAGATATAAAAGAAAGGAGGGGATCTCCAACAACACTAGGTTGCAGCACCCACAGCAAAATCCCAAAACACCCATGCAAAAAACACAGAACAGATACCCACAGAAAGAGACGCAAAAGGGACAAGGAACACCAACTCACAACATAGAAACATGAAACATAAAAGACTACACATAAACCAACGAGACCAATGGGCAACCGGTGCCGACTTAGGACGGCCATCTGCCACGTAAATAGCAGACGGTGTGGTTATCCTGGATTACGTGCGCACAACCCTCCCACTATTCCGATTTCCCAAAGGTCTCGAAGAACGCACAATTATGGTGTAAAACAACCTCCTCACTGTTAGGTGACCACACACAAACAAGACCGTAAAACACAGGGGTCCAAGCAACACAGATGAATATGAAAATGGATATAAAAAGAGGACGTGCGTAATACAGTCCGTGCTCTGCCGGCTGTAGCGAGCTCATATATGTTATCACCCGAGGAGTCCGACTGACATTCAGAGAGGACAGGTGGTCGGGGCCCTGTCTTCTCTAAAGAGGTTTGGACAGGGCCCGTCATGGAGTCCCGTCGTCACAGTCAGTCAGAGTGCAAGTCTTAAGAATGCGCTCGTACAAGACTGTATATTGGTCAAGTACCAAGCTTAGTGTCCGTCTGGTGACATTAGGATCATATCCACGGTATAAAAGGCGTTTGATGACTCTGACGCATTTTCGATACATATGCTGTCTACCTTTGATCCTTCTTATTTTGTTGATTATGTCACCATAAAATGCAGGTTGTGAAATACCCAAAGTAATATACTCCGTTGCGTGTATGGGTCCGAATTTCAAAAGAAGTTGATCATAATTTTTGTAAAATTTCCAGAAAGTCTTTACTAGTTTGTGAAAGCGAAAACCTTGACCTAAAAGTTTCTTTGTAATTTGTAGATTTCTATTATGAAAATCCAAAACATCAGTACATGCTCTAGCATACCGGATGAGCTGTGAAATGTAGATACCGTATGACGGTAATCTAGGGACATCACCGTCAAGCCAGGGAAAATTTACTATGTTGAATCCAAAATCATCTCGTTTGTCATATACACTTGTATGAATTTCTCCATTGACAATTTTGATATTTAGGTCCAAAAATGGTGTTTCAGTGTCTGTAAAGTTTGCCTTGTTTAGAGTCAATTCTTGTGGATAAATAACATCTTTATACTTTTCAAAAACAGGATTATCGATAGTAAGAATATCATCCAGGTACCTAGAAGTACCGGTGAAGCATTTCACATCATCATGTTTTCTTTGCTTTTGAAGATTTTGAATAAATTCCTTTTCATATGTGTATAAAAATAAATCTGCAACAAGAGGCGCACAATTTGTACCCATAGGAATCCCTACAACCTGCTTGTAGAGATTCTCACCAAATCTTACATAAATGTTGTCCAAGAGGAAGGACAAGGCACTACACAGGTCGCTACATGTCCATGATTTGTATGATTTGTATTCTGTAGCGGAAAAGAAACCCTTTGATTCAGATGTACAAATATAAATTTTCCCCTCTCGATTATAGCACCATTTAATGAGTTTGGACAATTGATCATTGATTTTGTCGTGAGGAAGCGTGGTGTACATATTTGAAAAATCGTATGAAGCAATCGTATTGGCTTGAAAATTTCTAGATTTTATCTTGTTAATCACATCCCCGGAATTTTTTATAGACCAAAATAAATTTACATCATTCCTGTTAAGAACAGTTTCACAATATTTTGCAACGTGTTCCTTTACCGCCGTGAGGGCTGACGTCAGATGTCTAGACAAACTTGTAGTTGAGCAGTTGCTAGAATTAGCAATGTATCTAAATTTGTAAGGAGATCAAAGAAGAAATGTACATCGAAATTCTTAAAACCTCGAGGTAGGGAAAGTTAGAATCCTAAACGTGCATTATAACACCGAAAACTGGAAGTTCGATCAATGATAAGTGTGGAAAATCTAAAGGAATTTAAATAAAGCACGAACATAGATCATTTGTCATTTATTTTTTCATCAAAGGTACAATACATTTTAGAAAGGTACCCTTGCACATCAATATTGAGGAATATCGAATATCCAGTATATACTTTTAAAACCTCCGAATTCAGTAATGATAAGAACATGTTTTTTCTTGTGTTTTATCTCATGATAACAAGTCATATAGAAGACATACAACACATAAATCGATATTTTAACATAAATCTAAGTATGATATGTCTCCTAACATAAGGGTACCACATTATAATATCATCACTTTTTTTACCAATAAAATATACTAAATCCAACTTTTTGTAATATTTGTTTTGTAATATTCCATCAGATTATGTAAGTAGATGAAGAAAAAATCCCACACAGGTGCACAGTTTTATACATGATCAAGATATGGCTCCAAACTCCAAACATAACGATACCCCCTTGTAATTTCATCACATTTTCGACTAATTATATATAGTATATCACAATTTTCGCAAAATAGAACAGAAGGAATTTCTTCATATTGCATCATTTCATACGATAATGTATAAAGATGGTAAAAAATTTACATACAGGTATACCGTTTAATAAATGATCAAGATATGACTCCAAACATATGGGTATTCCTTTATAATTTCATCCCATTTTCAACTAAGAAAATTTAGTTTTATGATGGATGTTGACATTCATAGATTGCCCAATCTTTTATTTCTTTTGGCATTTAAGACCTTTTGTCTGCGTTTTTCAATGCGATGGTTCATCGGCCGCCACCAGCCACTGTAAAACGTTATACGCAGACTTAAGGAAAACCTATAACGGTTCGAGTAGGGATACACCTTGTGTTGATTATATGAATTTAGAATCCGGTATATATTCTTAAGCACTACACAATAAATTCTTGTTTTAAAGCTAAATTTTTCAGAGACTTTAATTCTTGTGTAGGGTTAAATATGGAGTTTCTTTCATTTTTCAATAGCCCCTTGAACGACAACGAAATATACTCTTTGGAAACTTATAACCAAATGAAAAAAAGACGTTTAAAATGTACATCAAACAGACCAAAATAACACCTACGGAATGGCAATGCCTGATGAATATGTATCATATCAATAATCATAAAAAATATCAATAACAGAAAATAAGTAAAGAACTGACCTTTCAGAATAATACTAAAGAAAACCATCAGCCTTAAGGTATACATTTCTACACTTTAATAAACTTCTTGGTCTAAAATGTGATATCTATAAAATTGGTAATTCCATTTTCCACCTCTATTTTTAGTACCTACATAACCATGAATGGATCATTAACTGATCTATCTTTATTACCTTGTAACCTTGTTTCATTTAAGTAAAAAAGAGACAGCATGGTATAAAAGACGGCTACGTTATCTAAATTGAAAATAAAGTATTTGGAAATTACCTGTTGGGTATTTAATTTACACTTGTTAACGATCTTTAATATGTTTTATCAAGATATTCGAAATGAAGGAAAATTGCAGGGATAATCTACAAGTATATACTATTGAATATTAAGATATTGAAAAGAATTTTGACTAAGGATTTATCACCCGCTGGGAGTCTTTATTTAATGTTTCAAAGACAGAATGATATATAGTTCTAAAATTTAACTGCAAGGATTGGGGTTGGGTTTATATACAATGTAAACTATTGAAGTCTAAACTCGAGGGGCACGAAACCAAGAAGATACATTGTTTAAAGGATAGAACAATATGTTGCAGTTGAAAAAGGTATATAACAGCAGATTGTGCCTCACATGAAATAAACATTAAAGAAGTACCGATCAGTTCTTCAGTCTCAAAGTCGAAATGAGCATTATGTCAATTTCAAATGAAAGTTCATGTGCAATTCGTGGATTTGTTTTATTTATATGTGATAAATTTTGATATATGCCAACCAATAGAACTATTCCTGAATGTAAATTGTCGTGACGTCACATTCATAAGTTCCATATAAAGGCCTACCATAGAACCTGGGTTGACCTGAATGTAAACGTCACCTTTCTACCTGGAAAAACGAGATTTTTAATAAAAAGAAGAGTAAAAGTGATAGCCGCAGTGTATATATACTCCTAGAATAAATGTCATAATTTTTGCTTTGTTACGGGTATACTATACATAGCAAGTGCATTTATCGTATGAAATTAACTATACACTTATTCTCTATGTGTTAATTTAAGATATTCCTATGTGTTGTGTATGTGAAATGAAATTTACATTAACGTTATGCAAGAAAATTCGCATTAATTTATATGTAAAAAAAATCATGTAAATGTCATGTTCTTGTTCGTTTCACATAAAATTCATGTGAAATTTTATGTAAAATTCATGTATATATCACATGAATTTCATTATGAAAGTGCATGAATTTTATATATTGTTTTCATTTCCGCTTAAACATCGACGGCGGGTGCGGCTAGCCAACATGGAATGCTAACTCCTCCCGGGCACCTGGTCCCACCTCTAGCTTGCTAGGGATCCGTCCATGCTTAATTTTGTGTTCTATTGTGAGTGCTGTTGAGATTATCGTCAGGATCTTCTTTAACATATGTGTGTCACACTTATGCCCTTTGCCGCGTGAAGATCGTAAAAAAAGTTCCCCGCGAGAAGTTTGACATTAAGTGTTTTGAATGTATTTCCCTGACATTGTCGCCATAGCACTTTCTATATAAACATAACGTCAAACAGTGCATGAATTTTGTAAATTGTTTTCATTTCCTTGCTTAATTATCGACGGCGGGTGTGGCTAGCCAACAGGGGATGCTTACTCTTCCCGGCTACCTGGTCCCACCTCTAGCTTGCTAGGGTCCGTCGATGCTTAATCTTTTTTACTCTATTGTGAGTGCTGTTGAGATTATCGTCAGGATTTTCTATCACTCATTATGAGGCACGTTGTGATGTGACGTTGCATTTAGAGGTAATTCAATGGTAGACCTGCCCATAGATTTGGAATGGATTATAACACAACGACATTGTAGTGAACTGTATCCCAAAGACCCGATAGGTCTCACGTCATGTTAAATTAAAGAAAGCTTGCATTTCTCATCAAGAGATGTTATCTATTATATATAATTGTAAACGTCTTCATATTGAATAGCATCATTTAAGAACAGATAAATTGGCAACGTGGACCAGACATGCACGTTTCGGGTACTTAACCCTCATCAGTGATCCTAAATCTAAACAATGTAATATGCCAAAAAAGTATGAAAGTTACTATGTCGAAAAAGTGTACCGAAAGACGTAGCAGGATGGGTGGGATATGATGCTACAGGACCCACTTTTTAGAAATTTTAAGAAATTTTGATAACAGAAATTTAGAATGCGTTGAAGAATCGATCAACCGAAATTGATCGAACTTGGCTACATGTGCCCTCGGGGACTCCTGGTCCACCAGCAGTGACACTCACCAAGTGGTATAAATGTAAACGTCTTCATATTGAAAAGCATCATTTAAGAACAGATAAATTGGCAACGTGGACCAGACATGCACGTTTCGGGTACTTAACCCTCATCAGTGATCCTAAATCTAAACAATGTAATATGCCAAAAAAGTATGAAAGTTACTATGACGAAAAAGTGTACCGAAAGACGTAGCAGGATGGGTGGGATATGATGCTACAGGACCCACTTTTTAGAAATTTTAAGAAATTTTGATAACAGAAATTTAGAATGCGTTGAAGAATCGATCAACCGAAATTGATCGAACTTGGCTACATGTGCCCTCGGGGACTCCTGGTCCACCAGCAGTGACACTCACCAAGTGGTATAAATGTAAACGTCTTCATATTGAATAGCATCATTTAAGAACAGATAAATTGGCAACGTGGACCAGACATGCACGTTTCGGGTACTTAACCCTCATCAGTGATCCTAAATCTAAACAATGTAATATGCCAAAAAAGTATGAAAGTTACTATGTCGAAAAAGTGTACCGAAAGACGTAGCAGGATGGGTGGGATATGATGCTACAGGACCCACTTTTTAGAAATTTTAAGAAATTTTGATAACAGAAATTTAGAATGCGTTGAAGAATCGATCAACCGAAATTGATCGAACTTGGCTACATGTGCCCTCGGGGACTCCTGGTCCACCAGCAGTGACACTCACCAAGTGGTATAAATGTAAACGTCTTCATATTGAAAAGCATCATTTAAGAACAGATAAATTGGCAACGTGGACCAGACATGCACGTTTCGGGTACTTAACCCTCATCAGTGATCCTAAATCTAAACAATGTAATATGCCAAAAAAGTATGAAAGTTACTATGTCGAAAAAGTGTACCGAAAGACGTAGCAGGATGGGTGGGATATGATGCTACAGGACCCACTTTTTAGAAATTTTAAGAAATTTTGATAACAGAAATTTAGAATGCGTTGAAGAATCGATCAACCGAAATTGATCGAACTTGGCTACATGTGCCCTCGGGGACTCCTGGTCCACCAGCAGTGACACTCACCAAGTGGTATAAATGTAAACGTCTTCATATTGAATAGCATCATTTAAGAACAGATAAATTGGCAACGTGGACCAGACATGCACGTTTCGGGTACTTAACCCTCATCAGTGATCCTAAATCTAAACAATGTAATATGCCAAAAAAGTATGAAAGTTACTATGTCGAAAAAGTGTACCGAAAGACGTAGCAGGATGGGTGGGATATGATGCTACAGGACCCACTTTTTAGAAATTTTAAGAAATTTTGATAACAGAAATTTAGAATGCGTTGAAGAATCGATCAACCGAAATTGATCGAACTTGGCTACATGTGCCCTCGGGGACTCCTGGTCCAGCAGCAGTGACACTTTCCAAGTGGTATAAATGTAAACGTCTTCATATTGAATAGCATCATTTAAGAACAGATAAATTGGCAACGTGGACCAGACATGCACGTTTCGGGTACTTAACCCTCATCAGTGATCCTAAATCTAAACAATGTAATATGCCAAAAAAGTATGAAAGTTACTATGTCGAAAAAGTGTACCGAAAGACGTAGCAGGATGGGTGGGATATGATGCTACAGGACCCACTTTTTAGAAATTTTAAGAAATTTTGATAACAGAAATTTAGAATGCGTTGAAGAATCGATCAACCGAAATTGATCGAACTTGGCTACATGTGCCCTCGGGGACTCCTGGTCCACCAGCAGTGACACTCACCAAGTGGTATAAATGTAAACGTCTTCATATTGAAAAGCATCATTTAAGAACAGATAAATTGGCAACGTGGACCAGACATGCACGTTTCGGGTACTTAACCCTCATCAGTGATCCTAAATCTTAACAATGTAATATGCCAAAAAAGTATGAAAGTTACTATGTCGAAAAAGTGTACCGAAAGACGTAGCAGGATGGGTGGGATATGATGCTACAGGATCCACTTTTTAGAAATTTTAAGAAATTTTGATAACAGAAATTTAGAATGCGTTGAAGAATCGATCAACCGAAATTGATCGAACTTGGCTACATGTGCCCTCGGGGACTCCTGGTCCACCAGCAGTGACACTCACCAACACCATTCAAAACATAGTTGTTGTGCAAAACATGTCTTTATTTTAGATCAAATACTGTCTTTATTTTAGATCAAATACTGTAATAATTGATAAATAATTCTCAAACAAAAGGTTATCTTCTGAAGGCATAACTCTGACGTTAGCTGGTTATTTTAGAAACGAGACCTGCATGTCTGGTCCATGCTGCAAACTTATCTGTTCTTAAATAATGCTACCGGTATTGAATTTGAAGACGTTTAACACATGTATTAGTACCACTTAATGAGTGTCATTGCTGGTGGACCAGGAGTCTTCGAGGGCACTTGTAGGCAAGTTCGATCTACTTCGGTTGATCGTTTCTTCAACTCATTCGGAAATTTCTGTTATCCGAATTTCTTAAAATTTCTTAAACGTTGGTACTGCAAAATCCTATCTCACGGTCCATTCTGTTACGTCTTTCGGCACATTTTTTGGACATAATAACTTTCATACTCTTTGTCCCTATTATGTTGTTTAGATGGAGGATCACTGACGAGGGTAAAGTACCTCAAACGTGCATGTCTATTTTATGCTGCTGAAATGATGCTATTGAAGTTGGAGACGTTAAACAAACATCACAGCATGTGTATTAGAATAGTCCAAAGGTACAAAGGATATACAAAGGATATGCACAATATTCTGCTTCATACAAGGCCTCTCCGATTTTTGATTACCTTAGGTCAGGTTGCAAAACAATGCATAACTACCTCATCAACTCAGTTGGATTTATTATTTATCGACAATGATAATCTTTTCCATTCAATATTTTGTATCGATATGATACATTTAATCACTGAACGATTACATTATAAATTAACAATAAATTCAGAAAACAAATACCACACACGTAACACTAAGGTGAACCGGGTGGTCATGCCAATAATCACAAATCAATGTCAAACGGCCGAATGCAAGAATGTCATTCATACGAAACGAAAAAGAATATTATCTATTAATGACTCAATAATATTCTACCATTGTGTACACACGTTATCTCACTTCGTATGATAAACTCGCTTTATTAAACAGATCACGGATTGTTTTTGACATGCTAGTATATAATTGATTAATAATATATTCATTTAATCTTGAGTCCTTGCAAATTATTGTTTGTATACTTAATTATGCACATTTACAGCATTTATTCTCTACAAAAACTCTGCATCTTACCAAAATAGCGTCGCATATCACGTTATCCGATTTATCAGACATGTAAACATGTACATTTTTATGAATGTAACACATGAATACCCAAGCTGTCTCCGGCTTACATGCGCCTTTCTTCTTTCTTGGAAATCCACTCCTTTCTTTTACCTTTGTTGTCTGTCCGTTATCTGATTGTCTTTCGTTTAAAGAAGTGCTCAGATTTATCCTGAAGTGTATGTTTGTTCAAAGCTGCAAATTTATTTCTTCTTAAATGATGCAATGTATTTGAACATGTGTAACATTTCATTAGATTGGTAATATAGGTCAAAGATACGTGTAATCGATAATTAGAAATGCTAGCTATTCTTTAAGGATAAATGTCAGAAATCAAATTCGTATTTTTCGAGCCAACTTCAAGTACCTTTCATGAATTAATGAAGATCCTGACGATAATCTCAACAGCACTCACAATAGAGCACAAAATTGAGCATCGACGGACCCTAGCAAACTAGAGGTGGGACAAGGTGCCCAGGAGGAGTAAGCATCCTCTGTTTGGCTAACCGCACCAACCGACGAGTTTCACGCACGAAAATGAAACCATCATCTAAAGTACTTGCACTGTCTGAGGTAATGTCAATATAGAAAGTTCATGTTCTATGTGCACCCGAATTTGACATTTTTTTTGTCCAGAGAGTTCTCTGATGATAGAGTTGGAACTCTTCCTTTTTCTATATAAAGATAAATCGAAAGAAGGTATTTCCATAAAATGTTTTCATTTATTGTGGTTTGATTGTCTTGTTGTCCTTTTTCCAATGTGTTATGTTTTCCAAGTACCATGTTCTAAATTTTCACATCTTTTCTTTAAATAACCATGATCAATTGGCATTACACACTTAAAATAGCAAATGGGGAAGATGGGGAATTACCCCGTCTATATTTAGATCTTCTTTCAGATAAAAAGAATTCAATCTATTCGTCGCGCTAAAGAATTCTTTAATAACAAAATCACCTTCAGAATTATTTCAAGTGTCATAATCTAAATTTTCTGTTATTAAATTATTAAATTAAAGGTGATCTCTTGGGCGATACTGTTTTCACATTTTACTTTGCTTTAAATCACAATGGCTGTGTACATATTTAAGGCATGTCATTTCTGTGGTAAGGAATTTCAACGATTTTATGAAACCCATATCAAATCATATTATTCTTTTCAATTAATCATTTTAAGAAAAGAAAACCTAGAAAGTCCGTGATGAAATCCAAGACGTTTGCTTATCTGAAAAACAGGGTAAAAATGCTGAAAATGAGTTGCTAAAAATAACACATTTGTAACGAAAATACAAAAAGTGCTAAAATGCACTCATTTGATTGTAATTGTAGTTTTCTTGGCAAAAATACAATAAAGCAGGTTAGTAACTTTGTATAAAACTTGATTTTGATAAAAATTCACCGTACCAAATTCACAGATCATTTAAAATTTTCTCAATTTTACACAAAAAAAACCGACAATCGACTAAGTTTAGGTTAACATATCAGAGATACTGAATATCAACGATTTTTTTTTCAAACACAGAGTAAACTGTTTTCCTGAGAAAGACTGTTCATGGAAAAGTATATGTCCGTGTTTAAATAGGAGAGAACAAACACTCAAGAATAGTGCTATTTTGTGGTTTTCTATAAATAAATCATCAATGCAGTAAAATTTGCCTTAATTGGATGGAATTTAAACAGTTTATATTTTTTCAGTATCCATCAGCTGTACCTTATAAAACAGCTTAACTCAATGATATTTCACGCGTGAAACGAAATTCAAGGGTTATTACGTGCGTAAGAGAAGTCCGACCTGTTCAAAAGAGTACCCCCAGCTGAAATTACCGCGAAGCATTTACTTCATTCAGTTTAAATCAGATTTTTAAACGTGTACGCTTTTAGGTATGTAATGAGTTAAAGTCTTCACTAAAGTCAGAAATGATACATTTTCCATAATATATTGAAATATATGTATAATTCAAGCACAATGAGATCTAAAACGGTAGATGAGCAAGAATGGTCTTAAGGACAGACGCAGGACTTAAGAGTTACCTCTACGATACTACCGAGTTTCCGTTTTGACTTTGTTGATTGTTTCAGAATAGTCGCGAAAGTAGGGGGACCGTCTCTCACACTTAGCACCTCGGGCAGGTTAACTGTCTTTTTATTTCGGTCCACATTTCATTCATAAAGACATTTATCTTTTTCTTTATTTGATACATTACAGGTACAATGTACATGACATGTGCATCATATCATTATATGATTATTTACAGTACAATACACAAAAAAATGAAGTGTTACAATTTATGATATTACTTCCACATTGCACTCACAAACGCATGATATAGATCTAGAAAAATATTTCCGCGGGGGAGGGGGGGGAGAGGAGGATTTTCCCAAGGTATCAGAATGGGGGTCCAGCCCATGGTTTCGATCGAAAGTGTACATCAAACGTGAAAATCTACAGAAAGACATCTTTACTTGGGTAAGGTAACATCTTCTTTTTTCAAGTTCTAAGATAAAATTCTAAGAATGTTCTGTTTCATTTTTTAAAACATATATACTGTAGGAATAATTTGAAAATGGATTTTCTACCTTTTGCCTTTATGAGATAAGGGCAGAAATCACTGACTCCACAAGAGTTAAAGAAGATCAAGAGTAGGAAGTTCATACAAGTTAAAATGTATATTGGAAGCACTATATCAAATTCTATGGAATCTCAATATTTTTATGATTTAGAATGCCACTCAAATCGGATTTGCAGGGTCTGACCTTAAACATGACCAATGACGCACCTTAAATTAGCGATCATCGACAGGACTTCGTTGCTGAATGTTCTTGAAATATACCCCCCCCCCTATTTTGTTATTGACAATGCAATGTTGAATTGTTGGAAGTTTTTGATTACAAGTAACGAATAATTCACCGAATAATATCTCGTTTTCAGAGAATTCTTTAAACAATGAAAGAACCGCAGATCGTTTTCAGAATATTTCAAAGCACAAGTGCTAATGAAGTTTAGATATGCTTCTATATTCCCCTTATCTATCGAGCTCCCATAAACTGGGATAGACAGTGGTCATCACTGCTAGGTCTGGTCCATGCTGGAATTTATCTGTTCTTAAATGACGCTTTAGAATTTGAAAGCGTTTAACATACATTTAACATGCCGACTTTACAGTGTTGTCACGCTCAGCCAACGTCCGACATGGGTCTGCATGTAACTTTATGTACAGCTGAAACGGACAAGTGAAATGTGAATGAGGCTCCTAAGTATGTTCGAAGTAAGACAGATGAAAAGCGATTTTATTAACTTTCACTTGTTTTTACCGAAGTGCTATTTTCCTTTTCTCCATTTTCTACGAGAGATGGTCTAGAAGTATTCGTTGGATGACACTTATTTTCTTTCCTACAATGTCGTTTAACTATACATGCAATCAACAATATCATAAGGATAAAAGGTCCGATACATAATAAAATGATTGATAAATAATTAAAACCGAATGGGTCAGATTTTGCTCTTTGGTAGATAACTTCACTCATCTGGACTGAACATGCTGTTACGTTCAGAGGAATTAAATCGTTTCCGTCACTGCATATCAACGATAAAACTGTTCCGTTTACTGTTAAGTGTATACAGGGACTGTTGATAGACACTTCAAAATTCAGTGCCCCTACCTTTTCAACCCGTAATTATAACATCTATCACCAAATTTATTTAAATAAAATACCTACTAGGAATATTCTTATACTTGATTTTTTTAATCCTGACCAACTTTTTCCTAAAATAGAGGGATAGCGCACGAGAAATAATCGAACAGCTCCTGAACTTTTTGAATGCGTTTGAAGGTTCGATCGACCGAATTTGATCGGACTTGGCTACAAGTGCCCTCGACAGCTCCTGGTCCACCAGCAGTGACACTCACCAAGTGGTACAAATGTGACGTCTTCAAATTCAGAACATCACTTAATAACAGATGAAATTGCAGCATGCATGGACCAGACATGCACGTTTCTGGTACTTAACCATCGTCAATGATATCCATCGACAAAGTCTCATTCTAGAAATCTGGTGTGCTATTACATTGTTTAACGTTATAAGAAAGGAGGGGATCTCTAGATATTCTAATTGATTATTTGTTTGATAATAAATGTTCGTATTTAAAGCTTTTCGTGGCCTAGGTCAAGGTCAATGTTACTGAATCAAGCGCGACCTACATAAAATGGGAGGGGTAATCAGGAGCTAATTGAATTTGTTTTAAAAATTCTGTCCATTGTTATCCTTGTATAATTTTCAAAATATTTATCTGAATAAATTTGATAAAGATACATCATTTTGAATGATTGGTAATATCAATTCAGTTAATCAGAGGGAGAAAAATGACTTACCTTTGGAAAAAGAAATAAGGAAACTTATAAGCAAGGTAAAAAACATTTCCATATTCCTGAGAAGGTTTTTTTCCTAAATCCGTTTCATGTTTTCTTGACGAGAAGATATCAATCAATTATTTTATAAATATATCTACGCAATATCTTAACAAATTAAAATAGCACTTGGAATTCCTTAACGTACGAGTATTTAAACTACAATATATATAGTGGTGGTGTCATTCCTTTATATTGATTGATTTATTGATTTAGATAGAATGAAAAGTTACATTCAGGTGTGTAAAGAGGAAGTATAATGTCAATGTATTTGTTATTGATTGTTTAATTGATACACATGTATGATCTATCCAAAATATATTTAGGAACACCAGTCGTACATACATGTACTAGGCTATTTTCTTTATATCCGCTGCCTGTTGTTACGTGTAGCTTTAAACAGAGCTAGTTTTGGATTTTGTTCCTTAAGTTTTACATGAAATAAATGCCATACGATACATGCATGATTTATTTGAAATATAAAAGAATATCGCATATCTGTTCGTTGTTTGTTTCATTATTATTTCATTTTGTTCAATTTTTGTTTGTCTGTCAACAAATTGCGAACAACATTCCGAAGTGAAACCAGGTGCCCGTGGAGAGTTAGCATCTCCTGTCAGCATGCAACACACGTCACAACAGCTGGATATCATTAGGTGATTGTATCGATGTATATATTGATGTGCATGTGAGGTAAAGATATCTTGCTTGGTGTCTGCGTAATCTTTATGTTTGGTGTATTGGTGTCAAAAAGGGGCTCTCAGTTGGCATAGTTGGACCAATCTTTAGGGTTTTTCTTTTTGATTCAAAGACAAATCCAAAGAAGTTATTTGAAAAGAAGAAATTGGGAGCCGCGCACTGACTGAAAATTGCACAAATGAATATTTGCTCTGACGTAATCCACGAAGCAGCATTTGTTAAAAATCTCGGTGCGTTTTTCGACAAAACACTTTCCATGGAGAAGGAATGTAACGAAACTTCCCGTGCGTCTTTCATCCATATAAGGAAAATCGGCCGCACACGACCATACTTGACAGAAGATGCATGTAAGACCGTAGTATATTCAATGGTCACATCCCGGTTAGATTATGGAAATGCAACATCAGTCAGAATCACTTGGCGAAACTTCAACGGGTGCGAAATACTTCAGCTCGTCTTGTAACGAAAACGAAAAAGCACGATCACATCGCACCGGTATTGATTCAACTGCATTGGCTTCCTGTCGAATTCCGCATACAATATAAGCCGATTTTATTTGCCTTTAAGGCACTGCATTGAGAGGCTCCAATTTACATATCAGAGTAAGTTCAGGAATACATACCATCCAGGAGTCTTCGTTCTGAATCGTCTAACCAGCTTGTCGTCCTGCTTGTGCGTACCAGGACTTATGGTGATCGCCGATTTGATAAATCATCGGCCACACTTTGGAAGTTACTGCCGAATCAGCTTAGGAATACAAACTGCCTTACATCTTTTAAAAGGGCTTGAAGACATTCCTGTTCAAAACAGCGTATAATACCTGACTTAGGCACAGTAGTTGATCCGTCTCTTAATAATGGCAGTGTAATATATTTTAGTATTTTAATAATGACAATAAGTTGACTCTTTTTTATATGTTCAAAATGCATGTAAAGCGCCATAGAGTATGCTTATATAGGGCGCTATACAAATGTTTGCAATTTCTATTATTATTACTATTAAATAGAATAAAATCAGAACCATTTTTCAATTAATAAATAAATTCAGAAAGTATTTGTTACGCTGTCTACTAATTAAAAACAAGAATGGGAACATTCCCTGACATATGGACAGATACATAGATGTTGTGTTGTCCATCAATAATCCTAATTGTAAGGATCATCTACATGAAATCTATCCTCATGAACTAGAGATCAAGGAAACAACAGAGAGCGACAGACTATCTTTGGACGCACACGGCCATTTGAACACCTCACTTTATGACAAGCGTGATGATTTTAGCTTCCACATAACTAAATTCCCCTTTATGAGTAGCAACATTCCGTCTATTCCTGCTAATGACGTTTTTGTCTCTCATCTAATACGGTACGTCAGGGCATGTTCAAAATATGAAGGTTTCATCGTTAGAGCCAGACGGCTTGCAAGTAAGTTCAGGGTTACATTACACAACTACAGAAATCATCAATGAGGAAATTCGTCGGTCGCTATGTGGATACATGTATAATAAAAGCATATCTGATCGCTCTTTCCAGAATGATCAGTGACATTCTGGATTACGATTGAATGGCTGTCATCATCATCAAACAAGACATATTTACCTGATATGTACATTTACATATACATCGAGATAATCACTGAATTTGACTGGTTTTCATGGAACTGTTGCAAGGGGTGTTGCATACAATCAGGAGACGCTGTATCTCCCCGAGCATCTGGTCTCACTCCGGATTGTTATTCATTCCGAGGTTTGTAACTGTTCCAGTGGAAATACAGATGGTTTTTATCTTGCCTTCTCGACTTTTAGACTGAATAACGAATGGGAACTTCTTTTATGTTAATATAGCGTAAAGGCTCGTAACTCCTTAACATTAATCTAGAAGCACCTCAAATCTGACTAATAACCGCAGTATCACGATCAACAGCGGCTTAAGTAATGTCTTTACATAAGTATTTAATGATAGACTGTATAAGTTTTTTTTTCGATTAAGGCAAAATAAATAATTTGCAAATTAATTTTGAACTCAAGATCATATGCTTGTCCCTACAACATTAATTGATAAGTTTATCTCGCATAATAATGGTTGCCTTTCATCTGTGTGTTTCTTGGTTGTTGGAGATCCCATCCCTTTCTCTATATCTATGTTTTGTAGATTTTATAAAAGCTTATGAATCGGTATGGACATCTTCGGAAACCCATAGCCTTTTGCCCTACGATCTTAAAAATTGCACTCTCACTGACTGTGACGAAAGGAATCCATTACGGGTCCTGCCCAAAGATCTATAGAGAGGACAGGGTCCCGATCACCTGTCCTCTCTTAATCTCAGTCGGACTCCTCGGGTATTCATAAGCATTAGCATGGACTGTACTTCCGTCTGTCGTCTACTACTTGCGTGACAGATGGCCGTACTACGTCGGCGCCGATTACTCATTGGTTTCGTTGGTTTATGTGTGTTTTTATGTGTTTTATGTTTCTATGATGTGAGTTGTTGTTCCTTATAGTTTTTACGTCTTTTTCTGTTCGTGTCTGTTCTGTGTTTGTGCTCTGGGTGTTTTGGAATTTTGTTGTGGGTGCTGCGGTCGACTGTTGGAGAGCCCCTCCTTCATCTCATAATGATGTATAATAACTGACAGGTTGACATTCATGTATATACATCTTTGACGAATCAACAACCTAGAAAAAAAGTCTGACAAAATAATCGAGTTTCTGATCCACATAAAACTCTCAACTGACTTTCTAAGACACAAATGTATTTATCGGAGCATTGTTTTAATGCTAAAAATAGCAAAATACAATATACATGTAAAATACATACATTTATACCTATTCAATGGAATATTCTTAAAAATAAATGTAATTAAAGATCCGCAAATATCATTTATCATCTAGTACATTCAGGACTACATGACTTAAAGAAGATCCTGACGATAATCTCAACAGCACTCACAATAGATCATAAAATTGCGCATCGACGGACCCCTAGCAAGTTAGAGGTGGGACCAGGTGTCCGGGAGGACATATACAAGGTGAAAGGTAAAACAAGAATGACAAACAACAAGGAATTAAATTGTAAAGTGAGAATTTAATATTTGCAAAACAGTTCAGACATAATCTCAATTAAATCGCAGAGAATGAAAGTCGAAAGTTAATTCTTTCATCAGAATCCATGAATTAGAATCAATGTTTAACGTCTTCAAATTCATTAGCATCATTTTAGAGCAGATAGATTTACAGCATGAGTCCCCGAGGGCACATGTAGCCAAGTTCGATCAACTTCGGTTGATCGTGTGTCTCTTCAACGTATTTGAAATTTTCTGTTACAACATTTCTTGAAATTTCTAAAACGTGGGTCCTGTAGCATCATATCCCACCCATTTTGCTACGTCTTTTGGTACATTTTGGGACATATTAATTTTCATACTTTTTGGCAGTATTACATTGTTTAGACTGAGGATCACTGACGAGGGTTTAGTACCCGAAACGTGCATGTCTGGTCCATGCTGTAAATTTATCCGGTTTTAAATGATGCTATTGAATTTAAAGACGTTTAACATTTGAACTACTTGGTGAGTGTCACTGCTGGTGGACCAAGAGTCCCCGAGGGCACATGTAGCCAAGTTCGATCAACTTCGGTTGATCGTGTGTCACTTCAACGTATTTGAAATTTTCTGTTACAACATTTCTTGAAATTTCTAAAACGTGGGTCCTGTAGCATCATATCCCACCCATTTTGCTACGTCTTTTGGTACATTTTGGGACATATTAATTTTCATACTTTTTAGCAGTATTACATTGTTTAGACTGAGGATCACTGACGAGGGTTTAGTACCCGAAACGTGCATGTCTGGTCCATGCTGTAAATTTATCCGGTTTTAAATGATGCTATTGAATTTAAAGACGTTTAACATTTGAACTACTTGGTGAGTGTCACTGCTGGTGGACCAAGAGTCCCCGAGGGCACATGTAGCCAAGTTCGATCAACTTCGGTTGATCGTGTGTCTCTTCAACGTATTTGAAATTTTCTGTTACAACATTTCTTGAAATTTCTAAAACGTGGGTCCTGTAGCATCATATCCCACCCATTTTGCTACGTCTTTTGGTACATTTTGGGACATATTAATTTTCATACTTTTTGGCAGTATTACATTGTTTAGACTGAGGATCACTGACGAGGGTTTAGTACCCGAAACGTGCATGTCTGGTCCATGCTGTAAATTTATCCGGTTTTAAATGATGCTATTGAATTTAAAGACGTTTAACATTTGAACTACTTGGTGAGTGTCACTGCTGGTGGACCAAGAGTCCCCGAGGGCACATGTAGCCAAGTTCGATCAACTTCGGTTGATCGTGTGTCTCTTCAACGTATTTGAAATTTTCTGTTACAACATTTCTTGAAATTTCTAAAACGTGGGTCCTGTAGCATCATATCCCACCCATTTTGCTACGTCTTTTGGTACATTTTGGGACATATTAATTTTCATACTTTTTAGCAGTATTACATTGTTTAGACTGAGGATCACTGACGAGGGTTTAGTACCCGAAACGTGCATGTCTGGTCCATGCTGTAAATTTATCCGGTTTTAAATGATGCTATTGAATTTAAAGACGTTTAACATGGACCAGACATGCACGTTTCGGGTATTTCACCCTCGTCAGTGATCCTCAATCTGAACAATGCAATATGGCCACAATCTGTGAAATGTATGTCCTAAATATACCGAAAGACAAGATGGCTGGGATATGATGCTACAGGACCCAGGTTTTATAGAAATTTGAGAACATTTGTAAACAAAAATTTTCAAATGCGTTTGAAGAAACGACCAACCGAAATTGATCGAACTTGACTACAATGTGCCCTCGAGGACTGCTTGTCTACCAGCAGTGACACTCGCCAAGTGGTACAAATGTTTAACGTCTTCACATTTAGTGCAGATGAATTTACAGCATTGACCAGACATGCACGTGATGTTCAATAACATATCTTGAAAAAATACAAAAAAATACAAAACCAAATCAAACAACAAAAATATTCTGCACAAAGGAACAAACTTTAATATCCAATATTCCCTATTTTCGAAAACCAAAGTTACTTCCTTTTAGGACGGTATTATGACGTTATCAAAGTGTATGGAAACGGTCCTTAAACTCTGGGAAATGACGTTAGAAATTCGACGTTAAATGTTCATGACGTCAGAATGATTTTACGTCAGATACCGTCTCAAAATTGAAATAACTCTACCGAATTGAAGCGGCGGGTGTTGCATGCCTACTCTTCCTTCACACCTGATCTCACTCCCATATCGGGAGTTCCCTTCTTTTCATATGGCGGAGGTTTTTGTTTGTTTGTTTCGGTTCCTGATTTTATATGCCTTCGGTTTCTGATTTTCTGAATTATCGATTCTGTGCTGTATACAGGGATATGGTCATTATCAATATTTGTCATCTGTATTCCGCAAATACTCAGTCATCAGTTACCCGGTGAAAGTAAGCATCTAATGCATGCTGGCATCATCCGTCATCTTAACCATACATATAAGATCAAATCAGGTAAATATGTCGACTTTGATAAGTCATCTTTGATATGTCATCTTTGATGCGTTCTTCGAGACCTCTGGGAAATCGGAATAGTGGGAGGGTTGTGCGCACGTAATGCAGGATAACCACACCGTCTGCTATTTACGTGGCAGACGGCCGACCTAAGTCGGCACCGGTTGCCCATAGGTCTCGTTGGTTTATGTGTGGTCTTTTATGTTCAATGTTTCTATGGTGTGAATTGGTGTTTCTTGTCCCTTTTGCGTCCCTTTGTGTCTGTTCTATGTATGTTGCATTGGGTGTTTCGGGGTTTTGCTGTTGGTGCTGCAACCTAGTGTTGTTGGAGATCCCCTCCTTTCTTTGATAATATATATTTCAAAATTGTAGACAACGACATGTGATAAGTAAAGTGTTTTATATTTTGATCGTTTTGCCCCAATATAAAGGCAGTTTGACAGTAATGCAATGTATCAGATCACATCTAATATCAAACATGTAAACGTAAAATGAAAATGACAAAACGAAAAAAAAAAAAAAAGACACGATAGGACAAATACAGTACAAGAAACTACCATAGCATAAAGAAAACTTTATAGAATGCATTTAACAATATAAAATGATAAACGGCGAAATAAGATCCTTGCAGCTTGTATCCGAAAATGTTTTCCTCATAAAAAAAATCAACTATTGAATCTAAATAAATAAAAAACACTGCTGTGAAACATTAATCGTTGGGAAGCTACCAAAAGTCTCTTTTACATACCTGTGCTACTAGATTACAACGTCCAATGATATGAAAATAGTTAATCGTTTGGAACTACCAAAAGTCTCTTCTACATACATGTACCTGTATCACTATAGTACAGTGCTCTTATACATGTGTATCTATAGAAAGGTTCATAAATGCATGCCATATATTTTAACTGAAGAATATTCATTATGGAAATAAAAGTTCAATACTATCACAAATATTTCACCGCCACAAATGAGTTAAATAAGATCCTGACGATGATCTCAACAGCACTCACAATAGAGCACCAAATTGAGCATCGACGGACCCCTAGCAAGTGTTTAACGTCTTCCATTTCATTAGCATCATTTTAGAGCAAATATATTTACAGCATGGACCAGACATGCACGTTTCGGGTAATAAACCCTCGTCAGTGATCCTCAATCTAAACAATGTTATATGACTAAAATCTGTGAAATGTATGTCCTAAATATACCGAAAGACATAGCAAAATGGCTGGGATATGATGCTACAGGATCCAGGTTTTAGAAATTTGAGAAAATTTTGTGAACAGAAATTTTCAAATGCATCATTTGAAGAAGCGAACAATTGACTCTTGGTCCACCAGCAGTGACACACACCAAGTGGTACAAATGTTTAACGTCTTCAAATGCATTAGCATCATTTTTGAGCAGATAAATTTATAAGCTAGAGGTGGGACCAGGTGCCCGGGAGGAGTAAGCATCCCCTGTTGGCTAGCCGCATATTAAAGATTCTTTAACTCTGCATATATTTGCGGTATACCTGTCCGAGGATGTTTAAACAGTTACAGAACAGCATAAATTATTATTCAAATATTTAAAAGCGTACTAGGAAAGGAGCTTCAGACATGCTGCGATGACATTCTGAGTATCGGGACGATCGAGGGAGAACATCATGCTCAGTCTTCCCGGACATTAAGGGACCAATTTGGAAGTGAAAAGATCGTCATCATAGTGCTAATTTGTCATTCTCGAGCTACGACATGGGTCAGTCTGCAGCCTCATGTGACGATACTTGAAGCCTGTCTGAAGTTCGTACTTGTAATTAATGTAAATCAAGTGAGAAAAGATATCAGCATTCTTCATTTTTATTTTCGCTCTTTTCACCCTTTTTCATGTTAATTTATGGAATCTTCTTGTTTTTGTTTTATACTCTGCGAGATATGTTCCAGTGTTATTTTGTTTGATGACTATTATACATTTTATGACAATAATCACAGAAAAAAAAACACTACTATAACCATTATATATATATTTAAATATTCATTAATATAACCAATAAAATAATGGGTACCGTATTGAACTTAAAAGGATCAGTAGCACGTCCGGTGCCATGATCCATCTGCTGAAATGAACATGCTGTTACGTTTATTGGAACTGTGAAATTATTTTCATCTCTGCATATCAACGATATAACGGTCCCGCTTACGCTTAACTGTATACAGGGATATTTCGTTGATACTTTGTAGTTTGGCCATTTAGAGGGTTCGAACAAAGTAGTCAAAAAGTTTGTGCTAACAATGGTTTCTTTATCTAATGTGAGTACGTCCATTGTTTTGTTTGTACCCATGATGCAACATTTAATGTCTAGTCTGTTTTGACTACACATTGAGGTGTTGATATCCGTTGATATAAATCCATCGACTGAAATAATGATAAAAAAATATTACATACCCTCCCATGTGAAAAATGCACATATGCATGTCTTTTGATTGTGATTTTTAGACTCTAATTTTTGGTGTGGCCTTCATTCAATGATTTGAGTAATAAAAACACAAGGGGGCATAATTTGTAGTAGAATACATTACTAAAAATACAATTTAACGACATGTGAAAAAGGAATGTTAACATTATAGGTATCTACTAATTAATATACATGTGAATCAGAAAGTCAAAATTGCTTACCTTTAAAAAAAGTAATGAGGAAAACTATCAGTCTAATGTAAAACTGCTTTAAATCCATCCCAGGGAGGAGCACAAAGAGTTTAAACAATCTAAAGATATCTAATTCGCAGTAATCGCTTGTAAATATATATAAATAGCACTTGAAATTTCTTTACATTCTATAGAATTAAAGTCGTTGGGTATATGACGTGATTTCTTAGTTTTTAGATAACTAATATGTCTACGTTTCTATTTCACTCCTTGGCAGGTACTTTAATCTATACCAGCTATGGAAGCGTTTATCATCACTTGGCCCTTTATCAATTTGAAATCATATATATTTTTGCTATTTCGGAAACTTGCCATTTCATCGAAAAATATCATCGAAATTAAAGGAGGTTAACATCTTAGCAAATTCCCTCCAATGCTATTTTGAACATAGATTATATATGGATATGCTACTGAATCAAATCTACAGGAAATTTGGAGCCGAGCACTTTCTGTAAAGTAAATGCACAAATTTAAATTCTAAAAATATAACCAAATGACGCTATTGAAATGAATTTTGGCTTCTTACGAAAAACACTTTTGCTGGAAGCAACACTAATGAGGATTTAATATCGGAAACACGTGTCTGTAGCATAATAAATTGGTTTGAATTTTTTCTTCAAGAGGGTATTCAGTTGGAAACCTTCCGTATTATTGGAATTCAGTGTCTTTTATGGTGACTTGATTAAAATAATATATATTTAAGGATCAAAGGAAAATTTACAATCTAAGAAAAAATCCTGATCAGAAGATGTGCCACCGGAACCGTTTACCAGATCATTGTTGTATTTTATTAAGTAGTTACTTATTATCCAAGGGTTTCATATCACCTTAACACAAGGTCATGTAATTAAGGTGAAGGCCACTTAGAACATTTAATAAAATTGAACATACTATCCTGTCTTCGCTATATCTCTTGAACTGTTATTGGATCACGTTCATATTTTAGTATGTTGTTGCTTATAAGTCAAATGTTGACATCACAGAGACCCAATGTCATGTGACCAAGGTCAAGGTCACATAGTATCTTTTTAATAAAATTGTACATGTTATCCTGTTTGCACTATTTTTCTTGAATCGTTTACTAGGTCTTTCTTTTTGAACATGTTGTTGCTTATGACCCAAAGGTTAACATCACATTGACCCGAAGATCATGTAACCAAGGTCATTGTCACTTAGTACATTTTAATAAGATTGTACGTGCTATCCTGTCTGCACTTTATCTCTAGGACTGTTTACTGGATCACTTTCATAGTATGTTGATGCTTATTTCATATTTTAGTATGTTGTTGACCAAAATGTTTAGACAAAAGCTCATTTGACAAAGGTCAATGTCACTTAGTACATTTTAAGATTGTAGATACCATCCTGCCTGGACTATATATATTAAAACGTTCACCGGACCACTTTCATAGGTGATGCTGATGACACAAAGGTTTCACACCACCTTGATCCAATATTCTATGGTCAATGTCAAGGTTAAGGTTTATAGTTTTACTGAAATTGTACACGCTATAGTGTCTGGGCTTTATCTCTTGGATCGTATACTTGATAATTTTGATACTTCAGTATGACGTTGTTCATAACCGAAGGGTTTCTTGTCTCCTTGACCCAAGGTGTCATTAATGTCTCCGTAATGAAACTGTAAATGCTGATTCTATCTGGGCTCTTTCAAGAACCGTTTTTACAATTGTGTCATATCTAAGTATGTTTTTTCTCGGGACTAAATTCTTATCACATTGTCCTAAGGTCACTTCTTACTTTCGTAATAAAATTGTATATACTAGTGAGTTTAAGAATCTCCATAATGCTCACAATAGAGCACCAAATTGAGCATCGACGGACCCCTAGCAAGCTAGAGGTGGGACCAGGTGCCCGGGAGGAGTAAGCATCCCCTATTGGCTAGCCGCACCCGCCGTCGATGATCATGCACGAAAATGAAAACATATGAAAAGCATGAACTGCACTGTCTGAGGCCATTTCTTTGTAGAAAGTGCCATGGCGACCATGTCAGGGAAAGTATTCAAAACACTTACTGTCAAACCCCTCGCGAGGAACTTTTTTACGAGCTCCACCCGGCAAAGGGCATAAGTGTGACACAAATGAGTTAAAGAAGATCCTGACAATAATCTCAATAGCATTCACAAAAGAGCACCAAACTGAGCATCGACGGACCCCTAGCAAGCTAGAGGTGGGACCAGGTGCCCGGTAGGAGTAAGCATCCCCTGTTGGCTAGCCACACCCGCCGTCGATGATCATGCACGAAAATGAAAACATATAAAAAGCATGAACTGCACTGTCTGAGGCCATTTCTATGTAGAAAGTGCCATGGCAACCATGTCAGGGAAATTATTCAAAACACTTACTGTCAAACCCCCTCGCGGGGAACTTTTTACGAGCTCCACACGGCAGGAGGGCATTTGAGTGCTGTTGAGATTATTGTCAGGATCTTCTTTAACTCGTTAACTGAAATGGTAAAGGCAAAAATCGTTTTATTTTTGTTTTAGTATATAGATAAAGGACCTAGATATTAAACTCATGTTGAAAAACATTAATAGATTTGAATCATGTTGGATTTGACATATTCGATTCTGATTAGACATTTAGAATAACAAATAAAAGTCTTAGAATTGAACGTTCGTATATTGAACAGCTTAAATCTTACTCATCAAAAAGCCCTAAAAACAAATTTTATCATTCTTAATGTGTAAAGAGATTCCTTTTAGGCTTAGTAGCGATGGTTTACCCCGACCTTCTTACGTCATACATTGTACCTATAACCCCGTTCAACCATTGCTTTACCAACTACCAAGATTGTATTAATACCTCTTTAAAATGCTTAGGGGTTTAAGTATTATCTTATTGGCAATAGCTATACCTATCGTTAAAGGTTTCACACCATATACAAATCTACTAGAGGATGACCAAGATCGAGAAATAGTACGACAGGAAACTGAAGCTAGGACCTCTTTTACGTATCACACAGAATATTTTAAACAAAAGGTAAATACTCTCAATTTGCATCACTTAGAATTATGAAAATGCATAGAATGCCTATCATGATAAAAGATAAAGAGTAACCTTATCAATTTAATGTTTTCATCTTCTGTGCTTTAATTATCAAAATGGATGAAAAACTAATTGTTCCAATCCCAAATGAGATAAAGAAGATCAAAGTACGCTTTACAAAACGAAGTTTCGCTTTTATGCATGATATTCTATGGATTCTTTCTATTTCAAGAAGCAACGTTAAAAATTGTGAAAGATTTCAAAATTCAATTTAGATATAAAAATAAGCGTAATCATTACATTTGATATAGGGATTTGGAAAGAGCGTTTTACCTCTTATATAATGGTTTACCACCGTAAAATTTGAGATTTTTACCGTATGAAAGAGATATATAAATAGAAGAGTAGGGACACTTTAGGTTTATGTATTCTAAGATACTTTAAAAATATTATTAAAACAATGATTGCATATATTGTCTGGTCGGAAAGATATTTTGTCTAATTTAAACGTTGGTCCCGTAGCATCATATCCCTACCATCTTACTACGTCTTTCGGTATATTTTTGGACGTAATAATGTTTAAACTCTTTTGCCATATTACATTGCTTAGATTAAAGATTACTGACGAGAGTCAGTAAAGTACCCGAAACGGGCATGTCGTGTCCTTGCTGCAAATCTGATGCCATTGAATCTGAAGACGTTTAACAATTCATGGTGCTTCCTTGTTCCAAAGTTTAAACTCCATTTGGTATCCATTTGTTTGCTGTGAATTTAAGTAGTTTACTTAGAGTTTTTTTCTGAAAATTATTTTCAGCTTGACCATTTCAGCTTTGAGAACGATGCTATCTTCCAGCAGCGTTACCTTATTTCTACGGACCATTGGAGTGAATCAGGGGGACCTATATTCCTTTACACTGGAAATCAGAACAACATTGAATCATTCTGCAATACTTCGGTAAGTATGGTAATCTTTACATATATGAAAGGAACATAAAGATTCTTACGTCAAAGATTGGACGCATCCAAAACAAGTATTTGCTTCTAAATAAATGTAAATGTTTCTTCCAAAAAATGTTAATGTATCTCTATTGAAATATTCCTGTTCCCGAGGGTACATCTTGTCAAATTTGAAGCAGGAATGTTTTTTCTATCTGCAATATAAATAGTGGTTCTCTTTCAATAATCTGTATTTTCAGTGAAGGCCTATGCGCAAAAGCTTTTCTATATGTATTAATTGTACTAATCGATAACTACTGCTTCCGTGTTTGTTAAAGGGTTTTATTTGGGACATAGCACCACAGTTTGGTGCAATGGTTATATTTGCTGAACACAGATATTACGGTGAATCTTTGCCTTTCCGAAATGAAACATTTAAGGTAAGATTTTCATGATTCCCACTGATTGAGCTAAATTGCACATTTCTATACCTATACAATTTGTATAATGATCGATCTCATATCAAATTAATTTTTCATTTTCATCGATTTAAGGATCCAAAACATTTGAAATTCCTGACCACTGAACAGGCCATTGCAGACTATGCTGTATTGATACGTCATATAAAACGTACTACATACGGTGCACGTGACAGTCATGTGATTGCCTTTGGAGGATCATATGGTGGTATGCTGGCAACGTGGCTCAGACTTAAGTATCCAAATATTGTTAACGGGTAAATGTATATTTCATGTTTCATGCAGTTGATATATAGGACAGCAAATGAAAATGTTACTGGCGAGAGATGGCGGTCGTATTGAACTAAATAAAATGATTTTTTTTTTCAAATTTCAATTCTTTCTTGGTTTTTTTTTAAGTCCGATTGACGAGGATTCATTATCCAAAACATGCAAGTCTGATTCACTGTACACAGAAAGTGTTCTCTTGTAGCAGAATTGGACACTCCGTTTTTATATGTAAAAAAATAAAATAATCTTGAGCACAATCATGATGTCCTCGACAGTATATTTTGCTACTTAAGACTAAAGCCTTAGGGTCGAAAATTGAAGCACATAAACAATTATGTGTATTAATCGAGATTTTCATGATAATATAAACATTGCCCGAATTGTTCAATTTTCATCTCGCCATAGCTTGGAAACACAATTTCTTGACTTACTGGTTATGGCTACGAATAATACATGACTGTATGTTGCCTTATCGATAAAAAGACATGATAATTATACCTTAACAAAAACAGAGTGGAGGCAAAACAAAATTGAAATTTTGACATAAATGAAACATATGTGTAGGGTCACGAAGCCCATAAATAGGCACTGTTTCTTAACATTTGATTAAATTGATTTTTTCTGATTTTGGACACTGGGCTAACTTACACTGGGTATGGTGCTGGACCAATTAACAGTTTTGTACCAGTGTCTTTCCCAACCTTGCACACTGGTCAACCGTGACGACGGGACACAATGATGGGCCTTGTTGAAATCTCGTCAGAAAAGACTTGGTCTACATTTTCTGTCTTATCTGAAAGTTGGTCAGACTGGTGATTTATCTTGAGCTTGCTTCAGCCAGCAGAGCACAGACTGTTTTAAGCATGCCATAGAATTTTTAAGATCCATTTACATAGAATCTGTGTTACAAGAGGCCGCTGCGTTTAACTATCTTGTTTGTGATGTCACCTTACAGTGAGAAGATTTTTGTTTATACAACAATTGTGTGTCTATGGAGACCTCTGTGTTTCCGGAAAAGTAGAAGGGTTGTGCGCACATAATTCGGATAACCACACCATCTGTTACTAACATGGCTGATGGCCGTCATAAGTCGGAACCGATTGCCAATGGGTCTCGTTTGTTTATGTGTTGTCTTTTATGTTCGATGTTCAATGTCTCACTTGCTGTTCCTTGTCTCTTGTTGTGTGTGTCTTCTCTGTGTTTTCACTTGGGATGTTCGGTGTGGTGCTGTTGGTGCTGCATCCGAGCCTTGTTGGAGATCTCCTCATATTTTTCTTGATGCTTTGTGAAATTTTGTAAATAGTTCATTTATCACTAGCTTTGAATCCTTTGAAAACCATAAAATCGGCTTCGTGGTCCCACCCCTTTGCATATATATGATCGATATATCAATGTAGATTATGTAATCATCAAAGCATAAGTATGTTGAAAATCTTATCCTTTCAAATTTCAGAGCCCTTGCATCATCTGCACCGATATGGTCATTCCTAAGTACTGCTGACTGTAATGCCTTCATGAGGACTCTCACCAGAACCTTCAACAAAACATCTACAACCTGCGTTACAAACATACGACGGCTTTGGTCAACCATCGATACTGTGGCAAGCGAAAGTAAAGTCAATGACTTTTTAAAATGTGATTATTGCCATTATGAAAAAAAATATTATCAATTACAGAGATTACTAGATCATTTTTCAGAAATATGTTTATTTCTATTCAGTTGATGGTCTATCTCATCTGAGTGATATTTTCCGTCTGTGTAAGCCATTGTCAAAATTCACAGACGTACGGAAATTGAAAGATTGGGTCATCGAGGCTATGAAGTATATTGGAGTGATTGATTATCCCTACCCGACTACATTTTTCCAGACATTTACAGCATGGCCAGTGAAGGTAAAGTTTCTTGCTGCCAATGAAGTGTTATAATTTTTCTCATTGTCTCTGTTTGTTTGTTCCACTGTCATCACTGTAACGTGTTTTATGGGAGATTTCCTCCTTATAATGTCAATGTTGTTCCATTATAAAATTTCAGTGCACCATATGCGCATTTCAACAAGTAAAGTCTCATTGATGATGCTCGAGGCCGAAAAAGAGGAAAAAAACGAGTAACAAACTTTGTTCTCTATTGTAATTTGAGTATAAAGTAGGCATACGTACTTCTTAATCATCAAAAGAAAAACATGTAATCATTAACTTTAAGTCATATTTAGGATTTTCCTTTTCATCTTTTAACCTATTGAATGTCATTTTATTCCAAGGGCATCACAGATTAGAAATAATTTGTTGAAATGAGCATACGTTGCGTTGATATTATTACCATTAAGCTGTCTATTGCAGCATTGATCACATTAGAAAATCTGAAAGTCCTAAAACGGTAAACGATTATGCATTTTTCTGAAATGTGTGTATTAGATTTAAACATTGAGCCAATACATTACACTTTTAAGAAACGTGTTAACTTAATCATGTTATTCTGTTTCGATAAATGAAACAGGAATTCTGTAAACCTTTTGACGTACCAGGACTGGAAGGAAAGACTTTAATTATGGCTGCTGTAGAGTCCATGAATTATTTTCTTAACTCCTCTGGAAACGCAAAGTGTATGGTGATAGAATCCGATAATATGAGAATCGATGGCTGGGGTTATCAGGTCAGAATGGTTTTCATTTTTTTACTTTGATTTTTCATTGTTTTGAAATATATGTACATATCTTAAAAGGATATCCATGTTTTTCCGAATCTGTTTTCGTTGGTTTTTACGTTTCTTAGAAGCTTCAAATCATAAAGCTAAAGGTATGTTTGGTTTGGTATCAATTGAAAATCTTCTTTAAAAGTATTCTTCGTCGTAAAAAGAATAACTACAATCTGTGAATAACTGAAGAGTCCTCTTACTAATTTGTTGACAATAAAAAAAAGATTATATATATGAATTGTATAATTTTGTTCATATAATACTTATTATCAAGCAAGAAGATTATGTTCTACTTTACAGTCCTGTACGGAAATGGTGAAGCCATTTTGTACCGATGGCGTCCAGGATATGTTCGAAGTATCTCCGTGGAATTTTACCGAAGTTTCAGATGACTGTTATAAGAAATACGGAGTGAGACCAGATCCGGACTGGTTAGGCATAGAATACTGGGGAAAGAAATTAGAAAGTGCCACCAATATAATATTCAGGTTTTTTCATTAATTAGACATTAAATATTAACGAATTAACAAAAATAGTAAATAGAACTTCTCTATGGCGACAAAATGTTCATACTAACATATTGCATTTTTGTAGAGAAACAAGGATCCGTATATCTTTGGAAACTTCAAGAACCAAATAATTATGATAACAATTTTGTGAAAACCTAGCATTATTATGATTTTAACTGCTCTTACAATTCAAAAAGGTACCTTCGAAAATTTGTTCATTTAATCGTTTCGTGTGTATTACAGTAATGGTTTGTTAGACCCCTGGTCCTCGGAAGGAATTATGGAGTCTCAGTCTCCCTCGGTCATCTCCATAGTGATACCGAGAGGAGCTCATCACCTTGATCTGAGGAGTGATAATCCTAACGATCCCGAGGATGTTCGAGAGGCACGCCTACGTATTGTAAATATATTTCGAAAATGGTTAGATGATAAATGTACGGAATCCAACAAGGAGGCTGTTTCACAGGGGAGAATAGTTTGTTCCAAAATAGGATACATTTCAATAATGTTAATCTTTACCTACCTTATGCATTTCGATTTTCTGCTAACTTTGTGATTCGGGAGAATTCTTGAACTGGATTTTGTGTTGAAAAATTTTATTCCTGTACTATTAAAAATGAAGAGTAAACTCCACACTATTGTTACCTTTATGTTAATTTAAACCGGAATATCCGGAGTTGTTTCTTTGAAACAGGCTACGTTTTAACAATCGCGTTATGAAAAAGGAAAAGCAATTAAGTATTCAAAGAAGAAAGTCTTTATGGTATGATTCTGTATAAATTCTTCATGTATCTGCAATGTTAACATATATAAAAACATTAATTTGATGTCTCCCATTATGCACATTGTAACTGTATATGAGTGGGCTTTTATTATTCATCTTACAATAAAATCATATTTATCCATTCAATTTTTAGCTCACCTGAGCGAAGCTCAAGTGAGCTATTGTCATAGCGCGCCGTCCGTCGTCCGTCCGTCCGTCCGTCGTCGTCGTCGTCGTCGTCGTCGTCGTCCGTCCGTCCGGCGTAAACTTTTAACATTTTCAACATCTCCTCTGCAACCGCTGCACAGAATTTCTCGAAACTTCACAGGAAGCAAGTACTCAATGCCCTCTACCAAGTTTGTGTTTTTTGTGCCGATTGGTCAACAAATATGGCCGCCGAGGGCTCTGATTGGCTGACACATTTTCGACATCTCCTCTGCAACCGCTGCACAGAATTTCATGAAACTTTACAGGAAGGAAGTACTCAAGGTCCTCTACCAAGTTTGTGTTTTTTGTGCCGATCGGTCAACAAATATGGCCGCCGAAGGCTCTGATTGGCTGACACATTTTCGACATCTCCTCTGCAACCGCTGCTCAGAATTTCATGAAACTTTACAGGAAGGAAGTACTCAAGGTCCTCTACCAAGTTTGTGTTTTTCGTGCTGATCGGTCAACAAATATGGCCGCCGAAGGCTCTGATTGGCTGACATATTTTCGACATCTCCTCTGCAACTGCTGCTCAGAATTTCATGAAACTTTACAGGAAGGAAGTACTCAAGGTCCTCTACCAAGTTTGTGTTTTTCGTGCCGATCGGTCAACAAATATGGCCGCTGAGGGCTCTGATTGGCTGACACATTTTCGACATCTCCTCTGCAACCGCTGCACAGAATTTCATGAAACTTTACAGGAAGGAAGTACTCAAGGTCCTCTACCAAGTTTGTGTTTTTCGTGCCGATCGGTCAACAAATATGGCCGCCGAGGGCTCTGATTGGCTGACACATTTTCGACATCTCCTCTGCAACCGCTGCACAGAATTTCATGAAACTTTACATGAAGGAAGTACTCAAGGTCCTCTACCAAGTTTGTGTTTTTCGTGCCGATCATTCAACAAATATGGCCGCCGAGGGCTCTGATTGGCCGACACATTTTCGACATCTCCTCTTTAACCACTGCACAGAATTTCATGAAACTTTACAGGAAGGAAGTACTCAATGTCCTCTACCAAGTTTGTATTTTTCGTGCCGATCGGTCAACAAATATGGCCGCTGAGGGCTCTGATTGGCTGACACATTTTCGACATCTCCTCTGCAACCGCTGCACAGAATTTCATGAAACTTTACAGGAAGGAAGTACTCAAGTCCTCTACCAAGTTTGTGTTTTTCGTGCCGATCGGTCAACAAATATGGCCGCCGAGGGCTCTGATTGGCTGACTTATTTTCGACATCTCCTCTGCAACCGCTGCACAGAATTTCATGAAACTTTACAGGAAGGAAGTACTCAAGGTCCTCTACCAAGTTTGTGTTTTTCGTGCCGATCATTTAACAAATATGGCCGCCGAGGGCTCTGATTGGCCGACACATTTTCGACATCTCCTCTTTAACCACTGCACAGAATTTCATGAAACTTTACAGGAAGGAAGTACTCAATGTCCTCTACCAAGTTTGTATTTTTTGTGCCGATCAGTCAACAAATATGGCTGCTGAGGGCTCTGATTGGCTGACTCATTTTCGACATCTCCTCTGCAACCCGCCGCACAGAATTTCATGAAACTTTACAGGAAGGAAGTATTCAAGGTCCTCTGCCAAGTTTGTATTTTTCGTGCCGATCGGTCAACAAATATGGCCGCCGAGGGCTCTGATTCGCTAACACATTTTCAACATCTTCTCTGCAAAAAAACCACTGCACAGAATTTCATGAAACTTTAAAGGAAGAAAGTACTCAAGGTCCTCAACCAAGATTGAGTATTTTGTGCTGATCGGTCAACAAATATGGCCGCCGAGGACTCTGATTGGCTGACACATTTTCGAAATCTCCTCTGCAACCATTGCACAGAATTTCACGAAACCTTGCAGCAAGCAAGTACTCAAGGTCCTCTGTCAAGTTTGTGTTTTTCTTGTCGATAGGTCAACAAATATGGCTGTCAAGGGCTTTGATCTGTAGAAGTATTTTTGTGACTTTAAACCCTTTGTCTGCAACTCAGGTGAGCGATGTGGCCCCCTTGGGCCTCTTGTTACAGAATTCAATTTATCTTTCAAATTTTGCAACTCCTGGGATCAACAACTTGAACATATTTCTTGATGGAAATGACACGAATTGACAACGTAGAAAAAAAATTGAATGAAAGGATACCAAGCAGCTCGCTCATAAGGTGTCACTTTCCTTATTGGGTTCGTTTTGGTCCTTATCAGGATTGCATAATGTTCATATCATTTTCACGCCTTCAGTTTTTGTTGACTTCTTGGATAAATTGTATTCAGAAAACGTATTTTCTATTAGTCTACGTTTCGTTTTAAATTGCATTTTGTCATATAATGAGTACTGTGAACACAACACAACCGAATAATCAAGAAAACGGGAGAATAACTCGGATATCTGACTTTAGTCCATTTTTCTATCAAGTATTAAATGTTTTTAGTTTCAGTCACTCTCTAGGCGCGCTTATACTTATGCAAATACTGTGTATAAATTCTTACCCTTTTGAAAGTAGATATTTGAGTGACTGTGTGATTGGTAAATATCTCTGTTTGTCTGTCTTTCACTGAGCTTCAGTTCTTGATTCCTATCTTTGAGTGATCAATATGAATGACAAATAATTTGTGATATATTGAACTCGGTGCATATCTTTAAAATGATGTAAATATTCGGCAAATATCCATCAAGGCAAAGGGGCACTGTGTACATCTCGAATGCTACACATCACTTTAAAGTGTTTTGCTGTGGGTGCTTCAACCGAGTATTGTTGGAGATCCCCTCCTTTCTTTTAAAAGAAGAGAGGAGATCTCCAACAAGACCCCGTTGCAGCATCAACAGCAAAACACCCGATGCAAAAACACAAAAGAAAAGTACAGCACGAGACGGAAAAGAGACACACGACATGCAAACATCAAACACAAAAGACAACACATAAACCGACAGGACCGATGGGCAGCCGGTGCCGACTTTGGACGGCCATTTGTCACGCAAGTAGCGAATGGTGTGGTTATCCTGGATTACGTGCGCACAACCCTCTCACTTCTCCAATTACCTAGAGGTCTCGAAGAACTTACAATTGTGGTGTAAAACAACCTCCTCACTGTAAGATGACATCACACAAACAAGACGCGAAACGTAGAGGCCCCAGAAACACAGATGAATATGTAAATGGATATAAAAAGAGGGCATGCGTAATACAGCCCGTGCTCTGCCGGCTGTAGCGAGCTCATGTATGTAATCACCCGAGGAGTCCGACTGACATTCGGAGAGGACAGGTGGTCGGGGCCCTGTCTTCTCTAAAGAGGTTTGGACAGGGCCCGTCATGGAATTCCGTCGTCACAGTCAGTCAGAGTGCAAGTCTCAAGGATGCGCTTGTACAAGACTGTAGATTGGTCAAGTGCCAAGCCTAGTGTCCGTCTGGTGACATTAGGATCATATCCACAGTATAAAAGGCGTTTAATGATTCTGACGCATTTTCGATGGTTATGCTGCCTACCTTTGATCCTTCTTATTTTGTTTATCATATCACCATAAAAGACAGGTTGTGTAATACCCAAAGTAATGTACTCTGTTGCGTGTATAGATCCGAATTTCAAAAAAAGTTGACTGTATATAATTTTTGTAAAATTTCCAGAAAGTCTTAACTAGTTTATGAAAGCGGAAGCCTTGACCTAAAAGTTTTTTGGTAATTTGTAAATTTCTACTGTGAAAATCCAAAATATCAGTACATGCTCTAGCGTACCGGATGAGCTGTGATATGTAAATGCCGTATGGCGGTAATCTTGGAACATCACCGTCAAGCCAGGGGAAATTTACTATGTTGAATCCAAAATCATCCCTCTTGTCATATACACTTGTATGAATCTTGTATGTCTTGTACACTTGTAAGTTAGTGTTCATATGTGTTTTGTCAAAGTGACTGTCTTGTCTGACGTTGTGTATATATTGTAATATTGCGGATGTGTTCCACTGTAGACAGGACAGCGTTTGGGTGCGTGGGGGTATGTTCCTTATTGTTTTATTTCTGATAAATTGTCCAGTGCAATCAACTGGAAGAGTAGATTCATTTATTCCCTGCATTTATATATATGTATTCAAGAGCTTGTATTGCTGTCAGGGTCCTTTTTGACTAAATAAAGGACAAACAACTTGCACATGAGAACTTGAATGACAACAAATAATTGCAGGGAAACGACTGCACACCCCTTCAAAGTCAATCTGCTATCTCCATAGCAAATGATGTCGTTATCCGAATTATGTGTGTGTGCATAACCCTTTCGTTTATCTGAATGCACAGATATCTCCCAACTCACAAAGAAGTTGTATAACCAAAAAGCATTTGTTTTAAGATGCCACGGCATTTATCAATAAGAACACAGACAAATATTTTGTTGTGCTTTTGGGGGTTTTTTTTGTTTAAATATTACGTTGAAGTAGAATCAATGAAGGAAAGTCAAACAGAAAAGCCGAAATAAGATTAAGAATTAAAAAAAAACTTAATCAGAATTCAAAGATTTTTGTAATGATGTCTTTGAGTTTATATCGTATACATTAGCCAGTATCGAGTCATGTGTTCACTGTGTATAGAAATAGTCATTCTCTGTGTTTATGGAGAGAAAAAGAGAGAGAACCTTGCTTCAATCTTGACTTTGAATGCAAATTATAAAGGACCCTGACAGCAATACACACTCTTGAACAAATGTATATAAATGGAGGGAATAAATGAATCTATTCTTCCAATCATATTGTACTGGACAATTTACCAGAAATAAAACAATAAGGAACATACCCCCACGCACCCAAACGCTGTCCTGTCTACAGTGAAACACATCCGCAATATTACAATACACAATGAACATCAGACAAGACAGTCACTTTGACAAAACACATATGAACACTAACTTACTAAAGGACAAACAACTTACACATGAGAACTTGAATGACAACAAATAAATACAGGGAAACGACTGCACATCCATTCAAAGTCAATCTGCTATCTCCATAGCAAATGATGTCGTTATCCGAATTATGTGCGTGTGCATAACCTTTTCGTTTATCTGGATGCACAGATATCTCCCAACACACAAGGAAGTTGTATAACTATGATAACCAAAATGCATTTGTTTTAAGATGCCAAGGCATTTATCAATAAGAACACAGACAAATATTTTGGGGGTTTTTATTTGGTTTTTGAAATAATATTCAGATATTGTTAAAGAGGCGATCTGTGTAACGCTTTAGGTCGTGTAGAATATGTAACGCTAGCTGTTTCAACTATACTGTATCGTTCGTAGAAAACTTATGAGAGCCCAAAAAGCTTACTGTTAGATATACGGATAGGGATGGAATCTTTTCAAACATGTATGTTAAAGACATGTCGGTTAACCGGTCAGCTTCCCTTAAAATAATACACTTTGAAATATCTTATCATCTCAAAGGTGCATGGGATTCCGATGGAACTTGGTAACTGTGTCCTAATGTGACCTGATTGTGTGATATTTTTAGATTCCACCCTTATTTTATCAATTCAGTCAACAATAGCTTTCAACTCCTGTTCTTTTAAAATGGTTGGGGTATTGAGAATTTTCGTTTTCGGGATAGCTTTGAATTTTTGTAAAATCGTAATTTTACACGCTAATTATTTAGACGATCATCTTGAACATGTGATAGCTAAACGTGAGACGCCGGCTGGGAAATTTTACTCCTATGAAACAAAATATTTTACTCAAAAGGTAATAATTTTCTCCATTTCATAATCTTTCAATATATCCCTATATCTTTTTTCATATCTTTTAAAATTTAGATTATTATCTTATAATCTATTTTGATCACTAACGAGGGTTAAATACCCGAAATGCGCATGTCTTGTCGATGCTGCAAATTTATTTGCTCTAAAATGATGCTAATGAAATAGAAGACGTTAAACAATCATGTTTTTTTATCTTTTATCGTCTCGTCTATGATAATCTGCTCTGTCAATCATTATAGATTCTAATATAACCTAATATTATGTTTCCTGACAGATTATCTTTTCTCATTCTCGATAATCGCATAATCTGTTTTTCACTAACTAATTCGATACTAGTATATCGCTTTAGGACAACTTATGTGGGTTAAGAAACATATAGCACAGACTGACTTTCTATCCGATTGTTTTAAATGTTGAATAAAATATCAAAAGAAACAATTCTTTTCTTCATGAGATAATATAACTATGCATAATATTAATCAGTATCTTTTTAGTTTAAATATAATATACCTCTAGCTTATCTTCATTTTAAAGCATTCATGACTTGCAAAATACCAAGATGATCGTGAATGGAATATAAGATAGATATCATAAGTGACCTTGAACTATATATAAATGTACGAAAATCTTATTCTTCGATCATTAAAATAATGCTTCTTTATTTCAGCTAGACCATTTAAGTTTCGGCAACAACGCAACCTTTCAACAAAGGTACCTTATATCTACAGATCATTGGGAGGGGTCAGGAGGTCCTATATTCCTCTACACGGGGAATGAGGGAAGCATTGACTGGTTCTGCAAAAATACGGTATCTGTTCTTTCTACGTGTTGGTTGTACATTGAATAAATGACAAATTCCACTGATGATGTAACACTATAATTTATTATGCGTATTCAATTCTGATATTATATTTTCTTGCTGTTGATAGATTAATCAATCATCATATTTTCCTTAAATGTAAATCAATTAAAAATAAAACACGTGTGTGTGTGATTGAAAATCAAATTCAGTGTTGCATTTGGTTATACTGAAGAAGGTTTTGGAAACTTGTATTTTTAAAATTCAAATAGTTACACGTATAAACGCTTTATGAAATAACATTATACTCTGAAGCTATGAATGAATATAATGTCCTGCACTTACATCAAACTTTCAGGGATTTATTTGGGACATAGCACCACAATTTGGCGCCATGGTTATATTTGCTGAGCATAGATATTACGGTGAATCCATGCCATCTGGGAATGAAACGTATAAGGTAATCATATGTGTGTACGATGTACTTTTCCTATATGCCCGAATTGTGACGGGGATCAGGTGGCTTTAAAATATTTTTTTTTCTCAATTAATAGGCTCGAATCCCTTGAACTTGTTTGAACACACTTCCCGTTGAAAGTTTTCTAGTTCCGCAAAAACAATTTTTCCAAGAAATGAATAGCCTTTGAATGCCTTAATGTGTTCATATCTTCTTTGTTATTTTTATTATTTTATTCTAATTTGTATTGATAGGATCCCCAAAATCTGAAGTTTCTCACCTCTGAGCAAGCACTTGCAGACTTTGCTGTATTGGTCCGCCATATAAAAAACACAAAGAACGGTGCACGAAGTAGCCCTGTGATTGCAATTGGTGGTTCTTACGGAGGTATGCTTGCTGCATGGTTCAGACTGAAGTACCCCAACCTAGTGACAGGGTAAATATATTTTTACGAAGCTGATCTCTTGATCTATGATATTGAAAATATCTAGAAAAGCAGTAAATAACGATGGGATAGTTTAAACAAATCGTAAAAGCAACATCTAGTATCCCATACTTCCTGTCAAGTAAATTATTTTCAGAAAAAAAATAGTTAAGTGAAAACGATTACTGATTCAAGATTGTTTGTATTCGAGACAATTTATTTCATTTGAATATTTTTCCGTATATTAAACAATTCGTCGGCATTCTTTAAAGATATGTAAGCTAACCCCATAATATATTATCAAGAACATATAGAGATAAAAAGTGTTATAAACTAGGTTACTCTGACTAAAACAAATTGATGAATTTCAGAGCTCTAGCGTCGTTTGCACCAATATGGTCGTTTCTTAGTAATGCTGATTGTAACGCCTTCTTGAGGACTCTTACCGGTACCTTCAACAGAACATCTACGACCTGCGTAACCAATATACGAAGGCTTTGGTCAACCATCGACACTGTGGCAAATGAAAGTAAAGTCTCTTAGGACATGTTTTAAACTTTTGTATCACTCAAAATCAAAGATGAAAAATTTAATCGTGTTATCTAGCATACGAGATGACAATGACAACAGTTTACAGTGTTCATAATTACTTTGTTGCTCCCTAGCAACAGAGCTTGGACATGTTCAAATATTGCAAATTAAAAAAGGAAAATATTGTCTACAAGCACACTTACCTTACAGCTGGTGGCCTGTCCTACATGAGTGACACATTCCGTCTGTGTAAGCAGATGTACAATGAAACGGATGTGGAGGAATTGAAAGCTTGGATGAACGATGCCATGCAGTACCTTGGTATGATAGACTATCCATATCCAGCCAACTTCATCCAACCACTTACAGCATGGCCTGTCCAAGTATGTCATCAGAATGTCTTCATTCATGTACTGCTTAATTACCGATGGAGACTTATTATTCTATATTCAGACTGATTTCAAAAGGCTAGACTTTCATTGCCATTGATAGCAGATTTCTTTTAAAAGTATCTGATATCGATATGTTGAAGTATATTTTGCTGATAAGGTACGTGTAAGTTCCTTGTTCCAATTGAAATTCCGTTAATTTTGCCTTGCCTTCTCGACTTTAAGACTGAATAACTGCTGGATATTTCTTCTGTGTTTATTGTTAAAAGACCATAATTTTCTTTTCAGAATATTATTTTTTTACTTTTTAGATTTTTTTGTCCATCGATTATGATTTTCAAATTCTGAGTTTAGGATTTGGTGTTTGCCCTTCACTCAAAAGTATGTATGTTCCAAAGCTTCATCGATAAAGAAAATATATTTCTACCAATTAACATTATTTTGCTTTAATTATGAAGTTCGCTAGAAGGAAAACCTGGGCAATTTGAGGGGGAATATGGATGCAAAATCGGAGCTTTATTCTCAGCTCGCGAAGATGGCGCCCCTTCAGCTAAAATCCAAATCAAGCATACTCAGAATTTCATTTCTTTCTAAAGAAAGTGTTTTGAATGATATTATTTCTAATTCAACAGGAATTCTGTAAACCCTTAAATGAGAACGATCTCACAGGTAGAAGTTTGATCAAAGCTGCAGCAGAATCCATGAATTACTATCTGAATTCAACAGGAAATACCGAGTGTATGAAAATAGGATCTGACACAACCGATGACCTGGGACTTGACGGATGGAACTATCAGGTTAGATGTTTGTATGTATTTTATTCGTTGCAGGATGATCTGGGACTTGACGGATGGAACTATCAGGTTAGATGATTGTATGTATTTTATTCGTTGCAGTCAATTGGAATTCCTCTTTTTGAATGCTTCAGTTACACAATGCACAACGCACATAATGTGGGTGTTGCATGCAAGCAGGATATGCTTACTCTTCCTGGGCACCTGGTCTCACTCCTATATCGGGAGTTCGCTTCTTTTCATATGGTAGAGGTTTTTGTTTGTTTGCTTTGGTTCCTGTTTTATCCTAATTTTGTATGCCTTCTTTCTCTGATTTTCTGAATTATCGATTTTGTGCTGTATATAGGGATTTGGTCATTATCCATATTTGTCATATTAGAATTCGATCGGTGCGTGTTGTCTCCCTTTTAGCTATCCAAATAACCTTTATTTTCCGTTCTAAACTATAAAAGCATGCCAGATAAAGTATTTGCAGATAATTCTACAATCGAACATGTAAAAAATCTGCTTTTATAATAAATTACAACGTATAAGTATAGGAAGAACGTTGTTTCCAACAATGAACAACAATTTTTCGGAGAAGGTTCAGATAAGGGTCCTGTGCATCCATTGGAAAAAGGAGCTATGGCGTGTGATCGCACAATCATATGATTAGGAGAATAAATGTAGAACTTGGAAAACAAGAATGCACAACGCACACAATGCGGGTGTTGCATGCAAGCAGGAGATGCTTACTCTTCCTGGGCACCTGGTCTCACTCCCATATCGGGAGTTCGCTTTAATTCATATGGTGGAGGTTTTTGTTTGTTTGCTTTGGTTCCTGTTTTATCCTAATTTTGTATGCCTTCGGTTTCTGATTTTCTGAATTATCGATATAGTGCTGTATACAGGGATATGGTCATTATCCATATTTGTCATATTAGAATTCGATCGGTGCGTGTTGTCTCCAAAATAACCCTTGCTTGAAATCTTTAATTTTCAGTTCTAAACTATAAAACGATGCCAGATAAAGTATTTGCAGATAATTCTACAATCGAACATGTAAAAAAATCTGCTTTTATAATAAAATACAACGTATAAGTATAGAAAGAACGTTGTTTCCAACAATGAACAACAATTTTTCGGAGAAGGGTCAGATAAGGGTCCTGCGCATCCATTGGAAAAAGGAGCGATGGCGTGTGATCGTACAATCATATGATTAGGAGAATAAATGTTAAACTTGGAAAACCAGAATTTGGCAAAACCCAGCATGAAAGGGGTGTTCGACATATGTTTGTCTCTATAGGGCACTTTATTTAGTCCTTGCTGGATTTTAGAGCGCGCTTGCGAAAATGAAATAACCACGCATATGGCAATATATTTAAAATAATTACTTTATGTTAACGTTCAAGTTTTACAGTCACGATCGGCGCCGGGTGCACATTGGTGTCCTCCTTTTATATGCTGTCATTAATGTTTGATGTTATTGTACTTCTGTTTCTATGGTTTTGTATGATGTTCTAGTAATTTTTGTCGTGTATTTTTTGTGGTTTGTAGTTTTGTTGATGTCATTTAGTATCATTTTCTTCTGGGTTTGTTTGGCTGGGTGGGTGCAGGGTGGTCATGCTGGAGATCATCCCCTTTTCATTGTACTTGAACTTCATCTTCTTTAACTCAATTGATTTTATGATTAGTCATTTTGAGTCCTGTATCATTTTCATCATCTTTTTTCTTTAATTTATTTCATTTTCTCCACAGGCTTGTACAGAAATGATCGCACCCTTTTGCACAGATGGCATCCAGGATATGTTTGAACCATTGCCGTGGAATTTTACTACAGTTTCAGATGATTGTTATAAGAAATACGGAGTGAGACCAGATCCTGATTGGTTGGATATAGAATACTGGGGAAAGAAATTAAAAAGTACATCGAACATCATATTCAGGTATATGTATACTGTACACAATTAATTCCCTTTGTTATTCTTAAGAATCGAAGATTCTTATTGGCTAGAAAATTTTATACATCGATCAACTGAATTTTCCTGGAAGTCTATTTATAGCACTATTTTGGAACCGGCGATTGCCTCAAAAAACGAATCGACTAGTAGCTGAAAATACAATATATTGATGTAAGCTTTAATGTCAAGGGTACCATTTCTTTTTTAGTTTCTCAAAAATGTGTTTTGTATGTAGGGTTTTATCAAACTTTTTCTTATTCCAAAGATGACTATGATAAAGGGAAACGATGATTGTTCACTGTTTGAATCATGGCGGCTGCCATAACTTTTTTTCCACTTGAAAGGCAGTTGCATCACCGAACAATCCCCCTAACTTACGAAGCATAGTTAGACTGTTATTAGTTTTATAAACATGCTGTTTGTCATATTAAAAGAAGGGAGGAGATCTCCAACAAGACCCCGTTGCAGCATCAACAGTAAAACACCAAAACACCCGATGCAAAAACACAAAAGACGAGTACAGCACGAGACGGAAAAGAGACACAAGTAGTATTGTCAATATTGAAATATATGTTCTACAGAACCAATTTTGTTGTACTAGACACGTTTTTCGGATACTTTAATCCTCGTTAGTAGTACTTCATGTCAATGCAAAAGTGTTTTTTTTTTTTCTGGCGCCACTTACAATACAGATTGCCAAAATGAGCGGCTCCAAATTTTGTGGAGGGTTTATTCAGAAGCGTATTTAAGTGAAAAATATTTAAGTGAGTCGGATGCAAGTATATATCACCAGAAGAGTTGGACGGAAAATTTTTGCATCAACGCGCTTCACTCTGCTTGACATTAGGTGTCCATGCATATTGTCAAGTTATATCACACTAGGTTATTGTAAGGTGTATTGTAATGTACAGTCGCACTAGGTTATTGTCAAGATGCATCGTCAAGTGTTGTCGCACTAGATGTATTGTCAAGCATTGTCGCTCTAAGTACGTTGCCAAGTAGTGTCGCACTAGGTGGATTGTCAAGATGCATCGTCAAGTGTTGTCGCACCAGATGTATTGTCAAGCATTGTCGCACTAAGTACGTTGCCAAATAGTGTCGCACTAGGTGTATTGTCAGGATGCATCGTCAAGTGTTGTCGCACCAGATGTATTGTCAAGCATTGTCGCACAAAGTACGTTGCCAAGTAGTGTCGCACTAGGTGTATTGTCAAGATGCATCGTCAAGTATTGTCACACCAGATGTATTGTCAAGCATGATCGCACTAAGTACATTGTCAAGTCTTGTTACACAAGGTACATTGTCAAATACGATAACGAATAGAACTAATTTAATTTTCCTACAGTAATGGTTTGTTAGATCCCTGGTCCTCGGGAGGAGTAATGGAGTCACAGTCCTCGTCGGTCATCTCCATAGTGATACCGAGAGGAGCTCATCACCTTGATCTGAGGAGCGCTCATCCAAAAGATCCCGAGGATGTTCGAGAAGCACGCAAAAAAATAATAAAAATTTTCCGGAAATGGATAGAAGATGCTACTGGTGGAAACGAACAAGGTGAACATGCTGTGTCGGCGGAGAAACCTAATAATGCAAAATCTGTATACATTCTGATCATGTCAATTTCTACGTTGTTTACAAGTTTTTGGTTGTCATCGTGGTCATAGAAATTCAAGATATCCCAGCGGTTTACAGCGATGCATCAATGCAATATTTTGATTTTAATTATTGGATTCCCCGAAAACTAGAATAAGAGGTAATGGAAAACACTTGTACACTAAATTACAGTACGTAGCAAAAATACTATGGATCAGATATTGTTTGTCATTGTAAATTCTGAATATTGCTGAAGCATATTTCATTTGATCTAAAACTTTATTGTTAAACCGTGGGTCAATGCATACCGGTGGCGAATTCCGTCTTTTCGATTTTACAGGCCTACGTTCGATTTGTGCAGGTCTCTGACGTAAAAGCATTGTGACGTCATTAAATTCCTTTGAAAAACGTCATATTTGTAACCCTGTTTCCCTTAATTTCATGCTGGTTTCCATAAAAAATTTATGACGTCACAATGCGTTGACGTCAGATACCTGTACAAATGGAAAGTAACTCTGTGTTTCGAAAAGACGGAATTTCAAAAGGGGTTGCACCAGCTTAATTGTATTTCTATCCTCTCGGATTTCAAGATAAAAAAAACCGATCCATTGTTCAAAATATATGCTTTTCTGAAATGACAAGGACAACTTCTTAAACTTGAAGATTGCATACCAATTTCGAAAATGTTTTGGTACCAACTCCTTTCATATACATGTAGATCTACGTTTTGGTATCAACTCACAAGTCATAATATTCTATTCTATGCTAATACATATTTGCTTCGTAAGGCAAATTCCTGATTAGCCATAATTGTATATACCGGTATTTAACAAAAGTACAAGTCCCTTTTGCTACATAGGAATTCATGTAGGAATTTCCATGGTGCGATAGGAACTTACAAATAAATGTAACCTTGAGGTAACATAGAAACAGGGTAAGTTTAACATGTCATTTCAATCCTTTTGATGGTTAAGCTTCCAGGTAAAACTTTGAAACAAAGCACAAAACCTTGGTCACCTGAAAACCGCCTGTTTATGTTCTATAATAGGTCTTCGGATCGAATTTCATCCCCGCTTTCGCGAAAGCACGGGGACATTAAAAACCGGTCGGCCCGTCTGTCTGTAAGTCACAAAAACTTTAATTTTTGGCATAACTCTTTAATAGTAAGTTATAAGGTTACATATTTCATACGCGTATTTCTTCTGACAAGACCTTTTCGTGGATGCTAATTTTTTTTAACTTCTGACATTGACCTTTGGCGTTTGACGTACTTTTACAAAACCTTAACCTTGAGCATAACTTTTGAATGGTAAGTGATAGCGCTTACATTTTTCACATGTGTATTTCTTGTGAAAAGACCTTTCCATGGATACCAACATTGTTTTACCTTGGGACCGCGACCTTGGCGTTTGACCTAATTTTACAAGACTTTCACCTTGAGCATAACATTTGAATGGTAAGTGACAGAGCTTTCATCCATCATAGTTGTATTTCTTGTGACAATACCTTTCTGTGGATACTTAAATTTTTGAACTTGTGACCTTGACCTTTACCTACTTATAAAAAACATTAACCTTGAGCATAACTTTGGTAAGTGATAGGGCTTTCATATTTCACATGTGCATTCCCTGTAACAAGACCTCTCCGTGGATACCAAAATGTGTGACCTTGTGACCTTGACCTTGGCAATAGCTGATTTTCCAATAGATTCATAAGGCGGACAGACACCAGACATCACAAAATTTGGCGATATTTTCATTGTGACGTCAAAATAAAAGGCATGACAACACATCAAGGTGCTTCAAGACAGCGCGATCAGATGTGACATCACAATTGAAAATGTTGCCAAATGATGTGATGTCTGGTGTCTGTACATATAAAATCAAGGTTTAAAACGGTCATAGATATTTTCTGGAAAATGGGCTATTTGACCTGCTTTAAAATACTTTAATCTCGTGCATAACTTTTGAATGGTGATGGGCCTTTCATAATTCACATGCAAATTTCTTGTTACAAAACTTGTCCATGGATACCAAAAAATGGAACCCTGGAGTTTTATCTATTTTTAGATTTTTAGATTTTGTATTGGGATTATACATGAGATATAATTATGAAAAGTTAGGGATAGAGGATCTTATACGGCATTTTTTTTTAAAGACAAACACCCAAAGCAGGGGACCACAATTTCTTGATTTGATTTTTTATTCCATTTCGGACACTTAATTGCAAACTCTCTGCACACATTTAAAGTAAAAGAAAACGTACAGTCATGCTATCATCATTAACATTATCATGATTTATTTATCTTTATCATTATTTCTTCCTTGTTTGCATTTTTTGTGTGTTTTGTGAATTGTCAGTCATGAATTTTCCGTTAAACTACTGAAGATAAGTAATAGTAATTGTTGAAATGGCCTAACTGAAATTATAGTTATTACTCAGTGTATTTATACATCGATGTAGTAATATTCTGTTATATCAGTTATGATTTTGTTATAATAATAGAAATCCATAGATCTGGAAAAACGAACTTAGATATTGTTAATTTGTTGTTAAAATAAAATTGTTGAAATAATTTCGAATCGGTTGTTTTCTTTCCTGTTCAAAATATATCGTACTCATTGATTGTGGTCACACGTTTTGTTTTAAACATTTCTAATTGATAGGAATATACATTTTCATTCCATGTAGCATAATGTCTGAGGGGTTTTAAAAAATCTTGTTGTTCCTAATTACAGAATGTTAATGTTTTTGAACTCAATCGTGTCTTGAAACGTTTTAGACCCATTCATATATTCTAGTGTTGTTCCTAATTACATAATTCTAATGTTTTTGAACTCAATCGTGTTTCGATTTGTTTTTAGACCCCTTCATATATTCGAGTGTTGTTCCTAATTACATAATGTTAATGTTTTTAAACCCAATCGTGTTTTGATTCGTTTTTAGACCCCTTCATATATTCTAGTGTTGTTCTCCTTGCCGACATTTCCCTTACTCGTACGAAGCTGAATTCATTCAATCTTTGGTCTCTGAAGGGAAAAGATACTTAGCTTCTGACTTCAACTTCACTTACAGATACATAGACGATGTGTTGTCCATCAATAATCCAAATTTCGCGTATTACCTCAGCAGTATCTATCCTTCGGAGCTTGAAGTCAAAGAATCTACAGAGACAAATAATTCAGCATCCTATTTGGACATAATGTTGTCCTACGACACTAATGGTCACATGAACACCTCACTCTAGAGATGACAAACGTGCCGACTTCAATTTCAGCATTACAAGCTTACCATTTCTGACAAAGGAGGGGATTTCCAACAACACCAGGTTGCAGCATCCACAGCAAAACCCCAAAACACTCAAAGCAAAAACACAAAGCAGACAAGCACAGAAGGAGACGCATAAGGGACAAGGAACGTCAACGCACAACACAAAAACATGAAACACAAAGGACTACACATAAACCAACGAGACCAATGGGCAACCGGTGCCGACTTAGGACGGCCATCTGCCACGGAAATAGCAGAAGGTGTGGTTATCCTGGATTACGTGCGCACAACCCTCCCACTTTTCCGATTACCCAGAGGTCTCGAAGAACGTACAATTGTGGTGTAAAACAACCTCCTCACTGTCAGATGACCACATACAAACAAGACCGCAAAACGCAGGGGCCCAAGCAACACAGATGAATATGTAAATGGATATAAAAAGAGGGCATGCGTAATACAGCCCGTGCTCTGCCGGCTGTAGCGAGCTCATGTATGTAATCACCCGAGGAGTCAGATAAGGGTCCTGCGCATCCATTGGAAAAAGGAGCGATGGCGTGTGATCGTACAATCATATGATTAGGAGAATAAATGTTAAACTTGGAAAACCAGAATTTGGCAAAACCCAGCATGAAAGGGGTGTTCGACATATGTTTGTCTCTATAGGGCACTTTATTTAGTCCTTGCTGGATTTTAGAGCGCGCTTGCGAAAATGAAATAACCACGCATATGGCAATATATTTAAAATAATTACTTTATGTTAACGTTCAAGTTTTACAGTCACGATCGGCGCCGGGTGCACATTGGTGTCCTCCTTTTATATGCTGTCATTAATGTTTGATGTTATTGTACTTCTGTTTCTATGGTTTTGTATGATGTTCTAGTAATTTTTGCCGACTTAGGACGGCCATCTGCCACGGAAATAGCAGAAGGTGTGGTTATCCTGGATTACGTGCGCACAACCCTCCCACTTTTCCGATTACCCAGAGGTCTCGAAGAACGTACAATTGTGGTGTAAAACAACCTCCTCACTGTCAGATGACCACATACAAACAAGACCGCAAAACGCAGGGGCCCAAGCAACACAGATGAATATGTAAATGGATATAAAAAGAGGGCGTACGTAATACAATCCATCACCCGAGGAGTCCGACTGATATTCAGAGAGGACAGGTGGTCGGGGCCCTGTCTTCTCTAAAGAGGTTTGGACAGGGCCCGTCATGGAGTCCCGTCGTCACAGCCAGTCAGCTTGTACAAGACTGTAGATTGGTCAAGTACCAAGCCTAGTGTCCGTCCGGTGACATTAGGATCATATCCACGGTATAAAAGGCGTTTGATGATTCTGACGCATTGTCGATCATAGTAATGTTGTCTATCTTTGATCCTTCTTATCTTGTTAATAATGTCACCATAAAATGCAGGTTGTGAAATACCCAAAGTAATATACTTTGTTGCCTGTATTGGTCCGAATTTCAGAAGAAGTTGACAATAATTTTTAGCAACATCCCTTCATCGCCTGCCTATGGCGAATTCATATCTCAGTTGATACGCTATGCCAGAGCAAGTACCAAATATACGGATTTTGTTCTGAGAGCTAGGTGTCTTTCAGATAAGCTTCTCAGTCAGGGATATGTTTGTGACCGACTAACATCGTCACTGAGGAAGTTCTACGGTCGATATGGGGGACTCGTCATACACTATGATGTCACACTCTCCAGAATGGTGGATGATATTCTGTCATAGACCATTAGAACCATCCAACCAAAAATTGTACTCTATGTCTTCCGGATGTGACAGTTCTACCGATTTAAAGCTGCGGGTTTTGCATGCAAGCAGGAGATGCTTACTCTTCCTGGGCACCTGGTCTAACTCTCATATCGGGAGTCCGCTTCTTTTCATGTGGTGAAGGTTTTTGTTTGTTTGCTTTGGTTTCTGTTTTATCCTGATTTTGTATGCCTTCGGTTTCTGAATGATCGATTTTGTGCTGTATACAGGGATATGGTCATTACCTAAATTTGTTATCCTAATTACATAATATTAATGTCTTTGACCTCAATCGTGTTTTGCTTCGTTTTTAGACCCCTTCATATATTCTAGTGTTGTTCCTAATTACATAATGTTTATATTTTGAACTCAATCGTGTTTTGATTCGTTTTTAGACCCCTTCATATATTCTAGTGTTTTGGATCTAATTCGTGTAGTTGTAATTGTAAATTCATCCTTTGTCTTTGAAACTCTTTTACATTTTTGTAATATCGCGTTTTTCATAATTTTTGTGTCTTAAGAGCCCTTCTATATTTTGACACTATTCTATACTTATGGAGTTTTGCCGTGTTTTTGGCTAATTTTGCAAGTAATTCCGTCTTTGGGACTCGGTCTGCGGATTGTGATATCGCCATCTGGCTTTGGACATCCAAAATCAATAAGATGATAATACAGTGTCATATAAAATGAGGAGACATTGTATAATGTCCAATGATGATAGGCAAAATAAACTTTATGACCAGGCACATATAAAAAAATTTACACTCATGATATGACCTAGAAATCTCTATTCAACCATCAAATCCTTGTTATAACTCGAATATTTAGGTGTCATATTCGATGTTCCTTGTCCCAGGCTTTTTGTGCTTGTCTACACTGTGTCTTTCATTGTTTTACTGTTGTTGCTGCAATCAAGTCTTGCTGGAGATCACCTCTCTAAATTTAACAAATTATAGGGCTCTACTTTCACCAATGGAGAATTAGTGCAAGACTGATAGGTGGAATACAAACTCCATCAAGGTTTTGAAAAAATATTTAATAACCAACGCCCTAATTATGACCTGTACCTTTTACCTTGTTATTCCTATATAATTAGAGTAAATATGGACATCCTAGGCTCATGGAGAGGAAGTTTGACAAATCGATCTGTCGAGATCTTGGAACTATTTCAACAATCAATGCCTATGACCTTGAACTTTGACCTTGTGATTCAAGAAAGGAAAACATTAAGGTACATCCTTGACACATTGTAAACATGTTCATGAAATTGACTATTTTTCAAAATGACCTTGAACTTTGACCTTGTGATTCAAGAAAGGAAAACTTTAAGGTACATCCTTGACACATTGTAAACATGTTCATGAAATTCCATGATGATTGGTGTTATATATACACTTGTTTTGAAAGTGAAACATGTCTCAATAATTTTGCTGATGGTGTCAAGTCTACAGAACATGCAGTAAGATATTGTATATAGAGCAAGAAACTTTAGCATCAATATTTTATTCAGCTTCATTTTACAGTCATACAGTCAAAATTGAAGATTTTAACGAGACAATTTCACAAACTTTAAGAAAATACATTACATGAGCATACATCATGAATATAGAGGACTGTCAGAATAACTTTAGCATGTACAATCATTTAAATAAATTTAAGATTTATTTGTTTCCTTTAAAGTTTTAGACTTAAATACCGGTCATCTGCACTTGGCAGTAACACTTTATACCATACCGAAATTCAAAGAAAAGTTCATAAAGACAGTGCACATTTGACAAATTTAAATCATTTTCTTCTGCTTTCAAGATACTCAAGCCAAAGGCATTAAATGCATTTTGAAAAATAAAATCTGCTTATTTCAGAATTTAAAGGTAGAATGACAATACATGTAGTACAAAATCATGAAATTTTTATTCATTCTTCCGCTCCTTTCACATTCATTACAAAGACATCAAAATTCATAGAGTTATCTCTCTTAACATTCAGTCAACATGTATATTGCAAATAAATAGAAAAAAATATTAATCAAAACAACAACCATTTAATATTACTCAAAATTCAACTAGCAAGGCATCTAAAAACTTAAAAGACATTCTGAATGTTGGAAATAACGAAGATGACCTTCCAAAGATTAAACACGAAAATTACAATAGGCAATTTGGGGTGTGGTTTTCCATGACTATGAAATCTAATAATTGTTTGAACAAGGATTTATGAAAGAAGACGGGATTAATATTGACAATTCCATCCCAGTACCTGAATGAAATAAACATAATATTTTAAGGTAGGGTCTTAACAATTGGTGGCAGTGAACAATATGACCCAAGTTTCTTATTGCAATTCTATACTACAGATGCAGACATGCCTATAGAATTTTAAGACTTTGAATCTTTTTTATATTCAAAAGGTGTGGCAGGAAACATTATAAACACACCCTGTTTGAACAATAGTCAATTTCAATATAACAATAGGAAGATATATACCAATTTCATTAACGTAAACAAAACTGAAAAATATCAATTTTTTTTCTATCTACTTGACAGATATATGCTCTTAAATCCAAAAAAGTTTTCAATTTGTCATTTTTATTAACATTAATAATCTAGGATATAGAAAAACTGTGGAGAGCATACATATTCTCTCAATAACAAAATGTAATGAAAGAGTTATGATAATCTAAAAAATGTTTGTGATGACTTCTGTAAAATATATAAAATTTTCATCAAGTTTTGTTAGTGCGCTCAAGTTTATATTTCATTCATAAAAGTATGACATAAACACTCTTTTAAAAATAACAGCTTATAGGTAATCAATATTTGTACTTAGAACTCTCAAAACTTCAGGACTCAATAAATTATTAAAAGAAGCTTTGACATCAAACATACATGTACTTTGGCCTTTTCAAATGGAATCTTTGATTCCAAAGATTCTGTTTCACGAAATGTTCCATAATTAACATTACTAAATGCAATCAGATGTTTTAAATGGTACTAAACTCATTCAAAGTTTTTGATGTACCACTATTATTGTTAAAATCAACCTTCCATTTTTATGTCTAATGTGACATTTTAATTATATTCATTGAATTTATGCTTATAATACATGTAATACAATTATTTTCAAAAATTTGAAATAATTGTGTTAATATTACATACTAGGAAAGCGTAAAATAAAGTTCCATTCTTTGACCTCTTCCTTTGAATTATATGTTTGATGTTATATGAAAATTCAAGACTTTATCATATCTCACACATATAGCTATGACATATAATCAGATTTTTCTTCAAATTAGAAACATTTCGGAGCTTTTGTAGGATCTTTCCTTCAGAGAACATGGAAAAATTCGACATGGTTCAACATTTTGAATGGCGATGATGTCAGTGTGTAACATATTGTTTGTGAATCCTATATACTGCCTAAAGATGAATTGTTAGTCATGGCACACATCCTACTCTGTCCCTTGGTATAAGTCTTAATTCAGATCCATGTTTTAAAAACACATTACCTGAAAAATAAAAGGGAAATGGAGTTTGATACATGATATTTGACAGTCATTAGCAAAATTTATCTTACATGTATATGGTCTTTGAAATTGAAATATAGTCATATTAACATTTTGTTTTGATTTACACGAAGTTGGACAGAAATTGCTGATTTTCCAGCAGATTCATCTGGCAGACAGACACCAGACATCATGAAATATGGCTATATTTTCATTGTGACGTCAAAATAGAAAACATGACAATGCATTAAGTCAAAGCGATCAAATAAAACGTCACAATTTAAATGTTTGCCAGACGATGTGATGTCTGGTGTCTGTTCATATAAAATAAAGGTTTGAAACAGTCATAGATATTTTCTGGAAAATGGACTATTGTCTTAGAATAGCCAGTAAATTAATTTCAACAGCTATTTCCCATTAAATCAAAGTGGTGCGCCAACTCAATTTTGAAACATTAATTCACAAAGTTTTCCTTTCTAGAATTAATGATGTCACAATTAGTCTACGTCCAATACCATCTCAAACGGGATGTATAACAGTTACTCTGGTTTTTGAGAATACTAAATTACCTGCACTTTGTGCTGGGTTTATTCCTATACCATCATTTGTTATGATTGCACTAGTGGCAGCAGGAACCTTAAACTGAAAGATAAAACAGACATGTAAGGACAAGATATTTAAAAGTGCAAATTGCCTAATAAGAGTTTTGAATTGCAGAATGTTATCAGATGTTTAATGTGTTTGATCGATGTAAATGATATCTCTTAGTACGATACATGTTAGATTAAATCAAGTCCCTGCTAATGTATTCCCTCACATGGAAGTAAAATAAAATTATATTATTCTATTTCTATATGATGACATGATGTACATGTCATAATGACATTTTTTTTTATTTAATACTAATAAACTGCTATGACCTAGAATTTTGACATCTTGTTATCGTATATTTCCTTTCTTTGAAAATATTGCTTTAAAAAATAATCAATAACCTGATGATTCATGAAGCATGTTAAAAATAATTCTTTTCCAAAGCTACTACATGTAACTCTTAACACCCTTAATGAAATGGAAATTTATCTCAAAGGCAACTTACCTCCTCTGCAGCAAATTTGAGTACAGCTGTAAAAGGTGTCTGTTCTGGTACACTCAAACTATATAAAGATACAAAACTGTATAGTTAATATTTGTCATTTTACAAACATGACCAATACATGTAAATGAATGAATCTGATAAATATGTTTATCTTTTACATAAAATCAATTGATATATTTTTTTCATTGCATTTGACAACTGATACTACATATGTAATGCAATAACATGAATAAAGCAAATACTACGTGTGTGATAGCTGCATTTGATAGACGAGTTCTTGAAATCTTCTTATGAAATATCGGACATTTGGGAATTTTTATCGGTCCAAATAATAGATGTAAAGTGAGTTTTTATTGGACCAAAAAATATTTATCGGTAAAGTCAATAGAGTTATTCATTTTACTTTTTATCAATCTATTTTATAACTTAAAGTCACTCACCAAAATTTCAATTGGACTCACAAAATTTCCTGGGACTAACCATTTTTGTAAATGGTGAGTCCTTGGACTCGCTATCTGAGATTCCTGCCGTGAACCCTTACTATTCAGATAATGACATGGAGAAATTTTAGTGAGTACAAATAGAATTTTCAAATCCAATACAGTCCAATCATAGTTTTTATTTTTTTATTTTTATTTTTATTTTTTGTTATTAAGGGTCTAAGATATTCTAAATTAAAGCTATGATGTCTAAAGTTATAGAAAAATATCTGGTATTGCAAAAATCTACATTTAACTTCAGACACCTGGACAGTACATGACATTCTCGGACGTACACAAATCTAAATCCGACATTTGGTTAGAAAAAGATGAGGATGCAGATTGGACCAATCTTGAATTCATTTTTCATATACTGACATAGCTTTACATGTTACAATTATTGTACATGATATATGTAAATTAAACGATTACATGCATGTATCCAATATGTCAAAAGAGATTCACTAAGCTGAAACTCATAAAATCAGATTCAAATTCATAAATGAAAGTATAACGTAAGGATATTGCATGGGCAGGTTCTTTTTGCAGATCATCACCCTTATTAGTGAAAAACATAACTCTAAACCCCTCCACTTTTACATGTGAGCGAGCTGCATGATGCATGACTTTCAGAAATTTCATCATCCAAAGCATTATTTTGGTCCATCCTACGTGAAGACGGTGAGAAAAGTGGCATGCCTAATCTGAGACACTGAACCTTAATTTTAACTATCTTCCAGGTCTTAGCTCACAATGGTGAATGGTATGAGTAAAAGGAGACGAAAGACATTTTTGTTTTCACTCCAATGAAATATTATCAGGGCCAAAAGTAACGCTAAATTGACATAAAATAAACCCATTTATAACTATGTTCTTTCACTGTGAGTGTAATACAGTCATATAACTTGCAGTGCTATTTATGTTTATGAGAGCTTGAAATCTAGGATCATGTAAACTTGGCGATCGCAATACTGGTATACTGGAAATTTTTGTTCCAATATTGTTGTACATACCAGTATTGCAAGCGCCAAGTTTACGTGATCCTAGATCTATCCCCAAAAGAAATTTTAATTGGAAAATATTCCAACAAATGAGACAAAACTTACAATTTCCAATGATTGCATGCTGTCAAGGACTTATAAACAGAAGGATTCGCAACTCTCTACACCGCCTTGAGAATAGTAACGAAAACTCGCGTGTAACGAGATCTGAACGAGATCAAAACATTGCCCAGTCCTATCCGAGAAGGGTGATCAAATAACATGATTTTCTCAAGCATCACACAATAAACATATAAAATATTGATACGTACATGTAGAAGAAACCTTACTGTTTCAATAAATACCAATTTTATCAAAATATATTGATACATTGTTAAAATATCTAGCTTCAAAGTGGAGCCTTGACATTCGCCGTTATGACCCAGATATCGTCAAAGAGAGTTAAGGTGGCTCCCTACTCGAACCGTTATAGGTTTTTCCTTATGCATAATGCAGCAGTCTGCGTTTAACGTTTTACAATGGCTAGTGAGGGACGAGCCAGCGCATTGAAAAACACAGACAGAAGATCTTAAACGCCAAAAGAAGCAAAAGATGGTGCAATTTATCAATGTCCACACCGATCATATAGTATAATTTCTTAGTTGAAAATGTGATGAAATTATAAGGGGTACCCTTATGTTTGTAGCCATATCTTGATCATTTATAAAATTGTATACCTGTATGCGATTTTTTCACCATCTATATACATTATCGTATAAAATGATCCAATTTGAAGAAATTCCATCTGTTGTTTTTTGCACAAAAATGTGATATACTATATATTATTTGTCGAAAATATGATAACATTATAAGGGGGTACCTCTATGTTTGGAGCCATACATTGATCATTTCAAAAACTGTGTACCTGTATGTGATTTTTTCTTCATCTACATACATAATTTTATGAAATATTACAAAATGAAAAAAATTCATCTGTTTTTTTATGCAAAAAGTTCGATTTAGTACATATTCTTGGTTAAAAAATGTTATGAAATTATAAGGGGGTACCCTAATGTTTGGAGATATATCATACTTAGATTTATGTTACAATATCATTTTATGTGTTGTATTTCTTCTATATGGCTTGTTATCATAAAATAAAACAAAACAAATAAACATATTCGTATCATCATTGAATTTGGAGGGTTCAAAAGCATATGATGGATATTTGATATTTCTCAATTTTTAAGTGTTAGGGTACCTTTCTTTAATGTACTCTATCTTTAATGAAAACAAAATTAACTATCTATGTCTGTGTTCATTATGTCATTTTGACTATTATGTATAGAAAATAACCTTAAAATACAAAATTCATCTGTTAAATTCACGAGTAGGGACCCACCTTAAATAGGCATATGCTCTGTCCCATTTTCTCAGTCATAACTAGTCTTACACATAAAATATTGGTGGCAAATCGAAAATGAAAACCTAGTGCGTGCATTAGAACCAATTTTGATTAATTTATTCGACGATTTCATCATATACCGGAGGTTCAAAAATAGAGGTTTTCACTCTTCGGAATGCCCGGACATTTTCTGAAAGAGGTAAACATCCCAAAGCTCTGACCCATTTTCTCAAACAAGACGTCAAGATTTACATATGAAATATTGTTATCAAAATAAAGACTACAACCTAATGTGTGCATTATGACCAATTTTGTTTAATAAATTCGATAATTTTATTGTTTTACGGGGCTTCGAAAATGGGTGTTTTCACTCGTCGGTACGCGCGGCAATTTTCTGAAAGAGGTAGATAGTCCAACGCTCTGACCCATTTTCTCAAACTAGACAAGATTTACATATGAAATATTGTTATCAAAATAAAGACTAAAACCTAAAGTGTGCATTAGGACCAAATTTGTTTGATTAATTCGACAATTTTATTGTTTTACGGGGTTTCGAAAATGGGTCACATGTTTTCACTCGTCCGTACGCGCGGCCATTTTCTGAAAGAGGTAGATAGTCCAACGCTCTGACCCATTTTCTCAAACTAGACAAGATTTACATATGAAATATTGTTATCAAAATAAAGACTAAAACCTAAAGTGTGCATTAGGACCAAATTTATTTAATTAATTCAACAATTTCATTGTTTTACGGGTCTTCGAAAATGGGTGTTTTCACTCGTTGGTATGCGCGGCCATTTTCCCAAAAGACGTAGGCAGGTCAACGCTCTGACCTGTTTTCTCAAACAAGACACGATAAACACAAGGAATATTGTTATCAAAATAATTAATTAATTCTCATGCGTGCATTAGAACCATTTTCATTTCATGATACTGAATATTAATAAGAATACAAGACTTCGAAAATGGGGGTGTTTACCAGTACGGCCTGTAACGAAGAAGGTAAACAAGCCATCTAAAACCATTTTTTCTGTTTTATTTTATAAAGTATCTATGAAAAGTTGTTTTTAAAATAAAGTTGGATTTTTTTGTATCTGATAGAATTATTTTTCATGTTTAGATGGTGATAATTGACCATGATATAACTGCCTCAGATATAAGGGATCTCGACACAAGTTCGCCCTCGCCATTACGACTACGAGTACGACGTGACCTATATAAAAAGGCCCGATTTAATTTACCATTTTCTTGACTATTTCAAGACGTAATATAAAAATATTGGTACCAAAATGATCAGGATAATCTATTCTACTTATTCAAGTCGTTTTTATGTTGTCATAATCAACATAAATTTTAGGGCATTTATGGTTTTGAATATAACAACCCTAACATCTCGTTGCCTAATTTGCATATCAAAAGGGCACGCGAGATGTTAATGGGAAAAGATGAGATTCCAATCCTTCTGTTTATATTCCTTGATGCTGTGCAGATGGGGTGCTACAGCCGGTATATACATTGTAGATGAATGGGAAGACATCAAGAAAATATACTCTAATAAATCATTTCTGAAACAAATATCTTATCAAAACGACAATACTTCTAAATTAATGATGTATCTATAATCTTCGGGCTTTTTATCTATACACAGGTATTTGATCATAGTATACAGTTTTCTCCCTTGATTCATTGACAACCTGTATAGTCCCTATGAGAATTCTGTATGCAACCTTTGGTAATTTATTTTTGCATGTTATAATGTGAAATTAAACATGTTGAGTATGCAAGTTTTCTAAATAAAGGTTGAAAAAAATTATAAAAATATTTTTATTGATGTGTGATTCCTACATGTTGACATTAGTATGTGACAAAGTTGGCGGAAGAATACACAAGTTCATGACCCCGAGCTGAGGCCACATGGGTTGTTTTGTTTATTGGCTAAATAAGGGTGTCAAAAATATTAAATTTTTACGGCACTCAAGTATTTTATAGGAAAACGGTCATTTATTGGATATGTGAAGTCTCATTGCAAAATAACTGGTGGAATCATTTTTGTGGACCTTTGAGCTACAATGAACTATGAAGGAAAAAAAACTGTGTACTATGATTTTACAGGGCGATGCATGTGAAAGTCGGGAATAACCCTTAATAGCCGTAAAAGTCATATTTATGAATTTTCTGCACTGAAATTCGAACATGTAATCAACAGGTATGAATGGAATCCGCTGCTTGCATTATTCTTTGTTGTCAGGCGAACTTTGAAGCAAAATTTTAGAGTTTCCTCTGACGTTTTCCATTATGTTGAAAAATGAGTGCTGGGTTAGGTGCAAAAAAGCTAAATTTGGGTCAAATTTATAACCGCTTTAACTTACATGTATACTGGTTATGACCATGAATTGAAGTAAAACTTGAAAAAAAAATCCAACGAAAAATAGAACAAGAGGCCCAAGTGGGCCTATTCAAAAGGATTATTTAATGCATCAGGAATAAATCTTTCGTTCTCTTATCCGCACATACTATTTCAATTAAAACATGGAAAAGCATGTAATTTCAATGGGTTGTTCAGTAGCCCGCCTCCTGTCCCCCTTCCCTCCGTGTCCATACCCTTTTTTGCCCCCTTGCCCCCTCCCCAATGATTGTACTCTAATGAGATCACAGATGCCATGGCATTTAAAAAAAGTACAATATTTAAATTGTAATCTGGCATAGAAATTTAATCATTTCACTTGTAAATTTAGTTCATTCAGCTTGTACATTAGTTTCTCAATATGCATTGTCTGTTGTAAACCTGACTTAATTCCCTTTTTTTTTAATGTTTCAGATGATAATGTGATGAAATTGTCATATACAGGTGGATCCAGTGTCTAGTCCATGGTTAGAAAATTCAGGTACTAAACTGACTGAGTGTAGTATCGAAATTGGTCTTTTTAAGTCATACTATGATACCAGAGGGACATTCCTTATTATATTTTTGTGAAAATAAAATGTTCATGATACAAACTTTTCATTTTGAAGATATGTAAGACTGCTTGAAATATGTTTTTACTCTATATAAATGCATGGACATGGAATTCTACATTACTCAAAACAGTGGATTTTTCTTTTAAAACAGTACATAATTTAGTTGAATTATCCATATATACCACTTATGTACACTGTAATAACATCAGTTGTCTTCTTTGTACACTTCACCATCTTACATTAATAAGATTACAATCAAATCAAACATTAGCATCACTCCTTAATCCCTTTATGGGGCATCAAACAAACAGCTCATCAATATTCTGGCCCTCAGATTTGGCTGACCCCCTCAGTCTATTTGGCTATTAAATAAGGCTAAACAAACAATGTAATGCCTGCAGGTGATTTATCTGATTGAGTATGTATTTGGGATTTTTTTGTTCCTCATACATGTATTGTAAAACTTTATTTACATTTTTAATTAATTTTTTCCCTTTTAAAATGAATAAATTGTATTATTTTTATTTTTAAAAATTAAATTATAAGGAATTGAAAAAAAAAACTTCAAGTCTCTCAATGACATAAGAATATGATTGTTCTAATTTTTTAATGCTCAGTTAATTAAATATTGTTTAATTAAATGCTAGAAATATTAGCTGGAACTTCACACTTTTTGGCTTCACATCAAATTAGCATGCAATTTTAACCATGATATATGCTAATTTGTTCCTCTTTAAAAGATATGAAGATGGTAATCAATTAAATTGAAATTTTAAACATCATCTAGAAATATAGTCAAGTTTTAGTATGCAAAATTTCATTAAATTTGGAAAATGTTTAAGGGACTTTTAGATCATAGTATACAGTTTTCTCCCTTGATTCATTGACCACCTGTATAGTCCCTATGAGAATTCTGTATGCAACCTTTGGTAATTTATTTTTGCATGTTATAATGTGAAATTAAACATGTTGAGTATGCAAGTTTTCTAAATAAAGGTTGAAAAAAATTATAAAAATATTTTTATTGATGTGTGATTCCTACATGTTGACATTAGTATGTGACAAAGTTGGCGGAAGAATACACAAGTTCATGACCCCGAGCTGAGGCCACATGGGTTGTTTTGTTTATTGGCTAAATAAGGGTGTCAAAAATATTAAATTTTTACGGCACTCAAGTATTTTATAGCAAGGACTTATAAACAGAAGGATTCGCAACTCTCTACACCGCCTTTAGAATAGTAACGAAAACTCGCGTGTAACGAGATCTGAACGAGATCAAAACATTGCCCAGTCCTATCCGAGAAGGGTGATCAAATAACATGATTTTCTCAAGCATCACACAATAAACATATAAAATATTGATACGTACATGTAGATGAAACCTTACTGTTTCAATAAATACCAATTTTATCAAAATATATTTATATATTGTTATAATATCTAGCTTCAAAGCGGAGCCTTGACATTCGCCGTTATGACCCAGATATCGTAAAAGAGAGTTAAATAGGCATATGCTCTGTCCCATTTTCTCAGTCATTACTAGACTTACACATAAAATATTGGTGGCAAATCGAAAATGAAAACCTAGTGCGTGCATTAGAACCAATTTTGATTAATTTATTCGACGATTTCATTGTATACCGGAGGTTCAAAAATAGAGGTTTTCACTCTTCGGTATGCCCGGGCATTTTCTGAAAGAGGTAAACAGCCCAACGCTCTGACCCATTTTCTCAAACTAGACAAGATTTACATATGAAATATTGTTATCAAAATAAAGACTAAAACCTAAAGTGTGCATTAGGACCAATTTTATTTAATTAATTCGACAATTTCATTGTTTTACGGGGCTTCGAAAATGGGTGTTTTCACTCGTCGGTACGCGCGGCCATTTTCTGAAAGAGGTAGACAGCCCAACGCTCTGACCCATTTTCTAAAACTAGACAAGATTTACATATGAAATATTGTTATCAAAATAAAGACTAAAACCTAAAGTTTGCATTAGGACCAATTTTATTTAATTAATTCGACAATTTCATTGTTTTACGGGGCTTCAAAAATGGGTGTTTTCACTCGTCGGTAAGCGCGGCCATTTTCTGAAAGAGGTAGACAGCCCAACGCTCTGACCCATTTTCTCAAACGAGACAAGATTTACTTATGAAATATTGTTATCAAAATAAAGACTAAAACCTAAAGTGTGCATTAGGACCAATTTTATTTAATTAATTCGACAATTTTATTGTTTTACGGGGCTTCGAAAATGGGTGTTTTCACTAGTCGGTACGCGCGGCCATTTTTCCGAAAGAGGTAGACAGCCCAACGCTCTGACCCATTTTCTCAAACTAGACAAGATTTACATATGAAATATTGTTATCAAAATAAAGACTAAAACCTAAAGTGTGCATAAGGACCAATTTTATTTAATTAATTCGACAATTTCATTGTTTTACGGGGCTTCGAAAATGGGTGTTTTCACTCGTCGGTACGCGCGGCCATTTTCCCAAAAGGCGTAGGCAGGTCAACGCTCTGACCCGTTTTCTCAAACAAAACACGATAAACACAAGGAATATTGTTATCAAAATAATTAATAAATCCTAATGCGTGCATTAGTACCATTTTCATTTCATGATACCTGATATTAATAAGAATACAAGACTTCGAAAATGGGGGTGTTTACGATCACCTGTTTCCCACGGCCTGTAACGAAGAAGGTAAACAAGCCATCTAAAAACCATTTTTTCTGTTTTATGTTATAAAGTATCTAAGAAAAGTTGTTTTTAAAATAAAGCTGGACTTTTTTTGTATCTGCTAGAATTATTTTTCATGTATAGATGTCGATAATTGACCATAATTATATAACTGCCTCAGATATAAGGGATCTCGACGCAAGTTCGCCCTCGCCATTACGACTACGAGTACGACGTGACCTTATATAAATAGGCCCGATTTAATTTACCATTTTCTCGACTATTTCAAGACGTAATATCAAAATATTGGTACCAAAATGATCAGGATAATCTATTCTACTTATTCAAGTCGTTTTTATGTTGTCATAATTAACATATTTAGGGCATTCATGGTTTTGAATATCACAACCCTAACATCTCGTTGCCTAATTTGCATATCAAAAGGGCACGCGAGATGTTAACGGGAAAAGACGAGATTCCAGTCCTTCTGTTTATAGCGAGCGGAGCTCGCTGCAAAGGCCCGAAGGGCCTTTGCGAGCGAAGCTCGCCCTTATGGTAACGCGTATACACATATCTTATTGAGAAAATATGCTGAATCAAAGAATGAGAATGTACTACTATGCTTTCAAAAACTTTCGTCCCCTCGCAGACAGAGTTGCTGCGGAGATGCTGGATATTATTGCCATTTAATTTTTTTTTTTCGACTCCAAGTAGACGTATATGTTATACTCAATTTTTGTTTATAGGTTAAATTTATTGAAATTATTTTTTCTAAATCAGGTAACGATAAAGCATCAACAAGGCGGCGTAACCACGGGAAATCCGACATTTCCGGTTTTAAACGAGACGTTTCGCTCTGATTGCTTTTCTCGTCTCGGGTGGTTTCGTACTGTCAGAAGTCAGAATTAAAGAATATGTTTGTTTTTTCTTTTGTTCTTAAGTAATTTATTTTCAGCTAGCCTAAACATTATTCTTACAAAATAAAAATGAATTATAAAGAACCATATTTTTTTAAGGCCCCCCCCCCCCTTAAAATTTTTATTTGCTGGTCTAGATCAATTTTACAAATGCTTCCGTGTTTCCACTCGCCTTATACTACCTTTTTTGGCAATCATCAAATAGAAAGTTTTGTAAGGTAAGATAAACCATATCATAGTCAAAATAAAAATAAAAATCTTTTTTTTTTTATCTTATATAATCATATCTATTTTCTCTCCGCTCGCACAAAAAGGCTTTGCCTTGATTCATATTAAGTCCTTGTTTATAGGAAAACGGTCATTTATTGGATATGTGAAGTCTCATTGCAAAATAACTGGTGGAATCATTTTTGTGGACCTTTGAGCTACAATGAACTATGAAGGAAAAAAAACTGTGTACTATGATCATTTGGTGAGAGACAGAGGAAATTCGATCTGTGCATATGTTTGGTGTACTTACACTTTATAAGGTAGTTTAGGATCTGATGTTAGAATTATCTTAAACGTGACTTTAGACCTGCAATGTAAGAAAATTTTGAAGTGATTAATAAGTAAAAATACTGTAAAATGACAGAAAACCCGAAAATTAAAAATCTATCTCGTACATGTTGACAGTCCCAGCTGACACGCATTCCCGGAAGTTGATCTTCTGGCAAAATGACGTCACTGACAGAGTTTCAGAAATACGGTAAATGATAGAAAGAAACAATTCCTCGTGCTTTCTATTGGTTTATAGTTAAATTCAAGACATAAAATTCACGCCCCTATATGTTTATTGCGCTGACATTCGTCAATAAACCATTACATTATTTTAGCGCCATCTAGCGGGGAAACCTCGTAATTCTATTTTAAGAGCATAAAGTCATGTGGCAGATAGGGTATCTCGCAATCTGTCATTTCGCACCTGAGAATGGAGACACACAGGTTTATTTTAGTGATCTGTCTGTGCTTTACTTGGATTAATGCAAGTGTTATTGAAAAGAGAGATAGACAAACAAAAATAGAACCGGTTCCAAAAATATCTAGAGAAGTCATAGAGTTGCAAGATGAAGCTGAAGACGAAGGTTTGTTCATCAGACTTTTAAACTAAATTAAAATAAGTTAGTAAATATATTTTAAACTAATCATCTTCCAAAATTCATTATAAGGTAAATATAAATTTCATTATAAGGTAAATATAATTTTGCGGGGAATTTGCATTTATGTTTAAAAAAAGAAGAAGCAAAAAGTAGAGGAGTATATAGTATAAAATCAAGGTTATATATTATATGAAATTCAATTGGTGTTGTTAAATAAAGATTAATGCATCAAATCAAAGACTTGTAAACAGAGTTTATAAATCCTTGATCAAATGAAAATATACTCAAAATAAATAATGAAACATGGGAGAAATAAATGAATGCTGTATGAGTGCCCTAGACAAAATATTATATAATCATTTATCAGTACGTTGTTACAGTAGGAATTTATATTAATGAAATGAAAATTAGTAAAACATATTTATTGGAATATTAAAAAGTAAAATTATATCAATTTATTAATATAAAGATAGGAAAAAGAAGATGAATTGTTAAACAATCATTCGTCAGAAATAAAAGTTGAAAAATGAATTCATAACAAGATTTTATGGAGAAAGTGACTAGGTGACATATTCGAGTCTTGTTACATCAAGATACTGTTTTTCTTATCTATAATTTGAAAGAATTTTGAAAGTGATATATTCACCATGCATTCACTATATAAACATGCATGGTTTGTTAGCAAACAAGAAGCGTTGTTACATATAGTCGGTCTAGTAAAATCAAGTGGAGATTTGGTGGTTGATACCACATTGCACTATCTTGCATTTAGCCGATAGTTATCAAAGTAAAGCTGTATAGGGTTAACCGGTATCTCTGTAGTGGGTCATACCCGAGATCATTTCGTTTAATTCGCCCCTTATCGAAACTTACCTCTCACTAATGCAGTAAAGAATTTCAAGTCATTATATCTAAAGATTTTATCTTTTCCTTACTTAGCAATTAATAGTATTGTGCACTGAGTCAACAAAGTGTTAAAGTCGAAAGTTTACACTGAACGGCGAATAAATCAATCATTGAGAAATATAAAAGTTATAATCCATAGAACTGACGATCCGACTCAAGGTCTAGGGCAATTCTGTTGGCAATATTCTCACTTACGAATAAAGAAAACCGTAAAATAGTTTGTTTTCTTAAGCAACGTTCGATAAGTATTCTACTGAGTTTGAATAAGTTCGATACCAGAAAAAGAATCAGCGAAATCAATCAAATCATAGCACCACTGTACGCTAACTGGTTACATTTCTTATGTAAGTCGCCGTAGTGCCCCTTGTAAAGTCCAATGATCGGTTAAGCGCTGTACCACCGTATATTTTCATTTTCTTCAGAGCTTTTTTTAATTAATTTCCTTTCTATCCTACCCATGTTTGTCTCAACCTATCGTTTCGTTTAGTCAATACTATTATCCGTTTTGCCTTTTCCATCAATGAACCCCCTCCCCCTCCCTCTCACGTGTCCCAGCTTATTAATTTTATACTTTAGACCCGCACAGAGTAGACATCAGACGATATCCGAGGAAAATAGCTTCATTATTGATTTAATCCGCTCATCTTCAAAAGTTGACACCAAAACTTCGTTTAACCCACAGCACATACATGTATACATGTTTGCCGGGTCATTCCCCTCCTAGATCCTACAATCCGTCAGTAATGTAACGGTACCATCCCCCTCCTGACACCATTTTATACACAGTAAAGTATCAGTTTGCAGAACGTCTTTATACCGACGATCCCTCGCAGAAAAACAACAATGCCTGAAAACCTATTACATAAACTAATTAAAGGTGTGCATTTAAAAAATGCAATAACGGGATAAGATTCCCTTTTCTTATGAAATTATAGCATTTATTACCATGATAACATTTTTTTTCATTTTTCTTTTAAATAATCACGGAATAATTGGGAGATATCGCAAATGTACTAAACTTTCAATGATGAACTTTTCATTATAACATTGATAGATGTATGGTTTAATTATGTAACAAGCTTGATAAAAGAACAGGAATTTTCAAATAGAAATCGATGGATGGAGTAATCTTAGTTAAAATTACATAATTTATATTTTTTGCAAAGACGAATCATTTAAAATTTCAACTAGCTGTATATCTCAGATTGTAAACATGATTTAAAATAGGAATTTGTTACTTTTAGATTCACCATCACATCTAGCCAGACAAAATAGAATTGTTGCATTTCATATTTACACTTTTTGATGTAACCGTGGAACTTGATTTAAAGAAGGGGAAAATGAATAAATTCAAAGTAGAGTAGAATAAATCAACAGATTTTAAAAATGGCACACCTAACTTCTAGAATATTTTTATGGTTGTGATATTGGTAAGGTTATCAGTATGATGACTGCTTTCTTGATCACATCCTACTATTTTATTTCTTGTCTGGTATTTTGGTATTTTTTTAAGTTTCCGGAACTATAATATTATCTTCATCAATGAGCGATTGCTTCATAATCTTAATTAGGCTCTAAATTGTTCCACGAAGAGCTGAATCAATCATTTTTTTTATACACCCGCCATATAATGGTGGGGGTATATTTATCTTTTTATATTCATGTACCCTAAATCGGTATAGGAAATGTTTCGCCCACCCCCTACTTTTTCATAACGCGTACTTAAACACTTCAGACACCTTTAGTGCTATATCATATTATCAAATAGCGCACATGTCCCATTCACACCGAGATAATGCGCGATGAACTTTAGTGTTAGCCGGCGACAGATACATATACTTATCTTAAAAACTTCATTGACGAATAAACTTTAACATATATAAGCATTAGCGAAGTCGCAAACTGCTCCAGAATAGGGGGTTTAATTTCCATATTTATCATAGTAAATAAAACCTGCGCTTTTCACTCGCGAATCGTATCTCAAGATCAAAATATTTGGATAATTGCAGTATTTGACACTCTTATGCTTGAGATGTAATAATTGTGTTACCTAATATTTTGCTACAGAAAGGCTTACCCAAGGTTTCGGGCGACTTGACGTCTTTTTTATGATCATGTCTCGGCTCTCAATTATTTTTCTCCTTTATTTACAGGACATAGGATTTACTTAAATTTATAGATGTTGAAGATTTTATTTGAAATTTTATGCCAATGCATAAATATTGTGGAAGTTTGAAAAAAAATATATCTAGATTAGATACATGACTTCTTCTAACAAACACATGTACATTACGAATCGAACTGAATTTGAGTTATTTCTTTTATGAATTAAGAAACCAAAGTGTCCCTACACTGGACAATATAGACATATTCCTTCACTAGACGTGCATGTTCAGATTTTGATATTAATCCTCATTCGTAGTATATCGAGTCATAAATATTCCAGCCATAAAATATTTGAGCCATTATAATATTCGAGCCATAAAAATATTCGAGCCATAATAATATTCGAGTCATAATAATATTCGAGTCATAAAAATTCACTGGCGCCTTCCACCACAAATATTCGAATTTTCAAACTCATATATTAATATATATATTTAATCAAAAGTGGGGCACTCCAATTTTTAAAATTAGGGTCTAAACAAATATCGTATTATGTAACAGAAACGTATGGCGAAAACCAGTGGAGGGATGATGCGGGAATATTAACCTTTTCGCTGGAATGGTAATTTCAACCTCTGCTAGTGGACTGTTAGTCCCCGAGGACATTGTAACGTCGTCCTGTACTGACTTGTATTTTCTGATGCCGAATTTGACAAATTATCTGATATAAAGGAGTATCTCCCTCATAGCATAACTGTATCCTTTGAAGTACATTTCAGATCATGTTTAGAATTTTGTTCTTCATATATTCACTTTCGGACTTCTCTATCGAGCATCATGATGATACATTGTCTTATCCAATAGGTATATGGAACACTTAATTTTTACGATAGAACATATATTTCAATATGATAATGATACGGAAGTGTTCCAACTCTACACCTTCCCGAAGAATATCATAACTTCAGTCTATAATTTTGATGAGAATTTAGAATGAAATTGGAAAATTTCAATATACGAAAGCTATGAATCATCATCATTAGTGACACACTATATGCTAAAACATTTCAGTTGCACCATCAATAACGAATTTTCTAAACCGTAATTCCTACAAAGTACACGTATGATAGCCCCCGAGGATATATATTAGTATGCCAAGTTTCACAATGTTTCGGTACTGGACTTGACATTTAGACTTGGTGAGTGTCACTGCTGGTGGACCAGGAGTCCCCGAGGGCGCATGTAGCAAAGCTCGATCGATTTCGATTGGTCGTTTCTTCAAACGAATTCGAAAATTTGTTTACAAAATTCTCAAATTTCTGAAACCTGGGTCCTAGCTGTAGCATCATATCCCAGCCATTTTGCTCCGTCTTTTGGTACATTTTGGACATACTTTAAAGATTTTGGCTATATTTCAATGTTGTTTCGATTGAGGATCACTGACGAGGGTTGAATATCCGAAACGTGCATGTCTGGTCCGTGCTATATGTCCGTGCTATATGTATATATTGTCTGCTTTGAAATGATGCTAATGAATTTGTAGACGTTTAACATCTAGTTGTTGATTGTCTTTGGTTGGTTCTTTGGCATTAATTATTTGGATTATTTCATCTTTAATTCATTATCTGGATTATTTCATCTTTAATTCATTATTTGAATTATTTCATCTTTAATTCATTATTTGGATTGTTTCATCTTTAATTCAGTATTTGGATTATTTCATCTTTAATTCATTATTTGGATTATTTCATCTTTAATTCATTATTTGAATTATTTCATCTTTAATTCATTATTTGGATTGTTTCATCTTTAATTCATTATTTGGATTATTTTATCTTTAATTCATTATTTGGATTGTTTCATCTTTAATTCATAATTTGGATTATTTCATCTTTAATTCATTATTTGGATTTCATCTAAATACGTCTCGCGCATCACTGATAATATATTACTTGTTGAAATGTGCATATGGTGCTATAACATTTTTCACCGGGTCATATACATGTATTTCAATATTGATAAATCAAATGAAACATGTACGGTGTGTGTATAAATCTATGGAAAACAAATAATGAATAAACGAATGAATAAGGTATAAATCTATGGAAAACAAATAATGAATAAACGAATGAATAAGGTATACACAACCAAATATATACTTCAAGACTACCCCCTTCATTTGCAAAAAGAGGTTTTTATTTCACCTAATGGCGAAAGAGAGATGAGCAGGTGACTAAATGAATCAGCTGAAGAAGTTACATTCAATTTGTTAGAATTCTAAAATTGTAAATTGTAGTTCTATTCAGGTTTCGAATTCATCCCTAAAGGTATTTAAGGAGTAATGGTGACAGTTAATTATCTGTTGATAACACACACTCCGTCAATATCGAGACATTCGCTGTCTCTGTTTCAATAGGAAGCCCTGTTGAACTGTACAACAATACGGTGATATCGCCAACTAGCACCTAAACATGCATTTTCTCGCATGAGCTACCGCAACAATGAAGCAGCTAATCGCGATAATTCTTATCTTACTCTATACATTTTTGATGAAAAAACCCTTCATTATTCTAATGAAAATCTCGTCTAGAATCTAGACAAAAAATGAAGCAGTAGATAAACATGACAAAGAAATAACATCTTTTGGAAATAGAATACACCGACGAATATATGCAGCTATAGATGTACAAACCTACTAATGAACTATGTCGGTTTCAATTCTTCTTTTGTTTAAAAGGTATGTCGCTGTTATTTGCTGATATTGATGATGTAATAGTCACTCTATGGCACATGTTTTCAAGATCACGTAGCTTTGTAATCGATTTCTGGATATATTTTAGTATAATTTTGAAAATGCAATTTTCATTTTTAAAGGATACAAGTGAACGGACGTAAAGCAAATTATTTCATTACTATGTGATACGTTCCTTTTTAAATTAATTCAAATGAGTTATTGATTAACACCTTAAGCATTTTATAAATAGGTGCAGTTCGACAAACGAGTATTGCAACGTCAGTGATTTTCAAAGCCAAAAAAGAGAAAATCAAGAATTAAGATTAAGTCATTAGGGAGTTTTATATTCGGCTTAAACAAATCTTCATTTAAGTCTATCGACTCAGCTTTTAGACCAACCAACATCCCCCTCCCAAAAATCAAAAAAACTGTGATATTTATTTTTCCAAAAAATATAGTGAGTTGGGACTCCATAGAATGATCCGTCTACTCTGTATCATGATTACATTTTTGATTCACCTAGGGGCTTAACCAAAAGTTATCATGATTACATTTTTGGTTAAGCCCCTAGGTGAATCAAAAACGTAATCATGATACATGTATCTGTATTTCCGAATGCGTCTTCGGGAAGATATTGAGTTGTAACACTTCTTTATTATTGCTGTGAGTGATACAATCAAGTCTTGTATGTCGGAGATCCCCTCCTTTTGAAACAAGAATGAAGAGGTGGCAAAAAAAATGTTTTTCAAAGGTTATGCAAGTTATATTATCATAGATAAGCGCTATTATGATAATAAGGAAATATGTAACAAAATCAATACAGTTACACGTAGTATCAAAATTGAATATCATTTTATCATCTCAAAATTAGAGCGCACAACATGCATGCACTCTTAATTCAATATGAATATAAAAACCTTTTAACACATAAATTTGTGAGAATCGATTTACACAAGAAATTGAATAACTGGTCTCCTTGACATCAATTTAAATTTTCGGTTGAACGCTTAAATTAACAAAATGATAAATGAAGTATCTAAATATGACTATTGAAATAATTGACAAATTGTCGGGAATACTCAAGTGTAATGTCTATTTTCTATCTTTGCTCACACACGAAGATGTCATCTGAACAGAATTTTGGGCATCACACAGGTTACAAAATGCAAAATACAAAAGCGAAAATACGAGGAGGCGGACATAGACCGAATGACAGACGCTATAATTGATATCATACAGTCCTAACAATGGCTTATAAAATTATTTCAGTGTAAACCATCGATAATTAGACCATATTCTTTTATATACCCGAATTGGTAACATTTTCGCTTTCAATGAATGTGATTTTAAAATTGTGAACTAATTGTAAGTTAAAGTGTAAATAAATAAAGGGGTGGGGGCATTTGACAACGAATTTATAAAAAAAGTATATTGAATGATATTTTTTCAAAAGTTTCCGTTTACATTTTGTTAATGTCAGCTCTTGCTTCCTTTGGCTTCGACACTACCAATTTAGATTTAGATTTACCATACTTATACTGCATACCTAAAATGCATAAGAATCCGTACAAACAACGTTTCATCGCTGGTTCCTCAAAATGTTCTACCAAATCTGTATCGATCTTACTCACGAAAGTTTTATCTGAAATCAAATCTGGGCTACAAAAATATTGTTCGACAGTATATTCTCGCAGTGGTATCAATCAGATGTGGATTTTAAAGAATTCGAAGGAACTTTTAGAACATCTGAAATCCACTCATTTTAGTAGAGTCCATTCGATCAAAGCCTTTGATTTTTCGACACTTTACACTACAATTCCACATTCTAAATTGAAAGAAAGACTCGCAAAAATTATAAGTAATGCGTTTACAAGTAAGAACGGTAATCGCAAATACAAATTTATTGTTGTTAACTATGACAAAACCTACTTTGTAAAAGAAAAGTCAGATTCTGAAAATAAGTACACTGAAACAGACATTATTCAGATGTTAAACTTTCTGATCGACAACATTTTTGTGGTGTTTGGAGGAAAGGTCTTCCAGCAAATTGTCGGAATTCCAATGGGGACCAATTGTGCCCCACTCCTTGCCGACATTTTCCTTTACTCGTACGAAGCTGAATTCATTCAATCTTTGGTCTCTGAAGGGAAAAGATACTTAGCTTCTGACTTCAACTTCACTTACAGATACATAGACGATGTGTTGTCCATCAATAATCCAAAATTCGCGGATTACCTGAGCAGTATCTATCCTTCGGAGCTTGAAGTCAAAGAAACTACAGAGACAAATAATTCAGCATCCTATTTGGACATAATGTTGTCCTACGACACTGATGGTCACATGAACACCTCACTCTATGACAAACGTGACGACTTCAATTTCAGCATTACGAACTTTCCTTTTCTGAGTAGCAACATCCCTTCATCGCCTGCTTATGGCGTGTTCATATCTCAGTTGATACGCTATGCCAGAGCAAGTACCAAATATACGGATTTTGTTCTGAGAGCTAGGCGTCTTTCAGATAAGCTTCTCAGTCAGGGATATGTTTGTGACCGACTAACATCGTCACTGAGGAAGTTCTACGGTCGATATGGGGAACTCGTCATACACTATGATGTCCCACTATCCAGAATGGTGGATGATATTCTGTCATAAACCATTTGAACCATCCAACCAAAGATTGTACTCTATATCTTCCAAAATGGAAGTAACCGGATGTGACAGTTCTACCGAATTGAAGCGACGGGTGTTGCATGCAAGCAGGAGATGCTTACTCTTCCTGGGCACCTGGTCTCACTCTCATATCGGGAGTTCGCTTCTTTTCATATGGTGGAGATTTTTGTTTTTGTTTGCTTTGGTTCCTGTTTTATCCTGATTTTGTATGCCTTCGGTTTCTGATTTTCTGAATTATCGATTTTGTACTGTAGACAGGGATATGGTCATTATCCATATTTGTCATTCGTATCTTACAAATTTTCTCCGGCATGTCCAGGAGTATTTTTTACTGTATCACCAAAAGATCGACCAGTGGTTCCACAAAGAATACCATACTAAATTAAATTGCAATTGAATAGAAAGTAACGAAGAAAAAATACGTACAGTCGAAAGTGTAGAAGATGAAGTGGATAGAGTAATATTGCATATGCAAATTATTGTTTAAGTTTATTTCTACATGATACTCTGCGATAGAATTGCGACACTCTGCGAAAGAATTGTTAAACGTCTTTTAAAAATTCTATAGCATCTTTTAAGAACAAAAAAAATTTCAGCATGGACCAGACATGCACGTTTCGGGTACTTAACCCTCGTCAGTGATCCTCAATCTATACAATGTAATATTGCCAAAGAGTGTGAAAATTATTATGCGTAGCAGGACCCACTTTTTAGAAATTTTTAGAAATTTCAAGAAATTTTGATAACAGAAATTTTCGAATGCGTTGAAGAGACGATCAACCGAAGTTGATCGAACTTGGCTACATGTGCCCTCGGGGACTCCTGGTCCACCAGCGGTGACACTCACCAAGTGGTACAATTGTTAACGTCTTAAAATTCAATAAGCGGTAAAAGAATAAGTACTCTCATACAATTTATAATTCAGAATCTCAGAATGTGACAGATTAAGATAAAGGGTTTCTTATTATTTTTTGCTATAGAATAAAAGTTACATAGAAAATATGCGTGCTCATGAAAATACATGTATAGAGGGGTTTTCGAAAAGAACAAATATATGAAAAAAGCCTGATATACATTAACATGCAGCATTCTATATTGTAAGTTCTCCTCCTGTGCACCCGCTATTACAAGTGAAAAGAATTCGAATCGTACCAACACTTTTACCGCGCGAACCCGAGGTAGTCCAATTACCGCTACAATAGCAGACAAATTGGTGACTTTCGTTACCATCTTCCCCCAAAATGCCATGTCATTGCGATATCTCTGACCAGTATAAACTGTTACAGTTTATCCTATACCACCGCGAGGACAGCAATTAACTCTTTGGTAACCCGACGCTGCCCCCTTTATGTTTCGGATTTTTTAGACTTTAAGTCTGTCGATTATATATAGTTGAAATCGAATTTTTATTCCTTATGTACTATACCGTCGGATTTGACGTAAAAAGATATACATGTATGATAATGATTGCTTTCGAGGGCGATCAACATATTTTGAATGAAAAGAAACGTACAAGTTAATGTATTTTTTATCATAATAAATTTTTGTATTGTAGATATACTCAACTCTATCATCCAAGTTCTTCAGACTTTCATAAAGATATCATTTGCATATGGTATTTGTAAATAATAGTTATACGTTTTGCTTTGAGATTGTCTTAGATATTCTGTCGTGCTTTGTGTTTATATGGAGCTATGTTATTGTTTCCGTCTGTTTGTCCGATCGATTTTTCTCTTTTCATGAGGAAGTTGTGATTTATATATTTTCACGAACTTTTGAACCTCTAGATTGTAATTTTTGCAATCTGATTTCATGTTTTTAGGCTTCCATCATTGATTTCATAGATGTATTTTCGTTCAGGTCCTATTCATTCATAGTTTTTGGTATTTGGTATTCTTTTTGCGGTAGTTGTAATAGAGACTTGTCGGAAACTAGCAACGGTGTAGACGTTTATAATACTTACATGTATAACGATATTTTTATACGTGGCTTAATTATTGGATATGTCAAAATATGCACACAGGGAGAGAATGCCATTTGAACGTGCTTGGATGCTTTATAAATTCCGAATTCAATTTTGTTTCTCTTAATAACAGTAACTTCGGTTGATCGTCTGTCTCTTTAACGCATTTGAAATTTTCTGTGACAAAATTTTTTGAAATTTCTAAGAAGTGGGTCCTGTTGCATCATATCCCACCCATTCTGCTACGTCTATTCGTACATTTTTGGACATAATAATTTTCATACTTTTTGGCCATTTTACATTGTTTAGACTCACTGACGAGGGTTTAGTACCCGAAACTTGCATGTCTGGTCCATGCTGTAAATTTATCAGGTCTTAAATGATGCTATTGAATTTCAAGACGTTTAACATTTCATTCGATTACAGCTACCGGATGCAATTTCCTATTTATAGGGCTTCCTCCGATGCAATGCCCTGGAAAAAATAGGGCTATATTGGGTCTCTAACCCCCTCCCCGTATCATCCCACCTAATTTTGATCTAGTACGTCACTGGAGAAGACACTATATCATCTGTTTACCCCTCTCGTTTGTAGCTTTAAAAGATGAGAAACTGAGAAAAAATAAGTCTAGTAATTAAGCTTGGGCCTAAGACGGGGAAATACTAGTATCATTGTGAATTCTTTCATTATCAAATCATTGTCGTCCCCTTGTCCACTTGAACTAGTTTTGGGTAACATGTGCACACATAACTTGGATTTACCTTTGATAAGTTACGCGTTCATGTATATAGTTCAACAATCTGCACATACTGATAAAATAAGACTTGATTCTATATTGGAAGTACAAATGTACATAATGAACAAAGTGAAAAAAATGACATAAATACATTTTATTATGTACTTTTGATATCTTGTAAATATAATTTTATTTTCATTTTGGATGTGAATTGGCCGCTTTTTTTAATTTTGCATATAATGTCCACCCAAAGTTTAGATATATTATAAATATATATTTACAATGTTTCAATCCAAATTACGGATAAAAATGAGAGAATATCACGACCTTTCAGAAATTATAAAGCACCATGTCCATGCAAGTCTTCTCCATCGAGAAATAGACAGTGTCCGTTATGGAGTCCCACCGCCACAGTTGGTCAGAATAGAACTGATACTGTAAACATGGCTTTAATCTAGATGGCGAAAAAAGTTTAAACCACATTTTTACTTGAATTCTTATTGTAATACTTGAACTGTCTTATTTGGTTTTGTTATACAATACAAAGTCTTGATATGCAAAGCAGAGAACACAATTATCATATTGAAGTAATTGTTTTATCGTAATGATTTACTGCACCAACCAATGTATCATCTGTGATGTTCAAGTCCATAAATAGGAATATATGAAGAGCGAAATTCTTACAATGACCTAAAACGGACGTCAATTTAAGAGCCAACTTAACACCTTTTCATTTCTTATCTCTCGCTCTTGATTATGAATTGATAATCAACTGTAGAATAAAGCAGTGGAATAGAAAAATATAAACGGTCTTCATGTTTAAGAACATTTGTGAGTTATGACGAAAAAAATATTATTAAAATCATGAAATATCGAAATCACTTATATTGCTTTAATGATTTGCACCTGATAAAGTTAGGCTAAAGTCTTGGTATTTCAGACATCACCATCGCATCTCCATATCCCCTCTTCGACTTCTCTTAAAAGGCCGTACATATCCGTCGTTTCAATATAAAAGGAATGGCGGTACCTCCACTTATCAACTTGGTAAATTTCTGTCGAAAGGTACGGCTTATATCTTTGTAAATAAATCAGAATCAACACTGACTAGTAATTATGTAATGCGATGAGCAAATACATACATTACACATCCGATAGGCCGGTATCCGTATACCCGACTTTGGATATGAGAGGCTTAAAATGTATTTTTCAATAAATGGAGACATCCCTTGGGTAATAGATAAATACTTTAGGATCGTGCGATCCCCTTGGATAACAGCGGTGCCTTTCGGTGTGCCTGGTACTTGACTCGAGTGATCAATGATAATGGGGTAGAACTTAGTTTGAGGTTTGGTACAGCAGTTCGGGCAATATATACTTCACAAAAAATAAACACCAAAAAACCGACAAGAACAATCGGACCATTGTCTTCTTTGAATCCGTGTGTATTTTTAGATGAAAAATGATCTATATGCATTTTTACCGCATTTATGGAACGGATGATGTAATCGTTTTGAATACAGTATTATGAAATAGAGTAAATTAGGTGAATTTACTCTGTAAACAATATATTCAATGATGAGTAAGATCAATTAACCTAGACAGGTGTTTTAAAACGTCAATTTCCCTTCGGTAAAACAGTTGCAATCCAATGGAAATTCTTCAAAACGGAAGGTTTATAAATTTACAATTCTTTAAAGGGACCTCTAGTTAAGTATTAGCTCAACCACACGTACTATGATCAGATAAATAGATGAGAGTTAAAAAGATCTCCTACGAGACGAAGTTGCAGTAAAACACAAGCACACGATTGCTACAATCCCTAGATTTTACCCAACATCATCACTCTAACAAGAAGACAAAGTTAATGATACACTGATACGAAGAAAATGCAATTGAGGAAGTTTGATTTTTATCCTAAAATTATAATGAATGCATTGTCTATGGCATTACACGTACAATCATAAATATAGGAGCATATAGTTTTCATTATGATATTTTATCACTTCTGTACGTAAACGCTGTTCGAGATGACATGTTTCAAAAGAGCAAAATGCTCGAAAAGAAGAAATTCGAAGGATTAATGTTTCGAAAAGTGAATTCCTAAGTTAATCATTACAAGCGTGATGGTTTCTCCTTCAACGACATCACTAACTTCCCTTTCATGAATAGTCACATTCCGTCTTCTCCTGCTTATGGCATTTTTGTTTCTTAGGTAAATTGGTACGCCAGGGCATGTATCATATGATGATTTTATTATTAGAGCAACAGCTCCTCGATGATTCAGGGTTATATTATATAACGGCTGAAATCATCATTTGATTTAGTTCTTCGGCCGCTACTTGGGTCTGGTAAAAGCAAATGAGATCCCTCTTTCCAGAATGATTAGTGACATTCTGGATTGTCTGTCATCATCACCAAAAAGGCAGCTTTACGTAGTATGTACATCAATATGTATATCGAGACAGTCACCGCATTTGACAAATTTTCATGGAACTGTTGCGACGGGTATTGCATCCAAAAAGGAGGTCTACGCTGACTTTCCCCGGACACCTGGTCTTACTTTGGAATATTGTTTATTCCGGGGTTCGCAACTGTTCAAATGGAAATTCTAATAATTTTGCCTGACCTTTTCGGCCTATTCGATGATTTCTGTATATCCACCAAGAGACCGAGCATTGAAATCATTGCCTAGATTACTAGATGCGCAAAAATGCCTTAAAATGCCACTAATGTTCAAGACATATTCCGTAAATAATCACAAAATAGAATAAAGGATGCGTAAGAAAATATTGCATTCTAATTCTATTCGAAAACGACATTTAGCTTTGTACCGAGACAATAATTGCGTCCTCAAAGTATCTCATAATACCAGTGCGGCAACGTGTATAGAAAGGGAATAAATACGTTTTCGAATTATCTAAAATTCCGTAATTTTCGACCAATGCTTTACGCAGTCCTTTCGTCATGTATTGTATTGTGTGGTGAACGTTTGACTCTTGCGGCAAACAAAATGTGATGATATCGCGAGCAAATAACATGTAGTACCTTTTCGTGGTGTACATATAAGCCTGTATACCCGGGAAAAGTAAATATCTTTATTGAAGTGTTAATCCATCTTGAGGGGATTACAATGATCCAATCCTCAAAATGTTTACTCAACGATCTCTATAATGATTTAATGATATCTTCTAATGTTAAACGTCTTCAGACTCAATAGCATCATTTAAGAACAGATCAATTTGCAGTATGGACCAGACATGTACGTTTCGGGTACTTAACCCTCGTCAGTGATCCTCAATCTAAACAATGTAATATGACCAAAGAGTGTGAAAATTATTGTCTAAAATGTACCGAAAAATGTAGCAGGATGGGTGGGATATGATGCAACAGGACCCTCTTTTTAGAAATTTCAAGATTTTTTTATAACAGAAATTTTTGAATGCGTTGAATAGACAGATGATCAACCGAAGTTGTTCGAACTTGGCTACATGTGCCCTCGGGGACTCCTTGTCCACCAACTGTTAAACGTATTCAAATTCAATCGCATCATTTAAGAACAGATCAATTTGCAGTATGGACCAGACATGCACTCTTCGGGTACTTAACCCGAGACGTTGACTCTTAACTCTTTTTTTAAATGAGACACTAATTTTATAAAAAATGACCATAAGTTTAGCCGACCAGCCGACTACATCTTCTGATCATACTACCATCAACAATTTTGAAGAAAACCCGAAAACGGTCAGAAAGGTCAAAGTTTTTATCTTTTTTTTCAAAAGGCATTGTAACAGTGCATACAGATGTGAATTAATGAAGCTCTACCGAGGCATTCAAATTCAAATATTATGTTTTCTTTTCACAGGCAAACGAAATTACTGAGAGTATCTGATTCTTAAGGTACAAAAAGCGTTCTAACATTGACCCAAGTAAAAGTCTGATATCATCATCATTAAGTTGTTTTTATTTAGATTTATTTGATAGACACGTCCAGACTAAAATTATGGCTTGCTCAGCTTGTAAAGTGACAATAGGCCTAGACCACCGACCATCTAAAGAGTCATATTACCCCATATTATTGTCATCGACTGTGATTTACAGTTAATTGCTTTCAGTATTTACCTTCGAAGAACCTTTGTATTAATTCACTACCCGAACTCTCACAAAAAGATGGGATGGTATTAACACTGCGATGATTACGAGGCGTGTAAAGAGGGTCCTATCACCAGGTCTTCACACAATATCAAAACCATTATGGTAATAACTATTAAAAGTTCAGGGCACACCTTTTGCCTCTATAAATTGTCGCACAACATCAAACAATATAAATAAAGTTTATGGAAACGTACGTTACTTTTTTGTCTATTTTGTACACAACTTTTCCATTAACATCTACCTCGTATTTTATTATCTATGATATATTGTTGGTATTTCCTTTGTAATGAAAGGTGTGGTTCTTTACACCACATTTCTTCTGAACTGAACTTTTAGAAGTGACTTATTTGAAAAGACCGTTTAGGTCAGTAAACATGAATTTTTATAATTTCCTTTGTCGAAATTTATCTGAAATATAATGTAGCAATATCTACCTCATGTACGAATGTTGTAAGTTTTTCCATACTTCCATGGGTTGTATTTACATGCAAACGACGCTTACTCCTCCCAGTCAAACTAATTTCAGTCTGGATTTCGGGGGATCCATCAATGTATCTTTATTCCATTCAATAATGTAATATCTAATTAATCCAGTGATACTGTGCGATTTATATATAGTCATCGTTTTTAAAGTTTATTGGGTAGACTCCATATAACTCAAATGGAATACCAGAAACAAAAAGATTTGAAAGTTGTGCATCGATATATGTAAATCTCATTTCTTAGAGCGATGCCATATTGTCATATTGGGAATCTTCTCTTATTCATCTATTTTCCGTATATCATTTTAACCAATTGTAAGGAGGTATATTCTTTAATGGTGCATTATGAATGAGCGCTTCAAATACACTTTTCAGCGGTTCTCAATAGCTAAATGCATACTACGTTCTGATTTTACAATTCATTTAAACTCTTCTGCTTTATAAACAAGTTATTTTGCATTAAGAAACCTAACATTGCTCCAAATATGTTTTTGACATACCTATCTATGATCTTTTTGTCTCTAGAATCGAATTCAAGGCAATGCAGATCAAATGATCAATGATACAATAGGTACAACCGAAATTTTTTAACATTTAAAAAATTATTAGTTGATAAGTTCTGAAGTACATGTCCGCGAAAGAATCAGGCAGGTGAAATGTATTCAAATTTTTGCAAGACTTTTCTCTTTCGAAATGTGCTCGGATCAACCACAAAACATATGTCCCGAGGGAAATGTCTACATACCTGGATAGTGACAAAATGATAACGGCACTAAATATGGTTGAAATACATAGAGAAAATTTCCCTCCATTCTTTTCCTTCATAATCCTTTATAAATTATGAGGTCAATATCTCTCTTCACCATCGGTAACTTGATAATCAAAGCAGAACCTATCAGTTATTTAGTCTCAAAGTCGAGAAGGCAAGGCAAAATCATTAGAATTTCCATTGGAACGGTTGCAAAAACATTCCGAAAGCAGACCAGGTGCCCGGGGAGGGTCAGCGTTTCCTGATTGAATGCAACACCCGTCGCAACAGCTCCATGAAAACTTGAGAAATGAATGCATTATATTGATAAGTCCCACATATATGTCTCAAAACAGAAATAAAAAAGTTTTGCAAAATTGTGATGTATCACTTACGTGGACCTACAGAAAATTTTGAAAAATTTAGATTGTTTTCAGGCTGCTCTTTTTTCATTCGCACAATTCTTTTTTTTTTTTTCTTGTTTTTGTCATGGTTTGTTTATATGATGGATTTTGTTTGTCTGTTTATATATTTATGTATTTTATCATGTTAATTTGTCTTGTCATTTGCTTTTCTGCTTTTCCATAAAACTTGCATATTTTTTTCACTGAGAGCGTTTAATTATAAATCAAAACCAGATATGCTTATTTCTCACTGACAGACAAGTATGTAAACCAAACATTCTAAATTCCATTACGTAATGTATGTTTATGAAAGTGTATATCCGTTACCGACACCTTACAAAGATTGAAAGAGAAACAGTACACCCAAAATAATAGGTATACAGACAAAGTGGACCACACTTTCTTTTTAAAATATCTCGAACAAATATGATGTTTACTTTTCTCATATAGTTATATTCGTATCATGGTACAGACTGCGTCATTCGATTTCCACAGAGAGTGTCTTGTATGAGAGAGATGCAAATTTGGATGAAAATACTTGGATTTCAAATAAAACTGCAATTAGGTGTATTCAGTCGAAAATATCCCTGTGAATATACATATTGTGAGAAAACAATTAATCCTTACGTCGGTCATATTTCACTATGATAATGCAAAATATGAAATTTTGCTTCATCATAAGAACATATATTTAAAGGATTATATCACGATCTGAAAAAATATTTAAATATGGCATTTTGCAAATATTTATCGATATGTAAAATAACTTAGATATATTAAAACTATCATGGTATTGTTTCATGTAAAGGGGTTAACTCGAAACGAGAATTATTTTGAGCCAAAAAAAAAATCAGTTTAAGTGATTATTGATTTCTTTTCACATTAGTAAGAAGAATGATTAAAGTAATTAATGAAAAACAGCAGATGTATCTGAGACAAAGTTAGTGAGTCGAAAAAATAAGTTAAAGCAAAAAAATGCTGAAGAAAAAACAAAATATAATAAGGGAATATATCATCTGAGAACATTAACACAAAAATAATTATTACCTGAGATTGTAAATTTTTCTAACATAGTTAGCCTTCTGGCACCAAGGTTCAAATGGATGTAATATGTAAGTGAACATTTGATGAGTATTCTTTGTCCTTTTTGGGTTTAGTTTGTGTTCTTACAGTGCTTACCATTAGTTACGTATGGAAATCTATACCATGTTAGGCCGCAACACAAGATTATATTGGCTTCTCTGAATCACTTTGACAAGAAGTATCACTGAGGAAGATTCACCCAAAACTGGTGCTCTCTAACACGTTGCTCTTGAATATGTTGCTCAGTATTTGGGATGTTTTTATCTAGATGGTTACATTCTGGCAGCAGAGTTAGGTCACTTATTTTTTCTGAATGTAGATGGTACAAATTCGATATTTTGAATTTTCGAAAAAAGTGTTCGCCTGTATTTTATTCATTATTTTCTATGAAGAATAAATTTCACCCAGTCTTGACAACGAGATGTGTGTCACATTGTATGACAAATTTAACGTACATTTAAGATTGAACGTACAATTTTCATTCAAGGAACTATTGAAAAATTAACATTCACCATTTTAAGGTATTTATTACAAGTAAATGAACATTTTCCTTTCTTGTTGACCAGTACTGACTTGCAATGCGCCACCGAAGGTAGAGTGTGCATACTACAATGGCACTAGCTATAGAATGGGATCACTTCTCACCTTACATTGTAACCAAGGATGCAAGCTCGTTGGCTCTCCTGAAATCAGGTGTATGCCTGTGCCCGACCCATTCCATCACGTAGTAATTTGGGATACATTTTCGGGTCGATTGCCAACCTGCCAGCGTACTGCGAAGCGCTCAGCGAAACGTTAGTTTGTTCTTCATTCGTGCATGGGTATTGGTGGCGTCTAGCTTAATAACTTGTCAAAGTATTTGAAATACTCTTGAGCTTTTCTCCGTTTTCCTGTGTGCATGAGTTGTGTACTATCGTTGTTCATTGCTTTATTTAATGTCAATGCGCTGTGGCTTTAAGCATGAAGGTGATGGATCCGCTGATTGATGCCCCTTATATCAATTTTGATTGAGTCTTATAGATTCTATTATATTTAATTTAATAATCTTGGAGAAATTGATCCTTTAAATTTGTTTTCAGTTTTACTTCACTTGCGTACATTATAGGTGACCGTACAATAATTGAATTGCTATATGTGAATTCTATGTTCATTAAATTGGAAATAAAACGCGCGCAAAAAAAAAAATAAGATTTGAAAAATATCTATCAATTCAGGAGTCAACTTTTTGGTAATATTATATTCAAACTCAACAAATTTAATCTATTTCATGCATGAACTTAACGACATGCTAACATAGCTTTGTGCGGAAAGTACTAAGCTTTCTTAAATGCTATCATAACATTTCCATATTTCAACATTAAAACATAAAAAACCAAACAAACAAAATCTCATTCACCAAAGCAAACAATGAAATTTAAAATTATATGAAACCTTTCGATGAAGTGGACACTTCAGAATTTCAAAATCCGAAATGGAACATTAAGAGAAACAGTGCACCCAAAAGTTTGCCAAAACAATAGCTTGAACGTTGTTTCACTTATCCAAGGATATAAAGCGCGTGTACTTATATTAGCTCAATCATATTTTAGAGGAATGAGGAGGACGAAAACTAGCAAATTGGCATAATAATTGAATTAACGTACTGGACTTATTTTCTTTATGATTAAGCGTAATTTTGAATAAGCAATCTCTTTTTAAAACGATAATACACCTGCTGAATTATGAATCCCACTTTACATTCTTATCTTATATATTTTAAGCTTTTACATAAATCTATATGAACTATATTTTTAGACTCATTCATGAAGTTAATGCATAACAAATGGTTCATTTTCGACTATATTTTTTATTCTAGATCATCCATTTTACAAGACTGCACAGTCTGACCCAGAAGAAGAAGAATCAGAGGTAATCCCATCATCCCCTCCATCACTGAGTCCGGGACCATCTATTGAATCAATGTCAGGTACGTAATTCTCATAATATTATGTATGTTACCCTACAAGATTGATTCGAATCCATGGTTTTTACTAGGGCTGTCACGATACGCTAAGCTCACGATACGATATGTATCACGATATTTACTCACGATACGATTCGTATCACGATACATCACCTTTTATGTAGATATGTAGGCATTTCTGTAATTCGTCAGATATTTTAATAAAACAAGTTTAACAACAACAAATTAAGATAATTCATAACTTGAATACTTTGAGAATTATTGTATAGACTATGAAAACCGGGGAAAAGTACAAAACTCAGCAATATATATAAAACAAAATCACAGCAATCGAGAAGGCAAACTTGCTCAATTGGACTATCAAAATCAATGGGCCATCTTTCTTCACGAAAGGGCCATTCCAAAAATGATCAATTTTCGAAAAGCTTTGCTTACAATGTATGCATAATACATCAGATGTTTGCTCATTTTAGTCGTGAAATTCACAATTTTACCATTTCCAATTAATAATTTACAGACATGCATATCACAGAAACTTTCAGCCACCTATCCTGTATTTTTTCGTGTCCACGTATTGGCAGCTTCTTTTTTAGCTTTGTGAAGAGAGGAAAGGGGTTGACTGCAATTGACATTCCTGTACAAATTTTATTATTTCAATTTGAACCCATTTACTTAAATGACATAATAATTTTACGGACGAACGCATACACAATAACCTTTGCGTCGATAAGATACGTAAGCGGACGTTAGAGATTTAAATCTCAGGCGCAGAACGAGAATAAAAAAGAATGTCGGAGAAAAATCAATATTGTATCATAATTCGGATGAACGGAGCAGAAGTGACTGGCTGTGATCCACACGTTACTGCTACAAATGTACTGGTGTAGATCTACATGTACGTTAGATAGATTTGGAAACCAAACATGGACATTGTAGAATAATGCGCACCAGGGCGAAGCGAGTTGCCAATTTTATGGGCTTTTTTTTATCAGAATTTGACTATGTCGCAGGGCGCTTGACCTTCCCAATCGCTGATAAAATGATATAAAGGAGCGTCTTTTAAACGTATCTTTAACGACCCGGCGTCGGGCGTCGCAATATTGATTTTTTAAAGATAAAACTTAATGCTGAAAACGAACCGTAAATCAACGATACGGCCTCTTCTCGTATCGTGTATCGAACCGTCGTCAAGAACCGCGGTGAATCGAGAACCGCGGTGAATCGTGACAGCCCTAGTTTTTACATCATCCGTTTCTGTTTAAAAAATGTTGACTTTTAAAAATTGATTCATGAAATGTCAAATGTTTTCACCTAAAAGAGAAAAAAGGTAATATGTTTGAAGAAGGGTTTGGGTCACTTTATCTTTTGTCATTCTTTTCCTTCTTGGCTTTAACATGGACATATACATGTATAGTTCGGATAATGGATACTCAACAGTGGTACTTATAGCTAAAGTGATTCAGAGATGTGACACCTCCTTGCTTTATCATCTAAGTAACAGTTCAGAAAGATCTTCTTTTTGTTTTATAGTGAATATCAAGACCGAAGAAGAAGAAGAAATAATGTGCTTGAAAAAGATGAAGAAAGATGGAAATGAAATTTGTTGTCAGCGTATGATACAGGGAAAATGTAAGGCGATGTTTAAAAATTTTTACTTTGATTCTTCTCAGTCGGAATGTGTTCCCTTTATCTATGGAGGTTGTGGTGGAAACGATAACAGATTTTCCTCACTGGAAGAATGCGAAGACGCTTGCTTGTCATCACCGAAGTCTAAGCGGAAAATATTATGAGTTGATGTGAATAAAGTGATATTTTTGTTTCAACAATTGTTAAATATACATCTGTTATGAAAAATGTGAGGTTACATGGTTTTCTGTTTGAACAATCACCGAATATATGTCATAATGTGAAAAAATCACTCCTCCCACAGCCATTTGTAATCTTAAAAAATTAATCATGCATGCACTATTGCCAGATTTCTTCACAGTATAATACAGACATCACATAGGTTTACTTTTTTAACAGTATTAAAATTCAGGCTAAGATGAACCGGTTCCATGTAAATCGGAAAGGTTTCACAGTGTTTTTCTAATCCATTCTCATCTAGGAAACAATGTATTCAGAAAACGTACCTAGTGATATTTTTTATTCAGTGTAATATCACTGCGGTATGTTCATTGATGACATGACTTTCTTTAGCCCGTTCTAGTCATTCTATTATGCTAATCTATGATATCATGAAGTCTTTCTATCTTGTAATATCAGAAGGCAATAATGGTCATATAAGATTGGGTACACAAGTAAAAGCAATATATAGCTATATAACAATACTTCGTAATGATTTACATTTGAGAAATCATAAAACAGTAAATAATGACTTTTCCCTTTCCCTACGCCAAGACAATGCTTATTCGTTCACATGCAGGCCAGTATGCAAATTTTGAAATGTGGAAATCATTCATTAAAAAGATATATCTCCATTCTTACTAAACTTTTGTGTAATGCTATACTTTTGGTGAAGAAACATTTATAAATATGCCCATTTTTTAACATGTTGAATCAAACACAGACTATGAACACTTAAAGAACTTAATATGTTAAGATTATTGCTAAATTATCACTCAAGCCGATGGAGTATTTTTAGAGCCGAACTTCGGGGAAAAACAGTTGAAAAGAACAGTCTGCGGATTGAATTGTAATCAAAATATTAAACATATAAAGCATGATATATCTAGTCTAACGTAAATAGGAACGAGTATATGTATATGTAATGAACGTATTTTCTGGGATGTCGCATTTTTATGGCATTATTTCAACTTCTATATCAGTGTGTCATTGTGGTGCTTTTGATTGTCAGTTGTGGTAATTACAATGCTAAGTTGTATATTATTCTCTTTGAATTCATATATATATGTCTCACAAGAAATGGTATGTCGACTTTTACATTATTTTCGACAATTGATTGATAATTCATCGCAGTGGCATTTACACTTTTACATATATCAAGAGACAAAAGATATACAAAGTCTTGAAAATATATATACGAATGAATGTTTTAATTCGAAAACAAAATGCAAGGAGTTTCGATTCTTGCATTATTTGAGATATCTTGTGATGCCATGTTGCGGGTTTCAATTTTCAAACTGAAAACTGTTCCGTTGTCTTAAGCATTTTAAAAATATATTTGTTGAATAAATGAATTCAAGTTTTTAAATGCATTTTGGTTCCTTTTTTCTACTTCAAACTTTGAATGTATCAAAACAGTGACTGCTTTTCATTGAATCAAAGGAGGGGATCTCCAACAACACCAGCTAGGTTGCAGCACCCACAGCAAAACTCCAGAACACCCAATGCAAAAACACAGAGCAGACAAACGCACAACACAGGAACATCAAACACAAAGGACTACACATAAACCAACGAGACCAATTGTGATGCCATGTTGCGGGTTTCAATTTTCAAACTGAAACCTTTCATTGAAATCACGAAATCATTTGTCAATCCGATGATTCAATTATACACCCAATACATAAAAAAAATATTTGGTGTCCAAAGCATACCGACCTATTACAGCACTCACAATAGAGCACAAAATTGAGCATAGACGGATCCCTAGAAGGCTAGAGGTGGGACCAGATGCCCGGGAGGAGTATAAGCATAGAGTCAAGACACATACAGATCACATTATATTTTACTTTTGATGGTTACCAGAAAACTTGATATGAATGGAATTGTATGTCATCTGTAGCATTTTTACCGTAACCTTATTACCTTGACCTGGAAGGGGATCTTGATCCAGACTGTCTTTTAAACCTTGACAATCGCTGACATTGTGATGGAATAAACATCGAAGAAGTGATCATCCGTTATTCAGCCTTAAAGTTGAATTGCAAGACAAAATCATTAGAATTTCCATTGTAACAGTTGGGAACCTCGGAATAAAACAATATTCCGAAATCAGGTGCCCGGGGAGAGTCAGCGTCTCCTGCTTGCATGCAACACCCATCGCAACAGCTCCATGAAACCTTGTCAAATTCGGTGATAGTCTCAATTTACATATTGGTAACTGGATGTAGAATGGAAGAAAATGTATATCAAGCAAACAATAGTCCTTGATCACATGGGGATTAATTCTATGGTCATCTAACAATGAGGAGGTTGTTTTACACCACATTTGTACGTTCTTCGAGACCTCTTGGTAATTGGAGAAGTGAGAGGGTTGTGCGCACGTAATCCAGGATAACCACACCATTTGCTACTTGCATGGCAAATGGCCGTCCAAAGTCGGCATAGGTTACCGATTGGTCTCGTTGGTTTATGTGTAGTCTTTTGTGTTTCATGTTTATATGACGTGTGCCTCTTTTCCGTCTCTTGGTATGCTCGTTTTTAGTGTTTTCGCATCGGGTGTTTTCGTGTTTTGCTGTTGGTGCTCCTTCAAGTTATGTACTGTCGTTAATGCTTCACATTGTGATGTCTTTGTTTGATTTTTTTATTGTTGGATCATTCGGTGTCTGTCCTGCTGTGTTGCTCGATGTTCCCTGTTGTTTATGAATATGTCTATTTGATTGTTGGATCGTTCGGTGTTTGTCCTGTTGTGTTGCTCGATATCCCCTGTTGAGTATGATATGTTTGTTTGATTGTTGGATCATTCGGTGTTTGTCCTGTTGTGTTGCTCGATGCCCCCTGTTGTTTATGAAGCTGTCTGTTCTGTTTGATTGTTGGATCGTTCGGTGTTTGTCCTGTTGTGTTGCTCGATGCCCCCTGTTGTGTATGATGTGTCTGTTTGATTGTTGGATAATTCGGTGTTTGTCCTGTTGTGTTGCTCGATGCCCCCTGTTGTTTATGAAGCTGTCTGTTTGATTGTTGGGTCGTTCGGTGTTTGTCCTGTTGTGTTGCTCGTTGTCCCCTTTTGCTTATGATGTGTCTGTTTGATTATTGGATCGTTCGGTGTTTGTCCTGTTGTGTTGCTCGATGTCCCCTTTTGCTTATGATGTGTCTGTTTGATTGTTGGATCGTTCGGTGTTTGTCCTGTTGTGTTGCTCGATGTCCCCTTTTAATTATGATGTGTATGTTTAATTGTTGGATCGTTCGGTGTTTGTCCTGTTGTGTTGCTCGATGCCCCCTGTTGTTTATGATGTGTTTGTTTGATTGTTGGATCGTTCGGTGTTTGTCCTGTTATGTTGCTCGATGCCCCCTGTTGTTTATGATGTGTATGTTTGATTGTTGGATCATTCGGTGTTTGTCCTGTTTTGTTGCTCGATGTCCCCTGCTGTTTATGAAGCTGTTTGTTGTAAACTGCGAAATCTTGAATTTCGTTATTTTCTGTGCAGGATAGTCTTGCTGGCGAGTTTTTGCATATCGTTCAAGAACAAAATGGATAGATGGACAGGCAAAAGCCGGACAAAGTGACGCATACATGTCAGCCTCGCTTAACAAGCACATCAGTGTGTTTGTTTCAGAATATTTCATGTTCGAAAACATCGACAAATGAATTGTTGATATGAATATCTTATCAATGTAGCCCCATTTTATTTTGCAGAATCGAAAACGATAGCGTCAAATTCACATTGCACGATAGACAATCAATTGATGTGTAAAATACTATGCAAATAGTAGACAGAAAGTTAGCTACTTGAAATTAAGGTTGAATTGTGAGAGTAAGATGTAATATAGCTCAAATATAGTCCAGAAAATAATTGAATAATTTCCTGTAAGTTTCGGATGTTAAAATAATTTAGTGATCCAACTCTGCTGATACAAGATAACCTCCATAAAGCAGCCAAATTAAAGCATAGCTATTCGAACACTTTGTGTTTATTTGTCACATGATACGTCGGTGACTAAAGTGTTCATTTGTCACATGATACGTCGGTGACTCTTCCTGGTCTCCGTCTTTTTGTTTCCCTTTTCTTGTCTATAAAGAGCATATCGCGCTACCTGTTGTCACTACAACTTCACTATGTTTGTTGTTAGTTACTTTTTAGCTACATTGTACATGCTGTACTTGAAATTTTGAAAGGCACATCTAAATTACTTTAAATTTGCTTTAAATTATTTGAACCAGTTTGATTTAAGGATTCAATATCCAAAGCATGCATGTCTGGTACACTGCACTTTGGATTGTTTGGTCCAGAAGGTTGCTTTCTGTCAGTAGAATTAGGTGATTTTGTTTTTCTTAATTTATTTACTTATGAGCATTTGTGACCAATGTCGGAATTTCTTTGAAGATAGCAGACGGTCTTTCAAGGTTTGATCCGATTTACATTGCATCCCCCTTATATATTGCTTTCCATGTTCCATGATTTGTTGGTGTCTTTGCTTGTTTTATTTGCTTGCTAGATCCCTATATGGTGCTCTCTTTTTAACTGTCGTTTAATTCCGGTTGCTTGTTTGTTTGCCAACACTGGGAAAATCAAATGATAGAACAGACCTGTCCAGAGATATCGTTTTAATTTTTTAGAGTAAGGCTAAAATGTATTTGATATGTAATGTATACATGGTTTAAGAAACTTTAGAAATGTATTCACGTAATATTATGACAGTATAGATATCTATAAGGAGAGAAAAAGAAGATAGATATTAAGTGATAAAGTTAATGTTTCAAATTAGTGAATGAATGTTACGACTTAAACCCAAAACCAAAATCCAAAAATCGAATAATGACAATCCATTTATATGCACGGATATATAAGTATAGAGGGGAGGGGTAGACTGACTCCATCTTCGATTTGCTGATATAATTTCAAATATTCAGGCCACATTTCTACATGAATAAGACGGGGCTTCGCTGACGCTCCGTCCACTTCTTCTTCATGTAGAAACTTAAAATTACCTTCTAACCTATACGTAGAAGTATTTAGGCGACCATTATAATTGTTGTCAAACGATAACGTGAGATCTAAATATGAAGCAGAGATCAAATGTTGGCTCGAAATTCAGCTACAATCGACTCGCAGTTCAACCATCAATTAATCCTTCATACGATAAATCAGAGTGAATGTCAAAGAATGTGAACAGGTTACGTTAATGGGTCCTTATTTACAGTCGGTATCAATGCCACCTTGCAGGATGGCAAGTTTGAAGACAATGCAAGCTGTCCCTTGCGGACCATATGGCCATGCATTTCATGAACATTTAACAATTGATAGAGCGATTTGCAAACATATGTACATATAGCTAGCATTCAAATAATGAAGTTAAGCAGCCATGAAACAGTACATATATAAACACGCAGTATGTCAACGAATTGTACATTTGTCACAGTTTCTTACCGATATCAATCTGTAATGTTAAACGTGATAAATGTGACGTAGGGGTTTCGCTAGAGAGTCGTTACAGCATGGTGTCGCTTGTATGTCGTCTGATTGTACCTGAGTGTACCTATTCACTATCTAATCACAAACTGATTTTGGGTCACTGATACATCTATATGTGCTTACAAACAAAAGTGACCGTTCATTTGTTGAAAGAAATTATCTTCTCAAATATATACTTATCATGTAAATAAGGAAGCTTCTACAAAAGCATGCAGCTGTATCATGTATATAGTATTTCTAGTTGTGCTCTAAGATTATATATATATACTGTATGACCCTGTATGCATGGAATCATTCGCGGTGTATTAACCTTATTTCGCAGTCAGCTTCGTTACACCGCCAAATATTGTCGCAGTGACTACTAGCCGGAGAGATCAGCGAAATAATTGTTTATTTTTCTAAAACGGTCACCGCGAAAGACAGTAGATCAGAGAATGTTTATACTAATTAATACGGTATTCCATTAAAGATCTTAACGGCTGGCTAAGAAGAGGAACCCCAATAAGACATGTTGTTTTGCCTCGGACTAGTTTGACCCAATGGGAATGCTTGAATTTGGTCATGTGACTGCCCGACAAATTCTTGTGGAAAGTCAGTTTCAAAAATTTGTAAGGCAATGGCCGACAATTAGCAAAACCAGACGGAGGATAATAATATAAATCACGTGCTGCTGTTCTTGATATCAACATTTTTGTACCTAAAATGGTCCTCGACAAAACAAATCAGTTATTAGGTTTGTTACTGACCTTACACGGAAATCTGTCGGGTTGATAAAGCCCATAGAAGGCGAGGCGCTTGCGCCGAGCCTTCTATGGGCTTTATCAACCCGACAGATTTCCGTGTAAGGTCAGTAACAAACCTAATAACTAATATTGCATAGTAACAGCGGAAAACACATACGCATGAAACAAGATGAGGGGGACAGCACTTAAAGCTACCACACAGACAAACAGATAAGAAACAACGAGGACTATCACACCAAGCGACTAAAAATTGAATACGACAAACACTAGTGTATGGAAACACGAAGGTTAGCTCATAAAAAGAAAGGCTGGAGACCAACGGCTACGTAAATATATACATTGTAAACACTGAAACTGGCCTGGCTTCAATGTAGATTGTGCCATTTAATAAATATCATAAATAAACGTTTTTAAGACAAACAACCAAATACAAAATGTATACATTGATTTCTGATAAAAAGATATTACAGACATGATTCACACAAAAACCACCATCAACGGAAGCAAAACACGTTGGAATGAAGAAGTCCAATTATACACATTGATCAGCATGTTAACAAAAATAAATGGACATTACATCTACAAGACAAGCTTTTTATTTTAGATGGTGCCTACAAAACAACGTTAAAAATAATGGTTCAAAAACTAGTAAGGCCGTAATCTTATTTCATTCTGTTTTCGACCTTTTGAAAATCCTACCAACCAGTAATGGAGAAAAGATATTAACCATGTACAAAACAAAGCTACATCTCGTACTTTTAAGACACAGCCAAACCTTGCAAAGGATCCATTAACCGAATTCTGTCTGGTAGCAGAGTTGGACATACACATGTATACACATTATTTTCGTGATTCATGGGATTCGCATGTGATGAACCAGAAGCACTCAAAGTAGGACAGTCACTACTTTAATGACTATTCAAATTATACTAGTTCATATTATTTCATACAACAACAAAATGGGTATATATATCAGTATCGCATCTCGGTTTCCATTGGAGTACAGTAAGGCACGGTCCATTTGATATTCTGGGGGGGGGGGGGGGGGGGGGGGGGGCTTGGTTTTTTGTCGGAGCAAGATTATTTTTTTCGCCCCGGACCGGGGCAAAATTATTTTTTTCTTGCAAAGTTGGAGCAAGGAAATTTTTTTTATAACAACTGATGTGAATAATTAAGAATGTTTGTGTTTTTTTCATTGAATTTCTTTATTTTTACTTAAATACTCTAAACATTACTTTATTTTTATGTAAAACTTGTATTCACTTCTAAACTGAGAAAGATAAAAGATTTTTACAATTTGCGATATATAATTTTCAGTAAACAAAATGTATAAAAGGTCATGTAACCTGTAAGAGGGCTGGACGTGCAAGATTTTTACATGTAGAAATGAAAACTAGTGAAAAAATTATTAAAATTCTCCTTCTAAGCTTGTCTTTAAAATTGGACACTATGGTGATACATGTATCTATTAATAGTAATAAATTATAAGATTGATTATGTATTTAAGCATTTCAATTGTTTCAGTCACATGCATACTTTTGATATTTTCAAATATGAACTTGCCAATTTTCAGGAGAAAACTATGGCGAGTGAAGCGAGCCAAAAATCTTTCATAGAAAGTAAAAACTGCGGCGAGCGAAGCGAGCCGAAAAATTTTCAGGAATTTTAGGCGAATTTTATAGTTATTCCTCAAATTCAGATTACTTGTAAGAGCAAGATTATTTTTTTCTGTCACATCATGAGCAAATTTATTTTTTTCATCAAAATTCAGAGCAAAATTATTTTTTTCGAAAAAAACCCAAGCCCCCCCCCCCCCCCCCCCAGAATATCAAATGGACCTTGCCTAACATCAAGATTGCTCAGCTTTGAGCACTATCACAGGGGCCCGACGCTAAATTCAACCCGGGATTCCCCCTTTCCCTGTTTCCATTCTATCAGCTACATGTACAACTATTTCCCACGGGTAGGAAGTAATTACAGTCCCTCCCCTTCCCTCCTTCCATTCAATCAGCTACATGTACAACGATTTCCCATGGATTTTTTCTCTTTCTGTAGTTTATATAAAATCCCCGGGAAACCGTTGTGGCTGATTGAATGGAAAGAAGGAAAGGGAGAGGTTGGAATTATTTCTTAGCTACGTGCCCCTGTGAACACTGTGGACACCAGTTGTATTCTTTTCTTTGACATGTTTCGCAGTTAAAGAATAACACACAGACACTCAAATTCATTCACTAGAATACTAATTATTCATTTTATTCATTATGTCGTTTAATCTTCCCTCTGGGAAAAAAATATTTGAAGCTTTAACATACTCTGATACGAGAATGATATTTTAAAAGGATAGTTGTTAAAAAGAGGAAAGATACTTACGTGCAGATAAAAAAAAATTCATACATGTATCATGCTTTACGCGCATCATACGTTTTTCTCTTCCTTGACAAACACATTTCTGAAGATATACCTACATAATAATGAACAAGCATGTAGCAAAAAAAAAAAAAATAATAATAATAAAATAAAACTGATAAAATAATAATAATAAAATAAAAAAAATTGTAATAATAAAAATCGTCCGCAATATCACACAGTTTTTTTTTCTACATGAGTGTCTATATGCTCTCAAGTTAAGTGCTAAGCTTCGCATTTTCTGTAATTGGTACATGTTTGTACTCATAGCTCAATCAGCTATTATAATGTACATGTATGTGTGGAATGTAGATTCCACGTATCGGGACATGCAGGTAATTTGTCAGAAGGATCTCTAGCCAATGCGAGGTGTCTGGACAACTTTGCCGTCTGAGTTCGTGTAAATCCTCACTCTGTCTGTTTTGAAGTCCATTGTCACCATGCTTCCCTCAGGCAAAACTTGTATCTGAAAAAAACAAGAGCCCCAGGGGGCACAACGCTCACCTGATACCCATGCACGCTCTAATTGACATACTGACATTGAATACTGATAGTGCCAGTACCAGGATTTTAGCCCACAACCTTTCTAACAAGATTTTTGCCGGATGCAGACAAGTTTTTTTTCAGACAACCTTTAAAAGTACAAACATTTCAAAACAACAACTTTTTTACTGATTTGAAAAGGTGGATTATGTGATCCAAAGTCATATGCCCAGCTAGTATAGTTCGATTATGCAACATCAAAAATAAAATCATTTTGTAAAATTCCACATTAATGTGCAACAGAAACAGAATAAAACAATGAAATGATTTCATAAATTAAGTTTATTTAAAATTGAACACCAAACCTTTCATTATTAATAGCTAGTATGCCAGAAAATAATAAAGCCTGTGTTTGTGAAACACAAATGCCCCGCGGTGGCATCTTTGTTGGTATAAACACCATTTTCTGTTAAGTATGTGAGAGGTCAGGGTCAGAGTAATGTTGGTATCAATGGAAAGATCTTGTCACAAAGAATACACATGTACAATATGAAAGCCCTATCACTAACCATTCAAAAGTTATGCCCAATGTTAAAGTTTTTGAAAAGTAGGTCAAAGGTCAAGGTCAAGGTCACGAGGTCAAAAATTTTGGTATCAATGGAAAGGTATTGTCACAAGGAATACACATGTGAAATATGAAAGCTCTATCACCTTCCTATCAAAAGTTATGCCCAATGTAAAGTTTTTCGGACAAACAGACAGACGGACAGGCCAAAAACTATATGCCCCCATATCTTTGATTCCGGAAGCATAAAAAACAAAGACTTTTCGGTTTTGCCTTTATTCATATTAAATTATACAGAAATCTATGAATGAGAGCTTTTGAATAGTATTGACTTCATCTTAATACATGTAACGTACAGTCAAAATCGTGTTAATCCAATTAACACAGACAAGATGTTAGCGGACAATATTAATTAAAGTGAGTTGTGCAGAAATTGAGCCAATTTATTTTCCAAACAGCAGTGTACGGTGTATCAAACCTCATGACCCAGTGAAGCCACTTGGACAAATTATTTTCGGTAAATATGCTGAAATGCGGTGCTTGGAAATGTTTTTTTTAGCATATTGAATCAATAGTCGTGATAAATTTAACTTCGAACTTGATCTTGTCTTTTATGCAATCTACAGATAGGTTTGAAAATATGCAGAATTCGGAACATTTTCGATGAGGACGCAGAGTTCCTGTAAAAAAAGTGAAATTTGCGAAAAAAGGACATGCATGACCCCCCCCCCCCTTTTTTCTTTACATTTTTATGCGTGCCAAAGATTCGCAATCAAAAAAGACCAATTTTACAGACTTCCGGGCATTTCAAGTCAGTCAAAATTTTTAGTGTGCACCTTTTTATTTCCTGTAGTTACCCCTACTAAAGGGGCAAGGAGGTATTGAACCAATCAAATCTGTAACACAAGATATATGGCGACTATGTTTACCATAGATACAGAAATAAGACAGAGAAAATAATCATTAAATAGGGAAATTGTTCTGAAATATGCATGTATGAAAAAAAAGCAATCCAAGGAATGCTTGTGTCGCCTGCGTAGCAGATTTTTTTTTTCTATTGAAATTAGGTCAAATATCAAGGGCAAGGTCACTAGGTTAAAAATTATGGAATGTTTAGAAAGGTCTTTTCATAAGGAATACAAATGTGAAATATCAAAGCCCTATCACTTACCACTCAAAAGATATAAATCATAGATTTGTTGAAAAGTAGGTCAAATATATAGGGCAAGTGCACGAGGTAAAACATAGGTAATCACAGATTACGAAGCTCACCTTAGTACATGTATATTGGCTTTTAAAGGCAAAACCACTCAAGCAGAAAAAGTAGGTCAAGGTCATTTTATGAAAGTTTGATCAAAGATACATCCAATATGCAAGTTTGGTACATGTAGCAGTTATACTTTGCTCAATATTGGCTTTTAAAGGCAAAATCACTCAAGCGGAAAAAGTAGGTCAAGGTCGTTTTATGAAAGTTTGATCAAAGATACATCCAATATGCAAGTTTGGTACATCTAGCACTTATACTTTGCTCAATATTGGCTTTTAAAGGCAAAATCACTCAAGCGGAAAAAGTAGGTCAAGGTCATTTTATGAAAGTTTGATCAAAGATACATCCAATATGCAAGTTTGGTACATGTAGCACTTATACTCTGCTCAATATTGGCTTTTAAAAGCGAAATCACTCAAGTGGAAAAAGTAGGTCAGATGCTGCATCCGATGCATGGGTCCATCTCGGCATCCAAAGATGAATCACTTGTGCAAGTTTGGTTACTGTAGCATTAGTACTTTGTCAGATACTGAGCTACCCCAAACTTCTTATCCAAATCACTCAAGCGGAAAATGTAGGTCAGATGCTGCATCCGATGCATGGGTTCACCTCAGTATCCAAAGATGAATCACTTGTGCAAGTATGTGTAGAAAGGTCTAATCACAAGGAATACACATGTGAAATATCACAGCCCTATCACTAATCAATCAAGAGATATAGCCAATATTAGATTTCTAGAAAAGTAGGTCAAATATCTGGGTCAAGGTCAAAAATTATGATATGTGTATAAAGGTCTTGTCACAAGGAATACACATGTGAAATATCAAAGCCCTATCACTTACCAATCAAAAGTTATGGGGTGTGACACCCAAGTGTGACAGACAGACGGACAGACGGAGGGACGGATGGACGGACAGACGAACAACAGACAAAGTGATCCCTAAGTGTCGCTGTGCTTCGCAGGCGACACAAAAAGTCAACATCTTAAAAATAAATTCAGCGTATATTTGATAGCGTATGTGGCCAAGTTAATTCGAAGTATGAAAATAAGTACACAAAGCCAAACTAGCTATAGCTTGTCTTATTTAAAAAATCATTAAAAATCTAAAAGTTGATATTTTGACAAAATTCTTTCACAGTTTCATTTCTAGCGATAAATATAAAAATAAAAAGAGAAAAAAAAACTGAAAAAGGGAAAAAAAAAATTGTTGGGGTCCCGCCGGGGTTTGAAGCTACTCCCCATGGGTCCATTTGGCATGGAAAACATACATTATACCTATGTACAATCTTAAAAAATATTCCTTAAAAATCCAAAAGTGGATATCTTGACAAAATTCTTTCACTTGTAGGGTACCATGCATGAGTACCTCATACCTACAAATTGTCATGACAATCTGAAGAGTGGTTATAGAAAAGAAGCAGAAAATGTATGAAAATCACCCCCCCCCCCCCTTCCTTTTTACATAAGAAAAAAATTCATAAAAAATCAAAAAAATAAAATTTAAGCCTAAAATACATATCAGAGCATTAAGTAAGTTAAATATGATAAATATGCAGTAAATGAGTGTGTAAAATCATACACTTATTGAGTTATTTAAAGAAATAGTGCCAAAATGTGCATTTCTGACTAAGTCCGAAAAGACGTCAAAAACGCGTCAAAAATTTGACTTCGAAGTGAAACCAAAAATAACAACACTTCTTAAGACATCTCTCTAGATCATCCTGATGCTTTCGGTTTGTCGATACATGCTTCGGTTCTGAAGAAGAAGTTTGTCAAAGGAGGGTACCCCCCGTGACCTACTTTTGGCTGTGGTGGCGCCACCTGTTGACAGATCCGGACGAAAAACAACAACACTTGTAGGGGACCATGAGTACTTCATACCTACCAAGTTTCATCAAAATCCCTTCAGCCGTTCTGGAGAAGAAGTTTAAAATGTGAAAAGTTTACGACGACGGACGACGACGACGACGGACGACAGACGCAACACTATGACAATAGCTCACTTGAGCCTATGGCTCAGGTGAGCTAAAAACCGCTTTATTCATTGAGTGTTCTTCAATGAACGGGAAACAATTGTGCACAGCAAAATAATACTGATACAAGGCTAGGCGGAGACTTATAGCTAGGAACCCAGCCCTTTATGGGAACTTTGATTTTGAAAAAAAAAGAATAGGAAAAACCTCAGGCATTTTAGCAGACTTCAGAGGGTTCTGAGCGTTTCTGCAGCATCCCCCCTAGATATATGCCCTAGTAAAGCGAATAGCTATAGGCCGGGTTAGCGCAGTGGTACACCAGTAGCGCGCTCGCTTCTCATCTCTAAGGTCCCGGGTTCGAATCCCAGATTCAGTAAAGGGTCTTGTGAGGGAGGGTAGGTGGTCCCCCACCCAGGCCTCTGCAGGGGATTTTCTCCGGATACTCAGGTTTCCTCCTGCTCCTTGGGCCATCTGAGCCAACGTGAGACATATATTTAATATATAATATATTTATAAGTTGTGTAACATGTTTGTTAAACGTTGTAAAATAAATAAAGTTTAATTTTTCATGCATTTCAAAATATCTTTTGACTCAATTTCAATCATGTTATAATGTGATGGAATATAGGGGTTAGTGACCGAGTTTTTTTTTTCACTCAGATGGGGGTGGGGGCGGGGGGGGGGGGGGGGGGTGGTGGTAGTGAAAGTCATGAAAGTCGCCGGTGGGCCCTAGAAATAGCAAAAAAGTTGGGTTCCTACATTTGTATAACAATGTATTTCTCTGTCCAACTCATAGCCTTGAGCCTCATAAACCACTCTACCTTAGTACTAGTTCTTTATTATATAAATTTAATTCGCTATATACGTACATCTGGTCAGTCAGCAGCATAAAAAGCCTTGTTATCAGGACTACCTTAACACATGTTGAACTTTTAAAAACATATTTAAAACAATATACCCGCCCTGAGATAGATAAGATGTACAGTATATATAGTTTTCTTTTATGTACTCAAATTTAACGCAGCTTCAGATAGCATTGGATGGCATATTCTTCATTCTAATAGAGTTTTTGATTTTTTTTCGGCCGGGTTTATAGTGGAACCCCTTTGAATACAAAGATAATTTTGCATTTTTACATAGAAGACTCTCTAGTTATAAAGGTAATAATAAATTTAATACAATCAAGTCGATCATGGGACACAAAAGGTGAAATAGATCATGAGGTGGTTCCATAAAAAATATATGAAATGATTAGATGTGAAATAGAACATTGTCATAAAGTAACTGTTCTGTGATTCTGTCAAAAATGAATGTAAATCTTAAATACTATTATAGGTATATAGTATAGCTATATAGTGGGGGGGGGACAGGGGGTACCTCTCTCTCTCTCCTCCCAGCCCCTTTAACCTCCCCCTCCCCCTCCTTTTCACCCATCCCTTACCTCCCCCTCCCCCTCCCACCTCCCTCCTGCTGCTCCCTTCCTACCCTTTCCCCCCTTCTCTCCCTCCCCCTCTCTCCCTCCTCCTTCCTCCCCTCCCTTTCACCCTGTCCACCCCCTCCTATATATAGTTTACACAGATTTATAAAAGCTATATAAATTCACTTACAGTCATATTTGGATATACACCTCTTATCCTTGCCTCAGCTTCCTTCCATGTCTACAATTGAGTAAAGGTAATTGAACAGATTTGTAAATAATCAAGAGATGAGAGAAAACTCATAGCAAACACATATAAATCCTACCAGTCCAACTGTATCTGGCCATTCAGAAGTTGACATTTTTATGTAGGCGTGTCCCCGTATCAGTAAAGCGAAAGTACATGATGGGATCTTTCATTTTTTATAAAACAATTTTTTTTACGTTTTTTTAATGTATTCTTTATTTTACATGTACATTATATGCTGGTTGTTATTCTAAACTGTTTATTAGAATAAAAGTTATTCTATTCCAAATATAAAATAGGCGAACTAGAAAATCACCTCTGAGTTTTTGTAAAATGACTTTTCCACACCGGATGCGTTAGAGGGCGCTTTCAATGTGTGCACGTCAACGAGAAAAATAATTTTCGTTTTGCTCGTGGTTTTCCAACAGAAATCTAGTTTTGATTCAATTTTGAATATGAATTGATATGAAGAAATTGTAAAATAATCATAATTCAATCTCAGAGAGTGAGACTTGGTCGCTGAAACGCGCTATTCATTCATTTTTGAACAGCTTTGTGTTGACCATATTTGCCGGTGATTGGGAGCGAGAAAGTAGACTTTCAACTTGATTTGAAAATGAGGATATATAGACCAAGTTTCCTTGTTACCCTTTCTTTAATACTTTTTGTGTTTTCACTCGAGGTACTTTGTGATCATGACATCAAAGATACTGTGAAAGATGCACTCAAAGAAGCTAAAAGTGAATCGAAGGAGAAGGTAAAGAAAAAAATGCTCTGGTTGGAGTAACAGAGGTGCTAGAGTGTACTTTGGAAGACATTAATTAACTTTAATTCTAATATGACTTGAGATTTTCTCCCTATGAGTGCTATAGAGCTTGCCCATGGTCTATTCTCCAACATATTCATGGTCAGATAAGCCACGCCTTCTTACGCGCATACTCTCATTTTTTGAAAACTACATATACATTACAGCAACACTACTTGTCGTCTGTTACAATCAGGAAATACATGTATTAGAATAGAAATAACAACAAGCTAGCCGTGGTTTATTGTCCAGTAATTCCCCTCGTCACATAAACCAATCAAATTATCACCTCGCCAGCTTCGCAGCTCGGTTATTATTATTTGATTGGTTCTTGTGACTCAGGGAATTACTGGACAATAAACCACGACTAACTAGTTGTTATTTCTTCAATTGTATTAATCTTACCATATACGATGTAAAACATTAAATTTTAATTTTTGTTTGTTTGTTAACAACTACATTGTAAGAAGACTGCATTAGATCTATTCATTGTCTTATCTGCAAAAATTCATGGCAATCTTCTTTGGGATATACAAATGTATACATGTATGCGACACCACTACACCAATGTGTACACAGTACATGTAACTTATTTACATTGATGTCTGTACACTACATGTAATTGGATGTGAATACATTGAGCATGTTGAGCATGTATCTGATTAAGATTTCTGTGAATGTTAAGTGCATGTAATGGTTGAAAGGTTTTATCAAAATTGATTTTCAGAAAATGGAGTTTTCTTCCACAACTTCTGATAGTCATGTACATGATAGAAAGGTAATTTGGTCACATGGAGAAGGTTGAAAACAATTTCTTGGTTTTATTCTCTTAGATTATTAATTTAATTTTTGGGGTTCCACTTTAACAATTGTTCAACACTAATTTTAGCTGAACATTTTGTACTACATGTTTTTCTAAGACTTCAGCTTCACACCAAATGATATAGCTGAAGTCTACATGTTAGCTAATGTGTGCCCTTTCAGTTTCTGTTGTTTGATTACATTGCACTAACATAGTTAGTCAGTTACACATTTACTAGCTTTACTTTGAGGATTTTTAATACAATTATAGATGTGTCTTTTTCTTCACACATTTGACATGAATAGCTCATTTTCCTGTTTATTATTGTTGATCTACATACACAGCTGTATATATCAGTATTGTTATACATGTACAGTTAAAAAAATTCCAAGGAACCTGCATTATTACAAACTTATAAATCTATGAAAATGTTTAAAAACTGGTATGGGAATAATAGAATCTAGCACCGCTTTTGAGTTCCGAATAGAAAAATATCAGTCAAAGTTGGGATTGATCAACAAGTCCCAACCAAGGCATTAGCTGAAGTTGGGACGTTGATCCATCCCACACAAAACTGATATTTTTCTATCAGGAACTCAAATGAGGTGCTTGATTTTTTTTCTCGCATATTGAAACCTTCAAATTCCCCTTGTATAGGCATCAGAATGACTGAAGGTCATGCTAAATTTATGTGCACATGAAATAACATATGACATCATAAAGAACTGTCAATGGTGCTAGATGAAATTTTCAAAGTACTGCTGAAAAGTGGAATAAGTCTATCCCATATGCAAGAAAGAAATACTCTGTTGCTGTATAATGAAATATTCTGTTGATTAATTCTTATCTATATCTTGTTCCTTATATTACTTTACTGTTTCAGGTGGAAGAGACATCATCAGACGATGGAGGCCTATTCCATTTTCTTAGAAAGCGTAAAGGAAACCTGGGATTTGTCCATGCCTTTATCGCCTCATTATCTGTGATCATTGTCTCTGAATTAGGAGATAAGACTTTCTTTATTGCCGCTATCATGGCAATGAGACATTCCAGAGTTACGGTTCTTGCTGGAGCTCTAGGGGCTTTAGCCCTGATGACCGTTTTATCAGGTACTTCTAAGTGTTGTACTTAAATGTCTATGAATAGGATTGCCAATCTCAGATGAATTAAAATTTTGTAGAAGCATGTAGTCATTATTTAAGTTAAAAAAATGAAATCATTACTTTCTATTGAATGAAAAATGTTCTACTCCAATAGTCATGATAGTAAGAAATACATGTTATCGTCTGTATACCAGTACATGTACAAATGAAGTACATGTAGCTATTATATACAACGACTCGCTAGATTTTTGGTTTAATTTTACAATATAAATTCATACATTTATATAATATTTGGTACATTTACATGCGCACACTTATATTACAATTCATGTACCGGTACAGTATCTATATGTAGTAAGATCTTGTAGATAGTACTGTCAGCTTTTATAATGACTCTGTTTCAATATATTAAAAGTTCAAATCAAAATTATTGTACATAATTCATGTTTTCGTATTGTTTAATTTGCAGCAATACTTGGCTTTGCTACCACCATCATTCCAAAAAAAGTCACTTATTATGCCTCAACGATACTGTTTGCTGTTTTTGGGATCAAAATGTTAAAAGAAGGTAAGTTTAAAGTGATCCTATAATATTGTATTGCAAATACAGCCTAACCTGTATTAAGCAGTCACCCAAGGGATACCATGAAAGTGACCTCTTAACAGAGGTGACCTTTTAATAAAGGTTTTTAAATAACCATGCTAAAGTACACTTGTTCATAATACAAACAGGAATTTTCTGTTTCATGTATTGTATTGAACAGATACATGCATTAGTACATGAATAATGTCATTTCATTTATTTCTTATCATTGCTGACATGCATTTAGTGATGAAAATCTTTCGTCATTTGAAATTGTAGGCACATGAAATAAAGGTATAAAGTGTCATCATAAAATGATGAATAAAATGGTCAAATGCAAAATGTAATTCGGTCTTTTCGAAATACAGAGTTACTTCCCATTTGTGCAGGTATCTGCCGTCAACGCATTGTGACGTCATCAAAATCTATGGAAACCAGCATGAAATTCAGGGAAATAGGGTTACATATATGACGTTTTCAAAGGAATTTAATGACGGCACAATGCTTTTACGTCACATACATGTACCTGCACAAATCGAACTGAAGACTATAAAATCGAAAAGACGGAATTATGATTTTCTATAAAATCATAATTCCGTCTTTTCGATTTTATAGAAGTTCCTGATGTCTGTCTGTCTTCCATTCACAAGAGAATCACTTAATTTTTCTATCAAGTCTTGAATGACATCATTCCCATCGTCGTGCACCCCTTTCAGTCCTCATGGTACCAGGGATATACGTCCCTGGTGGTACCAAATACAATTTTATTACGTTTTATAAACGCTGAGAGCCATCCAATAGAAGCTTTAAAGGTAATATCGCAGTATTTTGCGAACAATAGGGCCCGTCTTTTTGATAATGAAAAAAAAAAAGTTATTGTCAGCGGATTCAAGAGGAAAGGCGGGGTCTTTGGGAGCCCCCCCCCCCCCGGCACGGACCCAATATTCTCCAAGAACAAGTATATTTTGACCCACTTTCATTTTTAAAAAATCACTCCTATACCCCCGGTAAAAGGAGCGCTAGATTCGTGACTGAAAAAAAACCCGAGGGTCTCACAAATAAATTGACGTAAAAATATCGGCAGATTTAAACGTAAACGGCATAGATTAGGCAAGTAAATTCCTCGGTTGATAAGACTTTAATTTAAACGGAGGCATGCGGGCGAATCATAAAATGACGATTTATAGTGAGTCATCAATATAATTATTTGACCGTGAATTTGTTGGCCTCTTAGGACAAAGACGTTACAGAATCGAGAAGAAATATTACGCACAAAATAGATACTGGACAGTGTCCGTTCTTTTGATAATGGGCCACTGTCTGAAACCATTTTCACGTCAGCTCGTTGCCGGACTTTTTTTTTTTTCTTTTTCAGTCTCCCACAACATCATGTTCAGCCGTTCCTCTACAAATTTCAGCCTTTCGTTTTAAGATTCCGGACCTTGAGTCCTCAAACACCTAGTTCAATCGCAATAGGTGATTGGTCTTGCACTTTTCAATAATTTTATTGCGTCTGAACTCTCATTTAAAAAGTTAAAACTTTCCGTTTTGATTCAGTTGTTGTTGTTGTGATAGTTTCATAGCTGATGACGTGTTATTAAGTACCCGATTACATACAAACAGTTCAATCGATTACCGCTGACCGCTGCAGGCCTCGGATACAATGTTTGTACAAGTAATTTAGGGCAATTACGGGGGACAATTTTGAAGTCCAAGCCACGGACCGCTTAATTAGAGTCGAATCGACGACTTGGGCAGTGAAAGGGGTGACCGGTGACCGCTGACCGCGTTACTGAGGTGACTGCTTATAAGGGTACAATATCATTATAAAAACGGTTGGGAGGGATTCAGAGTGACCATTATGAGGAGGTGACTGTTTAACAAAGGTGATCCCTTCTACAGGTTAGACTGTATTCAGTCAAAACAGTTTCACATACAGAATTTGTCACATAATGTACCGCAGATTTTACAGTTTTACATACAGACTTTGTCGCATAATGTACATGTACCACACATTGTGTAACTTATTGTACCACAGATTTACCAGTTTTACATACAGACTTTGTTACATAATGTACCACACATTTTAGTTTCACATACATGTACAGACTGTGTAACATAATGTACCACACATTTTACAGTTTTACATAAAGACTTTGTCACATAATGTACCACACATTTTAGTTTCACATACATGTACAGACTGTGTAACATAAATGTACCACAGATTTTACAGTTTTACATACAGACTTTGTCACATAATGTACCACACATTTTAGTTTCACATACATGTACAGACTGTGTAACATAATGTACCACACATTTTACAGTTTCACAAACAGACTTTGTCACATTATGTACCACACATTTTAGTTTCACATACATGTACAGACTGTGTAACATAATGTTCCACACATTTTACAGTTTCACAAACAGACTTTGTCACATAATGTACCACACATTTTAGTTTCACATACATGTACAGACTGTGTAACATAAATGTACCACAGATTTTACAGTTTTACATACAGACTTTGTCACATAATGTACCACACATTTTACAGTTTCAAATACAGACTTTGTCACATAATGTACCACACATTTTAGTTTCACATACATGTACAGACTGTGTAACATAATGTACCACACATTTTACAGTTTTACATACAGACTTTGTCACATAATGTACATGTACCACACATTTTAGTTTTACATACATGTACATGTACAGACTGTGTGACATAATGTACCACAAATTTTACAGTTTTACACACATACAGACTGAATATTTCACAAAATATAATGTACTCATCCAATATTTCCATGTATATAGGATATGACATGTCTCCGGACGAAGGGCAGGAGGAATATGAAGAAGTACAGGCTGACCTTAAAAAACGAGAGGAAGAAGTAAGAATCTCTGATACATATTTCATCTTTTCAGTAGAACTTGATAGGATTGGACAGACATATTGCTTCTATATTCCATCTTTGAATTATTTATGAAAATAAATTTTTGATTTTATGTTTGAATCAATATTTGTAGATTTAAAAAAAACCAACAAAAGATAGAATTATTGATGCCTTTAGTTGTATGAAACATGCATTTTGATACATGATGAATTTCAGCAAAATTTGCTGAATAGCATTTGTATGAAAATACATACATGTATTTTATATTGGTCCAGAATGCATTTTTTGAAATTCACAAAATTTCAAATCCTCAAATAGGCCATTTCAAGAGAAATTGATTACAAATTTAATGACATGAGTTCAGTACATACATGTAGGTTGCCAAAATAGAATCTTGGTCATATACATGTACATAACTGTGTAGCATCATGCGACTTAAGTTGGTGAAACCACGAACACAAAACGGAGGCATACTGCTCGTTTGGAGGAAAGAAAAAGCTTGTGTCAATGTCATATTTCTCATGCTATATTATTTGCTTCAACAGATGGCAAAACAGAACACACCCACACAAGATATAGAAACAGGAATCATCAGAAGTCCGGGACGGCGATGGTTCCATGGAATTCTGGGAACTATATTTTTACAAGCATTTACGTTAACGTTTTTAGCAGAATGGGGGGATAGGTCTCAGATCACCACAATAGTATTGGCAGCAAGGGAGGTAAGTCTGGTCTTTCTGTTGGTAATATTTAATCTGCTGCGTAAATGATAAGTTTGAAAATTATTAGTAATTTCAGTTATTTTCTTAACCTTTAGTCATTGAATATGTAAACCATTTCAAGTTTTATCAATAGCAAAAATACAATCTTTATGAACTTTCTCTCCGAATGAAAGAGGGGATATTGAAAATATCAATTTCATTATGAAAGTATTACATGTACATGTGTATGTACATGTTTTCAGGAAATTTACAAGTACTTTGAGGAAAAGGTCACTTACATATATTGTTTCACATAATATGATGAACTTATCCATACCTTTTTAACTTAATTTTATTTTAAGATATTGTCATTGAGAAAAGTTAGACAAGAAAAGTTACAAGGAAAGAAATGACGAGGCTAAATTAATATTGAACCACTTGGTAATTATTACATACTAATTTGTTCTTTATTCCTTAGGATGTGATAGGTGTTATTATAGGGGGAGTATTAGGTCATGCCATATGTACTGGTATAGCTGTTTTAGGAGGTAGAATTGTAGCACAGAAAATCTCAGTCAGAACTGGTAAGTTTCTACAAATAGAAATAAAGTATTATAATATACATGATAGAATAGGAGGTGGAGATAACTCTTGTTTGGAGAAACAGAAAACTGCATGTACATTGGAACATTCAAATGATCTTAACTAAATGTTGTTTTATATCAAATATCAAATTTGATACCACAAATTTTGTCATTTTGTAGAAGTCTTTGAGAATTTTACATGAAATTTGGTTTACAATCACTATTAGACAGAAAATTGTATCATTAATGTAAATTGCAAAAGAAAGAGAAGAAAAATTGAATACAACCTAGCACAACAAAATTTGCAATAGAATAAGATTTCATCAATTTCCCAAATTTCTTTTCCAGTAACCATTATAGGAGGTGTCGTTTTTCTGTTATTTGCCTTATCGGCATTTGTGATAAATCCCGATCACTGAATCATGGGAGGATTCATCATCAAATACTCCAGCCTCACATAGCAAAGTTGTCCACGTGATAAAAGTTTGTAAGGATGTTTGTGTGTACAGAATGAAGAGTGTAATGTCATTCGTTGTATCATATTTTGAATTACATGTACGTGTATTTAAGATTATGCAGTGCTATTCTTATCAGAGATAATGTTTTAATTTGTTTGTTGTAACTATATTTAGTCATGAGCTTAAATTTATCAAAAGTATTTATTTGCTTACAATATTAAAAGTGTATCTTTTAGGGCTGCAACGATACACTATGCTGACGATATGATATGTACAATTGTATCATGATATTTACTTTCGATATGATTTGTATCACAATTATTTAATTTATATCTGCTGAAAGATGAAATCAACTTAAGATAGAGTCTTTTGAAGTCTCAAATGGTATTTTCTACTAGAATAAAAGAAGAATCCCAATATACGAGCAATACTATGAAGTGATAATCACTTACACAATTTATGTTGAAACTTCGTTTGCAAATGTCATAAAGTTGTTATCCAATGTATCGAAAAAGTTTGATAATACCGTGTATCATACCGTCAGCAATAACCGTGGTTAATCGAGAACTGCAGTGAATTGTTGCAGCCCTAGTATCTTACCTCTTCATGAATCATGCAGTGTAAATAGATTGTATTGAATTGGATAAAAATCTTTTAAATAAACTAAAACTATTTCAAAATGTGCCATCGTAACTCAATTTTCCGTTTACATGTAATGAGTATAAAGAATTTATCAAAAACAAAAAAAAAATTATAGCGTCATATTTTTTTTTTTTTTATGTGTTATATTCTACGGAATAAAAATGAGGAAAATCAGCATTTTAATGGCAATTATACATTATATTTGTAAGAGGGGTAAAGGGTTGTCTTTTCAATTAGTTTCTTCTCTTAAACATGAATTATGACTGTCGTGTACATACATGTATCAATGCAAGCTTCCATGAAAATATACATGTATATTCAATTTTCTGTTTCATGATACCATATAGTCACATTATACATGTATGTTGAACTTGTATTTGTATCAAAAATCATATACATACAATCTATTAGTTTTTGCCCTGCTTAACTGCTTTTCTGGAAAATAGGAATTGGTCACTCTGGAAATCTTGACCTTGGGCTTTGATGATTCAAATTCTTGTTACCTTGACCTTGGCATTTGTCCTACCTTTAAAAAAACTTTAACATTTGGCTTAATGTTAGAACAGAAATGATAGGTCTTTCATATTATATATTAGTAATCCTCTTATTATATGTTCTTGGTTTCGACATCAAAATTGAGACCTTATGACCTTAACCCTTTTTAAAAACTTGAAATTTACTGGTGCTCTGAGCATATATTTTTAATGATAATTGATGATAGGGCTTTTAAATTTCACATTTGTATTCCTTATAAAACCTAATAAAACCTTTTTAATATCAAAATTTTGACCATGTCACCTTGACCTTGATTTATGACTAAGCAAGAGAAAGCTAGTGTTGTCAGGGGCTTAGTTTTAAAAACGCATTTTGTTCTTTTATTCCATGATTTTATACATGACCTCCATAATTAATTCATTGAGAATTTTAAAGAATTGGAGCCATTGTAAATTTCCTGTATCCATGGTTGGTTTCATACAGTAATAATTATTTTGCCATTAAAATTTAGGTGTATTAAGATTTTTATGTGTGTTGTTACCTCATTTTTGTACCAATTCCAATTTGTTGACAGCAATGTACACATATGACATTTCTTTATTATTTTGTGAAAATGGCCCACCATAATATTAATGATGTTCATGATTTATACATTTACGTACATGTACAGTAACTATGATGGTACTGTATGTTTACTAATTATACCCCCCACAAATGAAGTTTAGGGGGGTATATAGGAATTACTCCGTCTGTCTGTCTGTACCTCTGTCTGTCCATCCGGTTAAGAAGTTTTGAAAGCAGATTTCTTTTATACTATTAATGGTAGGCCTTTCATATTTCATACAAACATTCACCATGAAGAGTACTACATTTTGGTACCATGACTTACGACCTTGTGACCTTGACCTTCACTCTATACTTCATTTTAGGTTAAGAAGATTTCTTTCATACTATTAATGATAGACCTTTCATATTTTTTTATCTGTTTCTGCTAAAATTTGGTCGCACTAAAATAGCACTTCTATGTAATACAGGTAATTTTTTTTCCCTTCACAGTAAGACTAACTTTTCCCCACTCTTTATTGTCAAGTTACATCATAAAATGGTCCCATTTTTATAAAAAAAAAACATATCATATGGTGATATAATTTAATTGTATTAATTTGGGAAAATACCACATGAAAGGAAAAAAGAAAGTTTGAAGAAATTCTTAAGTTTTGCAACAGATTTTGATATGCATGTACATTGTTATAATACAAGAAAGGATAGTAACTTGTGATAATCTTGCTATTTTCGTGAATACTGTTAAATCATTTATTTTCGTGGGGCCCAAATTTCGTGGATTCATGAGATTCATTATTTTCTTGGGGACGTAATTTTGTGTATGCAACCTGTTCAAAGAAAGATAACTCTAGTGATCAATTATTTCTTGAGGGTGTAAATTTGTGGATGAGGCTATCCACAAAAACAAGGAAAATTGAGCCCCCACGAAATATAATGATCTAACAGTATACATTTGTACATTCACATATCTTCGTGTTTGCAAGAAACCACATACATGTGAATTTGTGTCTGTTTGTGTAAGGTTTAATCTTTGTTTTTACTCAGTTAATATGATCAATAGAAGTTTTTTTATGTAACAGCTTAATGTATAACATTGGGTGCACTAACATAATACTTTGTATTTGCATTGTTTTAATTATCACTTGATATACCGTCATGATACTTATAGTTGTAGCCTTTACAAAATGGGAGGTTTGATCTCATATAGGCTGGTATTATTATTATACATGTAAATGTGTTTTATGATGTTGTTATTGTTTGCACATTGTGTATACATGAATATAGGATCATGTTTCTGCATTTGAATCAGTGTTTTACTAGATGTGTTTTACCTTAACCAGCAACAGAGTGGTTGATTTGAAAAGAAATTATTGTCAAATACTGTTTTTGTTCGAACACATTCCACGCTCCTTTTTCTTTGTTTATTTATTTATTTTTTTTAATTTATCCTTTTGTAATTCTGCTTTATTTTGTCCATATCACAAAATAATATCTATGTGATCACTATTTAAGGTGTTATTTAGATACCAGTCCTGTATTCATACATGTAAATGTGTTTAAAAGAAGAATAATAATGCAGGCTTAATTCTACTGTTCCTACTATTTCCTACTTTTTCTACTTTTTAAATTTGATCCTATTTTTTCCTACTTTTTCTTCTAAACCTCCTACTATTCCTACTTTTTCATCTCAAAAGTAAAAAATTACCTGCTTCACTTGTCATCGACATCTGATTGAAAGTTTTAAAAAAATTCCGGGCTCGCTTTGCTGGCCCATTCTGTATATTTTACATGAAAAATAAATCTGTCCTTATTTCTCTCTGTGATTTCCTCAAAGATGAACATTACCAGTCTACAATCATTGCTTACTGTGATTTGTGTGTCATACTTACTGAAAATTGTCGCTAAAAGTGATGGAAAATTTCCTACTTTTCCCCTATTAATTCCTACTTTTTCCTATTTTTCTCCTACTTTTTTCATTGACTACTCATACTTTTTTCCTACTTTTTCATCAAGGTAGAGTAGAAAGCCTGATAATGCAATAGGAAAAGTAATCTTACTCTCAACAGGAAATAAAACACGTACATGTATCTTGACATCATTGAAACTCCTCAAAGTTAAAAACAAAAAATATTAATCCCCCTGAAAAGTATTTGTTGAAATGAAGAGTAAAACATGTTGTTAAAAACTGCATCAGTAAATGTTCATGCACATGTAATGTTTGCCGTCATATGTATAAATTCAATTTGATAGACTTGTGTTATATTTGAGCTTCCACAGTGTGCAAAGATACAATTTGTGCATGAAAAACCTATGACATCTTCTCATTGCATTTCTCATTCTACCTTTAAGTCACTTTGGAAGGGTAGCTGCCTTTTTGATAGCGACAAATATTGATCCGATGGAAACCATTACACATACATTTACATGACATTGTATATTTTCAGCTCTATATGTAAGATTGGAAAATGGTCTATTCAGAAAAGGATGCATCATGATATCATGTTTGTCAAGGAACATAAAGGCAATGAGGTCTCAATGTTTTAGTTAGGTATCACTCCAAATTTGAAATTTATAAGAAAAAGACTAAATATTTAAGAAATAAAAAATGACAAGCCGGGCTGTATTGTCTCATAATGCCCGAGCGTCCTCAGCCAATCACATTTATTACCGAGCTGCGTCAGCGGCGAGGTGATAAATGTGATTGGCTGAGGACGCGAGGGCATTATGAGACAATAGAGCCCGGCTTGTCATTTTTTATTTCTATTCTAATGGTGACTAATCAATTCTTAGTAAAAACCCGTTCCTGCCGGTTTATCTGTTTCAGAAAATGGATAGGAGTGGCTTATCGCTATAGGGCCTATATTGGAGAATAGAGCCCGGCTCGCGTCTGTTGTCTTAATAGGGAAAAAGAATCAAGTCATATTAGAATAGAAATTCAATTATTTTACTTTTTGCAACTTCTGTCATTTTCAGCATTGAGTGCCAATTTATGGAATATTTATACACATACATGTACATGTATTGTGAAGACTAATTGTGGAAAAACAAGAAAAGATTATATTTTTACACTGATAGGTTAGGACAATTACTTTATAAAGTTGAAAAAATTGAAACATTATGAGCAAAATGTTGTATAGCTGATTTGCAAACTTTTTAAAGTACATTTAAAAATAGCGAATTTGAATAAAGAAAAAAATATTTTCTCTACACCATGACCTGGAATTTTTTACCAAGGTCCAAACTTTTGTGACGTTTTATGTAGACACTTTGTTCAGTAACAGAAGCTTGACCCATTACTGATCATCATTTTTTTACCCTCATTGTTGCTGGCAACAGAAAAGGAGCAGTGATATTTAATAAATATTTTCATGGTAAAAGTTGATACGTTTGTGATTTTTTTCTCAGTGACAACGTAAAGATTACAATTAAAATTTTAAAATATGTTTCAAGAAAAATTTCAAGCTTTTTGTTTTTGGGTATTGTTAGGCAGGGGTGTTACCATAATTTGCGTGTTTTTCTTTATTGATTTTTTTTTTAATCAAGTTTTATTTCGAGGTGAAATTTAAATTATTAGTGAATTCTTACTTTCTTGGATGTATGATATTGTTGCTGAACTTAATTTTCAAAACTTATGTGAATATTGTTATATGAATTATATTAGTATTTGTAATTAATACAAAGGTATTACAAATTGTATTTGAAAGGAAATTAGACAATGTTAGTTTGTCATTCAAGTCGAAAGATTCATTTTCCTCATATTATGACTGAAAATTATTTTTGTAAAATAAAATGGAGATATAAAAAATTCAAAGAAATTAGGAATTGTGTTTTTATATCTGAATAAAAAATTGTGCTTTCCAGTCAACAGTTGATGTTGGTGTCCAAAACCTAGATAGGGTACACACCATTTTTCTCAAGGGAGGCAATATAGTGAAAATCGTGGTACATATTGTAGCTGACGCACTGACAGTAATCTGACAGAGAAAGATTTGGAAAATAAGCTCACAACCTTAAACTCTGGAAAATGGCATATTGACAGTTCTAAAGAAGTTACCCATACCCACTAAAGTAAAGTAATGTGCAGAATTATAGTAATCTAATTCTTAACAAAATTAAATCAATGCCAGTCAAAGAAGATCCTGACAATTATCTCAATAGCACTCGCATGAAAAGAGCACACATTTGAGCATTGGCAAGCTAGAGGTGGGACTAGGTGCCCGGGAGGAGTAAGCATCCCCGGTTTGGCTAGCCGCACCCAGTGAATCTGATGCAATGTAGCTGAGTTGTCTCCCCCTTGTCCGCAAACTGCTTAGAGTTGTTTGATATCATTTTTGAATAATTTTGTTTTAAAACTTATATGTAGAGCGGAAAACATGTATAAAATATCCACACTCAGTTGTCATAGATTGATAATGTTGATATGGAGAACAATGGCAGCAATCTGAAATAATATGGGAATTTCCTGTAGAAATAGTCCATTTTTCAGATAAAAGATATGACCGTTCCTTACCTTGATTTTATATATACACACACACACACCCGACATCACATCAGTTTGAGAAATTTTCCATTGTGACGTCACATCTGATCAAACCCTCTTGAAGCACCTTGATGTGTTGTCATGCCTTTTATTTTGACATCACAATGAAATTTTGTGATGCCTGCATGCATGGTGTTTGGCTGTCTCATGGGTTTATTGGAAAATCATCTATTGTGATGATAATACTCAATCTGTACTATGATGAAAATAGTGAATGAAGTCATAAGTTGATTGTTGATTTATATAAAGAATAATTAATTGTCTTAATGAAAATGTGTTTTGTTGTGGGTTATATATATATATATATATGCAACAAACAACAAATGCATTTGAGTGTTATCACATTAATCATACAATAAATATACTTTTGCCGTGTGTTACATACTCGTAATAAAACACAAATTTATATTATGACATTTATTCTATAAAAATGCACGACAACAATTTCCTCGATCGAACATTTACATTTATGTGAGAGGAACAAGTGATAACTCTATTTGGAGATGATGATATGTTGTTGATGATGATGTTGTTGATGATGATTGAGATGATGATGATGATTGAGATGATGATGATGATGATGATTGTAGTTTTGGTGATGATGAGGAGGAGGAGGAGGAGGAGGAGGAGAATTGTAGTTGTGATGATGATGATGATGATGATGATGATGGTGATTGTAGTTGTGATGATGATGATGGTGATTGTAGTTGTCATGTTGATGGTGATGATGATGGTGATGATGATGATGGTGATTGTAGTTGCGATGATGATGGTGATGATGATGGTGATGATGATGATGGTGATTGTAGTTGCGATGATGATGATGAGGAGGAGGAGGACGATGATTATGATGATGATGAGGAGGAGGAGGAGGAGGAGGAAAGGGACGACGACGACGACAATTTTTATTTATTTATTACAATTTTTATTTATTTATTTTTTTGTATTTTAAAGAATCCGCGTAAATTACGTATGATGCCTACCGTTGTTGGTTTTGAATAATTTTTGTCGCATCGATGATTTGTTTCCGCGTCACATGACAAAACCAACGTTGATGTTCGAAGGGATGGAAAATTTGTCTATCCTTCGGAGTTCTCTTGACTTATCGCTAGTACAACATGTGCCGCGTTTAAACGGGTTTGATAACGCCAGCGGTATATAAATATTTTAAAATCATTATTAGTCATTTTGTTTTTGTTAAAATTTAATAAAAAAGAAATAAATATAAGATCTACATGTAGACGGCATTATGTTCCGCGGAGTTAGAAAACCCCTCCCCTACATACGCTTTACTGATAAAAAAAATCGCTTTGCAAATCGAAAAATATAACAAAAATCACAAAATACAAAATAAAAAATAGAAAAAAAAATCACAAAATACAAACAATGTGGAACTTAAAATTTACCCCATTTTCAGCATCTCCCCAAACCCAATCAAACTCTAGATCCGTTCATTTATTGTAAGCTAAGCCTATTAATCTTTGAAGTCAGGGGCGGGGGTGTTTGAATTTTAATGGGGAAGGAAGGGGTGGTCATGATTGTTTTATTGATGATTTTCTCAGTTTCTAGATTGAAATCTAATTTTTTTCTTGGGGGGGGGGGGGGGGGGGGGGGGGTGGGTGGGGGGTGTGGCTACAAACCTTATTGTAGACTCACCTTGGTCAATTTTAATAAAACATGATAAAGTGCACATGCATAGTCCCGAAACGTTTCTTACATTTTCACATTTCCACATATAATTATTTTAAAAATTCTTCTTCTTCTTCTTCTTCTTCTTCTTCTTCTTCTTCTTCTTCTTCTTCTTCTTCTTCTCTACCCAAATACATGTATATTTTTGCATCCTCTCTGGTAAAACACCGAATCACTAATTATGTTCTGATTAAAAAGTTTAGAATTACACCAATATTTTCCTATACATATACAACCATATACATTTGTAAAAATAATGATCATACACAATTAGCTTTATATGTTAATTTTAGATAAAACAGATTTCATTTCGAATCTTCCTACCTTTCCTTTCATAAAACATTGTAACCATCTTGTAAAAAACCGAAAGTTTTTCCAAGAAAACATTCCCAAATCTTGAATTCTTGTATAGATTTTCTTGGTAATTACCAAATGTAATTAAAAAAGATTTTTGGATAGGATGAGGGTTAAGATGGAAAAGCTTTTCATGAATCTAAGACAATTATCGTATGTTTATCATCTATTATAAGCATAATAATAGACTGTCCAAGCATAGAGGGGGCGCAGTCCGACCCCCCCCCCCTACACACACACAATCGTTTACGTTAGGTTATTTTTGTGTTTGTGCCCCACACTTTTCAGTCACAATATTTTATGATGCATTGTTTAAAGCAGCAGCATTTTGTACCATAAATCTACAATTTTTCAGTCAATTTAAAACATTTTTCTTTGGCTCGCTATCGCTCGCCAGATCTTTATACACTTTCTGAATAATTTAGCTGTCCTAATCCATCCTATATCCATATTACTTTATCAATGTACATGAAGACTTTTAACTCAAACTATATAGAATATTAATACATGTATTTATTAATGATAGAGGGTATAGAAAGTATTTACTGATAATTAAGTCTATATAATATTTTGCCAAAAAGAATTTCTTGGTTCGCTACCGCTCGCCAAACATCTATTCATGTACCGCTCGCCAAACATATATTCATTATTTAAAAAAATCAAAAATGTAGAACTGCACCAGATATATCTAAATTTGTGCATACAGAACATGAACCTCCATTCTTTATATCTATCCCTCCCCCTTTCTGCTTGTATGAAATTTTGGGATGTTGTGCCCCTCCACTATTTTCAGGCAGAGCTACGCCGTTGTATTAATTTATATGTACTGTTTTTGTAATAAAAACTCAAAGCTATAGATGTGACATTAATCCTGAGAACAGGCCAGTTTTATAAAGTATCAAAACCCTTTTCATACCTCAAATACTTTCAATACAATTTTCTGATGTGTTAAAAAACAAAGTGGATATGGGATTTGTGGTGTTTTATATACCCCCCCCCCCCCCAACATAGAATTATTATAGAAAATTCCACTGGCTTGCTTCGCTTTCCAGATACATTCATACATACTAAAAGGACTTCACCATGGACCCAATAAAAACCTTTTGCCTATTTGATATTTATGACGCCCCCCTCCCTCCCCCAAACTCAAATTCACCCCTGATTACATACTTCTCATCCACCATATTCCTAATAAATGATTTGAACCCTTCAACAGATGGAAAATTTTAATATAGATCATGCATTTCTCGAAGTGTTTCAAAATTGCATTACATGTATCTTATAAAGATATAGGTTTATACTCAAATTGGTCTATTTTTATCGATTCCATGTATATAAGATACAGATATTTTTTTCATTCACTATTTTCATAATTTTACAATATATAGGAGATTAAGGCACAAACACACGAGCAAAAATACGAACAGGAAATGCATTTGTTCAAGTAGAAAAAATGTAGGATATGTACATGTATATACAAAAGTTATAGATCTTATACAATTATTATACATTTATACTACAGCATAAAACACTTATAGATCGTCACATCTTCTCATAGAATAAAAGGCTCAAAGGGGTGGAAATTTTGTCGGTTTACATCTTATACCATAATTATAGGTTCATATCATATCATAAAATATTAACAGATCGTCATATTCTTATAGCATAAAAGGCTCAAAGGGATGGAAAATTGGTCGATTTACATCTATTACATGTATCTTATACAATTATCATATGTTTATACTATATCAAAAAAAAAAAAACAAAACAGATCGCCATATTCTTACGGCACAAAAGGCTCAAAGGGATGGAAAATTGGTCGATTTACATCTATAACATGTATCTTATACAATTATCATAGGTTCATTCTATATCATAAAAGAATAAAAAAAAACTCAAAGGGATGGAAAATTGGTCGATTTACATCTATTTCATGTATCTGATACCATAAATATATGTTTATACTATATCATAAAATATTTACGGATCGTCATATTCTTATAGCATAAAAGGCTGAAAGGGATGGGAAATTGGCCGATTTACATCTATTACATGTATCTTATACAGTTATCATAGGTTTATACTATATCATAAAATATTAAGAGATCGTTATATTCTTATAGCATAAAAGGCTCAAAGGGATGGAAAATTGGTTGATTTACATCTATTACATGTATCTTATACAATTATGATAGGTCTATACTATATCATAAAATATTTACGGATCGTCATATTCCTAAAGCATAAAAGGCTCAAAGGGATGGAAAATTGGTCGATTTACATGTTTATACTATATCATAAAATATTAACGGATCGTCATATTCTTATAGCATAAAAGGCTCAAAGGGATGGAAAATTGGTCGATTTACATCTATTACATGTATCTTATACAATTATCATAGGTCTATACTATATCATAAAATATTAACAGATCGTCATATTCTTAAAGCATAAAAGGCTCAAAGGGATGGAAAATTGGTCGATTTATATCTATTACATATATCTTATACAATTATCATAGGTTTATACTATATCATAAAATATAAACAGATCGTCATATTCTTATAGCATAAAAGACTCAAAGGGATGGAAAATTGGTCGATTTACATCTATTACATGTACCTTTTACCATAAATATTATGTTTATACTATATCATAAAAAATTAACGGATCGTCATATTCTTATAGCATAAAAGGCTCAAAGGGATGGAAAATTGGTCGATTTGCATCTATTACATGTATCTTATACAATTATCATAGGTCTATACTATATCATAAAATTTTAACAGATCGTTATATTCTTAAAGCATAAAAGGCTCAAAGGGATGGAAAATTGGTCGATTTACATCTATTACATGTATCTTATACAGTTATCATAGGTCTATACAATATCATAAAATATTAACAGATCGCCATATTCTTATAGCACAAAAGGCTCAAAGGGATGGAAAATTGGTCGATTTACATCTATAACATGTATCTTATACAATTATGATAGGTCTATTCTATATCATAAAATATTAAGAGATCGTTATATTCCTAAAGAATAAAAAACTCAAAGGGATGGAAAATTGGTCGATTTACATCTATTTCATGTATCTTATACCATAAATATATGTTTATACTATATCATAAAATATTTACGGATCGTCATATTCTTATAGCATAAAAGGCTCAAAGGGATGGGATATTGGTCGATTTACATCTATTACATGTATCTTATACAATTATCATAGGTTTATACTATATCATAAAATATTAACAGATCGTCATATTCTTAAAGCATAAAAGGCTCAAAGGGATGGAAAATTGGTCGATTTACATCTATAACATGTATCTTATACAATTATGATAGGTCTATTTTATATCATAAAATATTAAGAGATCGTTATATTCCTAAAGAATAAAAAACTCAAAGGGATGGAAAATTGGTCGATTTACATCTATTTCATGTATCTTATACCATAAATATATGTTTATACTATATCATACAATATTTACGGATCGTCATATTCTTATAGCATAAAAGGCTCAAAGGGATGGAAAATTGGTCGATTTACATCTATTACATGTATCTTATACAATTATCATAGGTTTATACTATATCATAAAATATTAACAGATCGTCATATTCTTAAAGCATAAAAGGCTCAAAGGGATGGAAAATTGGTCAATTTACATGTTTATACAATATCATAAAATATTAACGGATCGTCATATTCTTATAGCATAAAAGGCTCAAAGGGATGGAAAATTGGTCGATTTACATCTATTACATGTATCTTATACAATTATCATAGGTCTATACTATATCATAAAATATTAACAGATCGTCATATTCTTAAAGCATAAAAGGCTCAAAGGGATGGAAAATTGGTCGATTTATATCTATTACATATATCTTATACAATTATCATAGGTTTATACTATATCATAAAATATAAACAGATCGTCATATTCTTATAGCATAAAAGACTCAAAGGGATGGAAAATTGGTCGATTTACATCTATTACATGTACCTTTTACCATAAATATTATGTTTATACTATATCATAAAAGATTAACGGATCGTCATATTCTTATAGCATAAAAGGCTCAAAGGGATGGAAAATTGGTCGATTTGCATCTATTACATGTATCTTATACAATTATCATAGGTCTATAATATATTATAAAATTTTAACAGATCGTTATATTCTTAAAGCATAAAAGGCTCAAAGGGATGGAAAATTGGTCGATTTATATCTATTACATATATCTTATACAATTATCATAGGTTTATACTATATCATGAAATATAAACAGATCGTCATATTCTTATAGCATAAAAGACTCAAAGGGATGGAAAATTGGTCGATTTACATCTATTACATGTACCTTTTACCATAAATATTATGTTTATACTATATCATAAAAGATTAACGGATCGTCATATTCTTATAGCATAAAAGGCTCAAAGGGATGGAAAATTGGTCGATTTGCATCTATTACATGTATCTTATACAATTATCATAGGTCTATACTATATCATAAAATATTAACAGATCGTTATATTCTTAAAGCATAAAAGGCTCAAAGGGATGGAAAATTGGTCGATTTATATCTATTACATATATCTTATACAATTATCATAGGTTTATACTATATCATGAAATATAAACAGATCGTCATATTCTTATAGCATAAAAGACTCAAAGGGATGGAAAATTGGTCGATTTACATCTATTACATGTATCTTATACAATTATCATAGGTCTATACAATATCATAAAATATTAACAGATCGCCATATTCTTATAGCACAAAAGGCTCAAAGGGATGGAAAGTTGGTCGATTTATATCTATAACATGTATCTTATACAATTATGATAGGTCTATTCTATATCATAAAATATTAAGAGATCGTTATATTCCTAAAGAATAAAAAACTCAAAGGGATGGAAAATTGGTCGATTTACATCTATTTCATGTATCTTATACCATAAATATATGTTTATACTATATCATAAAATATTTACGGATCGTCATATTCTTATAGCATAAAAGGCTCAAAGGGATGGGAAATTGGTCGATTTACATCTATTACATGTATCTTATACAATTATCATAGGTTTATACTATATCATAAAATATTAACAGATCGTCATATTCTTAAAGCATAAAAGGCTCAAAGGGATGGAAAATTGGTCAATTTACATCTATTACATATATCTTATACAATTATCATAGGTTTATACTATATCATAAAATATAAACAGATCGTCATATTCTTAAAGCATAAAAGGCTCAAAGGGATGGAAAATTGGTCGATTTACATCTATTACATGTATCTTTTACCATAAATATTATGTTTATACTATATCATAGAAAATTAACGGATCGTCATATTCTTATAGCATAAAAGGCTCAAAGGGATGGAAAATTGGTCGATTTGCATCTATTACATGTATCTTATACAATTATCATAGGTCTATACTATATCATAAAATTTTAACAGATCGTTATATTCTTAAAGCATAAAAGGCTCAAAGGGATGGAAAATTGGTCGATTTACATCTATTACATGTATCTTATACAATTATCATAGGTCTATACAATATCATAAAATATTAACAGATCGCCATATTCTTATAGCACAAAAGGCTCAAAGGGATGGAAAATTGGTCGATTTACATCTATAACATGTATCTTATACAATTATCATAGGCTTATTCTATATCATAAAATATTAAGAGATCGTTATATTCCTAAAGAATAAAAAACTCAAAGGGATGGAAAATTGGTCGATTTACATCTATTTCATGTATCTTATACCATAAATATATGTTTATACTATATCATAAAATATTTACGGATCGTCATATTCTTATAGCATAAAAGGCTCAAAGGGATGGGAAATTGGTCGATTTACATCTATTACATGTATCTTATACAATTATCATAGGTCTATACTATATCATAAAATATTAACAGATCGATATATTCTTATAGCATAAAAGTCTCAAAGGGATGGAAAATTGGTTGATTTACATCTATTACATGTATCTTATACAATTATGATAGGTCTATACTATATCATAAAATATTTACGGATCGTCATATTCCTAAAGCATAAAAGGCTCAAAGGGATGGAAAATTGGTCGATTTACATGTTTATACTATATCATAAAATATTAACGGATTGTCATATTCTTATAGCATAAAAGGCTCAAAGGGATGGAAAATTGGTCGATTTACATGTTTATACTATATCATAAAATATTAACGGATCGTCATATTCTTATAGCATAAAAGGCTCAAAGGGATGGAAAATTGGTCGATTTACATCTATTACATGAATCTTATACAATTATCATAGGTCTATACTATATCATAAAATATTAACAGATCGTCATATTCTTAAAGCATAAAAGGCTCAAAGGGATGGAAAATTGGTCGATTTACATCTATTACATGTACCTTTTACCATAAATATTATGTTTATACTATATCATAAAAAATTAACGGATCGTCATATTCTTAAAGCATAAAAGGCTCAAAGGGATGGAAAATTGGTCGATTTACATCTATTACATGTATCTTATACAATTATCATAGGTCTATACTATATCATAAAATATTAACAGATCGCCATATTCTTATAGCACAAAAGGCTCAAAGGGATGGAAAATTGGTCGATTTACATCTATAACGTGTATCTTATACAATTATCATAGGTCTATACTATATCATAAAATATTAACAGATCGCCATATTCTTATAGCACAAATTAAAGGCTCAAAGGGATGGAAAATTGGTCGATTTACATCTATTACATGTATCTTATACAATTATCATAGGGCTATAATATATCAAAAAATATTAACAGATCGTTATATTCTTAAAGCATAAAAGGCTCAAAGGGATGGAAAATTGGTCGATTTACATCTATTACATGTATCTTATACAATTATCATAGGTCTATACAATATCATAAAATATTAACAGATCGCCATATTCTTATAGCACAAAAGGCTCAAAGGGATGGAAAATTGGTCGATTTACATCTATAACATGTATCTTATACAATTATCATAGGCTTATTCTATATCATAAAATATTAAGAGATCGTTATATTCCTAAAGAATAAAAAACTCAAAGGGATGGAAAATTGGTCGATTTACATCTATTTCATGTATCTTATACCATAAATATATGTTTATACTATATCATAAAATATTTACGGATCGTCATATTCTTATAGCATAAAAGGCTCAAAGGGATGGGAAATTGGTCGATTTACATCTATTACATGTATCTTATACAATTATCATAGGTCTATACTATATCATAAAATATTAACAGATCGATATATTCTTATAGCATAAAAGTCTCAAAGGGATGGAAAATTGGTTGATTTACATCTATTACATGTATCTTATACAATTATGATAGGTCTATACTATATCATAAAATATTTACGGATCGTCATATTCCTAAAGCATAAAAGGCTCAAAGGGATGGAAAATTGGTCGATTTACATGTTTATACTATATCATAAAATATTAACGGATTGTCATATTCTTATAGCATAAAAGGCTCAAAGGGATGGAAAATTGGTCGATTTACATGTTTATACTATATCATAAAATATTAACGGATCGTCATATTCTTATAGCATAAAAGGCTCAAAGGGATGGAAAATTGGTCGATTTACATCTATTACATGAATCTTATACAATTATCATAGGTCTATACTATATCATAAAATATTAACAGATCGTCATATTCTTAAAGCATAAAAGGCTCAAAGGGATGGAAAATTGGTCGATTTACATCTATTACATGTACCTTTTACCATAAATATTATGTTTATACTATATCATAAAAAATTAACGGATCGTCATATTCTTAAAGCATAAAAGGCTCAAAGGGATGGAAAATTGGTCGATTTACATCTATTACATGTATCTTATACAATTATCATAGGTCTATACTATATCATAAAATATTAACAGATCGCCATATTCTTATAGCACAAAAGGCTCAAAGGGATGGAAAATTTGTCGATTTACATCTATAACGTGTATCTTATACAATTATCATAGGTCTATACTATATCATAAAATATTAACAGATCGCCATATTCTTATAGCACAAATTAAAGGCTCAAAGGGATGGAAAATTGGTCGATTTACATCTATTACATGTATCTTATACAATTATCATAGGGCTATAATATATCAAAAAATATTAACAGATCGTTATATTCTTAAAGCATAAAAGGCTCAAAGGGATGGAAAATTGGTCGATTTACATCTATTACATGTATCTTATACCATAAATATTTGTTGAGACTATATCATAAAATATTTACGGATCGTCATATTCTTATAGCATAAAAGGCTCAAAGGGATGGAAAATTGGTCGATTTACATCTATTACATGTATCTTTTACAATTATCATATGTTTATACTATATCAAAAAAAATTAACAGATCGTCATATTCTTATAGCACAAAAGGCTCAAAGGGATGGAAAATTGGTCGATTTACATCTATTACATGTATCTTATACAATTATCATAGGTTTACTCTATATCATAAAAAATTAACAGATCGTTATATTCCTAAGAATAAAAGGCTCAAAGGGATGGAAAATTGGTCGATTTACATCTATTACATGTATCTTATGCCAGAATTATAGGTTTATACTATTTCATAAAATATTAACAGATCGTCAGATTCTCATAGCTCAAAACGCTCAAAGGGATGGATAATTTGTATATTTATATCTATTACATGTATCTTATACAGAAGAAAAGAAGGGATCTCAAAGAACACTCGGTTGCAGCATCCAATACAACCAATACAAAAACACATCAGACACTTTCATACAGAGGCGTGAAAAGGACAAGGAAAACCAACTCACACCATAGAAACAGGAAGCACACATAAACCAACGAGACCAATTGGCAACCGGTGCCGACTTGCCATGCGAGTAGCAGACGGTGTGGTTATCCAAGTTACGTGCGCACATCCCTCCAACTTTTCCGATTACCCAGAGGTATCGAAGAACGCACAATGTTGGTGTAAAATAACCTCCTCACAGTAAGATGAACATACAGACAGCATGATGCAGGGGCCCAAGCAACACACAGAAATGTAAAATTTAGAATTGCACCAGAAATGTTAAAATTTGTGCATACAGAACAAGAAACCCCCATGGTTTTTTTTTAAACCCCCCCCCCCTTTTTTTTTGCTTGTTAGAAATTTTGGGATGTTGTGCCCCTCCACTTTTTCAGGTAAAGCTACGCTATTGAATATTTTATGTTCACAGACATATTTTTCCCTTGAACTATAAGTAGTAGGATGTCATGTTGATATAAACTTCTGAAAGGATCCATGCATACATCATCCAATTATTAAGACACTGACAATGTGACCTACTCTTCTTATGAATTTAACCGTGTAAATTACTTATGACAAAGACCATGACCTTTGAAAATCATGAATGTGATATATTTTTCTGAACCTTTGAACTGTCATAACTTTTGAATGATCAGCGATAGGACCTTAAATTTGTATTTCATATATGCATTTCTTTTGGAACAAAATTGCCAGAAATATCGAGTTTGATCTTGCGACTTACGAATTTTACCTTGTTTGGATTACATGTTTTGTATTCTCAAAGCTATAGCTAGTCAGGGGGTACTTAGGTTTCACAAACATAAAGCTTTTGTCTAGAATTACCAAGAACAGATGTTATTACCTTGCACCATTTATGAACTTGCAATGTGAATCATAATCATACCTACATAGCTATTCAAGCTTGATTATACTGTATAAAAACGGGATATTCCCGCAATATGTCCAGTCTACAGACAGGCGTAAAACATAGGATAAGTATAGGATAAAGACCGAGTTGAGGTCTGTATGAAGGTTAGATGCCCAAGGAGAGAACAGGGAGGTGTTTAAAGACCGAGGCCGAAATATTGTGTTTCAAGTCCGCTAAAGACATCCTTTTATCTGTTTATAAGAAATGATAACAGAAGAATAGATTCCTCTCTCCGCCCCCCATTGTTTTTAATGACCTCCACACTTCATTGAACGTTCAGAAAACCTCGTATATTTAGAATCGTCCGCGGTCTTTATGAAATAAAATGACCGATGAATAACAAAAGAATCACATTTGAAGGTTTGTAATCTGTAGTAATGCATTAGACAGTTGCTTTTGAAAGGAGCTGCCAGATTCAAATCAACATGGGGTAATCAAAGATTACGTAGCTCGCCTATACAGGTTTTCGTCAGAAACCAGGTTAAAGTTTTTGAAAAGTAGGTCAAAGTCCAAGGTCACTAGGTCAAAGGTCATGTTCTCAAATGAAATGTCTCGTCACAAGGTATCCACATGCCCTACCACTTACAGTTCAAGAGATATAGCCAAGGTTGAAGTTTTGTCTACGGACAACGACGCCGAGGGTATGGCTTTAGCTCTCTGGACTTTTTCGTCCCGGAGAGCTAAAAAACGATGTTAAATAGGGGCACTCTCACCTCATTCGTTAAAATATCTCGCCTCAGTAGTACCAATACGCCGACAAATAGTACCAATATCTGGTGTACGGCTATACACAGTGATGAATATCAAAGTCCTTTAGGTAAATACGTTAATTTTTCAAGTAGGTCAAAGTTTAAGCTCAAAGGTCATGGCCTATATAAGGTCTTGACAAAAGGAATCTACATGTGAAATACATGTATCAATGCTCTACCCTTTTAAACTTCAAGAAAAGTTTTTGAAAAGTAGGTAAAGGGTCAAGGTCACTAAATCAAAAGTCATGGTCCCAAATGAAATGTATCATCAAAAGGTATCTAGATATGGAATACATGGTATTTACAGGTGAAATATTAAAGCTCTCCTTCTAGGTCAAAGGTCATGGTCTCCATTAAAAGGTCTTGTCACAAGGTACATGTATCTACACGAGAAATATCAAATGCCACTCCTCACTGTTAAAGAGATATGGCCCAATTTGATGTAGTATGACAGACAACCATACAGGTTGATCCAGACAGAGTAAAACATGGAGTTAACCCAAAACTTTGCAAAGGGATTAAGAATTGAAAGAAAACAACAAGATGTTTTGTGGAATACTGTGTGAATCAGGTAGTTTAATATAATATTCTTGTGTCATATCAATTCAAAGTCATAATATCATATACATGCAAGTGTACATGTATTTATAATTCAAAATGTTATTCAATAGCACAATATAATATGACATACATATAAACACATCATATCAAATCTATACTATCATATTGAGTCCATAGCTCCATAACATATAAAATCAATAGAATAATATTATATGACGTACATAGATACACATCATATCAAGTCATATTGAGTCCATAGCTCCATAAAGCACTACATCATTAGAACCATATTACATGACATACATAGATACACATAATATAAAGTCTGTTCTGCCATATCATATCACTAGGTCAAAAGTCATGATATCAAATAAAATCTTTCGTCCTAAGGAATTTATGTGTGAAATATCAAAGCCCTATCTCTTATAACTTAAAAGTAGGTCGAAGGTCAAGGTCACTAGGTCAAAAGTCATGGTATCAAATGAAAGCTTTCGTCATGTGGAATATATATGTCAAAATATCAAAGCCGTATCTCTTATAGCTTAAAAGTAGGTCAAATGTCAAGGTCAAGATCACAAGGTCAAATGTCTTCGATTAAAACTTGTTATGATGAATGTCTGTATGAAATATTAAAGCCTTATCTCTTATACTTGAAGAGATATTCACTTTAAGAACATCTTAATCAAAATATCAATATAAGGTCAAAGTTCAAAGTCAAGGTCGCTAGGTCAAATATCCTGGTATCAAAATGTAGCACCTGTTATGGTGAATGACTGAATAAAATATGAAAGCCCTTTCACTTATACTGGAAGATATATTCACTTTAAGAACTTCTTAACCAAAATACTACTACAAGGTCAAAGTTCAAAGTCAAGGTCACTAGGTCAAATGTCTTGGTATCAAAATGTAGCACTTGTTATGGTGAACGTATGTATGAAATATTAAAACCCTATCACTTACATGTTAAAAAATATATGCTTTATAGTTTAAGAACTTCTTAATCGGAAGGATGGACAGATGGAAAGGGTGTTTCCTATATCCCCCCCCCCAACTTTGTTTACGGGGGTATAATAAAACTGTACACAAAGAAGAAAGGAGAAGTGCATTTTAACAAGTATTGCAAATTTGTAAAAAACAATTTTTACAATTGTTATGTCATAATTAACATTTGACTGAAGAAAACATCAATATGCAAAGAATGGTATCAGTAATTCACTAAGATAACTTGAAAATCAATTATTACAAGTGTAAAACTTGCTAACTACAAAATGTTACAGGTGTTAATTAATTTTGATAGCATGATTTTGTTTACCTAGAGTTTACAAATTGATACATATAGTCTCTCAAGACTTCATAATGAAGAAGAAATTTCCCCATATTCAGCAAGCATTCGTCATTGTCATCGAAAGCATGGAGTTTATTACAAGCCATACATGTACGAAAGTAACCTGTAATATAAAGAAAAAATAATTTATTCTTGTTCATCAAATGGCCAGCAACATAAAACAAAAATAAATGCCTGATATGAATAAATACACATAATGCATTATAAAATTGATTATGGAACTAAATGAAAATATTTATGTGAAATAAAGATTACATTAAAAAATACTGCACCCAAATATTTTCTTTAAAATTAAAACTCAGTATCCATACCTTTAAACTCAATCACTGTACAAAAAACATTAAGTTAGATATTAAACCAATTGACTGTCAGTATGCTTAATTAGTAAGAGTGGTATCTTAATAGTAAAATCCCCTTAAAACAAATTAAGGATATACATGTGTATATGCCGCATGGAGACTGTATTATGGGTGTTAAATGTTAGGTTTGTCATGTTAAATTGTAACTTTAGATCTTGTAAAAAGGGTTTGTTTCTAGTGAGCAAGTCTCAAAATGAACCATGTGTATCTGCACTATGTTAACCTTTTATCATGGAAGCATCTAAGTTTTGTAATAAACTGACTAATGCGCAAATATTAAACATTTTTAACAGGTGACATTTTTCATTTCCAACATTCACGTAGTTAAGGCCATGTAAAAATAAATAGTTGTTTCTAAGATAATTGGGCCTAAAAAAGTGGCAAGGTAGGTAGGGTTTTTATTTTTTGTTTTGATTTTTTTTTCAATCAAGGCACTCCCATTTTATTTTCAATCAAGGGTACTCCCATAATTTATGTGAAGCAAACTGTTTTTTATATACTCACAATTTTTTTGCAACATTTCATTTATTTAGTAAAATGGGAAACAGTTGCTTTCTATCCAAATAAATTGCAAATAAACTCAACAACTTCCTTATCCTTGAATGAAATAAATCTTGTGCCTTGCCATACCCTCCCCCCCCCCTATTTTCCTTCATAGAAAATTATCTTTGAACCGTAAGTAAGTCAAATTAATTGTACACTCAAATTTATGGCACTCTCCACTCTCCTTTACATTATTTTACTTTTTAAATCTTCCTGAGAACGGGGAGACGTTTTCCGCCATTAGGGAAGTCACGATTCACTGCGATTCTCGATTCACCGGGGTTCTTGATGACGGTTTGATATACGATACGAGAAGAGGCCGTATCGTTGACTTACTGTTCATTTTCGGCATTTAGTTATATCTTTAAAAAATCAACATGACGATGCTGAACGCCGAGTCGTCAAAGATAACTTCTGAGTTTTGTACTTTGTTTCTAATCAATACAATATATTCTCAAATCATTCAAGTTATGAATGATCTTAATTTGTTGTTGTTTTAATAAAATATCTGACAAATTACAGAAATGCCTCCATATTTACATTAAAAATGTTGTATCGTGATACGAATCGTATTGTGAGTAAATATCATGATACATATCATATCGTGAGCTTAGCATATCGTGACAGCCCTATCCGCCATATATGCCACGTTTCAAATGCTGCGAGTAGCAACACGTAAGAAACTTGATGTGTGTTTTTGTTTATAATAAACAAAGTTTGAACTAAATCCTTGTGTCTCAATTGGCGTGACCACGCTATATGACCAATCGTACCTTCGCTGGGTCCATTTAGTAGGTCAAAATTTCGGCATATAGCGTCTTCGGAAGCCAAGTCTAGATGAAGCAGAATCTAATTGCATTAGAAATCGAAGGAAGTGCTTTCTTTCATCCGTAAATGTAAGGATCTTTGAACTATGTTGCTCTTGTTGTCATCGGCTGTCCGTGTTTACTTTTTACTCCGTCAACGTCATTATCAATAGACTCGGCGACATAATGATATCAATACTTGATAGGTATCATCTGGAATTAAAATTTACGTATGCTCTAGGGACCAATAAAGATTAAATCATTGAAAGTATACTAAACGTTTTAAACACGCGAATCAGTCGTTTAATCGTCCGTGACACGTGTCGGTACATGGTCAGTAGCCATTCATGTGTACAATAGCTATACAAATATTTAACTGAAGGCGCATAATTAAAGTTTTCCTAACGTAACCATAAGTACGGAATGTGCTGTGATTACATTTATATATGTGTCATTTTCAATCGTTACTTAAAAACGAAATTAAATTATCCAGGTATTTTTTTCTGCAGTAGCAATAAAAATGTCTCGTCGGCAGCAAATTGTAGCGCGGGGCGGTATCTGAGAAACGACCAATCAATTTTATATGGCCTAAAATACACAATTTTATCTAGTGACAGTGCAACGGAGAAGTGCTATTTTGCTGTTTCTTCTCCATTGCTGGATTCATGCATATTTCTTGTCTGAGAACCAACAATTTTCCAGGTAACTTTCCATCCATTAGCTTTGGTATAAATTCTTCATTGATTATGGAAATATTATAAGATATCATAAATATAGTATGTTCCCGACTATCTAAAAATTCTCAGTTTTTTAGACATTTTCTGAAATAGCTTTAATCACCATTTTAATTAGTTACAACTAAATCTGTGGCAAATGCAGGTTAAGTTTACTTAATTTGTTTATATGCTGATTTTGACCATTCTAGGCCATGTCGGTTGAAAAATTAAGTTACATTTGACCAAGAACATATAGAAATAGTAATTCATAGCAAACATTACATAATTCATACAGAATTTTTACCAAAGCTATGGATGGAAAGTTACGTCTTGAAAAATCGTTGATTCTCAGACAAGAAATATGCATGAATCCACTGCAACGGAGAAGGCACAGCAAAATAGCACTTCTCTGAAGCACTGTAACTAAATTTTATCATGAGTAAGTTCAAGTGGGGGATCTGATCTATAGCAATAATAATTTGTTGTTTATTGTTGAATAATCCAATAAAACACCGCTAAAGACGGTATGGCTGGATTGCAAAGTAAGTTTTTGTCACCAACTGGGTCAAGGTCAATAGGTCAAATAATACAGCATAAATTGAAAGGTCTTGTCATGGGCAAGCTTCATGTATAATATAAAGTTTCTACTGCATATAGTTACTTAGATTTTGTCTCAACCAGAAACTTTAACCAAAATCTTTAACTAGGTCAAAGTCCAAGGTCAAGGTCACTAGGTCAAATGTTACGGCATAAATTGAAAGGTCTTGTCATGGGCAATCTTCATGTATAATATAAAGTTTCTACTGCATATAGTTACTTAGATTTTGCCTCAACCAGAAACTTTAACCAAAATGTTTAACTAGGTCAAAGTCCAAGGTCAAGGTCACTAGGTCAAATGTTATGGTATAAATTGAAAGGTCTTGTCATGGGCATGCTTCATGTATAATATAAAGTTTCTACTGCATATAGTTCCTTAGATTTTGCCTCAACCAGAAACCTTAACCAAAATGTTGACGGCAGACGGACGGACGGACGGACGGACATAGTCAATCTATAGACCGGAATTGCTTTGCAATCCGGCCAAAAATAAATCCCAATGTAATGTCTGTTGATAACACATTTTATTCGTAAACTTGAGGCAGAAAAGGTATGAATTTAGCATAAAATATATGCAATTAGTTGCAACGTATAACAGTGTGAGTCGCTGCAACTCGTTCGGACCGTAAAATTTCTGCAATTACAATGTAGTTGCCTTTACTGTTTACTTTTACCTTTACTCTGCCTTTACTGTTATTGCTGTTACTGTTGCTGTTACTGTTGATGTTGCTGTTGTTGTTGCTGTTCTTGATGCCTTGGGATATTCTAAAATAATAGAATATAATGGATAGCATACACATAATATCTAAATAATAAAATTCGTAAAAATATACAAACTGCGTCAAAGTACTTTTCTATGTTAATCTTAGCGTGACGTTGCTGATGTTCTTCATAGACCGATGTTAAACTCGATCCCCATCTGAAATTTTCTTTCACTGTGAGCATAATGTTAGTTGTACAGACATATACATTACATCTTTAGTTATGAGAGTCCGAGATCTATCCCCCTATAAATTATAAATTTCAATTGGAAAATATGTCGACAAAGTAGAAATTTTAACTTCAAATTTCCAATATCTGAAGTGAGCTACACGGACATTAGTTTGAAGTCTCAGACAATTAAGTAAATAAGTAACATTCAAAACATGTGAATGTGACATTTACCTCTAATACAGAAGTCTTGGTATATCTTGACCTTTTTTCTGGAATTTTATTCAAGTCCAGATTGATCTGATCCTCAAACTTGACATCTTTGTAAAAGCTTTCAATCTCCTGCGATGTCTGGCTCTCTGTATGAATGAAAACATAACAAAAATAGCTAAAATGATATTTACAAATAGAGTATGCAAGATTGAACTGCTTCACTGAAAATAGTACATCTCATGTTAGAGTTATTGAATGACTATATATACATGTAACTTGATATTTTGCAGAGTTGAAACAGAATACTTGAGAATATATTCCATTGATTCAATGTTTTATACCCTGTGTATACAGAAAAACAAATTCTTAAAGAGATTTATTAGTCTAAGAAAAATAATTGAAATCCTACCTGCCAAAATATAATCAAAATAATAGGTGAATATTTCAATAGTAATTTAATCATACTAATATTACAAACCTTTGAGATGGAATCTGCCATAGTATGTGTATCAAATCACCAGGAAATTAAGGATAAGAATGCATGCCTGAAACAAAAATGAAATATGTACATGCACATGTGAATTATTATATTACTTATAACCAGAATATATCGACAGTATCAAATTTCCTTATTGTTGTGAAAAAAGATAATAACCCTATAGTAGATGTGTTCTTTATGTACATGTATGGAAGGTGAACATGACCAGTGCTTATTGATGTGTGAAAGCTGAATGTGTCAGGCACATGATATGTTTAAGCAGAATATGCCCGGTGCTTGATGTGTGAAAACTGTTTACGCTCGGTGCTTGATGTGTTCAAGCTAGATATGCTCTGTGTTTGATATGTTCAAGCTAAATATGCTCTGTGTTTGATATGTTCAAGCTAAATATGCTCTGTGTTTGATATGTTCAAGCTAGATATGCTCTGTGTTTGATATGTTCAAGCTAAATATGCTCTGTGTTTGATATGTTCAAGCTAAATATGCTCTGTGTTTGATATGTTCAAGCTAGATATGCTCTGTGTTTGATATGTTCAAGCTAGATATGCTCTGTGTTTGATATGTTCAAGCTAAATATGCTCTGTGTTTGATATGTTCAAGCTAAATATGCTCTGTGTTTGATATGTTCAAGCTAAATATGCTCTGTGTTTGATGTGTTCAAGCTAAATATGCTCTGTGTTTGATATGTTCAAGCTAAATATGCTCTGTGTTTGATATGTTCAAGCTAGATATGCTCTGTGTTTGATATGTTCAAGCTAAATATGCTCTGTGTTTGATATGTTCAAGCTAGATATGCTCTGTGTTTGATATGTTCAAGCTAAATATGCTCTGTGTTTGATATGTTCAAGCTAAATATGCTCTGTGTTTGATGTGTTCAAGCTAAATATGCTCTGTGTTTGATGTGTTCAAGCTAAATATGCTCTGTGTTTGATATGTTCAAGCTAAATATGCTCTGTTCTTGATGTGTTCAAGCTAAATATGCTCTCCCTTACGAAAAAAATCTATACAAAACTATATGTCTCCTATATGTAAACTATATTTCTCCTATAGGTTTCCAGCTTTTGTGTCTAGGTTGGTTATAGGTATAGGTAACATATAGGTAAAATTGAATTTAACCTATAGGTGATATATATGTTAAAAATAGGGGAAATGCATACAGCATACCATGTCTGCTGGAGCTATAGGGAGGTTATAGTGCAACTATATGAATACTGAACTTAGTCTAATTTAGCTTCTCTTTAGACTTAGAAAATTGTACTGCTCTGCATCTTTGAGGGAAAATTTCTAAGTCCAGAACCATGACAATTTCTTTAAAAATTGTGTTTAAACTTATATGACATGAAATACAAGGCAATATGGGTATCAAAATGTGTATTTTTCCGAGATCTGTTAGAAAAGAAAAGCAATCTGGAATTTAACAGTATTTCACATTTTACTGTTTTCACATTGTACCTTAATTATCAGTTAATCTGTTTGTAATTGGTTTTAGTTTGGGGGTGGGGTGGCGGTTGTTTACAGCCATGGAAGTGGGTCCAGCCTAATAAAAAGAATATGACAAATCAGAAAAGCAAAGAATGTTTATTAATCCAAGTCCCTCCCCCCTTTTCCTGCTCTGAATATATGAAAAGAAAAAGGCTCATAGACCATGAAATACAAAATAATGAAAAAGTCCATCCTTGCCAGGATTCGAACCCTGGACCCCTAAATCAGAAGTCCGACGCTCACCCAGTTGAGCCACGACCCTCGCGTATAAATGGTATGGTATATCTTAAGAAGCATCTTAGTTTGAAATGTTTGTGTACGACACGTCCATGATTAGAAGACAGCCAATCAAAACGACGGATTTTAAAAGGTCCGGGCGGAAAAGTTGAAGTTTGGATCGTAATTTCGTCTGCATTTATGTGATACACTAAAGACAAGTGAATAAATCAAAGTAAACGACCATGAAGCCAAGTGAAAATTTCCACGGTCTACTGAGCACGTCGGTATACTAAGCACCTCAGTCGATGGGATATTTACATCAAATCTTTGTTTACTTTCTGTGAAAAGATGCAGTAGAACTAGAAGAGCTGAGAAATTTTGATGTTAGACCGATAAGAAGGTAAGCTTTGTTTTCCTTGTGTATTAGAAATAATTGATTCGCTAGTTGTAAATTAACAGCTGAACAGAGGTAATCGGAGCTAAATCTTAACAAAAGGGCGGAGAAAATACACTTTTATGTCTTATCTCTACTGCATCAGGGGACTGAAAAATTCTACAGTGGAAACATCCAATGTCATGACTTTAAATCCAGGGAAGGGCCAGGAAGTGAGAGGAATGGATGGATCATGGAAGAGGACAGAATGGGGAAGGAATGGGGGTTGGAGGGAGAAGGGAATAGTGGGCAAATGTGCACCTACATGTATATGAAGAGTGTCACTGTGTGTCACTGTTTCATGCATTTGCAGTGTGCGACTGTGCGTAGATGTATAAAAGAACACAGCATGAATGGTATTTCACTGGTTTTAAACATCATTTTTAAAACTTTGATGGTTCCGATAATTACCGGTACAGAATCAATAGCTAGCCTCCGATAGTGTCCAGATAATCAATAGTAAAATTTGTCCAATTGTTCATCACTATTTCTCCTGAATCTAGTATCATAAATTTTGCTCGTTTTTTGACTTTCAGACTACGGGGTACTGTACAATTGTACCGGTAGAGGGAGTACCAACGTGGCAGAATAGTCATGCAGCTAGATGACAGAGGCCACTGACTGTTAGAAGTAGAAGTAGAGGTAGAACCAGGCCAAATTAAGGACAGAAAAATGTGTAGATACTGTACCAAAACGCTTTGACAATTTCCAAACTTCTTTACATGTTGTGAAACATCATAATCATTCTCTGTGTAATTCTCGTGGATATTATAAGATCATCCAGTGTAATACAGAACCGTACAGAAATTCGTACTTCCCAAAGACCATTACTGATTGGAACCTACTTGAAGACACAATCATGCTTGTGAAAAGTTCAGGGGCCTTTCGATCGGCCATCCAGCAGCGAAACTAACATCACTTGTGCTCTTTCCTCCATCGCATATGCTGTAAAAGGCCAGGCGACATAACTATCCAGATCCAGACCAGAAAAACTATGAATATGTTACATTTTAAAATTGATTTGAACTTCAACTGCTTTGTTGTGTTAATGTGAGATAAAAAGTTAATTCAATTTTATGTCTTGATAGTTATTTTTACAATCAATAATTGGGAATATTTGTCATATGTTGATATGTCTGTACAGCATGTAATGTTCAATACTTGGTAAAGAACCAATTAGAATGCTTAAAATTCCCATATATTTGCCCTATATGGGAAGTATAGGCGAGCTTCTGAATGGGACCTATGTATCTACCTATCTATGTATAGGTAGAGTATAGGGGGAATACAGGTACCTCTGAAAGTGACCTACATGCATGTATAGTTCAAGTATAGGAGGAGTATAAAGGACATAACGGTGAAAGACATATAGACGAACTATAGGTGATATAGGTAGAAGCTGCCAGCAAGTATAGGTTGAAGCTCATTTGCATCTAATTTGCATTTAAAATCCCTATATGTCACATATATGTAAAGACTATAAGAGAACTATATGTAACCTATAGCAGATCCCTATATGTCACATATAAAATTTTTTCGTAAGGGCTGTGTTTGATGTATGGAAGCTTAATGTGGCCGGTGTTTGATGTATGGAAGATGAACATGCCCGGTGGTTGATTTGTGCATGCTTAATATGCCTGGTGCTTGATGTGTGAAAGCTTAATATGCTCGGTGCTTGATGTGTTGAAGCTTAATATGCCCGGTGCTTGATGTGTTTAAGCAGAATATGCCCGGTTTTTGATTTGTGGAAGCTTAATATGCCCTGTGCTTGATTTCCGGAACCTAAATATGCCCTGTGCTTGATGTGTTGAAGCTTAATATGCTCGGTGCTTGATGTGTTTAAGCAGAATATGCCCGGTTTTTGATTTGTGGAAGCTTAATACACCTGGTGCTTGATGTGTTGAAGCTTAATACGCCCGGTGCTTGATGTGTTGAAGCTTAATATGCCCGGTGCTTGATGTGTTGAAGCTTAATATGCCCGGTGCTTGATGTGTTGAAGCTTAATATGCCCGGTGCTTGATGTGTTGAAGCTTAATATGCCTGGTGCTTGATGTGTTGAAGCTTAATACGCCCGGTGCTTGATTTGTTGAAGCTTAATATGCCCGGTGCTTGATGTGTTGAAGCTTAATATGCCTGGTGCTTGATGTGTTGAAGCTTAATATGCCTGGTGCTTGATGTGTTGAAGCTTAATATGCCCGGTGCTTGATTTGTTGAAGCTTAATATGCCCGGTGCTTGATGTGTTGAAGCTTAATATGCCCGGTGCTTGATGTGTTGAAGCTTAATATGCCCGGTGCTTGATGTGTTTAAGCAGAATATGCCCGGTGCTTGATGTGTTGAAGCTTAATATGCCTGGTGCTTGATGTGTTCAAGCTAAATATGCCCTGTATTACTATTAGGAAACATGAAGGCAACCCGGCCTTGCTCTTCGCTGTATAGGCTAGTACCCGAGGCCTTCCAAATTGCACTTCGGAAGGTCTCGAGTACTAGCCTATACAGCAAAGAGCAAGGTGAAGGTCGAATTGCCTTCACGTTTCCTTTGGCAATGATTCTCAATACAGGTGACAGATTACACTCAATAACAGAGACTGCATAGGTAATTAACAAAATTGATAAAGTACTCATGAAGAATAGACGTTTCTTGATGGATCGGTACCATCTCAGATAGCACCGACTTCATCTGTCATCGTACCAACTTCATCTCAGATGGCACCAACTTCATCTCAGATAGCACCGACTTCATCTGACATTGTACCAACTTCATCTCAGATTGCACAAACTTCATCCAACTTCATCTGAGATTGAACCAACTTCGTCCGCTGAAAAACTTCCAACTCTTTCAGAAAATATACCGGCTGTTTCAGCTGAAAGAATAGAAGAAACTAGAAAACAACATGATACTGATTCTGCTAATACAGATGCAGAAATATCTTAAGTTACAAAGGATGAACTGAGAAGGGGACGCCCTTCAAGAAATGTCTATTTTTAATTTTCCTTAATTTTCTGCGATTCGGTCTTTAGAGAAGATGTTACTTCAGATTTTATATATCAACATAGAATTCAAAATCGATCAACAATTGAAGCACATCCCAATGCTTGATCGTTCGTTTATACTGCCTTAGCAAAGTTGCAAAATTGTGGAAATCTTGTGGTTAAAAGATCAACATCAAATTTAGACAATGAAAGTCCCAAATTTTTAGATAATTATCCAATAATTATTTGAGACATATGCTAACCATTATCTGTTCCAAGTTCCATGCACAGGGGTGAGGTATCGACATCACTTGGTCACAAACCCTTTCCTCAATACAAACCCTTTCTTTTAATATAGACATATATATAAAAGAAAGGGTTTGTATAAAGGAAAGGGTTTGTGACCAAGCGATGATACCTCATCCCTGTGGTTCCATGTCATAATTTAACAAAACAACAAAGTTATCGAGAATAAACCTTCAAAATCGTTCGATTACCCGGCTGCTAATAATGACACCTGAGTAGCCCAGCAAATGTTAGTGGCCTCGGGCATCGGGTCGAGGACCAGTAGCCGCCCAGGACCAGTTACCGCCTACTGCATTTTACAGGGACTTAGGGTTGAAATAATATTATGACATGAAAATTTGTCAGAAGGCTTTTAGACAAATATTTTCCTGATTATGAAATTGGACACTTTTTGCAACACTGCAGGACCAGAAATAGGAGCCAAATAGGCGGTAACTGGTCCTGCAAAAAGTGTCCAATTTCAGTTACACTTTAAGACATTATAATTTATATACACAAAATAATCAAATTTTTAAGAGAAAAATCCAGTGTGATAAGGCCATTAACAGGTTGGGGAAAACTTCAAATTGAGCTATTATAGCTTGATCAGGCTATAATAGCTAGAACAAGCTATTGCCTAAAGTACTAACAGCCAGTCAAGAAAACAGAAATTTTGATTTTATGTGAAAACGCTTTAAGATAGACACATATGAATATCGAGAGAAATATTCAACTAATTGAGCACTGTTTGAAAATGAAATTTTATTTTGGTATAACTTTTGCATTTCCCCTCTACACATATGAAAATAGCACGGTAAATCACCTTTTCCATGCGCTAAGTCATTAAAACCTACACTGGTCAAGTTTGATTAATGCAATAGCCATAATCATAGTTGTTCACATAGATTTATGCCTGAATGATCAGTGAATATCTACCTGTATGAATACAGGTATTGCCGTCTTATTTAAAATACACGACCCTTGTTTAGAAAAAAGACTTGGGCAATTTCTGAGCGTAAAATATTGCTATTTTCCTATGAGTACACCAAAAATTATGTCTTATATGGTTAAAAATGCTAATTCTTTGAATAGTGCTTTTCCTTCTACATTACCATTTAAATTTTCAAGTTATTATTTTTTGCTGTTTACAAATAAAATGTAAATTTCCGTTTTCTTAAGAACCTATTAGTACTTTAATAACATTTTTCAATACAAAATTTAACTAAAATCAAAATTTTTGAAAAATATTCACTGATTCCATTTTTACTCGATATATATCAAAATTTTTAACAAGACACATATATTCAAATATGGACCATTATGATGAGCCACAAGATTTTGAAAAAACGAAAAATTTGAGGTTCCTTATACCCTTATCTGTTGGTATTTCAATAAGGGTTTCTATACAAAAGTTGTAGTATTTTATCAGTACTAGTGCGACTTGTAAACAAAATTTAATTATCATCAATTTTAATTTTTTTTCTTAAGAAAAAATAGTTTTATGATAGCTACATGGAGCTATTATAGCCCAATCGAACTATTATAGCTCGATCTGAAGTTTTCCCCAACCTGATTAAGGGGTATCGACAAATTTTATCGGCCATATTGGATTTGACGTGAAGCATACTTGAAAATCTGTCGTTCTGCAGAATTAAGACTTCGATTTTAACCATTTTAATACTAAGTTTTCTTTGCCTCAACATCGTCATTTTCCCATCATTTAAACAAAAACTGCATCAATATTTTTACATGACAACCATTTGAACTTAGTGCACCGAACTGCGCAGCTACAGGTTTGCAGGATTCATGATTAATACTATAACCTACCTTAAACGTTACTATCATCCTATGTCTACAAACATTTGTCCTCAAATTTTGATCATACTTTCTCAAAATACCGGGTATCTTCATTTTACACACAAGGGGCTAGTAGCCATATCAACATAGAAATGAATCCAGGGGCGGATCACCTGAATGTTGCACATGTCATTTGTAATTTGTCACCTATAATTCACATGACTATCCCACTTTTCTAATATATATCATTTAAATAATTTATAATTGAACCGCAAACAGTCGAAATTCTTGTTAATTACCCCAGGAACTTAAAAATCTTTTATTTTTTCTACCCATGTTGGGGCGGATCGGCACGTGAAAATGGCTACCTGTAAAAACTTGTGTTCGAAAAGACACCGTGTTGCATTAACAAGAGATTTATATGATAATGAGACCTTGTACTCAAAATCGAAGGACAAATGGTTGCAGATATAGTATCAATGTAATGTTTAAGGTAAGTTATAGTATTATTCATAAATTCTTCTGAGGTGCAGCTGTGCAGTTCTGTGCACGAATTTAAAAAAGTTTCTAATGTTAAACTCTTAATGTAATTTTCCGTAGAAAATATGGGAAAATGTAGCTATTGGGGTTGAGAATACTTGGGATTAAAATAGTTGAAGTTGGAGCCATGACTCGGTGTAAGGAAAGATTTCCAATAACACACTATCGATACAAAAAATCCATCATGGCGAATAACGGTTTGTCGATACCCCTTAAGGGCACACCATTGTCCATCCAAAGTTTCGATCAAATTTTTCATCAATTACAAAGGACCAGAGCCACGAACGGCGATATCGGCCTACAGTTTTCGTATATTTTCAAACGCAGACAATGTTTCTAAATTATCAATAAAAGGAAAGGAGAACATTTTGCCTTTCGAAAACGTGCGAAGTTGTGAGATTCCGGACATGTCTTAAGAAGATATAGAGCCCAAAACCAAGCCAGGATTTGCATTTCCGGTATTTTTGTGAGATATCATGAAATTTGATCGATAATTTCGCATAGGGCCGGACATTCTACCAAAAAAATAATTGTATTGAAATATTCTTTGATTATACCTGTGATTATTTCGATAAGATTTTTTTTGGTAGAAGGTCCGGTCGTAGTCGAAAATTAAACTTTTATGAGTTCTCTGTTGGCACATTTCTTGACAAATTGTTCATCAAAGACGGTTAGAACGTCATGAAAAAGACTTCCCAGACGATGAAAATGAGAAGTTGTATTTCAAGATAGGTAGTAGATAATCTGAAAGCTTTTAAAATTATGTAAAATTTTATAAATTTGGCGGTTGATTACTTTTACACGTATTTCAAATTATTCCAATCCTTCAGAAAACTGCTCCATAATAGATAATATTTGTGACGTCATTTATACCAATGACGTCATCAAAATTGACGTTTATGAATTTCCTGAAATGTCAAGTTGTGCACCCGAGTAGTTACGATACATATTTTCGTTATACTTAAATCTTTTGAACCACTCTATATCTTCCCTGTATATATCGGCATGTATACACGTGATGCTACAAGGAAAAAATAAGAGAAGAATTCAAAAATCTTTTAAAGAAGGCATATATAATGTATGTGGGATTTTGGGGGTTTCGGTTCATTTGTTATATACATGTATGTTTTTCCTAAAATGTTCCTAAAACGGGAATAAAATATGTAAACAAAAATGCATCGGCTTTCTACAATTATCCTATACGATAGTAAGGGAAATTGGAAGATAAGGGCTAGAAAACGAAATAATGAGAATTCGAAACATAAAAGAAAGACGTTATATGAATGCAGCATAAAGAGGCAAAATAGATCGACACCAAGGAAGAAACATAAAAAATTTATGATCTAATTCTTTTAAAGAGGAGGTGGGGATATTTGAAGACAAAAAATAAAAAAAAAATAGAAAACTTGAAATCAAATGATTAATTTGAAATAGATGATTGACGAACGATATCGAACCAGCGAATTTTGATTGAAGTTCAGACTATGCTGGATCAATTCTCTGTCCGTTTATTTTGATGTAATATAAAGTCCAGCGCCCAATATAATGGATAACAGGGGATACGAGACCGTGATATAATAATTTATTCAAAGATACCATTTTCCTGAAAATAAATTTTATTGAACACGTAAAATTTATTCCGACGGGTCTGGGTTGAGAAAAAAAAAAGAGACATAAAAAGTTTTATTTGAAAATCTGCAGTAACGACCATAATATTGTCGAATTTGTAAAATTAAATCTCCATATACCTCTATTATAAAAACACAATACATTGTAGGTGTCGCCAGCGAAATGAATTAGAGCTGCGCACCCAAATTAAAAATGACGTGTTCAAACGGTTATAGCAGCGAATGTATGCGTTAGATTCGCCTGAAAAATTGAATTTATACAAATGAGAACGTAAACTTCAATATATAAATATTCAAAATGCAACCATCGTTTTTTTCTCTATGTTCAAAGTCCGCTACCATTGACCCGAATGGGACCCTTCGCTTTTATGTTAGAAATATCCCGCCCCCTTATTCCTGTATCCGCCTCAACCTCTGTAAATGGGTATTACACACTGATTTTAGAAGGAAAATCATGCAATGAATTAAGACATTATTTTTCACATTTTTCAGCTCGAGTTTTATCTGTACTTATTTATATTGAGTCATTGACTCATATGCACCGAAGTGTACGGAAGGGGTTTTCATTATCTCTGTCTAGTCCGGCAACTGACCGCGAAATTGGATTAAACTGATGCGTGTAATTTGAGTCTACTAGTTTATAGGAACAAATTTGAAGTACTTATATAGATGTCAAATTTAGTCACATCAATGTTCATCTTCATACATCACTGACAATGGTGTATCTACGACAAAATTAAGTGGATGCTTTAATTATCTAGATCTGCAGCAGATATAGAACCGTGTTTTGATATTGTACAGGGGTATTCACTTTTGACTGGAGATGTTCTGACAACTTTATTACGAGAAAATCTTTGAATTTAACGGTATTTCAGAAATTTTCGGAAAAAATGAAGAAGCATACATGGTATTCCTTTATCTGATCTGATACAGCCGAACACTCTTTTAGGACAGTTTGAACGTATCGGATCCGGGATTCATGAAGATGGTAAACATGAAGTCTTTCTTTGATTTTTTTTTTTCATATAATCATAAATAATGACATCAATTTCTTGTGGATCGATGCAGCTTACATCTTACGCAATTTAAACGAATACAAAAAGTAAAAGTACTACATTGAGGACATGCATACTGTAGTTCCAGGACGAACATTTTCAGCCTGTGATTTCGAGCAAAGGCAAAACAAACACGGATTGTACATAATAGATTGTACACATATTGTATTTATAGAAATTTTTAAAATATGTTTTCCTTAAATTAATATTTCACACATTTTCTCAATGTAGAAATATCTCTTATCATTTCTAATACTTAGTAATTCATGGTACTTGTCCTGACATTATGCGACGTCATGTGTGAAAATGACGTCAAATGACGTCGTAAACGATATACCATACCCTCAATTCACATTAAAATATTTTGCTTCAGCAAGGCCGTAAATCACAAAGTTGGCCAGTTCTGAAGTGCTGAAATATGGTATTATCAAAATATAAAAGATGAACGTTGTGGCAAATTAGGCCGATTTTGCCGTTCGTGGCTCTGGTCCTTTTATTAGCAAAAACCCCTGAAAAATAGGCGGCCACTGGTCCTCCACCAGTAGTGAGATTTGGAAAAGACTGTATTTTGATTTAGATGTGAAAAGGTGAGCATCTTTTACCTCTGTTCTCTGTACATTGCGCCAAATATTAGTGAACGTTAAAATCCGAGAGCAACCGATATAAACCACGTGATGTAAATATACCAAAAATCCATCCCATCGAACATCCAAAGGGAGGGTGGTGTTGGCTTGTTGCTGCAAAAAAAATGAAGAGTTTATTCTCCTCTGTGGTTGTTCTCTTTGTAACTTGCATCCTTGCAAAGCAGGATAATGTTTTGCGTTTCAAGAGCCAGAAGAAGATTGCTCCCGAGGCTGAATTCTTACATCTGATGACTCTGTTGAAGAAGGGTTTTGTTTCAGAGAGATACAAACCGATTTCCTTCTTCAATAAACTTGTATGCCACTTTATATATATTTCTTAATATATATATATATGATATAATTTGACAAAGCTACTTATCCATTTGATTAATGGTCACGTAATCTGATGATGACATGGAACATCAGCTATATATAATTAAACCAGGTGCCCTACTGTCCTAAAATCTAGAGCACCCTGTTTGGGCGATTTATTCTGTCATCTGAAGAATTTACCTATAAATTACTGGTTCCGAGAATCGACCTCCTTTAGTCGTAACTGGAAATTAACTTCAACTTACCCTACCAGCTGCCTTCAAACCGCAATTATGAAAAAATAAAATGTCTACGGGGAATTCCCATGTTAATTTCAAGCCGCTGCAATATTGTTCTCCGTGTCAACAATGAAGTAAACAGTGATGTCAAAGCCTCCAAAGTTACACATGTACATTTTCAGCAATTTTACTTTAGAAAATCCCCGTAGACTTTTTATTTTCCGTCCTTTTTCTTACTTAACTGACGCACAGCGAAAACAATGGTATTTTCTGTTACGACCAAAGGAGTACGTACTATAAAATTGATATATTTTTGGAAGATGACATCACCATATTTCAGAGAAAACTGGGAAAACAGGGTGCTCGAGAATTAGTGAACAGGACAGTAAGAATTTTATACCACTCAGCTGACCCTCAATGATGTCACAATGTTATTTGTCACCTTGACGTCTCGGCATAAACAACAATGACGTCCAAACTCTTCATGAATATGTGATTCATCAAAATTATCGGTTTGCCTCGATAAAAATTAAACCTTTAGTGCTCTGAGGTGCACATTTTACTATATGTTTGGAAAAATTGTTGATATTCAGTATCTCTGATATTTGTACCTCAACTTAGACAATTTTCTTAATTTTTGTTTAAAATAGATAAAAAATTTGAATGATCTGTGAATTAATTAGTACCGATGGTGAAACTTGATCAAAATCAAGTTTTATACAAAGTTTCTAACCTGTTTTATAGCATATGTTTAATTGTAAACAAAGAAAACTAAAATTAAAATCAAATGTCAGTGTATCACTAGCACTTTTGTATTTTCGTTACAAAAATGAAATGTGCTATTTTTAGCAACAAATATCAAACATTTTTACCCTGTTTTCCAAATTAAGATTTTCATCACGGACCTATTATGTTTTCTTCTTTGAATTATTAATTGACATGAATCCAATAATTTAATACATGCATGTATGGTTTTCATAAAATCATTGAAATATTGTAGCATTGTTAGCTCTACTGGTCAAAGACCAGTCGAGCTTATGCGATACCATGTTGTCCGGCGTCCGCCCATCCGTCTCTCTACATGTCTGTCTGTCTGTCTGTTAACAATTTTTTTGTGAGCGCAACTCCTCTGAAACCATTAATGATAGAAATTTAACCTTATTCTTTTTGCATTTAGTTTGATCCATGGTCTAGTTGTGCACCTGGTATTTTGTTTGAGCCTCTGACCCCCAGGGTCTTCAAAAATGGGTGTGGTCATTTTCTCCTATATAACTCTCTGTAATCTTGTGAACACATATTCTCAGAAAGTATAACTCATAGAGTGTTAATTCTTTTTGCAATATAGTCCATCTCTGGTCTAGTTGTGCACCTGCTATTTTATTTGAGCCTCTAACCCCCAGGGTCTTGAAAAATGGGTGTGGTCATTTTCTCCTATTCAACTCCATGTAATCTTGTGAACACTAGTTCTCAGAAAGTGTAATTGACAGAGAGTTCATTCTTATTGCAATATAAACCGTCGGTGGTCTTGTTGTGAACCTGATATTTTGTTTGAGCCTCTGACCCCCAGGGTCTTCAAAAATGGGTGTGGTCATTTTCTCCTATACAAGTCTATGTAATCTTGTGAACATCTGATAAATTTGTAAGATTATTCAGTGATACATAATTTGATTAGGTAAATGAATTTTAGCCAATTGTTCATAATGTACAAATGTAGATTGTTTTTCCATTTATGATTTTATGTTACAGGGACAGGATCACAGCACTAGATTACTTGGTTTCAATTGGAAGGACTGTGGTAATTCATCAAACTCTATAGCACATGTCACTTCTCTATCTATCAGTCCAGACCCTTTGGAATTAACTGGTAACATTAATTTGAAAGTGACAGGCAACATTGTTTCAACGCTTTCACAGAATCTCACGGTAAAGTATGTTAATGTTTTATCGTTGTATGTATTTTTATGCCCCCATAATCGAAGATTTGGGGGCATATAGTTTTTGGTCTGTCTGTCTGTTTGTTTGTCCGCGAAAATTTAACCTTGGCCATAACTTTTGATTGGTATGTGACAGGGCTTTCATATTTCAAATGTGTATTCCTTGTGACAAGACCTTTCCATGGATACCATAATTTTTGACCTTGTGACCTTGACCTACCGTCTCTGTCGGTGTATTACCCGCTACTTTCATGGCAATTTGCTAAAAAAAATTCTTCAATGCGGTCAATACACTGGTTTAGAATATTGAGACCTTTTTTCCTGAACGGAGAATTTGTCAATAGATCAATTTTGTAAGTATATTTGACTTTAATTCACGCTACCAGTCCATGCGTAAGTAAATAATCATGTTACAATAACATTTGTCCAAGTATTTACGGTAACTGGTAATCTTAGGTCAGACCTGGTCTTCTACATGATCTAAGGTCAGATTGTACAAGTTCATGTATGTTAAATACCTGTATAAGTGTAAACACCCGTCTACCCCGAGGGGTGTTGAACGGAGACAATAGCCTTCTATGGTAGCGGTGCGGTCAAGCATGAAATTGATCTGTCACTTTTGACAGGTGAAGGGGGAAGTAAAATCTTCTCATATAGGTTTATTCCAACGGTAAATTTCAATGGTCAGTTCAGTTAATTGAAACATTATACGGCTGTCATTATCCTAATCTTTCAATCGTACTATGGATTATTTTGTAATCGGTATCTAATTCAAGTCATTACGTTAATATGACTGTTATTTCAGAATTCAGAATTTATTGGCATAAAACAATACAGTCATAGCCATAATACAAAGTAAAGTGACACAAATGCAAAGTTGAAGGATGCGGGAGGGATATTGATACAAATGAATACTAATTAGAGCTTATATTTAACAAAGAAGCTCTATGTTTTAATGCACAATCAATATATTGCACAAATTTAATCTGCTTATATTTTGATGATACATTTAATAAAGATTTCAATTTGTTTAAATTAGCCCAATGACAATAATACTTTGACAAATACTGCCTTCTAATATCTATGTAACTGGGACAAACCAAAAAGAAGTGATATTCATTTTCAATAACTCTGACATGTTACAACAATTACATAATCTCCTCTCTGGGTATATTCACATATCTCCCCCTTTCTACATTTAAATCATGTGCGCTTATTCTTAATTTGGTTAACAAACCTCTTAATTTCTTATTTTGAATATTATTGAAAAAAAATTCCAATTTTGGAGATTCATTAACAGTTGATCTCCAGTTTTGAACATAAATGTCAATAATTCTTTGCTTAATTGCTTTAGAATTAATGTCTATAAAATCTTGATTTACCCACATGTAATTCAATCCAATTTCAGATAAAATGTTTTTAACAACAGATGCCCAATTTACAATACAACCTGAATTTTCAATTAATTCTCTTTGCTTCATATACATACATGTATGAAATTGTAACCTCTATTTTTCAAAATTCTTATCCAATACTTCAGAACTCTTAATTTAGCTAATATTTCTAAAGGTAATCTCCCCATTTCTCCTAAAACAGCAATATTTGTAGCACTGTAGCAGTTCTACAAACTACAAGTGCAAATTTACAAAATTTCATATGCACTCGCTCAACTAAACTTATGATGGTTACTGCAATGTCCCCAAATCTCTGATCCATACATATTAATTTTGGCCCATCAAAGAGATATCGGGCTATCAAAGTGATTGCGAAAACATCCAGTAATTGCTTCATTGTTTATTTTTAATTACGGACACTTTAATAATTCAACTAATTTCAGGTTACTTATCTAATTAAACTATTTTCAAAAACGAGTATGTTTATATCTACAATTATAATTACCGAGCGTGCCATTTCTTTGGTATTTTTGATGTTAGTATATATTAATTTGCAAGAAAACATGGGCGAAATTTCAATTTTTTCAAGGCGTATATATTATTTACAAGATTAGAGTTTTTCCGTGATTTTCAGCGCAATTTTTTGCCTGTGTAGTATTAACTCTTGCGGACTTTTTTCGGACTTTTGAAAAACTTTAACCTTGGGCATAACTTTTGAATGGTAAGTGATAGGACTTTCATATTTCACATGTGTATTCCTTGTGACAAGACCTTTCCATGGATACCAAAATTTTTGACCTTGTGATGTTGACCTTGGAGTTTGACCTAATTTCGAAAATTTAAACTTTAGCCATAACTTTTGAATGGTAAGTGATAGAGCTTAATTAATATTTCACATATGAATTCCATGTGGCAAGACTTTTCCATGGATAATAAATTTGAACTTGTGACCTTGACCTCAAATGTGAAACTACTTTTCATTTGTTTAAATGACAAAGATGCATACGGGGGCATTCGTGTTTCACATACACAGGTTTTATTTTGTACTGTGTTCGAAAACTTTTTTGGTTTCCTGTTGATTTTAACAGGTATATATATAAAGTGCACATCTTCACCAAAATTTTTTATCTATTTTCATAGCAAATAGGTATTGAATTCGATTTGGTTCAATGCAGATTTAAATTCTATGAATTTGCCAATTCTATGAATTTGCCAAACACCACAAAACATACAAGATTCATCTGTCATTATAATTTTATTCTTAGTTGGGTTGCCTTGTGGCATAATAGGTCCTTTCACTTTTATGCAGTTCTGACTTTTCTCTTTTCATGTGAAGATTTTGCACCCCACTAGAAGTCTAGAACAATGATGTGCATCCACTGAACCTTGCATGCTAGGATTTGAAGTGCACATACTAGTATATGGCATCTTGTGATTGTGCTGGTGGTCAAAAACATATCAAAACCACAAGGGGTTAATGTTCTTTGTGAATTCCACCCTTTCCCTGTTCACTATACAAAACAACCAATGTTTTACAGGGAAGATAAGACTTTTTGTATAGTGAAGGGGGAGGGGCGGACTTCACGATGATACCTACCACCTGTGATCAAATCAGTACGTGATCTGAACTTGAGTGAACATACATGTAATAGTATGAATCTGCTGAAATGTTGGCAATATTTTGACTTAATGGTTTCAGGCAGCTCTAACTATTAAAAAGAAAGTTGCTGGAATCCCTATTGAAATCCCATGTGTTGACAATGTAGGATCATGCACTTACACCAACATCTGTGGACTTTTGGATCAAATTACGGAGTGCCCGAAATTCCTTAAAGATCATGGAATACCATGCAAGTGTCCCTTAAATCAGGTAATATTTTGCCCATTTATTATATTTCACATTTTAAGGTAAATTAGGCTGCGATGATGATTGGATAGTTCAAAATGATTGATTTCTTAGAAATAGTTACTGCGTTAAACAGTGTACCCATTTAGTGTAACCAGATTTTAACAACAAGGAAAAAACTGGGGTAGATTGATGCCCTGTTCACACGAGTGCGCATTAAATCTAATTCGCATTAGATTTGATGTGCTTTATTCTAATGCGAATTAGATTCGCATTGCGTTCACACGACACATTCTAATGCGCATTAGATTTTGGTACATTTGCACTGAGAGCCATATACTTTAAATAGTAAAAGGGTCAAATGCATGTCTGTATGTTGTTTTGCTCATAATTAATTACCTCTTCGTAAGTTGGGCTTATGCATGCATTGCATGACGTCATTGTGAGATAAAATGACGTCATAATATAATGTTACTCTACGTAAGTTAAGAGACGCAGTACAGTTATTTAGAGGGTTCATTGTGAATATAATCAAGTATTTTTACCTCTTATTCTATGTTTCGAGGTCCAATGGTGATTAAAAGTGCCCAGTTATGATGGAAATGTACTGTAGAATTCTAGTAAATCATATACACATGCGCCAGATTTAATGCGAATTAGATTCGCTTTGCGTTCACACGGCAAAATCTAATGCGCATTTAATCTAATGCGAATTAAACTAATGCGCATTAGATTCCTCATGTGAACGCAACTAAAATCTAATGCGCATTAAATTCGATTTAATGCGCATTAAAACCGTCGTGTAAACAGGGCATGACACAACATCATAAACTTCTATTAGGACTTGTTTTCCATTACAATCTAGGAAGCCTAGTTTTGATTTGGGGCATTGACAAATCCGCAACTGCAGCACTCAAGGATATAAGCCGTATCAATATATCCTTGTATTCAGCGGTCAATTTTTCCTACGCAGAATTTTAGAGGGAAATTTCATTGTTTTCACTTTTACGTCAAGGCAATGGAAACATTCCGATGTCATAATGACACTGTTTACGTTTCGAAATATTGAGTGAGTTTTCCCGCAAAAACAACGTCTTCCTTGGTAACAAGATTTGAACAGCAATGCTAGAACATTATTTTAAACGCAAAATTGAATATCGTATTGAGTTCAGATTTGAATTTAATTTTTTATGCCCCCGGAATCACGGATTCGGGGGCATATAGTTTTTGGCCTGTCCGTCTGTTTGTCTGTCTGTCTGCTTGTCTGTTTGTCCGAACTAAAAACTTTAACATTGGGCATAACTTTTGAATGGTAAGTGATAGGGCTTTCATATTTCACATGTGTATTCCTTGTGACAAGACCTTTCCATTGATACCAAAATTTTTGACCTCGTGACCTTGACCTTGACCTTTGACCTACTTTTCAAAAACTTTAACATTGGGCATAACTTTTGAATGGTAAGTGATAGGGCTTTCATATTTCACATGTGTATTCCTTGTGACAAGACCTTTCCATTGATACCAACATTTTTGACCTCGTGACCTTGACCTTTGACCTACTTTTCAAAAACTTTAACATTGGGCTTAACTTTTAAATGGTAAGTGCTAGGACTTTCATATTTCACATGTGTATTCCTTGTGACAAGACCTTTCCATTGATACCAACATTTTTGACCTCGTGACCTTGACCTTTGACCTACTTTCAAAAACTTTAACATTGGGCATAACTTTTGAATGGTAAGTGATAAGGCTTTCATATTTCACATGTGTATTCCTTGAGACAAGACCTTTCCATTGATACCAACATTTTTGACCTCCTGACCTTGACCTTTGACCTTCTTTTCAAAAACTTTAACATTGGGCTTAACTTTTGAATGGTAAGTGATAGGGCTTTCACATTTCATATGTGTATTCCTTGTGACAAGACCTTTCCATTGATACCAAAATTTTTGACCTTGTGACCTTGACCTTGACCTTTGACCTACTTTTCAAAAACTTTAACATTGGGCATAACTTTTGAATGGTAAGTGATAGGCTTTCATATATCACATGTGTATTCCTTGTGACAAGACCTTTCCATTGATACCAACATTTTTGACCTCGTGACCTTGACCTTTGACCTTCTTTTCAAAAACTTAAACATTTGGCATAACTTTTGAATGGTGAGTGATAGGGCTTTCATATTTCACATCTGTGTTCCTTGCAACAAGACCTTTATATTAATACCAAAAGTTTTGACCTCGTGACCTTGACCTTCACCTTTGACCTAATTTTCAAAAACTTTAACATTGGGCATAACTTTTGAATGGTAAGTGATAAGGCTTTCATATTTCACATGTGTATTCCTTGTGACAAGACCTTTCCAATTTGATACCAAAATTGTTGAACTTTACCTTTCACTATGACATACTTAACAGAAAATGAAGTTTATACTAACAATGATGCCACTGGGGGCATTTGTGTTTCACAAACACAGGCTTTATTTAAATAACAATTGTGATGTATAAATAAAGAAATAACCTGCAAATAACTAAGTTAGACTCGAAATTTGCATAGCAACCGCCCAAGACAAATAACAAAGACAGATCAGGATGACATCTCGCGAGGCACAAAGAATTCGGCGTTATGATGTAAGTTACAGATGGTATTTGCCTTTAAATTGTTTTGATGGTAACTCTTTATATCTTAGCAATTAGTATTTTCATAAAACTTTTCCAATATTGAACATTTATCTAATCCGTTATTTACTGTAGACCAGAAATCTTGGTATGCAAATTAAACCTTGATGTCTAATGTTGATCCTCGCAGGGATTCAACCCGGAAGTAGTTCTAGATGACTAATCAGTACTCGGCCTTAATCTTCCTCTGTTATACACTTACACTATATTATTTTTAAAAAATCAGACCATTCAAGCTTATGACGTCTGTCCGTCTGTTAATCCACCCATAAGCAATTCTTGTGCTAGCAACTCCTCTGAATACATAGGAGATAGAAAGTTAATTCTTGTACAATCCTACTTGGCATTGTGGCTTTGTTGTGTACCTGACATTTGGTATCAGCCCCTGACCCCCAGGGTCTTAGAAAATGGGTTTGGGCATTTTCTTTTCTGATAACTCCATGTAAATATCTTGTGCTTGCAACTCCTCTGACACTATAAATAAAGGAAACTTACTTCTTTTTGCAATATGATGTATCTGTGGTCTAGTTGTGCATTTGATATTTTGTTTGAGCCCTGACCCCCAGAGTCTTAGAAAATGGGTGTTGTCATTTTCTCTTATTAACTCCATATAATAACTGGAAATGCTCGGCATGGCATAAAAAATAGGTAAAAAAAAACAAAACGGGGAGACGTAACTTGGCTTATACATGTATGCATTATTATTTGCTGACACACCTTGTTTAAACCTAGTTCAAATTAAATCATTGTGTTTCAATTGGCGTATGCACGCTATACAACCCCTCACTTCATTGGATCCCTTGATAAGGTCAAAATTTTGACCGATAGCGTATATATTCGGAAGTCAAGTCTAGATGAAGCGGAATCTATAATTGCATAATTAGAAATAGAACAAATTGGTTAGCATTAACCACTGTCTGATAGAATTATAAGCAAGGGTACAATGGACACACTACGTTTCTCTTGCGTTTTTCAGCGGTCCGTGCTTATACTTTTTACACTGTGAACGTCATTATCAATAAACTTGAAAATATTACAATGTTCGGCATAAACATTTAGATATGCTGTAGCGATTAATAAAGAAAGGTTAACAAACTTTTAATACTTGATACATTAAACACGCGAATAGGCCATCTAAGTGTCCACAAAACGTGTTGGCAAGTGTTCAATATATAGCTCTATAAGGCGCTTGGCTAAAGTCGCCAGGTTACCCATAACGGAAATATGGAACACTGTCGTGATTACACTTTTAAAAGTATTTATCGGGTACCGTTTGGACAATTTTACAGGACAATTTAATTTCCTCTAAACATGTTCAATGGAATTAATGGATATATATCTCGTTTTTAATTGACAATTGAGGATGAGACACGATGAATATTTTTTTTCTGAAGTTGCAAATAAGTATGTCTCATTGGCAGTGTCTGAGAAACAAAGATTTTATTTCACATGGCCTAATGTTCCATATAACCAAGGACTTATAAACCTTTCTTTGTGTACCAATGTTTGACCTTTTGACCTTGATGTAGGGTAAAGTTGAACTTACACTACATAAGCTTCACTGTGATAATCACACACAAATGCTATGTAATATTTGAAAATCTAAACAAAGACATATTAGAATAGATGTAATTTACATGTATTTATTCATTTATCTTTTCATTGTTTTTGTAGGGGGACTACAAGTTGCCAAATACAACAATTCCAATTAATCTGCCAGCAGGTCCTCCAGGTGGTGATTATGCTGTAACAGCTATACTCACTGATGTAGTAAAGCAAAAGACGGCTTGTCTACATGTAGAGTTTACATTGGCATAAGGTACTAAATTTTACATGTATAGTTTAGTGTTGATTTTTCTCAGATATTTATCAGATTTCCACTATTTTTACTGGTGATTGTATCATTGATAGGTTCTGTATTTTACGATTAGTTTTTCATCATTTAGGTAATTTCTGTTATTTTTGCTCCCTGACAAAATCATCGTGATGATTGACAGTTAAACCTGTTTTAAGAGATCCTTCTTGGGAAATTGTCCTATCAAGATAGCATGAGACAGGTGGTCTCTTAATACAGGTTCATTCACATGTAAATTATTCACTTGGGATACAAAAGCCATAAATTTAGTCACATAGTCTGACCAATGATACATTGGGTTGTTTGGCCAGTTATAAAGTTCTGTAAGATTAGACAGTCACTATGGAAAACTTTGTATTATTAAGATTATCTATTTTCTAGTTAACGGACTGATTCATATAAATTTTATAAAATTCATATAAATTTCCATAATTTGTAGTCTGTGAAGCCAATGAAGGATCTTTTAAATGTGTCAACCATCTACTGTCTGTTTGTTTGTCTGTCTGTCTATTTGTCAGTATTTGTTTGTCTGTAACATGTGTATTAGTCTATTTGTCATTTTACATGTATGACAGTCACAGTTTTATTTCCATCTGACTGTATGATATAGTGAAACATTATGTCATTGACTATAACATTACGTGTATAATGATTATGTATAAAAAGTAAGGAAGATTTTAGGGTTTTTAATCTTTCATAATCTCTTTTTCAGATGATATTTCCTTGGAATACAATTAATTTGATTAAGGATCCGTCAGAGAGAGAGAGAGAACAGTGGAGGGATCTTGATATATTATATTCTATCTATGCAAAACATTTTATTGATCTAGACTACATTCCATTTTACTAACTACCCAGGTTTTGATGTATTTTACATGAATGATGTAATATCATATGTATCATAAAATTAATGTATTTTATAAGAATTATCCATATGTATCACTATTATAGATATATAGATATTACAACGTATCACTGAGCTATTTCTCTGTCCTTTACTAAGTCCCATATTTTATAGTACATGTCGATTGATATACGTGCTTATAAAATATAGATACATGTATGTATAGAACAGTAATTAATTTAACTTCAAGTTCTTTTTTGACATCATATAATATCTTCAATTCTTTTACATGTGTTATAAGGTCTACATATTTGATGACAAGACTATTATGAGTAAACCTCAGTCATTAATTATGTCCATAAGTTGCTGGCGATTTATTAATTACCTTATGTTATGGTTACCATTATATTGTGACTTTCCCGGAGATTGGTGTTAAAAAAATTCGTCTGTTAATAATGATGTGTGTATTTTCTAGATACATGTATGCTGCACAATTTTTTTTATATACATGTAAAACATTACTTCTTGTTTGTAGCAATATTTGAAGTAAACTAATTGTTTTGTCATCAAATGAAATAGGATAACAATTTTGGGAGTCATGCATGGTATTTGACCCTATTTTTTATGTCAGACCCTGTCATAAATGGAATTGATTTATTGTTTACTGTAAATTGCTTTATTTTCGTCAGTACCAGTTTTCGTCAATTTGTTCAAAATGACCATTTCGTCAGCACGTAAATTCGTCATCCAAGGGTCCCTAAAATGTAAATTCTTCTGTGCAAAAGACAACTTAACAATCAGATAGGCCGTATGCGTTTGTTTTCATTGTTTGTTTAACAATTGTTGGTAAACAAACAATTAAAGAAAAGCTTGTTGTGAAAACATATCATTTGGTAATTAGAAGTACATGTAATTTATATACGACTTTGTGTGTGTATTCAGTTTTCAATGATTTATCATTTGCCCATCGTAATTTTTCCTTTCGACACTATATTTTAACTGAAGTATTTATATTCGTCGATACGTAATTTCGTCAAGGGAGGCATTGACGAAAATGACGAAAATTGGTACCTGACGAATAAAAACCAATTTACAGTATATGTTTGAGTTTCCATTTGGTTTGGCAAATACATGAGTTTAAGATGTATGTCATTTGCTCAACTAATGTTAGCTCAATTTAAGGTATCCCTTTTTGGCCGGATTGCAAAGCAAAATCCGGTCTATGAAATGTCTGTCTGTTCGTCCGTCAGTGTGTCAACATTTTGGTTAAAGTGTTGCGTTTAAGTCCGTTGAGAGTAAACTGTTTGGAGGAGCAACTTTAAACTCTACATATTGATAGAACATGATGAGACCAATCAAACACAGCAACAAAATTTGACCTAGTGGCCTTGACCTTGGAGTTTAGCCTACTTTTTGAAAAACTTTAATCTTGGCCATAGCTTTTGAATGGTAAGTGATAGGGCTTTCATATTTCACTGGCTTTCATATTTCACTTGTGCTTTTCTTGTGACAAGACCTTTCCATGGATACCAAAAATTTTTACCTTGTGACTTTGACCTTGGAGTTTGACCTACTTTTGAAAAACTTTAACCTTGGCCATAACTTTTGAATGGTAAATGATAGGGCTTTTATATTTCACATATGTATTCCCTGTCACAAGACCTCACCATAGATACCAAAAGTTTTGACCTTGTGACCTTGACCTTGGAGATTGACCTACTTTTATAAAAATAATAAATCTGGGCTATATCTCATGAACTATAGAGGCTATGGCTGTGAAATTTCACATGCAGAATCTTTATGACCAGACCTTTCATTCGATATCATACGTTTTGACCTAGTGACCTTGACATTGACCTTTGACCTACTTTTGAACTATAAGAGGTAGGGCTTTGATATTTCACATATAGATATAGATGACCAGAACTTAAATTTGATATTATGACTTTTGACCTAGTGACCTTGACATTGACCTTTGACCTACTTTTAAACTATACGAGGTAGGGTTTTGATATTTCAGTTGTAGAATCCTCATGATCACACCTTTCATTTGATATCATGACTTTTGATCAAATGACCTTGACATTGACTTTTGATCTACTTTTAAACCATAAGAGTTTTGATATTTCACCTATATATTCCTTATGACGAGATCTTTCATTTGATTTCATGACTTTTGACCTAGTGACCATGACATTGACCTTTGACCTAATTTTAAATTATAAGAAGTAGGATTTTGATATTTCAGTTATAGAATCATCATGACCAGACCTTTCATTTGATATCATGACTTCTGATCAAATGACCTTGACATTGACCTTTGACCCACTTTTGAACTAAAAGTGGTAGGGCTTTGATATTTCACATTTAGATTTCTTATGACCATAGCTTTTTTCCATTGCACAATAGTATTGACCTTTGACCTTTCTGTCTGGGCAAAATGTATATGTCATCTTATACAAACAATTCGCAATCCGGCCTTACCGCCTTTAGCGGTTTATGGTTTATTCAGTGTTTATTTCTATGACCATCGTAAATGATAATTGTAAACATATATTAACCAGTATTAGATTATATCAAGTATATATTAAACTTTGAAATATGACTTTGATCTTTGACCTAAACTGTAACATTCACATCTATTACTGATAATTTACTCGAAATTCCTTTATGTATTTGGAGATATTATCTATAGCATGTCAAGATTATCATTGAAACATTCAAGCTTTAAAAATTGACTGTTTGATATTTTTTTTGCTTCATATTGATCTACAAGGATCTGAAATTATACTTTATAGAATGGACTTCACTTATTGAGAAGTGCCTTAATATTACACTGGATTAGGTGTGAACTATTTTTACTATTGATTTATATGTTTTGATATGCATAAGTTTTCAAGTAGTCATCTAATCTTTGATATGGAACACGATCTGAGCTCAGTGACATACAGTATACATTGTATTCCATGCAAATACTATGAGGTTATATACATGTACTATGATTGCAAGTCTTGCTTTACTCTAGGATGTAAATTTTCTTGTTTGTAAATTTGTTTAAACATTAGGTTTTGCAGGCATAAATTTCTGTGCATGTTTTTTTGCATATGTTTTATGTAAATTACTTTTCAAATATTTGCGTTAAAAGGGCTTGAACTGAAAGCTTAGGTTTGTTGAAGATCTTAGAGCACAATTATTCAATGACTTGACAATGCTTCATTATACTGTATACATAGAATGTTTCGCAGTGTATTAACCTTCACTATGTTCATGTCAGCATCGTACCGCGAAAGTTTGTCTCTGCTGAGTGAATTTGAATTCCAAATGCATAAGTCAATACTAGCAGGGCTGTATCCACGAATCATTGTCCTTGCAAAATTAGGCTTTACTTTTATTAAACCATGAAGGAAATTAAAGTACCGGCAAATGATTCTACTTATACAGTATACATGTATCTTTGTCTTCAAAAGGTTTCGTAAATCTTTTCTATTAAAAAAAATCAGTATGCACATCTGCTTGTATACATTTAAATTGCTGCAGCTGGTTGGTTTTTGGTTTTCATAAGTTGATATATTATGTATATAAGTCCGACAATGTTCTCTCTCAGGATGTCTGGTGACAGACAATATAATCGATTTGATAATATTTACATGTATATTTTCGTTTTGGGAGCAGGATCTGGGAATACCCTTACCTCTCAGTCTAAAAGCTCATTAGATAGAACTTTATGTGCATTTTAAATTGAAATGGATACAATCATATTACATGTATTTCTTGTCATATATGATTTTTTTCTCATATTTCAATCTTTAATTATTTGTATTGATCTGATAAGATTTAATTTTTTCGGCATATTATATGAGTAATTTATTAGAGGTGAATAAATGCTTTAGAATAGAGTCATTTATTAGAGGTGAATAGATGCTTTAGAATAGAGTCATTTATTAGAGGTGAATAAATGCTTTAGAATAGAGTCATTTATTAGAGGTGAATAAATGCTTTAGAATAGAGTCATTTATTAGAGGTGAATAAATGCTTTAGAATAGAGTACTCTAGTGACTGAATACTGCATTTACTTTTTACCTAAATGATTGAGAGTTAATTTTGTTGTATACGTATACGTATGTTAGCTTTTGTGGATTGCTGATCTTAAATGTAGGACTGTTGTAGCAACCTGGAAGGTATTCTTTTCTTATAAATCTATTAGATCAAGAATATAGCTCCTACATGTATGTTGATATTTTCTAAAGATCTCTTAATTGAAACACTGTCGGTACATGTAATTAAAATTACAATTTAAAATTTATTTTTTTGCAATTTACTTTTAAACGAGATCAAACTCCTGGTTTACCTTCTATATGTAATTTTGCATGAATTATGAATTCTCCTGATTATAGTCCTAATCGCTTACATGTAGTTAGTAAATAAATTTCAATGCGAATAGAATAGTTTTAAATTTTGAGTCACTTTTATATAATTTCCAGCAAAAGTAATAGTAATAATGTGTGTTTATACAAATTGCACCTACATTTGCATACCTTGTTTTTTTTTTTGGTCACATTGTCTGTTCTAGCTTCTGTTGAATTGTTCATTTTAGCTTTTGAATTTTTACGTGTTCTGCATTGTTCTGTTTTTCTTTTGAATTTTTCATTATCTTTCTTTTATATGATTAATATTTCGAGTTGTCTGTATAAAGTGCCATAGAATTTTGTTATTAAGGAAGTTACATTTTATATTTATTAAATAAGAATCATATAAGACTAAGATTCCTTTACATGTCCATATTACATATACATGTACATGTATATTAAGGTAACATTATGGGCATTTGACATATTCTGTCATTTTGTCATATTTAGGTGCCATCTTTTCTTACTTTTATTGCAAATGAAATTATCCAGAGTCGCAACTTTTGATACGTTAATTACAGTTTGTCATTAGGTGCCATCTTTTCTTACTTTATTGCAAATGCAATTATCCAGAGTCTCAACTCTTGATTATTCTGTTAATTAGTTTAAATTGAGCCATGAAGTCCTTTTGGACTGTTATTGCATGACTACATTCCTTGCATATGATTATCAACTTTCAGCCATCAATGCCTTTATTCTTCTTCTTCCTGTAAAGTGCTGGCCTCATCTTGAGGGTAACTGAGCACTGGCATTTAAATTATTCTTTATTTTCCTTCATATCTTTTTGGAGAGATATATATCTTAAAAAGCTTATCATTTTAATGTCGCTTGTAGTTAACACAAGAGGAATATACATTGACTGTAGTATTCAAATCTTCCTTTACAATGTATTAATTTACTGAAGCACAATTAGGTAATAATTATTATGCATTTTATTTTCTTTATTGTATTATTTTAAAAGTGCTATACCTTACTGTAGATGAAATAAAAAATTAAAGCTGTAATAAGATTGTGTTTGACTGATTCTTAATCTTCTTTGATCTTCAAATCTCACAATAGACCATTTTCCGATCTTGTTTATATCAATAAAGCTCAGAATGTCCGAGTCAACATACTTTGGCATTGATTTTCATTATGACGTCACTAATAAAAGACGTAATTCCATTGAAAAGTAACAATGAAAAAGGGCGCAAAAATTGCCCACCTCGGAAATTTTTGTCATTTTTTCAGCCATTTTGAATTATGGTAAGTGCATCAGGTTTATTCATAACAAACACTAGTACTGTACAGTGTATTCCTTGCTGCCATTCTTCAAACTTTGTGTGTAAACAATGTTGACATCAAAATAAAATTGCAGCTCGACACCTCGAGGAAGTTATAAAGTGGGGCTTAATCATGCTTAATCGTCCCAGCATTTGCGTACTACATTCAGTTTAATGAGAGTCGACACCTCCATTCACAGCTTCCTATAAGTACTACCGTATATCAATAGTCGATTTTCCAGAAAATATCTATGACCGTTTCAAACCTTGATTTTATATGTACAGACACCAGACATCACATCATTTGGCAAAATTTTCAATTGTGACGTCACATCTGATCGCACTGTCTTGAAGCACCTTGATGTGTTGTCATGCTTTTTATTTTGACGTCACAATGAAAATATCGCCACATTTTGTGATGTCTGGTGTCTGTCCGCCTTATAAATCTATTGGAAAATCAACTATTAAACTTGTCATGCTTATATTGAAGCCTCTATAAATGCTAAACTATATGTACAATTCATGGTAAAGATGCTTCATTTGACCCATTAATATTTCACGCTTGATCAACCAGGTTAAGTAAAATGGGATGCCTCATAATAATTTTCCAGCCTGCTATAAATGTCAGTCATAGATCAACCAAATTTGTGTGGGTGATGCATCTGAGGATACTTACTGAAATGCGGGACAATTGACCCATATTTTATACACTTGAGCAACAGGGTTAAGTAAATAGAGACAACTCCATTCCCAGCCTATTATACAAGTTTCCTGAATCAAACAAACTTTAATATATGTGTGTGATGATTGAGAGACCCGTTATGCAGCTAGTTGTTGTATGTATCTTTTTGGTACGTGCACCTAGCACTTGAAGCTAGTATGCTCAGCTACGTATAATGTGTGGTACATGTATTGATATAATTTTTTATTATTTAGAAAGTCTATAGAATGAATAATGGGCCTAGGTTAAGTAAATTGGAACAGCTGCATTTCCAGCTTCCTATAAGTTGTACATCAACCATATTTATGTGTGTGGATAATACATCAGAGGACACTGAAATACTGCAATGCATGGTACAGATGCTGCATCTGACCTATATTTTACGCATGAGCAACTAGGCAAACAAAAATGGGACAGCTCCAATTCCTGCCTATTGTAATTGATGCATCAGATGTGCATTGGATGAGTTTAAAATTTTAATTGCACAAGTTGAATTTTGAATTCCCCGCCTTTTTTAAAAATCCGAATCCGAATTTTCTTCTACGCGTGTACGTTATAGGTTCTGTGTCACCGAGTTTAATTTTAGTATCCGCGTCACATGATCGACGAGTTTGAACAAAAACACTGAGAAAAGATATCAAGATGCTGTCAACTGTTTTATTTATCTTATTTGTGATCCCTTTCATTATTGCAGACCAAGACAATGTCCTACGTTTCAAAAGTCAGAAGAAAACTCAATCAAACGGCGAGCTAAGTGACCTGTTACGGGCGCTGTTAGTGAGAGGAAGACCAGGAAATCAAAATCTTCCCTTGTCCATCCTTAAAGATCTTGTATGAAAGTTTATAGAATTAATGTGAATTATAGCAAAGCCCTAGAGGCGGAGCAAAGTCATCTTCATATAAGTTGGTGTATGTTGTTGTTGTTGGGGGGGGGGGGTGTATTATGATACAAATATGGACTTGGTCGAGGTCAATGACCCGATGATATTTGTAATATTGACCAAGGCCGAGTACTTATTTGAATATACATGTATTAAGGAATAGCTAGACTATATATGATTGAAATAGTGATTCAAAACAATATATACACATAATCTTTAATCAAGAATTCAACAATTAATTGCACTTTTTGTGAAAAGTATATCTAAACATATTTAACAACATAACTAAAAAAATTTTCGAAAAGACTGAAATCAGGACAAATACATGTACCACACAGAGTCATTATCTTCAGTCAGCGGTCAATAATAGGAAAATAATGACTAGTGCGTCAGCCAATCAGAATCGACGTTACATCTTACTTATATAATATTTGCATATATTATATAACAAGGATGCAACATCGATTCTGATTGGCTGACGCACTATTTTATTTTTCGATAATGACCGCTGACGGAAGATAATGACTCGGTGTGGTATTTGTCCTGATTTAAGTATTTACGATAAAAATTAAGATAGTTATTTTGTTAGATTTTAAAAGTTTAGAAACACTTTTCACCAAAAAAAGTGCTATAAATTGTGAAGTTCTGAACTAAAAATTATGTTGTAACAACAAGGATGGTTGGATCTTATCATTTATTATTTTCCTCAAAATGGTGACGTTCTACAATAAATATACAATCACAGAATTAATACAATAAAAATGTACATGAATATTAGGATAATTGATGCATTCAAACTAGAAATGTAATTCCGACATATGGTTATTATTATCACAAATCAAGTTATGCATAACGTCATGAATCACACGACAAATAATCATCTTATTTCACGAATCATGACATAGTATGTAGAAACAGTAAATGGTAAACGTACCCTAAATAAGGACAGCACAGAAACCAAATCATTCTGCCTACATGGTCAGTGAATTATACACATATACCTATAAAACAAATATTCATGTCTTAAGCTACAGTAAAATATGCATTTGCCTATTATATATACGTATGTCTACAGTAATCTGTATTATCATGTAGACCCGTACAGCGCACCATACATGTAAAATCAAGATATCGAGTTACTTATTAAGTTATATCAATATATTTTAGACGTAATGGTATTTATCTGTATGAAGTATATATCGTTATCAAAATATGATTTTGTTCATTATGTATTATAATCACAGTAAACAATAGATTTACGAAAAAATCGAAATATCCACGAAATAATTACTTTTGAACATTCATGATTATACACACATATAAAGATACTTCATTCAACAATACTATACTCACAGTTGACAAAGTACTAGACGGGAATCAAAGAAATCGAACGATCTGATCTGAACAATTTACAACGAGTGGCGATTTGAAAATCTCTTTGTTTTTGATCACAGGAAGCAATTAATTTACGAAAATTTTCACACAAATAATTAAGAAAAATATTATCTCTTATATGTATCGATATGTTTTGTGAAATAACTATCAGGACACATAATATTATTTTGTATTCAAAGACTAAAAATAAATACTACATGCAATTGTAAACAAAGTGTTCTCAGGTAATTATAAAACAAAAGTTTAATATCACACAGGTAACTATCCTGCGTGGCACAGCGACTAAGCACTCCGGCAGCCAAACCAAAGGTACCGAGTTCGAATCCAGGTCGGAGTGCACCAATATTTTTTCTGTATCTCACATACACCCCCCGTTCGTCGTTGCTATCCACTGCAATGACCATAATTCCAACTTAAAAATACGTATAAAAGAACAGTAACAGAATATGACATACTACTATACGTAAGTAAAGTTTCTCATTGCTTAGCATTTACCCAAGCTTTACTCAATGTGGCACCAAGTGAGTTTCCAAGTGTTGCACCCAGGTTCGCCACAGCATCACTAAGCTCCTTAAACGAATTCTCCTTTGAATCACATTCAAGTGCAGTTTGTGATCGAATTGCTGATCGCGGAAGATTGAAAGGATTTGAATGTTTTCCAGCGGTACTTCGCGTGCTTCGCCTCGGTATCACAGTTGGTCTATGTGTTCGAACTTGCGAGCTGCTATCGCTCCTATCAGAGTCCTGGTTATCCTGGTCATTCCGATACACATATGAATGTTCCAGAGTATCTGACTCGGAGTCTGATACAGATGTTGCACTTTCGTCATCTGATACAACCAGTTCTCCCGTATCATAAATTTCTCTTCTCGTCACGTTTTTGGAAGGACCAGAGCCGTCTGCCAATTGGATTTTGAACACATTATTTCCTAAGTCAGAGATCACTTTATATGGAGTTGGGTTCCATATGTCCTGAATCTTATTACGACCTTGTACTCTATTTCGAACAAGGACTCTTGCTCCAACAGCGATAGGTTTTTCCTTTGCTGAACGGTTGTATTGTTCCCTGCGACGTTTTGCATTAACATCGATGTTCCTTTTAGCTATGTCCATTGCTTCTTTGAGGCGTTCTTTATGTTTTTCGAGGTACTCATCGATTGTTTTATTTTCCTCACTGTTGTTTATTCCAAGAAGATGATCAATTGGTAGAGTAGGATCTCTGCCAAACATGAGATAGTACGGAGTGTATCCAGTTGATGAATGGATAGTAGCGTTATATGCATAGACAAGTTCTGGCAAGTGTTCTGGCCATTTTCGCTTCTGTTGCGGAGTTAATGTTCGGAGGATATTGTGCATGGTTCTGTTATAACGCTCAACTTGACCATTTCCCTCCGGATGGTAGGGTGTTGTACGACTCTTCGAAATATTATAAAATTGACATAGCTCCTGAATGATAGCGCTTTCGAAGTTCCTTCCTTGGTCACTATGTATTCTTCTCGGAATTCCGTAGCGGACAAACCATTCTTTGATCAAAACCTTCGCTACTGTGGATGCCTTTTGATCCCTGGTAGGTACAGCTTGCGTATACTTTGTGAAAATATCCGTCATAACAAGTACGTTCTCTCTTCCGTCCGATGCTGGTTCAAGGACTGTAAAATCAATTGCCAAAATTTCCTGCGGCTGATATGCTAGCATGTTTCCGATTGGCGGTTTGATGTTAGGGACTGGAGCTTTAGCTATCATGCATCGTTCACATTTCTTGCAGAAGGTTTCTATGTCTTTCTGCATCGTCGGCCAATAGCATCGTATTTTGATGAGTGAAGATGTTCGTTCAGCTCCCTGATGCCCTGCATGATTATGGAGAGATTCAAGTACGTGTTGTTTCATGGATTCTGGCAGCAATACTTGACGAATCGGTCCGGTATCACCTTCAATACACCGATATATGACTTCATTATCAATCTTTAATTTTTCCTTTTGCCTGAGAAGTTTTCGAACACATTTACTTTCAGCTTTCAGGTCTTTGATTGTTGGTTTCTCCTCAGTTTTCATCCAGCTCAGAACTCGACTAATCGTGGGATCGATAGCTTGAAGTGATGCTATTTCGGAGTTGTCGTATTCCGGTAAAGTAGATGTTGCGCTTGCTGTCTCGACTTGTATAGATCTTGCGTGCGATCTTATTGCCATAGTATCTTCATCTCGGACATCCATCAAAGTAGAGCCTCTAATAATATTCTGCAATACATTTTCAGATTTACATGTAACAGTTCGTTGTTTGGGTATAGGCTTACGACTCAATGCATCAGCATTTCTGTTAACCTTTCCAGATCGGAACTTCACCTCAAAGTCGAACTGTGCAAGTTGGCTGGCCCAGCGCATTTCTGTGGCTCCTAGTTTTGCTGATTGAAGATAACTAAGTGGATTGTTATCCGTGTACACAGTAAATCTCGCACCAAGAAGATAGTCACGGAACTTCTCTGTAACTGACCATTTTAATGCGAGAAGCTCAAGCTTCATAGAGCTATAATTTTCCATATTCCTTTCGGTAGGTCGAAGTGTTCGGGACGCAAATGCAATAACAACGTGTCTATCATCTTGTTCTTGAGAAAGGACTGCACCAAGTCCTTCTAAACTTGCATCCATTTCCACGATGAATGGCTTCTTAAAATCAGGATATCCTAAAATTGGTGCCGATATGAGACTTTCTTTGAGAGAAAGGAAAGCGGTATTACATTCTTCTGTCCATAATTCTTTAAATGGTTTTGTTGTCGGCTTCGAAGACTTCCTTTTGCCTTTCTTTTTATCTTGTGTTAAGCTGTGCAAGGGTTTTGCGATCTTGGAAAAATCTTTAACGAAGCGGCGATAATATCCAGCAAGTCCTAGAAAAGATCGTAATTCTTTCTCAGATGATGGTGTCGGCCATGTTCGGATTGCTTCTGTTTTTTCTGGATCAGTCGATATTCCTTCGGCTGAGACAATGTGACCCAAATATTTTGTTGATGTACTGAAAAAGTTGCATTTGGAGGGTTTCATTTTGAGTCCATGAGATTTCAACTTTTCAAAAACGATATCAAGTCTTTGGAGGTGTTCCTCGACTGTACTCGAAAAGACTAAGATGTCATCTAGATAAATAAGAAGAATATCGAAATTTTCATCTGTAAAACAAGCTTCCATCAGCCGTTGAAAAGTTGCTGGACTGTTACACAATCCGAACGGCATCCGTAGATACTCATAAAGTCCACCTGTTCCGACTCTAAATGCAGTCTTAGGAATGGAGTCTTCGTCTAAAGCAACTTGGTGATATCCTTGAGCGAGGTCTATTGAACTGAAATATTTTGCTCCATGTAAAACATCTAAGGTTTCGTCGATCCGCGGCAATGGGTATGCGTCTTTTACTGTTTTCTTGTTGAGTTCTCTGTAATCGACGCAGAGACGGAGGCTTTTATCCTTTTTCCTAACAAGCACGACTGCAGACGCAAACGGACTACTGCTCTTTCTAATGATACCTTGTTCGAGCAGCTTTCTGATGTGTTGTCGGACTTCGTCAATTTGATGTGGTGGTATGCGTCTGTGAGGCACTCGGACTGGTATGTCATCCGTTAGTTTGATGGAGTGCTTAACGGTATCTGTGTACCCAAGGTCATCATCATCCTTGATAAAAGAATCAATGTGTTTCTCAATCAATTGATCAAATTTTTGTTTCTGACCTTCTGTTAGAGCCGCATTGCCTAGTCGGAATTTCATACGGTCAGGTTTCGGTTGTTTAGTTCCTGTATCATTGTTTTGGACTGTGCTTATTTTTCTGACAACCACATTATGTTCCTCTATATTGACATCGTACTCGTCATCAGTAGATCTTATCACCTCGACTTGGTGTAACGTACCGATCCTGCTCTTTGGTTTAAGCCAGACATCTTCGTCTCCTATATTTAGAACGCGAATTGGAATCTTGCCGCAGTCTACAGTACCCAGGGTGTCTATGACCATTATATTCCTCGGTAGAGTTCCGGATATTCCGCTTACTGCTTGAACTATTGCGGTATACTGCTCGCCTTTCCTATTATTTTTGGTGGAACCAATCACTACTTTCATCGAATTTGCGGGCACTTTTACTTCGCTTCGTCCGGCAACTTTAACAAAACATGATTTGCTGTTTTCATCCGCCAGCTTAAGGACAGTGCTAACTGTCTTCCATGTGCATTCATCGCTGTCATTCGTAAATTTCATGTGACCTTCTTTCATGGAGTTGCTTATTAACTTCAAAATGTTGCATCCTAAGATCCCATCTAATTCATTTGAAGATGAGGAGCCCTTGGATATTAAAAATCCAACATTACTGAATGTTAATCCACCAATCTCTATATCTGCTTCGACGTAGCCCAGATAGGGAATGGGTGTATTGTTTGCAGCAATAAGCTTAAGAAATTTGCGTGTGTCACTGACTTCAAGGTCTTGGAGATGTTTATTATAGAAATTTTCTGATATCGTCGATACCTCAGATCCTGTGTCTAAAAGGCATTTTACAATATGTCCATTTAGCTTTAAGGCCGATGTTGGGCATTTTTCTGTAGCCTTTGAAATTTGACGATTAAAAATTGACGAGTCTGTATTTCTCCCCTCGTCGGCTAGACCCCTCGCCGCGAGGGCTAGTCTTTTGGGCTTCGTGCATTTTGTTTTCCCTCGAAAGACTGCCCCGATGCAGTTTGTCCTTGAAGTTCCGGGCATTCGCTCCGCAAGTGACCCTCTCCATTACAATAGAAGCATGTAACTTTATTCTTATATGATGACCCTCGACCAAATCCTCTCACAGGACCACGTCCTCGACTATGGCTTCGATTATGGTATGGTCTGCGGCCTCTATACGATTGATATCCTCGTTCTTTCGTCAATTCTGTTAGCATTTCGATCTGCTGCTGTTGTTTTTCGAGCAGATCCTGCTGTTTCTGCATCATCTTGAGTATATCGTCGTATGTTGATTTCTCCGAAGCAGATTGCTTACTGACAGTAACCGTCTTTTCCTTTGAAGGCTGTTGGTCGTCAACCCAAAGTAACATTCGCCCTCTGAATTCGAAAAATGGAATTCCGGAATTTTCGAAAGAAAATCGTCTCAACTCTCGCTTCAATTGTGAATCCCTTACGCCGTCGATAAATTTCTCAGTCAAAATCATATTCTGACTGACCATACTCGTCCCTTCTTTCTTGCAAATCTGTCCCATCATTTTCATCAACGCAAGCGAGTATGATTCAAGATTCTCGTCTTCATGTTGCACACGTTCGTAAAATTTATGTTTCAGTTGAGTGAGTGTGTCTTGTGGCTTATATATTTCTTCTATAATGTCCAAAATTTCTTCAGCCGTCTTTTTCATCTCTACTGGTCGTAGTCTTATTTCCGCTTTTGCACTTCCGGTCAGGTGATCGAGAACAAAATCGATTTTACTCTCACTTCCCGGAATACTGCTAAGGTGCTCTCGCACATCGGTAACCCAATCATCAACTTCTGGGTCGCTTTCTTTAACTGGGCGTCCAGCTAATTTCGGAATCTTCCTGTCTGATTTGATATATATAGGAGGGGACTTGATTTCTGCTTTCTGTTTTGTTTCCATCTCCTTGAGTTTCTTACGCAACTCCTCGACTTCCTGTTTTAAGTCTTCCGTAGACATCTCGAATAAATTCAGTGTTTAACAAAGCGAGACAGTTCTCACTGTTGTTAGTCTGTTGTTGTTGGCAGTGAACTGATCGAAATCTGAGAGCGAGACAGTTCTCACTATTCAGTGTTTCAGTTCAAGTCGAATAACAGTCTTTTGCGATCAAAAGGGTCAGTCTTCTTAGCCAGAGTTTTGCTAGAGATGAACAGGGATGGACTCCGTCCTTGTACAGTTCGTAGTTAAAGTAATAAATTGTTTTCTTCCCTTTATTTACTCTTCGATTTCTTCGGAGGTCAAGAGAAAATTTGGGCGATCTCGTAGTCAAATTCAGGCTCCTTATGTGTTCATTCAAAAGTTCAACTTGACTTTCTAAAAGGCGATCATCCTCTCTAAAATTCTCAGGATTTTGATGACATCGTGATTTGTTCCATTTTGATATCGAGTATGATGGAATTTCTAGAAATGTTACACTAATGTCCCTATACTCGTTGACTATGGAAATAATTTCCTGGTATTTGCTGACAAGGTAGTCGACCGTATCGTTATTAGTTGATCGAATTGATGTAAACTTTCCTGACTTGATTGTCAAATCACACGTTCCCAGCCACACGTACAATTGTAACTTTCCATAATGTCTAACTTTGTGCCTGATATTTTGTCTTAACCACTGAACTGCATCATGGGTCTTCTGTCCACCTTTACACCAGAATTTTATTTCCGATTCTAGATCAGTAGAAACTTCCCTCTTGAGACACGAACCTTTGCTGTCCGAAAGCAATACTGGGGTAGAAATCTGTCTTTTCTCTTCGAAATCGGGCTTTAATTGCGCCAAGACTTTTTGGATGTTGGGCTTTGACATTAGTCGAAATGATCTAGTAAGGCTAATGAAATGAATTTGATAGACTCACAGTACAGCTTGATGACCAGTAGCAGAATTCCGTGACTTTATTCCTGCGCTCGCCACCTCCTCTAGTGGTATTTGAGTCTTCAGATCCCTAATCCCACTTCTGACACCATTGTAACAACAAGGATGGTTGGATCTTATCATTTATTATTTTCCTCAAAATGGTGACGTTCTACAATAAATATACAATCACAGAATTAATACAATAAAAATGTACATGAATATTAGGATAATTGATGCATTCAAACTAGAAATGTAATTCCGACATATGGTTATTATTATCACAAATCAAGTTATGCATAACGTCATGAATCACACGACAAATAATCATCTTATTTCACGAATCATGACATAGTATGTAGAAACAGTAAATGGTAAACGTACCCTAAATAAGGACAGCACAGAAACCAAATCATTCTGCCTACATGGTCAGTGAATTATACACATATACCTATAAAACAAATATTCATGTCTTAAGCTACAGTAAAATATGCATTTGCCTATTATATATACGTATGTCTACAGTAATCTGTATTATCATGTAGACCCGTACAGCGCACCATACATGTAAAATCAAGATATCGAGTTACTTATTAAGTTATATCAATATATTTTAGACGTAATGGTATTTATCTGTATGAAGTATATATCGTTATCAAAATATGATTTTGTTCATTATGTATTATAATCACAGTAAACAATAGATTTACGAAAAAATCGAAATATCCACGAAATAATTACTTTTGAACATTCATGATTATACACACATATAAAGATACTTCATTCAACAATACTATACTCACAGTTGACAAAGTACTAGACGGGAATCAAAGAAATCGAACGATCTGATCTGAACAATTTACAACGAGTGGCGATTTGAAAATCTCTTTGTTTTTGATCACAGGAAGCAATTAATTTACGAAAATTTTCACACAAATAATTAAGAAAAATATTATCTCTTATATGTATCGATATGTTTTGTGAAATAACTATCAGGACACATAATATTATTTTGTATTCAAAGACTAAAAATAAATACTACATGCAATTGTAAACAAAGTGTTCTCAGGTAATTATAAAACAAAAGTTTAATATCACACAGGTAACTATCCTGCGTGGCACAGCGACTAAGCACTCCGGCAGCCAAACCAAAGGTACCGAGTTCGAATCCAGGTCGGAGTGCACCAATATTTTTTCTGTATCTCACAATGTGTTCATATTGATTTGAATCATTATTTTAATCATTTGCAGTCTTACAATTCGTTATATAATATAACAAATAAGGACTTGGCCTCGGTCATTATGTCATTATAATGACCCGATGAGATTTATAATATTGACCTCGGCCTTCGGCCTCGGTCAATATTACAAATCTCATCGGGTCATTATAATGACATAATGACCTCGACCAAGTCCATATTTGTATAATAATGATCGACTGCTGATAATGACTTGGTGTGGTAATATTATCCTGATTTCAGTATTTACGTTAAAAATTAGGATAGTTATTTTGTTTAATTTTAAAAGTTTAGATCGATCGCTTTTCACAAAAAAAGAACAATTAATTGTTGAATTCTTGATTGAAAATGATATGTTCATATTGTTTCTTTAAAAACTGATTGTCATCGACGTCATATTGCAGGAAAAGTACTTATTTTGCCGTCCAAAACAGTTGGACCACAGTTATGTGAAAAAGGGTAATATAATCTCCTGTGTTAAATAAATTTATTGATAAATAAATAATTAAAATGAATGGATACATATTTGTCAATCTAATTTTGAATATAGAATTACCATGCAGACAATCAGTAAATTCGGAAAGCGGTCCCATTAGATGCCTTGACATATATTGTTCTAGCTCCAAGTTACATTTTGTATTCAGTACTAACAATAGCCTCAGCATTACTCAGAACTTCACAGGTGCAGGCTAGCACATGAAATGAATTGAAATGAAGAGCAATCGCAGTGAAATACACATGGAAAAGAAAAAAATTAAACGAACAGCAATTTGTCGCGAAAGAAACATAAATTCGTACAGAGAATTGAAAAGAACAATGCACCCTCGGTCTTTGCACTTATGTTGAGTAAAATTTGGCAGATTTAAGGCTTTTCTACGATTTGAACAAGGTTATTAAGAATTGTTATGTAATTCTCTTTAATCAGTCAGGGGTCCAACTTTTTTGAGTAATAACTTCTTGAAGTTACATTGTAATTAACTTGCATCAGTAATAACTTATACAAGTTATGTTCATGAGTTTATAACTTAAATAAGTTATAAATACATTTGTAAAAGAGAAGACTTTCCTCAGAATTTCTCCAATAACTTAAGGAAGTTATAACCGTGTTTTTGATTTAAACATGTTTTATATTCAAAGCATTGTGATTTATTGTTAATATTCACATTCAGAAGATGCATCTAGGTCTTTACTATGTTTCTGACCTAATTTTCTTGGGAGTTAGCTTGTCTGTTGCTGGTAAATATAATATTCCCCAGAGAACCCTAATTTTGAGAGCTTTGCGCCAGACCCACAGAGCATGCGCTGGATAGTGAGATATACCAGGATAATTTTTTAAGTTATAGATACTAAAACCCAGTTACTTATAGGCAAGTAATTTATAACTTTTTTAAGAACTGGACCCCTGACTGCCCAATTAACACTTGCCTTTTTTCTTGTTTAATTTTAAAGCATTTAATTTTAAAGCATTTAGTTTTAGCATGCATGAGAGTCACGGAATAAATCAGTTTGGTATCTCATTGCATAAACGAGCAATGTACATGTAGTACTTATACATTGGATTAAATTTATTTTCTTTTGAATGATTCTTAATACTCTTACACTCTGTAAAAACTGAATCCATATCAATGCTACAATAATAGAGATTCATCTAGAAATATTTTCGTATAAATACTGACTAAAAATGGCAGTGCACATATAAGACAGGAATCTTGGTTGAAGGTTTTTGAAAAGGTCACAAGTATACATCTTTTCTTCCTTATTTTCGATCATTTTTCCACTTATTTCGTATATACGAGGGCTGTCTGTAAAATTCGTGGACAAGTCTTAGATTAAGGAAAATTAGCGTCAAATAATTATATTTATTTTTAGTATACTTATTATCATATACTATTTGCCAATCATATTCTGATTTCATTATTACAACTATGACTTCGTTACAATAGACATAGTATGGTGACCCGGAGCATGCGCGGGTCAATTTTTAACGAAACGTGTTGTTTATCATTTTATTCATTTCATTTGCATTTTGTAAAAATCCTACAGATAAACATGATAAAATTTTACATTGTGATGTTGACAATAATAATGTAATCACACATTCCAAATTTTTAACGTTCAAAGTTTCAAGATGACAGAAAGAACCAGATCTGAATAAAGGTAATAAGACGTGATCATCATTGTTAGAAAAAATGACATTTTCCCGAAAGGCAGAGCAGAGAGCAGTGATAAGATTTAGCATAGGCTTCCGAAAAACACTGACAGAGACCCATAGATTCCTTAAAAAACATGATAAAACTAGCTGTTTGCAAGTCTTCAGGTGGCAAAGAATTTATCGTATATTTGTACATGATTATTGCCTGAATGAATATAAATAAATAAAGAGGATATATTTTGGATGTTAGGGACAGTTTACAGGATGGTAAGCGATAGGGAAGACTTTCTTTCAAAGAAAGAAGTGCTTTTAACATTTTAAATGAAGAACATGATGTGATTCATGCAGTGATTGGCGACTAACAATTCAGGAAATTACAAGTACTGTAAAATAAAAAAAAAGAATTAACGTGCTTAAGATCTTATCGGATTCCCATGATCCTTCAAGAAGTCATGTCTGTGCTGAATGGGTTACGAAAATTCCTAGAAATTTTAATTTAGCAAGGAGAGTTGAATTGTCAAAATAGTTTATGATAACGTCATAAGGTCAAGGATTCTCATGCTGGTGCTTCGGGTATGAGGAAGTGTCTTTTTATATTGTATAGAAATATAATTATTTGTGCTTTGATTGTGATGAAATTTGGTATATTATTAATATGAATTTTGAATTTAATAAAAATGATACTTCCAATCATTATGCCGTTGTTTGCTAGCTAATTTATCAAGGCCCACGAACTTTACTTTTTGTATAAAGCTTGCTCGCTTCGCTATCATTCAATCATCAATAAACCTATTTACCATATAGTAATGGTTGAGTTGTTTTGGACAGCAAAAGAAGTACTTTTCCCACAAAATGACGTCAAGAACAATTACATTTAAACTGTGACGTAAAAAGAGTCGGTACTTGGCATTCACAAAATGCTTAATTGTCACACAATTATAATTTATAATGTGAAAAAGGCTAATTAGCACAGCTTACTTAGGAAATCAGAAAACTGAAGTTTTGTCTCATTTGTCATAATAATTTATTTTTTGATTGAATTAACATTGGGGGATATACATGTATCTTGAACTCTCTTAGATAATGGTGCAAGTTATATGTCCCTACATTACCAATACAATAGGCACACAATTAAGAAATTTTATATGACCTTAATAATTTTCTATCTATAGATGTATAGTGAAGCAGTTTAATATATTTTGTTTGTGCATCGGTTTTTGTCTATAGACAGAAAAATTATTACAAGTCATTTCTAGACCGAGAACAGGCCAAAATACCAACTCAAGAATAAAATTTTGGCCTGTTCTCGGTCTAAGTCATTTATTATAGTTTAATTGAAATACTACTCATCTATTAAGTTATTTTTTTTATTTTTTTTTCCACACCACATTAGTCATATACAACTATACGTCAATTTCAGGGTGTAGGATCACATCTATTTAGTTATCTAGTTTATTTTGCAAGTGACGTCATTTTAGCGCTGTCGTCATTTTCAAGTTCAAAACTCAGGCAACAAAATTTTTGAACAGGCATAACATATAGGCACTTGATGTTGGTAAAGTCATAATAGGCGACATTGTCTATACAGCTGCATAGATAAGATTTCGCTCGGTATATTTGTATATGGTGTTATACAGACACTACGGAAATAATTAAATTATTAATAGATAATATATTAGGGGAATTTTCTATGTTAATTTTAGAATGGCATCGTAGACGTTAAACAGGGGCATCGTCATGCTGAAATTAACATAGACATGTCCCTATGATTCTAAATCTATTTTCTGTCACTAAGAGCGTACTTGTGGCATTTGATAAATAATAATATTTCACTTTACAATCATTGATATTGTGAGGAGGTTAAATACTGCAGAGACATGGCAAACCATAAATCTTACATAAGACAATATAAAGGACATACTTTTACCAGCTCTATAATGCATAAGTTTGTCTTTGAATTCTGTCTTCTTGTAAAATATCAAATCACAAAGTATTGTCATAAATCTTAATTGTCATATTGCAATACATCTCCCAGCGGTTTTCAGCTGTGAAACCCAGCACTTATGTTCGAACATACAAAACTGCAAACTTAATCATTTAAACAGCTATTCATTATGACAAGAATGCATTTTTAATTTAGAGAGTTATGTTTCTTCCTATCAATTACATGTACAGTATTTACATGATTACTTAAATGATGATATTATTATTATTTGCAGGGCTTCAATAAAGGGAAAGGATCGGAAAAACCCAAGCTGAAGGCTTTTAAGTATGAAAACTGTGGAGGAGTTGAGACTATAACCGATCTGGTCTTGAGTCCTGACCCATTGCAGTTTCCTGGCGAAATTGATTTGACTATAGATGGTACACTCTCTAAGACCCTTGAAGCAAATCTTTCGGTAAATATTGACTTCTATAAAATTGTCACCTCACGAGATTAAAGGTTACATGAGTATTTGTTACCATTGTAAGACAACATCCATCATCTGTCCATTAATTTTTTTTGCAGTTTTAACTTCTCCAAACCAGTTGAACATACATTTTTGTTGTATTTTCAGTTTTGAAAAATTAGATAACAAAGCTCAAGTGAGCAATTCAATTAGCTTTTGTGTCAGGGTGTCATCTGTCATTAACGATTTTACATTTTTATCTTCACTTGAAAGGCTTAACAAATTTTGATGAAACTTGGTATGAATATTGTTTTAATCATGTTAATGGTCCCTTTGATGTGTTCATGATTTTTGGCTGGATTGTAAAGCAATTCTGGTCTATGGATTGACAATGTCTGTCTATCTGTTTGTCGTTGGTTGAAGCAATATCTAAAGACCTATATGCAGTAGAAACATGATATTAAACATGTAGTTTCTTGCAGTTTATGCGTTAACATATGACCTAGTGATTTTGACCTTGGACTTGACCTACTGAAAGAAATCGGAAAATTAGAGTTTTCTCTACTTTGTCGGCATATTTTCCGATTAAAATTTATATAGGGGGATATATCTCGAACTCTCATAACTAACGGTGTATGATATATGTCTGTACGACCAATACTATGCTCACAGTGAAAGAAAATAGTTTTAGGTGGGGAGATTTCTATGTTAATTTTAGCATGATGTCGTCGACGTTCTCCATAGACTCAGTGTTTAACATCGGCGACGTCGGGCTAAAATAACATAGAAAGCTCCCCATCTTAAACTAATTTTTTTCACTGTGAGCTTAGTATTGGTCGTACACTGTTAGTTATGAGAATTCGAGATCTATCCCAATATATAAATTTTAATCGCAAAAATTGCCAACAAGGAAAGAAAACTTCAATTTTCCGATTTCTGAAGTGAGCTGCGCGGACAGTAGTTAAAGATTTTGGTTAAAGTGCCTAGTTGAAGCAAAAACTAAGGAAATGTATGCAGTAGAATTATGATATTACACATGTAGGTTACCTATGCGAAGACCTGATGATTTATGTCGTAACGTTTGACTGAGTGACTTTGACCTTGGCCTCTGACCTACATGTACTGAAAGATTTTGGTTAAAGTTTCGGTTGAAGCAAACTAAGGAACTGTATGATGTGGATACATATTAATATTATGCATGTAGGTTGCCCATGACAAGACCTTTCATTTTATGTTGTAATGTTTGACCTCTTGTCCTTGGACTTTGACCTACTTCCAAAAAACTAATGTTTGAGCTATTTCTCTTAAACTTAAAAGTATGAGGGTGTGTTGTTGTTGTGTGTAGGTTCCTTGTGACATGAGATTTCATTCGGTACCTTGACCTTTGAAGTAGTGACCTCGACCTTAAATTTTTGACCTACTTTTTAAGAAGATTAACTTATCTCTTATCTATGAGAGACAGGGATTTGACATTTCACATGTAGATTCTTTTTGATATGAGCTTTTACTTGATACTATGACCTTTAACCTAGTGACCTTGACCTATTGATTCGTCCCATATAAGATATTCAATAGTTTGATATTGATTTGTGTGAAAATATAACTTTTTTGAACTTTCAATATATTTTTTTCCTAATGTTAAAAAAGAAGGGGGGGGGGCTCAATTTTAGCCAAGTTTCGCACTGCTGTCAATCTGATTGAGACAGGCTTGCAGGCGGGCGGCCAACAACACTTGGTTTCCAGACCATAAGTCAAGTATTATAGATGCTAGTGCAATGAAACTTCATAAATTCACTCACTATGAGGCAAGGATGACCCTATTGATTTTGGGGTCAAAAGGTCATAGGGCTCTGCTGATTGAAAATGGTTTGCAGACAATATTAGAGCCTGTATTACACCTGTATTACGACGAGGGGGGGGGACTGGCTGCCCTGACTGTCCAAATAACAGTCAAAGCTGGGTTTAGGTCAGAGTTTTTCGGACTACTATTATCATGAAACTTGCCAGATATGTGTCCCATGAGTCAAGGATGACCTCCAATGATTTTGGGGTCAAAAGGTCAAGGTCATAGGACTCTGATAATTAAAAATGGTTTCCACACCACATTAGAACCTGTATCACACCTATTATCTTAAAACTTGCAAGAATTGTTTAACATGAATTAAGGAAGTCCCCTGTTGAATTTGGGGTCAAAAGGTCAAACTCATATGACTCTGACAATTAGAAATGGTTTCTGCATCATATGAGAATGTGCATTGCACCTATCAACCTGAAATGTGCCAGAAATGTCTCCCATCTGTCAAGACCTATATACAATTCATGTATATTGTAAGTCTTCATATTCATCGTACTTTAATACTGATTCCAGTTTTGCAACCTGACAAATTGCATTTTTGATGCATTTTAAGCTTATATACATATTTGACTTCTCCTCTGGATCGACTTGTCCACTGGATCACTGAATTTGATGAAACTAGGTATGCATGATGTACTTTTAGGTCCCCTACCAAAATTGTAATCCGGATTATGATCATTTAGGGTTGGATCCAGGACAGGGCCAAATGTGTCCAAAATGGTACTTCTCTTCAAAAATCTACGAAATGCTGCATGGATCAGAAAACTACTGTCCTGTTCACTTAATCCAGAGCACCCTGTTTTGGTGATTTTTTTCCTGAATATACTGTTTTCACCGTATAAACTGATAACCAGTCTTTAGAACTCTCTAAGTTGTAACAGAAAATGTCCCCCTAGTGTGTAACTTAGTTTAAAAATATGCCGCAAAAGAAAAAGTCTATGGGGGTTTTCTATTGTAAAAAAGACTAAAATGTGTGAAAGCGGACACCATGACGTCTTTGTTTACTATTGTTAATATGGAGAACAATATGGCAGCGGGCAGAAATTAATATGAGAATTTCTCTTAGACATTTTATATAGTCCTTATAGAAGCTGAAAAACAGTTGAATGGTAAGTTCATGCTAATTTCCTGTTATGACTAAAGGTCAATCGAAGGAGAAAATGAATATTTGGAAAATTCCTAAGACGGCAGAATAAATCTGCAAAACAGGGTGCTCTGGATTTAGTGAACAGGACAGTAATGCATCTAGACACTGTATATCCATTTTCAGCTTCTCTTTTGGAACTGCTTGGTTGATTTTGTTACAGAATGGTATATGATGAACTCAAGGTCCTTAAGCAAAATAATGTTGGGGATCTAGATATATTGAGGAATGGATCTCGAAGGGTGGGGCCAAAGGTGCCAAAAAGGGTACCTCTTTTCAAAAATCTCCTGGGAGACCACTTCTCCGATGAGAAAACTAATTACATCTAGTCAAGCTGTATGGATAATTAATTAAGACTATCTATGATTATCACCTAATCATATTTTGTGAATTCAGTGTACATAGGTATCAGGTGAGCAGTATAGGCAGTATTTGGTCTGATTTTACTGTTATTATGTCATAATAGATTTAATATATTTTCTATAATACATGTACATATATGTTAAATACTGAAGAAAATATCCAGTTTATGGTCTTTTTGAATATATATTTTTTTTCACATTCTTCTTGAATATGTATTTTTCTTCTCTATGTATTTTAGGCATCCTTGAATATGACCAAGAAAATTGCTGGAATTCCTATCCACCTTCCTTGTGTTGATGGTATAGGGTCGTGTAACTATACTGACCTATGTGGTATGCTGGCACAGATTCCAGAGTGTCCCCCAGAACTGGTTGCACAAGGCATTGATTGTAAATGTCCATTGAAAAAGGTTAGAAAAATGGTTTCTTCAAAAGCTGAATTGAACTTTTGTTCAAGTAAGTTTGAAGTACATGATTGTTTTATCTGCTTTTTAGCTCACCATGCTCACCTAAGCAAAGCTTAAGAGAGTTAATGTCATAGTGTGTAGTCTGCTTTAAACTCTTAATAAATTTGACCTCTCCTCTTTAACCTCTGCAAAGAATTAAACGCAACTTCAGAGATTAAACTACTTCTGTGTCCTGTGTCTCTGACACATTAAAATTGCCCAGGACCCATTGAATCCCAATCGCTGTGTCCCACTGTACGCATTATTCACTTTTGTATAATGCTTCCCCTTTAGCATGTTTAGTTCATGGTTTACATAAAACTTACAAAGTTGAGAAACTGGAAGGGTGTACATGTATTAGCTGTGTATCGTATAACGGTCTCAGGTTTATATTTTGACCGCTCTTTTAAACCTTACGGAAGGTTGATCATGTCTGTAGCATTGTACGAGAAATTGTTACGCATCATAAATTTTCTATATAAAAGTTATATATGGTCCGATGTGAGTCTAACTTCCAGAAGTACATGACAATTGTAATATATACAATATGTTTATGAAAAATTCATCCATGGTAAACTTTGCAGATTGCAATTCAAATCGTTTAAGTCAGGCCTAACATTACCATCTTCATACACCATATACAAGTAATTGGTTTGTTTGGATAATGTTTCACTATTCACATGTACGAAGCCTAAGAAGTAAATAAAGCAACTTAATAAACAATAAATAACTTAATTCGACAAATTTGTTTATTAGATTGAAGTTTGGGAGGTAGGCATTTTTCTAATATTTTTTTTTTCTGGAACATAACGATCTCAGGGACATAAAACGCCGCAAGCAATTCATATCATGTTTTGCAAACTTATGATGCCCTATAAAAGATGGTTTATAGTACTTGGGACCCATAAAATTCTGCTTGGACCTTTTGTTTTGGCTAGGGACCCATTGTTCAAATTTAATGGGGTCCAAAGGACCCATTTAGATTAAATTTTAGATTAATGTCTGCAACTTTACATGAAGCAAATACTTATGCCCTGTTTACACAACAGGTTTAATGCCCATTAAATCGAAATTAATTCACATTAGATTTAAGCTGCATTCATATGGAGAATCTAATGCGCATTAGTTTAATTCACATTAGATTTAATGCTCATTAGATTTTGTCGTGTGAATGCAAAGCGAATCTAATTCGCATTAAATCTGGCACATGCATATGTGATTTACTAGAATTCTACAGTACGTTTATATTATAACTTCAAAATTTTAACTTTTAATCACTCTTGAAACTGGAAATGTAGAATAAGAGGTAAAAATACTTCATTCCATTCACAATGAACACTGTACTGCATCTCTTAACTTCCGTAGATAAATTTAAAATGCTAAATTGTTCCTAGAATCGAAATAATTTGATGAAACATGTGAAAAATAAATATAATGAATAAATTTTATTTGTACATCTCCCTTTTTCGAACGTTTTTACCAGGATTGAACATTGCCCCCCCCCCCCCCATCCTCTGTGATACAGCATGCCACTAGGATATTATCGTTATATCAGAAATACTAATTTTCATGCAAAAGGAATTGCTGTATCACCTCTCAAATTTGACTAAAGAATAGGTAGAAATTGATTACCTTTTCACCTCGTTTTCTGTTAATCAGAACAATAAAATTCATTAAAAGATGCAATCCCTTTAAGATTTTGGAATACATTTAGCAGTTCAAACCAACTAACCAATTTTCTTTTGATTAGAATTCTATTTTCAGATTTTAGGTGGGCACTTTTATTTATGAAATCTGACGTGTTCCTTGAGGTCAATAACGAAATCCCTTTATCAAATAATTGCAAAATAATGTTTTTGTTGACTAAAAATTCTAAATATGGATATGACAATGAAAACAATGTTTTAGTCTTGAACTGTAACATGATTTTGAATGATTTTGTGTAAAATAATATTTGAATTCTCATGAAAATTCTTCTTTTTAGGGAACCTATAAAGTGTCAAATGAAAAATTTGATATTGGTGCTTCGTTTTTGCCATCTGGAGATTATGAAATCAGAGGAAAGGTATTTGACAATACCGGGACAATGTTAGCTTGCCTGGATATACAAGCAACTGTAGCTTAAGGTGCGTATATATGTTAAAAACTTCATATATTAAACCTTACTTAGGATCTGTTAAATACATGTATATAGAAAGCGAATACCTAACCCTGGCTCAGTGCCCTAATTTTAGCTCTACTGATCAAGGAACATTCAAACTTACTTACATGTATTTAAAAAGTTCAACAGTTACTGTATAAACAGGCTTTCTCCTCCTACTTTTTTCCTACTTTTTCATCAGGGTGGAGTAAAAAGCCTGTATAGAATTTTATGCATACAGGACAAAATACATGTAGGTAAAAAATTACTGCAAATTGACACATATGCATAATCATGAATTAAAACACTTGATATATCTTCTATTTTAATCTAAAAGAGTCAAATAATTTATTGTAAACTTTACAGGACTAACTCAGCTAAAATATGAATGTTGCTAAAAGAAATGTATGAAATAATATTGAAAAAGTACATTTTGGTACACAGATAGTCTTCAGGTAAACTTTTTTTCAAACTTTTTTTTGTCCAAAGACGAATTTTACTAGTTTTTAGCTCACCTGAGCGAAGCTCAAGTGAGCTATTGTCATAGCGCGCCGTCCATCGTCCGTCCGTCGTCGTCGTCCGTCCGTCCGTCCGGCATAAACTTTTAACATTTTCAACATCTCCTCTGCAACCGCTGCACAGAATTTCATGAAACTTTACAGGAAAGAAGTACTCAAGGTCCTCTACCAAGTTTGTGTTTTTTGTGCCGATCATTCAACAAATATGGCCGCCGAGGGCTCTGATTGGCTGACACATTTTCGACATCTCCTCTGCAACCGCTGCACAGAATTTCATGAAACTTTACAGGAAGAAAGTACTCAAGGTCCTCTACCAAGTTTGTGTTTTTCGTGCCGATCATTCAACAAATATGGCCGCCGAGGGCTCTGATTGGCCGACACATTTTCGACATCTCCTCTGCAACCACTGCACATAATTTCATGAAACTTTGCAGGAAGGAAGTACTCAAGGTCCTCTGCCAAGTTTGTGTTTTTCGTGCCGATCGGTCAACAAATATGGCCGCCGAGGGCTCTGATTGGCCAACACATTTTCGACATCTCCTCTGCAACCACTGCACAGAATTTCATGAAACTTTGCAGGAAGGACGTACTCAAGGTCCTCTACCAAGTTTGTATTTTTCGTGCCGATTGTTCAATATATAGCTGCTGAGGGCTCTGATTGGCTGACACATTTTCAACATCTCCTCTGCAACCACTGCACAGAATTTCATGAAACTTTGCAGGAAGGAAGTATTCAAGGTCCTCTGCCAAGTTTGTGTTTTTCGTGCCGATCGGTCAACAAATATGGCCGCCGAGGGCTCTGATTGGCTAACACATTTTCAACATCTTCTCTGCAAAAATACCACTGCACAGAATTTCATGAAACTTTACAGGAAGAAAGTACTCAAGGTCCTCTACCAAGATTGTGTATTTTGTGCTGATCGGTCAACAAATATGGCTGCCGAGGACTCTGATTAGTTGACACATTTTCGAAATCTCCTCTGCAACCATTGCACAGAATTTCACGAAACCTTGCAGCAAGCAAGTACTCAAGGTCCTCTGTTAAGTTTGTGTTTTTCTTGTCGATAGGTCAACAAATATGGCTGTCAAGGGCTTTGATCTGTAGAAGTATTTTTGTGACTTTTAACCCTTTGTCTGCAACTCAGGTGAGCGATGTGGCCCCCTTGGGCCTCTTGTATTAGTAAAATTCTACTAGCTAGCCCAGCAAAATTTTTAGCCTCAGGCCTCGAGCTAGTGAGTTTATGTGAAGACCTCACATACAGTATGTGATTGCTCAATTTTCAATCTCAGAGGTCATGGTCACAATTACAAATAATTGTGAAATCTTGTGGACACTATAGGTGTTGCAGATTACTTCAGATTTTCAAGAATCTTTGCATGTAAGATGTCCAAGGTGAGAGAACAAAGCATTTTGATTGCCAAGATCACTTTGAAAGGTTAAGATTGTAAGGTCATGATCTCAATTAGAAACACTAGAAAAACCTCATTGACATTCTAAAAGACACAGATTCTTTCCAGCCTTCAACAAACTTTGTGTATGAGTTGCTGATGATGAGAGGATGACACATATAGTACTGTATTTCAAGGTCAGGGATCAAAGGTCAATGTAACAACTTAAGGCCATACTTAATCTAGAATTCTCAGATGGTCACATATGATTTTCAAACTACATGTAAGTTACACACAGTGTGATGACACATTTTGATTGTCACAGATTGAAGGTCAAAGTCATGGCATGGTAATACATAGAGAATAAGTGTCTTAATTTGTATGCAACAGACAGCAAGTGCATTTATTGTACATGTAATGCGCATAAGTGCATTTCATGCGATAAATGCACTTGCTGTGTGTCACATACCCGTAACAAAAAACAAATTATGACATTTATTCTATATATATGCACTACAGTTGTCTGTTTCATTCTTGTTTTCTGAAATCGCTTTTTCTAGGTAAAAGGGTGACGTTAAAATTCAAATCACCGCGGGTTCAGTTTGCAGGTTAGAACAGCCGTCGCGGCATGTTTCTTTAGATCTTATGCATTGTGACGTCACAAGTGTTAGTACACGAATTGCAGCACGTTCCTTTCAATAGTAACATCTCAGGGAATATCATTGGCTGTGCATATATATGTATTTACAAACAAAAATGGTAAGAAGGAAAAAAAAAACAAAGAAGTTTTTTAAATGCAAAGCAAAGTGATGTGTTTTATTGTTGTTTGATGGTGTTGACATCAATTTTTGGAGCTATACATCCACTGAAGACGCCTGGTTGTAATATGGCACAATGTCACAAACATAGAGCTCTGTCAACCAAAATATTTTGTTACTCAATAACGTAGTTCATATATGGTTGTTGAGTTAAATTCCTGAAATACATATATATATTATGTTTCTATTTTTCAGGCTGCAGACTTCAGAAGAAAGAAATATCCTCAACATTGCTTAAGTCGGCCTTTGCAGATGAATTATTTAAGAACATTAGATTGAAGCATTCAACATCATCATGATTAATGTTAAACTGTAAGGGGGGGGGGGGGTGCTTGAGTTTATTGTATTAAAAAGGCTATGTATTTTTAAGAGATGACTCCATTATTCATAGCATTTTGGATTTCCTCAAATTCATATTTATTTACTGTTTCATTGTGTAATTGGGAAGGAATCATTGTGAATGGGCCGATTTCCAAATTTTTGTACAAAATCAAAAGACCATTTCTTAAGATAGTACACAGACTTCAACATGTTCAATGGGACATTTTATGAATTAATGGGAATATGGGACGTGGCCGTTGTCGTTCCCAGTCACTGAGTTTTTCTGGTTTGATAAATTAATCTAATAATAATGACAATTATTTCCTTGTCTACATGTATATTATGTACACATGCTTTTAGATACATTTACATCTTTGTATTCAGAGGTCTGTATGTTGTGATGTTATGATTTTTAAGTACAGAAATTTGACATTGAATGCCATGTATATATGTATCAGAGGGTTTCAAGATGAGATATCACTTCACGCATAATTTGATGAAGAGTGTTAAGTGTATAATTCAGTATCAAGTTGTACTGGGTATTCTCTTCAGTTTATGACTCTGTGACAATAATTTTCCAATGGTATTTATGCATCAAGTCATCAGTAATTAACTATTGATGGATGAAAAAGTTTGAACTTGCTTTGGATTTCTATTGATATCAAAGATTGGCCCAACTTCCTTTTATCATTTTTTTCTTCCCCAACTGAAGTCCTTGCGATATTGAGTAAAATTTTGAAAATATAATTATAGATTGAGGAATGTTTTCTTTAATTTCAAGAAAAATGCGACTATGTAATTGAACTTCTCATAAGTACATGTAATAAAAGAGGAAAGTGTTGTTGGCAAAAACAACATGAATATACATGTAGCATATTGAATAAACATGTACATTCAAGCTCACCATTGTTCCTATATGAAACAGTAAAATTTAAAATTTGAAATCCATTTCGAAACCTTTCATTTTGTGTTTTCAAAATATTATTTCCATTTACTCATTTTGTGTATGCATTTACATGGTTTTGTTTTATATATTGTATAATTCGTGCATTTACAACTTTGTAACATTTTCTGGATGTTATCTTTTCTTTTTTCATCAAAGCTTAACACATTCCAAATTATGAATGTGTATGAATATAAGACATAATAGATACATTAGATCCATATTTTTGATTATAGTTAGTGTATGCACATTTCATCCAAGGAAAAAAATTATTAATTTAGGATATTTTTTTTAAAGATTGCACCTTTAGAATTATCTAGGATTCTGTGAAAATGTATGTAAAATTGTTCTGTGTTTGGTAATAGATATTTAAGTCATTTTATTCTTATATTAACTTTTATCACATGACACACCCATTATGCAGTTTTATAAAGCCATTTCATAATCAATTGTCATAATAGCACGTTACATATCACTCTGCCTGAATGCTATTGGTCAAGTTTCGAGCTTCATCACCTACACTGTGACAAGTGTGACCTTTCAAATGTCAGTCATATGTTAAATTCAGACGCAAATTCAATATCAATGATTGAAATTGTTGTTGTTGAAATAATTATTGCATTAAAGTACTAAACAAAATATTTTTCTCATTACGCACAGAAAATCTAAACGATGTGGAACTACTTCTCCTGGCGACTAGCAGACAATTTTTAGGTCACGGCATTCTCAGAAACGTTGATTTCACATTGGAAATACACGTTTTATTTTTTGGCAGAATCATGTGATAAAAAGAATCTCAAATGAAATTTCATTTCATACGATGTATTACATAACTCATTGTGGGTTTTATATCCCCTCACCAAGGCTTGGGGATATAAAACACACAATTCATTTCAAAATATATCATGTGAAATGAAAGTTCACTTGAGATCCTATAATGTGAATTCCTGAATTGCTAAATGTAACATGCCTAACATATATGTACAGCTGTATGCCATTAAATTCATATAAAGGTAAATGAATGTAGTAGCATATCCTACCATGGTAAAGTTTGTTTGTATATTCATAGAGGTGTTGGTAACTACACTGCCATCCATAAATTGATATACACCATTTCTGTTCATGTTGCTATTAGAAAATGCAAAGTTATGAATCCATTGCTGTATAATTCTGAAGATAAACCTTATAGAAATCATTTGTAACAAACTTGACCAAAATATTTGCATTTTTTGAAGTTTTATTCTTTTTTGTATGAAAAATGACAATTTTTGGAAAAAATTTTGCTGATGAAAAAAGTCTCTATATATTTTTTTGTTATCAAAATTCATAATTTTGAATTATGTGAAGCCACTATATTATAGATCTTTCAAGTTCAGAATGGAAAAATTTGGGTTAACTGATAAAGAATTTAGAGTTATTTCCTTGTTTGTATAGTTATTTATGGATGGCAGTGTATTTTGATGACAGAGTTATGTCAATTTTCCTTTAGCACATAGGGGTGAATTAGTTTGCACTGAAATCAATATCCATCCTGTTACATTGGTCTCTAACCTTATTTGATTGTACATGTAGCACTTTTGGGGTTTTTTGTTCACCCATGCTGGGCTAAAACATTTTTGTGTCGCCTGCGAAGCATAGCGACACTTAGGGATCACTTTGTCCGTTGTCTGTCTGTCTGTCTGTCTGTCTGTCACACTTGGATGTCACACCCTATAAAAGTGATTCCTGAATGTCGCTATGTTTTGCAGGCGACACATGAATTCCTTGGAATTATTTTTTTTAAATCCACTGATTATTTGAACTTCTCACTTCATGCACTTGAATTAGGTGATTTCATACAATTCTACAATACTTAATTCCAGACCAGACCTCTAATTCAGATTTAAGACATCAGTTGCGATTAATTGAGATAATTTTTGGACATTCTAAGGTGATCAAACAGAATCTTTAAAAGGTCTTAACTTTTTCAACAACATGACTGTCTGTACATTTATCAATCAGAAATTTTCAAAATATAGTAAATGGGTTTTTTGTATTTCGTTTACCCATTTGTCTTTCTCTTTAGAGAGAAAAGTAAAGGTTTTCCCTTAGGTCATACCAAACTAAATTTGTGTTATTCGGATTTCCTTCACCACTTTTCACAAAATTAAAAGAAAAAATAATTATTAAAACTTTATTGTTATTCTGCATCCAAAAGTATCTGATCTAGAAATATTTGTAAAAATTACTCATATTTCCATATTAAAAAAATCTTTTACGCCAAAGAGTTTCTCAGCATCATATTAGAAAATTTCAGAAGCATTCATGTTACCAAAAAAAAAAAAAACTATTGTGTATTTTCATCATTGTTTTGGCTTCCCCCTTTTGTTAAGAAAAAATTCCCATATTACCATTTGATTTGAAAAAAAAAACCAAAAATATATGATTCTTCTGCAAAATTTTGATGATGGCTCAAATTGATTGAGCATGGCAATGAAAATAGCAATGATATTTGATATTATTTTGATGGAAAATGTATGAGTTTTGATCGGTATAGGAAAGTTACTTTTTGTCAAATATGCAATAGTTCATATTTTTATGAGGACCTTATGTAGGAAAAACATGGATGAGCTGAAGTCTATCTAAGTTAATATCATTATATGTATGAATCAGGTATTTCATAAAGATTGTAAATATTTTTTACATTCTTTATTAGATGATGTATTATTTTCCCTTGATCTGTCTATTTATCACATGATCTGTTTTGTACAATCTGAAACCTTGTTTCCAATAAATATTTCTGTGTACGTTTATTTGTGGATATATTTACAGCTCAACATAAAGAACTGAATGGGCTGAAAATGATGTGAATAAAACACCATATGCCACTACATGTATTAATTGCAAGCTTGTGATCTTATTCCTGGCTTTGGACTTACTTTTAACCATGACCATGTCCTTAATATGGCAAGTGTTATTTAGGGGTTACCATGCGTGTGTTTTACAAAAACTGACTGGGTATCGGCGAATCCCTGTCAGAAATTGAGTTTTACTGAGGGGATTCGCCGATACCCTGTCAGTTTTTGTAAAACATCAGTATGGTAACCTTATTCTAATGCTTTGGTCAGTAAGAAGCTAGAAAACGTCTGCTTTACACGACGTCGCCATAGCAACGCATGACGTCATAACAAAAACTGCGGTGAAACGTGAATCCCCTTGCAGTTTTCTATCCGCTCAGCCAATCAGAATGCGCGTAACAAATGGCGTGCATTAGAATTTATATTTCACAAGTGATTTCTGGTATAAAGACCTTTTCATTGGTACATGTACCAGCATTTGGCTTTGACCTGATTCTTCACCTAATTTTGAAAATCTATAAATTAGGCTATTTAGTACTCTTTCCATTATAAGAAGTTCATTTTGATGAGAGGTCTGGAATGAAATTGCCCTGATGCTGGCAGCCCTACAGTACGTGGTGAAAAAAAGATATTCGAAGATTCTTATAAGTCCTATGTTTAACAACAGCATCTCGGGATGCTTACTGCAATGCATGTTGTGGAGAATGTGTCTTGCACATACTTAAAAATTTAGCAACCAGATGAAGAGACGAAGGACACATCCATTCCCAGCTCACTAGTATTGGCCTTTATCAACCAAACTTGTATGTATGATTCATCTGAGGAGCTTCCTGGAAGTCTGTAGAGCCAGTTTGCGAAAATTATGATTGATATTGGCATAAAACCAATTGCATAATCTCTTTTCGAATAATTCAACAAAATCGTATCAGTAATATCACTTTTTCAATAGAAATTTCCATGAAACTTTTTTCAGTTGAAAGAACACAAAAATGCTGCAAGGTTAGGCCAGTTTTGGAGGATGAGGGTTGCAGCCAACCAAGTGATACTCCCATACTATAATGGTTACGTTCTATTCCTTGATTCATTAAGCCATAACCTTGACCTTAAAAATTGACCTTAAAATATATAGAAACGATAAATCATGGTATGATATATAGGTTTTTCGGTAAGTAGACTTCATATTCCTTTGTTTTAGATCAAATTCATTCATTTCTATGAGGGGCCAAATAAGGCCCTTACTGTACCGTGTCCTTTATCACGATCATGAAAAAGTCAAATACAATGTATTTTCAACCCCTACCCAGTACCCACTTAATTTTGATTAAGAGCCTTTTTTGGCGGAGAGAAGTTAATATGACTGTATGGACAGAGGAAATCGTTTCAGCAATTAAATCTGTTCAGCAAATCTGACTAGAATCATTTAAGTGGTCACTTAATGTCATTTCAAAATAAACTTTACAAGTATGGACATTTATGTTGAAGTTCAAAAATGTTTCTTGTCTATCAAGTTCGTTAAGTTGAATACAATCATACAGATCGTACGACTTTGTAACATGTGGCCGGGTTACGAAACATTGAGAGATATGTTATCACTGGGATGCTGGTTTATCTATGTCTCAACAACTCCGTATCACTCACCTACTGGACATGTCGTCACGAAACGGTAGATGACCGATCTAAGCTTATAGTGTAGGAGATTCCTCAGATAAACAATTGGTCAGAGGTCAAGTTCTTGTCACGTGAACCTTTATTTGTTTTTAAGATACATATTTACCAAATACATGCTTACATACATTCATTGAACCCCCATAAATTAAAGGATCAGTTTTATAATAGAACCACCAGGTTGGTATTTTTGTATATATATTATGTGTATAACTTATCTTGACATATCTGGGAAGTTTAGGTGTATCATTTGTTGTCACTTCCGTTGTAAATGAAATAAATAGAAATAGTTCCTTTTCGAAATGCAAATTATAATGTACGTACAAGTGTTTTCTCTCTTAATTGTGTTCAAACTGAAGTATATATACAGGAAGTTGTTTTACACTTTGTACTGTGACACTAAATTTCATATGACCCTTGAATAAATAAACTGAATGTCGCTTTGAAATCTTAATTTGGAAAAAAAATAAATCTGCATTTGAATGCAATATCCTCTGTAACAGAATGCAGCGCCTTACTATAATATCCGTTACAATCCTACTGGTGGGGCTAATCGGCACATGGGCTCATCAGTACGTACATGAATACGAAGAGGAGGATCGAGCTTACATAGAAGACGAGACAGAGTCACTGCTTGATCTACTCTCACTCAATGCTGTACCAGAGAGATTTAGACCGGAACAATATTTCATAGTAAGTACAAAACACATTTGTTCAAGAAAATTAACTCACTTTGGATGATTTGAGCGTCAAGATGGTGACATTGGTAGAATTATCCGACACATCCTCATTTTTCCCCAATTAAAAAAGTTAAATAAATCTAAAATTCCTTTCAGATATCAGTCGGCCAGACAAGTAAAATTACAAATATTGTACAACGGATAGCTTAAGTCTTTGTAATGTAATCTGTGTTATAAGAGTTTATTTGTGATTTTGACTGTTAATAGGGAAGAGGAACGAAAAAAGTACAAGCATTTAGTTATAAGAACTGTGATCCATCAGCTGTAGCTCAGATCCAGAGTCTTAGCGTTACCCCAGATCCTCTCCAGTTTCCAGGAAATCTGAACATAGACATCAAGCTCGCCATCAACTCCACAGTGGATGCCGTGTTACCGGTAAGAACTTATAAAGGAGGGATAAGAGGCACAAGTGAAGATCACATTAAATATTACAAAACTAGGAATATTGAACATTAGTTTGGACTATAAATAACACGTTAGAATAGCTATGTATATATATATATAGATATATCATTTCCAAATTTCGAATTCACAAATACAGTGATATTATGATATCATGGATAATTTCAGCAACTGATGTCATTACTTCAATGAAATATATGTTCAGTCAAAGTTTAATGCACCATATGAGCATTACAACAAACAGTGTACCATCATGCAGTGATGATCAAGGCCGGAAGGGAGAAATCTCAATAGTAAATATATGAAGATCTTAAATCTAAAAATAACCTAAAATGATTGCCAAAGGGCCAGTTAGGGACAAATCTCGAGCTATGCCGTGAGGGAGATACTCCTTTGTTTCAGAATAATTTATCATATTCATCCAGGTTGATAGGAATTTAATCTACTTGTGACAGAGCTATGTTCATCAGACATACATTTCAAGATATATATAGTTTCTGTGCAACTTCTAAACTGTATTAAATTGAATTACAGGCAAGCCTTATAATCTCCAAGAAAGTAGCAGGGATTTGGATCAAGCTTCCTTGTGTGGACAATTTCGGATCGTGTAACTACGACGATCTATGTGAATTACTGAGTCAAATAGGAGACTGTCCAGACCCAATAGTAAAAACTGGACTCGGATGTCAATGTCCATTCAAAGCGGTATGTCTTTTATAAACCTTATCTAAAGTTTGGTCTAACCCTTCTTATTAACGTAGCTCGCGGTTTTAGAACAAAATTGATTACCTACCCTGAAAGTTTGCATATGAAAACTAGAAGATTCAAACCTTCACTCGTGAAAAAATGAATTCACTTCACCGCCGAGTTAACATTTTATAGGCCTCCAAAAATGGCACATTTCATTGTATAAAATAGCAATTTACGTTACTTCCGCATATTACCATGCTGATATTGCTTTGCTTTCATAGATATTTACTTTCTTATTTTGCGGTCAACTCCCTAAATTAAATCCTATTCATAAACGGCATATATTTCTGAATGGATTTATAAGAAAAAATGTATATGTAAACAATTTTGTTTTCAAGTTATACAAGTATGAAAATACAAGAAAAGAGTGTAAACTCCGAATAAAAAATGACGTCGCGGTCATAACGTTACGTATTTGCTTGACGACTTTATCTTTCTTATACCACGAAGAAAAAATATCCTCTCGACAATTACAATAAAGTGCTGATTATACACCCGCAACAGTGCTAGGGGGGATGCTGGATTCACCAGTGTCGTCCGTCCGTCCGTTTTTGAATTTTTCATGAATATTTACACTTATTTCCCAACCTGATCGAGTTTCGTCTAATTTTGACTTATGAAATCAGGCTATAGTAATCAAATATTTTGTTTTACGTCTCGAACTTTTTCTAAAAGGACCCTCCTGCCAGGATGAAAACACAAACAAATGATCAATATGAAGAAAGAAAGATATTGTTTGGCGTAAGTCAGAACCAAAGGTCTAGCCAACTAATCAAAACACGAAGCTATGACCTGCAAAGAAGTAGAGATGTAATATATGATATATATCCAAAACGCAATTTGACGCAAAAATATGATAAAATGTACTTTATTAACTTTATGAAAAAAAAATCAATTTGTACGTATTGAGATGTATAGATACTCGATTTCAACACAAATCAGATCGCATTGGTAAAAAAAATAAATAAAAAAAAAATCAAAATGCATCGCACTGGTTCAAAATTAAACCCAATTTGGTTTTTTATAAATTGCGTTTTTTTTTTTTTTTTTTAGCTCATCTGAGCGAAGCTCAAGTGAGCTATTGTCATTTAAATTCTAACATTTTCGACATCTACTCTGCACAGAACTTCACAAAATCTTACAAGAAGCAAGTACTAAAGGTCCTCTACAAGTTTGTGTTTTGTTGTCGCTGTGGTCTAGCGGATAGGGCATCAGGCTAGTAATCTTATAATTGCTGGTTCGATCCTTGCTAGGACCATGGGTCGGCTGACATGTACTCTTCAATGTTCTGTGTTTATATACAAAAATGTCCTTGTCTATGTATTGTTTGCGTGTCTGTGGTGTTTTAAAAAAATATGATTAAAACACCCCAAAAGTTGGTGCTTTTCATGCCGATCGGTCAACAAATATGATGGCTGATTGGCTGCCTTTTGACATCTCCAAAACTGATGCTCATAATTTCACGAAACCATTAAGAAAGCGTCCACTACTATTCTTCTGTTTGCAATTCAGGTGAGCGATGTGGCCTCCTTTGGCCTCTTGTTTTGGTTTTTTTTTTTGTCATAGTGGATTGTTACAACGCCGTCAAAGGACGCCCAATATGTGGCTTTGAAAAATATTATACTAGTAGTACATTAAGAAAGTGATAATTCAACTTTTTTTTAATTCCAGCAGGAATTTCTATACAAGAAGCACAGGATAGAAATAAAAACTACGCTCTCTCTTCAAAAAAATGTCGGATCGGCCTAATGAGACCAAAGAGCTAATGCACATCACTTTTATAAAAGAAAAAAAGAAAATATAAAAAGCCCAATGAGGTATATAGTGACAACGACATGATTTATAATCTAATTTTTCAAAGCTCATGTGCTTCACAGAGACTGATCCTTGCTATTATTTCAATAAAAGTTTTATATCAGTGTGAGTGCTTGTATGTTGGAGGGGGGGGGGGGGTTCTTAGCCAATCATGTAAAAAAAAAAACAAGAACTAAAAAGCGCCAAATTGTACAGAATTATAAAGTAAAAAAAAATTACGATCCATGAATGAAAATTATCGTTTTTCTTTAATCATCGAGGTGTATTGTACAGGCCAATTAACACTCTTGTCCGTATGTATTACGCTTATTGTACGATTTTATCTTATAAATAAGTCTTCAGTTTTTTAGCTAAAGATAGTTTCGTTTATATTATAATTGAGTGCGGTTCTTTCCGATATACAATGTATAGAACATTTCTTTTAATTTGGCGGCAAAGTAATGCAGACAACGTCGCGTTGTAAGCGTTGTGACGTTAAAAATAAAATGTGCACCACTGTTCCTTTGAACCACGAAACTTGCGTACTAAAAGTCCAATGACGACACAAACCCGCGAGCTACGTTAACCTGAACCCTCTACTCCAGCCACCCATCCTTATTCTTATCCACGGTATAGGCTAACATTTACCATCGTCCTTTAGAAATATTGTACTCCAACCATCCAACCTATTTCTTGTCCACAGAATAAGCTAACGCCCTACCCTACTATTGACCAAAACCATCTTCTACAGTCCATCTGAATACTAATTACATAAGGTTAGAATTTATTATACTAACCCTCTTGTCCTTCAGTTTACCCTAATCATTGAGTACTTCGTCCATTTGTCACACTAAAGCCCCTGTCACACCTACACGTTCTCTCGAGACGTTCTTACTACGTCCTTGAAGTCCTTGAAATTTTTCATGAACGTAGTGAGAACGTGGCATTTTTCACCCGGAAGGACTCTCCGAAACAATAATTGACGACTCCATTACGTGCGCAACACGACCTTTAGCGTCCGTAACACGTTAGTAGTGCGTCCTTCCCGTCTTTAATACGTTTAGTCAAGTTCGCACTACGATCGGCCCTAAGTTCATACTACGACGAAGGCGTCTGTGTTACGATAGTACGGCGTGCTTACTACGTTCTCGAAGTCATTACTGCGTTCATGCTACGATCATGACACGTTCAAAGGATAAATTGTTTGTATGAGGTCTATTTTGATTTTTTCGACCTCTAAAACCAAGAACGTGGTAAGGACGGCAGAGACGTGACGATCTCCATATGGTTATATGTAAAAGTTTTAGCCGTCTGTACTACGACCCTACTACGTTCGCGACACGTTTCTAATACGTCCATGAAGTTCTCAATACGTTCGTAAGTAGTCCCTAACACGTTCCGTAATCACCGCGTCCTCACTACGACTGTTTTGAACAGTTCAAAACGGTCGTGGTGGCTCGGCGTACGGGCACGTTCGTCGGCGTCCTTACTACGACCTCAATACGTATCAGCGAGTTCTTACTACGTTCCCCGCGTCCTTACTACGTTCACACCACGTTTCGTACAATTTTGGTGGTCGTAGTGCGAACGCCATGCCAGAACGTGAAGGTGTGACAGGGGCTTAAGGTCTTTGTTCATTATACTTTAAACTTGCGTTACCAATATAATTATCTATAATACAAATGATAAGTTTTTGGGGTTTTGTATTTGTATCTGCTTTTTCTCTTCTTGGAGATCGATTGTCTATTTTGGGATCTCCATCTTTTGTTTTGTTTCATATTTTAAAAACATATTAATTGATTGTGATAGTTGGATTCTGATCTGTAATACGGAAGTGTTCCAAATCTATACCTTCTTGAAGAAAATTTCAAAAAAATTTTCATGCACCAGACATGTGCTTCAAAATATCAAATTCTCACCAGTGATGCTTCCAGCCAAAGTTTCATAAGCCGCCCAAATTCCTTTCACAAGTGCCCTCTGATTTTCTTTTTAGGATTTAAATTTGTACATTTACTTGCGGAGTGCGCGGCTCCAAATTTCATGTAGGATCGATTCAGTAGCATATTCGAATAAAATCTGTGTTTGACATTCACTGACTCAATTCATTATCATTACATACATGTATGTATTTCAGGGAACCTACCAGACAAGTGATCTCTCCTTTGAGGTTGATGCTGCGGCTCTCCCATCCGGGGACTACAACATAACTGGATCAATATCACATATGGGCAAACCCGCCGGATGTTTGGAGCTAATTCTCACTGTTGCCTAATCACTGTGTAATGTGTATGAATGTACGTGTACTCGCCGTTGTCTACTCATCGTGCAATATGTATATGGATGTTATGTGTCAAGAGTGAATGCTGTTAAAAGTTTTTGATCATTTGATGTTAAAACTGCATGCATTTCATGTATAAAAAATGATGATTTTGACTGTATTCCATTTCTCTGTCCGAAGTAGATATTACTCACTATTTGGTCATTAGTGTGATATTTGTTTAAGTGTTTATGAAATAAAATCTATCGTCCAGTTACTATTTTGTATTGACGAAATAAATGACAATCGATTCAAGTATTCATTGTTAATTCAGTTTGATGGCTGTTTGCTGTGACAGACATGGGCGTAATAAGCAGTTGAGGTTGACTTTTGCTCTTCTAGTCACTGTTACAGTATTAGTAGTAATTCATATTGACCCTTAGAACATATCGTTTTGATAAGTGTCGGATAATGCAGCGTCACATATCAAAAGAGAGGTCTCAAATAACACTACCAACATGACCAACAGCAAAACATAAGAACCACTGATTAGACAAGCACAAAAAGAGACACAAAAGAGACAAGGAACATCAAATACGACAGCAAAACAATAAACACGAAATATTACACTGACAAAAACGATAAAATAATGGACAATCGATGTCAGTAGAAGATGGCAAGCAGCCATGAGAGTAGCAAAAGGTGTGGTCATTACGTTATCCGCAATTACACGTGCACAAACTTATTTCAATTGTCCTGTCACTCAGTGGTTCGAAGGATATATATACAATTTATGTGTATAAACATCCTCATTGTGAGATAACCACACAAATAAAACATAAAGACCGTTTCCATAGATATTGATGATGTCATAATTACTCTACGTCAGATACCGTCCAAAACGGGAAGTAACTCTGGTTTTCGAAAATAGGGAATAGCAAGCAAGGTGGTGAATTCGAAAACAGCACGAGTGTGTTGGAGAGAAAAGTGGCTGGAAACATAACTTGGACGTGTAGGACGAGTGAAGATGTTCTAGATTGAAAAATGTCATTTTCATACAAATAAGTGCGGATTTGTCTCAACGTAAATTCAACCACTTTTTCAGTGCCATTGTTTCAGGCCAACACCCAGAAAAAACAAAGTTGGACTGATCCGTTCTTCAAGCAATAGTCACAAAACAACTGAAATAACAAACAATAAGATCCAGCGAGTACGCTGCCACCGAAGATCGACAATCAAAGCAAAGGCACCGCCCGAAACATGAATTACAGCACACAAAAGAGGAGAATTTCCAAAACGGCAATCCGCCACTCCAATAGCAAAAGGCGTGTTCATCTAGAACATATGCAATGTAAATGACGGTACTAAATATTCAGACACAAAGATCTGGAGACTCCCCTACAGCCAAAACCATTGTACAGACATTAACAGTTACTGTTCTTGCGCAAACTCAAAGCTAGTAAATGTGTAGGTCATAGTTGAAATCCTTAGTATGTCTCAACTGACAATATTTCGTCAAAGTACGAGTGTACCATGATCTTTCCCACGACATATATTTGCAGTTTAAGGAGAGTTAAATGATGTCAACTTGATAAATATAAGAGAGAGAGAGAGACCGCATGAATAGGTTTAACTCCGAAATTCAAGGCGATAAAATCTAAATGGAGTGAACAAACTATAGTTATTATGTGTTGAATTCAGGGTTGGTTGACATAATTATATCTATAACAGAGTTAGATTTCTTTGTGAAACAAAGGAGGGGATCTCCAACAACACTAGGTTACAGCATCCACATTAGACTCCAAAACAACCAATGAAAGATGCCTAATGTAAACCATTATACCTAAACGCTGTTAATCTACATGGAAATAATATTCCATATTTTTTTCCCAAGAATTTCAGGCCCAATTATGTCCAATTTTATTTTCTTGCAATGAGACTGATGTAATTCCATGTTACTCTATATATAATTTTGATATGTAAAAGGAGGGAGGGGATTTCCTAGCAGACCTTGTTGCAGCAACAACAGCAAAACACCCGATGCGAAAACACAAAGACCAAAATACTAAGAGACAAAAAGGAAACATACGACATGTAAACATCAAACAAAAAAGACAACACATAAACCAACGAACCGGTGCCGACTTTGGATGACTATTTGCCACACAAGTAGCAAATGTTATGGTTATCCTGGATTACGTGCGTACAACCCTCTCACTTTTCCGATTACCCAGAGGTCTCGTAGAACGTACAATTGTGGTGTAAAACAACATCCTCACTGTTAGATGACCACACACAAACAAGACCGCAAAACGCAGGGGCCCATGCAACACAGATGAATATGTAAATTGATATAAAAAGAGGGCGTGCGTAATACAGTCCGTGTTCTTCCGGCTGTAGCGAGCTCATGTATGTTATCAGCCGAGGAGTCCGACTGCATGACATTCAGAGAGGACAGGTGGTCGCGGCCCTGGTTTGGACAGGGCCCGTCATGGAGTCCTGTCGAGTACTTGACGGCATGTATGGGATACTAGATGTTGATTTTATGTTTTGTAAAGATATTTAAAAGTTTCACATTCTCAAGAAGCAGGACATGATTCAAGTATGTCAGGATCCGATGTAACTTTATTGTATTCAAAATCAAAGTTTCGAATAGGTTTCTTGTAAAGCTCATCTACATGAAAGTTGCTCAAACAGCAGATTGAATACACATACGAAACTATACCATAGAATGGAAATAAGCAAATATGCTGCAGTTAAAGGTTGTCGCGTTTATTAGGCAACCTTTAGTGTCGGATATAGCGACATCAAAAGTGTAAGAATATTGGTTTTTTTAATACCCGCGACAGTATCCACCGCGTGGGTTGGTTTTGTGATTCCTTAGACATTTTTTTTTGATTTTTTTTTCATTTTCTAAGTTAAACTTAACAAAAATGATGAGCCATTGCAGTAGGGCAATGCCTAATAAATCAATCCATATCTAGGTATATGAAAATTTCATAGTGTTTGCAAACACTGCAATATATATAGTTTGTCTTGACTTAGCAGAACTTTTGAAGTTTTTGTAAAAACTATACTTTTCAGATACATAAACGATATGGACTTAAGAGGCATTGTTAAATGCGATGTCTCATCAGTTTTGTGCATGCAGTATTACTTAAATGATGAAAAATAATCAGAAACCTCTGTTCTGTAGAGAATCACACCATCATACGTTTCGATCCCACGCGGTGGTATCTATCATAGAGTGAAGTAAAATCACCATTAGGAAAGTTAAGATATAATAAGTAACAATAAACAATCAATGTTTACAATTTTCGGCCTGTCGGATTTTTTTTTTAAACGGAATGTTTTCCACTTGTTAAAGGCTGGGAAGCCGAAAATGTGTGGACATTCTTATGATAGCGTTAATTGTTATTCCGTCTTATGGATCCGATTCTACAAAAAAATAATATTTGACGCTGGAAGCTCGCCAAAACCAAGAAATAACAAAAATCTACACTACTTCAAGGACAAAATAAAGCATTAATTGATATTTCATTAAATATACTAAATTACAGGTGATTAACCAGTAACCTGAAATCAGGATAGTAGATTGAACATAATGATAATAATATATAACATATGACAGTTCAAGTACCCGCTTGTATGGGATAAAATCTGACCGCATTTTATCTACATATGATAAAACCCAAATTTAACTGTTAAGTATCAGTTGATAAATAGAGTCTGAGCAGTCAAAACAACAGTCATACAAGTTACGAGGACGGCTTGAATTTTATTTAGAAAAAAATGTATCGAGTTATTTGTATTGTTCTAATGATAGCATTTGCAAGCGCGCAATCTAAGCTTTATTATGAAGAGAAAGAGAGAGACACGATCGACGACGAGACGGAAGCCTTGATGAAATTACTCACTCTGAATGCTGTGCCAGAAAGATATCGCCCTCTACAGTACTTCCAAAAAATTGTAAGTATGCTTGACACAAAATTACAGATATGGGATAGATATCCAACAAGGCGATACTGAAGTGATCACAGTGGAACACAAACGTACGAGACGGACAAAGTGAAAATTAGACAGAGAGAACGAGGACAAACGCACAATATCACTGAAACACAAAGGACGGCTTTATATATTTAGATAATATTTATTTTTTCAATAATATCCACGGACTTTCTATGTAAAAAGGAAAGTGATCGCACCTTCATACATATACACATCATTGATTCGAAACAATAGAGCCTTTCTGATACGACCTAGTATACCTGTCTACTGTCCTGTTCACTAAATCCAGAGCCCCCTGTTTTGGCGATTTATTCCGTGGTCTGAAGAACTTTGCTATAAATTATTGTTTCCGAGAATTGACCTCCTTTAGTCGTAACTGGAAATTAACTTCAACTTACCCTATCAGCTGCCTTTATACCGCAATATGAAAAATGAAAATGTCTACGGGAAATTCCCATGTTAATTTCAAGCCGCCGCCATATTGTTCTCCGTGTCAACAATAGTAAACGGTGACGTCAAAGCCTCCGATGTCACGCATTTTCAGCGAATTTACTATAGAAAATCCCCGTAGACTTTTTATTTTCCGTCCTATTTCTATCTTAACTGACACACAGCCAAAACAATGGTATTTTCTGTTACGGCTAAAGGAATACTATAAAATTGATATCTTTTTGGAAGATGACATTATCATATTTTAGAGAAAACCGGGAAAACAGGGTGCTCTGGAATTAGTGAACAGGACAGTAGACAAAGACAAGTGTAAGTTGAGATGAAACATTGCTATAAAGAGTGCACAGTTCATGTTTTAATTATCTGAATTCTCATTATCAATAAGTACTCGATGCCTTATATGGCTGTACAGAAATTTTGAGCATTTTCAATCATATTACGATCAACCATTCCTTCTTTGCTGTAAAATAGCATTCGTATACACTCTTCTTAAAAATCATAATTTATTTTGGATATTCTATCAGGGAATGGATATTGGAGGCCGAGTGAAGAGTTTTTCCTGGAGTAAATGCGGTGGTAGCTTAGCAGAGATAACGGACATGGCTGTGACCCCTGACCCCATCGCCTTGCCAGGAACACTGCATATACAGGCGAAAGGAAACATCAGTGCTACAAGTATAGATTCACCACTTCCGGTAATTTGTAATTTCTTGGAATTGGTATGAAAATTTTGGGACGAAGAAACGATCAGAAACAAAACGATATTCTTTCATTAACATGAAAATATCAAACATTGTTAAATGATCAGGAATTATTGCCATTTTTGTTTATTTCTGATTGGTGGAGACGCTGTTTAATAGAGTGTACCTCAGAGTGAGTTGACCGCTAACGCTCCAAAGCGGTCTATTCGGGATTAGCGCGTGCGGGACCAGCGCGTGCGTTGATTTTTGTAGTGTTAGATCTTTGACTTCGCGTATCGTTAAAATGCAAATGTTAATAAAATACTGATAATTGAATAAAGCAGTTATTGACTTTTGATTTCGGTCTACTCGTGACTATACAGAACTGGTCAGGCATTGGTAAACCTCGTCCTTCGGCCTCGGTCAGCCAATACCTGACCAGGTCTGTATAGTCACGGTTAGACCTCATCAAAAGTCAATAATTGTATATTGTAATAACAAAATGCAGAAAAGAGGGGAGATCTCCAACAGGACTCGGTTGTGAAAACACAAGTAGACAAGCACAAGGGACGCAAAAGTGAAAAGGTAAACCAACTACAAAATAAACTGTCTTGTGCCTTTACCAGTTTTACTCAATGGCCTACTGGTAAGACTTTGAATTAAGACATGACATCAATAGAATAAAGTTAATCAAGAATTGGCCTTCTGAATTATAACAGATAAAACCACTGAAACATCACATTGTAAATGTAATTTATTTTATACACAGGCTACGCTTGAAATAAAAAAGAAAGCAGCTGGTGTATGGATTAAGATTCCATGTGTTGGAGATTTCGGATCCTGTTCTTATGACGACTTTTGTGAGATCTTGGACAGTGTCGGTGATTGCCCAGATCCAATCGTATCATCAGGTTTGGGATGTAACTGTCCTTTCAAAAAGGTAACGCAGTTATAGATGATTGATTAAAAAACTAAGCACATAATGTAATTTTCCTCAACGCTTAGTTTTAATGCATATAACAAAAAAGCCTTTGTTCATTTTTTAAATACAAATCAATACGCACATGAAACAAACATTTACAGAAATAACCGCAAGTGATTTAGTTCTTTTTGAATTACAAACATGAAATAACTTCAATGAAAGCAATGTCATGTTCGAGTGAACGTCCTGTGAGTGTTGTACATGGTTTGCGATGGTCGTTTTGTTGCTTGTTTGAGAGAAAATAAAAAAAAAATCTCGTGTAAAAAGTGTACATAAAAGTCTAACAATGATTATATAAATCTGAGTCATATTTACGTAATGAGAGAGAGGTAAAGTTGTAACTTTTTTCAGCGTAGAAAATCAGGAAATATGTATAAAATTTCGTTATGTTGATATATATGTTAAACAAAACAGAAATGATATTATATTACATTTACTACTTTCCGACTTTGAGAATGAATAACTGATTGGTATTTCTTTAATGTTTATTTCAGGGCACGTACAACGTTCCATCCGTTGACATCGACATACCATATGGTTTCCCTAGTGGTGACTATAACATCACCGGTACCCTACATTACCAAAATCAACTAGCTGCTTGTCTGAATTTAATGCTCACTATCAGTTAGATTGTTATTAAATTGATGGAGCCATGAATGACATGATGAACGTTCATATATTATACCATGAATTCTATATTTTTGAATGAAAATAAACTGTAAAAAAGGATGAGATATGAGATTGAATCAAAGTATCACTGGCTGTGTAATAAATCTTAAGAACATAATTTGTTCAAACAGGGCTTTTTAAGCTGATTTTATTCAATAACTCATATTTGTCTACGACCACCACAATCATATACATTTTCGTTTTTCTCAACTATGGGTATTTCAGTGTTGTTTTGTTAATGCTGCATCCGAGTCCTGTTTGATATCCCCTTCGTTTTTGAAGTAAAGAACATTATATTTCATTATCCCATCTGTGGCAAATTTCTTGTGTATCATTTCACTGACAGAATATTATTTTTATATCCTGCTTCTACTAAGACGCTTTACGATATTGACTTCACCGAGATGCTTTTTAAAAATATGTTGACGTTTTACTCAGCCATACCTCAGCCAGAAGCCATCGGTGGGATAAATTCGTTATACAGTGTTTACAGGAGGGATACACAAATATATTGTTTCGATGAAAAAAGCTGTATTGGGCTCGGCTTCGCCTCGTCCAATATGTAACAACTTTTTTCATCGACCCAATATATCTATGTAAATCTACCCCCTGTAAAACAGTGTATTACTAATAATATTATTCTTGAGTTTGTAACAGTTGAATTCACTGACGGACAGATTCATTGTGATGATCTGTAACCATATTAACTTAGGAAATATATTGTTCTCGTTTTATTATACCCAATAAAATTTGAGTCTTGCAGATTTGGTCAGTGAAGTGGGTTATGATAGAGAATAGTTTAAGAACTTGCTGTCACACTAGTTAGGACAGCGTTCTAGACAGCTTGTAGTGACGTGTGAACAATTTTCGCCACATGCTGTCGAACGCTGAGATCGAAAGAAAACCGCTTTTTGAGCGTTTGTATAACGTACTTGTGTCCTGAATCAAAGTGTTTCTTCACAAAATAAGTTTCTAAACGTACGTCCTAAAACGATGTTTTTGTATCTACGATTGCCAATCTTGCGTTTGAAATATTTTTTTTTATTATCATGGAAGTCAACCAAGCTTTAAGTTTTTGATGAGGAATGGTGGTGTAAAAAAACAACAAAAAAAACAAACAAACACCAATCCTTCAGTATTTGTTTCTGTAAACTGTATGCATGCTTTAAACATTCACAATAAATATGTTTAAACTAAACACGAAACCCGAAATCAGTTCAATTAATCAAAATCAGAAGACTTACGAATTCTTCTATCCAGCTCTGTTTCCTAAAAGAAGCTTGGTTTTGCCATTTATCAGTATAACATCATTCATATAATTTGCTATTTCAGAAACTTGTCATGTCATCCAAAAATATCATCGAAATTAAAGAAGGTTAACATCTTTTAAAAACCGTCCTTCTTATGATATTTCGCTCATACATTTTTATTTGACTATGCGACTGAATAGAATTCACGGGAATTTAGAGCCGTTCAATATTTGCAAAGTTATTGCACATATTTCAAAAATTAAAAGAAGGGCGCTACCGAAATACATTTGGCTGTGTCAAAAAACCACTTAAGTACCACTGATGAGGATTCCCTATTCGAAACATTTGTAAAGTGCATTAAAATTTGGTTTGAAATTTTCCTCAAGAAAGTAGAGATCGAGTTTATGTTAAACGTCTCCAAATTCATTGGCATAAATTATAGGCATATTAATTAACAGCATGGACCGGACATGCACGTTTCGGGTATTTAATCCTCGTCGGTGATCCTCAATCCAAACAATGAAATATGGCCAAAATATGTGATTATTATGTCCAAATATACCGAAAGACGCAGCAAGATGGCTGGGATATGATGCTACAGGACCCAGGTTTCAGAAATTTGTAAAAATTTTGTAGACAGAAATTTACGACACTTCTATTAATATTGAAATTCTGTATGTTTATTTTTCGTAGTTTTTTTCTCTCATACTTATCGATGCCCTGTAGTAAAGAGGTTATCATTTATGTACAACAGTTAAGAGGCTGATAAGATGAGGCGTCAAATCTGCCATGAAATGTTTTTCGAAAGAGATTTAAAATAATCTAAATTCTTTTATTGGATGCCTTCAAAATCTGAAGTTATACTTGACCTTTTATCAATTTGTCATCATATCTAATTTGGCTTTTTGAACAAGAAACTTGTCATTTCGTCAAAAAACATAATCGCAATTAAAGGAGGTCGTCCCTCAAATGCTACTTTGTTAAAAAAAATAAAAGTTCCCCGCGAGGGGTTTGAATACACTATTGAAGTATTTTGAATATTTTCCCTGACATTGTCGCCATAGCGCTTTCTTTATAGACATAACCACAGACAGTGCATGCATTTTTGATATTGTATTCATTTTCGTGCATGAACATAGACGGCGGACGGGTGCGGCTTGCCAAACAGGGGATGCTTACTCCTTCCGGGCACCTTGTCCCACCTCTAGCTTGCTAGGGGTCCGTCGATGCTCAGTGTTGTGCTCTATTGGGAAGTGCTGTTTAGATTATCGTCAAAATCTTCTTTATCTCATTTGGTTATGAAATAACTATGCTACTGAATCTCCAACAGGAAATTCGGAGCCGCACACTCTGCTAAATAGATAGACAAAATTACCCTCCCCCCAAATCAGAAGCTAGAAGCATCATCGCGGAGGCTTTACTATCCGAACCTCGTGTTGGTGCATTAAAATTGGTTTGAAATTTTCTTCAAGAACAAAGGAGAGGATCTCCAACAACACCCATTTGTAACACCCACAGCAAAACCCCAAAACACCCAATGCAAAAAACACAAAGCAGACAAACACGGAAAGAGACGCATAAGGGACAAGGGACGTCAACGCACAACACAGAAACATCAAGCATAAAGGACTACACATAAACCAACGAGGCCAATGGGCAACCGGTGCCGACTTTGGACGGCCATTTGTCACGCAAGTAGCAAATGGTGTGGTTATCCTGGATTACGTGCGCACAACCCTCCCACTTTTCCGATTACCTAGAGGTCTCGAAGAACGTACAATTGTGGTGTAAAACAACCTCCTCACTGTCAGATGACCACACACAAACAAGACCGCAAAACGCAGGGGCCCAAACAACACAGATGAATATGTAAATGGATATAAAAAGAGGGCGTACGCAATACAATCCGTGCTCTGCCGCAGCGAGCTCGACATTCAGAGAGGACAGGTGGTCGGGGCCCTGTCTTCTCTAAAGAGGTTTGGACAGGGCCCGTCATGGAGTCCCGTCGTCACAGTCAGTCAGAGTGCAAGTTTTAAGAATGCGCTTGTACAAGACTGTAGATTGGTCAAGTACCAAGCCTAGTGTTCGTCTGGTGACATTAGGATTATATCCACGGTATAAAGGCGTTTGATGATTCTGACGCATTCTCGATAGTGATGTTGTCTTTCTTTGATCCTTTTTATCTTGTAAATAATGTCACCATAAAATGCAGGTTGTGAAATACCCAAAGTAATATACTCTGTTGCCTGTATTGGTCCGAATTTCAGAAGTAGTTGACCATATTTTTTGTAAAATTTCCAGAAAGTCTTTACTAGTTTGTGAAAGCGAAAACCTTGTCCTAAAAGTTTCTTGGTAATTTGTAAATTTCTACTATGAAAATCCAAAACATCAGTACATGCTCTAGCATACCGGATGAGCTGTGAAATGTAGATACCATAGGACGGTAATCTAGGAACATCACCGTCAAGCAAGGGGAAATTTTCTATGTTAAATCCAAAATCATCTCTTTTGTCAAACACACTTGTGTGGATCTCTCCGTTAACAATTTTGATATTTAGGTCCGAAAATGGTGTTTCTGTGTTTGAAACGTTTGCCTTGTTTAGAATCAATTCTTGTGGATAAATAACATTTTTATACTTTTCAAAAAGAAGGTTAAGAGTTGGAACACTTCAATATTATCATTCATCTGTTTTGCATAAGTACGCTAATTATATGTCTTGTACCGATCGAAATGAAAATTTAGATTATGATATATTTTTAGAGCATGGATCACCTAACCCTCTCCCGAGATTCAAAACGCCACTGGTATCAATATCATAAATGCTATCAAAAAGGGAGGTTCTAAAACCAAAAAGGAAGAGGGCAAGATTTTAGGTTCGATGTCAGGCCGCAGAACAGCTAGGTCACGTCCTGTTGTCTGTTTAATAGTGTATTCTCAATATGATCGAATGAAATGTACATGAGTTGTGAAGGAAATGAGCAAGTGTGATGTTTAGTAAAATTACTTGCATTGTAGCCAGTGGATACAAAGTGAGACCGTATTTTAATTTCCGGATTTCAAAATGTATGACAATCGTGACGACTTCAACTTAAAAATAGCTGTCCTAAGTAGTAATTCCTTCTTCCCTTGCCTATGGTGCATTCATATAACAATTAAATATTCAAAACACGTGTCTAGTGCATAAATATTGGTTTGAAATTTTATTGAAGAAGGTATAGAGTTGGAACACTTCCGCGTTATTGATGAGCTATTCCAGGGCAAATTCAAACTGCAACGACTTCGTAATGAGGGAAAGGATACTCACAAATTACTGAACCAATGGTGCATTTGTGAGCGACTTATTTTGTCACTTCAAGGAGTTTTTGGACGATACAAGGAAAATATTTCACACTATAAAATCTCGTTGCCTTCCACGTTGGAAGATCGTCAATGCTAGAGCCATCCAAAACACCGAATTTAACAAAATGGATACGACTTTTTTCTGATCGGTCTAAGTGACGGATGTTGCTAGTAAACAAGAAATGCATACTTATTTTGCCCTTGGCACCTGATCTCATCTCCAAAAGGAATGAATGTGTATCTTTTTTTGCGGAACGTTGAGTTAATTGCGTTATTTTTGTGCTGATACAATGTAGATGTTTTCAACTTTTTTTACACTTTGTCGGTGTGATGGACTTCTATGCTCGCTGTGTTTCTAGTTTACGATATATATTAGTCCTCTTAGTCTAGTTATTAATTATTGTGTTTGGCAGATTTTTGGATAGATTAAACTGAAGGTTTGAATTCAGGTGTACATCTAATTTCTTCATTGATTGTTTTTCAAGGTTGCGCTTCTTGTATACATGAATTTTGGATTCTTTATCTTGTTTTAAATTCTGATATCGCGGTTCATGAGCGAAACTCCCCTTTTTAGGTAATTTGATAAGCTTTGAGCTTCCCTTTTGGTCCTACTTGCTAAAGTACATTTGTAGTTTAACTTGCATCATATATTCAACATGATTCACTCCCATATCGGGACTTCGCTTATTTTCATGTGGTGGATGTTTTTGTTTGTTTGCTTTGGTTCCTGTTTTATCTTGATTTTGTATGCCTTCGGTTTCTGATTTTCTGAATTATCGATTTTGTGCCGTATACAGGGATATGGTCATTATCCATATTTGTCATTTTAAAACGCCACCTACAATGCACTCCCTACCTGCATTGGACTTATTACATGTAGATTGATATGTCCTTCATGCTTAGAACTATGAAGATCCGTTATTGTCTCCGTCTGTTTGTCCTATTTTTGCTTTTGTTCTGTTTGATATTTTTTGAAGAATTTGTAAACCTTTCGAGTGGAATCTGGTTTCGGGTTTTTGTGTTTGACTTTCATTAATTGCGTAGTCGTTGTCTGGTTTTCATTACTTCCATGGAAATGTCTATGTATCTTCGGTTTATAGATATTTTCCTTGCTCTGCGAGAATATTGAACGTGTGAGGCAGTGTTTGAACAGAGGTCTCGTTCGGAAAAAAACTGTCTTGTTTTGCCCATCTCTGTTCAAAGATTTAATGCAATAAAACCATCTAATAATTCAAGCATTTACTAAAGAAAAAACCACATAAATCATTTATATACAAAAATGAATCATAGCACAGAAGTAATCTTAGAAATAAGCATTGCTTATAATACAAAGTTCAGCAAAGCATTGTCAATATTAGTTAATCAAATCCAATTCAAAGTCTTCAAATAATGTCTGGAAAATATGATAATAAGAGCATTGTTACTCAAAAATAGTGAATTTTTTATATCAAAATCTAAATCAGAAATTGATCACCCTTGAATTAAGATAGAGGCATGCTATTTATAATTTTAACTAAATGAACACAGAAAAAAAATAACAAATATAATTGTGTTGTAGAAAGTAAACGGTGCTTTTCTCTAGATTTTGAAAGTCTTTGATATTCTACTAGGAACTCATGTAATACAAATTCATGAAAATGATGAAAAAAATTTTTCCTCGTTCAATATAACGGTTATAAGCTCCCTTTGAAAACAATACTCACCGAGTCGCTCTGGATCGGTGAATACTTATTGATGGGAGCTAAACCGTTGTATTTACCGAGGTAAAAGTTAGATAATATTTCTATTGTATGAGTCTTGAAGTTTCAAAATTACTTTATAAATCAGTAAAGGATTTTCTTTGGACTACAAAAAGCCCCTTTAAATCTATTTCTAGCACGTGGTGAAGTGTTGGAATGACGTCCCACCGGGTAGATTTCACGTTTAATTCTTTCATTCAATTGCGATACTAGCCGATCACAAGAGATTTTTTGACATGTATCAGCACTTTACCTGTCACTTTTTTGTGCTTAGTCAAATCGATCGATGAATTATTGTAAGATTAAGTCAACTTTATTTAAAAAAAACCGACGTTTGTATAATGTAAATAATTCATGTATAATTTAAAGAATATATGGAACATATATTATATATAATTCAAACATAAATACTGAGCTATTCATATCTGTTTTGTAGTTGCTTTGAAACATAAGTTGCTTCTAATAAATTTCAATAATAGCTTAAGATTAAGATGACGCTTTATATCTCTTTAAATCAAATGTATATATCCAAATATATACGTAACAAATAACAAATGACTGTCATGGCATTCATTTCATCATGCATCAATGATATCGATAATGAAACATCGTATTATGATTTTATAATTCTTCGGATTTCTTTTTTCAAATCGAGGGGAACAGTTGTATGAGGTCATTATATTGAAAGGACACAATAGATAGAGAACGATTTTATGGCAATCAGAAGAATAAAAAAGGAGGGAATCTCCAATCAGACACTGTTGAAGCACCCACATCAAGTACAGATGAATGTACATGCACGATTGATATATATTTCTTGTACAAATCATGACATTCCATAACTCGCATAATATTACATTGTTTAGATTGAGGATCACTGTCGAGAGTTAGATACCCGAAACGTGCATGCCTGGTCCATGCTGTAAATTTATCTTCTCTAAAATGATGATAATGAATTTGAAGACTTTAAACATTTGTACCACTTGGTCAGTGTCACTGCTGGTGGACCAGGAGTCCCCGAGGGCACATGTAGCCAAGTTCGATCAATTTCGGTTGATCGTTTCTTCAAACGCATTTGAAAATTTCTGTTTACAAAATAGTCTCAAATTTCTAAAACCTGGGTCCTGTAGCATCATATCCCAGCCATCTTGATATATTTAGGACATAATTTTCACAGATTTTGGCAATATTACATTGCTTAGATTGAGTATCACTGACGAGGGTTAACTACCCGAAACGTGCATGTCTGGTCCATGCTGTAAATTTATTTGCTCTAAAATGATGCTTATGAATTTGAAGACGTTAAACATAAGTTCTCACTCTTAAATATCTTAAAAGAAACACATATTCAATAAAGCCGTTTGATTCAGTGTAGAATGGGAAACCTACCTTCACGTTTAACCAAGCCTCACATCTAAACACAAACTTAGAAGACATTGTCTATACTTCTGCAATTTCATTTCCTATCTTACATATGGTAAGATACCATAATATATTTTTCATAACTTTGAAATTGTACATCGAGAACTGCTCAAGTTCACGACTATCGAGATTATGAATAAATCTCTAAAATATCTTCAATTTCAAGTTCTCTCTATATCTTCAAATCATCATCCTTTGAGTTTGAATACATGTAGACTTCTGTACAAAGCTGATATTTCATCTTTAATCGAAGCAAGGGCATATCAATTACGCGTTTTCACTGTCCGCTATCTTCATATACCGTGTATATATTAAAATGAATTCTAAAGATTATTCGATCGTAGAAATACTTCCATAAATATAGGTAGATTGCAAATTGTCGTCCTTTTTGTCATAGGAAAGGTCTCGCAAAAGTGATTAAAATGTGTACCTTTATTTTATGTGAGCTTGCTTTTAGGTCATCCTTCACCATTACAAAACTAAAAAATCCTTTTAGGGTTGAAACCTACTCTAACATGTCTATTGTTGTAGAAACTCGTTCTTTTGCTGTTACCTTTGAGTACAATATCTTAATATACTTTGGTATTTATGTAGTTTTATATATGAAGTTTATACATTTAACCATGTCTCCAAACTATTTATGATCTGTCATATGTTCTTTAGATACCGAGAAAACTATATACAATGTCTTATTTTCAAATTTATATTTATCCATCACTGCCGATATCTCTATCTTTCATTCATAAGCCCTAGTTGCCATCGAAGACCAAGCTTAAGACCACTTGACGAGGGATACTATTCATTTTCTGTTTCTTTGCAGATCACTATAATATTAGGGAACTCATCCAAATCGGACACTTCTAAATTTGTCATTCCGGTAGCCTCAACATGAACTTCCGATAAATCCAAAGAATCTCTCCTTGTTTCCAGTGGCAGTATTTCATCATGTAATTCTATCTGTTTCTCTAACAAATATTGAAACTCTGGATCAGCTATATCGAGTAGATCCATAGTATTTGAAGTACCTTTCTTAATCATCCATGGAAGAATACCTGATACCAAGATTGCAAAAGCTTGCGTTATATCTGATCCTATGAATTCTTCTCCAAAATTTATTATAATTAAAAACACAAAGAATAGGAATAGACCAATCCGAGATATATGGCGTACCTTAGCAATGAATTCTAAAAATGGGGAACGAGGAATCCCTTGAAATTGTTCTTCCGATGTACATAAACCAAAAAAGAATTTGCGTGACAAATGTACTCTTTTGTTTTTATCAATCACAACAGGAAAACCTCCTCGAATTCTTAAGTAGTATGATCGACAATTACGAAGAAGCTGTATCGAATGATTCTGATTCTTTGAAACTATAATATAGCATGTATCTAGTTTTCTTATAGAATTAAAATTTATCTTTTCTCTAATAAACCTGTGCAGATCAAAGTAGAAACTTTGGTATTTTCTGTTTAAATCCTTGACGCATTCGATGACGTAGAGGAAACTTACTGTCGCAAAAATTAAAAATTTGAGATACGTTTTATAATTGATAACAGCAATGATTATGCAAAGGGATAGGTTGGATGAAATCAATAAAATTGTAAACATTGAAACAATCATTACAGGCAGAAGAAATAAAAGATAAATCATATATGAACAGAGAATACGAAAGGGAGACAGCCCCCAGTTAATGGACGGACATATTAATGGTTTTCTAGAGTAAAAGCGAAAAGGAGATAGCAAGATAATTCCTAATACAGAAACTATAATAGACACGAGAATAAGGATAATGCTTAAAATGCCTATTTTGTTTAAAAAACGAAGGAAAAGTATCCAAACTTTGTTGCTTATTTTGTAGATATAATTCTCTGTTGCACCAACTCTTTTGGTGGTATATTGTATGACGTATCTCTGAATAAGAACTTGAAATAATAAGAAAATAATAAGAAAAATGCACATACTAGGAAAAACTAAATAGAAAACTAGATCCATTGTCACTGATGAAGGTTTTTTTTCGCGATTCGTAAGAGGCCTTAGCGATTGTATTTGCATCATGATAATGTAAATGATAATAAATAATTATTTGTAAAGAAGGAATAAAACACAAGCTTAAAAAGAATACAACGCTCACGAACTTTCTACAACAAAGAAACAATGTGCACTTTTTACAACCGAATATTAAGGTTCCATTGCAAAGACGTTCCATTTCTACAGAACCAGTTTGTCTTATTTGACACTTAAGTAAATTATTGTATAACCAAGTAAATAAATTGAAAGAGTCAATTCTTTTTCTAACGATACTATCTTGCGAACAGTACATGGTCATCTGTTCCGAAGAGTGCAAATTTATTTGGTATTGAACGTTTAAGGTGCCGCTAAAAATTATTTTCATACCAGCGTAAAGATAAACCCAATATGTTATCAAACAAGAAAGCAAAACATAGAACTTAGTAAATAAGGTCATGAAATGATCGTCCGAAATATTTGATTCAGTAAAATTGCCGTCTGCTGATAGTTTGTAACACGAATGGTAATAGTCGAGCGCTTGATATTCAAACCTTGGCTTCACTATGCAAACGTGATCTTCCTCGAGCAAAACATCTAATGTTGAGTTGTATATTAGTCCCAATACAAGATCAGCGTACTCATTTGTGTCGTATGATTCCAGGCAAAAACTAGGAATTACGTTTAGACGTAAGTCCTCCTCAATTATTCCAAGCTGAATCACTTTATGGATAAACAACTGGCTTGAATATTTTCTCATAAGAAGGATATTTCTTCCGAATTTTTTCGATGCCCAGATCCAAGAAAGCGGGTCCACCATACCGTCTTGCACATCATCTATACAGAAAAAGAAGAAGTAAATACCAACGATATTTCATCTTTGACTGTTTCGTTTGCTCTCTATTATTTAAAATTAGAATTTTAGTATCGTCATATTCCACCAAAAATTCCGTATAGTTGCTGGTACACTTTCAGTTCTTGGGGTTTTCGCTTAGTTCCACTTTGTTTTTGCACGTTAATTCTCTGCAGTTAAAGATAAATGTTTCTAATGTTAAACGTCTTCAAATTCAATAGAATAATTTATAAAATAATAGGGGCATCTCCCTCAATGCATTTTGAAATGATATCACATTGAAGTCACATTTCAAAATCTATGGTTTCATACAAATTCAAATTTTTAATTCTAAATTGTATTTTTGGTATCAAGACGAATCAAATTAAATCTGCATCGTAAACATTATTAGTTTAAACATATTTTTATTGAAATATAAGCATATATATAGAATGAACAATACGTATTATCGTGAACATTATTGACAGACGGAAACAACGAGAACAATAACACCAAAAATGACTGACAAACAGGGCAATAACACTGAAACTCGGAAGACTGCACTGAAAAAGGATGGGGATCAATGACTTCATTGTGCGGTCTGAAAACGGGTTTTATTATAGAAGGAGCAATAGAAATGAAGAACAAGAGATGAATCTGAGGTGCAGAGGTGCAAAGCATTTCGCTTCCAAATACTAGTATTAAGATAAATGATATTTACATTTCCCCTACAACCGAGCGAGATTGATTGATCCGGGGTTCGAAACTATTCCAATGAAAATTCGAATGATTTTGCCTTAATTTCACGACTCTGAAAGTCATTATGCTCCTTTGTTATGACGATAAGGTTTTATTTTGAAATAAAATGATGATCAAAATTTGAGAGATTAAACTCAGGTTCGATTTATTGGTACGCAATGACTTTTCTACATGCAATACAATGCGCAAATATCACTAATATCTTCATGTAATAGTGATATTCGCGCATTGAGTGCAGAAGTGTTCTATCACCATTTTTAATAAAAATAGAATAAACGTAACATCGGCATCTCAAGAAACTGTTCTATCTCCTCCTGTTAAAAAAATGAATTTAAGTCCAATTTTCTAGTAAGATATGCATGGGATTTACTTGTTCTATCTGAAAAAAAAATGCTCTATTTTTTGTAGAAGACGCAGTTCGCGCCCCAGGCGCGGACGAAGTCCTCTTGAAGATAACACGTGTAAATAAATAGGAAAAATATCGGTGTTCAATGCAATTTCTGTACAAATTCTGTATAACCTACAAACTCTGTCGTGAGGTTTCGCCAGCGTCTCGGGGCTTACTACTCAACCCATGTAATTTGGAATCTCTTCTGGTCTACATGGACGGAGGATTATTGGAAAACCTGTTTTCAGCGATATATACGAATTTCATAATCTAATTGAATTCATTGAATCATTTTTTACATATATATTTTTTATCTATCACTGATATTATGTTTACATGCTCATTTATTCATCTATTACTAAAAAAATCATAAATTTACATTTTTAATTATTGAAATAGTAATATTTTTTCAATGTCACCCTGCGTCTTCACAATGGCTTTGACATACTTCATATTACAATAATATTGTAAATCCCTAATGACCAATCAATAAGTAAGATTCTATAAATCTCCATTTCTATATCCATGTTTAATCTATTGTTAGTTTTCTACTTTTCTGAATAATAAAGCATTAGCCCTGCAAACTTTGATGCTTTTTGTATTATTATCATTTCTTTGATTATCAGACATATTGAAAGTCGTTAAAATTAATCAGATTTAATCTATTTCATTGGATTTCCTTTGAGGCATTAGAGGGAGGGCATTCTGAACGGAAAGAGAGGGTAATCTAAACGGATAGCTGCATGTGATATTTGGTCTCTATCGTTGGGATTTAAACATCGGAAAAGGAAGAGAATGAAAAGGAGAATTTTGATATTGGTTAAGGTCAGGGTGGCGACTTTTAATAGAAATTAGACAGAAGAAAGATGGATATGTCCACTTGTAGAGGAACATCTCCTCGAACTATTCAGACCAAATATTCAAATTTTGCCCGTCTCGTTTATTGGCTATAAACATCCATTGTTGATCTATTTTAACATTTTCGTCATTTTTGAGAATACCACATCATAACTTTACATACCTCTACAAGGCATGAAAATTGAAAAAAGTTATATATACCCTTATTTTTCAAGATTCTTATAGCTTGTGTATGAATTAAAGCCTATTTCGAAAAAATTCTGATGAAATAAACAGTTCTAATGAGTGTATTTTTTTATAGATACGATTTAGCTGGTTGCCATGGCAACAACTCGTTATGTTTATTCATAGCTAGAAGGTCGCCAGGTACACAATTATTTTTCTATGTATAGAGCTATGGTATTGCTTTATCCTAAACCAGTCAAACAAATATTTACCGAATTTGTTTTTGAGTAAAATGACCGTTTCTATTAATAACACAATATTTATAATTCGTGCAAATAATCAACATTTTGACCCCAAAACAGAGAGATTTAGTCGAAGTTCGACTTTCTAATTCTCTCATTTTTAAAGAGTACAATGAATAGGATATATTCTGATGTTTGAATCTTTAGAAGCAGAACTCAAATATTACTTGATATAAAAATAGAGTTATCTCCCTGTAGTCGCAACCCTAACTTTTAACAGACGGGGAAATTAAAAAGAAAAGATTCGGATGGGGTGGAAGTTGGGTGGGGATGGGGGTGATATTGCACTGCTTTCCGTTCTCAAATTTGTTTTATTCTTAATCATTGATGTTACGGGTTTGATAATTCTTGTTTTAAATTGTTATTATTAAGAAACAACGTTAATAAATAAGGTTTTATTCTTTTAATGAAGCTTTTATTATTTTTAGAACACTTGAGCACTAAAGGAAAATGTACTTGGCTTTAGACTGACAATTTTTCTGCATGTAAAAATTTCGAATTTCATGAGAAAATCGAAACTGTGTGATATAAAATTACACACGTAAGCTTCTTTTCTTGTATTATTTTGATATATAATGATTTATGGCATGGATCATGTCATTAAAATACCGAACAGAGTGGCAAACTTTTCAAGGTCAATTTTCTTAAAAATAGGAAAATGGCAGATGGAACACACTTGCACTCAGTGCGCGTATTGTCTACAGAAAAACGGACGATCAAGCATTGTTAATCTAGTATAATTTCCACAACATTATTTATAGGATTTATGAAATGAAACATTCCTCTGTACAGTAATAAAAGCATACATTTATACATTCATTTATATTCTGCATTCACCTGATAAGATTGCATAATTCAAACAAATTGAGGAGGAATAAAAAACCAATCTGATTACGCGCCATGCAATTTCTAAAGTATAAAGATGTGCTTATTTCGACCTGTTGTAAGTATATTACCTGAAAAAGTCTGATTCTCTATCTTAAATCTGAAGTAAATAAGACCAATTCCATTCTTTTTATGCCGAGAGATGATTTCGGCAAACGATTTTGAATTTTCTTTGAGTTCTATTGTGCATTTTCTCCTAGTGTCGTTCCGGTTGAGAGTGTCATTATTCTTGGAGTCTCCACAGTTGTCCGTCTGGTTGTTTGTGAAAGTACAATTTGTTGTATCAGTAAGGTTGCTTGACGTTGTTCTGTTTGTTCTTCTAATAACCTGTCTCCCGGTTGCCACTTTTGTTAGAAAATGTCCATTTCCTTCGGTTGTTGGTTTTGGAAAGGCAAATCCTCTCCACGAAAAGCAGTAACAAATAATTAGAAAAAGAAATATGTTTTTAAACTTCATCATAAGGAGAAGGAACGTCACACAAATTGAAAGAGGAATAAAAGTCAATACTCCTTATCTAAATGATACTTATTCGTCTTCGTTATCATAAAAAATATGTGATATTAAGGAGTTCCAAGTAATATATCTAAACTCTATTGTATGTTACGGATAAGTCATTAAGAGAACGCACCGCTCACCTGAGGAACTCATTTATATACTAATTTTCATTTGAAACCATGAAATAAAAGTCAGCAAAAAAGTTGTCGAAACATCAGAATTATTTCCCACATCGTTCTATCTTCGTGTATAGAATAAGGAAATTCATATTCCTTTCCTTTGAAAATCCTTAAACGCCGAAAAGACAAACATGTATCTGTCGATAATTTGGGGCATCTAATAGTTGGAGTAACCACAAGAATTTTAGACAAATAGCTGACATGATGTTTGAAGGCTCCTTGGAAAGGAATCGGCTACGATCAGTTGTTTTGTTTAAAAAAGAATGATGACAACTTCTCCAAACTTTGCCGATTTCAGCAACAACTGAACATCACCAGTTCCATGGAAAGCTGAGCATGACAAGACAAGGCAGATCACCAGGAAGAACAACAAGTAAATGAATACGCTAAGTCATCATCAACTATGATCAGATTTACGCAATCTCAAACTTTCTCATATTTGAAACTAGGAACGTAACGCACACAACAATGTAAAACCTAGAAAATGGAAAGTATGCCTTCAAACGAACTTTTAAAATATATCCGTGTGAAATTGTCTTTACTTCATAACAAGACAATACCGCGTTTTGGAGTGGTTTAAATTCGTTTCAAGAATAAAAAAAATATTTGACATGTATGTACTGAAGGAACACTCAATCTTTGAAATAAGGGGAGAACTTTAAATACGTTATTACTTTTTACTGCCCTAAACAATGAAAATATATTATGAAATAAGTTATCATACAACTTCTCATTTGTAAACCGTATAAGGTTTTTGCTTATTCACATCGTTAAACGAAAAGAACCAGGTGAGCTCCATTTTAAAAGAAATTCTACTTCTGTGTAGAGATGTTTCCTTGAACAAACTGATATTATCAAGTTCAAGCACCCGTTCGTTCAAATCTAATCAAAAAGGAAGGAGACTCGCTTGGAAAACTGGCAGCAAAACATCAAACAAAGGAGGGGATCACACAACCCTCCCACTTTTCCGATTACCCACAGGTCTCGAAGAACGTACAATTGTGGTGTAAATGTTTAACGTCTTCAAATTCATTAGCATCATTATAGAGCAGAAGAATTTACAGCATGGACCAGACATGCACGTTTCGGGTATTTAACCCTCGTCAGTGATCCTCAAAACAGTGTAATATGGCCAAAACCTGTGAAAATTATGTCCTAAATATACCGAAAGACGTAGCAAGATGGCTGGGATATGATGCTAAAGGACCAAGGTTTTAGAAATTTGAGACAATTTTGTAAACAGAAATTTTCGAATGCGTTTGAAGAAACGACCAACCGAAATTGATCGAACTTGGCTACATGTGCTCTCGGGAACTTCTGGTCCACTGGCAGTGACACTGACCAAGTGGTACAAATGTTTAACATGTTAAAATTCATAAGCATCATTTTAGAACAGATAAATTTACAGCACGGACCAGACATGTACGTTTCGAGTATTTAACCCTCGTCAGTGATCCTTAACTTAAAGAATGTAATATGGTCAAAATCTGTGAAATTTATGTCCTAAATATACGGAGAGACGTAGCAAAGTGGCTGGGATATGATGCTACAGGACCCAGGTTTTAGAAATTTGAGACAATTTTATAAAAAGAAATTTTCAAATGCGCTTGAAGAAACGACCAACCGAAATTGATCGAACTTGGCTACAAGTGCCATTGGGGACTCCTGGTCCACCAGCAGTGACACTCACCAAGTGGTAAAACAACCTCCTCACTGTCAGATCACCACACACAAACAAGACCGCAAAACGCAGTTGCCAAAACAACAAAGATGAATATGTAATATGGCTATAAAAAGAGGGCGTACGTAATACAATCCGTGCTCTGCCGCCGCGAGCTCATGTATGTTATCACCCGAGGAGTCCGACTGACATTCAGAGAGGACAAGTGGTCGGGGCCTTGTCTTCTCTAAAGAGGTTTGGACAGAGCCTGCCATGGAGTCCCGTCGTCACAGTCAGTCAGAGTGCAAGTTTAAGAATTCGCTGGTACAAGACTGCAGATTGGTCATGTACCAAGTCTAGTGTCCGTCTGGTGACATTAGGATCATATCCACGGTATAGAAGGCATTTGATGATTCTGACGCATTTTCGATAGTTATGTTGTCTACCTTTGATCCTTCTTATCTTGTTTTAACATAAAATGTCACCATAAAATTCAGGTTGAGAAATACCACAGTAATTAACTCTGTTGCCTGTATTGGTCCGAATTTCAAAAGAAGTTGACGATAATTTTTGTAAAATTTCCAGAAAGTCTTTACTAGTTTGTGAAAGCGAAAACCTTAATCTAAAAGCTTCTTGGTAATTTGTAAATTTCTACTATGAAAATCCACAACATCAGGACATGCTCTAGCATACCGGATGAGCTGTGAAATGTAGATACCATAGGACGGTACTCAAGGAACATCACCGTCAAGCCAGGGGAAATTTACTATGTTGAATCCAAAATCATCTCTTTTGTCATACACACTTGTATGAATCTCCCCATTAACAATTTTGATACTTAGGTCTTAAAATTGTGTTTCTATGTTTGTAGCGTTTGCCTCTTTTAGAATCAATTCTTATGGATAAATAACATTTTTATACTTTTCAAAAACAGGATTATCGATAGTAAGAATATCATTCAGGTACATAGAAGTACCAATGAAACATTTCAAATCATCATTTTTTCTTTGCTTTTTAAGAGTTTGGATAAATTCCTTTTCATACGTGTATAAAAATAAATCTGCAACAAGAGGCGCACAATTAGTACCCATAGAAATCCCCACAACCTGCTTGTAGAGTTTCTCACCAAATCTTACATAAATATTGTCCAAAAGGAAGGAAAAGGCAATGCACAGGTCACCACATGTCCATGATTTGTATGATTTGTAATCTGTGGCGGAGAAGAAATCCTTCGATTTAGATGTACAAATATAAGTTGTCCCCTCTCGATCAAAACGCCATTTAATGAGTTAAGACAATCGATCATTTATTTTGTCCTGAGGAAGCGGGGTGTACATATTAGAAAAGTCGTATGAAGAAATCGAATTTGCTTGAAAATTTCTTGATTTCACTTTGTCAATCACATCCCCTGCATTTTTGATAGACCAAAAGAAGTTAACACCATTCCTGTTCATGACAGTTCCACAGTATTTGGCCACATGTTCCTTTACAGTCGTGAGTGCTGACGTCAGATTTCTAGACAAAATTGTAGTTGAGCAGTTCCTAATTAGCAATGTATATAAAATTTGTAAGGAGACTTGTGAATTTTTGATATGCAGTATATTGTAGGGAGATCCAATTTAGAAATAGGGATATTAAATGAAGAAATTTCACTGTTATGTTTGCTCAAAATGTTGGGAAAACTTTCATTGATTTCGATATAAGTATTAGTAATGGAAAGTTCCGAAACTAAAGTCGATAAGTAGTAGCGTTTTCAAATAATTATGGTGTTGTTGGCTTCTTTTTTTTACGAAAGCTTATTAGTGCCATTTTTGGGAAAGAAAAAAAATTAAAAAGTCGTTCTAACAAGATAAAAAGTCGTTCAAACGAGTTAAAAAGTCGTTCAAACGAGATAAAAAGTCGTTCAAACGAGATAAAAAGTCGTTTAAACGAGATAAAAAGTCGTTTAAACGAGATAAAAAGTCGTTTAAATGAGATTAAAAGTCGTTCTAACAAGATAAAAAGTCGTTCAAACAAGTTAAAAACTCGTTCAAACGACTTTTTAAAACTCGTTCAAACGACTTATGTAACTCGTTCAAACAAGATAAAAAGTCGTTCAAACAAGATAAAAAGTCGTTTAAACGAGATAAAAAGTCGTTCTAACGAGATAAAAAGTCGTTCAAACAAGATAAAAAGTCGTTCAAGCGACTTTTTAACTCGTTCAAACGACTTTTTAACTCGTTCAAACGACTTTTAAAAGTCGTTCAAACAAGATAAAAAGTCGTTCAAACAAGATAAAAAGTCGTTCAAACAAGATAAAAAGTCGTTCAAACGACTTTTAAAAGTCGTTCTAACGAGTTAATAAGTCGTTCAAACAAGATAAAAAGTCGTTAAAACAAGATAAAAAGTCGTTCAAACAAGATAAAAAGTCGTTCAAACGACTTTTAAAAGTCGTTCTAACGAGTTAATAAGTCGTTCAAACAAGATAAAAAGTCGTTAAAACGACTTTTTAACTTGTTTAAACGACTTCAGAAACTCGTTCAAACAAGATAAAAACTCGTTCAAACGACTTTTGAAATAACCATTTATACAAGATCAAAACTAGATCTGATTGATGTCTATATACATGCACATTTGATCTAGATTTATGATAACGTCTCACTTTTACTTTTTGACCGTTTGACCGGTCTTTCCTGATATATACATGAACTGAATAAATAAGTATACCCTTACAGCAAAGGGAATTGGTGTGTAACCCCCCTCCCCCCTCGGACTGTAATAGATTGACAATCTATAGAGCCACATTCCTTGACAACATAAAAGTTGCTTTACTTGGACCAATTGTTACATTTGTAACATTTTAGATATTTGATTGAGACCGTCTAGCAATGAAGACAATAATAAGATACGAGTATATTCAATAATCAAAACCGATCCTACAGAAAGAAGGGGATCTCAAACAAGACACAGTTGCAGCATCCACAGCAAAACACCAAAACTCCCAATTTTAAAACAAAGAGTAAACAAGGAAAGTAAGAGACACAAAAGGGACAAATGGCAATCGGTGCCGGTGTTATATAGTAGTTTTTTCCCCATAGTAGCTTTCCCCCATAGTAGCTCCCCCCCCCCGGAAAAACTGCTATATAGTAGTCTTTCTCCATAGCAGATTTTTCCCCCTACCGTGACTGGTTTGGATTTTATCTTTTTTATTACTTTGCATCAATGGTTATGATATGGACCTAACTCGAAATGCTCAATCAATTTGTCTTATATCATCTGCATGTTTGTGTATCTGTCTGTTTGTGTATCTGTCTGTGCCTGTCTTTATGTCTGTCCTTTCCTTTCTTCCTTTCTATCAATAAAAGAAACTTTCTTGTCTGTCTGTGCGTGTGTTTAGTTACCTGTCTGTATCCCTGTATGTCTCTCTCCGTCCGTCCGCCTGCCTGTCTGTCTGAGAGTGCATCTGTGATTTGTGTATGTTTGACTGTTTGTATGTCTGTCGTGTCTGTCTTTGTGTAAGTCTGTTTGCCAATCTGTCTCTCTATGCGTCTGTCTGGCTAGGTGTATCTGTCTATCTGTGTGTGTTTATTAGTGTCTGTCTATCTGTCTGTGGGTAAGTGCCTCTGTATATCTTTCTTTGTGTCTGTATAACGTTCTGTGTGTGTCTGTCTGTGCATGCATCTGGAAGTTTTTCTGTCTGTATCTTTCTTCATGTATTTATCTTTTTGCGTGTCAGTATATGTGAGAGGGTGTATGTTTGGGTCAGTCTGGTTTTTTTTTTCTGTCTAGGTGTCTGTCTATCCCTGAGTCTGTCTTTCTTCTGTCAATGAATTTTCGTCTGAAATGCTGTGGAAAATGGAGATGATACTGAGAATCATTGTCATGTGTATTTGTCTTTTTCATGTCTGTCTACGAGTGAGTAAATCTGTTTGTGAGGGTGAGGGTGTGTGTGTGTGTGTGTGTCTGTGAGATTCTCTTATGTATGTCTGTGTTTGTCTTTGTGACTCTCTATATATCTTTGTCTTTGTATTTGTCCGTCTTCCTGTTTGTCTGTCTTTGTGTTTTCTGTCTGTCTGTCTGTCGCTGTGTGTCTGTCGGACTCTTTATCTAGATATGAGCTTGCCAGTCTGCAGGACTGTCAAGTCTCAAGGTCATTGTCAAAACCAAAATCTTATTTCAAATTTTCTCCCTAGTTATGCTGTGTTTGGAATGGGAGGATTATTTTCGTGCTTTTTTACAACATGGATTAAATACCATTCCGGAATTCATTCGAGGGGGGGGGGGGGTAAAATGGCTATATATAGTAGTTTTTCCCCGGGGGAAGATCTACTAAAACATGGGGGAAAATCTACAATATAGCAGAATTCCCCCCGGGGGGGAACTTCTATATAGTAGATTTTACGGGGGGCCACTATATAGCCATTTTTCCGGGGGGGGGGGAGGGGGGAAGATGGCTAGGGGGAAAGACTACTACATGTATATTACACTGGAACGACGACCATCTCCCATATCAGAAATTAAGCAAATGATGTGGTTATCCGGATAACGTGCACGTGCAAACAATCCTTCCGGTTTTTTTTTTCTGGTTACCCAGAGATCTCAAAGAAATGTTGGATATACATGTATGTATGTCTCCAAAACGTCGTAGGGGGGCCTAAGTAACACACAGTTGAATATATATGAATGGATTTAAAACAATTTAAACGAAAAACAGTCCTTTATCGGGCAGCTGGGGCGAGCTCTTGCATAGTTCGATCGACATTCAAAGAGGACAGGTGATCGGTGCCCTGTTTTGGACAGGACTTGTCATGGTGTCCCGTGGTCAGTCAGAATGCAATGTTTAAGAATGCGCTGGTGTCAGGCTGTAGATTGGTCAAGTACCATGCAGAGTGTCCTTCTGGTGACAGCAAGATAAATAAATCCACGGTATAAAATTAAGGCGGTAGATAATTTGACGCATTTTAATTTTGATAGAAATTTGGTCTACCTTTGATCTTTTTAGGCCTAGCTACGCCCCTGGAATTAACATATGTGTATCCTTTTGGGGAATATTTTAAGCCTTTTTATCGACTTTTTAAAACTGAATTGCTGGGGCGCTATTATCTTTTTGATTAAAATGTACATAGCTATAATAAACATACTTTCATTAAATGCGATGTTTTAAGCATAATAACCAAAGGGGAAATTCGGACCTTTGTACGTACATGTAATGGGCCTTTTAGAATTGTATCTACGGACAGAGCGGATCTTTCACGACCAGAGCATTTATATTATTTTCTTTAGAACCACTTGACAGTAAATATTAATTTTGTGCCTAGAATTTCAAAGGGCATGGTCCCGTCTCAGTCAAAGACCCCTCGATCCTACTAGCCCTTTCCCCTTCCCATGTCTGCCTAATTCCTCCTCAGCACCGCCCTGACCTCTCTAAAAGAGAATTGCATGATGATGGATCTACATATATACATGTATAAGAAGATATGTATTGCTTATTGTATGATATACTAGTACATGTATGCTTCGTATGCATCATATCAACATAGGTTTAAAGTCCCCGTGATTACTATAGCATGTATCGATCCAATACTAATGTTATACACTGTATTGACAGCTTTGATAAAAAGTCGTTTTAACGACTTTTTATCTTGTTAGAACGACTTTTATAAGTCGTTTGAACGAGTTAAAAAGTCGTTTGAACGACTTTTTATCTTGTTTGAACGACTTTTTAACTCGTTAGAACGACTTTTTAAAGTCGTTACAACGAGTTAAAAAGTCGTTTGAACGACTTTTTTTCTTGTTTGAACGACTTTTTATCTTGTTTGAACGACTTTTTATCTTGTTTGAACGACTTATTAACTCGTTAGAACGACTTTTTAATTTTTTTTCTTTCCAAAAAATGGCACTAATAAGCTTTCGTATTTTTTACATGCGCGAAGACATATTTTTAATGTGAATTACGTAAGTTGGATTTGAAATTTCTTTCAGATTTAGAACATGAATTTCAAAAAGATGATTTTTTTTCAGTCATTCAGAGCATGCGATTAGACCCATTCCGATTTTCACCATCGGTTCGTATAGTTATCTAAAGCTTCCTTTAGCATTTCGCGACATTTAGTAAAATCTATCTTCGATGGGATTCTATACTTACTAGGTCCTTTTTTAGAAAACCACGGAGCTGCCTGTCTTGGATAATTGAAAAATCACCTGTAATAATATGACCAGCTGGTTTATATAGATATTCAGACGTTGCACATTCTCAAGAAATAGGGCATAATTCAAGTATTTTAGGATCTGATGTAACTTTGTTGTAATTAAAAACAAAATTCGAATTGGTCTCTTATATTTGTAACAAATAAGAGGAGGTTCTAAATTTTCAAAATATAGAGAAATGACACTTTGTACGCGATGATCCCGAAAAATATTAGAGATGTTCAGAAGATCAAAACCTTTGTTTATAAATGGAATTTTTATGAATCGTCTTTTAGGGGAGGTGTTTTAAGGTTAGGGTTGCGACTACAGGAAGATAACTCTATTTTAATATCACAATATATTTGAAACCGACATAAACGATACATGGTATAAGCTCAGATTGTTACATTTTTTTAGAAAAAAAATAATACTCCTTGAAACTTTCATTGCTGAATGGATATTTTGGGGGGAAATGCAGATTTTTCAGTGCAAAATCGCCAAAAATAATTTCTGTCCTGAATTTCTGCTACCAAAGATTCAAACATCATAATATTTACTATCCATTATACTGTTTAAAAATAAGATAATAAGAAATTTCAACTTCAACTTAAACTCTATGTTAAGGGGTCAAAATGTTGATTTTTTTGCATTAATTATTGTGCTATTTATAGAAACAGTCATTTTGTTAAAAAACTAATTCAGGTACATATTGATTTGACTGCTTTATGATAAAGCAATACCATAGATATATATGTAGAAAAAAAATTGTGTAACTAGCGACCTTCTAGCTATTAATAAAAATAACGAGTTGTTGCCATGGCAACCATTAACATAGTTTTTATAAGAATATACTCTCCTTAGAACTGATTATTTTATCAGAATTTCTAAAAATAGCCTTTAATTCATCCACAAGCTATAAGAATCTTGAAAAATAAGGATATATATCAATTTGAGAAATTTCATGCTTTTCAGAGGTATGTAAAGTTATGATGTGGTATTCTTTAAAATTACAAAAATGTCAAAATAGGCCAAAAATGGACGTTTATAGCCAAACAATGAGACGGGCAAATTTAGAGTTTTTGGTCTGAATAGTTTGAGGAGATGTTCCTCTACATATGAATCTCTCCATATTTCTTCTACCTCATTTCTATTAAAAGTCGCCACCCTGACCTTAATCAAAGGATATAGTTTATTCCGTAAGAATGCATCAATGATGTTTAGCCTGAATCAATAACTGTTTCTTAAGAATGCAACCAGTGCTTCATCCAAGATAGATTTTAATTGAACTGCTGGAATTGAGGAGAGAGCATGTAGCAGTTCGTGTCTGGCACCGTTGGGTGCAATGATCAGTAGATCTTTGAGGTTACGATGTAGTCTAGCTATTTTTCTGAGTTTTGTTTTTGTTTCGCCTTTTACCGTGAGACCTATGCTTCCGTTTGGTGTTAGGGCAGATTGAAAAGACATTAATCAAAATACCCAATATAAAAAACAGAGTAAACACATTCAAAAAGAGACGCAAAAGGTACAAGGAACATCAAATCACACAGAAACATTAAACACAAGAAGGGAGGGAATCTCCAACAAGACCCTGCAGCATAAACAGCAAAACACCAAAAACACCCGATGCAAAAACACAAAAGACGGCCATAGTATGAGACGATAAAGAGTCATACGACATGTAAACATCAAACATAAAAGACTACACATAAACCGACGAGACCAATGGGCAACCGGTGCTGACTTTGGACGGCCATTTGCCACGCGAGTAGCAAATGGTGTAGTTATCCTGGATTACGTGCGCATAACCCTCTCACTTCTCCAATTACCCAAAGGTCTCGAAGAACGTACAATTGTGGTGTAAAACAAACTCCTCACTGTAAGATGACCTCACACAAACAAGACCGCGAAACGTAGAGGCTGTGGCTAGCTCATGTATGTAATCACCAGAGGAGTCCGACTGACATTCAGAGAAGACAGGTGGTCGGGCCCTGTCTTCTCTAAAGAGGTTTGGACAGGACCCGTCATGGAGGCCCGTCGTCACAGTCAGTTAGAGTGCAAGTCTCAAGGATGCGCTGGTACAAGACTGTAGATTGGTCAGGTACCAAGCCTAGTGTCCGTCTGTTGACATAAGCATCATATCCACGGTATAAAAGGCATTTGATGATTCTGACGCATTTTCGATGGTTATGCTGCCTACCTGTGATCCTTCTAATTTTGTTTATCATATCACCATAAAAGACAGGTTGTTTAATATCCAAAGTAATGCACTCTGTTGCGTGTATAGATCCGAATTATAAAAGAAGTTGACTGTAATTTTTGTAAAATTTCCAGAAAGTCTTAACTAGTTTATGAAAGCGGAAACCTTGACCTAAAAGGTTTTTGGTAATTTGTAAATTTCTACTGTTAAAATCAAAAAAATATCAGTGCATGCTCTAGCGTACCGAATGAGCTGTGATATATAAATGCCGTATGACGGTAATCTTGAAACATCACCGTCAAGCCAGGGGAAATTTACTATGTTGAATCCAAAATCATCCCTTTTGTCATATACACTTGTATGAATCTTCCGTTTACAATTTTGATATTTAGGTCCAAAAATGGTGTTTCTGTATTTGTAACGTTTGCTTTGGTAAGTGTTAATTCTTTTGAATAAATTTCATTCTTATTTAATTCAAAAGCAGGATTGTCAATACTCAGAATATCATCCAGATACCTAGAAATATTATTGAAACATTTCAGATCATTAAATTTTCTTTGCTTTTGAAGATTTTGGATAAATTCTTTTTCATAAATGTATAAAAATAAATCTGCAACAAGAGGTACAAATGACTATAAATAAACCAACCAGACCGTAGACAATCGATTCAGGTCGGTCATATCATGTAACGCCATTTGTAGACGGTGTGCTTATCCGAATTACGTGCGCACAAACCTCCTACTTTTCCGATTACCCAGGGGTCTCGAAGAACATACTTTGTTGTGTAAAATAACCATAACATCAGACAACATGACGCAGGGGCCGAAAAAAGACATAGATGGATATATAATTGGATATAAAAACACATAATACAGTCCGTGCTCTGTCGGTTGTAGCGATCTTATGCATATTATCAACCGAGGAGTCCGACTGAGATTCAGAGAGGACAGGTGGTCGGAGCCCTGTCTTCTCTGAAGAGGTTTTTACAACATCCGTCATGGTGTCCTGTCGTCATATTCAGTTATAGTGCAATTCCTTAGATTACGCTAGTATAAGGCTGTAGATTGGTCAAGTATCAAGTCAAGTTTCCGTCTGGTGACATTAGGATCATATTTACGGTACAAAAGGCGTTTGATGATTCTAACACAATTTCGATGATAATTATGTCTGCATTTGATCCTTCTTATTTTGTTTATTATGTCACCATAAAAGACAGGTTGTGAAATACTTTCGTGCTTGTATGAGTCAAAGTTTCGAAAGAAACTGACAATAATTTTTGTACAATTTCCAGAAAGTCTTTACTGATTTGTGAAAGCGAAAACCTTAACCTTAAAGTTTCTGGTAATTTGTAAATTTCTACTATAAATAAACACCAAAGAAGTACCTAACCGTAATTCAGTCGAGAATGCAAGGTTACTATGAAACTCCAAAAGATCAGTACAATGTACATGCTCTAGCGTACTTGATCAATTCTTCATCGCTCGAAAATTGCACATTTTAAACAAGCAATTCTTGCACATTTTAAACAAGCAATGCTTCTTATATTACCTCCAGTGTAAACGAGCAAAAGTTCAATGTCCAGTTGGAAAATATGATATCGATTGATCAAGTCAGTATGAAGTGTATGTATTAACATGAAATGCCAGGGTATGTGGGGCGCAATGCGTTGGTGAGACAGGATAATTCGAAATCATTTCTATGAAATTAGAAATTCACGTAACAAAATCATAGACATTTTCTGCATAATCATTTTTTTGAAATTAACCATTCTCTTTCTGATATTACAATCACCGCAGTACAATCTTTTCCAAAACAAAATCAGCAAAGTAAAACTAACATTAAGACTTTTAATGATCATATTTATGGACAGGGAAATATTCCTTCATCCTCCAAATGTATTTTCTATCCAACCTACAATTAAAAGGAAACACAGATCACACGGAAAACAGAAAATTAAGAAGGCAATCTAGAATCCATCGTACGCTAGACGATTTACTTGTCATAGCACGCGATGATGGAGGACATGAACTACTATACGCACCGTCTTCATTTCCGGCTGTTTAACTCAAATCTGTCTACGATGAAGCTCTACTGGCGTATTACAAAAATACGGACTGAGTTAGACTTAACATCATCGTTAGCTTTTGCTTCAATAAACTTTATTCGGTTATCAAAACTATTCAACCGAAAAGGAGATTCATCACAATTGAGTTTATAAACAAAGGATTTCATCTTTTAAACATCTCGAATATATTTCGAGATCATCGTGTTCAAAGCAAGATACCCCAGTAAATCGAAAATTTAGAACCCCCTACTATCTGTTATAAATATTAAAAAAAACACGTACGAAGTTTCTTTCTTATTACAATAAAGTCACCTCTGATGCTAATGTTAATGAGTCATGTCCTACGTTATGCGAATGCGCTAGTTCTGCATATATTTACGAACCAGTTGGTCACATAATCATTGGAGACCTATCCATCATTCAAGACTCGAGTCTTCGTAGTCTTCTAAAGAAGGGACCAAAGTATAGAATTCCTTCCAAGATAGATTTCATGAAATGCCGGGAAGTGCTAAATTTACAAAAATGGTTTAAGTTAGAAGGAGTCGAACAAAACTCTCTCAATGACTGAAAACATTGTAAATACCCGAATTGACAAATCTAAAAACAAATCCACATCTTTATTTGGAAGCACCCTCAAAATCGGTTAAATTTTATAAATCTAAACTTCAGAATTTGCACAGTAAGTATGTCTTTGCTCCGGCAGGCAAGGCAGAAAACAACAGTATAATCATTTGAAAGCGCTATTACATATCAGTTTTACTTTATGAGCTTTTGAAGAAAATAGTCGGTCGCCTGCTTTACCAAGGATATGATCCTAAAGTCATCACAAAAACACTGGGCATGGTACTGGACCAATCTACAGTTTTGTACCAGTGTTTTTCCCAACGTTGCACACTGGTCAACCGTGACGACGGGACTCCATGGTGGGCCTTGTTGAGATCTCGTCAGAGAAGACTGAGTCTTGATTCTATCTGAAAGTTGGTCAGACTTCTCGGATGATTGCTCTTGAGCTCGTTTCAGCCAGAAGAGCACAGACTGTTATACGCATGCCATGGAATGTTTTTGATCCATTTACATAGAATCTGTGTTACAAGAGGCCGCTGCGTTTACATCTACATCACTCGATCCAACACACTTGATGACTACATGACGGCGCAATGCGCAGACAGACGCAAACAGCGTTTAACTATTTTGTTTGTAATGTCACCTTACACTCTGACTGACTGTGACGACGGGACTCCATGACGGGCCCTGTCCAAACCTCCTTAGAGAAGACAGGGCCCCGATCACCTGTCCTCTCTGAATGTCAGTCGGACTCCTCGGGTGATAACATATATGAGCTCGCTACAGCCGGCAGAGCACGGACTGTATTACGCACGTCCTCTTTTTATATCCATTTACATATTCATCTATGTTGCTTGGACCCCTGTGTTTTACGGTCTTGTTTGTGTGTGGTCATCTAACAGTGAGGAGGTTCTTTTACACCATAATTGTGCGTTCTTCGAGACCTCTGGGAAATCGGAATAGTGGAAGGGTTGTGCGCACGTAATCCAGGATAACCGTCCTAAGTCGGCATCGGTTGCCCATTGGTCTCGTTGGTTTATGTGTAGTCTTTTATATGTCATGTTTCTATGTTGTGAGTTGGTGTTCCTTGTTTCTTTTGCGTCTCTTTCTTTGGGTATCTGTTTTGTGTTTTTGCATGGGTGTTTTGGGATTTTGTTGTGGGTGCTGCAACCTAGTGTTGTTTGAGATCCCCTCCTTTCTTTTACAGTGAGAAGTTTTATGTTTATACAACAGTTGTGTGTCTATGGAGACCTCTATGGTGTATTCGGATAAGTGGGAGGGTTGTGCGCACGTAATCCGGATAACACATCATTTGCTAATAGCTGATGGCCGTCCAAAGTCGGCGCAGGGTGCACATTGGTCTCCTTCCTCTTGTGTGTTGTCATCAATGTTTGATGTTTCTGTACGTATGTTACGATTGTGTTGTATGATGTTATAATGAATATTGTGTCTTTTTGCGATTTGTAATTTTGTATGATGTTATCTATGTGTCACTTTCTTGGGGCTTTGTTTCGCTTGGTGAGTGCAGGATGGTCATGCAGGAGATCTTTCCCTTTCCTTGAAATTGAAGCAAAGGTACAAGGGGTATTGAATCATAAAAGAGAATTTGAAAAAAAATTAAATAAATACAATTACACATCGTTTCAACACTCTTTTCCATGGAAACGGAATGTGTAAAAATGCCTTGTAATGAGGGATCATTAAATAGAACCTTCGTTACCATGGCAATGGAACCTCATAATAAAAATGGACGGTCATATACACCTTGGAAACAAAAACAATATCCACAATTTCAGTCATGTCGTGGGCAAACAGATAATTTTTGATTTTTTTTTAAGTTTCCACAGAGAAGTCATATTAATTATTTGACGTGTATTCCACGGGACAACACCTTTCCGTTGTTCTAGTTATGTTTACTCTTTAGTTTAACTTTTTTTTGAAAAAAAAACTTATTCATGATTTTTTATGGGTCAGTGATATTGTTTTCATATTTAACACGTGTATTCATTGAGGCATTTACCATCTATATGTGCACAAATGGACCTTTTGACCTTTCCCTTGTAGTGTATTTCTATTTTTACATAACAATTGTTTTACTGAAAAAAGTTTTGGACAGGGGCATATCTGTTTCATATGCACGAGGTTTCTTTATATAAGTATGTTTATACTTATCTCATGAATCTGCTTAACAACGTTTTATATGAATTATTGAATAATTCAAACACAGGACAAGCAATTCAGTTTTAATCAGCTTTCTTTGTTCAAAACATTCTAGGACTTTTAATCTTTTCATTTCAGACAGTTATAGTCTAAAGGATACCTTTAGAACTTTTGAAATATCAAATTTGGATGGACGATTCAAAACGTTTTCATTGAGTTTTGTTCAATTTTATCAGATAAAAAACCAAAATTAAAAACTGAATAAATGAATAAATAAATGAATACATAAATAAATGAATATATATAAAAGCACATCTGACAAGACAAAAATGCAATGACAATTATGGACAAACTCTATTCCTATTAAGAAACACAAAATCGTTAAACGGAAAATCATCTAACCAAGAGCACACAAAACCAGACCTAAGGCAATTTTTACATATTTATAGTGCCGGAAGTTTTATTGTAATTGCAAATTTCGGTATGGGTGTCAGGTGAAATGACACAAGTAAAATTAGAACTATTTCGAGATCAATTACAACTTATTATTCTTATTTTGTAAATATCAAGATTTTGCTTTATCCAGCGTTGTTATGGTGAAGTTTCCTTCCATTATCAGAATGGAAACGTTCTTGATCATTCCGCATGATGGAACGCAGGCAAGATATTCAATAATTAATTTAAATTTTTTAAATTACCTATCAATACCCACCAGCCACAATAAGTAATAATATCAAAGGATTTCAAAGAAACAAAGTAGAAGATATCAGATCTAGTAGTTCTTTGAGGTCGCTGTTTAAAGTAGGTCATAATCTACATTTTGTTTTCTCTCCTCTTCTATGAAATCTACGATTGACATAGATGTTATCAAGTCTTCATAGGGTGTTGTCTTTTCCTATCTTCTTAGAACGTTGTTCGTTTTGCCCGCATCGGATACGCGTCCCAAAGAAAAGATTGCAAGATAGATTTTTTATCATATTTTGTATGACGTTCTTTGCGGAAGTAAATCATGGCAAATTTGATTCATCATTTGATATTATCTTCCTAGCGGAAGTCTACCAAGACAATAAGTGCTACGAAGCTTACATCGGAGATTAGATCTGAATTTTTGATCCACTTTCCATGAATTGTAACAATACCGATAAACATCCATTCGATTGACAATGTTCGCCCTTAATTTGATAGACATGAAGTAAAATCAGAAAAGTAAAACTTATTCATCCTCATGGAATATTCTACTGAAGCGTCCTCTTTGGATTTAGATTCATTCGAAGTTCGTCCCAAAATGGGGGAAATGTACATCAGAATGGACACAGTGAGGAAAAGTGTGAATATACTAGACGAATGTACTCCATTTTTCTACATGGTCACTTTATCTCGTCAATTTCATTACTAACTCTTGGTCACTTTTCTTTGTCTGCAGATATACAATTATGGAGCTTTTTTAATTCATTTGTAATGAAAGCCGGTTTAGTTATTTCAATAAAAAATCCCACAGATTTCTTAGTTTGTATCTGCCCAATGAATCTTAAAGAAGCCTTTCGCTTAAAGAATACATTGATCGTTAGATGTCTTTTTCCTAAAACTTCAATGTATCTACCTATTGTAAACATAAAGCAGTCCTGATGTCCAAATAATGAATATCCAATCCAAATATCACAATGAAAATTCATGAAACTTGTTATTTCCTTCAAAACATGAGGCATATAAAAACATTTTAGATATTCTGTAAAGGAGCAACTGTGAATCCCCAATAGAGATGAGATCAAATTGGATAGAGGAGGGATATTTATCACGAATACTTCTAAAATAATAATTTTATACACATAGTATTAACTCAAAAACATGCACCATCAATGTAATTCTCCGAGATGTAATATTGAATGTATTGAGTTTTCCTTTGATTTGAATTATTTTATTTTACGCTATTATAGTACAATTACTCTTTGGAAGACATGTTATGACAGCTTTTCTGGCCTGCAAACTACACACGCCGGACCTTTTTTGTACTATCATTTTACAAAGAAATTGGACATTTAAAAAAAGAGGAATGATACTGACAATTTTGATGCATGTGTATAATTTGAGTTTTATTTTTTGGGTTTACAACGCAAAACAAGTGCATTCATTAAAAGGTGCATATCATGTTCGATTAATGCGTTTGTTTTGTGTAGCATACCCAGAAGGTATTAAAAGATACTTATTCTATTAATTATTGCCACTATTTTGACTCTTTGACGGTAAGGCGACTTTGAAATACAATCGCCCCCATCACTTAATTTCATTCTATATGCTGTAAATTGCTTTATTTTCGTCTGTACAAATTTTCGTCATTTCTTTAAAAATGACAATTTCGTCAATACGTAAATCCAAGGGTCCCTAAAATGTAAATTCTTCTGTTCAAATTTGAGCCAACTTAACATTTACACGCAGTCAATTCGTCAGATCACCGTATAACAAGTGTTGGTTTTCATTGTTTGTTAAACAATAATCGGTAAACAAACAATTTGATACATGTATATCACCCTACTTAATGTGAAAACATATCATTTAGTAATTAGAAGTACATTATATACCATGCGACTTTGTGTTCTTATTCAGTTTTCATTGATTTGCCAATCGCTTGTCGTATTAACACTATTTAACAATGAACCTTCAGCTTCTTCTTCCCTCATGCGCAGTGCTCCCAGTATATATCTAAGTTTACCAAACGACTGATTCAATTTATCCTTACTACAATTTATTTTTGTTAGGAGTATTTATATTCGTCAGTACGTAATTTCGTCAAAGAAGACACCGACGAAAATGTCGAAAATTGGTATCTGACGAATAAAAACCAATTTACAGTATCTTTATGTCAAGTGTTTTGATTACTAAAATTTATTAAGAGAGAAAATCACTGACCATCGAGCATTGCATGGAAACTTCAAAATTTTGATTTTCCTTTTTCCGCCTTTTTTGTAATCAATTTGATGCTCCTTGACCATTTATAGCAATAAAAAGGTTTTTAAACTTTTTAAAAGAATATTTGCCCGTGTTTTAGTTGTTACCATGGAAACCTGCCAGTGAGACAAAAAAGTTCTACAGATTTGTAAGATTTCCAACGTATTTTTTTCATGTTTCCCACTGCTCAATTAAATTCATTTAAGTATCAAACAAATGTCTCATGTATAGTGTAAAAGAAAAATTGAATAACATGCATTAAAATGAAGTGACTCCGTTGCTATGGTAACCTGAAGTAGGCCTATTTTTTAAATTTTGAAAAATTGAAATTATGTCTCTAAAACATAATTTAATATTTCAAATCTGCAACAGTCAGGACATATAATACAGATTGCGTATGATTAACCAATCATAGCTTTATTATAATCATTAAAAAAATCGGGAAGCCTTTTTGAGGAAACACGGAAAAAATTGTTTAAAAAAGTCCCTTTTTTCAGTAAAATTCAAAATTTATTATTTTCAATATAAAATAATTTTAAATAACTTTTCATATTTACAAATGAATTTTCCATCTTATTTTGTATAAATAGACTAAGGGAGACATATTTATATGTAATATGGGAAAAATCCTCCATAGCAACCGATTTTATTCCATAGCAACCATTTTCAATAATTAAATTTGATTATTTATGACAAGTTTTAACTTGTTATGTATATGATTTTTGTTTGGCTCATATGAGGATATTTTCTTATGTTGCAAATATTTCATCTTTTTCCAAAATTTTTCAGAAATTTCCCATTTTACCCAGCAACGAGATATACACCTTAGTTACCATACCTTTCAGCTCCGTAGATGCATAATACCGGTTTATCTTATATTACCAAGTATGGATATTTCTTCCATACTAATGTATTGAAAGTCTTACAATGATAAGCAAATTACAACACATGAGAAATTCTATACATAAGATGTGATAAATCCTCCATAGCAACCAATTTTATTCCATAGCAACCATTTTCATTAGTTAAATGTATCATTTTATTACTGGCTTCTATCAAGTTATGTATGCAATTTTTCATTTCGCTCATAAAAGGATATTTTCTTATGATCCTAATAATGTATCTATTATCAAAAAGGTCATTAAAATTGCCCATTTTACCTAGCAACGAGATATACATCTTAGTTACCATACCTTTCAGCTCCGTAGATGCATAATACCGGTTTATCTTATATTACAAAGTATGGATATTTCTTCCATACTAATTTATTGAAAGTCTTACAATGATAAGCAAATTACAAAACATGAGAAATTCTATACATCAGATATGATAAATCTTCCATAGCAACCAATTTTATTCCATAGCAACCATTTTCATTAATTAAATTTATCATTTTATTACTGGCTTCTATCTAGTTATGTATGCAATTTTTTTATTTGGCTCATACAAGGATATTTTCTTATGATCCTTATAATGTATCTATTATCGAAAAGGTCATTAAAATTGCCTATTTTACCTAGCAACGATATGTACACCTTTGTACATCGTAGTTACCATACCTCTCAGTTCAGTAGATGCATGATACCGGTTTATTTATATTCCCTCGCATGGATATCTATTGTATACTCATTTATGGTAAGACTTACAGTGATATGCAGTAACATGAGAAACTATATACAAATGTATATATGATGTGAAAAATCATCCAAAGCAACAAAATGTATTCCATAGCAACCATTTCAAAGAATTGAAATTAACTATTAACGACGGGGCTTTATCTAGTTATATGTGCGATTTTTTAAGATGGAGCTTATATTTTTGTAATTTTTTTTTAAATATATAAATTGCCCATTTTACATAGCAACGAGATATACACCTTAGTTACCATACCTTTTAGCTCCATAGATGCATAATACCGATTTATTTCATATTACCAAAAATGGATTTTTATTCCATACTTATATATGGAAACACTTACAATAATTGGCAGATTACAAAATTCTCCATTGCAACTAACTTTTTACCTTAGCAACCATTTTTCGTTTTTCTGCTAAGCACCGTAAGATTGAATTTTCAAATGTAAAGTGTTTCCTTTTTGTAAAATTATGTGTACTATTGTATGATGAATGGAATAAAGAAATATCATTGTATGTTAATAATTCATCTACCTTGATGATTAGTAGGAAATGACAGTTCTGCGCCGCAAGCCCCTCACATGTTAATGGGAAATATAGGCCTCCCTCACCCAAAGGTGAGGGACCGATCGATGTCTTTTATAGAAATAGTGTCAGATATAAGATGGTCCGTGGATCACTGAAGCATATCCTCCTCCTCTTTAGGATATACTTCAGTGAACTCCAGGACTAGCCTTACTGGCTAGTCAGAAGCTTCAATCGAAATTGTGACATCATGGATGTATACAAATATTTTAAACATTTCCAATCTGTGACCTTGACCTTGAAATCAATAGTAATCTTACACACGTCATAAGCAATAAGTGTATGAAGTCTGGTGAAGACCCATTCAAAAATGTACCCTCTACACAGTATACAAAGATTTTAAACATTATCAGTCTGTGACCTTGACCTTTGACCCTGAAAATCAATTGTGTACTTTCTTTGTCCTAAGCAAATATTGTACGAAGTTTGGTGAAGATCCAATCAAAACTGTAACCTTTCATCTGTATACAAGGATTTTAATATGAATTCTCTGCAAAAAACCTACAAAAAAATCTGACATGTTTGGCCACGACATGTCTCAGATTTGGGATATTTTTTGTATAAGGTGTATATGATGTCCTCAGAACGAAATGACCTTCCATTTTTTTCCTCTGACGTTCCGTTGCCATGTTAACCAAGGTTTTGTATAAAAAAAAACTTTTCCATGGAAACAAATGTTGAATGTTTATGCAATTTTCTTAACAGATTATTCAAACCCTCTTAAAGTTAATATAATTTGATTAGTCAATGCTTCTTCTTAATATACTCCATATAAACTTCAATTTCAAGAAAATTGCTTATTCAAAATGTGCCATTTGAGGCCTTCAAAATGTGTCATTTTAGGCCAATTTAGACCTGATTTTACCTGTATTTCACTTAATTTTGACACGAGTACTAATGCAGTTGCACAAGATTAGAATTACAGTTGCCTATTTCCTTAATAGGACTATCCTAGGACTACAAGGGAATCGAAGGAAATTTATGTAGAAATGAGATTTTTCTGGGGTTTCTTTTTTTGCCTTTGAAATAGGTTACTATGGTAACATTTGGAAAATACATGTCATAAGTAAAAAGCTAATTGCTAAAGATGTATCCCTGCTATCGTTACAAAACTTGGTATGTAGATGTATTAAAGATAATTTGATGCTAACAGGACCTTGAGAAAATGTCAAGGTCATTTGAACAATTTTCAAGGTTATTGAAACATATTTGCTAATTTCAGGCCAAATGTTGTGATTTTTCACTAAAAATGGACATGATAAACAGTAAACGGTATGGAACAATCAATAAGGGGTCAAAGTGTGATAACTGATGATTTGTTAGGATGAGTATAATTATTATCGAATACCGTTGAAGACTCAAATAAATGTCACATATTTTATGAGAAAATTCTAGAAAATCTCAATTTTATGCTCTTATTGAAAGTATGTCATACATAGAATTGAAATATAATTTAACAAAACTGTGATGAATTTTAATGATGTCATATAGATAGACCCCATTGCGATGGTAACCATGGTTCAAATGCAATAATATAAATTGTTTTCATTGTTTTTAGATCAATTTTGATAATTGCAGAAAATTTAATCAAAATCCATGACGTGCTGTGGCCAGCTGTTTTAAGTTTTTACAGGGAATCCATATTAGATATTTACAACCTGTGACCTTGACTTAAAACCTTGAAAATCAATAGGGTATTTACTCTTGGCATAAGTCATAATTGTATGAAGTTGAATACAGATCCAATTAAAAGTGCAATCTTTAGGCTGTATACTATGATTTTGATTATGTCCGATCTGTGACCTTGACCTTGACCTTTGACCTTGAAAATCTTAAACTTCAACAGTGTTTTCAATGTTTATTATCTGCAGCAATTTAATTATCTTAAAAAGGTTATCGATTTTCGTACGTAATATCAGTTATTCTTGATCTTTATTCCCAGACATATCAGCTTTTGGTTTATAAATAGAGTCATTATAGCCTTTTGTTTTACACTCTTATCCGTTGCTAAGGACATATAAAATACTGATTATGAGGGCATGGGGGTTAATTTACATGAAGTCTTTTAAAACGTGTATGGTACAAATTGGCTAATAGAGATTTAAGATTGTTAGAAATATGGTTACATCGCATATGATTAAAGAAACATCAACGGTTGCTATGGAATATTCATGGTTGCTATGGATGCCATGAATGGTTGCTATGTAGTGCGTAGGTTGCATATCACTGTTTCACTCTAAAAGGCAAAAAACAAAAACACAATCTATATTTTTGGTCTCTAAATCTCTGTTAAACTCTTATTTTGAGGAGTTGCTATGGAGTAAATGGTTGCTATGGAAACAAAAAAATATATAAAAGGATTCACTTATTTCATTCAACACCAATGCAACATTTATCAATTGATTTTAAGGCAAAATGACGAATGAATCAAGTCAATACAGATGAAAAAGAGTAAGATATCAGTTTTTGTCATTTTGTTTTTTCACAAAATTAAGAAAGTTTAAGCTTCGTTTCCATAGCAACCGTTAAGAGGCTTCCCAATTTTATTTTTCAAATAACTCAATCAACTTTAGCACTATACTGAATTAGTTTATTTTTGTTTGTACCTGGTTGCAGATTTGAACCAGCTGACCCTAAAAAATGATGAAATTTTGTTGAGGCCTTTTATGAAAACTAGGTCAACTTCCGGTTACCATAGCAACATATTCAATATATGCAGAGAATTTTTCTATAATCATATTTAAAGACCAAACCTTAAATAATGATATCACATTTCAGAAATAATGACACCTTTCATTTAAACTAAAGAAAACATAGTGTACATTTTGCTGCTTTAGACATTTTGATATATACAAAAAAGCGGTATCCATGGTAACAACTTTAAATGCCATAAAAACTATGAAAAATTGACTAAATATCAATATCATGCACCGTTTTGTTTAAGAATCCTACATTTTCTTTCAATGAAATAAGAAAATTTCAAATGTAAATTTTTGCACTTTCCATGATTTTCATAGGGAATGCTCGATGGTATGTGATTTTCTCTCTTAAAGACAATTGAACTTGTTATACCCTTGTCAGTATCTCTATATAAAATCCCCATAAGAAAAATGCCTATAAATTCGTATATTTGACCAAGCAGTCAATATTTACATCAATATTGGCCCTAGGGCAATATTTCAAAAAATATTGACCGATAAACGGTACATCGTTTGTGACGTCACGTCATTGATGACGCTATTAGCTCTACCTATTTTTTACGCGCTCTTTCTCTTATAGAAGAAAATGAACGTAAACATGCCGGGCTAATCGGTTCGTTGCTGCAGTTATGATGTAAGGTATAACAAAACAATTATTGACTGGGAATTCGGGCAATATATGACTTGTTGGACCTTCAGACAAAATATAGCCCTCGGCCTTCGGCCTCGGGCAATATTTTTTCTTCAGGTCCAACAAATCATATATTGCCCTCATTCCCAGTCAATAATTGTATAATATCGCTCCCTGAAAAGATTATATTACTTAAAATCGAAACAAAAGGATAAACTATCGTATCTCCAGAGGTAAAAGGAAAACTAGAGGTTGTGAAACATTGATTAAATTGAATGGACGGCATAGAAGCATTACAACATGTATAACCCAAGTCAATTAAATGGCGAAACTTTTATTGTCAACAAAAAGCTTTCGTCACAAGATATACGAATGTAATTAAATTATGACAGTTCTAGTTCAGAAAATCATAAACCAAGGCATACAAAATCAGGACAAAACAGGAACCAAAGCAAACTAACAAAAACCTCCAACACATGAAAAGAAGCTAACTCCCGAAAGGGGGTTGAAACTAGGGAGTGAGGCAATACCGAAAAGCAAATATGATGTAACATTGGACATTTTTCAAGTGGTAATATTGGACCAGGGAGTGAGTCAATACCGATAAGCAAATATGATGCAATATTATGATCAATGCGTAAACAATGCGTAAGCATTGAGAATTGCAAACTATAGAAAGAATGATAACTCTGAACTAAATCGATGCATAGTCAGAATTTATCGCTTTTGACTTGAAAAGCTTTGACAGGATTGTCATTTTCACACGCCACGCACCATCACATTGGGTTCACCTGATTACAAACTCGTAACATTATAAAAGATTGATTATGCTTATCATTGCTTATAGTGAACGCATTGTGTTTGAGAGAGAAGAATGGACTTAATTCCAGAGGGCGCTGCTGAAATACATTTGTGTTAGATAATCACATTTGATAAATACCAGCGGTGGGGATTTACAAACCCAAACAAGTCTCTTGTGCATTAAAATTGGTTTGAAATTTTCTTCAAGAAGGTAAATAGTTGAAACACTTCCGTATTATTTATGAGAGATATGTCCATCATTATGAGAAATTCCCATCCCTTTTATACGTACACGTCGCAGTTTTGTGCATATCAGAATTACTTTCGTATTCATTGGATTCTAATAAAATAGGTTTATATGTTTAACTTTCACAATCTTTGGTCATTTTACATTGTTTAGATTGAGGATCACTAACGAGGGTTTAGTAATCGAAACGTGTATTTCTGGTCCATGATGCAAATTAATCTGCTCTTAAATGATGCTATTGAATTTGAAGACGTTTAACATTTGAATCACTTGGGGAGTGTCACTGCTGGTGGACCAGGAGTCCCAGAGGGCCCATGTTGCCAAGTTCGATCAACTTCGGTTGGTCGTCTCTTCAACGCATTCGAAAATTGTTGAACTAGTATCAAAAATACTTGAAATTTCTAAATCGAGGGTCCTGTAGCATCATATCCCACCCATCCTGCTACGTCTTTCGGTACATTTATTAACATAATAACTTAATAATATAATTACATAATAACACTGACGAGGGGTAAGTACCCGAAATGTGCATGTCTGGTCCATGCTGTAAATTAATCTGTTCTTAAATGATGCTATTGAATTTGCAGACGTTTAACATTTCACACTCTTTGGTCATTTTACATTGTTTAGATAGAGGATCACTGACGAGGGTTTAGTACCCGAAACGCGCATGTCTGGTCCATGCTGAAAATTGATCTGTTCTAAAATGCTGCCATTGAATTCGAAGACGTTTAACATTGATTAAAAAAAGGACCTGAATTTAATTCTTCTTCCTTAGTATTGCTTGTTGATATATGACATCACACGCTAAAGAAAGAATTAAAACACAGAATATTGATTCGATTTTACTAGATATATTACTGCATAGGTATTCTAAATATCCTTCGTATTTGAAACATGAAAATTGCAAAATGGTTTAATCTCTAATACGAATCTAAATTACAGAGGAAGAAGGGGATCTTTAACAGGACTGGGTTGCAGCGGGAAGTTTGTGCGCACTGAGTTCTACAGCATTGAAAGGTTATCGGGGTCTAATGAGGTTTGGACGGGGCGACGTTCGCCTATCGGATTAGTTGTTACAACTTTTTATGACTGATGAATAACATTCAGCATTGTTGTTGTGCATAGTCACAATAAAGCTCTTTTAATAGTACATAATAAGAGAACTTATTTTCAAGCAATAATACTGATAAGGTGTGGACACGTAAGTAAAAGACGGATTCCTTGACTTTGTTATGTGCATTGTTTATGATACCTAAGATAACGTTTGAGTCACCTCCTTTCCTCGTATAATTAGGTTGGCGGCTCCTCAAAATCACTTTGGTTGGAAGCATTGATGATGATTTAATATCCGAAATATGTCCATATGTCCATACTAAATTAGTTTGAAATTTTCATCAAGAAGGTATAGACTTGGATCACTTCCGTATTATTCTAATGATGTTGCCTTGCCTTCTCGACATTGAGACTGAATAAGTCATAGGTACTTCTTTGATGATTATTGTGATTTTTTGGAATCTGATTTTTAATTTGTCATGTTTGTGTTTGACTTTCATTCACCGAATTGTACCAGTAGGAATGCTTATCTAGGTGCAATTAACGTAAATGAACCAATACGTTAAAAGGCAGCCTGTACTATAAGAAATAAACAAAACAGGGCCGACAAGGAAGAAAACAGGGCCAATACGAAGAAAAAAAAATAACAGGGCCAATATAGAAAAACAGGGCCATTATGGAAAATGACGTCACCTTGTGCGTGAGCAAGGAAGCAAACACGGCGAACGTTTCAGACGCTAGGAATTATAACATGAATGATTTTGACCATAAATCATATCTTATGTTGGTTATAAGAATGTTTATGAAATCTGTTTTGAATTGGATATTTTTGAAGGGAAATTAAAAAAAACCCTCAGGATTAATAATGTTGAAAAAGAATAAGTTCATTAACATGTGTACTTCATATTGGCACTGTTATTGTGCCTAGGTCGTCGCATTGTTCCTTGGTTGCGTCTCGGGCCAATACAACAGACTTCGACGCATGAACAGTGACAAAATGGAATACACAGGTTTATTCTAAATTATCATTAGATATAGGAGGTTAACACCCTCCAAAGGTTCGACCCGGTCATGCTTTACAAAAAGAAATTAAACAAGGGTGCACCATACTTAACCTTAATTCAAAAAACTTAAAGCACCTCTGATGAAGATGAAAAGTGGAAAGAGTTATGCGCACGTAATATACACACCATTTGCATCTGATGAGGCAGGTGGCCGTCTTGAGTACGCACAGATTGCCAGTTGTTGGTTCATGTGTAGTTTTTTGTGTTTAATGTTTTTGTTGTATGTCTCTTTTCCGTTACTGAAACGCGTGTCTGATTCATTAAAATTTGATTTTTTCTTCTTAGAGGGTAAAGAGTTGGAATGTTTAAAACAGGTAAATAATTAGTGTTATTTCTTTAGTGTTTTTTTTTTTTTTGACATGCAGGCATGAATCACGCAAATATTTTCATTTATATTCATATCCATTTTAAGCTCGAACTGTTCTCCGAGAAAGACGATTTCCCATAAAGAAAGTGAGACCAAGTGAAGTTTGTTAATAAAACAGAAGACGTGCAACTTTTTAATGGAATGAACAATACCTCATGCATACTACAACTAGGCGTTGGCTCAATTCCAGAACAAATCTCAAGATATAAGAATGACGGGTACGGATTGATCTTCTTTTACCTTCAAACTGAAGATCAGCTCTCAGGTATCTCCTCCTCTTATATGTGTAGTTTTTACTTTTCATGAACAAAACAATCATCATCCTTCTTAATTTGATAGCAGCATATACTATACGATACACGCTGTTTACTTTTTACTTCTGACAGACAAGAAAACCCCTCAACTTCTTCCCCGACTCCCTCTTCGAAAGTAATGTTAACCTATTATGCACTGGTCTACTGAAACAGAAGGTACTTACTCTTCCCGGGCAACTTAATTGGACTTGTAAACGTTTACTCCTTGTCAAAATATTTGGTTGTCTTGCTCGATTTTGCCTTTCTTTGGGGGGTTTCTTTCTACATGTTTTGATTGTGATTTTTGGCTTAATTATGTTTAAGTTTCTCTCACTCATTTCAAAGAAGCTTTATTGATATTTTTCAGGCGCTATCAAAGACTCTTTGATTCTTCCTACTCAGTGGATATGGGCAACAGAGCACTTTGGAAGCAATTTGTTGCTTTTAGAAGAACGGGTTTTTACTAATCCAGTCTTCTATAGATATTTAGGTTTAGGAATTTCTGATTTAAACATCACTGTAAAAAAACTATCCAAAAGAATGCTTACTCAGCATACAAAACACAAGTATCTACGAGGAAATGGTATTAAGCCTCTTTTTGTCCATAAACTCGACTACAGAAGTTGAAATTTACCAAAGTGATCGTATTTGCAAGTTAAACACTCGTACCTCTAATACACAATATAGTCCTGACTTTTACTACAAGTGTTACGCAGTCCCACAAGGGCAAAGAAGCTTTGTTGAGTTTGAGCTTGTAGCAGGTACACCTTTACAGATAATCGACGTATTCTTAATTTTGGCTATATATTTGTCTCCGTTTACATATGCATCTTTACCCTGCTATATGTACCTTGTTTCAACATAAAACATAATGATATGAAGGTAGATATAGCGACAAGTCAAAGTCATGACCATGGACATGGACATTCAAACTTTAAGGGATATCGAAACTTCATAGAGGAAACAAAGGAATCTTTCGGGTTTCTCATATGGACGTATGAAAATGTACTTCTTTGTAAAATATACGAAATACAGCCAGTTTCTTCTTCGCTAAAGATCGTTTTAATTTCACGCATCTTGCCGTGTTGCAATCATAGAATGTTTTTGTGTTTCAAAATATTTAACCTCTGCATTTGTTTTATAGTATGGATAATGATATTTATCTTATATAGATTGTTTTATCTGAGCACCCGAGATGAAGAAAACGAAATAACTAATGACTTTCTCCGTCGAAATGGGTATGATGTAAACGATTCTTATGCTTTTATCCCTATTTGGTGTAATATCTGCATCTTATTAAGAGTGTTATTTGTACTCGTGTACATTTTTATCAATACAAAGAAAAGGTACAAAATCAAATTTGAAGAACTGGAAATGGAATTAAAGTTAATATATATAAAAAATAAAATGAAATCCTTACAAAATAAATCAGCATTTGAGCATTCCTATGGTATATGCAGATGCCTCATTCTACCAATTGAACCTTGCATGCAGTTCAGATTTAAGGCATACAGATGGAAGATGTTATATCCACTTCTTTTCATTATCATGAAAGTAAAAAACAAATATAAAAGAGTCATTTTAGCATGTACCTATTTTGTTCTGATTTCCTTCTTCATTGGCCCATTCATTGCTATATTTACTTTTATTCTAGTAGAAATCATTTTCGACTCTACCTTCGTTATTTTGATAATTATAGCCAATTTCCAGGAATATCGTGGGTATGTTGTGACGGCGTTTTCTGTTTTATTTTATGCAATTAATTCAATTAGAAAGTTGGAGCAAAGTTACCGATCTTGTTATGGATCACTTAATGAATATATAAAGCATAAAATTGTATCAGGAATTTTATCAGAAACTAAGAGGAAGAAGAATTTTACAATCAAATTAAATCTTTTCGCTGACAACGAAAATATTCCATGTCAAATATCAGAATTAGATGCTGGCAAAGGACTATATGCACTTAAAATACGTAACAACACTCCAATTATATTTGACACAGGTAGTAAGGTCCTCATATCTCGTCTCGTCTTTGAGAAGATAATATCGAGAAGAGAAAAAGGTTTCCCTGGATCTCCTTTGTCAGTGATTTCCCTCCTTCTTATAAAGCTCATCTTCCTAATTATCTTTATAATGTCGCTGTTCCTTATAACAACTACTTTTGGAGATGGATACTATGGGTCAGACGCTGCACAAGCTACAATTACGATTGCAACAAGTATTTTGCCGTGGTTGGTAGGGGATAAATTACTTCAGACAGATTCAACAAAACTTGACATTCATGACAAAGAAGTTCAGGATATCATATTCCAAATACTTACCGCTGAGGATGAACAAAATGACTATGGTCAGTCAAGTTCTCAGAATTGGACTGACGGCGATGAGAGACGTCCACTTATTCAACAAGTATATATATATCATGATTACATTTTTGGTTAAGCCCCTAGGTAAATCAAAAATGTAATCATGACACTAGATAGACAGATAGCAGTGACGGATTCAACCAAGGAATCCTTTTTTCGGTAAAAATCGTTTCCTTTACAAGTCCACTTATTCAACGTATATAGATAGATAACAGGGGTGAGGTATCATATCTTAGTGACAATTCTATTCCTCTACAAGTCTACATTGTACCACAGGCAAAAGTAGCTAAGTTACGGGATTTCCTCTTTTGACAAACTTCTGAACTGAAGCATATATGGCCAAATCTGGATCGTCGGGATGATCTGAATTGGTGTCTTAAGAAGTGTTGTTATTTTTGGTTCCACTTTTTACGCGGATTTGACCGTCTGACGTCTTCTCTGATGTTAGGGTTATTCACAGGAAAGGGTTTGTGACTATAGTTTAAAGTACTTTAAGCGATGATACCTCATCCCTGCCGAACATAACGGTATGAGGCGGTCGACTACCGCGAAATTCTTAACAAAAATCAAATACCACTCAGTCTTTCTTTCTGCTTGAAATCAATTATTTGTGAAAAATCCCATGTAACACAAGGATGTCATTTTGAAATAATCTGGACACCATGTAATTTTGTTAAGTCCCTATATTCTTTATCAACTTCGAAGATAATTTTGGGGCCCCTTGAACTTCAGAACCTAGATCTGCAACTAGACAACACTTCATTTCTTGTGTATGTACACGTCCTATTTCAGTTCCGTTTTCCTTTGTCGACTATGACCATCTTTCAAGAGTTACAATGTCAAAATGTTATTATATATAATACCTTATACCAAGAATTTAAGTGTCTTTAATTTTTTTTGCGATTTGTCAGGTTAAGAAGAGCATTTTCCTATTTTCTAATTGTCTAAAACAGCTGCCACACTGCAGGTGAAACGCTCAAACGGATGATGCCATCTCGAGTAGATATAAGATTCAAATAGCTCTTCATGTGCAAACAATTGATCAGAGAAGCTTTTCAAAGTATAAATATACATGAATAGTCTTCCATTGTATTTACCTCGATGAAAGTAAACCACTGTATGATATTGTCTTTCATGTGAAGTTTATTATCTTACGTACATATTTTTTTATTTGCAATTTTAAATTACTTTTGTAAATTTGAAAAAAAAAATTGATAATTTGTGTAACAACTATTGTCGTACAGTCATGTGACGTACGGCAATAAGAAAGGGATATTTTGTCGCGCTCTCGTTTGATACGATTCGTAGTATTTGTAAGAAAATACAGTTATAGAATAAAAGTTAGATATTAAATAAAAATAGGAGTATACGTAAATGTATCGATTGTTTTCAGAAATTTAATTAAAACTATTGATTTAGAATTATGCAAAACTCCTGATTTTAAAAATATCTGCATGTATATATAATTATTGAATAATTCATATATTTACATTGTTTTTATCTCCAGATTTCATGTAATTCATTTACTTTAGTATTTAAAACTATTTATAGATTGACGTTTTTCATGATTATATTATTTGTATGATGATTATACCAAAAATGTAATTTTCAAGTTTATTTATATCTTTAGCAATAGAGATTGACAATGTGTTAATTTCATGATGTTTATATATGTGCGAAGAAGCAAGTCAAATATCATATTCATTACATTCTTTTTTGTATCTTATTCAAAATCGAAATATAAATGACATATCAGATGTACCTAGTTTATTTTTTTTTAATATTACTGTATTGTGATGTCGATTAAAATCATATTGTTTGAATAAGACATTTCAAAAATCATTTTTATTGAGTTGGTCTCTTTGAAGTATCCTATAAGTTCGTGATACTGTGTATGACCGGGTAACCGGAAAACAGGGTTGTACGCACGGAATCCGGATATACACACCATATATGCTACTTACAATCAGCTTCTTTTATAATTCGAATCTATACAAGCAACAAAGTACATTACTTTGGGTATTATAAAACGTGCCTTTTATGGTGATATGATAAAAAAAAGAAAAAAAAAACGCCTTTTATACCGTAGACATGATCCTAATGTCACCAGACGGACACTAGGCTTGGTACTCGACCAATCTACAGTCTTGTACCAGTGCATTCTTAAGACGACTGTGACGAAGAGAATCCATGACAGGCCCGTCCAAACCACTTTAGAGAATACAGGGACCAGACCACCTGTCCTATCTGAATGTCAGTGTGTCTCCTCAAGTGATAACGTGCATGAGCTCGCTACAGCCGGCAGAGCATGGACTGTATTACGAACGCCCCCATTTTTAAATATCCATTTACATATTCATCTGTGTTGCTTGGGCCCTGCATTCTGCTGTCTTGTTTGTGTGATCATCTAACA